>JAQSUU010000442.1:0-1250000 GCA_038087645.1 Saccharum hybrid cultivar R570 | reverse complement strand
AAAATTAAAAACAAATATAAGGGTAGACACATGTCTATGCACTCATGCTGTTGCATTTTTTATGTGATGAGTGGTTTTGACTGAGTTTAAAAAGGAATTCAAAATATTTTTGAAACAAAAATTCAAAATGGTCTTAAAAAACATTTCTCCTTGATCTTCCCCCCCCCCTTTCTCTTGGCTTTTGGCCCGCTCCGCCATCGGCCCATTCCAATCGATCGGCCTCTCACTCTTGCCTCCACCCACAGGCCCGCGCGCGCATCATCTTGGGCCGGCCCAGCAGCGGCCGAAGCCGCAGCACGCTCTTCCCCTTAGCCTTGGCACGCTGACCGCTGGGCCCCACGTCCTCCATCGCTGACATGCGGGACCTGGCGCTACAGTGGCGTCCCCAACCTCCCGCCGAATCGGGCGGAGGTGTCCTCATCCCGTCGCCGCCGAACCAAAGCCACGCACCTGACTCCAATTACCTCGTGATTCGGCGCGGTTTCACCGCCTATCAATGCTATAAAGCCCACGGCACATCCCTCTGCTCATCCCCTTCCCCATCTCAACGCCACAGACGAGCTCGCAGCCGTCGAAAACCCTAGCTCGAGCCGCTAAGTTCGGGTTTCATCCTCCTGTCATCTCGCTGCTTCTTCCACCCGTGGTGAGAACCCCCTCATCATCCTCCTTCTTCCTATGCCTTTACCGCATCAAACCGAGGCTGTTGGGGCCATTTTCATGTGCGCCGGTGAGCTCTCCTCGGCACCGTCAATGGCAAGCACCGCACGGGCTTCTTCCGGGCCACGAAAATGGCATGGACGAGGTCGCCATCGCCCCCACATCATTCCCCTGCTTTCGGTTGGTCAAACTGTGGCCTCTAGGGCCTATTTCGCTTGCGCCGGTGAGCTCAATCACCGCCGGTAATGGAGGGCCGCCGTGATGGTCATCTTCTCCGGCCGAGCGCTGCCTCTCCTCCTCCACGTTCTAATCTGGATTGTCCATCTCGAATCCGACGGCCCAAAGCGCCCCGTACCCCTTTGGTGGCAATTTTTGTAAAGAGCCCCTCGGGTTCTTAGTATTAGAACCCGCCGTCCTCGGCCGGAATTAAGAAATCCAATTTTTGCAATTTATTTTAATTCGTAAATAGTTCGTGATATTTATGGTTGTGGCATCCAGTCCATATTTTCAACATATCTTTCTCGTTTTAACTCCAAATTGATCCGTTCAAGTTGCGTTAGGATCGTAGCGACATAATCTACATAATTATCCTATTGTTAGTTATGTTACTCGCTGTTAGATTTCATGGTTAAATTAAATCTATTAAAAATGTTATAGGAAATCTTAATTAATTCGTAACTTGTTCATTCTAGCTCTGATTTATGTGATCTTCTTGCATGTGTGATCGTAGTGAGTTGTAGATTCACTCTACAAACCTTTTATATTGATTTACCCCTGTTGGTGTACTGTTCTAATTTATAGTTCTTGTTTGCTTTGCATGATTGAACTTGGAATGTGTGTTGTTGCCTGTTGTTCGAGTATAGACGGTGAGTACTATGTCGGTGACCAAGAGTATTTCTGTGATAACCAGGAGCAGCATGAGCAGTACGAGCAAGGCAAGTATATATGGGAAACTCCTTGTTGCCCTATTCACCTTTTAATTAAAAATCATATGCATGTGTCAATTTGATAACCGCAAGGACATTCTAGCCTTTGTTATCCTATAACCTTGTCACCGATGGGTTAATCATGCATATGGGTAGTTGCTAGCACTCCAACTAATTATATACTTGACCTGAATGATGACTAATGATTATATGCAACAATTGTTAAAATTTGCTTCTAGCAACTGAACTTAGGGCGAGAGAGCTCCTATTTATCATGATGCTCTGGTCCTCCATAAGGACTTATTCATTGGTAAAACCTGGGACATACAGTACAACTATGAGGGTCATATGGCTCTGGTTTTAGTCAAGTATGAAGACCTCTTCTAGCATATTAGAGGTTACCCGAAAGGGCGCAAAAGGGGTCTGACGACTTGGGTATAGTTTGGCTCCTGTCCCTATGTGTATAGGCTGCATGTCATTGTGTCATTTGGGAAGGGGGGACCTACACCCGCTTGCCACCGAAACCTAGTGACCCTAACATGTTAGATGAACTTTTGAAAAGCTTCATAGTGAACCCTGCCGGCCTTCCTTGGTAGTGGGTCAAGAGGCCGATCACCTCAGGCGAAATGGTAAATCACGACTCACAGTGAAAGTGTACACCTCTGCGCAGAGTTAAATAAACTGTTATAATAGTCGTGCCCACGGACATGGGCGGCCCAAAAAACTAATGAAATAGTTGATCACTTGTTGACGATGTTTATAATGATGAGGTACTCATAGTGTTCATTTATTCATGTACATGAACTTGGGGTTTAAATGGGGCTTGAGCATAGTCAAACCTAACTAATGCTAAAATATTGACTTACTAAAAGCAAACCGTAGTACAACCTGTGTCAACCCTTGAGCCTCATGAACCCCATATTACCTTGTTAAGTACGACATGTACTTACGCTTGTTTATTTATTTATTATTATTATTATTTGGACAAAAATCCCAGATGGGTACAGATGGCAGTGGATATGAGGATTACTTTGAGGAGAGCTAGGTTTGGGGTCAACCAGTCGACCGGATCCTGTGGTTTTGGAGACGCCCTGGAGTATACCTTAGATTTATTTTGTTTCGCTTGCCTAGACTTTGAGTATGTGAAATTCTTGTATTGAACTAAAGTTCGTTATTGTATTAAGGCACTGAGCTTGATATTCTTTCTCTACAATTTGTTCTATATGCTTCACATATGGTTTACCTCCAATTTTGCTAATCAAAATTTGGGCGTGACAAATTGGTATCAAAGTTGTGTCGACTATAGGACGCAAGCCTAGTTAGTCATGGTCGTTTTAGCATATTTTGTTTTCCCTGTTCTTGCTTACTACTTCAGTCTTGATAATTGTTCAAGTTTTTCTGCTCCTTCCGCTTTATTCTATTATAAAATTTCTTGATTCTAATCCAATCTTAAAACTAAATCTATAGATGGCCCGAAGCAAGCAGACTGCCCGCAAGAGCTCTGGAGGCCGCCTTCCACCATGTGTTCTGTTTCCATCAGTGGCACCACCCCCAGAGGTTGTCGTCATCTCGGATGACGATGAGAAGGAGCCCATGCTCATGGAGGAGGACACCGTGATAGTGGAGGATATCATAGGGCATGAGGATGATGATGAATGGATTACAGAGCCTGCACCAGCCCCACCCGTTTCCCCACTCCCAACTTCGCTTGCACCAGCACCAACACTAGCTTCATCACCAGTCCCTGCTCCAGCACCTGCAACACCTCCAGTGGAAGAGGAGCAGGTGATGGCGCCTGCTGAGGAGGAGCCGGGTTGGACCCGCACGTACATCTATAAGCATTCTCCTACTACAACCTATCATCATAATTTGCTTCACAACATGCTTCTGGACTACTACCCCGACATGCATGCCAGCATCCAGTACTACTACGCCGAGTACACGCACCCTACCGAGGCGACCTATTGGAAGATAGAGCTAACCATCACTGCTTGGAAGGATAGCAAGAACGGCAGGGTGGTGGACACCATCCACGGTCACACGTCAAAGTGTGTCGACGCTTTTGACAGTATGGAGGATGCTGCTCAGGAGGCGTATCAGTACTACCATGGCTTACGCTATGAGGCCATGGGCGCGGATCGCTTTAGGTACCTGCCCCGCCATGATCCACAGGAGGGGAGTTGGGTGATCACAAACCCAGAGGACAGCTATCCTACCTTGGATGCTACGGTCTAGCACGCTCACGCACTGAAGATAGAGAATGGTGATCTCAAGAGAGAGTTGCGTGATATGTACAAGGCTGGGAGGCGTTTCCAGAAGGAGATTGATGACCTGAGGGCTCAGCTAGAGAAACCCCCGATGTACAAGAAGCTGGACGAGGACTATGATGTTCATGATGTCAATCCCTAGATTTATGATGTCAGTATGTAATAAAGAACGCTAGTTGCACCGGTCGAGTCGAGTCGTGTGTTTGCTTCATGAACTTGGTGTGTTAGTTGATTTGTTTTTATGCTCAAGATTGATTTGGACTCTTTGTAATGACTGCTGAGAATCTACGGGCATGTCCGTGATTCTCCTAGTTAAGTTTTTAAGGGTAAGAGATGCTGCTTAATATAGATGGGATTCGTTATATCTGTCTCTGCTGTTGCTGTTTTCTAGAGTAGCCTGTGTTCTTTATTTTGTATCCCAGTTTTGGTACGTCCTAAAATCATGAAAATTTTATGGTAATAACTAGACTTCCGTACCTTTCCAATGCCTCTGAGATCATATTATTATCCACTCTGGTCTGGGAATTACGACAGTCATAAGTTGACGTTGCTGCACAGTCTGGGGGTCTGGAACAGTCTGAGTTGTGTCCTGTTTTGGACTGACATAAGGACGGAATCTGAAAAAGTGTTAAATACAAAAGTTGTAGGGAATCTCTTAAGCTTTCCAACCATATACAGCACGCCTTAAAATGACAACTGGATCTCGAGTTATGTTTGTTTTACTGATCTGTTATCACTGGAACTTGTCCAGAAATTTTCAGGATTGCATTCTTTATCATTTATAAGTGATCTATAAATGGACAACTCTAAATTTGGGTATTTGTTTGGAAAATAGATGGCCGCCAGAGGGGGACGAGGCGGAGGCAGGGGTAGAGGCCGTGGCAGGAATGCCACCATGAATCCGCCCAACCCGCCAGTAGTGACCATGGAGCAGCTGATGGGGATGCAAGCTCAACTCATGCAGGCAATGATGCAGCGTATGGACAATGAGCCTGTTGGAGGACCACCACCTGTCCATGTTAGAGACAAGCGTGGTGAATTCATGAAGGGACATCCCCCAGTGTTCACACATGCCACTGATCCACTGGATGCTGATGATTGGCTGCGCATAGTGGAAAAGCACCTGGACATAGCACAGTGCAGCGACTTGGAGAGGGTGTTGTATGCATTGGGGCAGCTTTAGGGACGCCCTGAAAATGTCGCTCCTATCACTTGGGCTGAATTCACAGAAAATTTCAGATCATACCACATCCCTGAGGGATTGATGGAGCTCAAACGAGAGGAATTTAGGGCCCTAAAGCAAAGGTCCATGACTGTGAGTAAATATCGTGAAAGGTTCACTCAGCTATCACGCTACACTCCTGACGAGGTGGCTTGGGACTCAGATAAGCAGCGTTGTTTCCTCAAGGGTTTGTACGATGATCTCCGGTTGCAGCTTATGACCACCACCTACCCCAACTATCAGACACTTCTGAATCGCGCTATTGTGATTGACAATGAGTGCAGAGAGGTGGATGCTAGGAAGAGAAGGTTCCAAGGATAGGCATCTGGGAGCAATACTCGTCCTCGCCTCAACTCATAGCCAGGTTACCAACAGAGGAACCAAGGACCACCTAACTAGTGGAAGCAGGGTCAGAATCTGCATCGCCCTCAGTATCCTCAGCAGAATGGAGGTCAGCGCCCTCCATACCCTCAGCAGAATGGTGGCCAACGTCCTCAGCAGCAGAATGGCTACCAGGCACCATGCCAGTATCCAATCAACAATGCTCCTATGAAGAATGGTGCACCTAACACTACTAATAAGAGTTTCCACTGTGGCAAGGAAGGTCACATGTCTTACAATTGTCCAGAGAAGCCCAACCAGTAGAATCCTCCCAAGCAGAATGGAAATCAGAGGATGGCACCCAATGGTGCGAAGGTGAACCATGTGAATACTGAAACTACACAGGAGGCGCCGGAAGTCATGTTGGGTACGTTTAGTGTCAACTCTATCTACGCTACCATTCTTTTTTATTCTGGAGCCTCGCATTCCTTTATTTCTCAAGCATTTGTTAGAAATTATAGCATACCCTTAGTCACCATGAAAAATCCCATGATAGTGAATTCACCGGGAGGGACTATACCAGCCTCTTATTATTGCCCCTCTGCTAGCGTATCTTTAAGGGGGTAGACTTCACAGTTGTCCCTATTGTGATGAGAACATCCAGCATTGATGTGATTCTAGGCATGGATTGGATAATGCAACATCGAGAAGTGATTCAATGTCATGAGAAGGTAGTAGTGTTGACAACACCCAAGGGAGACAGAATTAGTGTTGAAGTGGCAGTGCAAGCACCCCCGACAGCTACAGTGAATCAACTAAACGATGATGCTAACCAGCAAGAGTGTGTTGTGAATGAATTCCCAGATGTTTTCCCTGATGACTTGCTAGGTATGCCACCTGATCGTGATATTGAGTTTATTATTGAATTATTATCTAGAACTGCACCTATAGCTAAACGTCCATATAGAATGGGGGTTAATGAATTAGAGGAACTTAAGAAGCAGTTAAAAGAGTTGCAGGACAAAGGTTTCATACGCCCCAGTGCATCTCCTTGGGGTGCACATGTGATCTTTGTTGACAAGAAGGATGGTACACAACGAATGTGTGTGGACTATCGGTCTCTTAATGAGGTCACCATCAAGAATAAATACCCATTGCCTAGGATTGATGACCTGTTTGATCAGTTAAGAGGAGCCTGTGTGTTCTCTAAGATTGATCTTCATTCCGGTTATCATCAGCTAAAGATCCGACGTTCAGACATACCAAAGACAGCATTCACAACGAGGTATGGGTTATATGAGTACACCGTCATGTCATTCGATTTGACCAATGCACGTGCCTACTTCATGTATATGATGAATAAAGTGTTCATGCAGTATCTTGATAAGTTTATGGTGGTATTCATTGATGACATACTGGTATTCTCTAAGAATGAGGAGGAACATGCTGAACATCTAAGGTTGGTCCTGCAGAAGCTTAGGGAACACAAGTTGTATGCTAAGCGGAGTAAGTATGAGTTCTGGCTGAAGGAAGTTTCTTTTCTATGTCATATTGTCTCCAATGGTGGAATAGATGTGGATCCTAGCAAGGTAGAGGATGTGTTAAATTGGAAATCACCAACCAATGTAAGTGAGATCCGTAGCTTTTTGGGGTTGGCTGGATATTATAGAAGGATCATTGAAGGGTTTTCTAAACTTGCCAAGCCCATGACTGCTCTGTTAGAGAAAGATGCTAAATTTATATGGTATGAGAAGTGCCAAGCTAACTTTGAGGAATTGAAGAAGAGATTAACTATAGCTTCAGTATTGATTTTGCCAGACTTGAGTAAGGACTTCTCTATCTATTGTGATGCATCTCGCCAAGGACTTGGATGTGTTCTTATGCAAGAAGGATGAGTTGTGACCTATGCATCAAGGCAGTTGAGGAAGCATGAGTTGAACTATCCTACTCAAGACTTGGAGTTAGCAGTAGTGGTTCATGCCTTGAAAATTTGGAGACACTATCTTATTGGCCATAAGAGTGATATCTACAATGATCACAAGAGCCTAAAGTACATATTCACCTAGACAGATCTAAATTTGAGACAACGACGATGGTTGGAACTGATTAAGGATTATGATTTGGAAGTGCACTATCATCTTGGGAAAGCAAACATCATAGCCGATGCCCTTAGCAGAAAGAGTTATGCTAATGGGGTTCGGGGGTCGCCAGTGTCTAAAGAGTTATGTGCAGAATTTAAGCTGCTAAACTTAGGCATTGTTACCAATGCAATGGGACTAGAAGTGACACCTACCCTAGAACAGGAGATTCACAAAGTTCAACTAGAGGATGAGAAACTTAAGGAAATAGCAGAGAATATAGTGCTTGGCAAAGCACCGAGTTTTAGGATGGACGAGAATGGAACTCTATGGTTCGGAAGAAGGATATGTGTACCTAAAGTGAAGACCATTCGTGAGGCAATTCTACGAGAAGCACATGAGTTAGCTTACTCCATACACCCTGGAAGTACTAAGATGTACTTGGATCTCAAAGAGAAATATTGGTGGTATGGATTAAAGAGCGATGTGGCGGAATATGTGGCATTATGTGACACTTGTCAGAGAGTGAAAGCGGAACATCAGAGACTTGCAGGGTTGCTACAACCAATGAAGATACCCGAATGGAAATGGGAAGAAGTCGGTATGGACTTTATTGTTGGATTACCTCGCACACAGAGAGGATACGATTCAATTTGGGTAATTGTGGATCGACTTACCAAAGTCGCTCACTTCCTACCAGTGAAGACTACCTATAAGGGTGCAAGACTAGCAGAGTTGTATATGGAAAGAATAGTGAGTCTGCATGGAGTTCCAAAGAAGATCGTGTCTAATAGAGGTACTCAATTTACGTCACAGTTCTGGCATAAAGTGCATCAATCTCTAGGGACCAAGTTGAATTTCAGTTCTGCCTATCACCCCCAAACAGACGGGCAAACTGAAAGGACCAACTAGATTCTAGAAGATATGTTGAGAGCATGTGCATTGCAATATGGTGCTAGTTGGGATAAGAGTTTGCCATATGATGAGTTCTCATACAACAATAGTTACCAAAAGAGTCTCAAGATGGCACCTTTCGAGGCTTTGTATGGATGTAAATGTAGAACTCCATTATTCTGGAACCAAACAGGAGAGACTCAAGTGTTTGGACCTGATGTTCTTAGAAATGCTGAGAAACAAGTAAGGACGATCAGAGAAAACTTGAGGGTGTCACAGTCTCGACAGAAGAGTTATGCAGACACTCAAAGAAGGGAATTGATTTTTTGAAGTAGGGAATTATGTGTATTTGAAGGTGTCGCCAATGAAAAGTGTGAAAAGGTTCAATATGAAAGGGAAGTTAGCTCCAAGGTATATTGGTCCTTTTAGGATTCTCAAGAGAAGTGGAGAAGTGGCCTACCAACTGGAATTGCCTAAAAGTCTATCTAGTGTGCATGATGTGTTCCATGTGTCCCGACTAAAAAATGTTTGCGTGTACTAGAGGAACAAATATTGTTAGAGGAACTTGTTGTTAAAGAAGATCTGACATATGAGGAGTATCCCATAAGAATCTTAGAGATAGTAGAAAGAGTCACACGGAGCCGAGTGATAAAGATGTGCAAGGTACAATGGAATCGGTACAGTGAGGAAGAAGCCACTTGGGAAAGAGAAGAGGATCTGAGAAAGGCATATCCACAGTTGTTTGAGTAAGCACCATCCAATCTCGAGGACGAGATAATCTTTAAGGGGGTAGAATTGTAACACCCAAAATTTTGCATCTTTTCAAAATAGATGAAATTGATTTATTTATGTATTTGTGTGAGCATTTAACTTAGGGAAATAATATTTTTTGCAAAATTAAAAACAAATATAAGGGTAGACACATGTCTATGCACTCATGTAGTTGCATTTTTTATGTGATGAGTGGTTTTGACTGAGTTTAAAAAGGAATTCAAAATCTTTTTGAAACGAAAATTCAAAATGGTCTTAAAAAACATTTCTCCTTGATCTTCTCCCCTTTCTCTTGGCTTTTGGCTTGCTCCATCGTCGGCCCATTCCAATCGACCAGCCTCTCTCTCTTGCCTCCCCCATAGGCCCGCGCGCGCATCATCTTGGGCCGGCCCAGCAGCGGCCGAAGCCACAACGCACTCTTCCGCTTTGCCTTGGCACGCTAACCGCTGGGCCTCACGTCCTCCATCGCTGACATGCGGGACCCTGCGCTACAGTGGTGTCCCCAACCTCCCACCGAATCGGGCGGAGGCGCCCTCATCCTGTCGCCGCCGAAACAAAGCCACGCACCCGACTCCGATTACCTCATGATTTGGCGCGGTTTCACCGCCTATCAATGCTATAAAGCCCACGGCACATCCCCCTGTTCATCCCCTTCCCCATCTCAACGCCACCGACGAGCTCGTAGCCGTCGAAAACCCTAGCTCGAGCCGCTAAGTTCGGGTTTCGTCCTCCCGTCGTCTCGCCGCTTCTTCCACCCATGGTGAGACCCCCCCTCATCATCCTCCTTCTTCCTGTGCCTTTACTTCATCAAACCGAGGCTGTTGGGGCCATTTTCATGTGCGCCGGTGAGCTCTCCTCGGCGCTGTCAATGGCAAGCACCGTGCGGGCTTCTTCCGGGCCACGAAAATGGCATGTACGAGGTCGCCATCGCCCCCGCATCATTCCCCTGCTTTCGTTTGGTCAAACCGTGGCCTCTAGGGCTATTTTGCTTGCGCCGGTGAGCTCAGTCACCGCCGGTAATGGAGGGCCGCCGTGATGGTCATCTTCTCCGGCCGGGCCCTGCCTCTCCTCCTACATGTTCTAATCCGGATCATCCATCTCAAATCCGACGGCCCAAAGCGCCCCGTACACCTTCGGTCGCAATTTTCATAAAGAGCCCCTCGGGTTCTTAGTATTAGAACCCGCCGTCCTCGGGCAGATTTAAGAAAATCCAATTTTCGTGATTTATTTTAATTCGTAAATAGTTCATGATATTTATGGTTGTGCCATCCTGTTCATATTTTCAACATATCTTTCTCATTTTAACTCCAAATTGATCCGTTCAAGTTGCGTTAGGATCATAGCGACATAATCTACATAATTATCCTACTGTTAGTTATGTTACTCACTGTTATATTTCATGGTTAAATTAAATCTATTAAAAATGCTATAGGAAATCTTAATTAATTCTTAACTTGTTCATTCTAGCTCCGATTTATGTGATCTTCTTGCCTGTGTGATCGTAGTGAGTTGTAGATTCACTCTACAAACCTTTTATATTGATTTACCCCTGTTGGTGTACTGTTCTAATTTATAGTTCTTGTTTGCTTTGCATGATTGAACTTGGAATGTGTGTTGTTGCCTGTTGTTCGAGTATAGACGGTGAGTACTACGCCGGTGACCAAGAGTATTACTGTGATAACCAGGAGCAACAGGAGTAGTACGAGCAAGACAAGTATAATATGGGCAACTCCTTGTTGTCCTATTCACCTTTTAATTAAAAATCATATGCATGTGTCAATTTGATAACCACAAGGACATTCTAGCCTTTGTTATCCTATAACCTTATCACCGATGGGTTAATCATGCATATGGGTAGTTGCTAGCACTCCAACTAATTATATACTTGACCTGAATGATGACTAATGATTATATGCAACAATTGTTAAAATTTGCTTCTAGCAACTGAACTTAGGGCGAGAGAGCTCCTATTTATCATGATGCTCTGGCCCTCCATAAGCACTTATTCATTGGCAAAAGCTAGGACATACAGTACAACTGTGAGGGCCATATGGCTCTGGTTTTAGTCAAGTATGAAGACCTCTTCTAGCATGTTTGAGGTTACCCGAAAGGGCGCAAAAGGGGTCTAACGACTTGGGTATAGTTTGGCTCCTGTCCCTATGTGTATAGGATGCGTGTTATTGTGCCATTTGGGAAGGGGGGACCTACACCCGCTTGCCACTGAAACCTAGTGACCCTAACATGTTAGACGAACTTTTGAAAAGCTTCATAGTGAACCCTGCCGGCCTTCCTTGGTAGTGGGTGAAGAAGCCGATCACCTCGGGCGAAAGGGTAAATCATGACTCACGGTGAAAGTGTACACCTCTGCGCGGAGTTAAATAAACTGTTATAACAGCCGTGCCCACGGACATGGGCGGCCCAGAAAACTAATGAAATAGTTGATCACTTGTTGATGATGTTTATAATGATGAGGTACTCATAATGTTCATTTATTCATGTACATGAACTTGGGGTTTAAATGGGGCTTGAGCATAGTCAAACCTAACTAATGCTAAAATATTGACTTACTAAAAGAAAACCGCAGTACAACCTGTGTCAACCCTTGAGCCTCGTGAACCACATATTACCTTGTTAAGTACAACATGTACTTACGCTTGTTTATTTTATTATTATTATTATTTGGACAAAAATCCTGGATGGGTACAGATGGCAGTGGATATGAGGATTACTTTGAGGAGAGCTAGGTTTGGGGTCAACCAGTCGACCGGATCCTGTAGTTTTGGAGACGCCCTGGAGTATACCTTAGGTTTATTTTGTTTCGCTTGCCTAGACTTTGAGTATGTGAAATTCTTGTATTGAACTAAAGTTCGTTATTGTATTAAGGCACTGAGCTTGATATTCTTTCTCTACAATTTGTTCTATATGCTTCATATATGGTTTACCTCCAATTTTGCTAATCAAAATTTGGGCGTGACAAAACCAAACACTCTAGCACATATGTAGGGGGAGCTAATACTACCAATTTTGGTTTGTGGTACTTGTCCAAAATCATTTACACATGGTAAAATTGCTTGGGCAAGCAATATGAATCCAAAAGTACTTAATTTCCATATCTTTGTAGTGTTGTCATCAATTACCAAAAAGGGAGAGATTGAAAGGTCCTTATTTGGTTTTGGTAATTGAGTGACAACCTAGGTGGACTAATATGTGTTTAAGTGTAGTACATAGGTGAATTAACCCACAGGTACATGTGTGTGAGCAACTCATGCCATAACGGTGAAGATGGCTTGGATTTGTTGCAAGGCTCACACATGTGATGAAGGAGCTCATTGCATATGAGACATGACATTGAGTCATGTGACTAAGGTGGAGAAGATCAAGACAAGGCTTGGCTTGATGGACCGGTTGCAAGTGTTAAGGGCAAGTCTAGTGAGGACTTGGCGCCAATGGACTAAGGCAACGGAGAAGAGCAAGTGAGGTCAAGATCGAACCAACAAGGTCACATGATGATATGAAGTGGATCATATCATTTGTGATCATGTTGGTGCATGTGTTGCATCGACATTGGAGGAGATAGAATGGAATGTGCAAGGCAAAGGTATAACCTATATAGCATTTCATTTCACTAGTCATAGGTGCGTAGAGAAGTTCATGACCGGGTTTAGGATAGATGGTTGTACTATCAAGAGGGGCAAACTTGTTTGCATATCAGTCATCTAATGTCACTCGAGTGATCTAACTTTGCATCGTTGCTAGGATCGAGTTGCGTGGTTAATTGAGTGACTAATCCTTTGAAAAATATTTGTGAAAATGCTAACACACTTGCACTTGGTGTTGTTGGCACATTTTCAAAGGAGAAGTTGTTGGAGTTGAATTGGATCAACTTGGAGAAGAGAGAAAAGTTTCCAGTGTACTCTAAATTATGTGATGGCTCTTGGATTTGAATTCTGCATTGATCCATTATGCTTTGGATCAAATATGCAAGTAGGATGTGTAGCCCTCTAAATAAGCTTTCTAAAATATCCAAGATCATCGAAATCGGACTTCGGAACTAAGAGTTATAGCCGTTTTAGCGATGAAAAGTCTATGACCGGATTCTGTGACCGGACGCGTCTAGTCAGTGGCTGCGAGTCCGGTTAGAGAGTCCGGTCAGTGTTTCTTCCATGAGAAGAAGTGACTAGATGCTAGGAGATTCCGATCAGTGATGACCTAACGCGTCCGATCATCAAAAGAGACCTCTAGAACCTCTCTAGAAGTGACCAGACCCTGGGAGAGTCGAGTCCAGTCATAGGAGAAAGGGGAGTCCGGTTAGTTGTGTAGAGGCGCGATAGTGACCGGACTCGGCCTCAGCACGTCCGGTCGCTGGACCTAGGCACGTCCGGTCAGGAGTAAGTGCATATAAGAGCTAGCCATTGGCGAGCAATAGTCATCTTCGAACAACGAGGCTATGTGGCTACATATCAGTGACTAGACTCTAGGGTGAGTCCAGTCAGCGAGTTCGGTCAGTGCACATAAATCAGGATGAAGGGCGTAACGGCAATTTTAGCCCTTGGGGCTATAAAAGGTGTGTGTGGCCGGTCTTGGCACATGCTTCGCACCCTTGGGACTTAGTGTCCATGCTTGGAGAGTGCTAGGAGAGCCTCTAACTCACTTGTGCACATAGTGGTGGCATCCGATTGTGAGTGAGTGATTCTAGTGCGATTGCATTGAGAGATTGCATCGAGTGGCACTAGGTGATTGAGTTGCAAGCCGATGGTTCTTGTTACTGTTAGAGGTTGTCACCTCCTAGACGGTTTGGTGGTGGTCTCCGTTGAAGCACGCAAAGAAGATTGTGTGGTGCTCCGGAGAAGGATTTGTGAGGGGTATTGTGGTCACCTAGTGCGAGCCACAAAGAGAAACTCTAGTTGAGTGTGTCACTGAGCTACCCTCACTTGGTGGGGTTCTTACAGCGCCCAACGTGTGGGCTTGGTGTGGTGGCAATTAGCCGCCGAACCACCAAGTGAACGGTCGACACAACAGGGACTAGCATGTTGGCAAGCACGTAAAACTCGAGATAAAAATCATCGTGTCATCCTTATCTTCTCATTGGTTTGCAATCCCCTTACACAAGCTTGTAATTACTTTCATGTATATACATTGTGCTTGTGTAGTTGCTCTTGTAATTTGTTAGCTTCTGTAGCTTGCTAGTTACCTTCTTGCTTGTATAGAATAGAAGTAGTTCTCTTGTGTGACTAATTCGGTTTGAGTAACCTTATTAGTCACATTGCTTAGTTTGTGTAGCTAAGTAATTTACGCTTTATAATTTGGCTTGTGTGGCCTTGTTATTAAGCATTGCTAGAGAGCTTAGGCTTTGTGCTTTTGTATACTAGTTGTGTAGGAGCTCCCCCGTGCTTGAAGTACTAGTTGCATAGGTTTATGTGACCTTGCTCCTAAAATTGGTTAGGTGAGCTCTATCTAGCCCAGCACCTTTGTTGTCTATTTAGGATCTTTGTAAGTGTGGTAGAACCGCCCGAGTTAACATGCTTTCGGAGACACTTGTCTTTCACTAGACACTAAGTACCCCGAAAGAGAGCTAAATCGAGCAGTTCCATAGAGCACACCCAATGGGAGAACTCGAATAATCCACATTTTATATCTAGGATCCAATAATGAGTACATGCTTACAATACTTAGTCCATTTCATACAATATAGTCTCATAAATCATTTATTACAACACCAGAGTTCAGAGTGCGATAATTTAAATAGCGGAAATAAAATAAACATCTAGCAGTACAAAATAAGGATCCGTCTGGGTCCGCCAGAAGAATCCTCCACACAAGGCCTGACTTCTCAAGGTGCACTGCAATAAGGGTAAAATAAACCCAGAGTACATAAGTACTCGCAAGACTTACCCGACTAGAGAATATATTTTCTGACTCTCAAGGAATATGATAGTCCTTATGGTTTATGGGTTTCTTGTTTGGGGAAAGTAATGCTAAGAGTGTATCCTTATTTTCTTAGATTATTAGCAGTCGTGTTTTATTCATTATCCAACATACTAAGTAAGCACATGTTCTATATTCAAGCAAGGGTTGAGCAATCAGAGCCATTTTTCTATCTTCCATATGCCAATTCTTGCTACGGTGCCAGAGCGTAGTCAAGCCATACCGTCACGTAGAAACGACGATTCACGAATCAATGTGCCCAGCTGGGTACCCTGAAAAACTCATGCTTTGCTTGTACGCCAGGCACAAATGAGACCAAACTGTTCCACTCCTGTCACGGGTTCCAGGTCCCCGTCCAAACTTAGACTCCAAGCCCCCGCACTTAAGGCCCAGCCTCAGTGTGGTGCTTAGACCTCCACCTATCCCCGTCTCCAATCAGTCGCTCTGAAAAGAGCCAAAACTCATGACAAGAGAGTAACAAGCTTTCTACTCCCATAAACAAGTATGTGCTCGGGATAATAAGTCTATGACTTGACCAGAGTCCATACAATGAACGGTCCTTAATCGATACAAATAGGGAAAACAGTGCAACCAAGCTATGCCCCATGACCGCGGGACACAACCTGTTACACCGACCAATACCCATACCATATCCATGTCCGATCACTATTTTTCTTTCCCCCATTTTTATTATGAGATTCATGATAATAATAATCACCTACTGTGAGTAACGACAGGTTACCCACGCTATCGATAAACCTAAGCAAAGCAACTACGCGATCCTGCACTAGTAAAACTCATAGGTATATATATATATATATATATATATATATATATATATATATATATATATATATATATATATATATATATATCCAACGTAAATGCACCACATGTATATAATGATTATCGACAAAAATATGGGTTATGCACCGGGGCTTGCCTTGGCAGGTGCAGGGTCAGTGGTGTCAGTCACAGGTGGAACCTAGAACTTCTCTGGCATGAAGATCTCCTCCTCGTACTCTTCGACGATCTCCTCGTACTCCTGATCGTCGACGGTCATGGACTCCACCAGGTCGTTCTCTACATGCATGCAATAATGATGCAACATTTAGTATTTAGGCAACAACAACTCTTAAAAATGTAACGCACATGCTAAGCTTCAAAGCTAGCTCTAATGACTAAGGTAATAAGCTATCTATCATCTTCATCAAGCCAGATATCAACACATTTGTAAGTGCTTCATTTTACCAATCCGATATTGTGCTTTTTATTTATATTTGTTTTGATGACTATTTCGCGACCATATGAAACGGTCTAATTTAATGCTACGAAATTTACAGCAAGCACATGATGATACCACAAAGCTACGGTGAAAATTTCATAATCAAAGCTACTACCAATTTGTCATTGAAATTCCTACAAATATTATCCTAGTAATTTTTAAGCCTTTCCAAATAATTGATTATATCACAGCATCATCACATAAACATATAAACTAATTATACGGTCAGGTAGATCATAAATTTAGGAACTGAACTAGAGTGGTTTCATAATTTTTGGACATCTACATGCATTGATAATAATTATCAAAGTTCAGCTCAGCAACTAAATTACAAAATCATTACTAAAATCACTAGAAAAGGAAAAACTAATTCCTCGGCGTGGCCCATACGAGACAGCCCACCCGCTTGTGCGCACACACGCGACCCAGCATGTGAGGCGGCCCATGACGAGCGCGGCCCAAACGCGGAAGGGGCCCAAGCCAGGGGAGCCCGCGCGCCGGCTCTTTTTGCAAAAGAGACCCCAACTTCCGCAAAATCAAGCGACTACTATGCGGCCTATTTCTGCAGTCATCATTTAAGCAACCAAACCTCCCGCAAAAATCTATCTTCACATCGGGGAGGTCCCTGACGCCCCTGCGCTCGCCGACATGGCAAGCGACGGCACTGGCCGGCCACGCCGGCCCTCTAGAGCTCGCACAAACTCAACTAGCGAGTCGACCATCCTTTATGACCTAAACGCCTCCGCTGGGCAACGGCGAGGGGCAGTGGGACGCACTGGCTAGGGCGGTGGCGGTGCACGGCCGCCCGCTGCGGTGGCGCAACCACTCCGGCTGACTGGTGGCCACGAAGGGTGTGTCGACTAGCGCATGAGCACCCGGAGCTTACCGCGGGCTTAGCTGTTGTGATGGTTGGAGCAGGGAAGACCGGTGATGGGCTGGCCCCACGCGTGCAGCGAGCTTGGACCAGAGCCACCACGACATGGTCACACCAGCGACACTACGGGGGCGGTCGCGCTACGGCGGGGGTGTGCAGGGGGAAGAGGGAACCTAGGCGAGGCTAATGGTGCAGTCAGTGGAACGCGGGGGGGCTCTAAGGAGGGAGTTGGCATCGGCACATGTCGACATGGCCTTAATCGGCATGATGGCGAAGAAATGCCAAAATTGGCGCTTGGCCAGACGCGAATCAAGGTGAGGTGGGTTAGGGCGGCAGGGTGACTAGACAACGGAGCCAGGGGCGTGGTGAATCGAACGATGGTGGCTTCACCATGCCGCATTGAAGGCACGGGTCCAGCAGCCTTGAAACAGAGAGAAAGGGAGAAGGTGCGTCGGGGCTCTGGCTGTCCTCACCTTGGCGGAACGCGGACGGAGTTAACCGGATGGTACTTGGCAAGCTACGAACCCAGACGGTCCGAGGAGACACGCGCGCGTGGGCGGCCGCGGTGCCATAAATGCGAGGCAACGGCGACACGGCCAGGTGCGCGCCGCTATGCCTGGCACCAAACGGGGGGTCAACAGTGCAGAGCCGCAGTAGCATAGAGTGGCCGCAGTCGGAGGAGCAGAGCGGCAGCCGCGCAGCAGCGGTGTAGGGCCAGCAACCCACGGTGGCTGGCCATGCCAGGCCACGGCCAAGGGAAGGCTCGGTCAACCGGCTCTAGCCACGCGGGCATGTGGGTGTGCGCCGACAGCACGACGTCGAGCCACGAGGAGCTGGTGACCGCACACACAGGCAAGATCGACCGAGGCATGTTAACGCGCACAAATATTAAAGCATCAACCACGACTAAACCAACTCGACTTAGTTCGAACCATCTAACCCATGCTCAAGAGGGTACACTAGGCTATCGACCAAAGCTAAAACACGACACCATTCCCAAACTAGATCTTGCAGAAACAATCCACAACATAGCATGGTCGTACTGTTTTTCAAAGCTGGAAAATTTGCTAAGTCTTAGTTGATTTCTATTTCAGGTTCCTTTTCCGAGCTATTGAATACACCAGCTAAAGATATCATTTTCTTGACAACAAGAGTTGCATTGTTACCAACAAAATTTGTACTACCACTTTTATTAATATGCATATACACGTTCTATAGCCTTTTTGTTCATGAAATTTTGGTTTTCACCCCTACTAGATATATCTACAACACTAAATAACTTTTCATTTAATGTTGTTATTCATCATCTTTAAGTTACAAAACTTTATCCGCACACTAGATCACATGCAATACAACTAAATATGATGCTCATTACATGCTTAGTGAATGGTTTTTCGCGGTAACACCAAGGGTGTTACAGTAAGGTGCTTGAAACTTAGATAGAGGGGTATAGTCTTGACTAGACCGATAGTTTTAATTACGTATTTGTTTCGGTTAGCCGGCGTGATTAATTTGTAGAAAGGATTATCCACCCTCTCTAGTTCGCCATCTCAACCCTACAGTCTGCCTGGCATCTGAACTTAATTTTTGAAACATATATTATTGCAAAAAAAACACTTAATTTGGAACATATATGGTCCATCTAGCATGGCCGCAGGGATGGTTGGACCTTTGCTTGGGACGAGGAATGCAAACCAGATAGCAAATGTACATGGACCACGTACATTCCCAGTACGATTTGCATGATATGACGCAATCAGGATTGGACTTTTTAAAATAAAATAAATTGGACAGAAAAACTGTCAAATATATTATAAAAAGGAAGATGACTAGATATAAAACAAAAAAATTACAATGGAGCAATCGGCTCTCAATAACAAAAGCAACTGGCGATGAGCTAACAACTAAAGACAAGAAGGTTACATCGAGACATCAACACGGCCCACATAAGAAGGAAAGATTAGGCTTATTATTAATCACAATACACATCACAATTGATTAACACCTCTGGAATTTGGAAAAATAAAAACCTCAAGAATAGCATCGGGCACATATTAAATTATCCTTGAATTTAAGGCTACACGTCTACTCTCCCGTGATAAGACATACACGCATTTCTAGTATAATTCCACAAAAAGGAAAATAGAACCACAAAAAAAACAAAAACAGGAAACAAAATGGACTTTTTTATTGTTTCAAAAAGAAAAGAAAAGAAAAGAAATGGATTTTTTCCTTTTTAAGCAATCTATGCACTTTTGTTTCAGGAACACCCAGACACCCAGCCAAAATACTTAACTACATGCTTTAAATTGATTTTTTTCCTTTTGAGGCAATCTATGCACTTTTGTTTTAGAAAATACAAAATTCACCGATCTTTACTAACAATTATTCAAATTATATTGATGTTAATGCACAAAGTTGTATACCAATTCAATATTCATAATTGATATACAACTTTATACATTATATATATATGGTTTTATTCAAATTTAATATTAAGATGGTTTTATATGGGTGTTAATTTGAATTGGTATACAATACAACTTTGTACAACCATCTTAATTAAGATGGTTTTATTAGTACAAATTATATGGATGTTAATGAATTGATATACAACTTTATACATCAGCATCCCCCAATATATAGCATGAGTCCACCCCAACCATCACTTTCTTGCTATCTTTTTTCTCTACACCCATGTGGTCCCAGCTTTTATATGGGTATTGGTAGAGATATATCAGGGTACTGTTGTAGCAATTCCCTAATTTTCACCAAAAAAATAACTACCATAATACTTAGAGGGTGTCTGGTTTGTGGAATGAGTGGAATTGTTCGATTGGTCCACAAGCTAGGTTGAGCAAGACGTGAAGGCCATGGAGGAGAGATGACATGTGCATGTGATGCAAGTACCCAACTAGTGAAGAGTTGATCAAGTGATGATCAAGAGAAGAAACCTATTGAATATGGGGCATGACAGTCTCATATGGTGAAGATTAAGGCAAGACATGGCTACAAAAAGACCGTGTACAAGGGTGAAGGACAAGCTAGAAGCTCAAATACGATGGACCGCTGAGGCGTTGAAGTGCGAGTAGATGGCTTGGCACCGATTGACCAAGCCAACGGAGAAGAGCAAGCAACAAGGCCAAGGTTGACAGACTATGAAGGCCATGTGAAACTATGAAGAGGACCATATCATTTCAGGGAGATCAAGCCAAGTGAAGATAGGTAAAGATATCAAGTGTCTTGATGGACTAAATATGGAGGTGCTTCATGCATGGACAATGGTCAAGTGACAAGGTTGGCCATGTGATGGCCATTTTTTATCGAGTTGATGATGGAGAGTGGATGCTCACGGGCATAATGAACTGTAGATGAAATAGAATGTGCAAGGCAAATGTATAGCTTGTAGGCATTTCTTTTCACCAGCCATTGGTATGTAGAGAAGTGCATAGCCAAGTTTATGATAGATAGTCGTACTATCCAGATGAGCAAATTCATTTTGCAAGTTAGCTATCTAGTTCCACTCGTGAGATCTAATAGGTGTTTCTTAGAGAGAGTCGTTGGGTCCCAGCCAGCCTAATGTATATATAACTGTTCTGGCTGAGTGTGTGGTGCTTGTTGATGCCCAAGGTTCATACCCACACCCTTTAGAGCCAAGATTAGCATAGTACATATGGTAAGTCGATATCCCATTAATGCTGAGACTGGAGTGTGTCTAGTGAGAATCATTGAGAGATTGATCAAGTGGTACTAGGTGAACGAATTGCAAGTGGGTTGTGCTTGTTACTCTTGGAGGTTACCACTTCCTAGATGGCTTGGTGGTTGCGACTCCGTGAAGCATCGTGACAAGATTGTGCAATAACTCTGGAGGAGGATTTGTGAGGTGGCTCATGTGCTCGTCCTGCAGGAGGAAGACAAAGAGCAACTCTAGTAGATTGAGAGGCTTGTTGGAGTACCTTGTTTATTGTTTGACTCAAGTCGATAGTCCTCACATTGGAGCCTAACTTGTGGGGAGTTCGAGCTTGTGGGCTTAGGAGCTAGCGAGAGGAACGATAATCCTTGGACTCGCCTCAACGAGAAGTAGTAGGTGGTTGGTAAGCCACCAAACCTCAAGAGAAAATTTACCATGCCATCACTTTTCTCCCGTTGGTTTGCTTCCTACTCTAGCTCATTACTTGTATATATCTTGCTAGTGTGTTTGCTTGTGTAGCTTGACTAGTTAAGTAGCCTCTCGAGTAGTTACTTGTACTAGTGTAGTTTAGTTCCTTACCTTGATTACTAGTATGAGTAGGAGCTCTTGTATTTACTTATTGTTCTAGTTGCTTAGATTGATCGACCTTGCAAACTAGACTTGATTAGGAGCTCTTGCTAGTACCCTAGGTGTCATAATGCTTATCTTGTGCATAGGGTGCTAAGGGTATTAGAATGGGTGAAATCGCTAGTTTTATTCCGCTATGCTTAATTGGCTAGGATTTGCGATTAAGTTTTAGAAATAACTATTCACCCCTTTAGTCGGCAACCTCGATCCTTTCATGTACCATCATCATCTCACATGTTAATTTCTTTTGTTTGTTTAGTGGAATGGAATAAGCTGATGCATCAGCACATTATTTCTTGGAAACTAATAATTAGTACGAGTATAGGGAATGAAGTCATTCTACTGAGAATTTGAGGAATGAAATTATTCCACTAAATTTGAGGAATAAACTTATGATGCATCGCCTCATCCAGAATGATTGATTCATCAAACCAAATACTCCAAAGGATAGATTAATAGAATACTGCTAGAGATGCTATTAAATCAAAATCCAAACATCAAGCACATGCCATTTCCAACTTTCTAGGTGACTTAAATCCGAATGTACTAGGGAATACACACCGTTGTAATGTGCTTGTGGTTAAAACTTAAAAAGGGCTTAATAGCGTCTGGACGTCCGGACAGAAGCAAGTGTTCGGACGCTTGTGCCACACCCACTGCTCAACCCAGTGCAGCTTGACCATGCAGCCCATGCGGTGCACTCGCCCCTACACACTAGCGTACTTGCACCCAAACATATAGCGGGGCACACAGGCGCACCTTCCTAGCCTGTCAGCTGGGTCCGCTAGCGGTTAAAATGGATCGGCAGAAAACGGCAACGCTCCAGCGCCCCTACCTCTACGACAGGTCCCACATCGGGTGGTTGTCTTCCACGCGCTCCCTCTTGTTGCCCCCACACACGGACGTGGATTGGACAGGGGTGGAGCTATAGTATACCATCAGGGTTAGCCGACCCTGACGATTTTTGTGAATTTCAATGAGAAAATATTGTATACAGCATTGATGGTTCCTAATGACCATGTATTTTCAAAGAAGACCCACGATGGTCTTCTGCGCTAGATTCACCACTGGGATTGGAGCATGCATGTCTGCCCTCCTGCTCTCCGCGCCCTACTTGCTCGCACCCTACTGATGCTCATCTGCGCCCTGCTGCTCGCTCGTGCCATGCTGCACGCCAGCGTCTCCCCCCTCTCGTGCTCGCCCTCCTGCCTCATGAAACACTCACAACATGGAGGACTTGCAGCAACATATGTCTAAAATAAATGAAACATTTAGAAGATATGTTTGCAACATATGTGTAGCCACCAGAACATATGCAACATTCAAATAAAACACTTGCAACATATGCAATATTCAAATAAAACACTTGCAACATATGTGTGAAAAAATTAAAATATTTGAAACACACACTTGCAACGTGTTTCTGAAACACTTGAAAAAAATACCTGAAAACACTTGAAAACCTTTGCAAACATACACAACACCCAAATAAAACATATGCAACATCTAGATAAACACACTTACGACATACGTAAGAAAACACAGATGAAACATCGGTAATAGATCTTTGCAACATATATGTACAACCATATGTAATATCCCGATCTACTTTTTCAATATCCATCTGAAACACTTGTAACATACCTCTAAAACATCTAAAACACTTGGAACATACGCTTTCAGCAAAACCTGACAGCCGGGAGGACGGAGCACTACACAACGGGATCTGGCTGTGTGGTCGCGGTGTAGAAGGAGGACAACAGCCGGCGGGCGGCTGCGCGCCCCTAGTAAGTGGCAATGCTGCCCCGACAATAGGGGTGCACGCGGTGCCCCCAGCGAGTGGTGCCCGCGGTGGAGCCGACAATAGCAGTCAGGTGGGTGTGACCTCATGCAACGAGGCGGTAGCGGCTGTGCAGTCTTGGAGAGCACACGGCGGCGGTGGAGAGAAAGGCCGGCTGGAGGTGCAGTGAAGAGGAAGGCGTGCAGAAGGCGCGGCGGAGCACGATCGCGGAGAGCAGTACCATTGTGAGTTTTTATTTTAATCTGCGACGACCGAAAGGGAGCAGAGGGAGCGATAGGAACGGATAGGATAGATAACCTTACGAACATCGCGTCCACGAACAGGACGCCTTGCACGTCTAGTTTCTAGCATTACCGAACTTAAAAGCAGGCTTTCTTACTCATACCCAGACGAATCCAAATACATACCCATACCATATAAATGTAGAGTACTTCTTAACTCTTGACCGGTGGCAATGCAATGAACAGGGATCATGGTGGCCCTGGTAGTAGTTGTTTAAATAAACAAACGAAAAAATGAAAAAAAAAAAACACACACACACACACACGCACACACAATAGCCACGTCTTTTCCCCCCAAAATTTGAAGTTCCAAAATCTGGTGCGCAGGGCCTTACAAGAAGCTGCACATTTGTGAAGAGATGCCAATGGTCCGGGGACAAAGGCATTATCCACGTGGACCCGGAGTCCAAGCTGCAGGAAATTCACATGCGAAATTCGATACCAATTTTTTGTGTCCTCGTAAAACAAATGCTTCATTTTCCTTCAAAAAAAAACAGAAAGAGGCTAAAAGGTAAACGGAAGCAAAATTCGCAGGCGGAAAAGGGAGGAGGAAGCGAACGAGAGGCAACGGTGGCCGGTGCGAACGCGGGGCGGGTGGGGGCACGCCTGGGCCTGGCCTGACGCGGGAAGCCGGCCGGAACCATCCAACTCCGCCGCGTCGTCGTCGACTCGTCGTCGCCTTCCTCTCGCGTGCCCACCAAGAACAAAACGCGAGCCAGCCGCCTAGAATTCCACGTCCGCGGTCCGCCCGCCCCCACACGTTTCCGCCTCCTCCCTGCATCCCTCCCTCTTCTTGCTCTCCTGGAATCCCGCGACACGGGCGGCGGCGGCGAATCAGATCCCTGCCCTCGGCACTGGTCCGGAATTGGCGCCGGCTCCCCTCGCCGGCCGGATTTCCTGCTCTGTTCTCAGGTAATCCTTAGCTTGCTTGATTGATCGCTGATTCGATCCCATGGTTACGGTGCGGCTTCTGGCGGACCCGTTTAGAGACAAATTGGGGGTCCCGTGCGGGGTATCCAAAGATTGCGATTCTTCGTCTCGAACGATACGGCCTTGTTTGCCGAGATGATGGGAGGTTTCAGGAATTTACCTGCGGTGGGTTCTAGGTTGTTACAAGGAAATGGTCGCTTCGTGGAACGCGTGGTGGTCGTTTTTGTTGTCCGCGTTGCCGAGGCTCTTAAGCTGTTCTATATTTTCCCGGAGGTTTCAGGGATTTAGCTGGGCTGAGTTGTCACAAATTTGGTGAAATTCACAAGAAAAATGCTTCGTTGTGCTTTGTCATGTTGGTTTGTTCATAGACGATGTTTTCAGATATACTAGCAGCATAATTGCTGAATGTTAGAACAATTTACTGGCCTGTTATGGGCAACCTAGGTGTCGTAGGGTGTGTTTAGTTCCCCTGAAAAGGGTGGAAAAAAAATACTGTAGCACGTTTTGGCTTTATTTGGCAAATAGTGTCCAACCGTTGACTAATTAGGTTCAAAACGTTCGTCTCGTAAAGTACAACCAAACTGTACAATTAGTTTTTGATTTTATCTACATTTAGTACTCCATGCATGTATCGCAAGTTTGATGTGACGGAGAATCTTTTTTTTGGAATAGTACGTTTTTGGTGGAACTAAACACAGCCGTAGTGTTTTCCTTTCCTTGCAGTTTACCACTAGTTTATAATTTTTCACACTCCATGGCACTTATCAGTTATGGCATACTGTTTGCCCAATTTTCGATGAATAATGCACCTCATTCAAATTCAGTGTTTATCAGAACATCGTGATTCCTTTGGATACGAATTGACTGGTATGCCATTATTCAGGCAGTATTTTGTTCACTGGCTAGCTTTGTTGATTGGAGTGCGCAATGGGAGGCTGTGCGGGAAAGGTGAGCCTTCTCAAAGGATACCAATCTTGAAAGTGCAAGTGTTTTTTAATAACTTTTTTGTTCTTTGTTCAGGCACGTCATGATGACGACGAAGACAGGCTCAATTTCAAAGGTGGAAATGTGCATCTTATAACAACTAAAGAGGGCTGGGAGCAGAAGATTGCAGAAGCAAACAGAGATGGGAAAACCGTAAGTAAAAGTTAAAGGACTGGAAATGTCCTTCGTGTATTGTGATTTTGGTTACGCCTATCACTTTGCATTGTGGGTGCTTTGGTATGGAGCTAATAGGTTCAAGAAATCAGCCTGCATAAACTGCCTAGTATCAATCATGGCCAATTTGTTAAATGAAACACTTTGAGAGTTTGAGGTGTGGATGAGATGATAAAGTTCATGCTTCCAATAGCCCAAAAGCCAGTTAACAAGTTACAAAATTGTCCACAAAAAGTTGGTTTCCTGCTGCTTTTGTTGTCTGAACATGATTCACTAATTCATATCTTTCAGAAAACTTCTGGTTGAAAACTTTTAAAAGTTATGTGCTAGAACTTTGGCATGCATGGTAATCCAACAAAAAGCACTATTTCAGTTTCTAAGAGGCACCTCTGGTCTTTAACTTTTATTTTTGTTCTGACTTGTAAAGCCTGAACTCTTCTGAATAATATGCTGGAGCGCATGGAGTATTTGCTAATTTGTGGACTGGAACTTCTGCTAGCATGGTCATCCTATAAAATTGAACCATATCATTTTATTACAGCCATCTTATGGTGTTCTTGAACTTTTAATTTTGTTTAGACCTCTGAAGTCTGAACTCTTGATTTCTTGTAAGGCTACTTTGTTACGTGAACTAACAGATGAGGATTTGCTGTACAAGTTGTAGAATTATATTTGTTAGACTCACCTATTTATTTTTGTAGGTTGTGGCAAATTTCAGTGCTTCCTGGTGTGGGCCATGTCGTGTCATTGCTCCTGTCTATGCTGAGATGTCAAAGACTTATCCTCAACTCATGTTCTTGACAATAGACGTCGATGACCTGATGGTAATTCAATCTTACAAATGTCGAATCAGTTCTTGGAAATATACATGGCTTGGACTTCTTTGTGATCAAGCAATGCAAGTCTTGATGCTGTATTGGTATTATTATCTGTCTGTTGATCCTGCTAGGTTCTAGCATTAAATACCTCAAGGTTGTTTGGGCAGATTGCTCTATGTTTCAGCCGCATTGAATAACCTAGGTGTAATCAAAATGTTCACTTTTGCTTTCTACTGAGAATCACCATGAGAATTACCGCAGAAGTTTTGAAGTAGGCCAGGATAAGTCTATCTGTAGTTACAGTTCCTTTGAGATAAAGATTCTAAGGATGGAATGCCAATTTTGTAGACAAGTGCTATACTTATAGTGATGAGCCAAAGCATGCTATCAAGTTTTATGTACTAAAAATAAGTAAATAGATGTGTTACATGACACTTTACTCAAGTAGTAGGAAGTATTTTTGCATCCTGAGTTCTGTGCTTGATATGTTGCGCTGATTCATCTAATTCTTTTCTTGACTATTCATCTCCAGGAATTCAGCTCATCATGGGACATCCGCGCAACCCCGACATTCTTCTTCCTCAAAAACGGGCAGCAGATCGACAAGCTCGTCGGCGCGAACAAACCTGAGCTCGAGAGGAAAGTGCTAGTAGCCGCTGGTGCCAGTTCGTCCTAGTGGCAGAAGTAGTTCCATGGTTCATTTGCGTGCTGCTAGTCCCATGTTTGCCTGGAGATATGTTGACACTTTACAATTTTGCCTCCCCGTGCCTGGCTTCGCGCGCACTCGTTTGTTTTTCTCATGGAAGCTGTGTGAACCTGTGCGTGTGACGAATGGATGGAACTTATAAATTTGAAGGTTTGATGGCATGCGTCTGGTTGTAACTTGTGTCTCCAGTTCTTTGAAGGTTTGCTTGCATGCGTCTGGTTGTAACTTGTGTCTCCAGTTCTAGTCTTTGTAGGCTTGGGTCCTCGATTGTCGTGCCATTCGCAAAAGACGGCCTCGTCATTTTGTTGTTGCTGTTGTTTTCATTCAGAAAAAAGACGAGGAAAAAAGTATGCGTTCTCAACATTATAACAACAATATAACCTTTTATCCCAAGCAAGTTAGGGTAGGCTATGCGTTCTCAACAATCAAAAACAAAAACAGCAGAAGGCGGGCGGCCGTTGGCAGGGGCGCAAGGCCCACAGGCTGAGGACATGGAGGATCCCATGCCCGACGGGCCCGGCCGTGCACCGCGATCCCAGGCTTTTCCGTTTTCCGGCGGCCTCAAGCAGAACTGGCGGACCGGCCCTCATGGGGCCCACCATAGCTACGTTTTGCTCAAAAAAATAATAAATTAGCACCGTTAAACCCTTTGCCTCCCGCTGGTTATATTAGCAAAAAAAAACCTAAATTAAACGCCTCGATTCCCAAAAAAAACTAAATTAAACGCCTCCAGCTGGTGAGGCGCCAGGGGCATTAAGGTAACTGCGCACTAACGCTCGCCCACGCGCTCCGGCGGGTTCTGGGCTTTAGCGTTCGCTCGAGTGCTCGACCCCCACCATCCCGCAGTTCCGCATGCGAGCAACAGGAACCGCTGCTGCGCTCTGCCTCCATCGACTCCATTCCTGCGCTCGAGAACCGCAGCTCCCTCCCTGGGCGCGTTGTTGATCTGCGAGCTCCGGTAATGCCCCCAGCCCCTCCTCCTCGCCCCTCTTCTGTCGATTGTTGGTGGTGGATTTGTGAAATTTTCATCTTCTTCCTTCTTCTCGCGGTGTCTCGGAATCTCGGCTTCTCTGGATTGCAGTCGATCTCTGATTCGCGATTTTTGTTAGTATACGTAGGAGAACTACTTTTGGGAGGTTGCACGGACGTTCGTCGCGTCCGGCACCACTGATGATACTGGTCTGACATCCATCTCTTCACGAAATCTTGCTGCCCTTTGGGGACTGATGCTACTGTTGTTCGTTCCTCTTGCCGCGGCTCCGATCTGTCCAGTCTCGGGGGGATCCGGTCCATGCTGTGCTTCCACGGATGCTGTCTTGAAATGCTAGACCGTGTCAAGAGTGAATGCTGGTACTGGGATTGTGGGAGTGCTGGTCTTATTTCGATTGCTGTCTTGTCGTACGGAGCAACCTTTAAGCACCAATCTGGTAGCGATTCATTTAGCTCATCTGTGCCTACTCCTTAGTTGTGCTGTGCAAACCTCTAACAACTTTGCGTTCGTCTTAAATATCGGCAGTACCATTTGTGGCCACCTTGATACTAGGCAAAGTTATCTGGATCTTTCGCAGGCATGGGCTAGGAATGGCATCAGTTTGTCCCATGTTCCCATTGGTGGAATGGAATGGGGATAACATTTTCTTAGTTTAAAATACTGGTACCACCTACAAATAAACGGGGATAACATTTTCTCAGTTTAAAATTCGACAAATTTCCCTTTTTTTACCTGATATAGTTGCATTTATTCAAGGATTGGAAAACAGGAAAATACAACGTGTTACTTCTTCAGTCATGGGTTAAATTAGTTATTTTGCGCAGCTGGAAACTGATAGCTTTATTTTCTGTTTATTACAATGAAACTGATCGCTCAGGGATAATGACCATCACCTCAGGGTTCCATGTGCCCGTCCCTGCCATGTTTGTTTTGTGGATCCCAGATACTTAATAGTATTAAATTTGAGTGGTCTCATTTGTTACATCGCTGGACATTGACAAGTGCATTTTTGGTCACAAGTTTGCGGCATCTTGCTTCAACCCTCAGGTGTTGATCAATGTGGGGTAGTACTTTGTGTTGTCCGTTCTTCTATGTTTCAGTTCATTCCCAGTTCATTGAATCCAGTTCCCTGACCTACCTAACAGCTATAGAGCTGTAGTTGATGTGTCTTTTGCACTTGGACTTGTCAGTCGTGATAAATAAGTCCCAGCCCTTTCATAATGTAAATAATTGGTCGTTATACAAGATCTGATCAACTTCATTGTCATCAATTTCTAAGTGTCCCAATATACATTTATATTTATTTATTTATTCTGACAAGACTGCTCATAAAGCATAAAATTTATTTGTCGCTGACCCTCTCTTATGTTAATCCTGATATATAATGTATATTTTCTCTGAAATCAGAATGCACATGTTATCTCTTTTTCAGATGTCTTCTTAAAGTAATATGTTTCCTTTTAGGAAGGGTCATTGTCGTTCAATGCTTGTATGCTACTATTTTTTTGGATAGCATATTATTGCTTCTTCTGGCTTGATGACAACGATGCTGATAAGATCATAGTGAAATGATTCCTTGCCTATTCTTGGTAGCTATTACCTGACATTTTCTGTCCCCTAGCATTTTGCATCTGAATTCTAGTCCTGCTGCTTGCCATCCTTATTTCTAGGATAAGGCTGCTCTTTTCTTAAACAATTATTAGCAATTGCCTGAAGAATGGAGAAGTATATTAGTACCTATCTTCAAGAACAAGGGAGATGTTCAAAGTTGTACTAACTACCGTGGGATTAAGTTGATGAGTCATACGATGAAGCTCTGGGAGAGGGTTATCGAGCATCGCCTAAGGAGAGTGACACATGTGACCTAAAATCAGTTTGGGTTCATGCCTGGTAGGTCGACCATGGAGGCGATTTTCTTATTACGACAATTGATGGAGAGATATAGGGAGCAGAAGAAGGACTTGCACATGGTCTTTATTGACCTCGAGAAGGCATATGACAAAGTACCGAGAAATGTCATGTGGTGGGCCTTGGAAAAGCACAAAGTCCCAACTAAGTACGTTACCCTCATCAAGGATATGTACAGGGATGTGGTGACGTTTGTCCGAACATGTGATGGCGACACCAGTGACTTTCCAATTAAAATAGGACTCCATCAGGGGTCAGCTTTGAGCCCTTATTTATTTGCTTTGGTGATGGATGAGGTCACAAGGGACATACAAGGTGATATCCCTTGGTGTATGCTCTTTGCTGATGATGTGGTGCTAGTTGACGACAATAGGGCGGGGGTTAATAGGAAGTTAGAACTATGGAGGCACACGTTAGAGTCGAAAGGGTTCAGACTTAGTAGGACTAAGACCGAGTACATGAGGTGCGATTTCAGCGCGACTAGGCACGAGGAGGGAGACGTTAGCCTCGATGGGCAAGTGGTGGCCAAGAAGGATACTTTTCGGTATTTAGGGTCGATGCTACAAAAGGATGGAGACATTGATGAAGATGTTAGACATAGAATTTCAGCCGGCTGGTTGAAATGGCGTCAAGCTTCTGGCGTTCTCTGTGACAAAAGGGTGCCTCAGAAGCTGAAAGGTAAGTTCTATAGGACGGCGATTCGTCCGGCGATGTTATACGGTGCTGAGTGTTGGCCTACAAAAAGACGACATGTCCAGCAATTGAGTGTAGCAGAGATGCGTATGTTGCGTTGGTGTTGTGGGCACACAAGGAGGGATAGAGTCCGGAACGACGATATTCGGGATAGGGTTAGGGTAGCACCAATTGAGGAGAAATTGATTCAACATCGGTTGAGATGGTTTGGACATGTCCAACGGAGGCCTCCTGAGGCGCCGGTGCGTAGTGGAGTTCTAAAGCGGACTGATAATGTAAAGAGTGGTAGAGGTCGACCTAAACTAACTTGGGACGAGTCCGTGAAGAGAGGTCTTAAGGAGTGGAATATCTCCAAGTATTTAGCTATGGACAGGAGCGCTTGGAGATTGGCAATCAACGTGCCTGAACCGTGACCTCTTTTTGTTTTGTGTCCTTTATGTCCCTTTATGTGTCTCCCTGTTTCTCGTCTCTTTTGGGTTTCATCTCTAGCCTACCCAAACTTGCTTGGGACAAAAGGCTATGTTGTTGTTGTTGTTGTTGTTGTAATTATTAGTAATTGCCATGTTCTATAGAGCAGGCAAGACCGACTCTGTTGGCTGGAGCATTGCATATATTTATTTTGTTTATACAGGTAAGTTGTAGTTACTTAATTGGACCTGAAATTAATACCATAACTTGTTATGGGCCTGTGGCAGCAGTTTACGCATTTTTGTGTTTTAAAGAATTTTACTACTTATTTTTTCCCTTTCTTTCATGGATTACATTATTATGACTATTGGAATGATTTATTTGACTGTCTTAAATTTTTTATAGGTTACATGGGATTCTATTTCTCCTGCACTTGCAGCTTTCTTAACAAGGATAGTCATGTTGCTTGCATCATGCGCACCCTTTTAACTACTCACTGTTGTTCATTTTGAATCTCAATTAGGTCTGCATATCAGAGGAGATTCTCGTATATTTTGGTGAAGATGAAGAGAAAGGCGCAGTCAGGAAAATCCCGCTCATGGTGGTGGGACAGTCATATTAGTCCACAAAATTCTAAGTGGCTCTCTGAGAATCTAGAAGGTAAGGACTGTGATCTAGTGTGCTCACCAAACAATCTCACATGTTATTCTTCGCTACACAAGATGGTTTATAGTGCCTCAGTCTTTTTTATTTTAATACTTATTACCCACTTAGGCATGCCTGGTTGTTTTCTGAATATAAGTTTTTTTTTAAATGGACAGAAATGGAGAAGCAGGTGAAACAAATGCTGGGGCTCATTGGTGAAGGAGAGTTCTCTGCAGAAAAAGCTGAGGTGTTTTACGAGAAGCGGCCTTTACTTATTACTCATGTGGAGAACTTCTATCGCATGTATCGTGCTCTTGCTGCGCGATATGACAGTGTAACTGGAGAACTGCGCAAAAACATTCCATCGTCTCTTCAATCATATGGCTCTTTTGGTGTCTCTGAATCAGATTCTGAGACACAATGTTCCTCATCTCCAAAGTCTGACATGCAAGAAAATATGCCACAGCAAAAGCAAAAGCCTGGGCCAGATTTCCTTGATATTTCCATTGGCTCTGGTGTTAGCTCTGATGTATCAAAGAAGGGTAGTGAAAGGTCTTCATCATCTTCAGATTCTGATTCAGAGCTTGATGAGGCCAAAGAGGAAAATGGCAGTATTGTTTATGCCCTGAGCCAAAAAATTATTGAGCTAGAAGATGAGCTTCAAGAAGCAAGGGGAAAACTTGATGCTTTAGAGGAAAAACATGCACATTGCCAGAGTGATTTGAGTACCAACTCAAAAGTTGCTGAACATGGAGAAAAACTGCATACTTCAGATGTGGAATCCAAGAAGGATCCAAAAGAAAGGGATTCTGCTTTAGAGAGCTCAACAGAAGTCAACAGTGAAAAGGAAGCATTGGAAGCTGTGCTGTTTGAGCACAAAAATGAGATTGAAATGCTGAAAGGTGCAATGGCCTCAGCTGCTAAGCAGTTTGAGGTTGAATTGGCACATCGTGATCTTGAAATTGATAAGTGCAGACATGAGCTTGGAGTACTCTCAGAGAAGTATTTGCATGATAAGTCTTCTCTCGAGGATGAGCTTAGAAAGCTCCATGGAGTCATCAAGAATATGGAAGGTGACCTAGAAAAAATTTCACATGAGAAATTGCAGCTCAAGTCTCGGGTTAAAGACCTGGAGCAGGCAGCTCACAGCTTAGAATATTCAGCTTCCGAGATAGTTAAGCTGCAAGAAGTAATAAGGAATACACAAGCAGAATTAGAAAAGGTTGCAGAGGAGAAAGAAGTGCTCAAAGAACGCGCTAATGAATTTGAGCAACTTTTAAGGGCCCTTGAGGTCTCAGGTACAGAGGTTGCAAAGCTACCAGAAACTATCAAGAACCTGGAAGCCCAGCTAGAAAGAACCTTAGAAGAGAAATCAGTACTTCAAGACCAGATCAAGCAGCTGGAGCAGGTTATGTCTAAATCTTTGGAGAAACATTCACATGAGCAGTCCTCTCTTACTGCGGATCTTTTGAAGTTATCTGAAGCGAACGCTTCTCTTGAAGGCAAATTGTCCTCTGTGGCAGCAGAGCTTATGCAAGTTTATGCTGACAAGGAAGAAGAATCTCTTGAAAATGAGGAGCGGATTTGTGTCCTCAATCAAGATATTGCTGATCTCAGGAGAAAGCTTGAATTATTGTCATCTGAGAAAGCCACAGTTGATGATGAGTTGGCCAAACTGCTAGCTGATATCACGACTCGTGACGAAAAGATGAAGCAGATGGATGGCCACCTAAATCAGCTTCAGTTTGAGCACGCCAAGCTGATGGCAGAATTTGATAATGCACACAAATCCTTGTCAGACCTGCGTGCTCAGATTTCTGAGCTAGAAGAAGAGGTAGAGAAGCAGAAGCTTGTGATATCCGAGAGCGCAGAGGGAAAGCGGGAGGCCATCAGGCAGCTGTGCTTCTCCATTGAACACTACCGCAGCGGGTATCAGCAGCTGAGGCAGCTGTTGCAAGGCCACAGGGCGCCGGTTGTGATGGCAACTTGATAAATGAACAATGCCGGTTTGCCAATGAATTGCACAGTTGCTTGTCTCTGGGTCTGTTCTATTTTTAGCCTTGTTCTTTCGCAACATGTGCCATGCAGTCTGTTATTAAGAATTCTGTGGTATGTGTGTAGAATGTAATGGGATGGGATATTCATGTCACTCTTTATACTCCTATATGGCTTTTATTCTTGTTGTCAACTGTTGAATGTTATGGATGTCATGATATGCTTGAGCCTTCATGTGGTCAATAACTGAACTGCACATGAGAACTCTCTTTTCGGTCTAAGATGTGTTTGGCAGAAGGCAGAAGCATAGGTTTGACTCCTCTGAGTTAGGACTGTTATATTACTGATGCGAGGGACAGAGGAAGGTAACGGGCTGCAGGAATCAGTTCAGATCTTACTTGTGCTCTAGACACAAAGGCAGGTGACTAGGTGTTGAGGTTGACTGAGTACAATCCTGAGCCGACCTAACTGATGCACCTGAAGACTCAAGTTTCCTGAACACAAGTTTGGATATGAACTAAAGTTGCTAACACGGACGATGCACATTTTTGGACGTCAGGTCATGACATCTAAAGCAATAAATAGACATTTTCTTTTTCTTAGAAAAAATAGCTGTTGAAGCCTGAAATGAAATCTATCAACTCCAAAAATTTCACAGGTCAAGGAAATTGTTCGTGCAGCGTCTACAGGAAAAGGAATAGCACCAACTGAGGCTGATGTTGTGTTTCGTGTGTGGAATCCAGACCTTCCGAACTTTAGATCTTACTATAAAGGGCTTGATCCTTTTCCTCTCAATAGCATGTTGGGGAAGAACATACGTTCTTGCAATTAGTATCCAAAAACTAATTGAATTTGCATCCAAAATACAAATTTGTTTATGAGTACGTAGTAGACATAATTTTTTTTTAAAGAAGTGACAAGAGTTCTGCCTTTCAATTAAGGTAGGGAAAGAGTTTATACACAACAATAGGGACTCTTTCCCTACTGGGATGCATTTAGGCACCACGCCCTAAAGGAAAAAACACAAACGTAATATAATTTTCTAGTAGTCAAATTACGTGAAGATGATTTGCCTTGTATGTCAAATCATACTTCATTCCCGTAATAAGGTGCATGGACAGTATGTTGATATAATTTTCCATCTAAAACTAATAATTTTGCTGGTTATTTCTTTTTTACCTTTAGTTAATTGTTTTACCTTTTTCTAAAATGAAGGGCCCAGATTTATTTGACAGGAGTACCGTAGCAAGGCTCATAAGTATTCAGATTGAATAAATATGAGTGAAGGATCTATGGGAGTATGGGTGTAGAACTGTAGATACAAAGAAGTTTATTTCCAATGGTAACTAATTTTTTTCTCTCACTTTGTAGGAATTGGAAGCCCAATGGCTAAAAACGATGGTTTTGGTTTATGGTCAAACAAGGCTAACTTTTCTTTCCACAACATGGAAAGTTTTTTTTTGTATATATCGTATTTTCCTTAGTTATGCCAATGCAGAAATGGGTGTGATTATTTGCCACATGAAACTTGTTTGCAGGAAGCTAAACTGAATCGAGCCATGTTAGGAATATAACATCGCAGTTTGGTGGCCTGTCAGCATGGGTCCTATTGCTATAGTAATGTGAAAGCACCAAGAACACACTCCTCGGTTTGTATCAGCTATTGTATGTACTAATTAGGTTTGGTACCAACTTATGCCAAGACTGAAGAAATAAACTAGTCCTTGATGTAGACCATTGTCTAGACACTGTTCCTTGATTTCAAATGAAGAGAATAGGAACATCAATTAATTTAGATCTACGTCTAGTAAGCGTGATGCTTCAACTGGTTCCTCAACCAAAAAAAAAGAATTTATTGGGTCGGGACCGCAATGTCTACGTAAAATTGACTCAAAAACAACTCGAATCAGATTATCAACGAAATAAGTATATGAAGAGAGAGAGAAAAAAAAGAAAAGTTATATGAGGGAATGGGAATCTGCTTCCAAGTCATATCTAACATTATTTTGAGTTTTTGTGCTTTCAGCACATGGAAAATGCCTTTTCCTAGCTGGACAGGGCATCAATAAGTGAATTGCTCACATGTCAAAAGATGACCAAAAGCAAAGGGCTCATGAGCTCGCAACCATATTCATTCACACTACCACCAAACCTCTACCTTTCCTGGCAGGCCAGCCAAACTCATCTTTCTTGAATAAAAAGGATCTTCACCAAACGGCACAAGTAGGGGTAAAGCAAGGAACCTTGTTACCAAAATTATTGATCCTTTGCATCTTGCAAAGGTTGCCATCATGCTAATAATGAGTACTAATGTTCCAACAAAGAAAATAGTGAAAGAGTACTTTGCGTTGCTCTTTGGTCAATGCGCTCTATATATACAGTAGCCATGATGTCCATGCAGTTGCAGACTTGCAATAAAAAACACACATACACTTGAGAGTTTACCCCCTTTTTTTGAGACGGAGAGTTTACCTAGCTGTGCTACTGGCCTGACCAAGGCTAACTTAATTACCATACGGTAATTAAGGCACATGAGCTCTGCTCCGGTAGCATAACAAAGTAGCATAAAACAAAGAGCAGCATTGGATCCATGACCAAATTAAGCTCCATAACTCTCATGGAAATGAGGCCAACAAGATAAACTAACCAGTAGCACTACACAGGGTAAGAGCCACGTCGACCGTCGGATCACACAGGAACGGTCGAGGCATGGTTTTAATTTGTGATCACAGCAGGGCACATGGTCAACTGACCCACATGGTATGTTGAGTTCTTCAAGCCGGCTGCTCCCTGCCATTTTTTCTTTGCTTCCCCATGTCAATGAGGCCAAGAAGCAGACCACCCAGTGTCCAGTGAGAGGCTACCTACCTGCCAACCTTTTGTTGGCTTGTGTTCCTCTATTATTAGATCCAACTTTCAAGCAACCACTTTAGTCAAACCTCCCCATAATACTCTATGGTTACATTATTGTGTCCGATCATGTTCGAGGAACACCGTCACGTCCGTCCGGTTGTGTGAGTGGCAAAACAGTAGTACTTGCACGTTTTTTTTAGTGAAGGTGGTATATTCCACGAATTTCAAACTGGATCAACATGTGATGAAAAGTGGGTTCAATTTGAGTTTGTTTATGTCAGTGGCGAGCGACTGGAGATCAAGACCACATAAAACAGATGCGGATCATTATTCACATTTCCAGCTCAACACAACATTTTACATCACGCTGAACCAAAGTTGGACAACATTTCCAGCTCAACAAATATAAATGTGTTACTATTTTTTGCTAAAATATAAAGTTTGTTTATTCCGACTGATAAATGTCTTATTTTGTGATTTGAACCACCTTCTGTGTCCCTATTTTTTTTTCTCTTGTTATAGTTGTAGCCGATATTTATAGTGGCGTCATCCACCGCCTTATCGCTACAATCCAACCTTTTTGATTCATCGCCACTGCATTTGTCACCACGATTGCCAACTCACTATCCTTGTATGCTAGTGTGTCGAGCGTCGTCTCATTAGTGATACCTACTGTCGTTCTCCACGCATTAAGCACAACGTTGATGGCTGATACAACTATTGTCATAGCATGAATTATACAAGATAACGGGTGAGTGGACTCTAATGCATAGGCATAAAGTACTTCAAATCTTCATAACACGTTAGATCTCCAATCATTAGATTTATTGAGTGGACTTCTTATTCTTAAAGTCTAATCAAGAATACAAAAAAGAGTGAGAAACACAATAATTTGATATAGTAAAAATAATCCACTTGGTGATATACACAAATAAACAACTACATAACCACATGTTCAGTGCAAAGTGTTTTAGTTGCCTTCTCACATTTTGTGCCCTCTATTTTAGCACATTATAGACTATAGAGTAAACATAAACATGCTACCTAATCATGAAGGGAAACTATAATAAAAAATGGTAAGTCATGACACATCAAGAGTCTCAACGTGCTAACTTGGTTAACATATATATAGTCGAAAAAATAAATGAGCTAGAAAGAGGCAATCAACCAACCTAGAACAATATAGTGCTTAGAATGTAATGATCTGAGAAAGAGATATGTGTCACTATAGGTTATAATTCTTTTCTAAAAGCGATGACGACTTTAACCCGAGATGGTAAGTAGCATTTTACTTAGTAGAAAATGACCAAACAAAAAAAATAGGTCATGAAAACGACAAAAATAAAGACACATTTCTATGTGGGTGGGTGGGTGAGGGAGGGGGGAAGGGGTCGTGTTTATGGTTGTTTCGGTTAATATATGATGATGTACGAAGGTCTATATTTCGTATTGCACACGAAATATATAATTCAAGATAAAAAAAAGACTAGTTAATATTTCTTCACTAAAATCTACATTTCGTACTGCACACGAAATAGAGGCAATCAACCTAGAACGATATAGTGCTCAGAGTTGTATTCATCTAAGAAGGGGACATGCATCACCATAAATTATAATCTTTTTTTAAAAAAACAATGAGTACTTAATCCGAGACGACAAGTAGCATTTGACTTGGTAGAAAATGGCCAAACAAACAAAATAGGTCATGAAAACAACAAAAACAAAGACATTTCCATGTGTGTAGTGGGAGGGGATGGGCGGGTTTGTGTTTAGGTTTATTTCGGTTAAATATGAGGTTATACAAGGGTTTTACATTCCGTGTTACGCACGAAATATACAATTTGAGATAAAAATCATAGTATTTCTTCACCAAAGCCTACGAATTGCACACAATAATATACAATTCTTGTGAGATAAAAAAGGACAAGTTAAGGATAGACACTTTAAGTGGTATATCCTCGTGTGAGTCTGGCTGCTTTTAGCTAGTTCTCTATTCAGGCTCGATGATTCAGCTATGTTTTTGCAATTCCAGGGAAGAAAAGAGAGAAGGTTGGCCCCACAAAAAAAATCTTCAACATTAGCAAAGGTAATTACTGCCACTGCAGAGTCAAATACCCTTCCCATGTAGCAATAGCAAATGCCCTCTCTCTAATCAGGTTTCTCACCGACGGCGACCGACCGACCAGCCATATAATAAAGAGAAGCGAAGCGAACCACCCTGTCCCTCCTCGTCTCCCTCCTCCCCGTCCCTGATTCGCGAGACCGGAGGGGCGCACGAGCGCCACCGCCTTGATCCCGCCCGCTCCTCCCCCAGATCTCCTCGCCATTGCCGCTGGTCTACCCAGATTCGCGCCCTCCTCGCCCAGATCCGACCGCCCAAGCCGGCGCAGGAGCGGTAGGTCTGACCGGGCGCGATCCGTCTTCTTGTGGGCGCTTGCTGGCGCGGCTTGCTGATCAAAATGGGGTCTTTCTCGGCTGCAGGTGCACCGGGCCGCGTGGTTCCGGCGGCTCGATTGGAAATTCGTGATCTTTCGGGGCATTCCTCGGTTTGTCTGTCGGTGCCGGGGGTGGTGCTGCTGCGTTTCGAGGGCCGCGGCGGAGATGGGCGTCGGCGGGGAGAAGTTCCAGCTGGGGACGGTGGGGGCGCTGAGCCTCTCCGTGGTGTCCTCCGTCTCCATTGTCATCTGCAACAAGGCGCTCATGAGCTCCCTCGGCTTTAACTTCGGTGTGAGATCTGACTGGTTCCTGCCTCAGTTTCTTGATTTGTTATGTGTGTATGCTCGTGCTGGACGTTCGGTGATTCGCGTAGATCTGCGTGCTCCATTGGGGCTGTAGTTCTGTTCTGGTGCATGAGATGTGTGCGCAAGGTTCAGCACTTCAGATGGTGTCGCAGGGCTTAGCTTCAGTGATAATAACTTTGAGGCAGGACTAGGAGTGCCAATTGGTGGTATCTGTCGGAACTTCAACTGTCGTTGATTGGTGCCAGTTTGATTGTGAATGGTGAAAGTGAAACATGTGTGACCCTGGAGCTAATTTTCTTTCTGTTAAAGCTTCGATGGCTCTTGATGTTCTAGATTAGAGTTACTTCTATGTAGTTGGTGAGTGAGGTTGGGTGTCATGTCCTGGTTGCTTTTTGCATAGGTTGCTTGGCACCAGGGAGTATCCTTGTTTGTGCTGGTGACACATTTTATTTGCATGAGAAGTTCACGTACCCATGCATCGTAAGGACTAAGGAGAACTCGTTTCTTCCGTTTTTGTTTTTATTTAACGATAACATAGGTTGCCTTGTACTCATAATTTGGCTCAGTCCAGTGCTGCCTTGAATTTCAAGACTTTGTATCACAAAATACAATAAGATACTACTACTCCCTGTGTCCACGAATGCAAGGTCTTGGTTTTCAAAATGTGTCCACAAATGTAAGAACTTCTGGCCTAATCCACCTAAATAGAAAGGATTTAACACTATCATTTATGTCATCGGTTACCAGAATTTGCAGTATTTAATTGTTCCAATGTAATTTAGGTGCTTGATTGAGGGGTACATGCGTCTTTTCTCTCCCTGCTTATTTTATCCTAAAAATCACGGAAGTCCTTACATTTGTCGACGGACAGAGTACTAGATCTTATTTTATCAACATGTACTGGAGTATGTAAGTGATTTAAATGACTTCTGATGTTTGTGAAATATGTATTTGTCTTCTGCAGCCACTACCTTGACGAGCTGGCATCTGCTGGTTACGTTCTGCTCCCTTCATGTAGCGTTATGGATGAAGTTCTTTGAGCATAAGCCTTTCGATTCAAGAACTGTCATGGGATTTGGAGTACTTAATGGAATCTCCATTGGGCTCCTCAACTTGAGTCTTGGCTTCAACTCTGTTGGGTTTTACCAGGTACATAGCTATCTTCTTAATGTAGTTCTTTCCCCAGTCAGAATTTCCTATATACTTCACTCTGATTCTGCAATTATTACTTGTCTGGTACTGCATCAGTAATACTTATTTTCTATATGTGGTAGTACTCATGTAGAGGTCAAGAAAAAAGTTATCTTCTCGTTGTCATGTACCATACACTCTTTTTTTTTTGACACAATATGCCATCCCCCTTTTTTTCTTGACACAATGTACGATACACTTTTTTCTCTCAACTTTATGTACCATCCACTCTGCTTGTGCTAGACACATTTTGTAGATTATTTTTACTAGATTCACAAGGTCTTTTACTCTTTTATAAGTATTTATTGTGGTTGAATAATTGTTGTTCCTCTTCCTTAGACAATAATCAATCTACCTAACTGATGCTGAAATGCCTTTATATCTAGATGACTAAGCTGGCCATCATCCCGTGCACTGTCATTTTAGAGACACTTTTCTTCAGGAAGAAGTTCAGGTTTGTGTTTGATACATTTTGTGCATTTTTTCCATAAGACCTTCAGCTATCATTTTCTTTTTTTGAAAATCAGCTAACATGTTTCGTACTTCACTCTGCAGTCGGAGTATCCAGATGTCCCTTTCTGTGCTCCTTCTTGGTGTTGGTGTTGCAACTGTCACTGATCTGCAACTCAATGCTGTTGGATCCATACTGTCCTTGCTGGCAATTATCACGACTTGCATTGCTCAAATTGTATCCTTTCAGCAGCAGCTCCTATTTATTTTCTACAAACTGAAGTTGAAGTGCCTGATAATGTTTTGTATTATTTAGTAGGATTTGCACATATTTTCAACAGCATCTCCTATTTTCATGTGGCTAGCCTTGGTGTTCTGGTGTTCTAGTGTTCTAGAAGGCAAAGAAAAGCTAGTTTTCATTCACATCAAAACATGAGATCAAACTGCTGTTATTTCTCTTTACACTGCTCACTTATAAATAAGCAAAAGGTTGTCATGATTTAAACACGAGAACTTGTCAATGTGCTTGTATTTTGTCCTAATACCATTTTGCTTGCATTTGAGTTTCTGTTTTGTGATCTGTTTCTGTAATCCTTAATTGTTTATCAGATGACAAACACCATCCAGAAGAAGTTCAAGGTCTCGTCAACCCAACTGCTCTACCAGTCTTGCCCTTACCAATCACTGACCCTGTTTCTCATTGGCCCCTTCCTTGATGGCTTTTTGACTAACCAAAATGTCTTTGCTTTTAATTATACATCTCAAGTTGTGGTGAGTAGTAATACATCTTTGGTGCACATATCCCAACAGTTCTCATTATATTCTAACTTTTCTCTTATCTCGTATGCAGTTTTTCATCGTGTTGTCGTGCTTGATATCGGTCTCAGTGAACTTCAGCACTTTTCTTGTGATCGGAAAGACATCTCCTGTTACTTACCAAGTCCTGGGCCATCTTAAAACATGCCTTGTTCTTACCTTTGGTTATGTTTTGCTTCACGATCCGTTTAGCTGGAGAAACATACTTGGAATCCTAATTGCAGTAGTTGGAATGGTCTTGTATTCATACTTCTGCACAGTGGAGACCCAGCAAAAAAACACCGAAGTCTCCCCACAGCAGGTACCTTTCTCATGCACTGGAGAAATTTCAGTGTGCACCTTTAAATTCTGCTGCTCTTTCAGAATTTGTCATCTACCTGTCATCGGCACTGACCCAGTGTGTAAATATGATATTCGAGTAACCAATCCTGAAATGTGTGCTAAATTAGTGGCAGACATTGAAATTTCTTTTTTTTTCAATTTTTTTACAACTACTTATATATGGAACAAACTAGGCTCTATATACTTTTAGTTGTAAAAGTGGGATAATAGAGCTTTTGAGCAAATTTCAACATGTATTAACTTTGTATTATTATATGGATTCATTTGTTCCTGTCTCTTGTTTGTAATCGCCACTGTTTTACGTATGTTGCAGGTGAAAGAAAGCGAGGCAGCCCCTTTGATCTCAGACTCTTTGAGCAAAGTTGAAAACGGTGGCGGTGTTGTTGATGATGAGCCTTTGAAGGTACCCATGTGGAGCTCAAAGTATTCACGGGAGTGAAAATTTCTACTTATTGACGATGGCATCATACAGGATTCAATTTAGTAGGCAGATAGTAGGGTTGGAAGCCAACCCAGAGTGTAATGAACATTTCAGTTACATTTTTGGGCTTCTTTAGCGTCACAATCTACTAGCGGTAAAAGGATCTGTTTCTTGAGAGGATGTTACCTTCAGGGTTCTCAGATATACCTTGAAACTAGACAGCAGATATTGTATGATTGTATCTGGATATGCTCCCCATCCTCTTACTGTAACTCCCAACTGGGACATGGCATGCTTATATCCAAAGATAGACTTCATTCTTTTTGTATCAAAAAGATCCGGACAAGACTTGTGCCAAGATTTGTAGCATAAATAGGTTCAAGTTTGTTGCTTTCAGTTCATGTTCGCTTTAAACCTCTTATCATGCAAGTTTTGTACATTAGAAGTCAATTAAGGAAACACTTATTTTTCCTTTACTTCTTCCATGTAAAGGTTACATATTTTAGTGATTATGATCATGATACCTTCATGATCCAAACAATGGTTTGCTACTAGATGCGAAGCTCCAATAGAATCTTGTGAAAATTTCAAGATGTTCAGATCAATTTGGTATTTTGCTCATCTAACTTGATGCAAAGGCAAATCATACAGGTTTGGCGTAGCTGTTTTTACATTTCTCACTACAAGGTACTACAAAACCACAAACCCAAAAATCTATTCAGTCCCAGATTCTCACTGGAGAGATAGTAAGTGTTATGAAACGGCGTCTGTTCCCAACAGACACCTTTCCATGGTGATCTCATCCCGTCCGTACGGACGGTTTAGGATTATGATTAGCAGTTAATTATATGCTTAGACATATCAGTTAATCCCGTCACCAAAGGGCCTGTCCTTTGGTGAACGGTTGTAACACTTGAAGGCACCCCTTCAGATTGTATATAACCCCTTTTTACAGATCAATGAAAGATAGTTGTTTCCAAAATCTTGTTCATTCCATTCACTTTATCACGTTATCAGCACTTTGCTCGTGAACAGCAAAAGGAGAACGACACCGGAACTTTCCACGGTAAGCCATGACTAAGATCAACTTACCGTCTCACGTCGCTCGTGGTTTGTTCTTTGCCCTCCGCCGCGTCGGTGGAGTTCGCCGTGGCCCGATCCGCCACCACGGCCACCATGGACAGCGCCGCAGCGTCTTCGAACGCCTTGGGCCTCGTGTTCGCCGCAACGCTACCCGTGGTCATGGCCATGGTTCCTTCGGCCGCATCTTCGACTCCGCCGTTCGCAGCCTCCGTGCAGGTCCAGTACGTGGCCGCCAGTGTAGCCCAATTCGTCGTGGCCGCCTTGCTTCTCCACGCGCTCTCCGTCTGCAGAGCCAGACACCGTCTCCTCGTCTCGGCGCGGATGGTGCCGACCCCAGCAACGCTGCACCGAGCAATGTTGAAGCCCCAGCGCCACCAGTCGTTGAAGCCCCGGTGTCGCCTGTTGAGGAAATCGTTGCAGAGCCCGTCGCTGTGCCCGCGTACGTCCCCATGGAGCCGATGTCACCGGCACCAGCACCGCCTCGGTATTGGTGCGACTTCTGCAAGGAGTTCAGCCTGATGTCGCACACGCTCGAGTACACCTACTTGCTGCCGACGCCCACACCACCCTCTCCGACTCCAATGGCGACAGGAAATGGCGTTCCCCCGCTCGATCCGTGGTTCCTTGCCACGCAGGCTGCTCCCGCGCTCGACGCTGTGAAAGTCGAAGAAGAGGAAGTGGTTACCGGGCCCGGCATCGGCTACCTCATCAACCCAGGCGGCACGCGTGCGGCAAGGACCGGTGTCTCGCCGTATTTCTTCCTCGACAGGGCCGGCTCCTCAGCTCCTCTTCCGGTGACGACCCCGCCATCAGTTGCTCCTCCGCCCGCCACACGCACGGAGGCAGCGGCCCGCATGAAGGAGAAGGCCCTTCCTGCGACGACTCCGTCTCAAGCAGAGGGCACCGCGACCACCCCACCAACGCTCCGGCGCCTCCTCGGACGCAGGGTGGCAGCGGTTGACCGGCGCCCAGGCCTCCGTCGCACCGGCGCCTGGAACCCGGCGGACCTCGGCCTCCCGTCCGCGGAGGTCCTCAATATGGCAGTCGGCGGCAGCGGCTTCTACTCTCCCGATGAGGGGGAGTCCTCCAACTGAATCCGGCGAGCAGCGTGGGCGCAGTGGTGAGCAGCGGTGGGGCAGTCAAGAGGTGGCGGCGGCTTCCTGGTGAGCAGCGGCGTGGGCAGTTAGGGTTGAGCCCCTGCTGCCTGCTCGATCTGGCTCTATATGCCGTGAAGATGGGCCGTGACGATGGCCCAATGGCCTGCGCCCCGATCTCCCTCCCTGCTGTTTCATTGCTCGCTCGATGTGCCATGCTGGGCCCAAAAAAAATGAACGTGGATTCATTTCCAAATTCCTATGGTCGGCTGGATAATTACCTTTTCTATTTTATTTATCTTTCAGCATTAATTCGTAAAGACTCTGTTAGTCTCTTATAATTACGTGCTGTGAAATTAAGTACTCTTATGTTTAGTCACTGACTTTCATATTTGTACATGTGATGTTTTATATTATTGTAAAATATCAGTTTGTGATATTATTCAAAGTATTTGTCCCTGTATATATGGCAAATCCAATAAATAATATCCTTGTTATTACGAGCATGATCTTGCCATTATTTATTTATTTATTTATTTTGCAATTGATCATTTTATTTAAGCCCCTTTATGCTTTTCAACTTTAAAGCACAACGTGCTTAAATAATGGATGCGACATTTTATGTGTATTTTTCTCTCAAATTGTATAATGGGCATGTTATATATTTGTTTTGTTGGCCATACACAAGGGAGCACCATAGTTGCTACTGCGGGATCTACACTATACTTAGTGACTATCCTCAACGTGCGTACCCAACATCACAAATTAGAACATTTGGTCTACATCTTTTCACAAAGATGACTACCATTAATTTGCATTCCTGTTGGCCATACACAAGGTAGCACCATAGTTGCTACTGTGAAATCTACACTAAGTCTATAACTTAGTGACTATCCTCAACGTGCGTATCCAATTCGTTTGTGAATTAACTAAGGTCTACATCATTCTTGATGACTACCTTAAGACGCGTTCATACAACTTGCATAAATTACTTGGCATCTACTGTTAACATAGACTATGCCCAATTTGAGGTCTACACCTTCATGGTGACTACCTCCATTATTTTATTATGCACCTGAGATCTTTACACCATTAATAATACGAGATTTACCTAGTCTCTGTTTTGCATCCCATAATTACAACACACCACAACATTTTATTAACTTAAAATGTTTTCGATGGTTTGTCTCGTGTAGGATCAATGACTGTCAAAGAGTTTGATTTACTTGCTCTAGACGGCCACAATTATCCCACATGGGCTGTGGACGTAAAAGTTAGTCTTGCGTCCCGTGGACTTTATCGAGCTGTGTTACCACCTGAAGAGGGTGTTGCACCACTTGATGATCAACATGTATACACGGCCCTATATCTCATTAGGAGCCATATTCATCCTAACCTTAAGGCTGAATACTTGTTGGAAGAGAACCCACGAAATTTATGGAATTCTCTTAAGCAACGCTATGAACAACAAAAGGCACTTGTTCTGCCCGCGGCCAACTATGAGTGGACGCAACTTCGCTTACAGGATTTCAAAACTGTGAGTGATTACAATCATGCTGTTCATAGGATTTGCTCCAAGTTGCAATTCTACGAGAAAGAACCTACTGATGCGGATAAGATAGAAAAGACTCTGTCTACTATGCTTCCCTCTGAAAGGATTCTTCAACTACAATACCGTGAAAGGCGTTTTCAGATTTATTCAGAGCTTATCCAAACTCTACTTGAGGCCGAAAAACATTCTAAACTTATGGTTTGGAATAATCAGCAGCGCCCCGTAGGGTCTGCTCCATTGCCTGAAGTACATGCATATACTCAGAATAAACCCAAATCTAATGATAGATCTGAAAAGAACTATCATCAAGGAAACTCCAAGAAGGGTAAAAACAAACGTAGACACAACAAGAAATCTCAAAATCGTGTTTTCAACAAGGGTAACAACATTTCCAAATGCAGGGATAACAAACCTGTATGTCAAAAGTGTGGTTGTTATAGCCATACCACTAAGAAATGTCGTACCCCAAGTCATCTTGTTGATCTCTACTTAAAGTCTGTGGGTCGAGGACGAGCTACACCAGGACAAAAGTATGAATCCCACTTCAATCTTCGACCTGACACCACCAGGGAAGAGGCTGGTTGTTCGGAACAAGTTCCAATGGAACCAAGCAACAACAACATACAAGGAGGCAAGGATCTTGCTGATACAGGGAATATGATCGTGGAATATGCATCCAACGACATATTTGGAGACTTCCAATAGGCTCCCAATCCCTTAGATTCTAGTGTCTTTATGTCCTAGTGATTGTAATAGTTAAAAAAAATAAAAATAAATAAATGTCCTATGTGTTGTAAATATTTAATAATGTCATCACTATTTAGTTTGGATATCCAATAAATATATTGTACACATTTGATATTCAATAAATAAAGTATGTATTCTATATATCATCAAAGAGTTTCATATTGAATTCTTTATTTATATATAGTTTCTACGGGGGTCGATCCGATGGAAGAGGAATTATGCCTAGTGGATAGCGGTACCACTAATTCTATTCTTAGGGAAACAAAATATTTCCAAACTCTTACTAAAAGATAAGGAAATGTTTTGACAATCGCTGGGCGCGATGCTACGATTGTTGGCTCTAGTCGTGCCACTATCGTACTCCCTATGGGTACCCACATTACAATTGAGGATGCTTTATTGTATCCCGATTCAAAGCGTACCTTGTTAAGTTATAGAGATATCCGTCAAAATGGTTTTCACATAGAAACCAGTGATGACAATAATGAGGAAATTCTCCTTATTACTAAAAATAACGGATATGGCAAAAGAATTGTTGAAAAAATTCCCTCTTTATCGTCCGGATTGTACTACACATACATCAAACCCGTACCGCATGTTGCGTACAAGGTAATTTTTCAGAATGTTGACGCATTCAAAACTTGGCATGAACGCCTTGGCCATCCTGGTGTTGGGATGATGCGGAAAATTATCAGCAATTCGAATGGTCATGAGTTAAACACTACTAAATTCCCGAAATCTTCAGATTTTATGTGCACTTCATGTGCTACAGGGAAATTGATCATACGGCCATCGTCTGTTAAGATCCAAAATGAGCCACTTAAATTTCTTGAACGTATTCAAGGAGATATTTGTGGCCCCATACAACCAATGTCTGGACCGTTCAGGTATTTCATGGTCCTAATAGATGCATCTACTAGATGGTCTCATGTGTGTCTTTTGTCCACACGTAACCATGCATTTGCAAAAATTATTGCTCAAGTTATTAGACTTAGAGCACATAATCCTGAACATCAAATTCAATCCATTCGAATGGACAATGCTGCTGATTTTTCCTCAAAGGCTTTCAACGATTATTGTATGGCTTTGGGAATTCAAGTTCAGCACTCTGTCCCATATGTCCATACACAAAATGGTTTAGCAGAATATCTTATTAAGAGAATTAAACTCATTGCAAGACCATTATTACAAAATTGCAATCTACCAATTTCATGTTGGGGTCATGCAGTCTTACACGCTACTGACTTAATTCAATTGCGACCAACTGCATATCACGCAGTCTCCCCATTGCAATTAGTACGTGGGAATATGCCAAGTATTTCCCATCTGTGAAAATTTGGTTGCGCTGTATACGTACCGATCTCACTGCCTAAGTGTACCTCTATGGGTCCACATAGGAAACTTGGTATCTATGTGGGATATCAATCTCCATCGATTATCAAGTACCTCGAGCCTCTTACAGGGGATTTATTCACGGCCCGGTACGCTGATTGCATATTTAATGAGGACCATTTTCCGGCATTAGGGGGAGACTATAAGTACCAAAACGAATGCCAGGAAATCAACTGGAATGCCCAAGGCATTTCCCCCTCAGATCCACGTACTCTAGAGTCTGAACAACAAGTTCAGAAAATCATAAACTTGCAACATATTGCAAATAACCTGCCAGAAGCATTTACTGATTATAAGGGTGTCACCAAATCCTCTTATCCTGCTCGCAATGCACCCGAAAGAGTGGAGGTACCAATAAAAACCATTCAACTCCCACTTCCAAAGAAGAGGGGGAGAAGTATGGCCGCTCCTAAGGATAACGCTCCAAGTAAGCGTCCGAGGAAATCGAGGACTAAATCCTCTAAATCAGTAAATCCAAGCCAACCTCAAGTTGGTAGACACCTAATAGTGGATAAAAGTCCAACACCAGGACCAAGTCCGCAACCCAGATCAACGGTGCATCCAAATTCTGATCCTGAGACATCGGAACACCCTGACTCCATAGTTTTGGGAAATATTGAGTCAAATAATAGGGTGAAAGAAATTTCCATCAATTATATCGATTATGGAGAATCTTACGATCGTAAGACTACTGTTGTCGACATGTACTTCTCCGCAGCAATTGCAGAAATCTTTCTCAATGATCCAGATTCTAAGACCATGGCAGAGTGCAAAAAGCGCTCGGACTGGGCCCAATGGAAAGAAGCAATCCAAGCTGAGATAGCCTCGCTCATGAGAAGAGGGGTATTCACATCTGCAATACCCACGCCTTCCAAAGTCTTTCCTGTAGGCTTTAAATGGGTTTTCATCCAGAAACGGAATGAAAACAATGAGGTGGTGAGATATAAAGCAAGGCTAGTAGCACAAGGGTTCACACAGAGACCCGGCATTGATTACAATGAAACCTATTCTCCGGTAATGAGTGGAATTACTTTCCGATACTTAATATCATTGGCAGTTCAAAATCATCTATCTATGCAGTTGATGGATGTGGTGACAGCATATCTATATGGGTCACTTGATTCGGACATATATATGAAGGTTCCCGATGGAATCCAAATTCTAAATCCAAACGCAAATCGCAACATGTATTGTGTAAAACTACAAAAGTCATTATATGGCTTAAAGCAATCGGGACGAATGTGGTACAACCGACTGAGTGAATTCCTTCTAAAGAAAGGATTCTCCAATAATGATGATTGTCCATGTGTTTTCATTAAGAAATCTCAAACAGGATTTTGTATTATATCCGTGTATGTTGATGATTTAAATATCATTGGCAACCCAAAGGATATAGAAGAAGCACGCAAACATCTGAAGACGGAATTCGAGATGAAGGATTTGGGTAAAACCAAGTATTGCCTAGGCTTACAACTTGAGCACCGTCCTTCAGGGATTTTAGTGCATCAGTCAGCCTATATCCAGAAAATATTGGAGAAATTCAATATGGATAAATCATACCCTATTAAAACCTCGGTGGTTGTTCGTACCTTAGAAATAGGGAAAGATCCATTTAGACCACGGGATATTGGGGAAAAGATATTGGGACCAAAAATCCCATATCTCAGTGTCATTGGTGCACTTATGTATCCTGCAAATTGCACTAGGCCTTATATCGCATTTGCAGTAAACTTACTAGCTAGGCATAGTGCGGACCCAACTCGTCGTCATTGGACGGGAGCGAAGTGTATCCTCAGATACCTTAATGGCACAAAGGATCTTGGTTTATTCTTCAAGAAAAAAACATGATCCCAATATGATTGGTTATACAGATGCTGATTACTTATCTGATCCTCATAACGGAAAATCCCAAACAGGATTTGTATTCCTACATGGAGGTACAACAATTTCATGGAAGTCTTCTAAATAGACTCTGACAGCGACCTCTACAAATCATTCTGAGATTATTGCCCTATACGAGGCATCACGAGAATGTGTATGGCTTCGCAAAATGATTAATCACGTACAACAGTCATGTGGTCTAGGTGCAATTGAATCACCTACAATTATCTATGAAGATAATTCTGCTTGTGTTACACATATGCAAACGGGTTACATAAAGAGCAATATCACTAAGCATATTGTTCCTAAATTGTTTTATCCCCATGAACTACAAGAAAGTGGGGAAATAAACATCTTGCAAATCAAGTCATGTGATAATCTCGCTAACCTATTTACTAAGTCCTTACCAAGTTCTGTGTTTCAAAAATTGGTACATGGAATTGGTATGCGCCGACTTTGAGATTTGCCAGAATCAGGGGGAGACATCCCCTAGATGTAGACCTGTACCAACATCATATTATACTCTTTTCTTTGACAAGTTTTACTCACGAGGTTTCTTGTTAAAGTTTTTAATGAGGTAATATTAACAGAAGCATGTGTCATATTTCCTATTTTCCCCACCAGGGTTTTTGTGGGAAATATCAAAGACACATATTGCCCTCATAACTCATTCATGGTTTTTCCCTGAAAAGGTTTTTCATGTGAGTTATCCAAGAGGCAATACCAATAATATGTCGTCATATTTTCTCCTAATTTTCCCACTGGGTTTTACGGGAGTTTTAGCGACATATCATTTTACATTGATCCTCATATTTTTTTCTAAAAGGTTTTTGGAGGAGCAATTTATATGTCATATCTCCAATATTTTTCCCACTGGGGTTTTTAATGGGATATCAATGACATAGTGATTTATTTAATCACACTTACATATGCTATTTTCTCCTTATTTTCCTATAAGGTTTAAAGGAGTTTTTATGGCATATCTATACATGCATATTCCTCAGATTTTTCCCACAGGGTTTTTCGAGGAATCCAAGCTTACAGCTGCATTGATCTCAAAATGATTTGATCAAGGGGGAGTGTTATGAAACGGCGTCTGTTCCCAACAGACACCTTTCCATGGTGATCTCATCCCGTCCGTACGGACGGTTTAGGATTATGATTAGCGGTTAATTATATGCTTAGACATATCAGTTAATCCCGTCACCAAAGGGCCTATCCTTTGGTGAACGGTTGTAACACTTGAAGGCACCCCTTCAGATTGTATATAACCTCTTTTTACAGATCAATGAAAGATAGTTTGTAACAACCCAGAATTTCTAGGAAACAAAAATCACAACCACAAATTTTTTTAAAAAAATAACCAATGTTTGGTGAGTGACATATAGGAAACCAACCCTAGCTGCACAAGTAGCACCTAGTCTAGTTCATTACATGTTGCATTTAATTATATATTCATGAGTTGATTCTTATGTTCTTTGTTTTGTTAAATAAAAATGGTCACATTTATTTGCTTAAATTAAATAAATGAATAATTATGACCGTGACAAATAATTAGAACCACAAATGACCTCTAGTGGACCCCACTAGGGCTTACTCAAGAGGTAATTATTTATTTTAGCAAAAGAAATCTGTAAAGAAGAGAAAACAAAATGGAAAAGCTTTAGAGTTTAATTAGAAAAGGAGGAAAGCTCTCCAAGCCCATCTCCCGAAGCCGGCCCGCTCACCCCAGCCGCTTTGCTAGGCCAGCCCAGCAGCCGCGGCCGTTCCACCGCGATGGGCCACAAAGAAGACCTGCCTAGCCAAAGCCGAGATGGACTGGGTGGAAGCCGTTTTCCCCCCTTCGGTCACTGCCAGCTGGGGCCTGATCGTCATCACCAACCTCCCGCTTGCCGTTCCTCTGCTGCGCCCGAACCAAAGAAAATCAAAGGGGGGACACGATCATGCAATCGGTGAGGGGAGATTCCCCCTGTTCCCTGCCGACCACTTTACGCGCCAAGCCACCAAGCCGGCCCCGCACTCCAGCCGCACACCCACCTTGCCCCACCATCATACCGCCCGCGCGCATGGCACCGCCATGGCCCACGGCCGCAACCGCCTCTGACACCAAGCCAGGCCAGTGGCAGCATGAGGCCGAGGCCGCCACGGCATCCGCGTGAGCACCACGCCACCCCAACAACCACTGCGACCCTTTGGATGAGCGCCACGTAGTTCTCCTTGTCCCATCACCGTCCGCCTCGCCATGGATGACCTCGGGGTATAAAATCCCCCGAGCCGAGCCCTACCCCTCTCTCTGTTTTGCCACCACCCAGGTGGTCACCATCCCACACCACAACCGAGAGAAGTAGAGGGGAGAAGAAGGGAAGAAGCAAGGAAAGGGCGGCTACCGGAGCCGCCAGTTGCCGGAGCCAGAGCGTCGACCGAACGGCTACATCGACGTTGTTGCTCTTCCTGCACGGCACCACCTCTTCACTGCCGCGAATCACCACTGCACCGCCATCCTCCTACCATAAGCCCAAGGTGAGCCGCACCGATCGCAACCTTCTCTGCTCACCACCGTACGCACTCCGGTGCCGCCGCGATCGTTCCCGCACCGGGAAGTGTCGAGGCCGAATTCCGAACATCGTTCACGTTTATGCACATGAACACGCACGCGCAAGAGAAAGGCATAGCACTGCAAAGCCGTATCGGCTTGGGAACGCTTGCAGCTCACACGCGCTCTGTGTGCGAACACCATGGCCGTGAACATGGCGGCATCGCCGCCGCACACCCAATCGCGAGCACGTACTCTACTGCATGGGGAAGTCCTCAACGGTGGCCTTAGCATCTTGCTGTTGTACTCAATTGAAGATCCCAGGGGCGAATTGGACCTTGGAACGACCGGGGAGGTATTGTCGTCGTTCACCGCCCCGGCCGAGCCGCCACCGCCATGAACGAGTCTCCTAGGAACTCAAATCTGTCGCTAGGACACCTTTGTCACCTTCCCGAAGACCGAGCAAGGCCGTAGGGCCACTAAGATTCATCCTAGACCGCCACCAGGTGCTACACGCGGGAGCTCACCACCGACGTCGCACCGCCGGGAGAAACAGAGGAGGAGGGGGCACATGCGAAGATGATCTGTGCACTCGGTGCACATGAACCGTGAGTGAGGAAAAGAGAGTGGACGCGGTCCACCGTAAACCACGTGGTCGTCCATACACCGTACTCCCATGTCCACCGTGAGCCACACCCCGTGGACGTGAGCCCGTTTCAAAAACTGGAAGGCGACGTGGTAGCGCCAGAGTACGCCACATGGTGGGCCCAGCCCGGCCCAGTTCGGCCCATATCTAGCCTTGACCCGGCCCACCGAGGCCCGGTCTCGGCCCGGTCGAAGTTGACCGTTGACCGTTGACCATTGACCAGTCAATGGGACCCACCGGTCAGTGACTCAATCTGTTCCGACCAATCAGCGCGTGACACGTGTCACTGCCTGGTTTTTCCTTTTCTTTTTCTTTTTTAGAAAATCATTTAATCTTTGGAAATTCATAACTAATTCATTTTAACTCAGAAAAATACCAAACCAGTTTCTAAATTTTTCTTAAAATGAGCTCTACATCTTAGGCTTATGTTTGAGTGCATTTGGATCTTTTAAATTTCTGTTGCTTCTTTGTGCACCTCTATAGGAGTCGTTAATGCGGCTCTACGTTATGTTTAACAGAGCCAGAAGACCTGCCGACTGAGGAGTACGACCCCGACTACAGCGAGGACTTGGGTGACGACCTGCCAGGTGCCACGCCCCACCCATCTCCGTAGAACCTATTACGCATGCAAATATAGAATTGCTAGCGCTTTATTTTTTTCGTACTTTATTATTGATGATAGGCTGCATGGTAGATGCTTTACTTTGAGCCTTTTACCTTGTCGTAACCTTACTCTTGCTCACCCTGCTGTTAGGTTAGATGCTCGCATGTTACATATTACTACTTTTGCTCTTACTCGCATTATATCTGTGATGTGATGCCGGTGAGAGAGAGACGTATATGTTAAGGCACATAGTGCCAAGAACTTGATAAACCTGACTAAAGAACTGGGGAGATCTTGGCGTGCGACTTGGGTGAGTGGTGAGGGTTGAGTCGATCGGACAGGATGCTACGACGAGTCTTTGGGGCAAGTCTTGCTGGAGGGGTGCGACCTGGGCATCCCACACGAGAGATACCTGTGGCGGGTATATTTGAGAGGTGAACTGGGGTGTTGGTTATCCCTGGTGGAGGTGCTGTCGTGGCACGGGGAAGACGGTGTCACCCCCTTGAGAAGACATCCTGTCTGGTCACCCTAAGGACTGGTATGTCTTGAGAACCGGAACCATGGGACCTTCGTGCACACAACTCGCTCCCGATGGGCAGGAGACGATTACCCGACTGACTAGGGCGGTACCACTACTACTAGGTTGGAAGGTGATAGTGTAGGGAGGTACGGGCATGGGGACCCACACCCTCCTAAGACAGCGTAGTGACCCTGGGGGCCCGGCACTACATCTCACAGTCTCAGCGTTTCAGTGGATGCCGGGGTGGCCCAGGGCTGAGTGGTAGGGTGGTAATGTACCATTTGGAAGGCAGTTGGAATCAGCCTAGACGAGCCGGATCGTCGAGGATGGCGATCTTGTGGATTACCAGGTGTACACGCTCTGCAGAGTTGATCGATCTATACGTATAGCCGCATCCGCGGATATGGACATTCCCATGACCTACGCTTCACTTGATTAGATGAGAGGAGTCCTTTCTACCTTTCCCCCGGGTTCTGTGTCGGATTCCGGCTTTGGCCGTTGAGGCGAGATCTGAGCGGGAGTCAATCTCGTCGCCTAGAGAGAGAGTGAGATGAGATGTGTTGTGTGTGGTGGGATTGGGAAAATGTGTGACTAATATGAGATAAAAACTGAGGAATATCTTATTAAAATATTAACTACTTGCATAGGAAACCCACAGCCTAAGTAGGTCTCTTTCTACTTCCCTCAATGCATTCCACTTTCCACAAAGCATTGCAAGCATAGGGTGGGTGATGCGTGGCTAGTACCAAGTGTACTGATAGATTTTTGACAGGTTCCGAGCCCGAGTACGACTACGAGGGCGATGATTGGGAGAATTAGAGGGTCTGTTCTACGCTCAAGCTGGATCCAGAAGATCTTTTCCGCTGCTATCTACGTTGTTCCGTATGCTTTTGTGAGTGTGTTCCGCCCTGCGAGGCGAAGAGAATAAATTATGTAAAACTGCCTTTTATACTCTGATATTTGTGCATGACTTTATGTATCGCTGAGATTTGGGTAAAATGATGGAATGTTTTGTCATTTTACACTTCGTTTCTGTGGATTTCCCTTCATAGAAATCAAGGACGTTTCAGTTGGTACCAGAGCCATGCTGACCCTAGGACAGACCCATAGGATTGGACAATAGAATTAGGAGAGATCTTGACACTTTCGGTTATATTACCGACCGTGCTGCATTTTCATGCATGGCTTATCTCAATTTCACACTCTCTTACCTATATTTCATTCTACCTTACCTATCACATCGCTCCGTTCCACCCTGAATCACCTAAGAATTCATCAAGTATCACTCTGAGTTACAGTGATTCGCCTTGTCTTACCAAGTTTCACTCTGAAATACTTAAGTTGTTACTACATGCACAACAAGGTACTGACTCCGTCTTACGGTTAATTTGCAGATGGCCCCTGTTGCCGAGCTCCCTGTGGATGGACTGGCCTACCGTGGGTTCGCCACGATCCTATACGACGTGCTGGACTCACTAGGCGTTCCCACAGAGCAGATCGAGTACGTGTGCCGGGGTGAGCCTGGACCCGACGGGTTCAAGGGCCACATCGTGGTCCACCTCAAGGTCCCCGCCAGTGAGTTCGTACCCATACTGCGTGCCTTCGAGACACTGGAGGTGGAGAACTCTATTGCTTCATGCGTACAGTCCGTCTCACGCACAGCTCTTCGCAGTGTGATGCATGACGCACACGACTACCTCAAGACGGGACCGTACCGCCTACTGCCTGCCGCTCTAGACCTAAATAGGTTCTCAGAGCCACAGATCACTGCTGCAGATCGTGCTGCGCGCGACGAGGTCGACCCCTGTCTGAGGGCCTCCGCACAGTACATCATCACCCAGGATCGCTACATCATGGATGTAGAGATGCAGAACCGCCGCCACTGAGACCTCCTGTTCCGTTGCGACGAGGAGTTCCTCAAGGTGGAGCACAAGGAGAGGGAGATGGTCGGCAAGCTCGAGGAGGAGCGCATGGGCTTTGATAGGATGAAGACCTTCTACGAGAACCGTGAGCAGTCACTTAGGAAGGAGATCGCCGATCTCAAGGACAAGGTTGGGGAGGCTGACCTTCGCCATGACTATCTTGAGTCTAAGGTGCTTGAGTGTGAGGATCGGATTGAGCGTCAGAGGCTTACCCTGACAGAGCTCCACGAGAAGGAGAAGCAGCGTGGCTTTAGGAAGCTTGCCCTGGAAGCCCGTTGCAACACAATGGAAAAGCTAGCTGTGGAGGCTGCCGTCACCACCACCTACAACATGCACCACTTGGTTCACTACATTAAGAGCACCGAGTATCTTCAGGACAAGGTGAACTGCATCAGTCAGGCTTGGATCAACACTGATCGTAAGCGTGTCCAGGAGATCGGAAAGGTCCAGGACGTCCTCTTACCTGGGATGCGCAAGAAACCGCGCAGACAACCTTTCTACGTTGAGGCCACCAAGCTCAACTTCAAGGCTTGCCCGACTGAGGGATACTCAGAGGTTCCGAGGACTGAGATGCTAGACTACGCTCTCACTTATGTCGCGAGGATCCACCACTCCGACGACGAGCTTCGTGCCATGGAGGGCACTCCCAAGGCTTCCACTTCTGGTCCTTCTACACCACCCGCCACTCCCGGACAGGAGTAGTCACCTTTTTCACATAATCATGTAATAAGGTAGTAGTAGACATGTTGAGCCCTGTGTGGCTAGAGTTATAATGATGCACTTAAGGAGTAATGTAGGATGTCCCACTTTTGGAGCTGCCTGCGAGTAGCACGATTCCCATGAATCTGTCAGTGTAGCTACTGGAGATATCGTTATGTAATAAATTAATGTAATGAATGTTTTGGATCTTATCGCATCTTATGGTTCTTATTCATCTTTGTATGAGTGTTGGATAGCTATCTCTTTTTAAATTGATAAATCGCTTAACCATGCAAAAAATATATGTGTGTTAAACAATGATCTGACCCTGCAAAGAGATGTCTTGCCGCCGATCCGCTCGTCTGAACAACCGCTCGCTTTTCCCCAAGCCTATGGCCCGTGGTCGTGGTCGAGGCCGTGGAGGAGACCGGGGAGTCCCCTTCGGTGTTGGGGAGGAGCCTGCACTGGGGGTGGGTGCCGCCCAGCATCTTGGAGAAGAAGCACCACCGCCACCACCACCACAGTTGGCGGAGGTGATGGACCGCCAAACCCGCCTCTTGGAGACATTGGCTCAGGGAATGCTTCACCGCCACGGGGGTCCTCCCAACGACTTCCAGCGGAAGTTGGAGGGTTTTCTCAAGCTGAGGCCTCCTACTTTCGACACCGCCGACGATGACCCCATCGCCGCTGAGGACTGGCTCCGTGAGATGGAAAAGAAGCTGGACCTCACCACCTGCACTGACGAGGAGTGTGTGGGGGTAGCCGCCCACCAGCTCACCAGCGTTGCACGCGCATGGTGGGACAGCTACTGCGACGCCCACGAGGACCCAGGGAGTATCTCTTGGGAGGAGTTCGCCGAGGTTTTTCGTGAGCAACACGTGCCTGAGGGCTTCATGGATGCCAAGGTAGAGGAGTTTTGCAACATTTCCCAAGGCTCCCAGAAGGTTCAGGAGTACACTACTCGTTTCACCCGCATGATGAGGTATGCTCCAGGTGAGACCGATACCGAAAAGAAGATGTACTGTTTCAAGAAGGGGCTGAACTCTCGTCTCAAGGTGGCCCTCTCGGGTCATGCTTGTCGCACCCTTCGTGAGATGGTCAACAAGGTGCTGGAGATGGAGAGGGACCGTCTGGAGGCAGACGCCCTCCACAAGGAGAAGAAGCGCCGGTTCGAGAGTTCCACTCGTGGCCCGGCTCCGCAAAGGCCACGTGCTCATATGCTTCCTCCGCCCCGCTCTCGCTATACTCAGGGGGCAGTGACCGCTCCAAGCCGTGGAGGTGGTACCTACACCGCTAACTACCACCGCCCCGCTCAGAGCCGACCCGCTCCAAATCACCCCACTCAGGGAGCTGGCACGTGGAGGACCGCTACGCCTACCTCCACAGGTAGCGCGCCCTTCACCTGCTTCGGTTATGGCCAGCCCGGTCACAAGATCGCTGAGTGCCCTGTCAAGAAAGGCACACCGCCTGCTTCGACCCAGACAAGACAGGCTGCTACACCTGTTGCTCCGCGCAAGAACGTTGCTGGGGCTGTCCGCAGTCGTCTCAACCACATGACCGCGAAGGACGCCCAGGACACTCCCGACGTGGTGTATGGTATGTTTTTGGTACAGGGAGTTATAGCTTCAGTCTTGTTTGATTCTGGAGCTACTTGTTCTTACATTTCCACTAAGTTTGCACGAGAACATAGCATACCTGTGACTCCCCGCAAGGAGCCCATTGATACTAGTTCACCTTTGGGTCGCATTTTATGCACCAAGAGATGTCAGGGTGTGAGTATCACCATTGAGGGCTACCCTTTTCTAGCCGATCTCACCTTACTTCCATCTGAGGGACTAGATGTCATACTGGGAATGGATTGGTTGACACAACATAAAGGAGTGATAGCTTGTTCACCAAGGTATGTGGAGATCACACACTCAAGTGGACACATAATCTGCTGTAAGCCAAATCAGGGAAAAACAGTCTTTAAGTTGTGTGCCCTAGAGGCCAAGACAATCGAGGAGGTACCCGTTGTGAATGAGTACCCTGACGTGTTCCCTAAAGAGTTGCCAGGCATGCCACCTGATCGGGATGTGGAGTTTGTGATTGACCTTCTGCCTGGTACCGGTCCTATTGCTAAAAGGCCCTACCGCATGTCAATCGATGAGCTAGAGGAGCTAAAGAAGCAACTCAAGGAGTTGTCAGATAAGGGATACATCAGACCCAGTGCTTCACCCTGGGGTTCCCCTGTTTTGTTCGTGAAAAAGAAGGATGGATCCATGAGGATGTGCATTGACTATCGGAACTTGAATGCCATAACAGTCAAAAACAAATATCCTCTGCCCAGGATCGATGATCTCCTAGATCAGCTGAAAGATGCTAAGTTCTTTTCTAAGATCGATCTCAGGTCCGGGTATCATCAGATGAAAATCAGACCCGACGACATTCATAAGACAACTTTTGTCACCAGATACGGGCAATATGAGTTCACAGTGGTGTCCTTCGGACTCACTAATGCCCTGGCTTATTTCATGAACATGATGAATAAGGTATTCATGGACGAACTGGACAAGTTTGTAGTGGTGTTCATTGATGACATCCTTATCTATTCTTCCACCACCGAAGAACATGAGCAACACTTGAGAGTGGTTTTGGAGAAGTTGAGGCAAAATCAGCTATATGCCAAGTTCAGCAAATGTGACTTTTGGCTTGAAGAAGTTGCTTTCCTTGGTCATGTACTCACTATTGAGGGAGTTGCTGTAGATCCCGCAAAAATTGAAGCTGTGAAAGAGTGGGAACAACCCCGCAATGTGACCGATGTCCGCAGTTTTCTTGGTTTAGCTGGGTACTATCGCAGATTCATCGAGAACTTCTCAAAGATAGCCAAGCCCATGACTAACCTGCTAAAGAAGACTAATGAGTTTGAATGGACGGCCGAGTGCGAGCACAACTTCTAGACTCTGAAACAGAAGCTTACCACCACACCTGTTCTTGCCTTGCCCGATATCCAGAAAGACTTCGTGGTCTATTGTGATGCATCTAGACAGGGACTTGGTTGTGTTCTGATGCAAAGTGGAAGGGTCATTGCCTATGCGTCCCGACAGTTGAAGGACCATAAGCAACGCTACCCAACCCATGATCTAGAGCTTGCCGCTGTCGTGCATGCCCTAAAGATATGGAGGCACTCTTGATCAGAAATAAGTGTGATATCTACACCGACCACAAGAGCCTGAAGTACTTCACTCAAGAAGATCTAAACATGAGACAGCGCCGATGGCTTGAGCTTATAAAGGATTATGACCTGGAGATTCACTATCATCCGGGAAAGGCTAATGTAGTCGCTGATGCCTTGAGCCGAAAGAGCTATTGCCACAATCTGTCCATGGAAGCCGTACCACCTGAGCTATGTCAGGAAATGGGCAAACTTCGTCTCAAAATCCTACCTAGGGGTATGTTGAACGAGCTTCGAGTGCAATACAACCTTAAGGATCGGATCCGCAATGCTCAACTGGAGTGTCCTGAAATTTGGGAAATCCGAGAACTCATGAAGAAGGGCAAGTGCCCCGAGTTCAGGGAGGATGAGCAAGGAGTGTACTGGTACAAGGATAGAATCTGTGTACCGTCTAATTCCGCCTTGCGGCGAGAAATCTTGGATGAGGGTCATGACTCCAAGTATTGTATTCACCCGGGAAGCACCAAAATGTATGCTGATCTAAAGAAACAATTCTGGTGGAAGAACATGAAGGCAGATATTGCCAGGCATGTCACGCAATGCGACATCTGCAATAGAGTCAAGGCTGAGCATCAAAGACCAGTCGGATTGCTTAAACCCTTGGACGTTCCGGTGTGGAAATGGGAAAGCATATCCATGGACTTTATAGTAGGCTTACCTCGAACTCCTAAAGGCCATGACTCGATTTGGGTGATCGTTGACCGACTGACCAAGGTAGCTCACTTCATAGCTATGAGGGCTAACTACAGAGTTGAGAAGCTAGCAGATCTATACGTCGAGCACATTCTCAGACTCCACGGAGCCCCTACTAGCATAGTGTCTGATCGTGGTACGCAATACGTGTCCAAGTTCTGGAAGAGTCTCCACAAGGCTATAGGGACTCGACTTGACTATAGTACCGCATACCACCCACAGACAAATGGTCAGACAGAGAGAGTTAATCAGATTTTGGAGGATATGCTCCGAGCTTGTGTCTTGAAGTATGGAACCAATTGGGAGAAAAGTTTGACCCACGTAGAGTTCTCTTACAACAACAGCTACCAGGCTAGTCTCAAGATGTCACCGTTTGAGGCTTTGTATGGCAGAAAGTGTAGAACCCCTCTGATGTGGTTAGAAGTGGGAGAGAGATCATTCTTTGGTCCCGCAAAGATCAAAGATGCCGAAGAAGGAGTAGCCCAAGTACGAGAGAACCTGAGGATTGCCCAAAGCCGACAGAAGAGTTATGCAGATAACCGTCGGAGAGACCTTGAGTTTCAGGTCGGGGACTATGTCTATCTCAAAGTCTCCCCACTCTGAGGTACCATCAGATTTCATGTGAAGGGAAAGTTGGCACCTAGGTATGTGGGACCTTACATGATTGGTCAGAGGATTAGCAAGTTAGCATACAAGGTGGAGTTGCCCGAGGAGTTAACAGGAGTACACCCAGTGTTTCACGTATCTCAGCTACGCAAGTGCTTGCAGTTGCCAGAACAAGAGGTACACACAGAAGCACTGGATATCTAGGACACCTTGGAGTACAAGGAGCACCCAATCTTAATTTTAGACAGAGCTGAGAAAGAAACTAGAAGCACAGTGGTACCCATGTGCAAGGTTCAGTGGAGTAACCACACAGAACGAGAAGCTACTTGGGAGAAAGAGTCCGAACTTCGGATGTTATACCCCTACCTCTTTGAAAGGTATGCCACACCTTAAATCTCGGGACGAGATTCCTGTGAGGGGGGAGGACTGTAACAACCGAAAATTTCCAGGAAACAAAAATCACAACCACAAAATTTTTTTTTAAAAAAATAACCAATGTTTGGTGAGTGACATATAGGAAACCAACCCTAGCTGCACAAGTAGCACCTAGTCTAGTTAATTACATGTTGCATTTAATTATATATTCATGAGTTGCTTCTTATGTTCTTTGTTTTGTTAAATAAAAATGGTCACATTTATTTGCTTAAATTAAATAAATGAGTAATTATAACCATGACAAATAATTGGAACCACAAATGACCTCTAGTGGACCCCACTAGGGCTTACTCAAGAGGTAATTATTTATTTTAGCAAAAGAAATCTGTAAAGAAGAGAAAACAAAATGGAAAAGCTTTAGAGTTTAATTAGAAAAGGAGGAAAGCTCTCCAAGCCCATCTCCCGAAGCCGGCCCGCTCACCCCAGCCGCTTCGCCAGGCTAGCCCAGCAGCCGCGGCCGTTCCACCGCGATGGGTCGCGGAGAAGACCTGCCCAGCCAAAGCCGAGATGGCCCGGGTGGAAGCTGTTTTCCCGCCTTCGGTCACTGCCAGCTGGGGCCCGATCATCATCACCAACCTCCCGCTTGCCGTTCCTCTGCTGCGCCCGAACCAAAGAAAATTGAAGGGGGACACGGTCATGCAATCGGCGAGGGGAGATTCCCCCTGTTCCCTGCCGGCCACCTTGCGCGCCAAGCCACCAAGCCGGCCCCGCACTCTAGCCGCACACCCTCCTTGCCCCACCATCATACCGCCCGCGCGCATGGCACCGCCATGGCCCACGGCCGCAACCGCCTCTAACACCAAGCCAGGCCAGTGGCAGCACGAGGCTGAGGCTGCCACGGCATCCGCGTGAGCACCACGCCACCCCAACAACCACTGCGACCCTTTGGATGAGCGCCACGTAGTTCTCCTTGTCCCATCGCCGTCCGCCTCGCCATGGATGACCTCAGGGTATAAAATCCACCAAGCCGAGCCCTACCCCTCTCTCTGTTTCGCCACCACCCTGGTAGTCACCATCCCACACCACAACCGAGAGAAGTAGAGGGGAGAAGAAGGGAAGAAGGAAGGAGAGGGCGGCTACCGGAGCCGCCAGTTGCCGAAGCCGCCAGTTGCCGGAGCCGCGTCGACCGAACGGCTACATCGACGTTGCTGCTCTTCCTGCACGGCACCACCTCTTCACTGCCGCGAATCACTACTGCACCGCCATCCTCCTACCACAAGCCCAAGGTGAGCCGCACCGATCGCAACCTTCTCTGCTCACCACCGTACGCACTCTGGTGCCGCCGCGATCGTTCCCGCACCGGGAAGTGTCGAGGCCGAATTCCGAACATCGTTCACGTTTATCACATGAACACGCACGCGCAAGAGAAAGGCATAGCACTGCAAAGCCGTATCGGCTTGGGAACGCTTTAGCTCACACGCGCTCTGTGCACGAACACCATGGCCGTGAACACCATGGCGACATCGCCGCCGCACACCCAATCGCGAGCACGTACTCTACCGCATGGGGAAGTCCTCAACGGTGGCCTTAGCATCTTGCTGTTGTACTCAATTGAAGATCCCAGGGGCGAATTGGACCTTGGAACGACCGTGGAGGTATTGCCGTCGTTCACAGCCCCGGCTGAGCCGCCACCGCCATGAACGAGTCTCCTAGGAACTCAAATCCGCCGCTAGGACACCTTTGTCACCTTCCTGAAGACCGAGCAAGGCCATAGGGCCACTAAGATCCGTCCTAGACCGCCACCAGGTTCTACACACGGGAGCTCGCCGCCGGCGTCGCACCGCCGGGAGAAACAGAGGAGGGGGCACATGCGAAGATGATCTGTGCACTCGGTGCACATGAACCGTGAGTGAGGAAAAGAGAGTGGACGCGGTCCACCGTAAACCACGTGGTCGTCCATACACCGCACTCCCATGTCCACCGTGAGCCACACCCCGTGGACGTGAGCCCGTTTCAAAAACTAGAAGGCGACGTGGCAGCGCCAGAGTACGCCACGTGGTGGGCCCAGCCCGGCCCAGTTCGGCCCATATCTAGCCCTGATCCGGCCCACCGAGGCCCGGTCTCGGCCCGGTCGAAGTTGACCGTTGACCAGTCAACGGGACCCACCGGTCAGTGACTCAATCTGTTCCGACCAATCAGCGCGTGACACGTGTCACTGCCTGGTTTTTCCTTTTCTTTTTCTTTTTTAGAAAATCATTTAATCTTTGGAAATTCATAACTAATTCATTTTAACTCAGAAAAATACCAAACCAGTTTCTAAATTTTTCTTAAAATGAGCTCTACATCTTAGGCTTATGTTTGAGTGCATTTGGATCTTTTGAATTTCTGTTGCTTCTTTGTGCAGCTCTATAGGAGTCGTTAATGCGGCTCTATGTTACGTTTAACAGAGCCGGAAGACCTGCCGACTGAGGAGTACGACCCCGACTACAACGAGGACTTGGGTGACGACCTGCCAGGTGCCACGCCCCACCCATCTCTGTAGAACCTATTACGCATGCAAATATAGAATTGCTAGTGCTTTATTTTTTCGTACTTTATTATTGATGATAGGCTGCATGGTAGATGCTTTACTTTGAGCCTTTTACCTTGTCGTAACCTTACTCCTGCTCACCCTGCTGTTAGGTTAGATGCTCGCATGTTACATATTACTGCTTTTGCTCTTACTCGCATTATATCTATGATGTGATGCCGGTGAGAGAGAGACGTATATGTATAAGGCACATAGTGCCAAGAACTTGATAAAGCTGACTAAAGAACTGGGGAGATCTTGGCGTGCGTCTTGGGTGAGTGGTGAGGGTTGAGTCGATCGGACAGGATCCTACGACGAGTCTTTGGGGTAAGTCTTGCTGGAGGGGTGCGACCTGGGCATCCCACACGAGAGATACATGTGGCGGGTATATTTGAGAGGTGAACTGGGGTGTTGGTTATCCCTGGTGGAGGTGCTGTCGTGGCACGGGGAAGACGGTGTCACCCCCTTGAGAAGACATCCTGTCTGGTCACCCTAAGGACTGGTATGTCTTGAGAACCGGAACCATGGGACCTTCGTGCACACCACTCGCTCTCGATGGGCGGGAGACGATTACCCGACTGACTAGGGCGGTACCACTACTACTAGGTTGGAAGGTGATAGTGTAGGGAGGTACGGGCATGGGGACCCACACCCTCCTAAGACAGCGTAGTGACCCTGGGGGCCCGGTACTACGTCTCACAGTCTCAGCGTTTCGGTGGATGCCGGGGTGGCCCAGGGCTGAGTGGTAGGGTGGTACTGTACCGGTTGGAAGGCAGTTGGAATCAGCCTAGACGAGCCGGATCGTCGAGGATGGCGATCTTGTGGATTACCAGGTGTACACGCTCTGCAGAGTTGATCGATCTATATGTATAGCCGCGTCCGCGGATGTGGACATTCCCATGACCTACGCTTCACTTGATTAGATGAGAGGAGTCCTTTCTACCTTTCCCCCGGGTTCTGTGTCGGATTCCGGCTTTGGCCGTTGAGACGAGATCTGAGCGGGAGTCAATCTCGTCGCCTAGAGAGAGAGTGAGATGAGATGTGTTGTGTGTGGTGGGATTGGGAAAATGTGTGACTAAGATGAGATAAAAACTGAGGAATATCTTATTAAAATATTAACTACTTGCATAGGAAACCCACAGCCTAAGTAGGTCTCTTTCTACTTCCCTCAATGCATTCCACTTTCCACAAAGCATTGCAAGCATAGGGTGAACGATGCGTGGCCAGTACCAAGTGTACTGATAGATTTTTGATAGGTTCCGAGCCCGAGTACGAGGGCGATGATTGGAAGAATTAGAGGGTCTGTTCTACGCTCAAGCTGGATCCAGAAGATCTTTTCCGCTGCTATCTACGTCGGATGCTGTTCCGTATGCTTGTGTGAGTGTGTTCCGCCCTGCGAGGCGAAGAGAATAAATTATGTAAAACTGCCTTTTGTACTCTGATATTCGTGCATGACTTTATGTATCGCTGAGATTTGGGTAAAATGACGGAATGTTTCGTCATTTTACACTTCGTTTCTGTGAATTTCCCTTCGTGGAAATCAAGGACGTTTCATAGTTGTTCCCAAAATCTTGTTCATTCCATTCACTTTACATCAGTAAGCACCAAAACTCCAGTCTGGAAATGAAATTATGCGGAGGATCCGCTGCTTCATCTTTCTCCACTTTTACCATATAAGCAAGGTCGGTTTCAGAGCATGCACAACAAATAATCAAATAAACCACTGGCTCGTCATATGTATGATGTTCTATTGTATCACATGTTACGCATCCAAGAAACTTGGCTGTTGCAGATCTCTTGATGTTCTGATCAGTGTAGAAATTAGTCGGCAATATGACAGTTCGCTGTAGATAGGTCATTCGACCTTTGCAACTCCTCCCTCTGGGCGGCTACTATCTGCAACTGCTTCTCGCACAAACCTGCAAAGCAGCACGGCATGGTATCAATGTCACCACCTACATTTTCATCAAGTTATGCCCAACAGAATCAAGTTCCTTGCTCATAAAAACATGATAAACACGGAATATCACAATGGAGTTAATTCTAATTAAACTAGCTAAAATATTTTCAAACTTGCTATCTTGACAAGCCCCAGATTCATAGGTGTGCTTATATCTGCCCAGCTTTTAAAGTAGTTTTGCCATATGGGCTTATTTGGATAGGGAGCTGTTGGATACAAATCTCCAGCATTTAGTTCAAATCACAATAACTTATTATTCACCCTATATATAATCCCATAAACAAATTAAATGCGGCAAGCATTGTACCTTGTCAACTTCTCTTGAGATGACTGTAGGACATATATTGCAAGGATGAAGGACAAAACAAGCCCTGCATTTGTGAATGCCAAAGTAATTAGGATCCGAAAATTTAAGCCTTTGTTATATCAGAACAAAAACACCATAAATTGTTTGGTCAGTTGTCCATTGGATAAGGTAGGCTCCAATTCAAAGGGTAAGAGAGAAACTAAAACCAACACAACTTAGGGACTTAGCTACACAGAAGCTATCTGAATTAGCGAGTGGACTCACCGGATCCAAATAACACATAAAATCCTCCAGCAACATCTATCTCAGATTGCTCCTCCCTGAACATGAATTCAAGTGTTAACGATATTATTCAAAGTTGGCAATGCTTACTAGAGAAGGTTACATTTATGCTCATTCACAAATAAAACAAATACAAATCTATACCATGTATATCTAACAAGAACATATTTTGGCCACGTCTGTAGATCCCAGAAATTCTTCTTTATGTCAGGATGAACTTCCACATCTGCCAAGTGAATGAAATGGTCAGTAGGTAGGGTACTAGATCGGCCATGTAAGACACATGTATATCATAATATCTATCTTAATATGAAACTTACTGCTCACATTCAAATAGGACAAAGAGGAAAGAAAGGTGTTGGAGTATATGTTTAGGCCCATGAGGCTAAAGCCCATGTGGCCCATGTATGGAACCTATATAGCTACCCTTCTAGGGTTAGCCAAGTTATGGAAAATCATTTCTCTAACATGGTATCAGCAGCCTAGGGTTAGGTCCTTTCCTTTCCCCTGCCTCCCAGCCGCCGCCCCTCCCCTGGTGGCGCCGCCGCCGGCCCAACCACCATGGCCGGCGGTCCTCCCCCTCCTCCTTCCCTCTATTCCTTTTTCCCCTCTCAATCCTCTCCCTCCTGGGCCCAGGTTCTGGCCGGCGCCTCCGCCGCATCCTCTCCAGGGGCAGCGTCCGCCGCCCAGCCGCCACGGGCAGGCGCCGATCCTCCTCTGGCCGCGGCCCCTCCTCTGGCCGCTAACCTGCCCCAACCCGCCGGCCACCAGCTGGCCGCCGGCCACCTTCTCCCCGCCGGCCATCCCCTGGCCGCCGGCTACCCTCTACCCGCCGGTCTTCCTCTGGCCGCCGGTCACCCCACGGCCGGCCACCACACAGCCGGCCACCCCATAGCCGGCCACCCCACAGCCGGCCACCGCATCTGCCCGTGCCCTGGCCACCTCTTCCGATCTGGGCACGGTGGGGGACGGCACCGAGGCTGTTGCGCCGGCGGGGGTGGTCCAGCCAGGGGTGGTCGACCCTGGAAACCCCGCTGCTGCCGGTGCCGGTGCCACTGCTCCTGCTGTTGACCTTCTCGGTCTCGGTGGTCCTCATCTTCTGCGCGCCCCGGGGCCGGACTCCACTCTCGTCGCCGCCCTCGTGGCTGCCCGTACTGCTGCCGCGGAAGGCCAGGCTCGTGTGCGCGCGGCGGCTCTCGTGTGGGAGCGCGAGCGCGACGCGGCCGACGCTCTGGCTCGCCAGATCGCCGAGGCGGAGCAGCTCCTCGGTCCCCCCGCCTCCCGAGACGGAGCAGCTCCTCGGTCCCCCCGCCTCCCGAGACGTCGGTGCCACCTCCTCTGCCTCGCCCAGGCGTCCCATCTCCCACGCCACCGTCCTCTGGCATGACCCGGCTGACCCGCTCGTGGCCCAGCTCCACTACCAGGCCGGGGGGTCCAGAACATTCGACTTCTCGTCCCGGTCGTCCTCGAGCCGGAGTCACCCTCCTACGCCCGCTGGCGGGACCTGGTGGTTCTCACACTTCGCCGCTACGCCCTCGACGACCACGTCCTCGTCGACGCCTCGGTCGCCGTCCAGACGCCGTCGTGGCTCCGTCTCGACAGCATCGTCCTCTCCTGGATCTTGGGGATGATCTCTCTGGACCTCCACGACCTCGTCCGCACCTCCCCTGACGCGCGTCGGGCGTGGCTTGCCCTTGAGGGCCAGTTCCTAGGCAACGCCGAGGCCCGGGCTCTGCGTCTCGACGCGAGTTTCCGCACCTTCGTCCAGGGTGACCTCTCCGTCGGCGAGTTCTGTCGTCGGATGAAGAGCATGGCGGACTCTCTTGGCGACCTCGGCTGGCCCGTGGAGGATCGTATCTTGGTCCTCAACGTCCTTCGCGGGCTCAGCGACCGGTATGCCCACCTCCGGACGTGGATCACCCGTCAGCGGCCCTTCCCCACCTTCCTGGAGGGCCGTGACGATCTTGTCATGGAGGAGCTCACACAGGGCATCCAGCCGGGGTCTGCTGTTTCTCCGGGGTCCTCGACGGCTCTGGCCACTACTCCACCGCGTCCTCTGACTCCACCACGGCCGTCCGCTCCACCACCGTCGTCTCTTCTGGGCCCTCCTCCCTCCGGGCCGAGCGGAGGTGGAGGGGTCGTGGCTCTCGTCGTCGACGTGGAGGAGGCCGCGGGGGTGGCCGGGGCGGCCACCCACAGGCTCCGCCGGCCGGACCACACGGGGGGGCACCATGGCCTTCGTTCCAGAACCCGTGGTCCGGTTGCATCTCCATGTGGCCCTACCATGCCCCCGGAGCCGACACTCGCCCACCAGTGGCCATGCTGACCGGAACCCCTCCTGCTGGTCCTCCACCCGGCGCCATCCCTGCTACGCCGTGGGTTCCACCCTTCGGGACTACACCGGGGGTCACCGGCTAGGATCAGGCGGCCCTGGCTCGCTCGTTCAGCACCATGGGCCTGACACCTCCAGTCGGACCCGAGTGGATCGCTGATTCGGGGGCCACCTACCACACTACCCCTGACCCCGGTATACTTTCGTCGATTCACTCTCCTTCTCCCTCTCTTCCTTCGTCCATTATGGTCGCAAATGGTTCTCGTATTCCAGTCTCATCTGTGGGTACCGCCGGTGCTCATGGCTCCTTTCGTCTTCCTGATGTTCTTGTTGCTCCTTCTATGGTTCATAATCTTCTTTCTATTCGACGTTTTACAGCTGACAATTCTTGTTCTGTGGAATTTGACTCTTCTGGTCTTACTGTAAAGGATTTGGCTTCCCGGCGTCCTCTGCTCCGATGTGACAGCACCGGGCCCCTTTACACCCTTCGCTTCCCGGCGGCTCCTTCGTCTTCTTCGCCGCCCGTTTTGTCAGCTGCCTTCGTCGCTTCTACTTCCTCTACTACCTGGCACCGGCGCCTCGGCCATCCTGGACGTGATGCCCTGATACAGCTCAGTCGTAGCTCCGGTCTTCCATGTACTCGAGCACATGCTGAGCAACTGTGTCATGCGTGCCAATTGGGCCGACATGTTCGTCTTCCTTTTTCTAGTTCTACTTCCCATGCGGCCCGTATTTTTGATCTTGTACATTGCGACCTATGGACATCTCCTACTCTGAGTATTTCTGGTTATAAGTACTATCTTGTGGTTGTTGATGATTTTTCGCATTATTCGTGGACTTTTCCTCTCCGTGCGAAGTCTGATACGTTTACCACGCTCCTCCACTTCTTTACTTGGGTGTCCACACAGTTCGGCCTCACCATCAAGGCTGTCAAGTGTGACAATGGTCGCGAGTTTGATAACTCCACCTCCCGCGATTTCTTCCTCTCTCACGGTGTTCAGCTTTGCATGTCTTATCCATACACCTCTTCACAGAATGGCAAGGCTGAGCGGATGATTCGCACCACCAACGACACCGTGCGTACCCTTCTGTTTCAGGCCTCTCTTCCCGCTCGTTTCTGGGCTGAGGGCCTGTACACCTCCACCTACCTTCTTAATCGCCTTCCTTCTGCGGGCTGCCCCGCTCCCACCCCTCACCACGCCCTCTTCGGTACCCCACCTCGGTACGATCACCTCCGTGTGTTTGGGTGTGCGTGTTACCCCAACACCGCTGCCACTTCTTCCCATAAGCTGGACCCTCGCTCCACGCTCTGTGTCTTTCTCGGGTACTCCCCGGATCACAAGGGGTACCGGTGCTTTGACCTTACCTCCCGACGGGTTCTCATCTCTCGCCATGTGGTGTTCGATGAGTCCGTCTTTCCCTTTTCCAGCACTACCACCCCTCCGGTACCTGACCCACCCTCCCTGTTTCCCACTGACCCGGTGGTCCAGCCACCTCTTTCGTGGTCTCCTGCAGGTACTGCTTCGCCACGCGCCGGGCCGGCCCCCTGTCCCGGCTCCCCAGCGGATCCGAGCCCGTCGTCCTCGGGCGCGGCCCCGTACTCTCCGGTTCGTGCAGACCCGGGGCCTTCGTCCCCCGCTTCTGCCCCGGGGGGGTCGTGTCGATCGCCAACAACGGATCCTGTCCCGGCACATGCCCCGGCACCCCCGTCGAGGTTCGCAGCGCCGGTACATACCAGCGCAGGCCGCGTCCGCCGCCGCTCGCGCTCCCTTCTCCACCGGGGACACCGACACCACCGCCACAGTCCCCGCCGGCTCGTGGTGCCCCGCCGGTGTACCACCCGCCGCTGCTTCACCGACACCCGCGGCATGTTCACCCGATGGTGACACGACACGCGGCTGGCACACTGCCGCCTCGTGCACTCGAGGCTTCGACCGACGACGCGGTGGTCTCTCTGGTACCCTCTTCCGTTCGCGACGCCCTGTTGGACCCTCACTGGCGCCGCGCGATGGAAGAGGAGTACGCCGCGCTACTCGCCAACCAGACATGGGAGTTGGTGCCCCGGCCGCCAGGCTCCAACGTCGTCACCGGCAAGTGGATTTGGACCCACAAGCGCCGGGCCGACGGCTCTCTCGAGCGCTACAAGGCTCGATGGGTCCTCCGGGGTTTCACTCAGCGTCCTGGCGTCGACTACGATGAGACCTTCAGCCCGGTGGTCAAGCCGGCGATCGTCCGTACCGTGCTATCGCTGGCACTTACTCGGTCTTGGCCCGTCCACCAGCTGGACGTCAAGAACGCCTTCCTCCACGGCCTTCTTACCGAGACGGTGTACTGCAGTCAGCCGGCGGGGTTCATCGATTCCACCCATCCTGACATGGTCTGCCGGCTCAACAGGTCCCTTTACGGCCTCAAGCAGGCACCTCGGGCGTGGAACCACCGGTTTGCTGCTTTCTTGCTGACCCTGGGGTTCATGGAGGCCAAGTCTGATACGTCACTGTTCGTCTACCACCATGGGGCTGACACTGCCTACTTGCTGCTCTATGTTGATGACATTGTCCTCACGGCCTCCAGTGAGCCCCTTCTCCGCAGGATTATTGCCGCTCTCCAGCAGGAGTTCGCAATGAAGGATCTGGGTGAGCTCCACCACTTCCTCGGGGTCACAGTTGAGCACCGTCCTGCCGGGTTACTCCTTCACCAGCGGCAGTACACTCGGGACATCCTGGAGCGGGCTGGGATGACTGACTGCAACCCCTGCTCCACTCCGGTCGACACTCAGGGCAAGCTGTCTGAGGTTGAGGGACCACCGATGGCCGATCCCACTGCGTACAGGAGTCTCGCCGGGGCCCTTCAGTACCTCACCTTCACCCGGCTGGACATCACCTATGCAGTTCAGCAGGTCTGTCTTCATATGCATGACCCCCGGGAGCCTCACCTCACGGCTCTCAAGCGCCTCCTCCGCTACCTCCGGGGCACGCTCGACTACGGCCTCCTCCTCCACCGGCCTCCTCGTCTACACCGACGCTGACTGGGCGGGGTGCCCAGATACTCGCCGCTCCACCTCCGGCTACGTCGTCTTCCTGGGCGGCAACCTGGTGTCTTGGTCGTCCAAGCGCCAGCCGGTGGTCTCTCGGTCCAGCGCCGAGGCGGAGTACCGCGCCGTTGCTAACGGCGTGGCGGAGGCCGCCTAGCTTAGGCAGCTGCTTGCTGAGTTGCACACGACGCCCTCCCGGAGCACATTGATCTACTGCGACAATGTCAGTGCGGTCTACCTCTCCACCAACCCCATCCAGCACCAGCGGACAAAGCATGTGGAGATCGACCTCCACTTTGTCCGTGATCGGGTGGCCATGGGCGAGGTGCGGGTACTTCATGTTCCGACGACCTCCCAGTTCGCGGACATCTTCACCAAAGGCCTCCCGTCCTCGACCTTCGCCGAGTTTCGCTCCAGCCTCAACATCACCGGTGGCTAGTTGCGTCTGTGGGGGGTTGTGTGTGTTCTTTCTTGTTCAGCCTCGAACTCCGCTGCGACGGTAGTTCAGACTGTGGGGGGTGTAGGAGTATATGTTTAGGCCCATGAGGCTAAGGCCCATGTGGCCCATGTATGGAACCTATATAGCTACCCTTCTAGGGTTAGCCAAGTTATGAAAAATCATTTCTCTAACAAAAGGGAACAGGTGTAGCAAACAAGATGATACATTTCATTCTGATGTTTGCAAGCCTTGGAAGTTGACATGTCTATTCTATAGTATATTGGAGTTCAAAACATGCCCAGTAGACATCATATAAGGCTCAGGAATTGTTAAAGCAAGCCAATCGTATTCTTGATTGACAGAGGGAATCCATGTGCGATTAGTGAAGAACTGAATATTCTCAAATATGCTAGCGCACACAGCGGGTTAATCGTAGTAAAAGACAACTCTACACTGGCATGTGTATTGAAAAGCACTAAAGCAGCAATACATGACAATGATGAAACTGAAAGCCCTCATCACTGGCTTTTTAGTTGGCAGATCTAGAACCTAGACATAATTTTAGTGGACGCAAACTTTATAAAGTGAGTATAAATGGCATGCACCAAAACAAATGTAATAAGGACAGACACTACATTACATACAGTGGTGAGGCATGTCCACAACTTTAGCTGTTACCCCAAGTATATCATTTCCAGAGTACTTCTGTGAAATCCACAGCAAATGGTATTAAACAAAAGAAGGCAAAATACGCACTAGGAGTGTGTAAACAAAAGGTCAAGCAACGAGTGTATTCCTCACCAAATGGAAATCGATCAGTGGAACTTCAGAGGTCTTGCGATTTATAACATAAAGCCAAGGAACATGGAACTTTTCATGTCCAATTTGAAATGTTCTGCATAGTTATAAGGTAAGACAAACATACTTCTGCAAAGATAGCCTCATCAAAAAACAATAATTGAACAAAAGGCATACAAAGTGGTGCAACCTTATCATATTCAGTCATTGTCATTTCTCTGGTCAAATTCAGTCCATTTCAAGAAAAGTGTAGTACATAATATAATCTATACTACATGTTGACCTCGAAACGTGCATCATATCACACTTTACTCAGAGGGATATTGCAGATTTTTCTCTAGAACATGCCAAGTTCTAGAGTGTTCAATTTCAGAGGAGTTACAGCCCTAACCCTTATGGGCCTTTGCGTAGGACGAAGGTTTCATATGGTATAGTTATATATTACAAATCCCTTCTATCACATCCATCCAGTAATGTGTTGCTAATTAGTTCCAGGATTCAAATCCTCCGCAATCAAAAGAATCGTGAGGTAAAAGGACCTAACCACCTTTGTGATTATTTACTCACAGGCACAGCACATCTACAACCATGCTGTCATAGAGAAAGAACAAGATGAAACTTCATTTCTCATCCAGAGAAAAAGCACCTGTACAACATCTAACAATTCTAGCATCTTGCGTTTTTAGAAACTACTCAATCCGTCCCAAATTATAAGATGTTTTGGCTTTTCTAGATATGTAGCTTTTGCTATGCACATAGATATACACTATGTCTAGATACATACTAAAAACAACGTATCTAGAAAAGCCAAAACGCTTATAATTTGGAACGGAGGGAGTACTAGTCAACTTGGCAAGACCTAAACAACCCTGATAAAATTGAGCAATTCACACAACCACATCAAGTATCATATGATACTAATGCATAATTCAGAAGGTATTGTTTCAAAAAAAATTCAGAAGGTACAGTCTCAGAGATGTTCATATACTGCGATATCTAGAGAGATGTTACTGACATCTTGTAGGGATCAGCACCAGTGAACCCCGTCGGCTTTGGGATCGGCATTAGCACCTGCACAAAAACCTCAATCAAATCAAAGACCTACCCACAAGAAGAAAGCCCAGAGATGGAGCCTTCGATCTGTTCCAAGAAAGCCTCACCTCCCGGTTGACCGCGAAGGCTGGGCAGTGGCGGCCCACCACGTCGAACCACACCGTCCTCGACTGCAAAACCACGCCAAAAAAACGCACAGATCAGACAAACACGAACCGGAATAGCTCCATACTCGCTGCCTTGGGTAAGGGTTGAGGTCGATTGGATTACGCCGTGGTACTGTCCCGAGCGGAGCATCGGGACGATGTCGCCTGGGCGGTATGCGGCGGCCAGGGGCGGGAGGGACGAGCAGAGGATGAGGAGGAGGGCGGGGAGGAGGCCGCGTCGGGTGGAGCTGGTGCTCCGGCGAGCGGCCATGGTGGGGGCGCGGCAGTCGCCGGAGTTGGGAGCGGGGGCAGTCGAGACGGGCACCCCCGAATGGAGATGGGTTTGGTTTCGGAGCGTCAGATCTGGCGAGAGTTTTTTTTTTGAGTTGTTGGGCTTTGTTTGACTAATCGTGGCCTTCCAAGTTTCAGCCCAATTTATGAAAATTAAGCCCATAGGTGACTCGATTCCGAGTTTCAGCCCAATATATAAAGCACCTGAAACATCAAGAACAAACCTAAGTTAATTGGCTCGGAACCATGGAACAAACTCGGTCCTCAAGGCTTTGCACAAAAAAAAACTCGGTCCTCAAGGCCACGTGCATGTAACGACCACTTTTTTTATAGTAGAGGTTTTGGGGGTTAAGGTTCCAACTGACGGCTCTAGAAGAGAGTTTGGAGGCAATGGGCGTGACATGGGATGGGTTGAGGCTTGGACGGCAATGGGAGGCAGAAGGGGTGATCAGGCAGTTGGAACTGCCAATCGCCGGTGGTGGAAAAGATGGGTGGGGGCGACAGAGAAGGAGCGTATTGTGACACCCGAGGTGTTTGCCACCAGTTAAGCAGTGGGTTTAAGCTCAAACATGGTAGATTAAGTGGTAATGAAGATGTCAAGGTCAAACCTATGGAAGCGAGCCCCAATCTAAACTTGGATGTTGCACCCTTGCTTTACATATAGTCCATTTTTAATATATATGCTTGGGTGGTGTTATTGCAATATCTTCATATGTCTCACCTTAGTACCTATTTATATTGGTCACTGGAAAAGTTTCATGACATTTGGAATCAAAAAGTCACATGAAATGATAAGTTATATGCTTATTGGAATGACTTTACTAAGTGCTGGAATTGCATTATTAAGTGGATGGAAATATAGGTCATCAACCAAACCTTGCAACCTTGCCCAAATAACTCTAGATGGACTCTACAACAAAAGTCGTGAAAGGTTCGTGTTGAGCAAATGCCCAGAAAATGCTTCAATTGATCAAAAATGATAATTTGAGCTTCATCGTGATCCTACTTTGGTCAAAGTAGAACAGTAGGTTCTATACCAGTTTTGAGGTTGGACCTTAAATGAAAGTTGTAGTCCATATCATGTAGAACAAACTTTGTTTTTGGACCAAGAGCTAGATCAACTTGGAAATAAGTCAAACAGAGGCTCAAAGATTGAATCAACAGCTGTTTTCAGACTTAGAATTTTTCCAAGTCTGGAATTCATTGTCATCGACGTTGGCACGTCGCGTTCTCGTGTTTTTGCTAAGCAACTCCAGTTGAGCCAAATACCAAAGTTGGAGTAGATAATGTGGAGGAGAGTATGCAAAAGGATGACACCAGTTTGACTTAGTTTTGACCTCCGAAAGTGAGTTTCCGCGATCACCATTATTGTGTTGACACTGCTATCTTGGCAACCATTTTACCACTAATTGGTTGCTCTAATGACCTGAGTGCCTTAATAGAAGTTGTAGAGCAGGCCGAGGTGAGCAAACTTCGTTTTGAGCCCATTCACTGATTCGGCCCGGATCGAGCCCAAACCAGCACCCACCTTACTCAACTTATCGCGCTCCACGTGTTCGTGCAAATGTCAACGTGCTCGCCATGCACAGCGTCGCGTGCTCCCACCTCCGCCACGCGCCCCACGTCCGCTGCCGCTGCTGCCTACTCCTGCCCGCGTGGTTGGCAAGCCCCGGAGCGTCTTCATTTGCCTCCCCGCTCCCGTTCTCGCCGTGACGCGCGCGCACCAGAGCGCCGCCCGCCATGGCCGCCACGGGCGGAGCTGCCCGTCGCTACAGCCTCACTCGCTCACTGCTGAGCCAAGCCGCGCCCCACCGGAGTTGCTCGAGCATGCTCTGGTGCTCCGCTGCCGCCTCTCGTCGCTCGGGAACCGCCGGCCGCTCTTGCCGACGCGGCCGCAGCCTCAGCCCGTCGTGCTCTCGTGGCCAGCAAGCCATGAGCCGCCTCTCGACGATCCTTGGCCACTCACGGGTGCGCCTCGACGTCGTGAAGCTGCTACGCCACTCCCTGGCCGCCGACGTGGCCTCCCTCGCCGGAACCGGCCCTCCCCCAACGGCCTCTGTCTCCCTCCGATGATCTCTGTACGAGGAAGAAGAAGAAGGACCCACGTGTAAGAGGGAAACAAGTTCAGGGGGTTTTCTGCGAAGTCAGTGACTCAGGTGAATAGTGTCGCGAGGACTGATTTGTGATGATTTTGTAGGAACTTTGAAAATTCATAGTAAATCATAGAAAATTCGTAAAATAACAAATGAGTACTTTTTGGAATCCTTGTGAAATTCTCTATGCATTAGATCTATAATACAGCATGTTTTAGTTTAAAGTTTTCTCCGTAAAAATGGATTTGTGCAGCTAGGTTTTTAATGCTAGATGTATTTGTCATTTTCATAACTGTAGATCTAGGGCTCCAAATGAAGTGAAATTTTTGTGGCATGCTATTCATATGATTTTTAATGTGTGGTAATTATTTCATGAATTTTGGTTGCAATATGAGTGAGTTATTAGTGTATCTTGCTCTCACATGAATTCTTGCAATAGCAATTTGTCTTTTTCATAGTGGTTGATATACATTTCCAAATGGCTTGAAATTTGTACAGTGGACTATTGGGTGTATGTAAGAGCTACTGTAATTTTTGTAGATTTTATTATGGACTTTTGATATATGTTTATTATTTCACCTTGCTATTTAAATAAATTAAGAAATACATTAAGAGAAATTATTTAATGATGAGCACTATGCTTTTTGGTAATCATTTAACATGCACTTTATGATGGTTACATTGGTTGTGGCCAAATATATGTTTGGAATGTAAGTTAATATTTATTCTTGCAATTGATGCTTTCCTGGACAGTTTCTGGGACTTTGGTAATTGCACCATGAAAATGATGTTTGCTGAGAAACATGCTTATAACAAAGTTGTAGATAACTCATTAATCTAGCTTGTGTTAAATTTTGGTGGCATTTGGCATTATAGTTTGTGAGTAATGACTGTTTCAAGTTGGGTTCCAGAAATAGTTGTTCTCTGGAATCTCTGAACCAGATTCTGTAATTATGCATGTTTGACTTGGTTAACTTAAGAATCATGCTAAGATTATTAAAGATGAATTATAGACAATTTCATAAGCTTTCTAGAATGTCTTGTTGCATGGCTATTGGATTTGTATAACTCCAGTTATGATCCAAACATGTAGATGTTGTTTGCAGTTTAGAAATTGTCAGATGCTAGTTATGGTTGTTTATTCCATGTGTTGCTAAGTGTGGCTTATACCCTTGGTGATGGTCAAGTTAAGATACTTGTGATCTTGTTAAACTTGTGTTATGCTTAATGTGCTTGCCCTCTTTAATTGATTATGTGATGCATCTTGTGTTACCATTCATCATATTCATACGCATGCATCTTGCATCTCATTTAGGTTCGCTAGATGCACCACGTGAAGGATGAGTTGTTGAAGCCAAACCCGAAGACGGTGTTTGGTGGAACTATCCCGAAGATGGAAGTATTCAGCGAGTGTCATCTGACAACTACTGACTTGTGTCGGATCCCAGGCAAGCCCCGGAGCATTCTAAGCCTCCTACTTTACAAAAGCAATTGGGTATATATATATGTTATATGTGTATTGTTGCATTAAGTTATAGGAGTTGATTGAAAACACTTGCTGCATATATATCCTTTCCTTGTCCCGTAAATATGCCTAAAATCCTATTTTAGTTCAGGATCGAATAAATGCTTAGCCCTGCTTAGACCGATAGCGATCGGTGATTTCCTGTCACCTGAAATTATAGGTGGTTAATGAAATATTTTAGCTAAGGAATGGATGATATCCTGGAAATAACCAAGTGTTGATGGATAACTGGAGACCGGGCGGAATAAGTATTGGGCAACCAGACAGGGTTCTGGGGTGCTTGTAGTTTCCGCCTGTGTCGATTAAGGACTCTCCGTTGTTGTCCCTCGGGTCATGTTGAACGCATGCCTCACATTTAGCTGGCCGAATAAGGTACCTTTCGACCGCGAAGCTGGGAGATTATTTGGGCCGAGTGGATTGCCCGCAACGCACTGTACCGGAGCAGTAGTGGCAGGATACGGGGGCGCGATGATAAGGCCAAAGAGCAGTCGGGCGGCCCCCGGGTACAAGTGGTTCCTGGCAAGCTCGCGACTTTACCTGAATGGTTGACTCGGTGACCAATACCTCACTTTAGCGGGTGAGTGAGGTTTGTGTGAGGAATAACTTACCAGCTGGTTAATAATCGATTCGAATCGCCATCGTTCACTGGATAGTGAACACTTGACTCGAGCTACTGCATCGTAGTAATGATTATGGAACATGGATGGTTATGTGGATGATGATGAAAATGCTAAACCTGAAATGGTAACCTTTGATGTTAATGGTTAATCAAGTGATTGCTTTAGCATAGGTGCTTACCTAGATTGAATAGGTTATAATAAAGCTGATGCAAAAATACTTAAATTAGTTTATTCATGATAACTTATGCTTTTCGCAAATGAGTCAAGCTAGCCCATTGAAAGAAAGCCTTGCATACTCCTTGGTGTCATTATTTCTGGTTTATGACGGGTAAGTCTAGCTGAGTACCTTCTCGTACTCAGAGTTTATTCCCACTTGTTGCAGGTTGTGATATAACATAGCTACTGCAAGAATTGGAAGACTCCGGCTGTAGTGGCGGAGTGTGATCATGGGCATGATCCTTCTGAGCTACCTTGTCTCTCATGCTTTTGTTGGAATTTGACCGTGGTACTGGCATGTATTTGAATTAAGGTGATATTAGTTTTCAAACTACTTTGCTTCCGCTACTTTTGAACTTGAGTTGTATTAACTCTACTGAACTCTGATATATGTTGAATTACTTATGAAATGGATGTAACATATGACCTGTTATGTTGGACCACTACGATCTTGGCTTGTATGTTGGTTGGTTTGAAATCCCTCGTGATTTTATTGGACTACCGAAGTTATAGGAGCTTAAGTACGAGAAATTAATTGCTCCGGCGATTATTTTTGTACTTTTGTTCTTATAATTTGGGCGGTTCCGTGACAGCTGGTATCGGAGCAAGGTTCAACACTAAACATGTCATATGTGTATTGAAAACAAAGGTTTTGTTTGCAAAAATCAGTTTTTGATAACTTATAGCTACTACATATATAGGTTTGTTCAAATCTGAATTTTAAATCTAAGTATGCCAGTGGTCATTTCCTTTATGCCCAATTAAGGACCCTTAGGTGGCTTAATTAAGTACTAACTTGGGGGTTTTAAATTTTTGCATCTACGTCCAAGCCGAGGTATGTATGAGTGATAACTTGACCGCATTGTTACCTTGTGGTCGAATGGTAGTGGTAACCTTCATATATGAAATAGCCATATATGTCGCTAGAGTTACATTCTTGCAACGTCGCACCTACGCCAAGGTAAGTGTGAGCTGGGAGAGCATGACCATTCAACCATCGGTCTAGGGGAGAGTTAGCTATGGTTACTGACATAATTACATGTTTAACCATGTAATTATAAAAGTACTTAATTGTGGGTACATTTGTTGGGTAGCTATGATACCGAAGTATATGCATCAGGGGATGTATGTATGGAGAGTATTTAGTTTACTACTTTTATTATGTGCTATATTGGGAATTGTTGGGCTGCAATGGAATTTTCTGCAGGTACGCTAACCACGAATGCGTAAGTTGAATGTAGCTAACGACTAGCTCTATATCGAGAGAATCCGTGATATGCCACCGACATAGAACGTGATTGTCACCTTAGGCTGGCAATCTTGTGAGGACAAATAGGACGAAGCATGCATCATCATGATTGTTGCTTTGTGCATATAACTATGCTCCTCCCACCTTTGTCCTAATAAATAAGTAACTTGTGTTTGATGTGCATTCACTAAGTTGATTACTTTAGCATGCTTTTGTTTTAGCTAAACTTGTAGTTAGTTCTTGTTGGATAAATTCTTGTTAGGTGTGAGCCTTCTGCTTAGTATTGAATGCTTAAGCTAACCTGACCAATATTCTCAAGTGTCCGCTTAAAACTGTGATGTTGTGTAGATGCTTGTTATCTAGGTAGTGTCATAGTTGACCTCTCTTTTGTCCTCGGTAAGCATGTGAGTGTTGAAGATGCTTTATCCTAGAACAACGCTCACGTTACGTAATCGCATGGTCGTCGTCTCTAATTAGATTCTCTCGTAGGAGCCAGAGCCGGTAGACGTGGTTGCTAACCCTTAAATGTTTGTGTATCCATGCCTTGCTTGAACCATAGGCCCTAGCGTAGTCCCCTTATATGTTTTGCTTAGGCCTTAGACATCCGCTACCTTTTTGGAGAATGCCCTTGTTTGATTGACCAACCAAGTTAAGTCCTAACGAACATCGATCTCAACCACAGTTGTTGCTTACCAAGTTTTGGAGACCATACCCAATTCTATGTTGGACCTCCCGATTGTCTCTCCTACATATGATCTGAGCAACGCTAATCTCTCGTTGTCTGATCTAGAAATCTTTGCTTGCGAAATCAGGTGGCTATCTTATCGACCCAATCTCCGATCGGTGTATCATTTTGTTTGAAAGTTTGTTAAGTCCATCCCAACTTCTGACATCTCTCAACATTATTAATCTTGATCTCATGTTGTTGTTCAACATAACCGAGAACCCTTGCTCAGTTATCTTCGGCAATTAAGCTATGTTCTCTTGCGCTGTGTTTTAATCTTCGAATCGCCTCCTTGTTGACTCTAAACCTTGTAACTACCCTTGCTTGCTACTCCTCCCTTGTCTGGTGCTTGTTCTTACCACCTAATCGGTGCCACTTGAAATTTCACTTTGTTTGTGCGTTTAATAATGGTGTTACGATTAGCATTTTATGGTGCCGCGACGAAACCGAGAGCCTCCTGTGGGCGCGCACACAAGGTTGTGCTGCTCAGCACGTGCTGGTATCAAAGTTGCTATTCATGATCCATTATGAAACGACATCCGATGTGTTATTTCTCGTGACCGTTTTCCTTGGTTATCTCCCTATATCTTATCTGAAGATTTATATCTTAGACCTTATGTCGTAGATATCCCTTGAAGTTGCTAAGAAGATGACCTTTGAAGAACTATCACCGGCATAAACATTAACAGACTGCAAGAGGTGGTAGACAAGTGACTCTCCCTATGTGCCCTTGTACGACGTCGGTCATCGATTGAGCAATGTATGCCATCCCTGTTGAATCGAATGGGCACCTAACACTAAATGATTGGACAAGTTATCCATTGGAAAAGAACTGATCGTCACATGGTGCATATGACCTAACTATCAATGTCTTGATCCTTGTGTGGATGACAGTCATACAGATGAAATCAACTCTCTCTGGTGTGACTCTTTATCTGTAGACTTCAATGTCGACCACTTGTTTGTGCCTCGACTGTAATTATTATGGTGGTCAAGAGTAAATGTTGGAACTTTGAGAATTGAGAGACAACTAATTAATTACTAGTAAGAAGGTTAATCTCCAGTCACATAACAATTCTTTGATAGACATGATGGTTATGTCTCAACGAACAATAGTAAGCAAAGAGGCCATGAAGCCGGTCAGCAATGCAGGTGTTGCATCTTCTCCAAATGCGCTAGCAAGTCAATTCCATCTTGGACAATCACATATATAGTGCAAGATGTTGTATTAGCCAAGTAAAGAACTAGAGAAAGCATGTCCCTAGTTTCGATCGGCATCATTGTGCCCCTAAGTACCTCAAAGGGTTTTGGTTCAAGGTTCTATTGGACGAAGTGCCAGAAAATATTCAGAAATGGTTCCTTATCTACGTAGGGATGCCCTCCGTGTGGAATAATGCTTTGTGCTCTGTGAAAATAGCCCACAACTCCAATGCTTGTGCATCATCAAGTTACTGTCTAGATCAACGGCGTAAATTGTTCCCTGAGAAACCTATCAGGAAGACTATCACCTCCATCCTCAGCGAGACAAAAGGCTTCTGCTACTATGAGAAAGATCAGAGAGTGCAAAACACACGCCTCAACATGTGAAGTAAAAGAAAAGGAAGAACACGAAATCTATCCAGAATTTTTGTGGCACTACACCGGTTATCTTCAAGTCAACGGTTAGTGACTCAAATGAATTTGGATTGTGACCCAAACTTGGTAACCTCATTCCTTGCTGAGGACCCTTCAATGTCTTAAGTTGATATGAGTATTGGTTGAGTAAAACATAGGATTTGAGAGATGTCTTGTCAGCTTGGTTTGCTGCCATTTCAGAACAGAGCTATTTTGGTGGATGGGTTGTTGGATTGTCAAATGATGTCTGTTTGAGCTCAATTTTGGCAAGTGGTTAGAAGACCCATGGATCTATATGCCCACCAATATTTGTGCATATTGGAGCAGTAGATTATGTGATATGAACAGAAAACAACAGGGTACAGAATCGGTGATTTCTCTGTTGACGGTGATCATCCTTTGCATTGGGAGGTTATGTTTGTAATGCATGCCAAGAACTTGCAATTAATAGGTATCTTGCTGTTAGACAACCCTCAGTACCCTTGGAAAGACTAATTGCACCCCTATGTGCCTTTGTATAAGAGAATCTTCTTAGGTAACATTTGGCAGAAATCCAGAACCGATAGAGTCAGCTATCACTTTCACTGTTCCCTCAGCAGACTCAGATAATACAGTGTTGGCATCAGAGAAAGAGAACTGCACACGTGGAACAATATGTAGTTTTCCATCAGTTGGCATCTGAGTGAGTGAGTAGTCTATGACCGGGATGGACATTGTCTATTGGTTAGACGGTTTCTGATAGCCTCAAAGAATGATTATCTCGTATATGGATCCAACCCTTATCGGAAGTTGCACATGTGATGCCACTAGAAAAGTAAATGCTATGAGTAATTAGTCCATGCTCGTAGTACTCTCTGTGCACCGTGAACGAAGTACAGTACTGTCTTGGATTCCTCCTAAAGTAATAATGCTTCATGAAAGTCAGTGAAGGAAATTCTTCAGACAAATTTTTTTTTGTGTAGAGTGAGTACCAGAAAGTTGTCTTCCAAATTAGCCTCTCTGCTACTTGAAGCTAAGTAGCCTGATGCGCTTGCAGATATTGGAATTGGATAACATGCTTCTCTTCCCTTGGAAAGTTCTTCGCACCGAATCTCGGGACGCGATTCTTTTAAGGGGGGAGGCTGTGACACCCGAGGTGTTTGCCACTAGTTAAGCAGTGGGTTTAAGCTCAAACATGGTAGATTAAGTGGTAATGAAGATGTCAAGGTCAAACCTATGGAAGCGAGCCCCAATCTAAACTTGGATGTTGCACCCTTGCTTTACATATAGTCCATTTTTAAGATATATGCTTGGGTGGTGTTATTGCAATATCTTCATATGTCTCACCTTAGTACCTATTTATATTGGTCACTGGAAAAGTTTCATGACATTTGGAATCAAAAAGTCACATGAAATGATAAGTTATATGCTTGTTGGAATGACTTTACTAAGTGCTGGAATTGCATTATTAAGTGGATGGAAATATAGGTCATCAACCAAACCTTGCAACCTTGCCCAAATGACTCTAGATGGACTCTACAACAAAAGTCATGAAAGGTTCGTGTTGAGCAAATGCCCAGAAAATGCTCCAATTGATCAAAAAGGATAATTTGTGCTTCATCGTGATCCTACTTTGGTCAAAGTAGAACAGTAGGTTCTATACCAGTTTTGAGGTTGGACCTTAAATAAAAGTTGTAGTCCATATCATGTAGAACAAACTTTGTTTTTGGACCAAGAGCTAGATCAACTTGGAAATAAGTCAAACAGAGGCTCAAAGATTGAATCAACGGCTGTTTTCAGACTTAGAATTTTTCCAAGTCTGGAATTCATTGTCGTCGACGTTGGCACGTCGCGTTCTCGTGTTTTTGCTAAGCAACTCCAGTTGAGCCAAATACCAAAGTTGGAGTAGATAATGTGGAGGAGAGTATGCAAAAGGATGACACCAGTTTGACTTAGTTTTGACCTCCGAAAGTGAGTTTCCGCGATCACCATTATTGTGTTGACACTGCTATCTTGGCAACCATTTTACCGCTAATTGGTTGCTCTAATGACCTGAGTGCCTTAATAGAAGTTGTAGAGCAGGCCGAGGTGAGCAAACTTCGTTTTGAGCCCATTCACTGATTCGGCCCGGATCGAGCCCAAACCAGCACCCACCTTACTCAACTTATCGCGCTCCACGTGTTCGTGCAAATGTCAACGTGCTCGCCATGCACAGCGTCGCGTGCTCCCACCTCCGCCACGCGCCCCACGTCCGCTGCCGCTGCTGCCTACTCCTGCCCGCGTGGTTGGCAAGCCCCGGAGCGTCTTCATTTGCCTCCCCGCTCCCGTTCTCGCCGTGACGCGCGCGCACCAGAGCGCCGCCCGCCATGGCCGCCACGGGCGGAGCTGCCCGTCGCTGCAGCCTCACTCGCTCACTGCTGAGCCAAGCCGCGCCCCACCGGAGTTGCTCGAGCATGCTCTGGTGCTCCGCTGCCGCCTCTCGTCGCTCGGGAACCGCCGGCCGCTCTTGCTGACGCGGCCGCAGCCTCGGCCCGTCGTGCTCTCGTGGCCAGCAAGCCACGAGCCGCCTCTCGACGATCCTTGGCCACTCACGGGTGCGCCTCGACGTCGTGAAGCTGCTACGCCACTCCCTGGCCGCCGGCGTGGCCTCCCTCGCCGGAACCGGCCCTCCCCCAACGGCCTCTGTCTCCCTCCGATGATCTCTGTACGAGGAAGAAGAAGGACCCACGTGTAAGAGGGAAACAAGTTCAGGGGGTTTTCTGCGAAGTCAGTGACTCAGGTGAATAGTGCCGCGAGGACTGATTTGTGATGATTTTGTAGGAACTTTGAAAATTCATAGTAAATCATAGAAAATTCGTAAAATAACAAATGAGTACTTTTTGGAATCCTTGTGAAATTCTCTATGCATTAGATCTATAATACAGCATGTTTTAGTTTAAAGTTTTCTCTGTAAAAATGGATTTGTGCAGCTAGGTTTTTAATGCTAGATGTATTTGTCATTTTCATAACTGTAGATCTAGGGCTCCAAATGAAGTGAAATTTTTGTGGCATGCTATTCATATGATTTTTAATGTGTGGTAATTATTTCATGAATTTTGGTTGCAATATGAGTGAGTTATTAGTGTATCTTGCTCTCACATGAATTCTTGCAATAGCAATTTGTCTTTTTCATAGTGGTTGATATACATTTCCAAATGGCTTGAAATTTGTACAGTGGACTATTGGGTGTATGTAAGAGCTACTGTAATTTTTGTAGATTTTATTATGGACTTTTGATATATGTTTATTATTTCACCTTGCTATTTAAATAAATTAAGAAATACATTAAGAGAAATTATTTAATGATGAGCACTATGCTTTTTGGTAATCATTTAACATGCACTTTATGATGGTTACATTGGTTGTGGCCAAATGTATGTTTGGAATGTAAGTTAATATTTATTCTTGTAATTGACGCTTTCCTGGACAGTTTCTGGGACTTTGGTAATTGCACCATGAAAATGATGTTTGCTGAGAAACATGCTTATAACAAAGTTGTAGATAACTCATTAATCTAGCTTGTGTTAAATTTTGGTGGCATTTGGCATTATAGTTTGTGAGTAATGACTGTTTCAAGTTGGGTTCCAGAAATAGTTGTTCTCTGGAATCTCTGAACCAGATTCTGTAATTATGCATGTTTGACTTGGTTAACTTAAGAATCATGCTAAGATTATTAAAGATGAATTATAGACAATTTCATAAGCTTTCTAGAATGTCTTGTTGCATGGCTATTGGATTTGTATAACTCCAGTTATGATCCAAACATGTAGATGTTGTTTGCAGTTTAGAAATTGTCAGATGCTAGTTATGGTTGTTTATTCCATGTGTTGCTAAGTGTGGCTTATACCCTTGGTGATGGTCAAGTTAAGATACTTGTGATCTTGTTAAACTTGTGTTATGCTTAATGTGCTTGCCCTCTTTAATTGATTATGTGATGCATCTTGTGTTACCATTCATCATATTCATACGCATGCATCTTGCATCTCATTTAGGTTCGCTAGATGCACCACGTGAAGGATGAGTTGTTGAAGCCAAACCCGAAGACGGTGTTTGGTGGAACTATCCCGAAGATGGAAGTATTCAGCGAGTGTCATCTGACAACTACTGACTTGTGTCGGATCCCAGGCAAGCCCCGGAGCATTCTAAGCCTCCTACTTTACAAAAGCAATTGGGTATATATATATGTTATATGTGTATTGTTGCATTAAGTTATAGGAGTTGATTGAAAACACTTGCTGCATATATATCCTTTCCTTGTCCCGTAAATATGCCTAAAATCCTATTTTAGTTCAGGATCGAATAAATGCTTAGCCCTGCTTAGACCGATAGCGATCGGTGATTTCCTGTCACCTGAAATTATAGGTGGTTAATGAAATATTTTAGCTAAGGAATGGATGATATCCTGGAAATAACCAAGTGTTGATGGATAACTGGAGACCGGGCGGAATAAGTATTGGGCAACCAGACAGGGTTCTGGGGTGCTTGTAGTTTCCGCCTGTGTCGATTAAGGACCGTCCGTTGTTGTCCCTCGGGTCATGTTGAACGCATGCCTCACATTTAGCTGGCCGAATAAGGTACCTTTCGACCGCGAAGCTGGGAGATTATTTGGGCCGAGTGGATTGCCCGCAACGCACTGTACCGGAGCAGTAGTGGCAGGATACGGGGGCGCGATGATAAGGCCAAAGAGCAGTCGGGCGGCCCCCGGGTACAAGTGGTTCCTGGCAAGCTCGCGACTTTACCTGAATGGTTGACTCGGTGACTAATACCTCACTTTAGCGGGTGAGTAAGGTTTGTGTGAGGAATAACTTACCAGCTGGTTAATAATCGATTCGAATCGCCATCGTTCACTGGATAGTGAACACTTGACTCGAGCTACTGCATCGTAGTAATGATTATGGAACATGGATGGTTATGTGGATGATGTTGGAAATGCTAAACCTGAAATGGTAACCTTTGATGTTAATGGTTAATCAAGTGATTGCTTTAGCATAGGTGCTTACCTAGATTGAACAGGTTATAATAAAGCTGATACAAAAATACTTAGATTAGTTTATTCATGATAACTTATGCTTTTCACAAATGAGTCAAGCTAGCCCACTGAAAGAAAGCCTTGCATACTCCTTGGTGTCATTATTTCTGGTTTATGACGGGTAAGTCTAGCTGAGTACCTTCTCGTACTCAGGGTTTATTCCCACTTGTTGCAGGTTGTGATATAACATAGCTACTGCAAGAATTGGAAGACTCCGGCTGTAGTGGCGGAGTGTGATCATGTGCATGATCCTTCTGAGCTACCTTGTCTCTCATGCTTTTGTTGGAATTTGACCGTGGTACTGGCATGTATTTGAATTAAGGTGATATTAGTTTTCAAACTACTTTGCTTCCGCTACTTTTGAACTTGAGTTGTATTAACTCTACTGAACTCCGATATATGTTGAATTACTTATGAAATGGATGTAACATATGACCTGTTATGTTGGACCACTATGATCTTGGCTTGTATGTTGGTTGGTTTGAAATCCCTCGTGATTTTATTGGACTACCGAAGTTATAGGAGCTTAAGTACGGGAAATTAATTGCTCCGGCGATTGTTTTTGTACTTTTGTTCTTATAATTTGGGCGGTTCCGTGACACGTATGAGGGAGAGACGGGGAAAATGCTAGGGAGAGGAGTCACCTCTCCCTATTTGTTTTACACCAATGACGAATGACGTCATTGGTACTCCGTGAATCTTTACGTTCTTGGCATAAAACAAATATAAAATTAAGGCAAAAATAGGCTGGAAAATTTTGATTTGGGGCACGTGGCAGCACCCGATTACCACAACATATAATTTGTGTTGTTCCAAGAACACTAGTTACTGGTGATAGCCTTCTTTATCCATCATTCACCAGTGGTAGATGCAAAAGGAATTTATGTTGCAGATGTTGTTTTCAGACAAGTGCAACAATTTACTCACGAGTTTTGGAAATGTAGTCTATTAAATTCTAGTGTCAAGCCACTTTGTTATTTTCGTTAGAAGAGATGGTAATTTACGAGCTAAACAAATACAATTACGGTAATGCTCCTTTTCGGTCGTTCGTTCGTCCAGACGGACCCGCCCGAGTTGCCCGCGCGGAACAGGCCCTGCCCGCGCCGCCCCTCGTCTGCATCACCCGCTCGCCCTGCGGCATCTGCACACTGCGCGCCCTACTCGTGAGACGGATCTCACCCTCTCCCGCATCACTCCCGCCCATACTCGCGCCTCCCATTGCGGCCGCGCTCCATCAGCCTGTCGCGCCCCTGCCGAGGTCCGTGCCACCGATGAGCTCCAAACAGGTCCAAACAACAAGTAGATGTTGCGCTTGAAAGCGCATGTTGCAAGCGTCTGTTTTCAAGTGTTTCAGATGTTTCAGAGGTATGTTGCAAGTGTTTTATATGGATGTTGCAAAAGTAAATCGAGATGTTTCATATGTTGTAATGGTTGTACACATACTCCCTTCATACTTAAAAATAAAGTTGTTTTGGACAGCGACACGGTCTCTAAAGTATAACTTTGACTTCTTGTTTTTATGAAAAAACATTTATCAAGATATTTTTATGAAAATATTTTTCAAGACAAATCTATTGATATGGTTTTCATATTTCCAAACTCAACAACCAAAAAGTTATTCATGATTTATATTTCTAATATTTGACCCAAGTCTGGTATAAAACGACTTTATTTTTTAGTACGTAGGGAGTATGTTGCAAGCTTTTGTTCCCAATATTTCATCTGTTTTTTCAGACTTATGTTGCAAGTGTGTTTATCTGAATGTTGCTTATGTTTCACACATATGTTTGCAAATATTTTATTTAGATGTTGCATATGTTTTTTAGTGGTTTCAAGTGTTTTTAGGTGTTTTTGCAAGTGTTTCAGATGCATGTTTCAAGTGTTTATCTGTTTTCAGACATATGTCGCAAGTGTTTTATTTGAATATTTCAAGAGTAGATTGGGTGTTACATCTTCCTCCTCGCCTTCTGCTGCCTCGTCTCGATGTCTCCTCCTCCTCGCGACGCCGGCTAGGCATCCGCCGCCTCCTCCCTCTCTTCTTGATGTTGGTGATGTTTGGGACGCCGCGGGGCCTCACGTGAGTGTGCGAAACAACGCGGAAAAAATATTGCATCCGGACACCTCCAGGTGCTAGCAAGCCCAATACAATTAGACCAACCACTATTTGTGAGATAGCTTGGTAATGGCAAGGAAGATTTTCATGAGCTTTATGAACATCATAGAATTCAGTGTGACATGGATAGTTGGCAACAAAACATATGTCGTCAGTCAATTCAGCATTTTATTTTCTTCACAAAGTTATTGTTTAATCAACGTTTTGATGAACAGGGACGCTTGCCACCTAATAACACACCGGGAAACAGGACAGACAATGACATCTCTGTCCACATGCCGCCATTGACGGACAGGCCCCCTCAACAAGCTACGGCATACATTACAACCAATGCATCAGGAGAGATTCCATCACAATCCTCTCAAGGATCAGGTATGAATGTTCAAACAATGTAGGATCAAATGGTGAACAGGTACTTAATTACTATACCATCTCTGATTCAAGGCGTCCGGTGCTATATCGACGCTTTCACGACCCCTGATCAGCATCCTCAGACCATGAAGTCTGCCGGACTTGGGGTCTTTATTGTCAACACAGAGGCACAGCCAACACAAACGGTGTACATCAAAGCTACCCTGCAAGAATGCTCCTCGGTTCTCATGGCAGAGGCTGCAGGCCTGGCCTTAGCTGTGCAGATCACTCAGCTCATGGAACTAACCAACATTAGACTACTCGCACTCATGGACCTCTATATTCATCCTCTATACGTCCTAATTAGCAAGATTCTCTCCTCTATACTCAATTCTCCCGCACTCATCCATCCTCTATATCATCCTCTATCCACTCTATCCACTGTGAGACTCACTTGTCACTTTATCTAAATATATCCATGTGTGATCTAGTTTTGAAAGATTTATTGAGACGAATTTAATGGTGCAATCAAAATTTAATTTAGATTTTTGGTTTGTGAGTTATAACATTTTTTTTTCCCTTTGTTTAGCTAGTGGGGCCCGCCACTATTGAGTATAGAGTAAGCACAGTACCACTCTAAGGCTCTGTTTGGCACGACTCCGCTTCACCAGCGAAGCCATTTTTTTGTGTTTCAGCTCCATGAACAGCTCTATCGGTGGAGTTAGAGCCGTTTTGGTAAATCGTTTGGCAAAACAGCTCTACATGTAGAGTTCCTTAAAACATACTCTCACAGAACGCCACGTAGGATGAGGTGAAGCCGGGAGAAGCCACTATTTTTGGCTCCTTCTCACCCCAAAGCTCTGTGAGAGCACGTTTTTAAGGGCTTCATCGGTGGAGCCATTTCATTTTACCCCGTTTGGCAGAAAACGGCTCCAAACGGCTCCTGAAGCCGCTGGAGAAGCCCTGCCAAACGGGGCCTAAATATAGAGTGAGAGAAAGGATAGAGTATCGTTTTAGAGTACCCAGTGCAGCAGTTTTTACTCTATATTCATACTCTAAAGCTTTAGAGTATCGTTTTAGAGTACCCACTGCGGGTAGTCTTACCTTTCTATCTGATTGCCAACAGCTAGTGTAATTTCTGAATGCATCTGATCATACCAATCCTCCTGACTGGAGGATCAAACACTTCACTCAACTGTATTGCAACCTAGCACAGAACAGGAACCTAAGGATCTTTAAGATCAGCAGGACATTGAACACTACAGCAGACACTTTAGCTCGTCAGGCTCTATCAAATACTGGGCACCAGGGTTCAGGCATAGTGTCTCAATGCTCTTATGAGCACAATGTACCTCAGTGTCCCCTTTCTCAAGCTATACTCTCTGTAAGCTTGAACAATGTAATGATCCTCTCAGCACGTTGCTGTTGATAATGAATATGTTTGTTGTCATTTTTTTTGAGGCAGATCGATGGATGTTAAAATAATGCCTATATAAATTGCAAAGAAAGGAAAGAAGAGAATACAGTCTTGTATGCAATATTTTTTTCCCAAAACTTTATACAAAAATACAAGAAAAAGGCCAAAGATACTAAGCATTATCCAAAAGGAAAATACATAACTATCGAAAAACTTCCACCCTGTTCGTTTCGCTGGTTCAGCGGAATCAGCAGTCATCCAGCAGTATTTTTCTCTCACAATAAACCAGCGAACAGTACTTTCAGCCATAATAATCCAGCGAAACGAATAGGCTGTTCGATGCCTCAACTTGCCCCACCCACCAGCACAAAAAGAAGAAATAAAAGTATCCTGTATTCCGACATTTTACGGCCAGAAAAATCGTATAAAATAAAATAGGAAATGGGAAAAATTCTAAAAATAAAACCCCTCCACTACTATCCCTCTCTTCCCCTCTTCTTTCCCCTTCCAATGGAGTCCTGTAGCTTCCGCGCCGCAACAGCGCCTTCTCCCTTCCCCTCCGCGCCCTCATCTTCATCTTCATCCCCGCGCGCCCCATGCCCCATACTCCGATTTCCCGTAGGCAGCTTCCTCCTCCGCTCGTATATATAACCTTAATTTGTCGGGCTCTTTTTTGTTCTCGATTTTTTTTCCTGATTTTTTGGGATGTTATTATGCAGAGACCAAGAAAAGGGAGGCAGATTGGGGTGCGGAGGAGGGCGTCCGGATTTGATGCCTTCCCGCCCCTCCCCGGCAAGGTCTTCGTCGATGAGGTGCTTTCTATATTCTTTTGTTTGCCCTATTTTCATTTCTTGGACAAAGTATGCATTTTCTTGGGTTGTGTTCGGTTGGTTTCAAGAAATCTGTCCTGCTCTAGGCGCAAAAAAATGTGTCAAATCAACTGCGGTAGTACAGTTGGTGTCGAATTAGCTCCGTGCGAGACTGCGAGCTCTGAAGTACAATTTGTGCTTCTATTTTGAAAAATTAGTACCTTTGTATTGTTCTTCGGTAGAAGATGGTGCTAGCTAGCTCTGATTATTTGAAGCGCCTTCAGATTGGATCCTTTCTTTCGTTCCTGTATGTTAGTTAACAAACTAAAAGGTGTGGTATATTGGGGGTATGAGAGTGGTGAATTCTTTTCAGTAGAGGTGACTCATATTTGGTTTCATGTACCCTATCCCTAACTTTGCGTGCGACTAAAATGCTTTGTTGGTGTTATATATATTTTCTTAGGCTTCTTGTGTGAGCGGCCTATTTAGTAAATCTTAGCCCTGTTTGGAGCACATGGATTTCTCTTAGGAATCAAACTGTTTCTTGTAAATCTCCTGCATTCCAAACTGGCACTTATTTTTATATAAAATTTGTGCTGGACCAGCTACTTAGACTGTGACTGTGTAACTGGTTAGCTGCTGGAGGGCTCAGAGTTGGCAGTTAGTAATTTTTTTCCTGAGCTCCTTGTTTGTTGTGTTGCATGGGTATTCTCCATAACATGCTTGGTAATGTACAGTAAAATTGAAACTGCATAAAGCCATGTCCAATATTGGCCCATGCTGTTTTTTTTGAGTGTAGGGATTTCACTATCATTTTTAAAGTTACAGGTTAAAGAATATTCCTTTTCCCCCTTTTATATGCTTAATTAGGCAATCGGAGCGGAATACGGGGAGGGCTTCGAAACATTTCGGATGGATGGACCACTCAAGGTCGATGTGGTAAGTATACATCATCGTAAGTTGGATTCCCATATCAAATATATCTATTTGGTGTCCAATAACATCTCTGTAATGTTAACTTTTGTTAAATTTTCTCCATGTTTCAGGATTATTTGAATGAAAAATTGCAAGAATGCTTCCTTCAAAGGATAAGGCATGCTATGAAGCCAGATGAGGCGTTTGGTCTAATTTTTTCATGGGACAATGTTATTGTAAGCTTTCTTTTGGTGTTAGTGTATCAACTATTAGTGGTCTGATTTCTAAATGGTATCCTGGAGTTTTCTTTTCTACAATTATGGACTGTAAAGATAATGCAAACAAAGTCTAAGCTTACACTGGACATATTTCAACTCTTATCTGGTTTGATGCACCTCTGGGTGTTATTGAAAGTTTCATTTGTACACGCTTGTATGTATAACTTGCAAAATATCTTTATTATATCTTGCACCATTAGCTGACTGACATGTGATGTCCATCTTTATTCTCTTAGGCTGATACAGACTCGCTAAAGTTGAATGCTTGGAGACAGCTTGCTTTGGAGGAAGGTATGCTTATAAGCAAAGCCATGTATTTATGTAGGATACTAGTGCCATGTGACCAGTCTAGTGCCTTGTTGCAACAATGGAAAGTGCAGGGACCATTTTCTATTTGCATGGATTTATTATGTCTCCCTTTTCATATTCTTCAGTAATGATATCGTCTAGTATAAGCACACAAAAAGTTAACTCTCTTTTGGAATGAATTTTTGGGATGGAAGGAAGGGCTATTGTATGAACAACACCTGTTCGTTTGTCATCTTGACAGTTAATAGGCTTTCAGCCTTTTTTTGCATTAAAAAGTGTTCCATGCTATCAATCGGAGATAGTTGCCCTTAGTTGGATTTGGTTGTGCCTGCAAATCTCTTTTACTCTACAAGGGCTCAGTTCTCACCTTGGCTTTCCTACGACCTTGATCCAAGGAAGAACACTTAAGGCTGGAGAGTTAGGTTGGATTCATGAAGCTATATTTTAGCACTTTCTTCAGTTGTGGCCATTTTTTTGAGCTTACTGCACCCGAAAAACAAAAATGCTCTTATTAACTACTATAGTATTGAATTGATATTCATCTCAATGTTCTTGGATGCTACCTTGATATAGTTGTTAAGGTTCTTTGTTTTGTGCAGGCAAGGATATCCCAAGTGCTGCTCATGTCCGGAAGAGCATTCTTTATGGTGCTGCTGACCATGTTCTTAGAAAGGTGCGAGTTTGTTGCATACGACCATATCATGTATCATTGAATTTCTCACCATTTCTTCATGATCAATTGATGTATCTTTTTGCAACTTGAATGTGCCACCTAATTTGTCAACAGAAAATTAAGAGGGGAAAAAAGAAAAATGCATGCTCTCTCACTTGGTATCTCCATTTCATTTTGTTTGGCACTCACTAGCAATTCTACATTGCCCATCCAGGTTTTGTACTGGGCAAAAGAGGAAGATAAAATGGAAAAACTGAAGGCACGCCTTATAGAGTTGTACTATGAGAACCTGTTCAAAGTAAGTTCTTTGCTGCTTTTTGTAAACTGTGCTGCTTATTTTAAAGTATTATTATCACCTATAACTAATTGCTCATTTCATTCAGCTCGATACACCTGTAAAAGGATTGAGAGAATGGCTGGATGCTGTTCAGACGGCAGGTATACCTTGTGCTGTCGCGTCATCCCTTGACAGGAGATGCATGATCGAAGCTTTGGATCGGATGGCACTAAGCAAATATTTCAAGGTGATTTGAGCTACCGTTTGAGCTTTCTAAGTTTACTGAATTACTGTTGCCTGAAAAGCATGCTGCTTAGCAAAGTTCATTTTATTCACTTCAGTGGTTGACTGCAGGCGATTGTGACTGACGAAGATGATATGGAGTCGATAGCAAATAGGTTTCTGTCAGCTGCTATGAAGGCATGCTCCTGCCCCACTACTAGTCGTCATACATTGTGTTAGGATATATTGCTCACACTTCTGCTGTTCTTTTTTTCTTCTTCCATGCAGTTGGATCGTAAACCCTCAAAGTGTGTGGTGTTCGAGGATGACCCAAGGGGCGTCACAGCCGCTCACAACTGTACTATGATGGCAGTTGCATTGATTGGTGCTCATCCGGCGTATGGATCTGTTTGTTGAAATTCTCGTCTCCCCAATTCTCACATCTTTAGCTGACACTGTCTAATCACTTGCAGGTATGAGTTGGTACAGGCCGACCTTGCCATTGCAAAGTACAGCGAGCTCTCAGTGATCAACCTCAGAAGATTGTTTGCGAACAAGGGAATCAGCTTCATGGATTTGCAGAAGCAGATAATCGAGAAGTCACCTCCCAAGAGGAGGCTGACAGTAGACACCATTTTCTGATGGATATACTTTTTATTTGGTGTCTGCCTGTTGTTCTTGAGTAGCCAACCACCTTCGACATTTGTGTTGGCGTTGTATATAAGATAGTGCTGATGTTAGGTGATGTGCTGTGCCCCTCCTTGTGAATGCAATGCAGTAGTTCCATCAAGGTACCATGAAGAAGACTGCTGCATCAATGTTGCTGTTGATGCAAGCTGATATTATTCAAATTTATTCATAATTCATAGTCGATATCTAGCTCACCGACATCTAGTCTGACCAGGCCTGCTAGACGGGAAGCCTGCCTCCAGATTCCAGAGTCCAAATACCCCATCAGCAAAAACAACCTTCCTTTTTTTTTTTGCCTCCTTATCGGATAAACTCCTCAGCTCTTAAAACCATTTAAATTACATCCCTATCATATTATAAGGCAGTTTGATTTTTTTAGTAAAAAGATGCATAAAACATCTAATAAGGTTTTCAAATCACAAAAAATCTGAAATTTTAAAAATTTAGAAAGAAAATTCTAGAGTTAGATTAAGACATGAGAAACCCAAATAAAACAATTAATCTCGTAAAAATATATCTAGACATGTCTAGAAATTAAACTCAGCTCCAGGAAAATGAGAATAGAAAAAGATGAAAAAATCCCAAAATGTTCTCATGGACATCTAAACATGTTTTAAAAGCTTTCCCAAAATATAACTTGTTTCATTTTAATTGCAAGGTTTTTTTTTGGCGATCGTGCCGTGACACGTTTTTCATTAGGTAGAAGTAGAGTTTGTTACATCCTAAGATAGCTAAGGTAATCCAGTGATTATCGAGACCAACAACCGAACAACACACGTGGTTGTGATTACACAGCAATAAACCACGACAAAACCGGCTAAGCACATGGCCTATATAACCTCGGCGTCAAACCTGGCCAAATCTAAGTTCATGGCCACCAGGTCGAAATCGCCTAAAAACAGCACTTGCAGTGCGTTCTGCTTGTAGGCCGACATGGGGGCCGCAAAGGCCGCCCGAAACTTTTGAACGATCTCAGCGTCCACAGTGTCGGTGTCGACAGCGATGCCAAGCTTCTGCAAGAGAACGTTCTGCGCCTAGATCGTGGCGTTGGCCGTGTGGGGGTTCGCGGCGAGGCGTACGCTGCGCCTCGGCGTGAATCCAGCCTTTGGCGTCCTGGATCTCCTGAGCTTGGGGGCAGCATGGATGATGGGGGGCTCTAGAGGAATGCATATCTGCGACTCGAGCTCTTCTTGAAGCGACCAGAACAGCGTTGGGCGAGAGGGGGGAGGTGTTCAAAGAGCCCGCGCAGCACTGTCCCCATCGTCGGAGGTCGGCTGGACGTCATTAGGAGGGTTGTTGTCCAACACCGCCTCCGCCCCCACCTCAGACGCAACAGCACCCGCGACCGGTGGCAGGCACTTAGGCGCTTTGAGGCCACTGGTCGGCTCGCGGCGTATGAGGGTCCCATCCAAGGAGGCGTGCACTACACAGTCGAAGAAAGTGGCGGAGCCGTCATGCACTGAGTAGTCATTGTCGTAGAACTGGTGTCCACCAACGAAGCTCGAACCTCCTGAGAAGGCAGGCACCCCGGTGCTGGCGCACCCGCTGCACGGCGCACGACCTCCGAGGCGGTGAGTTCCTCCAGCATTGGGTCGAGCCACACGGGAGGCACTGTGCTCGCGCATGGCTCCAACCCCAGTGCCAACGCCAACGGATCACGCTCGGAGGAGAAGAGTGCAGCAGCAGAAGCAACTGCACTATCGTCGTGGTCGGTGGGCGCACCCGTGTCGATGTCCATCTTCGGCCCAATCCGGCGCCATCACCGCCGCCATCGTCGTTGTCTGCCGCCGGAGCCCCCCTCGCCCCCCGGTGTGGCATCGTCCGGACTCGGTGAAGCGCTGTGCGGTGCACGCTGGGAGGCCGGGTGGCCGTCACGAGCAGGCCGCCGTGGTAGGTTGGCACCCTTCGTCGCCGAGCTACCATGTAACAGAACCGTCCAAATTATAAGAGCACAAGTACAAAAACAATCATGGGAGTGATCAAATTCTTGCACTTGAGCCCATATAACTCCGGTAGTCCAATGAAATCATGAGGGATTTCAAACCAACCAACATACAAGCCAAGATCGTAGTGATTCAACATAACAAGTCACATATTACAACCATTTCACAAGTAATTCAATATACATCGGAGTTCAATATAGTTATTACAACTTACATTGAAAAGTAGCGGAAGCAAAGTAATTTGAAACTAACATTAATCTTATTTCAAATACATGCCAGTACCACGGTCGACTTCCAACAAAAGCATTAGAGATAAGGTAAATAAGAAGGATCATGCCCATGATCACACTCCGCCTCTACGACAGGAGTCAACCAACTCTTGCAGTCGCCATGATACATCATAACCTGCAACAAGTGGGGATAAAACCCTGAGTACAAGAAAGTACTCAGCTAGACTTACCCGTTAGAAACCAGAAATAAGGTGACACCAAGGATCATGCAAGGCTGATATGAAGTGGGCTAGCTTGACAACATTTTGCATAAAAGCTTAATATCGATGATCAATCATTAATGCTTAAGCATCAAGTAAATTATCATTAACCTGTCATCTATATTAGCACCTGTACTAGAGCACTCATTTTATTAGGAGCAAACAATATTAACCATAGCAGGTATAAATTGAGGCAACCTTTCCATCGTTATCCAATTAACCATCCGTTCAATTTAATGGAATCTACGTTGCCGCTGCTCAAGTCAAGTGCTCACTAACCGGGAGCGACGGCGATTCGAATCGAATTCCTATCCAGCTGGAGGGGTATTTCTAACACTCACCGTGCAGGCCCCTGCCAGGGTCGCACAAGCCACCTTTTCATATGATTCAGGAATCGCGGGTCCGAATGATGTCGTGACCCCAAGGGCGACACTCTGCCAGGTGATAGGGACTCTAACCCCCCCTTGGTCTCACGCCAATGTCCCCAAGCACATCCTTTCTCTCCTCCAAGAAGCAACCTACCATTCGATTCCCGGCCTGAACCACATTACTTGGCTTCGCGGTCGGAACGGCTTATCCGGCCAACTAAGTGTTAGACTGCGTTGAACATGACTCAAGGACGTACAGCGAATCGGTCCTTAAACGACTCAGACGGGGATAGATTCACACCCAAGACCTCCATGCCTTGTTGCTTCACTATCGTCATCCCGCCCGGTCTCATTTCATTTTATTAACACATGGTTCCATTCCACGATAGCAAATATAGCCAACCGTGCCATATATGAATATCCCTATATCTCGCAGGTGACAGGAAATCACCTGACTTCTACCGCTTAAAGTAGGGCTAAGCATCTACTTGATCCTAATCTATGTAGGATTCAAGGATTCATATATTTGGACAAGGAATGATATAATGCAGCAAGGGTTTCCAACCAACTCCTATCACTTAATGCAACAATACTTATAACATATATAGAATTAATTGCTTTAAAGATAGGAGGCTTATAATGCTCCGGGGCTTGCCTGGGATCCGACTCAGTTAGAGTATGTCAGATGAGTTCGCTTGGCGAGCATCCTCTCATCTAGCACTTGCCCGATTCTTCTATCTTCGGGATGGATCCACCAACTCCATCTTCGGGTTTGGCTCCACCTTAGGTCCTTCACGTGCTTCAGCTAACGTACCTAAATGAGATGCAACAATGCATATATATGAATGCATAGAAGTGCAATACATAAAGTAATCAAACAAGCATACCAAGATTCTCATAAACACCTAGAGCTAATTAACTTAATCCTCATAAAGGCATAACATAGAAGATTGCAAATGCATCAATCAAGACACAAGTCTTATAAGATCCTAGGGTACCAAACCAAGTACCAACAAAGACATGTGTCACACTTCAATACACAAGCATGGCAAAGTTAATCAAAGCACTAGAACTAGAAATTGCCACATCCTGGGCATCAGAACAGCAGCTAAGTAATTTAATCATAACTGGAGATCTAAAACTCCAAATGACTTGCAAGAAGACATTATGAAAAACTTATGAAATTATCTATATTTCATTTATAATCATCACAGCATGATTCCAAAGTTTAACATGTCGAATTTACATAAACACAGCAACTGGTCTAACAAGACAGAGAGCAAGCAATTCTGTAACCCAACTTTAAACAGCTATAACTCCTAAACCACATGGCCAAATGCCACCAAATTTTAACAGCATCTAGATATATAAATTATCTACCACTTTTGTATAAACAAGTTTCACAATAAAGCACATTATCATGAAAAACTTTACCAAGTTTCTAGATCTGTCCAGAAACCTCATTTGCAAGAAATAATTATTAACTTATGTTGCAAACATATAATTAGACAAAACCAACTTTACCAACATTTCATACATGACTAAGGAACACCAGAAAACATAGTGTCAATTACTAAATAAATTCTTTTAATACATTTTCTTAATTTATTTAGATAATTAGGTGGAATTATGACCACATCATAAAGATGCTCAATAAATTCTACCAAAATTACAGAGGCCTACACATGCTCCCAAAAGTCTACTGTCCAAATTTCAAGCCATTTAGACAAGTATATTAACCTCTATGAAAAAGGCAAATAGCTATTGCAATAATTCATGTAAGGGAAATTAAACCTAAAACTCAATATTTTATGTGAAAACAAGGCCTTATTATGAATCAATATGATAGAGAAACATCATACTAAGGTAATGGAACAACATTTTCTATTTTATCATTTATATATTATTTATAAGCTATTTATTAAGCCATAAATAAGTTAAATCAATAATTAGATCATACAATAAACAATGACCATGAAATTTATACCACAGTACATCCATATCATGACCAACCTACCATAAAAATTTCACATCATTTGGAGCATCACAACTCAAGATATAAAATGACAAGCAAAATAATATAGATTTCCTTATTTATCAAGGTCCAATCAAAACCCTAAGAAAACAGTGACAACTATGGTGTTTAATATTTTTCCTAGCAAGTACATGTCATCATAAAATTAACAAAATAAGAACCACTATTTTTGGGGTTCTAAAACTCTAGATATGGCTCTGCTCAAGTTGGTAAGTATTTTTGGAGTATTTTTAAGGCTTAAATAAAGACATCAGAAAATATCTACAAACATATAACATTTTATGACTTCACTGCATAGATCTCTTCTCAAGGTTTCCAAAAAGTCTACTTTTGCTATTTTTGGAATTATATAGCATGAGATATGGATTTTAGAAGATTTACATGAAATCTAAATTCAAAACCAGAATAAAAGCAACCCTAACTAATTTCGCTAGGTGCACCCGGTTGTTTACCCAACTCAGCTCCTACTTAAACCGACATGTGGGACCCTCTGTACCATTGGGCCCAGATGTCATAGAGATAGGGAGCCGGACCAGTTTTTCTTCCCCGCCCCCTTTCTCCTTCACAGGGACACCGGAAGCAGGGGAGGCGGCCGGCCCGTGGCTCCGGCCGGCGGGGCAGCGCTCTGGCGGCAAGCGGCGGTGGCATAGTGACAGGAGGCCCACGCGCATCCCTGAGCAGTAGCAGCTCGGCCAGAGGTGGCTCATGGCCACCTGGCCACAAGCAAGTGCGGCCCGAGCGGCATGGCGACGGCGGCGCAGGCTCGACGGCTCACCCTGGCGGCGGTGAAGTGGCGGCGCAGCATCCTCAGGTCTAGGTAAAACTGTGGCAGCCCTTGGTTGGTAGCGCGGTGAACTAAAGTGGCTTGGCCACGATGACTGGCGTGACCTCTGCTCGTCGGCCACGGAGGCGTCCGCGGCCAAAGCGCTGGCGGCGGGGATGGCTCAAGCGAGTGCGCACACGGTAAGGCACGACGAGGCGGCGGCAATGGCGCACTTGGTGGAGCAGAAGTATGGCGTGAGGTGCGGAACGACTTCGGCGACGAGATTGGCCATGGCGGCCATGATCACGGCGCTCACGGTGGCCGCGCTCACGGTGGCGAGGAAAGGCCGGGTAAGGTTGCGGTGGGTGAAGCAGTGAGATGCGGAGATGGTGGTGTGCTTAATTTGGCCTGCGACTTGATGAATCGGTGAGAACGATGGCGCGGCCGCGAGCTCCGGAGCTTGGCCATGGCGGACATGCTCTGGGTGCGACTGGGAAAGGCAGGGAGGCAATGGGAAGCTCTAGGGCGAGGGGGGGATGGAGTGGAGCTTGGGCGCGCGTCCTGGTGCTCTTCCACCTCGACAACAAGGCACAAGACGCGTGGAGAGGCAAGGGGGCGCGTGTCCAGCCATGGTGGGGTGCTCTGCTGCACGGTCGCCACGGGGACAATTCATCGAGCACGTGGCAGGCTTCGGTGAGGCCATATTGTGACGCCGTTTTGGGCTAGCTACGGGCCGAACTGGATCATGGGCCCAAAACAAAGTCTGATCTACAGATAATACTCTCCAACTTTGATGAAGGTAGCTTGGCCTGTAGAGCAATAGATCAGCGGGTAATTAGTCCCCAATATGGCAATGTCAACGTTTTGAAAATGGTCACGGAAACTCGCCTTCGGAGGTCAAAACTCGGTCAAACTCAGTGCAACTTTTTGCATGCTCTTCTCCATAATATAACCTTCAACTTTTATTTTTGGACCAACTCAAGTTGCTTAACAAATTTTGGAGAACGCAGAATGCCAATGTCGAAGACACTGAAATTAGAGCTTTAAAATTGTTAAGTGTTGGAAACAGTCCCAAATCTGACTTGTGGGCCCTTTTTGAGCATGTTCCACACATTTTCGTGACTTGACTCTTAAACAAAGTTTGTTCCTTATAAATTTCTCTAGAACTTTGAAAAAGGGTGCACAGTGATGCAAAGCTTCTAGGTCAGACTTTTGAAATGGTCAAACGAAAGGGTTCTAGGGTCCATTCATGGTCAACCATCACTTAGAAGCACATTTAGGCAAAATGATCAACATGAACATTGTTCCATTAAGTGTCCTAAGTGTAGTTAAGGTGTTGTAGAGGTCAAACATACACACCATGCATAGGTTGCACAAAAGTGTAGGTTTTAGTTATAATCCAAACAAGCATATAACTCATCATTTCATGTGACTTTTTGATTCCAAACTTCATGAAACTTTTCTAGGGATCAATATAGATAGAATGTGATGTGAGACACATGAAGATATTGCCATAACACCATCCAAACATATATCTTTGAAAAGGGACCTATATGTAAAGCAATGATGCAATATCCAAGTTTAGGTTAGGACTTATTTCCATAGGTTTGACTTTGGCATCGTCATCTCCACTAATCTATCATGTTTGAGCTCAAACCCACTACTTAATTGGTGATAAACACCTAGGGTGTTACAGCCCTCCCCCCTTAAAAGAATCGCGTCCCGAGATTTGGAATGGAAGACCTTTTAAGGAAGAGAGACACGCTATCTGGTTCACAACATTTGCTATAGCTTTTAGCTATAAAGCTTCAACATCGGTGAACAATTTGGTCAAAGGCACTTTCTTGATACTTACTCTTTATGGTAAAATCTGTCGGAAGAATTTCCTTCATTGACTTTCATGAAGCATTGTTACTTTGGGAGGAATCCAAGATAGCACATACTGCGCTCTCAGTGTACGGAGATCATTTGGTCCATGAGTGAACCACTCACAAGTATCTAACTTTCTAATGACCACAACATAGGCCATATGAACTTGACTCTAGACCGAAATATTCAGAAGTTGATTCGTTGAAATGACTTTATGTTCACACGGTTTTGAAAAGCAGTTCTCTACCAAAATGGCTTGAGTACAACATTTCAAAAAGGGTGAGATCATAGACGACAAACATTCTCTGAGGTTATATGATACAAACTAACCAATAGACAAGGTCTATGTTGGTCGTAAATGTTCAAACATTCATATATCAGCTAATGGAAAGCTACTTACTATTCCATGTGTGCAGTTCTCTTTCTCTGACAACAACACTGTATTATCTGAGTCTATCGATGGTTAGAGAATGTGATAGCTGACTCTGTCGGCTTCGTATTTCTGCCAAATGTTACCTAATAAGATTCGTTTATCCAAGGACAACAGTTATCTGGGTTGAATCAGATGCAACCTCTTGGTAAAAACATATATAAGGTACCAAAGTACGTCATCATTAGAACATCATTACTAAAGAAAGATGTAGTGAGGCCTTAAGGACAACAAAAGTTGTAATTATTCCTAAACCGAGGGGAGTAGTCTACCACCAAGCGATTGAGTAAAATTTTCCTTCGTGACTTAGTTGCACTATAAGTTGAGTTGACTTGCAGCGTAGCAACTTTGTCAGGCCAACCTTTCACCTTGAGGCTTCCTTTTTAGGATCATATAGCAGCTCTAAGATGAGAAATCTGTTGTTTGCCACTTTTCAAATTGCTTTTGATGTGCAAATTTACTCGTAGAACCCTTGATTGTCCCAATAATTATTGATGAGAGAACATAAAAGCAAAGAGAAAGAGTGTCCAACGGGATCCTTAAGACCACTTAAGAGATCGTCCAATAGAGTAATGAACAAACCATTTGTGGCACCTAAGGGCACAAGGATGCTAATTGAAACTAGGTCATGCTTTCTCTAATTCTTCGCTTTAGCTGATAGAACACCTTGCACTATCTGTGTGATTGTCCAAGACAGAATTGACTTGATCACAATGGCTCTAGAAGATAGAGCATCACTCAAGTTGTTGGCTAGTTGATTAACTTCTTGTTGGTTATTGCTCTGTAAGACATAGCCTTCATAGCTACCAAAGAGTCATTACCTAGCTGGAGATTAACCTTCCTATTGGTAACTAATTAGTTGTCTCTTAACACAAAAAAAAATTCCCAATCTTCACTCTTGACCACAACAACTGTGGTTGATGCAGAACAGATGGTTGCTATCGAAGTTAGCAAATAAGGAGTCACACCAGAGATGGTTGATTTTGACGGTGTGGTCATTATGCATGCAAAGGTTAAAACTTGCATATTGTAACGATCGAGTCTTATCCAACGGATGACTTGTTCAACATTAAGTGTTGTGTGTCCTTTTCATCCAACAGGAATGAGATACTTCACTCACTAGATGACATTCATCAATACTGGGATAACTACGTAGAGTCACTTGTATACCACCTCTTGTAGTCCATTAATGTTTATGTCGGTGACCTGTTCTTCAAAGGTTATCCTCTTAGCAACTTCAGAAGGAAACTCCACTACTTTCGGTCTAAGATATGGATCTTACGATACGATATGGAGAGATAACCAAGGAAGGAACACGAGAAAATAACACATCGACTGTCGTTTCATAATGGATCATGACTAGAAACAGTGATACCAGCGCGTGCCAAGCAGCCAACCATGTGTCTGCAGCCACAGGAGGCCCTTGGTTTCGTCGCGGCACCATCAGCGGCTACTCATAACACCAATACTAAACGCATAACGAAAGTGAAATTTCAAGTGGCACCAATGGGCTGTAAGAACAAGCGCCATCCAAGAAGGGATAGGAAACAAAGGTAGTCACAAGGTTTAAAATCAACACGAAAATGATCCGAAGATTAAAATATCGCACAAGAGAACCTCACGCAATTGCCAAGGATAACTGAGCAAGAGGCTCTTGCTTAAATTCTACGTACGACTTACCTCCACCGAGGAGAGTACCAGATAAAAGATTAACAGAAGATTCAATCATGTTGAGCAATAACATGAGATCAAGACTGATGAACATCTTAAGACTTGGGAAGGTTGAGGACAGATTAAGCAAAATTTTCAGGGCAAAAACCGATATGTAGTCATAGATTGAGTTGATAAGGTAGATGTATGAATTTGTGAGCACACGATTTAGAGGCCATAGCAGAGAGGCGTTGCGTTACACTAGCTAACCTTTGGGAGAGGCAACCAGAAGGTCCAACATGGATTTAGGTACAGTCTCCATAATTGGCAACGTACGAACCATGGTCAAAGGCTAACGTTGATGAGAGTTAATTTGGTTGGTCAGTCGATAAGGGTCTTCACAAAAAGGTTTGCAAAACATCCATGGCTTATAAAAACATATAGGAGAACTAAACTTTAGGCTTTCGGTCAAGCAAAGGCATGGATACAAGCACTCAAGGCAAGCAACCATGTCTACAGGCTCAGGCTCCTAAGAGAGAAACCTAATGGAAGACAACAACCATACAATTACGTATGTGAACTTTGTTCTAGGATAAAGCTATGTGACCCTCGTATGCTTACCGAGGACAAACGAGGTGACAACTAGGGCACTACCTAGATAACAAACATACATACAACATCAGTCAAGCAGACATCTGAGAAAAATTAAAACGATTGAGCTTAAGAAAACAATCCAAAGCACAAGGCTCACCTAAAATAAGCATTCATCTCAAGCACGAACTAACTACAAGTTTAGCTCAAAACAAACGCTAGCTAAGGTGACTAACTTAACATGTGCATAGAATCTAGATAGCAGCATAGTGACTACTTGTTTCAACCATAACTGAGGTTGTAGACCTATAAAGGTGATCCTAGACTTTCTGGAAAGCTTAGGAAGTTTTCCACGCGTTTGTTATTCATACCAAAAGCTAAATCACAAGTTAGCATGACCAAAATTGCTAATGTTGCAGATCTGTACCAATATGGACAGAAAACTGACAAGACTTCAAAAATGCAAAACTGGAGTTCTAGGGACACAACAAGGCTAAGTCTTAACTTTGTGTAAAGCTTATTAAGTTGTCTATAACTTTCTTATTATCATATTAAGATGATTCTATATCTAACAAGGCCAAACAAGACAAAGAAGACATCTCTGCCCAGATTTGGACAGATTTTGTCATTCCACTTTATAAGCTTATAACTAGAGATTTAGACCACCAAAATTAGTGCTATAGGACATTCTGGAAAGCTTAGAAAAAGTACTACACTTCTTCTATTATCTCCAAGACATGATTCCATATGCACATAGGTCAAACAAACCAAACATTCAGATCTATTCAGAGCATAAGCAAAACCTGATAGTAAACTTCTAAAATTCATAACTCTCAAACCATAAGGCCTAGTGTCATAAAATTTTAGGACAAGATAGATAAGTAAGTTAGCTACAACTTTGGTATTCTCTATAACTACAGAAAACATCATTATGATCACGAAAGCATCACTACAACAGAAACCGTTCTAGCAGCCAACGTTTAATAAGCAAAACAAAGCTTGCCTTTGTTCTACTTAACAAGAGAGCACACCAACATATTATTCTAGTAGCTCTAAATTTTGTTACCTTAGACCAGCACTAATTTAATTCATTGATGAGAATCCACAATTATTTCTAGCAAGGCTAAGCACACACTTTTATCAAGCATTTCCTATTTAAGCAACATGGAACAAGGCATTCTTGTTTGACTCTACACACGGAAGATAGTGTCACATCAATCACATGTTACTTGCTATAGAATAAGGGTGAGAGGAGCAGAGCTATGCATAAAGCAATAATCATGAAGATGCATGCTTCGTCCTATTCGTCCTCACCAGATTGCCAACCTAAGGTGGCGATCACGTCCTATGTCGGTGGCATAACACGCACTCTCTCGATATATAGCTAGTCGTCAGCTACATTCGACTTACGCATTCGTGGTTAGCGTACCTGCAGAAAAGTTTCATTGCAGCCCAACAATTCCCCAATATATGGCACATAATGAAAGCAGAGAAGTAAAATTCTAAGTACTCCCATGTACATATACCCCCGTATATATACATGTAGCACCAAAACTACCCGAATAATCAACCACCCACAATTAAGTACCTTCATATATACATGTGTGTAACATGTAAATAATCTAGTAACCAAAACTAGCTCTCCCCTAGACCGCAGGTTGTACGGTCATGCTCTCACAACTCACACTTACCTGAGCGTAGGTGCGACGTTGCATAAAAGTAAACTAACAACATATATGGCTATTTCATATATGAAGGCTACCCCTAATCTGACACACTGGGTAGCATAGTGTGGGAGAGTCATCACACATACATACCTTGGCCTAGGCGTAGATGCATAAATGAAAAACCCCAAAGTTAGTACTTATATAAGCCACCTAATAATCCTTATATGGGCATAAGGAAATTGACCACTGGCATACTTAGGTTTAAAATTTAGATTTGACAAACCTATATATAACTATAAGTTGATAAAACTGATTTTATAAAATAAAACCTTTGTTTTAAATAAACATACGACAAGTTTAATGTTGAATCTTGCTCCGATACCAGCTGTAACAGAACCGTCCAAATTATAAGAGCACAAGTACACAAACAATCACGGGAGTGATCAAATTCTTGCACTTGAGCCCATATAACTCCGGTAGTCCAATGAAATCACGAGGGATTTCAAACCAACCAACATACAAGCCAAGATCGTAGTGATTCAACATAACAAGTCACATGTTACAACCATTTCACAAGTAATTCAATATACATCGGAGTTCAACATAGTTATTACAACTTACATTGAAAAGTAGCGGAAGCAAAGTAATTTGAAACTAACATTAATCTTATTTCAAATACATGCCAGTACCACGGTCGACTTCCAACAAAAGCATTAGAGATAAGGTAAATAAGAAGGATCATGCCCATGATCACACTCCGCCTCTACGGCAGGAGTCAACCAACTCTTGCAGCCGCCATGATACATCATAACCTGCAACAAGTGGGGATAAAACCCTGAGTACAAGAAGGTACTCAGCTAGACTTACCCGTCAGAAACCAGAAATAAGGTGACACCAAGGATCATGCAAGGCTGATATGAAGTGGGCTAGCTTGATAACATTTTGCATAAAAGCTTAATATCGATGATCAATCATTAATGCTTAAGCATCAAGTAAATTATCATTAACCCGTCATCTATATTAGCACCTGTACTAGAGCACTCATTTTATTAGGAGCAAACAATATTAACCATAGCAGGTATAAATTGAGGCAACCTTTCCATCGTTATCCAATTAACCATCCGTTCAATTTAATGGAATCTACGTTGCCGCTGCTCAAGTCAAGTGCTCACTAACCGGGAGCGACGGCGATTCGAATCGAATTCCTATCCAGCTGGAGGGGTATTTCTAACACTCACCGTGCAGGCCCCTGCCAGGGTCGCACAAGCCACCTTTTCATATGATTCAGGAATCGTGGGTCCGAATGATGTCGCGACCCCAAGGGCGACACTCTGCCAGGTGATAGGGACTCTAACCCCCCCTTGGTCTCACGCCAATGTCCCCAAGCACATCCTTTCTCTCCTCCAAGAAGCAACCTACCATTCGATTCCCGGCCTGAACCACATTACTCGGCTTCGCGGTCGGAACGGCTTATCCGGCCAACTAAGTGTTAGACTGCGTTCAACATGACTCAAGGACGTACAACGAATCGGTCCTTAAACGACTCAGACGGGGATAGATTCACACCCAAGACCTCCATGCCTTGTTGCTTCACTATCGTCATCCCGCCCGGTCTCATTTCATTTTATTAACACATGGTTCCATTCCACGATAGCAAATATAGCCAACCGTGCCATATATGAATATCCCTATATCTCGCAGGTGACAGGAAATCACCTGACTTCTACCGCTTAAAGTAGGGCTAAGCATCTACTCGATCCTATCTATGTAGGATTCAAGGATTCATATATTTGGACAAGGAATGATATAATGCAGCAAGGGTTTCCAACCAACTCCTATCACTTAATGCAACAATACTCATAACATATATAGAATTAATTGCTTTAAAGATAGGAGGCTTATAATGCTCCGGGGCTTGCCTGGGATCCGACTCAGTTAGAGTATGTCAGATGAGTTCGCTTGGCGAGCATCCTCTCATCTAGCACTTGCCCGATTCTTCTATCTTCGGGATGGATCCACCAACTCCATCTTCGGGTTTGGCTCCACCTTAGGTCCTTCACGTGCTTCAGCTAACGTACCTAAATGAGGTGCAACAATGCATATGTATGAATGCATAGAAGTGCAATACATAAAGTAATCAAACAAGCATACCAAGGTTCTCATAAACACCTAGAGCTAATTAACTTAATCCTCATAAAGGCATAACATAGAAGATTGCAAATGCATCAATCAAGACACAAGTCTTATAAGATCCTAGGGTACCAAACCAAGTACCAACAAAGACATGTGTCACACTTCAATACACAAGCATGGCAAAGTTAATCAAAGCACTAGAACTAGAAATTGCCACATCCTGGGCATCAGAACAGCAGCTAAGTAATTTAATCATAACTGGAGATCTAAAACTCCAAATGACTTGCAAGAAGACATTATGAAAAACTTATGAAATTATCTATATTTCATTTATAATCATCACAGCATGATTCCAAAGTTTAACATGTCGAATTTACATAAACACAGCAACTGGTCTAACAAGACAGAGAGCAAGCAATTCTGTAACCCAACTTTAAACAGCTATAACTCCTAAACCACATGGCCAAATGCCACCAAATTTTAACAGCATCTAGATATATAAATTATCTACCACTTTTGTATAAACAAGTTTCACAATAAAGCACATTATCATGAAGAACTTTACCAAGTTTCCAGATCTGTCCAGAAACCTCATTTGCAAGAAATAATTATTAACTTATGTTGCAAACATATAATTAGACAAAACCAACTTTACCAACATTTCATACATGACTAAGGAACACCAGAAAACATAGTGTCAATTACTAAATAAATTCTTTTAATACATTTTCTTAATTTATTTAGATAATTAGGTGGAATTATGACCACATCATAAAGATGCTCAATAAATTCTACCAAAATTACAGAGGCCTACACATGCTCCCAAAAGTCTACTGTCCAAATTTCAAGCCATTTAGACAAGTATATTAACCTCTATGAAAAAGGCAAATAGCTATTGCAATAATTCGTGTAAGAGCAAATTAAACCTAAAACTCAATATTTTCTGTGAACACAAGGCCATATTATGAATCAATATGATAGAGAAACATCATACTAAGGTAATGGAACAACATTTTCTATTTTATCATTTATATATTATTTATAAGCTATTTATTAAGCCATAAACAAGTTAAATCAATAATTAGATCATACAATAAACAATGACCATGAAATTTATACCACAGTACATCCATATCATGAAAAACCTACCATAAACATTTCACATCATTTGGAGCATCACAACTCAAGATATAAAATGACAAGCAAAATAATATAGATTTCCTTATTTATCAAGGTCCAATCAAAACCCTAAGAAAACAGTGACAACTATGGTGTTTAATATTTTTCCTAGCAAGTACATGTCATCATAAAATTAACAAAATAAGAACCACTATTTTTGGGGTTCTAAAACTCTAGATATGGCTCTGCTCAAGTTGGTAAGTATTTTTGGAGTATTTTTAAGGCTTAAATAAAGACATCAGAAAATATCTACAAACATATAACATTTTATGACTTCACTGCATAGATCTCTTCTCAAGGTTTCCAAAAAGTCTACTTTTGCTATTTTTGGAATTATATAGCATGAGATATGGATTTTAGAAGATTTACATGAAATCTAAATTCAAAACCAGAATAAAAGCAACCCTAACTAATTTCGCTAGGTGCACCCGGTTGTTTACCCAACTCAGCCCCTACTTAAACCGACATGTGGGACCCTCTGTACCATTGGGCCCAGCTGTCATAGAGAGAGGGAGCCGGACCAGTTTTTCTTCCCCGCCCCCTTTCTCCTTCACAGGGACACCGGAAGCAGGGGAGGCGGCCGGCCCGCGGCTCCGGCCGGCGGGGCAGCGCTCTGGCGGCAAGCGGCGGTGGCGTAGTGACGGGAGGCCCGCGTGCATCCCTGAGCAGTAGCAGCTCAGCCAGAGGTGGCTCATGGCCACCTGGCCACAAGCAAGTGCGGCCCGAGCGGCATGGCGACGGCGGCGCAGGCTCGACGGCTCACCCCGGCGGCGGTGAAGTGGCGGCGCAGCATCCTCAGGTCTAGGTAAAACTGTGGCAGCCCTTGGTTGGTAGCGCGGTGAACTAAAGTGGCTTGGCCACGATGACTGGCGTGACCTCTGCTCGTCGGCCACGGAGGCGTCCGCGGCCAAAGCGCTGGCGGCGGGGATGGCTCAAGCGAGTGCGCACACGGTAAGGCACGACGAGGCAGCGGCAATGGCGCACTTGGTGGAGCAGAAGTATGGCGTGAGGTGCGGAACGACTTCGGCGGCGAGATTGGCCATGGCGGCCATGATCACGGCGCTCACGGTGGCCGCGCTCACGGTGGCGAGGAAAGGCCGGGTAAGGTTGCGGTGGGTGAAGCAGTGAGATGCGGAGATGGTGGTGTGCTTAATTTGGCCTACGACTTGATGAATCGGCGAGAACGATGGCGCGGCCGCGAGCTCCGGAGCTTGGCCATGGCGGACATGCTCTGGGTGCGACTGGGAAAGGCAGGGAGGCAATGGGAAGCTCTAGGGCGAGGGGGGGATGGAGTGGAGCTTGGGCACGCGTCCTGGTGCTCTTCCACCTCGACAACAAGGCGCAAGACGCGTGGAGAGGCAAGGGGGCGCGTGTCCAGCCATGGTGGGGTGCCCTGCTGCACGGTCGCCACGAGGACAATTCATCGAGCACGTGGCAGGCTTCGGTGAGGCCATATTGTGACGCCATTTTGGGCTAGCTACGGGCCGAACTGGATCATGGGCCCAAAACAAAGTCTGATCTACAGATAATACTCTCCAACTTTGATGAAGGTAGCTCGGCCTGTAGAGCAATAGATCAGCGGGTAATTAGTCCCCAATATGGCAATGTCAACGTTTTGAAAATGGTCACGGAAACTCGCCTTCGGAGGTCAAAACTCGGTCAAACTCAGTGCAACTTTTTGCATCCTCTTCTCCATAATATAACCTTCAACTTTTATTTTTGGACCAACTCAAGTTGCTTAATAAATTTTGGAGAACGCGGAATGCCAATATCGAAGACACTGAAATCAGAGCTTTAAAATTGTTAAGTGTTGGAAACAGTCCCAAATCTGACTTGTGGGCCCTTTTTGAGCATGTTCCACACATTTTCGTGACTTGACTCTTAAACAAAGTTTGTTCCTTATAAATTTCTCTAGAACTTTGAAAAAGGGTGCACAGTCATGCAAAGCTTCTAGGTCAGACTTTTGAAATGGTCAAACGAAAGGGTTCTAGGGTCCATTCATGGTCAACCATCACTTAGAAGCACATTTAGGCAAAATGATCAACATGAACATTGTTCCATTAAGTGTCCTAAGTGTAGTTAAGGTGTTGTAGAGGTCAAACATACACACCATGCATAGGTTGCACAAAAGTGTAGGTTTTAGTTATAATCCAAACAAGCATATAACTCATCATTTCATGTGACTTTTTGATTCCAAACTTCATGAAACTTTTCTAGGGATCAATATAGATAGAATGTGATGTGAGACACATGAAGATATTGCCATAACACCATCCAAACATATATCTTTGAAAAGGGACCTATATGTAAAGCAATGATGCAATATCCAAGTTTAGGTTAGGACTTATTTCCATAGGTTTGACTTTGGCATCGTCATCTCCACTAATCTATCATGTTTGAGCTCAAACCCACTACTTAATTGGTGATAAACACCTAGGGTGTTACATACCATGGCACAGTCGGTTGCACATGCGCACTGTGCCAGAAGCGCCAGCAGCGTAGGCAGCGCAGAGGCAACTTGCAGGTTGCTACTCGATGCGACGAGGAGAGGCAGTTGAAGCACTTTCCGCGCCACTCCTCCGGAATGCGCCTGGGCACATTTGAGTATACCTCCATCTTGCCAAACCATCTGGAGGCCCAGAGACCAGCACCTTCTGCCAGTCGTGCGCATCTGTAGCTGAGAAGCGACGCCAAGAGCCTACAGCCGCCCGCGGCCCGAGCCTCTGATGGACTAGCACGCGCTGGATGACATCGCTTGTGACCTGGTTAGGTAGCACAAGAACGAGCTGCGGACACGGCCGACGTTGATGGCGCCTGCTGGGCCCGGCGGCCTCTCCGCCTCCACCTGCACTTCCTTGCGGCGGCACCGTCGGGTCCCCGAACCATGACAGAACGCAGTCATTCCCAGATAGGCGGAGGCGAGGACGGACGGGACTGCTGGCAGACGACGTCGAGGAAGGAAGGAGTCGTTGGCGAACTCTTCTCGGGGGAGGGGGCAGTCCTCATCGGAGCAGTCGAGGGAGTCCTAAGCCCAGCGATGAAACTTGGAGCAACCTTTCGAGCCGTGCCCTGGAAAGAACGGTGGTGCGAAGGGGGAGAGGGAAGAGGAGGCAGGCGAAGTCACCGTCACTGAGATGGCCGCCGACGGGCTGGTGTGCTGGCAGCGGGCAGCGCACGTCCCAGCAAGGGAGGGGTCCCTAGGAGCGATGGAGGTGAAGCTAGTGGTGGCCGCCGGCGCTTGAGTGGCCTCCGGTGGGTTGGGGCTCCCGAGATGTCACCGCTGCGCCAGAGATGGCAGCTCCACGGGCGATTTTGATGGCCTTGTAGATGGGTCGCTTGTCGGCCGCAGCGACGATGTCGACGCGTTCGATGGCGGCGCCGCCCACGTCACGTGCACGCCGAGGTTACCGCCGAATGCGGGGGCAGGAGCCGCATTGTAACACCTCGGGTGTTATAGTGGCTAATTAACCTGCCATGTCATCATATTGCACCGCAAAGCATCCCTGATTAGGTCAACCATGTTATGCATTAACTAAAATGAGTTTACCTTTTTAGGTTGGATGTGCTCTCAGTGGTGTGGCTCGAACCAAAAATCATAATTTCGAATGTCACCGCAATTACTTAGTTTATGCCCTGCGTAATTTGAGGTGTGTGACTGTGTTACACACTAGTGCCAAGTGTAGGGTATGAACTCAAGTACAACACGTAAAATGAAGCTCCAAGTTTGAGTTTGAATTGGAATCCAAAACTTGTCTCGAGTTTTCCGATTCGAATTTGAATTCAAATTTGGAAGTTATTAAAAGATTTTCAAAAGTTAAATTGGTCAACCAAGAGTGCATTTGGTCAACTATGTGATATTTGACCCAATGATATCCTTGGTGATGGTTTGATCACTAATAATCACCAATTAAAATAGCAACAAGTTTCAATTTAAAATTCTTCCGAAAACCCTGTTTTTACCCCCTTTTGAAATAATTCATAATCTAAGCAAAATTTGGGAAAAAGTTTAAAACAAAGTTTGTAGAACTTTTCAAGGGCTACAACTTTAGTGTTTTGAGTTTTCAAAGTTTTAGTGTAAAATGTGGAGCAATTTTGAAAATAAGCAAATTTCAATTTGACCCCTTTTCATCCCCAAACTCAAATTTCAAAATGGAGGCAGAATTTGAAAATGATTTGAATAGCAAAGTTGTAGGTCTTGGCTAGATATACAACTTTGGTGTTTGGAGTTTTTGAATTTTCAACATAAAATTGAAAGTAATTTCTAAATTACCAAATTTCCGAAAAGTGTCTCTTTTTTATTTTAAATTCAAATTTCAAAATTGAGTTCGAATTTGGAAAAGTGTTCAATACAAAACTTGTAGAGCTTGAAATTCTGAAGGTTTCATATCTTGGGAATTTTTCAAGTCACTATATGATTTTGGGAGTAATTTCAATTTATAGTTTGGGCTTTGTAGTTTGGGGGGGAGGTGCTACAGTGCTGGGCGAATCAGGGCTCGACAGCGAGCGGCATGGGCGCCGGTGAGCCGCCGACGTCGCGCTAGCCAGTTCCACGACCTTCTAGCAAACCACCACGATCATGTGGACCGTCTCGCGCTCTCCTGTCTCCTCTCTACCTTCTCAGCCCCTATAAAGCTACCATCGCTGCCACTATCGGCGTTTTTCTTCTCCATTTCCGCCGCCACCGTCATCGCCTTGCCGGCCAAATTCATCCTCTCTGGTCCACCTTAGCCCTCTCCATCTTGCCATTAGCTCTGCCATCATCTCGCGAGTCATTTGTGCCTCCCAGCACAGTCGCTACCGCTCGAGATCGCGGTTGAGCCGTCGTCTTCAACCTTGGGTCACCACCATTCGGGGTGAGCTCCGCCACCGTGGGCAGCTCAGTACAGTCCAAGTTAACGTTTTTGATCTCGCCTTCCCGCATCGTGGTTACTTGTGCTTGCTCATGCGCTTGCCATCTTGTCCAGCGCACGGGGAGACACGCTAGGACGTCGAAGTTCTCACCGGAGCGGCAGTCGCCATAGCTTAGGCCATCGTGCCGCCTCTCGTGGTCAGCCATCTCCACCGCTTCTCCGCGTCTACCAGCTGCACATCTAAGCTCGTGGTGAGCCACTGGTGCTTCTCATGCTCTCAATTTGGTTGATTATGGTGTGCAACGTCGGGGCGCCGGGCATCGCGGCCACCGTGCCGCCATGGTCGGGTGCGGCTTCGTCCATGGCATCTGCGAGGGGTAGTGTATTCGTGGGAGTGCGATAAATGGTGTAGACCGTGATGCTCGTGGTAGCTTAGTCAGGGCTTCATCGTCGGGGCCACGGCCATCGGCCGGCCGTCGTGACGCCATGGTCGGACGCGGGAGAGAACAGAGGCGGAGAGGGGAACAGAGGGAGAGGAAGGCGAGCGCGGCTGGGCTGGCCTGCTGGGCCGCGTGCGTTACTGGGCCAGGCGAGCGCGAGCGCGCGGGCGAGTGCGGGCGCAAGCGCGCGGATGGGCCACGCGGTTGGGCCGAGCCAGAGGAAGAAAGGAGGAAGCGGCCCGATCGGCAGTTTTTGTTTTTCTTTTTCAAAAATATGAATAGTAGTAGTTTTTGTTTATTTCACTAGAATTTTTGTAGAGCTCCAAAAATAATAAAAATTTTTGTGTAAACTTTTCAAGGTGTAAACTAATTAGAAAAAATATTAAATTCTAAATTTGATTACTTTTTGCAAGTTATTTAATTAGTTCAATTAAATATTAAATGCAACTTCTAGGAATTTTAGTAATTAAAATATTAATCCAAAAATCATGAAATTTGTTTTGACACTGTTTTAGGCAAGAATTAATCTATAAAAAAGTTTAAGCTCAATTAGATGAAGTTTGATTTATTATTAATTATGCCCTAATTAATTAAGTGTTTAAATAAATGTTAAATTCATAACTTTAAGTGTTGTGTGCCCTTTTGATTGAGTGATGACCTTGGTTCACTAATTCTTAGTGATCCTTGGCGCCTTAATTACTTGGTTGAGCTCGTTAGTAGCGTGTTCAGTAAGAAGCATTAGTGTTGCTTAAGTTATCACTATTAGTTAGTAGGTTTTACTGTTTTGCGACTGTACCGCGAAGGAAAGTTGTACTCGAGTCGTAAACCGTGGCATATCATCATCAAGCATCATGTTTATCACCGCATCATGTTGAGACATATTATATGCTCGTGTAGTTCCCGCTTTCGAAGAAGTCGACGTTGTCGAGCAAGTCTCTGGAGAAGAGCTATCTTCGGTGGGTTCTGGACCGGAAGTCAGAGTTTTTGAGCTTGAGTTAGTTGTCTCGTCAGAGCAAGGCAAGTCCCAGTGCATTTAAACCCTACCTTGAGTTTTACAAATCTTTATTATTTATATTATGGTTTACTGCATTAAGTAATTAGAAGTTGAGTGATAACCCAATTGTTGCATTGTCATCCTTGATTATTGCGATATCACCCTTGATACCTGTTTTACTGAAAATGCGTAGTATGCTTCGCTATGCTTATGAGTTAAGCTTTTAAATGAAAGTTTACATGGCCACGGTGGTATACTTGATGAATATTGAAATGTAAGAATGAACTTGAAAGATCGGGCGGGTGATTTGGCCACTGCTAACTTGCATTGAGAAAGGAGTCTCAATGTAGTATTTTTGCCTTATCAGTTAAGGATCGTACATTGTTGGCCCTTGAGTCATGGAGTTTTTATTAGTACTAGCCATGTACCCATGTTGGGTAAGCCTTACTTCGGCTATTCCATTACGAGAACGTCTAACCTTACACTGGGAGTGGAGAGATGACGAGAGTAGCGTGTACCCTCGGGGCTAGAATTGGGCCGGGTTTGAGGAGTACTGTGCTCTCGAGTGGCGATGGACACGTTCTGGTTTTGGGTTACTCGGGTAAGAGTTGATATATGCAAGACTAGGTTCTACATATGTCGTGTGGTTAGGAAACCCCAGCTGGGTAAATTAAGCGGTTCGAATCGTTGTTACTACACGAGAATGGAGTCTTGGCCTTGCTCCAACATCATAGTTAAGAAATGGAATTGGAAGAAAGAATAAGAAAGATCTTGATGAGAATTACTTTGATCTAGATTAGGATCACTTAGAATTGGTTAATGAACCATCAATGATAAAAATAAAATATTAAAGGTAAGGACTTACTTTAGTAAGCTTTTCTGCAAAAGAAAATTTGATTCTTGAATACCCGTACCTTGATTCCCTAAAACTAGCATGCCATTGGAGTCCTTTTCTTAATCAGGTAAGTCTTGTTGAGTACTCCTATACTCAGGCTTTGTTAAACTCCTTGTTGCAGGTGCGGTTCATGAACAAGTCTGCTTTGAGCCTTGTTGCATGACCGTTGTGGCTGAAGAAAGTGACGACGAGTAGATTGTGTGGCCTCTGGGCAAGGCACTTCATTTGTGTGTTTGTAATAAAGTTACTATTGATACTTTCCTACTACCGGTTTGTAATAATGTTGCTTAAGTTTTGAAATTTGAAAACTGTGGTTTGTAAACTTAAGTTATTGTAAGACTTCCGCTACTTTACTCTGATGATATTTTGAATAAACTGTTGTAATATTGCAATACTCCTGTGATTGGATCCTGTTCGGAGGATAGCAGGCCTTTTAAGTTATGAGGAACATAAGTACGACTATCAAAGGTCATTATGACGATGATAGGTACATGTAGGCTATCATAATTAGGAGGTTCTGTGACACACATCATCGTCATCGTCTTCATCTTCGTCCTCGCCATCCAAGACGTCCTCGACGACGACCTCGTCCTCCAACAGCTGTGTCCCCATCATGGGCGCGACCTCCTCGCCCGGGGAGACAGGCAGGCTAGGAAAGGGGTTGGGGGAGGGGCTGGTGCTGGAGCGCCTCGGTGGCCTCTGACGGGCTGGGCTGAGGGGAGGCGCAAGTTCCAGGGGCGCACATCAGAGAGGCGGGCTCGCTGAGCAGCGCCAGAAGTCCTCCACCGGCCCCATGGATGGATAGATCAAGTCAAGGGGAGCTCAGATCTGCGTTAGGAAGGGGTGGGTAGGCTCCTGGGTGGAGGCCCGACGGTGGGGCGGGGGGTGGGGGGCGCCGTCGTCATCGTGGGGAGGAAGGGAAGGGTTGGGGGTAGGGATGGGATGGGTCCATTCAGGTTGGGCGTTTAAATTATAAGTTGTTCTGTCTTTTCTAAATACATACTCCCTCTATCCCTAAATATCTGTCGTTTTCGCTTCTCGAAAAACAACTTTGACGAAATATATATTAAAAATATTAATATTTATAGTACAATATTAGTATCATGGGAAAGATCTTTGAATCTAGTTTTTTAATAAATTTATTTGGAGATACAAATTGTCGGGTACCACAATTAGGGGTACCCAAATTAGGGCGAAAGCCCACCACAAATCCAGCACCCCTCTAAGGAAAAAATCGACAAAGAAAGACCCATGGGCCAAATCTCCCCTTGCTGGGCCTCCAGCAAGCGCGAGAGCAGATCAGCCCGTGTCCCCGTCTTGTCCGAGGCCTCCCACAGGGGGGTCTCGGGGCACCTCCGATTCGCCCGAGGCCTCAGCCCTAGGGTCTCGGACACAGGACGACCCTCAACAGTTCTACCGCTTCGCACAAGCCCAGAGACGGCATTGCCCATCTTCGACTCGTCCGAGGCCGACCTCCGACACCGCTCTCTCATTGGTGCGCTCGAGACCTCCCATGACGTCGCCCACGTTCTTGTGCCTGCCTAACCAGACAGGCCGGGAATGACCGGGGTCAAATCACCATACCCACCACTGCAACAAGCATGGGGAAGAGCCGTTGACCACTATGCCACCCACGACGGCACTATACGCACGATTCGTGTGTGTACATAGTACGGAACGACTGCTCCAGACCATTATTCCCACGATCAGAGCGAGACCGTGCCACAATTCCTGCCCCCGAGGCCTCTGCCCTCCACGCCAGGTCAAACTGCAAGGACCAAAACGCCACGCCGGCCACAGGACCAGGTATGACGGGGTGCACCGCTACAATACCGAAAGACAGAAACCACTCTCTCAACAGTGGCATGCATGCCTCACCATGTAGCAACAGTACCAGGAGTACCGACGCCATGCCTCTACAGTGCCGACCACGACGCCACCGGATAAGGCCTCCCGAGGCCTCAGGGCTGCTTCCCCGGCAAGGATCTCCCGCACGCCAACGTCTTGTAACCCTGTACCTCCTTGAGGCTATAAAAGGAGCATGCAAGGGACCATTCTAGGGGGGACGATCAGAAAGAAAGCATTACACGATCACACGATCACACAACTCTCCTGGACCTTGCGAGGGCTCCAGCAGAGTCACACACACGCACACACTCCACTCACGCCCTGAGACTTGGGAGCCCCTCTCTCTCACTCTCGCTTGTAACCCCTACTACAAGCACTTCGGTGCAAGATAATACAGATCTCTCACCTCCCACTGGACGTAGGACATTCTTCGGCCCGAACTAGTATAAATCGTCTGTGTTCTTCTTGCACACCATCCGGACCCCCGACGCGTACACACTCGTTACTCGTTGGTGCTAGGACCGTCGTTTCTTACACCGACACAAATGTTGCACACATTTTTTATAAATTAAATAAAATTTGTGGCACGCATACCTACGACGACACGTATTTAGGACGTCCCCAACAGCCAGAGTAAATCGCCGGCTCCTGTGTTAGCAAGAAACAATAAAAAATGATACAAGCTATATACGGTACGCAGCTCAGTGACTCAGGAAATGTTGAAAGACGTGCGAGCTAGGCGCTTCTTCCGTCGCTAGCGCTGTAAATTTTCTCGTCCTCTCTCCTCTGGATTGCTACCTAGCAGGTTGTCAGCCGTTGGCGACGCCCTTAGCGATGGAAGGAGTAGCTATCTGCTATGGAGCTAGACATAATATATATCCAGATATATTGCAAGAGTTATTATACTGAAAAAATCAAAATGAGTTACAATTTATAATAGAGGGAGGACATTTATATTGAATGCATTCATTTTGACCAACGAGTATCCAGATATATTGCAAGAGTTATTATACTGAAAAAATCAAAATGAGTTACAATTTATAATAGAGGGAGGACATTTATATTGAATGCATTCATTTTGACCAACGAGCTGTAAAATAAAATGAACTTCGTTTAAGTAAATCAACAAGATTTGATTGCCCCCCCCCCTCACACACCTAGTCACGTTTAATGACTTGGTAAATAAACAAGAAGAGGGAAATAGAGCATGCGCCAACATCTAGGCCCGGTTTGAAATCGTGTTCAGTCGAGGGAGACCCCATCAAAGCGACCTTAACAAAAAGTAAGAACTCCTGTAAGACTGATGACATGGTCGAGCAAACAGACGTACGCCAAAGAGATTAGTATACCACCTATCACGCCAGTCGAAGGGAGGTACAAATAGTCAAAGTCTGATCCCATTGTATCCAAGGGCGGATCCAGCGGTGGGGCGGGCAGGGCTCAAGCCCCCCTACCGCTGCCACGATAATGGAGCCCCTCCTTGAGCCCCTCCTAATTTTTAAAGGCATGAAAGAGATGGAGGAGGAGCTTTAGAGGTTAAAGATGAGTTAAACCCTCTCTTTTATGAATTCCTAGATACGCCACTGATTGTATCCATAATAATGGAAGGAGTTACATACGGGAATTTGGTTTTCTGAAGAGCATATAGTGAGCATAATAATGGAAGGAGTTACATCGGCAACAATATAGAGAGCCTGCTCTCTATAAAAACGTCAACGCCAGGCTTATATACTTGCGAGCCACACACACATCAACAGACAACCGGAACATCACGGCCTTGTTCACGGCCTCCTTCATGCTCTCTCGCGCAACTCTCGTCTTCAGCTTTCTGTCGTGATGGTCGTGACAAAATTATTTTGTCACTGGGCACTTCAACCTCACTATTTTCACAAGGCCATAGAAAACCAAATTCACCGATAAATATGCACTATGCTTTCGAGCACCACATGCCCCCATCAAACCATTGTTGAGGCACCAGCTCACCAGCACCACCATACACTTTGGCCTTCCTCCCTGCTCCCCCATTGAAAACCTACTACATGACTTGGCGCCAGATTGAGGTATCCTGTTCTTGGTGGCAGATCCAATGGTGGAGCGGGTGGGGCTTCAACCCCCTACCACCGCAGGTAACGTCTAACGAGAAGCCCCCCCTTCCTCCATGTATGTAGCGGAAAGGAGTGGTTGAACTCCATTGACACGCTTGTAGGAGGGGCTGGATCTATTGGGAGGTTGAAGACGATATGAAACTCATAGCTTGGGCCGTTGGCGAGTGGGCTTCAATAAGTGACTAAAAAGTTTAGTAGCCCAACATAAAAGGCCCAATATCCTAGTGTCATGACCCTTTATTTTCTCACTTCCTCTGATTCAGCAATACCCGACTTGAGACTCTGGGACCCTGGTCTCTCGACGGCCACTACTCTCAAGTCCCAAACCCTAGAGTTGATGGGTGGATAGTGTAGGGTGCGGTGTGAGATCCCGCTGCCTATAATTTTTTTTCTCGGCCCAAGCCCGACCGAAAACATTAATTTCCTTTATTTTTACACTGTAAAATTGCGAGCGGCCTGGCCAAAAATGCGAGCCACAAACCTACCCATTGCCCTTTCTGCAGGCCCATCCTAAACCCAGCCCAACCTGAGTTTTTCTTAGGTGTACCATGAACAATAACTTATTACTTACTCAAATACCATATACCAATAAGAATCTCAGATGTTTGCTCACAAGAGGGAAGCTTGCATCCGCCAAGGTACTAGTTGGAGGAGGTGCTGAGCCATCAGCACTCCTCCAGACACCCCCCTCACTTTCTCCCTATTTTCTACACTTTGGCTCAGCACTGGAGGAGTCTGGAGGTTAATGACCATCAACAACTTGGCATGCTCGAAATCCGCAACTCAATGGTCGACACATGGCTTCTAGGCTTCGAAGTTTGCTTTCAATGTTCTCATCTCGGTCATGGACTCCTTCAAACTCGGTGAGGTTCTTGTTGTTCTTGCTCAACATGGTGTGGATCTACCTAGACTGAATCTCCATCGTCATGATAAAGTGTTGCTTTGATACCGGTTGTTAATTACCGACCAAGATCAAACATGTATAGCAACAAAGTGGATGGAATCGGATAGTCACTACAAGAGATGAGGCCTTCTATGACAATTTGACATTTATCTCTTGTCATAGAATCCTTGTCATTAAAGACCTTCTGTGACAATTTTTCATCTGTGACAATTTTTGTGACAGTTACAATTGGCATAGATCACAAATTGTCACAAATTTAGCTTGTAATTGTCACAGAAGGTCTTTAATGACAGGGATTCTATGACAAGAGATAAATGTCAAATTGTCATAGAAGGCCTCATCTCTTGTAGTGAGTTTTGCAGCCTATCCGCATCCATCTCCTCCTTTGCTTGCATCGAGCTCGATCGGTTCAATGTATTGTCCAATGCTAATACTCATTCTCCATGCATGGAGTGATATAAGCCACCTATGCATCAAAAAGCATAGATGGACCACATATAGGAAGGCCTTACATGGGCTAAACCCAGTTGGGCCTCGTTTCACGGGCATTGGGCCTTCGAGTTTGGGTATGCTTTGTCACATGTTCTTTCCACTTGTGGATTGAAGCCTCTTCATACTCACCGTCCGACTCTTCTTCTCCGTCGGACAGTTGTTGATACTGGCTTATTAAAACAGTTTCACTAGATGTGAGATGACATACGTATTTGAATAGTAGAATTTAAATGAACAGATTAATGGCATGCGACATCTACAAAGAGGTGTATATATAAAGCACTAAACAAACAGTGAAATCTAGCCTTAAAGAAACCAACTGAGCAGTCATATAGCCGTACAATGACATGGACCACACCAGCTAAAAATTTGAACCAATCAGATGCACATTTTACTCTTCCTTTGCAATAAATTGCAATCAAACTGAATACATCCTTGAATGAAAAGTACATGCATGAATAAACAAGGGTAAGATGAAATAGACCACAACTACTTTGACATGACGACAGGTGCACGCATGCATGCAGCAGACACACGTTCCATTCGATGACGACGGACCAAGACGACGACGACCATACCCAGCTTGCACTGTATTGTCGAGAAAAGCAACTTAACCGCTGCCTCCGAGCACGCTCTTGAGCTTCTTGACCTGCGCGTCGTCCAAGAAGGTGACCTTCTCCACGACGGCGGATGGGAGGTTGTTGGCAAAGAGCGCAAAGTCGGTGATCTGCAGGCCGGGGTTGGAGCTGCTGAAGGCGACGAGGCCGACGGCGGGGCCGGTGCCGGCGTTGTACTGGTAGTGGAGCAGTCCCTGCGGGAACACCATGATGTCGCCGGCGTACAGCGTCTTGGTGTAGACGGTGTTTGAGCCGGAGCTGATGAAGCCGGCGGCGACGGTGCCCTGGGTGACGAAGAGGAGCTCGGAGCCCGCCGGGTGGGTGTGCAGCGGCACCACGCCGCCCACCTCGATGTCGAGCCTGGCCGCGGAGATGCCGAGCCCGTTGACGCCCGGGAACTGGCCGACGAAGGCCGGCGTCACGGCGGCCTTGATGAGCGGGTTGATTTTGCCCTGCCCGGCCAGGCCGTGGTAGTAGAAGTCGTTGGCGGTGACGCTGGACTTGCACGGGTACCCGGCCGGCGTGTCGCTGCAGGTCAGGTCGGCGACGCAGAAGTCCTGCGTCAGCGCTAGGGAGGCCAACGGCAGGAGCAGGAAGGAGAGGAGCACGGGGAGCAACACCGTCCTGGCCATGGCAACGCCTTACAGCAGCTAGCTCGAGAGATAGCTTACCTGAGTGTGTGTAAGTGTGTTGCATTGTAGGCTTGAAGCTAGGGCCTCTTTTTATAGGAGGAAGGGTGTAGTGTATGTGTAGTTTTGTATATGCACGTAGAGAAAAAAATGACAACGTACGTTAACAGCTGTTAACGTGAGTGAAGTTTTGGATTAGGATGAGAGGCATGCATGCGGCTAGTGTTCGTCATGTGCATGGGCAATGTTTTCCTAAACGCTAAACGGTAAACAGTCGGTCACCTTTCGTTTAGCGTTTAGACCGTTTAAACGGTGTTTAAACGGAGTTAAACGGCCTAAACGGTTTTGTATAATAACAATAAAATATACATATTTATGTAGGTAAAAATAAAATTTTGCTAGAACCCATACATATTTACACATGTAAAAATCAAATATTCTACCAAATAATCTTATTGGAAGAAATCTAAATCACACAACACTTCATATAATTACAATGTTAATTAGTTTCATGTTGATTGTGATAGACGTAATCCTTTAATTCACTTAATTATAAATTAAATGGTTGTTTAGCTCATTTAATTATGTTTAATCTGATTTTGTTTAGACCGTTTAGACGGGATTGAACGGTTTAAACGGGTTTAAACGGTCTAACCGTTTAATTCACCGTTTAGGGCCTAAACAACACGACTGACTTCTGTTTACCGTTTAAACGGTGTTTAAACGGACTAAACGGCTATTTAGACGAACAGTATGCATGGGCATGGTGCTGATAGGAGTATTTGGACGAAGGAGCCAGTACGTAGACAAGCGTTGCCAGCTGTGCATGCATGGTCCAGGATGAACAAATGGGACCAGCTTTGATGAACAAAAGGCCTCGTCTTGCATGCTCTGCATTGTTAGATTGATCGGGATGGGCGATGGATAGGACAAGCGATACACTTTTTTACAAAGATAATGATGCCTCGGAAGCGGTTGGTGTACGAACCTGACAGTGAAAATGGAGGATATTTCTAGAGACTATTGGTGTAATTAATCGATTTCTAGGAGCAGTCCTGTCTTTGGAATCATTCGGGTTGTTGGGCTGAAGGTTTCTACGACTGATAAGCCGGCTGATGCTGTTTTATTGTAAGAGAAAAACACTATACTATGACTGATAAGCCAGATTTTAGGGTGTATCTTTATCCAACGACGGCTAGAAAAAATATATGCCTCTAAAAATCATCTTTTAAGTAGTGTATCATGATTCCTAAATCCTAATATAACATCCACTGTCACATGGCTTAGTTCATTGGCTTATTTTTTGGTGAACATAACACCCCCCACCGCCCCCCCAAACCCCAAATCTCCATGTAGTCTGTGTATGTAGTCTATGTATGTAGTCTGATAAGCGTCTATGTATGTAGTCTGATTAAAAATTACATCAATTAAAGATAAAAATAACAAGGGCATGTGCGGTTAACAAAGAATCAAGCTTAATTGTATGGTGTTTCTAGCTAATTTTCCACAATAGCGGTTGTGGGTAATTAATAAATAGTTGGATTTTAGAATCCAAATATTTAGATCTTATTCTCATTTTCCTACCTTATTCTTATTTTTCTTCGAAGACCCAAACAAGACCTTGTATATGTGTGATGAAGTGGAGAATGGTGACATGAATCACAGAAGAGAAAGTCATGGTGAGGTGGTTGCTAATTTTGAAATAGCTCAAGGTGTTCGATGGCCACGACCGCTCTGGAATTCAATCTTCAGAGACAGTGGCGGGCCCAGCTCTATTCAATGGTATTCAGTTGAATACCCAAATTTTTTGACAAAAAATTTTATACGTATAGTACATATACATGTCTGTATAAAAAAAATAAAAATACAGCGATCTGAATACTTGTATAGGCAAATAGGTCTAATTCTCACTCGGTTTCCTCTCCCACCGATGGCCCAATGAGGCTGAGCGGCCCATTTTCACTTCCGGAGGCCCAAAATCGCGCTCCCACCTCCTTCCTCCCGTCTCACTCTCGCACGCAAGGTCGCAGGCTCGCTCTCGCTCGTTCTTTCCCCCAATTCCCCGAACCGACGAACCCTAGCGAGCGACTGGCGTCGAGCGGCAGCAGCCGGCGGGCACGGGCGACGGCGGACCACGGGCGTCGGGCGGGCGGCGCAGCGCACAGCGCACAGGCAGGCCGGTAGGGGCGCCACCGTTTGAATACCCAGGCATAAAATCCTGCGCCTGCCACTGTTCAGAGATGGGCCTCTTGATAAACACATATTTAGAAATATGTTATTTTAGAGATGAGCCTCTTTATGCATCATTTTCGGAAATCCATTTCCAAAACTACCTATAGAAATAGTTGTAGTAGAAATAACCTGATGAAGACAAATAAACTTCAAAGCAAAATTCTAGAGTTTCATGTGATTTGTAACTTTTATAGTTGATAATATTTTGATATGAGATTATTTAGAGGCACAAATTAATATTTGCTTTAAGTAGTCATATTTTGCAGATATTTAAATTTTATGAATGACCTCGAATGTTAACATGACCCATACAAAAGTTGTAATGTCCTCAACATGACCTTCAATTTTTTAGTTAATTGTGTTCTCATTTGAAATCATGAAGGGGTCAGTATATTGTTACAAAGCTCTCAAATCTATTTTAAGATAATTTTTGCTGTTTTCAATTTTTAGGGTCATATCTAAAGAAACCTGTCTATGGAAATGATTTCTAGATACAGACATCTCCACCTAGAAATCGTTCATACCAAAGGCAACTAAAGAAAGGGTTTTCCTATTACAATTAGCCTTAGCCTTTGTAGTGGGATGTTAGAAAAGCTTGCTCGAGTATAGAGGTGTTAGGTTATCTTATGAATGCACATGAGTGAAAAAGGGTGTTGCCGTTGTGCATAGCTAGTTTGGCTTGTCCCGTGATAAAAGAAATTGCTATTTTCAGCATATTTTTTTTTATCAAGAGACGGTAAACTTAGAGGGTCCTCTCTTAAAATTGTTTATAGAGGCGGTTACTTTCCCTTTCAGACTTTAATACAAAGGCCAGTGGAAAAAAACCGTATGCGAAAATGACTTTTGCCCATCTTTAAAATCAATGTCATAGTAGTGACATCTATTTCGACGATTGATCTACGAAACATCCAAGAAAGTGCTGATTTGGAGTTATTCGTAGTCGGTCGGTTTTCTTATAGCATTCATTGGCATTCTATTACAACACTGGCAATATATAATAATAACAATGTTGAAGGAATATATATCTAATTTGCTATCTAGCGCTCAATGCGAAAGTCTAGTTCAAATATCAAATGGATTATGTTGGAAATTATAGTTGTATTGCCTTCTTCACATCTTAGCAGCATAATCGTACGGGTTATTCGCCAGTTAAACATATAAAAGGTCATTACGACGATCCAATAGGGCCATGTACGTGGCACTACTACTACTACGGACCGGATCTGTAGAGGCGGCAGGTCTAGTTGCCGCTATACATTATCGATTTGTAGAGGCAATTGCTCAACAGCCTCCGAAAATCGGATTTCTAGGTGCGGCTGGGAACATGAGTCGCCTCTACAAATCATTGTCTACAAATCATTTCTGTTCTTCTTCGTCAAATTTCTGTAACTATAATTTCTTGCATTTTCAGTCATCCGAAGTTCAGTAATAACAGAAAAAGAAAGTGCGGTGCTTCCAAAAGGTGAAGCTAAGGTCACCTTTGTGGTTGTTGCTACATCCCTTTCTTCCTAGTCTCAGGCATATCTTGCTATATCCGTATCTTCCTAGTTTCATGAATAAACTGGAGTGTATGTACATTTCCATGGACGGCACCTGTCAAAATGCTTCCTTCCTTTCACATACCTAATTATTCTTGCCCTTGGCCTTGGGTATCACAAAACCAAAGGCTCAGGACTCCTGTCAGCAGACCAAGTGCCGTCCGCAAGCGTCAGCCCGATGACGGGAAAGGAGCAACACTGGGGTGCTTCTGAAGTTGTGAACGTTGGTTGGTTTTTTTTTTTTTTTTTGAGAAACTAAAGTTGTGAACGTTGTGCCGAGCTCTGTTGAGACATAGCGCAAAAGCACAAGAATGATCAAAGCCCAACAAGAAGTACGCAGAGGCGAATGGGTCACAGCGTTATGGCCCAAGACCATATCGGCTCTGTGCTGATGACAGTATTATCCGGTGAATTAAATGATCACGTGCATATTCTGATCAACTGGCGCATTATTTAGTTTTGAAGGGATTTTTGATTATCTCCCCACTACAAAATAAATTTTAGAAGACAGACCCATTTATTTACAAAAACAGTCTAAAACTGTCCCTATCTTCTAAAATACCTAGTGGACATCGAAGACGACGGGTCCATTTTGGGAGGCAGTCCAAAAATAAGTATATCTATACATCTATTGCAGTTCCCTAAGGGATATATCTTTGCAGTTCTTTCATCCTTTCTCCTCTTCTCTTTTCTCTCTATTCTCTAGGCGGAGTGACAGAGGAAGCCTAGATGAGGGGTGTGACGGCGGCTCCCTAGGGGCAGCCTGCTAGAGGGCCAAGGGTGTGGTGGTAACTCCTTGACATCATCTTGGCGGTGGCCCAGTTGAGGGAGCTGCACTAGCTTGGACTAAGATCCAGAGCACCAACTGTGGCCGAGATTCAAGACGTCATGGCTGAGATCTAAAGCGCCATGGACGAGTTCTTCATCAAGGAGGGAGGTGTTGTGTGAGTGTGATGGTCGTGGGATTGAGCCCTGAGAAACACCTATTTTTATTAGAGGCGGGCATCTTATTAATTAATTGATTTATAGAGGCGAGGTGGGCATCTTCTTGATTGATTTACAGAGGCGGGGCGGGCATCTTATTAACCGATTTATAGAGGTGGGCATGATGATCATCTTTGTAAATGACCAATAAAAGTGACCATTTGTTAGAAACGACCAAATTGATGTCCACCTCCAAAATAAAAAAATGCTTAAAAGTGACCATTTGTTAGAGACGGCCAACTTGATGTCCGCTTCATTTTTTTTAAAAAGTCTCTCTAAAAATCCATTTCTCTATACTAATTTACAACAATGTCAGTATATATTTACGATAGTTAAATTACTATAACACATGGGGATATTTACCATAATGTTATAGTAAATCACATAGTAAGGAGTTACTATAATATATATAGAACTACTACCCTATAGCTGGCTATAAAATAACTTATTTTGTAGCCACTTTTAGTTACGATAATTAATATGTTAATTTACGAGATTATAGTAACTCCTTACTATGTGATTTACTATGACATTATGGTAAATATCCCTATGTGTTATAGTAATTCAACTATCGTAAATATATACTGACATTGTCGTAAATTAGTATATAAAATTATCATAAATATATATGGCTACAAAATAACTTATTTTGTAGCTAGCTATAGAGTATTATATATATATATATATATATATATATATATATATATATATATATATATATATATATATATATATATATATATATATATATATATATATATATATATATATATATATATATATATATATATATATATATATATATATATAGACCTTGTTTGTGAGAGGTTGGGCTGTTGCGGCTTTGTAACTTGGTGAGCCATAGCACATAAGGTCATGGTGACCTTCCAATGGAGGCCTTGGTGGTCTTTCAGGCGTCGACCCTTCGTCCTTCATGTGGAGCGTGGGCAACTTGATATGTAGGGGACAAGGAGAGCCCTGGAGAAGCTCTGCAGTGGACACGGCGTTTAGATGATTGGAAGAGTCGGGTGATGGTGGTGGTGGTGAGACTTGGTGACTCACGAGTCACGATACTTGCCTTTGGTTGGAGGTGGCCTTAGTGATTTGAACACTATGACCGGAAGAGACTCGGTGATCAAGAGCGTACCACGGATTGTGTTTTAGCAACTTATCTATATAATGAGTTAATCAAATTGCGTCATTTGGTTTGTAACACTAAACGCTCCTGAAAATGGCCTCCATTTGTAGTGATGTTTTACGATATGTGTCCACAGCTACCATTATGGAACAAATGAATCAATTTCTGTATGTAGGCGGTCCGTGATATCAACTGCATAAAAGATACTCCCTCCGTTCCAAATTATAATTCGTTTGCCCTAAGTTTGACCACTCGTCTTATTAAAAAAACTTGCACAAACATAGTCAAATTTAAGTCATTCTTAAAGAATTTTTATTAATAAAGCATGCCACGACAAAAAAAAGTGATATTTTACATAAATTTTTAATAAGACGAATGATCAAACTTAGGGTTAAAAAAAGTCAAACGAACTATGATTTGGAACAGAGTTAGTAACTTCTATAGCTATGCTTCATCTACGTGACTACGTCCATATCACGCTCCCGTGTGACACTGGTGTGTCGCACGGCACGGATCGACGGGAATATCCGGTCCTCTTGCCGTGTGCCCGCTCACTGTCCACACGCGTAGCTAGCTAGCTAGCGACACCGTCACATGGGGCGTTGGTCGGCGGCCACGCCACGACGGATGCGAGAGCTAGCGTATAGGTGGCAAAAACGACGACTCCGGCAGGCGCAGCAGCGGAAACGCCCAGCCGCGGCCGGTCCCTAGCTAGCTAGCCAATGCATGCAGATGCAGGTCGGTCTTCGCGCTATCTCGATCTGCATGCATGGGCGCGCAGCAGCCAGCAGGCTAGCTAGCATCCACGGCGCACTTGCCGACCGCCCACGGCAAATGCGCTCGACATATGCACCGGAGGCCGGCCGTCCAGGCGCCCACCAGGCACGCAGCACGTACCGGGAGAGAGCGCGCCTTGTCAGCACGAAGACGTGGGTGGATTCGCGGGAAAAAGACTGTGGACATATCCGGGCCGGCCGGCCGGGTGCCCTGTGCCGTCGGGTACGTGCACGTGAGGGATCACCCGACGCACGGATCTGACGTTGCAATCGACGACGGAGGATTTCATATATGCCTAGGTCCCTGGGACCGTGAGTTGGCAAGTCTTGGATTACTATTCGGCTAGCAAACATGCTGCAACGGGACGCAATATGCTTTAGAATCAGATTTCGTATTATCTCTAGACACGAGGCGTTCGTACTCGTATGAACATGGATTATGGGTCCGTATCATATATGGGACATAGAGAACGCAGGGGTATTATATTTTTTAAGGATAAAAGAGAGCAGGTCGAAAGGAACTGTTCACTCTTAAATATTGGGTAGGGTAGGGTAGAGTAGATAGAGTAGAGATAAAGATATGGGCGAAGAGAGTATCTGTGTTCTAATTCGTCAAACGTGTGGAGCATGATCAATAAGCTTACAACCTCCTAGAGAACATTCATGACCTTTTTCATAGGTGGTACAAACAAGGGCCTTGTTTAGATACCAAAATTCACCCTCAAATTCCACTATGTAAAAAGAAGATTCCCCATCACATCAAAATGCCGGCATATGCATGGAGTACTAAATGTAGATGAAATCAAAAACTAATTGCACAGTTTTGTTGTACTTTGCGAGACGAACATTTTGAGCCTAATTAATCAAGATTTGGACAATTATTACCACAAAAAAACAAAAGTGTTATAGTGCTCGGGGGTGGCACTGTGCAGAATCGGCCACCCCGAGTCGGCGATCTAAACAAGGCCAAGGGTTTCAAACAACGAATGAAACTGTTTTTGACACATCGACCCAAAACTTTATTGTAGGTTCTATTTCAGAGGAACACGCTGGTTAGGTTAACAAGGATCGCATCGTCCAAACTTGTCGATTGCTTAACACGGTTGCAATGCATTTTTCTTCCTTTAGCTAGATGGCCAAACTATGCTTAAATTGAGTTTTGAAATGATTTTTTCTTGTTAGTTTTTTTTTGCTGTAATAAGTGATCTGATCTCCTAGCAACAAGAGATGAAGCTAGATTTAATCCTTTATCTAAAAATCTTCAAAGCCACGCCAAGTTCCATTATGACATAAAAAACAACATTGCAAATAGCAAGCTAAGGCATTTAGCGGAGCCTTTGGAAATATATGCTAAGCAAGCTATAACGGCTTTAAGTCATTTAGCATTTTCTTAAAAAACATGCATATGTTAATGCTTGGTGTTTGTTGACTTGCATTTGTCTCCGTTGCTGGATGTCACTCTCACCCTTTGCACTATTAAAATGGTGGAATTCTCCTAGTGTTCGTAAATAGTAATAAAACACTACCACTAGTCATGGCACATGAGAATCCTCACTAGAAGACATTTGGTAGAGAAAGTTTATTCTAAATTTTACATATTAAAACACTAGGAGAACCCCACATCACTTGAAGAATTAAAAAATTATGGCTGTGTCGTGTCTGTGTTGAAGTATACGTACTTGTAATACCTATAAGAAGTATGACCCAATGGACCATTATGTTGGATTTTGGTGTTTGAGGAACAACATGACCATTTGGATTAATATTGTTTGCTAGTATAGAAGGTATAAGGTAAAGTTCAAATGGATGCAAGGTGGACTTGGACTTAGGCAAAGTGGTGCCTAGATGATCAACACCTCAAGTAAAACATTAGAAGACATGTTGAAGACCTACAAAATGTGCAAGAAGTCCAAGATACAAGGTGGAAACGACTCGGACACAGGTCGTGAAGAAACAAGTCAAAAGCATGTTGGATGCATGCACCGGATTAGTCCGGTGCTCATAAGAAGCCAGCACCGGATCAAGCGTGTGCACTGTTCCTTAGAGGTACTTAACACTTACCGGATTATGCCGGTGTCTATATTTGTCCACCATCGGATTAGTAGGTCGCCACTAGAGAGGTTTCAGAGAGGAAAAGCATGCATCGGATTAGTCCGGTGTCGATCACGGTGACTGTTGCAAGACTGGAACTGAGAGGAGAAGTACTCACCTGTAGCTCGCTGTTATGGAGATGTTTGACTTTAGTGAGGAAGCTCTCATAGTTGCCTACAAATACTTGATGGACAACAAGGCCCAAGGCAGGGGCTTTGTCAATATGGTGGATAGCCATAGGACCCTTTAGCTTAGGACCTTCCTAGCAAAAAATTACTACATATAGATGGATTACATGTAAGTTTGCATGGCCAAAGAGGGGGATGGTGTAGCTTTTGTGCATGTTACTTGTCTAATCCACACCTATCCTTTCGGGTTAGCTTAGGAGGGTGGCTAACTATAGGTGACCATGGCAACATGCAAGTCATTTGAGCCTACATATGTTGGGTTGAAATGTTATTTGTGAACTCCTCTGTAACACCCTAGTGTTATCCTTGCATCCTTGCACCTCCATTACATGAGCATAAGCATCATTCATCCATGCATGAGCAATCTACATGAAATAGCTATATGAAACTAGTGAAACATTGTTATGAAACATAGGAAACATTGCTTTGTTCTTTTATGTTTCAATGTGTTTATGCTTATGGTCATGTGTTGTTAATGCAAGTGATGGTCAAATAGGCTCGTTAGTACCTTAATTATTCTTAGGACACTTAATAGAACAATGTTCATGTTGGTCACTAAGTTTAATTTTGCTTCTAAGTGATAGTTTGACTTTGGTTGACCTATAGATCTCTTTTGCTTGACTGTTTAAAAAGTATAGCTAAAAGTGTTTGCATGGTTGTGCATCCTTAAGCAAAGTTGTAGTAAATTTCTTGAGGAACAAAAGTTGTTTAATGACCATCTCATGAAAATGGACAAAACATACTCAAACAGGGACCACAAGTCAGAAGTGCATGCTGTTTTGGGACTTAGCAAGTTTGGCTGTATAAACTGCATTGCAGTTCCCATGTGCCCTACTTTGGAGCTTTGTAACTCACAAACCAGGCTGAACTAGTTCGAGCTCCAATTGACAAAGTTGAAGCACACACATAGCTCTACAATTCTGTCAATTATACCATGAGCTAACTCGGGCTATATTGGGAGTTTTGAGCGCTGAAAATCGAGTTTCAGTCGGTAGAGGGGAGCCTGATGGCCTCTTTGACCGGGCTGTGGTGGTCGATCGACGTCTAGCCGCGGATGCCATCTGGCAGCCGTACACCGACCGTGGGCCCACTGATCAGGCCAGGGTGGCCTCAAGGATGCCACGACGTCCTACCGTTGCCCTGCTCGCTCCACTTCCCTCCTTCACGCGCACGCAAGCCCGCAGCGGCAGCGCACCGCAGCTGAGAGCTCTGCCGGCCTCGCACGCCCTCGTCGCCGTGTCTTCGCCCTGCTACTCACACACACATCTCTGCCGTCACCTCCGCTTGCTTATCGTCCACTCTGTTGAGCCGTTAAGCCAAGGTAGAGGCCGTATTGGCCGTTTTGATCTTATCGGCGCCCTGTTCACCATGGCCGCCGGCGTTTCGAGCTCGCTGTCGTGTAGCTCGCGCGATCTCTCTCTCCTTCTTCTCTTGCTCCGTGTAGCCTAGGTCTAGGGTTGGTCATAGGCACGACCGCCGGGTCCTTGGTGACCTCGCCGGAGACGAATCGAGGCCTCCACGCCGCCGTGACCTCGCCGGAGTGCGAGCGCTCAGCGGCTAGCCTCACCAGAGACACCTCGTCACCTCCGCTCTTCTCCCCTGCTTTTCTCTCGCCACCTTGGTGCTCGAATCGAGCTCAGCTAAATCGCTACCGGCCGGAGCATGCCGACATACCGCTGGAGAGCTCCGCCGAGCTGCCTTTGTCGCCGGTGAGCACTCACAGGTGCTTTCGCCGCTCCACTACCTACCTCAATCGGCTCGGCTCATCGAGGTGAGCACGCTGGTGCCCTCGGCCCCGCCGGAATCCTCGCCGGTGATGAGCTAGCGACGGTCAACTGCCGTCCCCTGCCCTCGGTGTGGCTGACCAGTGGGTCCGTTGACCCCGAGGGTCCCACGCGTCAGCGAGCACAGTTTAGGGTTTTAGTTTATTTATTTCCAGAAAATGCTTCAATCTTGTAAAAATCATATCTCAAGTTCTAGAACTCCAATTTAGGTGATTCAAATTGGGTTGTGTTCATGGAAGTGTCTAGTTTTTATTAAAAATATGAAATATGCCATGTTTAATAGTGAAATAATTATTGTCCAATTATCTTGTTTATGCCCTAATAAACTTGGAAAAATGTATATCTAGGGTTTTAAGCATGCTAAAAATGCGATTCCACTTGGGTTGGTCTTGTATTGATATGTGTTGCTTCGAAAAAAATGCTAGGGCAGTAGTGTGGATGCTGGAAATAGAGCTTTGTGATTTATTCTATTTAAATGCTTTTCTAATCACTATTAGCTTGTCATTTTTGCATAGAATGTTCTACATGTTCAAATGCAATAAAATTTTTACAGTAGCCTACTAGGAGCATATGCTAGCTGCTGTAATTTTTGTAGAATTTACTGTGTAATTTTGGTATGTGTTCATAAATACACCTTGATATCTAAATAAATTAAGAAATGCATTAAAAGAAATTATTTAGAGGTGAGCACCATATTTTCTGGTGTTTATTGGGCATGTGTAACATGTTGGTGAAGTTGATTTTGTCCAGATGGGAGTTTGAAACATAAGTTAATATTTATTTCTTGCAATTGATGGTTTCAATAGTTCTGGGGACTTTATACATTACACCATGTAAATATGGTTTTTTGGGAAACTTGTGAATACAAAAGTTGTAGATAGTTAATGTATCTAGCTGCTGTTAAATTTTGGTGGTATTTGGCCAAGGAGTTTAGGAGTTACAGCTGTTCAAAGTTGGGTCACAGAATTGGTTGCTCTCGGTCTTGTCAGGACCAGATTCTGTAAATATATAATTTTGACTTGTTTATCTTGGGAATCATGCTGTGATGTCTAAAGATGAAATGTAGATAATTTCATAAGCTTTCTGGAATGTCTTATTGCAAGTCATTTGGACTTGTAAATCTCCTGTTATGAATTATTTACCTGACTGCTATATGTGTGCCCAGAATTCCTGAACTTGTCTGATTGCTCAATTGCGTTGCTTAAGCATGTTTGGGGTGTTTTAGGTGCTTAGGCTAATTGAAGTAAGTTGTCAGATGCAGGTGCTAGGCCTCTAACTGAGGATGAGCAACTGTACCTTAGATTATGCAAGCTTGGTAAGTGTGCATTCTTGCTCTTTAGAGAGGAGATATGCACCTACTCTTTAAAGTGATTTGAATAGAGCTTTGTACCTACTCAGTCAATGAATGTTAATCGTTTCGGATTACATTGCTGTCATTCTCATACATGATCATCATGTCATCTCATTCTCTTGTGCATACATAATATTCATCTTGTGCATGTGCATGCAATAGGTGTGCCGGAGGGGGTGACACTCGTGGAATTCGAAGGGACTTGCCAGGAGGTGCAGGAGCCACCTCCATCACAGGAGGCCCAGCCACCAGAACCCAAGGGCAGCGAGGAGGTCGTACTTGAGTGCCTGCAGCACTAGCCTTCATCGTTTGTGAAAGGCAAGCCCCAGAGCATTCTAAGAGTCCTACTTTATGAAAGCAATTGAGTATATAATGTTATATATGTATTGTTGCATTAAGTACATGAGTTGTCTGAAACCCTTGCTGCATGTATAATCTCTTCTTGTCCAGAGTACATACCCTAAATCCCTATTAATCAGGATCGAGTCAATGCTTAGCTTTGCTTAGACTGGCAGAAGTCAGGTGATTTTCTATCACTTGTGAGATATAGGGATCGATCTGGTCACGGTTGGCTATATGTTCTATCATGGAAAAGAACCATGGGTGAAATGAATGAAGACCGAGCGAAGTCTTATAGGTGGGCTATTATGCTTATAGTGATTCCATCTGTGTTGATTAAGGACTGAGGCATGGAGCCTTTCTTGTCATTTTAAAAGCATGTCTATCACTTAGCTGGCCGGATCTGATGAACCGACCGTGAAGCCGAGTAGCTCAGCTCAGGCCGAAAGCCGGTTTGTTAGAGTGCGCATCGAAAGGGAGCCACTGCTATTTTCCATGGGCAGGTGTTTAAAAGTCCTAATCGTCCTAGTGGTCTGGTATCCCTGAGAATACGACGCTGATCGGGATCGTGATTTCTGAGTTGTTCCAAAGGTGACCTGATACTCCTCGATGGGGGGAGTATGGGTTTGTATTAGGAATAATTCCCTAGCTGGATAGTAATCGATTCGAGTCGCCGTATCTCCCGGTTAGTGAGAAACTTGACGGGCATATCTCCATTGTAGTCTCACTAAATGACTTGATGGTTCAGGAATGATGATATTGATGATGGCCTTATTATACCTGATATGGTTATTAATGTTTGCTCCTTAATTAAGTGGTTGCTATAGAACATGTGCTAATCTAGATGACAGGTAAATAATTATTAACTTGATGCTTAAGCAATAAATGAGTACTTATGTTACTTCAGCTTTTATGCAAAATGTTGTCAAGCGAGCTCCACTTATATATCAGCCTTGCATACTCCTTGGTGTCTTGTTATTTCTGGTTTACGATAGGTAAGTCTAACTGAGTACATTCTCATACTCAGGGTTTATTCCCTCTTGTTGCAGATGACATCTTCCATAACGGTTGCTGCAAGTACTGTCTTCTACGGGGGATGATGACTAGACCATTGGGCATGGTTTCTGTTAGTGTCTCTCATTTGGAATGCTTTTGTGGGATATGACTATGGACTGGCTATGTATCTAAACTACTAGTGTTGTGATTTTGAAACTATGTTGCTTCCGCTACTTTAAACTTGCTTTGTAATAACTTATTTGAACTCCGATGTATATGAGATGCCGCAAGCTACTTGTGAAATGTTGTAACAATTGATGTGTTGTGTTGAATCATGTACAATCTTGGCTTGTATGTTGGTTGGTTTAAAATCCTTCATGATTTCATGGACTACCGGGATTATATGTGCTCAAGTGCGAAAATTTGATCGCTCTGGTGATTGTTTTTGTTCTTGTGCTCTTATAATTTGTATAGTTTTGTGACATCCTCTGTTGGCTACCTTGTTTACTACCATTCCTATCTTTGTTCATTGGTTCTCTTAACTTTTGTTACTTGTTGCCAATTGTGGGATTTGGACCTGACCAATGATGAAACAAAAGGAGTACAAGAGGTGGTTGTACCTTGCAGATTGTGTTTTTTTCATTTGTAAGCTTGTCTTTGGTTATGTTGTACCCACTGACTTCCCCTCTTCTACCATAAGTTTTCCTTGTACAACCACCTATGGTTGTTGAGGAATTGTTAATAGCATTTTTAGAATGTGGGGCCACACTATTTTGCCTATGATGTCAACACTTTTCATATGTTCATGATGAAACAACTCATTGGTGGGTCATTGTGGATCATCGATTTGGTTTCAACCAAACCGAAGGTCTTCAATGCCCCACTCATGTACTGTTTCGTATCTTATAGTTGACTAAGGCTAGAACTTAATATGATTTGGTAGAAAATGGGCCCTTGCTTTGTGGCTTTCAAGGGGAAAAGCCTGGGATTTACATGAATTGGCATGAGTGTAGTGAACAAGCGGTCTCTAATGCTAGTTTCTTAAAGTACAAAAATTATGAGCAGATAGTTAGAGATTTCAATGCATTAGTTGGAGCAGCAACTCCCCCCTAAGCTGCTCCCAGTTGATTGTTGTGAAACCATCCCTCCTCTTGATGGTAAGACTGGTTCTTGGAAGAATGTGGTCATTATCACTTTGTTGATGATGGTGTTTGGACTTTGGATGAGGTTGTCCATGAATAGCTAATTCAACTACAATTGAGAGGCCAATGATGACACAATGACAGGCTTGATGAGCTGGCTCCATGTTTTGTGTAATCCATTTCTATCAACTATGCCTGTCTATTGTGTGCTACCTATACCTTCTGTTTGTATCTATTTGTCGAGTTTCACTTGGAGCCAGCTATGATTCAATAATGAATTAACTAGTCTGAGGCCTATTTGCCTAGACACCATTTATGTAATTCTCTAGAACTCTATGTTCAATTCAAATGCACTTGTTCTACATGCATTCTATCATGTGTGTTGTATGTGCTTCATGTCTATCGGCTAGGCCCATACTAGCCAGCAATCAAACACAATCTGCATATGGCAGTTGGAGTTAGTTAATCCTAGGTTTGGTTGGCTGCTGTGATATCAAACATAGACTCCTCTAGGCTAGGTCAGTTTAGTATAGGCAACCAAACAAGTGGAATTGCACCACTTCGGATAGGCCGTGGCTGGCCTGGGATAGGCCTATGGGCCAAGCCGGGCTCAACCACCTTATCAAACACACCCTTGTTGACTCATGCTAGCCTCACTGCCGCATGTTTTGTTTTTGCTAGGTTCTAAAAAATGCGATGGTTAAGATCCAAAATTTATGGAAGCCGAGGGAGGCGGCTCTGGAGGTGACCGTGTTCCTAACCTTGATTTAGATCATCAGGTTGGTGATCTAGAAAGCAATGTCGGTGATCGCTCCGATCATCGACGCCCATGCCCCGCCTCTCGGCACTCAGCCGGTGGCGGCCACCGCAAACCGCCGGTTAGCCGTTCTGGCGCCGTCGCCCATCAATTCCCCTAGGGACTAGCGCCGCTTAGGAACCCTAGGTCAGGACCTATTTGTGTCTATGCCATTTCCCTAGAACATGTAGATCACCCTTCTTCTTTCCCCTCCAATCTAGTCGAATGGCGACATCTGGAGGTGGCAGTGTGGGGGGTGGGGTTGGAAACCCTAACTCCAATGTGATAGACCTTCTGAAGCGACTGAACCTGACGGAAGAAGAAGAAGTCGTGGCAGAGTTCAGCGATGAAGAAGAAGAGTGTTGATGGTCACTAACACCCATTTTGACCATCAACATTCCACCCAAAACTAAGAGAAATCAACATTAAAAGTGTCTTTTATGTTTGTTGACGATAGTTATCTACCATATTAAACCATTAATATAACTTGAGTAAATGCTTGAAATGGATCACCAATAGAAACTTAGGGGTTTAAACTAACAATTTCCACAAGTTTTGGTGAATCTATATTTTCTGCAGGGTATATTTAGAAAACTAGAAAGGGGGATCAAAACTTCAAAAAGAACTTAACTTAGCTACGACGAAAACTACTCCAGAAGGTTCCATATGACACTAGAGGACACCACACCACGGCGGACCCCGAGGGGCTGCCAGGTGGGGTCGGCCGGCCCTACCCCTATGCCGCCCGGTCTCTAGCAGTGGCCCCTGCCTATCAGCTTCTAGAATGTTCCTCCGCCGCCTCCCTAGACTGCATCTACGCCGTTCTTCAAGTCAGTTTGATCCAAGAGCTCACGTTGGACCCTCTGGGCTATATAAAGAGACCCCAGCCCCCCTCCCTGAGGTATAAGTCATTTGAGATCAAGTCATCCAGAGCCATAAACCCTACATCCTCAGAGCTCCTCTAGTTTCTAGGGCATTAGCTAGTTAGGCTAGGTCTAGAGGGAGGCAAGTAGATCTTTGCTTGGATCCCCGATCGTGTCAAGAGCTTGGTTCGGTATAATTCTTGTACCCCTCTCTCGTTGTATCTCCATTATTTTTATATACTTTGGTACAATTGTTATGACAATATAGTATTCATCTTATTCATATTCAAGGTTGCAATGTTCATCGTCTACTTTGATTATATGCTTAGTATAGTTATTTTATCATTGTGTTTATGCATAGGTTCGTATAGCATTCACCCCAATGTACACAGGGTGGGTGGTAGAGACCATGTAAGTGTGGTGCTTATATGCTATTTACCTGTGAATACACTCTATATTCTGGGTCATGTGGTAGATCACGGATATGACACTCCCGTTGTGTCCTTTGTAGTCCACTCCCCAAGTATAGGTTGAGGAAGTAGGGCCCGGTTATGAAGGAAGGGAGAGGTTTTTGTACTCAAACTTCCCTAAGTAATGCCCCTTATGTGTGGATATAATGATGATCTTAGCCATGATTACTAGGTGTAATTGCACTAATCAACGTATGCTTTGACTTGTAATTAAGAATGACTTAGGAATTATTCCTCTAATATTCTAACTTGACCATGCTATTGCCATAGATAGGAGTGCTCTGAGTGATTTACTTATTATAATGCTTGATCAATGCTTATCATATGCATTTTATCTCGTGACTTACCCCTGTTATGAGTAGAGTGATTGGTTTTGGTTTATTTCTCCATCAATGTTATAAGTTATCATTACATGTCCAAAGCTACACCTTCCCTGTGGTAAACTATAAATATGATACCTGGTATATTCTCGGGTGAAGTGCTGCAATGGTATAATTATCTGTCCGCTTGCAGAATCTTTTCATTCATATCTTTATATTCTTTCTAGTCACATAAAATGATAAACATCTACTTAGTATTATTCTTGTAGTAATACTAGATAGTACCAACAAGCATTTCTGGCACCATCGCTGGGGATGACAACCTAGTTTAGTAATGCTAGAGACGTAGGTAATTAATAGTGACTACTAAAACAAGTGAGGAGTTGATAAATGCCAACAATGTTTATAATCACCTAGTTCCACTTGTACTTGGAGAAATTATTTGTATGTAGAAAAAATGCCAAAAATGGATAAATAAGAGGCAAAGGAGGCAAATGGACGTGGCAGGGCGCCCTGGGCCCACAGTGCCACATCGGCTGACCCCACGTGGCGTTAGCCGACGCCACCCTAGCGCCTGCTGTTGGTATTTATTAACACACACAGATAAATCACCAAGCACACGTATACCACTGTAGCTTTCACCCGGAAGTATTTCAAGTATCGAATCCAAAGGAAAACGTGTGAGACTAACTACAATCTAACTTAACCCGGAGTAGCAACAAGACTTAAGAAAGTCAGGAGTGTAGAGGAGATCGCCAAGGTCTTCTAGTTCTAATCTCGGTAAGCTATATCTTCTACTATTCTATTTGGGGACATTACTTAAGGAAAGACACCAACAGAGGATGCTTTTCCTTAGCAACTAGGTCCTACTCGGCCTACAACGGGAGGTGGATTACAAAGGATTCAACAAGGCTATAAGAGTCACCCTCGTGAGCTACCATCGATCTGAAATGTAGGGTACATCCCCGAGTAATCAAGTCTAAGCACCACGCTTACACTACGAATACTACTTTAACCTATGGCCAATAGATTAAAGCACTCGAAAGAGAGTCGCAAACTAGGAGAACAATATAAACACGTTGCTTACTTAAATTAGAAGTTGATTACCATAGAAATCTCAGACATAGGTTAACTTCTGCCATGGTACAAGCCGTAAAGAGAGCACCGATAGGCCGGTACCTCCTCCAAACTCTTCCCTTACTCTCACCCTCTCTATTTTTAAAGACTAGATCCTAATGAGGACTAATCTTCTCTTGATAGCTAGCTCTTGATCCTGATGAGGAGGATATGAATTAGGGTTTCAGGATGCCTTTGCCTCAGGGGGTACTGGGTTGTATATATAGGCCGGAGCATCAATCTTGAGCCCTCAGATAAAACCAACTTTAAGTGACGGCGGAGATTGGATCTCAATGGTGGTGGGGAACTAATGTAACGAGGAGGGGCTAACATCATGGTCCCACAAGTCGGCCGAACTAGGGGTGGGGTCAGCTGACCTCCCTCTGTGGCAGGTGGGCCCCTCCTTCTAGTGGAAGCTTCTAGACTTCGTCTTGAGTGGATATAAGTTGGTGCGCAGGTTGAATCTCTTTCTAATGTCGGTTTGCTTATTTGGAGAGTATGATAGTGGTCCCAGCATTATTTTTCTGGATAAATCCTCCTATAATATATAAATCACCAAAGCTCATGGAATTCATTTGTTTAAACCCCTATACCTATGTTTGGTGATGGAATTAAGTATAAATGTGGGTTATGTTGACGGTTTATAATGGATGTTAACTACTGTCAACAAGCTCCCCCAAGCTTAACCTTTGCTTGTCCCTAAGCAAAGCCAAACTCAGCAATGGATCAGGAGTTGCTACAATACTTTCACGTCTTAAAAGTACACATGCGTTCAAATAATAATTCTCCTCCGGATTAGAATAAACTATTCTGACTTTCAAACTTATCCATATTACCTTCAACCATGGGGCTTCTTAGCCTTCACCTATTGCTCTGAAGTTTTTTTCGTAAGTTTTCAAAATAAAACTCAGGGATTCCATTGTATGACACTCTCAAGTCTCTCAATATATGTGGTATTTGTGGATCCTTACCAAGGCAATAATGATGTTATGCCTTGTCTTTCCCTACAACTAAGGCTTATGTGGAGCTCATAGGTGTGGAGACAACTCATACATACTTACAAAGCATATATTGTAAAGTCAAATAATGGATCTAGAGAAATGAGTCATACAATCAAATCAAGATGTTCATGTGTGTGGATATGAGGAGTGGGGTTGATATATGTGGTGGAAGTGGCTATGGACGGTGCATATGGTGGCAATGGTGAAAGCCTAATTCTACTTTACTCCTTGAAACAAATCTCTCTTTTTGGAACCTAGAAATAATTTGGGAGAACCTGGGCTGTACATTTTTTTCACTCATGGCGGGCATTGAAGTACTCATTGTTTTCTCTCTCTCACTTCGGGCGACTTTGCACCCATTTTTTTTCAAGAGATTTTTTGAATATGTATATTTTTTTATACAGCCCATGCCTCTTTCTGTAATAGAATTTTGAGAGATCACAACAAGAATATTGGAGCTTTGTTTGGTGGCTTTGGGGTGATTGGGTAGATGGAAAACCTATCAAGCATGTTTTTGGTGTTCACTCCCAGTGTAGGAGTAAAACATTTTTTAGGTGGATCTAAATGGAGAGCATGTTTTTACTACTTCTAGTGTGGAAGCAGCATATTTGGGTGGAGTGTACGTGATCTTGATTTTAAGAGCATGACAAGTCTCTAAGGGTCAACAAAGCTTGACCAAACTCAATGCAAAGCAAGCAACATATACGTGAAAGTTTTTCTAGCCTAAATAACATGTATGATTGTGGTAGGAATGCAAGCTCTATCATACATGAACTCATAATGTAGCATTTTAGTTTTCAAAAAGTAAATCTCTAGAACTTTAGTATCACTTGGAATAAGATAAACAGCAGCTCAGACCTTCTTATATCACATCCGTCAATTATCTAGACTTAGATCAAGCATATGCTATCCACGAGTTTCAAGTTCAGAGTAAATTCTTATATCAAAACAGTTTTATCCAAAAGTCAGGAGAATTCAAGGCTGAAAACTAGGTACTTGAAAGGAATTATGATAGAGCAACTATTGATCATTTTGATATTCAGAGATTATTCAGAGAGTCCTCTTTATTTGCTAACAACTTCTTAAAAACAAATTCAAGTAAACTAGGCACACCTTTTTATTTTATTTTCATTATTTTAGACTACTATAGAGATAACTATTTATTTAACTAATACGAACACTCATAAGGAATAAAATGAAACTAAGGAAAGGAAGAAAATACTTAGCTAGATACAGGGGTGTCTGTCCCACAAGCTAGCTCTTTCGGTGAGGGTTGGGTGCTGTAAGTCCTTTGAACCATACTTCTCCTTGTGAAGTTCATTGATCGAGTTCTTTAGCTTGTTTTGAAGACGAGGATTCTTGTGCCAATGCCTCTGGTGGTGATGCTTTTGATGGTGGTACCACCCATGTTCATTGCTTGACCAGCAGGTTGAAGTGGAGCATTAATAGTAGAAGTTGGCAGCATCTTGCTCAGTGTGCATGTTCACAGGTTCAGAACTTTCACTTGTAGAATTTTGGGAAGTCAACAAAACTCCTCCATATTTTGCTCGAAGTGTGTCATGCTTGCAAAGACAAGGTAGAGATCAAGTGCATGGGCTCTATTGGTGGAAAAACACCAACAAAACCATAACTTTATTCATTCTTCTCTAACCCTAGGCACATTGAACAAGATAAAGTTGATGTTTATGTGCTTTGTTCATTTATAACACAGGTGATAAAGATTAGAAGATTGAGCATGAGTGTAACATTTAAAGTCATTTGGCAGAAAGGATTAACAAGAAAGTGGTGCTAGGAATAGACTTGAAGAACTAAGCATGTTGAGTTAATCAAGTTGGATCAAGCAAAGTTGTAACTCGAACATGTTTGACTCTTCATATATGTGCAAACCAGAATCAAGGAAAAGATTTTTAAATGGTGACCGTTTACCTTGAGATGTTACCATTGTTATTGGAGCGTTATGGCACCGTAACACCTTGTGGCAGCTTTCCTTGCTTAGCTAGATGTGTATCTTGTTCCTGAACAACTTGTCTCCTATGTTGCATCCTTTCTTTCTCTTCATTTTGTCATGCCATTTTTTTATTCTTTCTTTTGAATTATGTTCAGACCTTTTGCTCCTCTCATTGTTTTATTCCTGCTTAAGCATGTCTTAAAGGTAGAGACAACCAAGTTAATTTAGCAACATGGCAAGAGAATGTTTTTAGGAAAGTCTATCCCCTAGCTTGAATTTAGCAAAGTCAAGTTTGGATGATAAAACTCTCATGTGTGAATGTAATTCAATGTTGCATGATGATTGGTTGGACATACCTTGCATTGTTATCCTTCATTTTTGCTTCAAACCTAGAATGGTTAGTGACAAAATACCCGAAGGAATATTCTCACAATTATATCACTATGCTCATTTCACAAGGGGATTATAGCAAAAGGTGAAAGCTCATGTTATCTCCCAAAAGTGCTTGTTTTAGGACAAAAGCTTGTCCTTGGGAAACCTTTGAATTGCGCTTTAAATTGGTGAAGTGGTTTCCCCTCCAACACCAATCCTTATGTACCTATCTCAAGATTCATGCCAACACACAATGAGATCTGCAATATTTATGATAAACATATGCATCTACAACCACCCTTTCAAACTTTTTATGAACAAGAAGCATGAGGGGGTTGAAGATCTCATGTGTGGCAAAGTTGGAGAGACCAATTGAATCAGGAGATTTCTCATACAAGCATGGATTCGATGGGGTGTTTATGAAGTAGCTTCCATGCTCGTTGATGTCATCTTCCTTTTCAAGCTCCAAGATTGATTCTTCATGAATGTCCAAAATTTCTCTTGGATTGGTGACTCTCGAGTTGATCTTGTCTAGGCCTTGTCCCAACTTGGATGAGTCATGTTAATTAAGGAGATTGACCTAAGCTCCCCCTTTGGATCAGGTTTGGGTTCTAGGCTTAAGGTTTTGGCCTTGTCCATCCACTTAGCAGCATATAAATTCTTGATGTCCTCCGTGTAACACCCAAAAATTCTAAACTTTAGGAATAATGAATTTCAGCTAAGTTAGATAACAATTAAGGGCAAATTAAAATTTAGAAAAGAATATTTGGTGATGCATTCATGCTGTTGCATTTATTTTATTTTGTGGTGTGGACTTTATTTTATTTTGATTTGGATTTGAAACTCTATTTGAAAAGGTTTTGGAAAATAAACAAATGAAGAAAAGAAAGAAGAAAAAAATAAAAGCAACTTACCTTCTTACCTGTTGGCCCGGCGGCCCAGCTAGCCGAGCCCAAAGTTCTCTGCTCCATCTCGCGCCGTGACCGCGTGGGCCGGCCCAGCAGACGAGCAGCCCAGTCGGCCCGAGCCAGCCAGTACCGCAGCAGCAGCGTTTCCCTCCCTCCTTTTCCTTTCGCTGAAAGGTGGAGTCAGCTTGTCAGCGTTTTCTTCCACCTTGTTTCGTAGCCGGAACGGACTCGTGAACGACCACCGCATTACCTCAACGGATTTTGTGGGATTTCCTAACCGATTACGAATCTTGGTTTCTATAAGAGCAATGCCGCGACCCCCTCACCCCCTTTTCTATCAAAAGACCGAATTTTAGCCGTGAAATCGAGTTGGCGAGTTGGAAAACCTAGGCGGCTTCGGTTGATTATCGGCGGAGCTCGTGGGTGGATTTGAGGCCGTATTCTTCGCGTTGGTGAGTCCGCACTCTTCTTCTCTACCTTCCCATGCTTTCCTTTTGGGTGGAGATGCTTCGAATCATGTTTTTGAAGTTCACAGATGGGTCGGCAATGGCGCCACCACCCTCCTCTCGTCGCGCGCCGTGTTCCATTCACCGTAGCTAGTTTCTACCGTATAGATGGATTCGCATTGAGCTCCTCGTTCGATTGGAGTTGGTTGCGGGGAAAATGGTGGCCGGAAACGGGAAAACCGTTTGATTCCGGCGAGCTCAGGTGGCCGGCCATGGAGGCCGCCGGCGGGAGACGGAGGTGATGGTCGCGTCTCTCTCTCTTTTCGCCGGATTGATGACAGCCGTCCATCTTTAGATCAACGGCCTAGAAAAGAAGATACCCCTTCGTCTTGACTTTTTACTAAAGAGACCCTGAAATTCTTTAAGGTTTAACCCGCGGTCCTTAGCATAATATCCGAAATCCGTTTCTTTGTTTTGAAAGCGTAATTCTTCTCGGTAAATCAAAAATACGTTTTCGGATATTTACAGTTTTGCCACTAAGATTGTTTTGGTCATAAAATCTTCGTTTTAACTCCGATTTGATCCGTTGAAGTTGCGTTAGATTCGTATTTGCGAGCTCTACATGTTAGTATAGTTGTACAGTCAGTTTGGAAAATTTAATTTTCGAGTTTATATTTAAGTATTTATTTATCTATAGGAAATCTTAGAAAATTCATAACTTTCACGTTTTAACTCTGAATTTGGTGATCTTTGCGTCTGTGTGATCGTAGAAACGTGTAGAAGAGTTTTATAAACTTTTATTACTGTTTTGCTACTGTTGGTGTACTGTTCTAATTGTATCTCTTTGTTTGCTTCGTGTTTGTTTGATTGGATGCTTGTGTGTTGTTGATTGATGATCGAGTATAGAAGGTGAGCAGTATCTGGACGATTCGGAGTATTACTTTGAGCCAAGTCAGCAGTATCACTTGGAGAATTTTGATCAAGGCAAGTATAACACAGGACTATCCTTGTTACCTATACATTGAATTGTCATACATATGCATGTGCTTACCTTGACAACCTTAGAGATTATAACTTAGTGATTGTTATCTTGATTCCTTATCAACCTTGGGAATGCATATGGGTAGCTACTGCTAGTGCTTAAACTAAGAACAATGATCTTGTAATATGATTAATGGATTAAGCAATCAACTATTAAGATGATTTTATTACTGTTAAAAGGGGGCTAGAGCATGTGTATTATTTTGATGCTCTGGTTTCTCTCCATAAGGACTTATCTGTAAGTGATAACCGGGATATACAGTACAGCTGTGAGGGCTATATGGCTCTGGCTTTAGTTGTTCAAGAGACCTTTTCTAGCTTGTTAGTGGTTACCTTAAATGGCGTAAGAAAGGCTTGCCACGTTGGGTGTAGTGCGAGCCCCTGGCCTAGTGTGTATAGGCTGCGGTTGTTGTGCCACAGGGAAGGGGGGTTCTACATCTGTCTGCCGAGTGAATCTAATGGCCCTAACTTGTTAGACGAACTTTTGAGTGGCTTTATATGGTTCTCGGGTGTTTGGGCTTGATCTCCCCACTCTTTTGGAAATCATGACTCACAGTGAAAGTGTACACCTCTGCGCATAGTTAAAAACTGGTATACTAGCCGTGCTCACGGATACGAGCAGCCTTGGGGATTCTTATGGAATAGTTGATCATAACTGTTATATCATGCTTAATTATTGTTGATTATTATTTGCTCATGTTAATGCTATTCATTATCCTTATTACAATTGATCATTGGTTCTTTAATGGGAAGCGGTTTATCTTGATGCTACTCAATTGCTAATATATGATTAAAAGCTAAACGCAGTTAAACAATGTCTAGCTTTTTGAGCCTCATGAACCCTGTGTTATATTTGTTGAGTTCGACATGGACTCACTCTTGCTATTTCCACCATAACAGATGAAGATATAGAGGAAGATTATCGGAATGAGTACTAGTCTTGGTGTCAACCAGTCAACCGTGTCCTTGTGTGGAGTTTCCGCTAAAGAATTACTATTAGTTATTATTACCTATCGTTCAAGACTATGTCTTAAATACTTATTCGTTATGTAATAAGCACTGTGATGATACTTTGTAATTTGTCAACTTATGTGTGCGACTGTTTCCTGGGGCGCACATGAGTCTTTTATGCATCCTATTTTTGTCCTTAAAAATGGGTGTGACAGATTGGTATCAGAGCCGTGTTGACTGTAGGACGCGAGCCTAGTTAGAATGGTCGTTAATAGCATCCATACTTCACTTAATTCATGCTTCCTCTTTTCACCTTGTTAATTACTAAAGTTTTATGCTTCCTCTACTTTATTCTATTGCGAAAATACATTGATTCTATCTAATCTATGTCTAAATCTTGTAGATGTCTCCTTATCCCCGTCTGTCAGCTGCACAGTACGTTGCCCGTTTTAAACCTCAGGAGCCGTATGAAGATGGTGATCAAGAGCTATCTGATGCTGAATCAAGAGTTGGTGATACACCAATGGAGAATGTAGTTATGGGGTGGACTACGAAGCTTCATATCATGGTTCCTAAAGCTGATGCTTTCTTCCATGACATGTTGACAAGAACCTTGGACAACTACTACTACGACTGGGAAGCTACGTTGGAGTATCGTAGTGCAGAGTATAGTCATCCATGGATGGATTCCTATTGGGAAACGGAGTTATGGGTTAAGAAAAGGGATCCTACCACTAAGGAGTCTAAGGTGGAGTCAAAGTTCATTACCAGAGTGAGCCAGGCAACCGTGGAGATAAGCATGGAGGATGTCGCTTTCAATGCATTTGTTTACTACCATGGTCTACGCTCGGACAAGACGTTAAAGGGTGCACTCCGGCATTTTCCTTGTTTCTTACATGACAAGGGTATTTGGACTGTGCCGCTTGCAGATGATTCCTCCTTGACTTTACAAGCTACGGTGGGATTAGCTCGTGAATTGGCTCTCCATGAGGTGGATTTGAAGGATGAGTTGCTGAAGGAAAAAGAACTTAAGGAGCAAGCTTATAAGGAGATTGACCAATTAAGGGCGGAGTTAGGTCATCCCAAGATTTATGAGAAGCTTAATTAGGAAATAGGAAAAATCCCTATGTAATAGGAACGATAGTAGTTGCGAGTTAATTTTAAGTTTGGTTTGTTTTAAGAGTCAGTTTGTGGTGTGAATAATTGTGTGATTGATGGATTGTTATTATGATAATGTGTGATTTGGATCTTTGTAATGTGTGCTGGAGTTTTGTAGACATGCCTACAAGTTCCATGGTTAAGAATATTAAGTTTGATCAAAATATATTAGTTGAATATGAGGTTAACTTAGTTCTGTCCTTTGCTGATTTTTGGATCAGTCTGGGATGTTTTAGAAATAACTTAAAATCCGTTCACGAGAAATTTAAGAAATTTTACTGGGAATAATTAGACTTCTATATCTTTCCAACCCCGCAAGAATTATTTTAATATCTATTAAGAGCTAAGAGATATACCTGTTCCAAGTTGGAGTTACTGCACAGTCTGGAATTCTGAAACAGTTTCTATTAAGTTCAGTTTTTGGCCAATTTATTTACAGAATCAGAAAAAGTGTTGTGAATAAAAGTTGTAGATAATTTGGTAAGCTTTCCAACCATGTAAAGATCATCTGAATTGGACGTCTGTAGCTCGAGATATGACAGTTTTACTGAGTTGCTGAAATTGGAGTTCGCCCAGAAAAATTAGATTTTGCTTATCTATTGAATACATCATCTCGGATCGTACTGAATTTCAATTTCTGTGTTTTTGGAAACAGATGTCAGGCAGAGGTCGTGGCAGAGGTCGTGGAGGTGCTAACCCACCTATTACCATGGAGGAACTTATGCATACTCAGAATCAGATGATGCAGATGTTCATGCAGCACATGCAGAATAATCCCCCTGCAGGAGGACCACCGCCTGTGCAAGTGAGGGATAAGCGTGGGGAATTTTTGAAGGGACGCCCTCTAGTGTTTTCTCATGCTACTGATCCTTTAGAGGCAGATGATTGGGTGAGGGCAGTGGAGAAACAACTGAATATAGCCCAATGTAATGATATGGAGAAGGTGTTATATGCATCTGGTCAGTTACAGGGGACAGCTCAGACTTGGTGGGAGTCGTATCAAGCTACACGCCCTGACAATGCTCCTCCTATCACTTGAAATGAGTTTGTTAGAGATTTTCGAGCTCATCATATTCCTGAAGGTATAATTGAGCTGAAGCAGGAAGAATTCAGAAACCTTAGGATGGGACAGATGAGCGTTAGTGAATATCATGACAGGTTCACCTAGTTGGCTCGCTATGCTCCTAATGAAGTGAGGGAAGATGCAGACAGGCAGCGTCTTTTCTTGAAGGAAATTTATTATGATCTTCGCTTGCAGTTGAAGGGGAACAACTATGCTAGTTTTCAAGAGCTGGTAAATAAAGCTATTGTGCTTGATAATAAGCGCAGAGAGATGGACAGGAAGAGGAAGATGAAGGTACAAAGCTCAGGAAGCAACAACCGTCAGCGCACTAATTCTCAGCATGGTTTCCATTAGAAGTTTTAGGGACCGGTTAGCCAGTGGAATCATAATCCGAATCAGAGGTGGTCCCAGAATTGGCAAAGTAATCAGTCACAACAGCGTTCATCATATCCACAGCGTCAACAGTATCAGCAGACTGGGCAACAGACTCCTCGCACTGGAAATTCCAATGTTACCCCCATGAAGAATAGTGCTCCCAGCACGCCTACTAGATGCTTTGTCTGTGGTAAAGAGGGGCATATGTCTTACCATTGTCCTGAGAAGCAGAACCAGCAGACTCCTCAGAGCCAGAAGAGCAACCAGAGGCAATCTGGTACTGGAAGGGTGAATCATGTGTCTTCTGATACAGCTCATGATGCACCAGAAGTTATGATTGGTACGTTCAATGTACATTCCACTCCTGCAACTGTTCTTTTTGACTCTGGAGCATCTCATACATTCATATCCAACATTTTTGTTAAAATGCATAGTATACCCATGCTAGCTATGAAAGAACCTCTCTTAGTAAATTCACTTGGAGGTACCATGCAAACCAGTAATCGTTGTCTTCCAATTAGTATGGTATTAAGGGGGGTAGAGTTTAAGATAACTCCTATAGTGTTGAGGACATCTGGTATTGATGTGATATTGGGTATGGACTGGATGAAGCAAAATCAGGCAGAGATTCAGTGTCAGCAGAAAGTGGTAGTTGTGACTGCACCTAATGGAGATAAAATCAATGTGGATGTAGCAGTGCAAAAGCAACCAACCGCTGTGGTGAATCAGCTTGAAGATACTATTAAGGAGAATTCAGTGATTGAGGAATTTCCGGATGTCTTCCCTGATGAATTGCCAGGTATGCCACCTGACAGAGACATTGAATTTCTTATTGAATTACTTCCTGGAACTGCACCTATAGCCAAACGACCATATAGGATGGGAGTAGATGAATTAGAAGAACTTAAGAAACAAATTAAAGAATTACAAGATAAAGGTTTTATTAGACCTAGTTCATCACCTTGGGGAGCACCAGTTATTTTTGTTGATAAGAAAGATGGCGGTCAGAGGATGTGTGTTGATTACCGGTCACTAAATGAGGTAACTATCAAGAATAAGTACCCTTTGCCCAGGATTGATGACTTGTTTGATCAGTTGAGAGGTGCTTGTGTGTTCTCTAAGATTGATTTACGTTCTGGTTATCATCAGTTGAAGATTCGTGTTTCTGATATTCCAAAGATAGCTTTTACTACAAGGTATGGATTGTATGAGTATACTGTTATGTCATTTGGATTGACCAATGCACCTGCATACTTTATGTACATGATGAATAAGGTGTTTATGGAATATTTGGATAAGTTTGTGGTGGTATTTATTGATGATATACTGGTATTTTCCAAGACAGAGGTAGAGCATGCTGAACATTTGAGGTTGGTATTGCAGAAACTTAGAGAGCATAAACTGTATGCGAAGCGAAGTAAATGTGAGTTTTGGTTGAAGGAAGTTTCTTTCCTTGGTCATATTGTTTCTAATGCAGGGATATCAGTGGATCCAGGTAAAGTAAAGGATGTATTAAATTGGAAACCACCTATTAATGTTAGCGAGATTCGTAGTTTCTTGGGATTAGCTGGATATTACAGACGGTTCATTGAAGGGTTTTCTAAACTTGCTAAACCTATGACATCTCTGTTAGAGAAGAATGCCAAGTTTGTGTGGTCAGATAAATGTCAAGCTAGTTTTGAGGAATTGAAGAAGAGGTTGACTACAGCGCCTGTTTTGGTTTTGCCAGATTTGAGTAAGAAGTTTTCTATTTATTGTGATGCTTCTCGTCAAGGTTTGGGATGTGTTCTTATGCAAGAAGGCAGAGTTGTGGCTTATGCATCTAGGCAGTTGAGAAAGCATGAGTTGAATTATCCTACACATGATTTGGAGTTAGGAGCTGTAGTTCATGCTTTAAAGATTTGGAGACATTATTTGATTGGACATAAGAGTGATATATACACTGATCATAAGAGTTTGAAGTATATTTTCACTCAGTCAGATCTGAATTTGAGGCAACGCAGATGGTTAGAGTTGATTAAGGATTATGATATTGAGATACACTATCATCCTGGTAAGGCTAATGTAGTAGCTGATGCTCTTAGTAGGAAAAGTTATGCCAATGAGATACGGACGTTGTCTATGACTAGTGAGTTATGTGCTGAATTTGAATATTTGAATTTGGGCATTGTTACTAATACAATGGAATTAGTGATAGAGCCTACCTTAGAGCAAGAAATCTACAAGGGTCAGTTGAAGGATGAGAAACTAAAGAAGATAGCGGAAGATATAGTGATTGGTAAGTCACCAGGCTTTCGAATGGATGATAATGGAATTTTGTGGTTTGGAAAGAGGCTGTGTGTATCTGAGGATCAAACTGTTAGACAGGCAATTCTTCGCGAAGCTCATCAGTCAGCTTATTCTATTCATCCTGGTAGTACTAAGATGTATTTGGATCTTAAACAGAAATATTGGTGGGTTGGATTAAAGCGAGATGTGGCTGAGTATGTGGCATTGTGTGACACTTGTCAGAGGGTGAAAGCAGAGCATCAGAGACCTGCTGGATTGTTGCAACCAATGAAGATTCCTGAATGGAAGTGGGAGGAAGTTGGTATGGATTTTATAGTAGGGTTACCGCGTACTCAGAGAGGTTATGATTCTATTTGGGTGATAGTGGATAGATTGACTAAAGTTGCTTATTTTATACCAGTTAAGACTACTTACCATGGACCAAAATTGGCAGAGTTGTATATGGAGAGGATAGTATGTTTGCATGGAGTTCCAAAGAAGATTGTATCTGATCGAGGAACGCAGTTTACGTCGCATTTTTGGAAAGCTGTGCATGAATCATTGGGAACAAAATTGAATTTTAGTACAGCATATCATCCACAGACAGATGGACAGACTGAAAGGACCAACCAGGTATTAGAGGATATGTTGAGAGCTTGTGCATTGCAATATGGAACTAGTTGGGATAAGAGTTTGCCTTATGCAGAATTCTCTTACAATAACAGTTATCAACAGAGTCTTAAGATGGCACCGTTTGAAGCTTTGTATGGACATAAGTGTAGAACTCCATTGTTTTGGGATCAGACAGGTGAATCTCAAGTGTTTGGTACAGATGTTCTCAGAAACACAGAAGATCAAGTGCGAGTGATTCGTGAGAATTTGAGAGTAGCACAGTCTCGTCAGAAGAGTTATGCTGACAATAGAAGAAGAGATTTAGTTTTTGAGGTAGGTGATTATGTCTATTTGAAGGTGTCACCTATGAAAAGTGTGAAGAGGTTTAACATGAAAGGTAAACTAGCACCAAGGTATGTTGGACCATTTAAAGTTATTACTAGACATGGGGAAGTTGCTTATCAATTAGAGTTGCCTGAAAATTTATCTGGAGTACATGATGTGTTCCATGTTTCACAACTTAAGAAGTGTTTACGGGTGCCTGAGGAGCAGATACCTTTAGAAGAGTTGACTGTTAAGGAGGATCTTACATATTAAGAGCTTCCGATTAAGATTTTAGAGACTGCTGAGAGAGTTACTCGAAGTCGGGTTATTAAAATGTGCAAGGTGCAGTGGAATCGATATTCAGAGGCAGAGGCAACTTGGGAAAGAGAGGATGAATTAAGGAAATCATATCCGCAATTGTTTGAGTAAGCAGTTCAATCTCGAGGACGAGATTCTTTTAAGGGGGGTAGAATTTGTAACACCCAAAAATTCTAAACTTTAGGAATAATGAATTTCAGCTAAGTTAGATAATAATTAAGGGCAAATTAAAATTTAGAAAAGAATATTTGGTGATGCATTCATGCTGTTGCATTTATTTTATTTTGTGGTGTGGACTTTATTTTATTTTGATTTGGATTTGAAACTCTATTTGAAAAGGTTTTGGAAAATAAACAAATGAAGAAAAGAAAGAAGAAAAAAATAAAAGCAACTTACCTTCTTACCTGTTGGCCCGGCGGCCCAGCTAGCCGAGCCCAAAGTTCTCTGCTCCATCTCGCGCTGTGACCGCGTGGGCTGGCCCAGCAGACGAGCAGCCCAGTCGGCCCGAGCCAGCCAGTACCGCAGCAGCAGCATTTCCCTCCCTCCTTTTCCTTTCGCTGACAGGTGGAGTCAGCTTGTCAGCGTTTTCTTCCACCTCGTTTCGTAGCCGGAACGGACTCGTGAACGACCACCGCATTACCTCAATGGATTTTGTGGGATTTCCTAACCGATTACGAATCTTGGTTTCTATAAGAGCAATGCCGCGACCCCCTCACCCCCTTTTCTATCAAAAGACCGAATTTTAGCCGTGAAATCGAGTTGGCGAGTTGGAAAACCTAGGCGGCTTCGGTTGATTATCGGCGGAGCTCGTGGGTGGATTTGAGGCCGTATTCTTCGCGTTGGTGAGTCCGCACTCTTCTTCTCTACCTTCCCATGCTTTCCTTTTGGGTGGAGATGCTTCGAATCATGTTTTTGAAGTTCACAGACGGGTCGGCAATGGCGCCACCACCCTCCTCTCGTCGCGCGCCGTGTTCCATTCACCGTAGCTAGTTTCTACCGTATAGATGGATTCGCATTGAGCTCCTCGTTCGATTGGAGTTGGTTGCGGGGAAAATGGTGGCCGGAAACGGGAAAACCGTTTGATTCCGGCGAGCTCAGGTGGCCGGCCATGGAGGCCGCCGGCGGGAGACGGAGGTGATGGTCGCGTCTCTCTCTCTTTTCGCCGGATTGATGACAGCCGTCCATCTTTAGATCAACGGCCTAGAAAAGAAGATACCCCTTCGTCTTGACTTTTTACTAAAGAGACCCTGAAATTCTTTAAGGTTTAACCCGCGGTCCTTAGCATAATATCCGAAATCCGTTTCTTTGTTTTGAAAGCGTAATTCTTCTCGGTAAATCAAAAATACGTTTTTGGATATTTACAGTTTTGCCACTAAGATTGTTTTGGTCATAAAATCTTCGTTTTAACTCCGATTTGATCCGTTCAAGTTGCGTTAGATTCGTATTTGCGAGCTCTACATGTTAGTATAGTTGTACAGTCAGTTTGGAAAATTTAATTTTTGAGTTTATATTTAAGTATTTATTTATCTATAGGAAATCTTAGAAAATTCATAACTTTCACGTTTTAACTCCGAATTTGGTGATCTTTGCGTCTGTGTGATCGTAGAAACGTGTAGAAGAGTTTTATAAACTTTTATTACTGTTTTGCTACTGTTGGTGTACTGTTCTAATTGTATCTCTTTGTTTGCTTCGTGTTTGTTTGATTGGATGCTTGTGTGTTGTTGATTGATGATCGAGTATAGAAGGTGAGCAGTATTTGGACGATTCGGAGTATTACTTTGAGCCAAGTCAGTAGTATCACTTGGAGAATTTTGATCAAGGCAAGTATAACACAGGACTATCCTTGTTACCTATACATTGAATTGTCATACATATGCATGTGCTTACCTTGACAACCTTAGAGATTATAACTTAGTGATTGTTATCTTGATTCCTTGTCAACCTTGGGAATGCATATGGGTAGCTACTGCTAGTGCTTAAACTAAGAACAATGATCTTGTAATATGATTAATGGATTAAGCAATCAACTATTAGGATGATTTTATTACTGTTAAAAGGGGGCTAGAGCATGTGTATTATTTTGATGCTCTGGTTTCTCTCCATAAGGACTTATCTGTAAGTGATAACCGGGATATACAGTATAGCTGTGAGGGCTATATGGCTCTGGCTTTAGTTGTTCAAGAGACCTTTTCTAGCTTGTTAGTGGTTACCTTAAATGGCGTAAGAAAGGCTTGCCACGTTGGGTGTAGTGCGAGCCCCTGGCCTAGTGTGTATAGGCTGCGGTTGTTGTGCCACAGGGAAGGGGGGTTCTACATCTGTCTGCCGAGTGAATCTAATGGCCCTAACTTGTTAGACGAACTTTTGAGTGGCGTTATATGGTTCTTGGGTGTTTGGGCTTGATCTCCCCACTCATTTGGAAATCATGACTCACAGTGAAAGTGTACACCTCTGCGCAGAGTTAAAAACTGGTATACTAGCCGTGCTCACGGATACGAGCGGCCTTGGGGATTCTTATGGAATAGTTGATCATAACTGTTATATCATGCTTAATTATTGTTGATTATTATTTGCTCATGTTAATGCTATTCATTATCCTCATTACAATTGATCATTGGTTCTTTAATGGGAAGCGGTTTATCTTGATGCTACTCAATTGCTAATATATGATTAAAAGCTAAACGCAGTTAAACAATGTCTAGCTTTTTTGAGCCTCATGAACCCTGTGTTATATTTGTTGAGTTCGACATGGACTCACCCTTGCTATTTCCACCATAACAGATGAAGATATAGAGGAAGATTATCGGAATGAGTACTAGTCTTGGTGTCAACCAGTCAACCGTGTCCCTGTGTGGAGTTTCCGCTGAAGAATTACTATTAGTTATTATTACCTATCGTTCAAGACTATGTCTTAAATACTTATTCGTTATGTAATAAGCACTGTGATGATACTTTGTAATTTGTCAACTTATGTGTGCGACTGTTTCCTGGGGCGCACATGAGTCTTTTATGCATCCTATTTTTGTCCTTAAAAATGGGTGTGACACTCCGGCCATTGATGTTGCTCTTCTTGGTCTTCCTTAGATCCTTGATGATTCCTATGCTTTGGGTGTCTTAGTTGATTTCTAAGATCATCATGAGACTCAAGAAAAAGAGCATCAGGGGATTCATTGGGGTCAAGGATGGGTTTAAAGATGGGTTCGAATAAGTCATCTAATCTGAGCATAGAAGGGGAGAAGATAGGAATGGCTTCTGGATGGCTTTGCTCTCCTTCTATGGCATCATTTGACATGCCATCCTTGGGTTCTTCCCAACATCCTATGTGAGTATAAGGACGCTTTCTAAGAGACTCTTTCTTAAGCGGATTTGGAATATGTTCACTTGTAGGTCTCTTATGTGGACGAGAATTTATGGTTCTCCCAAAATCAGCATAAAAAAGATCATCCTTAATTTCAACAGGGATTTCCAAAGGTTGAATTTCTTCTTTCTTTGGGGGATTTTGGGGTATTGATGGCTTGGGATTGATAGCTAAATCTTAGGATTGGAATAGTTGTGATTTGGCTATCAAAACTTTCTCTTCTTATTCGGGCGATGATTCCTTCTCTTCCTCGGGGAGTTCACCATGAATGCTAGTGCAAGGAGCACATCCACTAATTTTGTCAAGGACAAACCTTGCTTCACTAATAGACAAATGAAGGAAAGCTCCTCTAGAGGCTGCAATAAGGGATTGCGCATAATCCTTGCTAAGACCCAAATAAAAATATTGAAGAAGAATCGGGTTTGAAATAGTAAGGTCTGTGCCAGTGGTGATGGGGTCATCAAAATGATCCCAGGATGCGCCAAGAGGCTCTTACTCATTTTGTTTAAAGGTTAGAACTTCTATGTCACACCCGGTTTTCTAAAGAACAAAACCAGGCTAATCATATATGTGCCCAGGAAGTCCACACATATGTCAGAATGAAAAAGTATCAGAAACAATGTTATTATATAACGTATACATAGCTATATTAACACTTACATCAGAGTATCGTGGAACGGTGACTAAACTTCAGGCTCCATTCTTCTCAAGGATGGCTGACTGGTGGCTCCGTATGCCAAACACTTCTGAAAGACTTCTGGAAACTCCACTACCTCTTTATCCTTCTTCTGAGCAGCACCTCACTACACACTGAGGTGTAGGGGAAATAGCAAGAGTGAGTCCATGTCGAACTCAACAAGTATAACATAGGGTTCATGAGGCTCAAAAAGGCTATACACTGTTTGACTGCATTTAGCTTTTAATCATCATATAATTTAGCAATTGAGTAGCATCAAGATAATCCACTTCCCATTAATGAACCAATGATCAATTGCAATAAGGATAATGAATAGCATTAACTTGAGCATAATAATAATCAACAGTAATTAAGCATGATATAACAATGGTGTTGGTGATCATGTATCTATAAACGTTCCAAGGTCGCCCGTATCCGTGGGCACGGTTAGTATACCAGTTTTTAACTCTGCGCAGAGGTGTACACTTTCACTGTGAGTCATGATTTCCAAATGCATGGGTTAATTACTCCCAAAATACTGAAAACCATATAAGCCATTCAAAAGTTCGTCTAACAAGTTAGGGCCATTAGATTCACTCGGCAGGCAGATGTAGGAACCCCCCTTTTCAAATGGCACAATTCCTTCTCGGCTATACTCATAGACTAGAGGCTGTCCTACACCCAACGTGGCAAACCATTCTTATGACATTTAAGATAACCACTAACAAGCTAGAAAAGGTCTCTTAAACAACTAGAGCCAGAGCCATATAGCCCTCATATTTGTACTGTCAATCCCGGATGATCACGTACAGATAAGTCTTTATGGAGAGAAACCAGAGCAACAATATAACCCCTTGCTCTAGCCCCCTTTTCAACAGTAATAAAATCATCTTAATGGTTGGTTGTTTAATCCATTAATCAAATTACAAGATCATTGTTCATAATTAAGCACTAGCAATAGCTACCCAAATGCACAACCCATAGGTGACAAGGAAACAAGATATCAATAGCTAAGTTATAATCTCTATGGTTGTCAAGGAGGACACATGCATATGTATGATAATTTCAGTGAATAGAACAATAAGGATGGTCCCATGTTATACTTGCCTTGATCAAAGCTTTCCTAATGATACTGCTGGTTTGGCTCAAAATAATACTCCTGATCGTCAAGAAACTGCTCACCGTCTATACTCGATCATCAAGCATCAACACACAATCATCTGAGCAATCATACACGAAGCAAACAAAAAGACATAATTAAAACAGTACACCAACAGTAGCAAAACAGTATAAAAAGTTTGTAAAACTCTTCTACACATTACTACGATCACACAGACGTAAAGATCATGAAATTCGGATTTAAAACGTAAAAGTTATGAATTTTCTAAGATTTCCTATAGATAAATAATTACTTTAATATAAACTCGAAAATTAAATCTTCCAAACCTACTGTACAGCTACACTAACATGTAGAGCTCGCAAATACGAACCTAACGCAACTTGAATGGGTTAAGTCGGAGTTAAAACGTGGAAGATATGGCCTAAATAAGATTGTATGTGTATACGTATTTCTATTGTATTTCGGGATTTGTTTTACTAAAGAAAAATGGCCATAAATCGTACCCATGACATCATATGAATAGACAATGTATTAAACTTGCATGAAGCCAGAATGTAACAGGTAGCTTAACTGCAAACACGTTGATGCTTACTGTTGGTGGGCTTTGAACATTGATGAACTTGCAAAGAGCAGGGAACTTGGCCTACATGCATGTGCTGACGTGAATAGCAACATATCCGGTTTTCTGGCTGATTGGAACACAGGCTATAGGACCCGGCAGGCAGCAAACGACGCTGGCTACTTCACCGGCTCGAGCAGTACAAGCATGGCCATGGCGACCATGGAAGGCCGGTACAGTTGTGGCATGTCGGTAGGCTGCGCCACACATGGTCGGCAACTGCTAATCGGTAGGATGCAGGACACGTTATGAAAACAGATAGCATACTTGGCTTGCGGCATGATGTAGACGATAGATGAAATATAGGGACTAAGATATGATGGAGGTGCTCACCGGTGGTCAGCTACCGATGGCGTTGACAGGCCTGCTCATCTAGATGAGAAGTCCTCCATCGACGAATCAGCATGTGAGTGTGAGGAAAACTTGGACGATGGCTAATCTATTCCGGTTGGTCGATGACGGAGCAGACAAGATGGGTGACAATCTGATGAAGTTTGTAGTGGTGGCGTTTGCCTCCTGTAGAACTCGATGCGGCGCAGGGGATGGACATATGAACAGATCACGGCGGCGGCGGTGGCTTGTGACGAGGTGTAGAGATTCATGATCATCGACGAGGCAAGGAGGCCACAGGCATATATTTATATGCACAAGGTTAAAGCCAAGTTGGAATAGGATTAGATTTTATTATTTTCGGAATTAATGAATTTCATGACTAGAAATAATTCTAGAAAATTTAGAATTACTATTTGAGCCACATAAATACTCTGAAAGATTCTAAAAATTCAGGGAAAATTTCCAGAGATATTTTGGAACTGGAGGAACCCAAAGAAAGTATTTGGAGCTCACTATAAGATAATTTTGAAGTTTCTAAAAATTAGATTATGCTTGTAGAAAAATAGGAAGAAGTTCCGACAAAAGCAGAAAAAATTCACGAGAAGTTTGTAGAGATTGATTAACGGACGGTGAATTGAAAGGAGTGATACGGAGTAGAAGAAGATGATCTAGGAATTCTCCATATGAAAAGATTAAGATCGAGAAAGTAGAGATTTAGTTACAGAAAAAGGCAGAGACAAGCCAGAAAAAAATAAACGACTTACTAAACGCGTTTTGAAAATTTTACTCGCTCATAACACCAAGTTAAGCAACAAGCAAACATCACATCATGAAAAGCCTATCAAATTAATATGGAAAAGTTTTAAACCACAGTTTTCTACATTTAAATTAGCAGCAACTTAATTTATCGGATAAGTTTTATTCAAATATTAAAATCATTTATTTTATTTAGTGTTTTCTAAGCACAACCCAAAATTGAAAACTTTGGGGTGTGACATTCTATTTGAAGGCTAGCTACTCTAGAGATGGAAAAGAATTTTAAGCAAAATTTAGAGCACAACGTTTCCCAATCTCCTTGCATACTTCCTACAGTTTGTTTGTACCAATGTTTAGCTTTTCTCGTCAAAGAGAACGGAAAGAGCTTCCATTGTAAAGATTCATTTGACATGCCAACAATGCGCAAGCATGCACATGTCTGTAAAAACTCTTGTAGGTGTGAGTATGAGTTTTCATCGCCTTCTCCCGAGAAGGATTGTTCTTGAATCATGTTTATTATACATGGGCGCAGCTCATAACCACATGTTAGGATAGGCTTTGAAGATTCTGGTGGCTTTAGGTTTGTGCTCGTGGGTTTGGCATATTGATAGATAGGAGTGGAATTCATAATGAAAAGGAAAGAAGAGAATAAAACAATAAAAAGATAAAAGAGTATGATACAAGGTTAAGATAGGTTTGAAGTTAACTTAGCAACCGTTTCCTCGGCAACGGTGCCAGAAAGCTTGTTAGTATTTATTAACGCACACAGATAAATCCGCAAGCGCACAAATACCGCTGTAGCTTTCACCAGAAGTATTCTAAGTATCGAATCCACAGGGAAACGTGTGAGACTAACTATAATCTAACTTAACTCGGAATAGCTATGTCTTCTACTGTTCTAATCTCAGGAGTATAAAGACTTAAGAAAGTCGAGAGTATAAAGGAGATCACCAAGGTCTTCTAGTTCTAATCTCGGTAAGCTATGTCTTCTATTGTTCTATCTGGGGACATTACTTAAGGAAAGACACCAATAGAGGATGCTTTTCCTTAGCAACCAGGTCCTACTTAGCCTACAAACGAGAGGTGGACTACAAAGGATTCAACGAGGCTATAAGAGTCACCCTCGCGAGCTATCACTGATCTAGAATGTAGGGTACATCCACGAGTAACTGAGTCTAAGCACCACACTTACACTATGAATACTACTTTAACCTATGGCCAATAGATTAAAGCACTCAAAAGAGAGTCACAAACTAGGAGAACAATATAAACACATTGCTTACTTAAATCAGAAGTTGATTACTAGAGAAATCTCAGACATAGGTTGACTTCTGCCAAGGTACAAGCCGTAGAGAGAGCACCGATAGGCCGACACCTCCTCCAAACTCTTCCCCTACTCTCACCCTCTCTATTTCTAAAGACTAGATCCTAACGAGGACTAATCTTCTCTTGATAGCTGGCGCTAGATCCTTGTTGGCATTTCTTAGTGTCATCATTAGGAGTTGTGTTTCCTAGCAATGGCACCAGAAACACCGTACGATATTTCTGAACACATGCAAAAATATTCTTCAAGCGCACGGATATATCGTTGTAGCATTTCACCCGGAAGTATTCGAGTATCATTCATTTATATTTTTCCCAAAGGAAGGCATGGTGTAAAAGTCTCTAGTAGGGACATGGACAAGATAACATGATAGTATACTTGACCAAAGTTCACAACAGGGGTAAACCATGATAAATGTTGGATAGTGTGAAGGATGAAGATAAAAGAAAGAATAAAGGAATAAACCTAAACTGGAGCAGGCATATCTTTTATAGCTATGCTAAGATTAGCAGATCATACAAATACGTGAATTTCTAAAGGTAGACATCCTAAATTAAGTTAGCTTTGGTCACTATAGACTTACTTCGGGCACCGGCGTACACCTGGTCTGCCATGCGATACTGGTCTGTAGCTCTACGCCATATCCGAACGTGGGGGATTACGAAGGATGTACAGGGCTAGCACCACCTGCCGCCTATCCCTCAACCAGAGGATATGAGGCAAACAAAGGTAACTTCTAACGTAGACATCACATCTACATTATCGGTTACTACTCTAGCGGTGGCTAGGAACTTCCATCTTTATCAGGAGTCCTCTTACTAGAGCATCCACCTCATGGACGGACAATGAACCCACAAGAATATAGCAACCAAAACTAATATTAAATTAGAACCTACTACCTTATTTTAGGTCTTGGTCTAAACATGTATGTTGTATGAAAGATTAAGCATAAAGTTCCATATGCACAAGAACTTAGCTCTAGTTTCATAACATAGCTATATTGATAGGATAAGAACAAGAACAAGATGAAGAACATGACATGAATCACAATGAAGACCATTATATTGATCATACCAAATATCTTCAAGGTGCTCTTGATCTTCAATTACAAGCTTTGCCAAGCTCCTAACTACACTAAAAATAGTAAAAATACAAGTGGAGAGAGAGGCTCAAATGTGGTGTGTGTTGTGGAGGTGAGCCTTGCCCTTCTTATATATTGAATGTATGACGGTTTGGCACTGATATTTTTGGTAACCACCGGGAACCACCTCCACACACCGCCATGCAACCGCCAGAGCGAGGTGGGCCCGAGAGGCGGTGCTGGCGGTGCGGGCGCACCCAGGGTGCGGCTGCACCCTGGCTAGCCCCTCTCGCCATCGCCTCGCTCTGGTGGGCACCGGGTTGGGTCTGGATCTCCTCCATGGTGGTGTCTCAGCCCATATATGAAGAATTGTTGGGCTTTTCCATTCTCCTCCCTTGTGTATTTCTAGAATATGCATTCTGCTTTGCGCTTTCTTCTTTTGTTTTTGTGCATTTTCACTTGCTTTCGGTAATTGTCCTGCAAAACATGTTTTCTTGGAATACAAGTGGAACTAGGTTAATAATATTTGCATATGTCAAAGTGTGTTAATTTCTCCTATTTTGGATTATATTTGGTGGTTATAAATGTGCAATAGTGAACACCAACAAATCCCCAAAGCTTAACCTTTGCTCATCCCAAGCAAATAGCTAAGTACTTGGTTGTTGATGAGGAGTTGCTTCAATGCCAGTTACATTACAAAAGTGCCATGCCTATAACAAAGTTTTCTTCCTTGATTTGAATGAATTGGTATTCTATCCACCCTTTATTATCTCATTACCTACGGGGCTTTTAGCCTTCTCCAAGTCTTAGGTGGTTGAAAGATAGAACGGTTCATAGAAATGCTTATCATTCGTTCCTTGATCGACTTTCTTTTTGGAGGTTTTTCAAAGTTTTATAAAGAAATTAGGTTCCCCGAGTGATTCACTCGGTCGCTCAGAAGTGTATGATCCTAACCAAAGGCTTTTTATGTTTTCCTTTCTTTTCATCCTACCAACTACATGGCTTATGTGGATCTTCGGGTAGGTATAAAAGAAGGCACACTTGCATCACATAATGTTGCTAAGTCAAAAACCAGACCTCACAGAGATGCAAATCATACACTTTGATCAAGACGTGCAAGTGTGTGGAAATTTTATAATCTTCCTAAATCTACATATTTTTGTACTCCTTTGAACATGACTCTCTTTTGATGATTGCGTTGGAAAGTATGGGCTATCTTTCTCTCTTCTTTTTTTTCATCATGCTTTTTTTAGCATGGGATTATTACTTTCTTTTTTTCTCATGCTCTTTGGCATGTATTTTTCTCTCATGCCCTTTGGCATGGATTTCTTTCTCTTCTTTTTTTAGCATAGCCCATACTCCCTTTTGGCATATAAAAACTTTGGAGAGAGAGACTCATGTTTAAATGAATGGAGTAATTTATTTGGTGGGTGAAAAACATGTTTTGCGTAACTCTTAGTGTAAGAGTCAGCAGTTTATTGGTGGATGTACGCGTGTCTTGATCATGGGTGCATGACGAGAATCTCAACAAGGGTCACAACAATTTGACAAAGCTTAACATGATAACAAGCAGCATATGACTAAGGTTTTGTATTTGTAGAACATGTCATATGGCTTTGGTAGGAAGTACAAGTCACTGAGGAATTTTTAATTTTAGCATTTTGAAAATAAAAACTCCAGATGTCAAGTCTTTCTTAGAACAATGTCATAGCAAATTTCTGTTGCACCATGTCATATCTCGCAACAACTTAGACTAGATTAGGCATTTACAACCCACAAGTTTCAAGTTTTTAGGATGAGACATTTTTAGCCAATTAACTCAAATCTTGGGGAAAGCTAAGTTATAAACTAGGCACAGTCAAAATATAGGACAGAGCAACTATTCATCATTTCAACAAAGGAGAAACTAAACGTTCTTACTACACATATGTGGAGTGAAATAAAAGTTATTATTATTATTATTATTATTATTATTATTATTATTATTATTATTATTATTATTATTATTATTATTATTATTATTATTATTATTATTATTATTATTATTATTATTATTATTATTATTATTATTATTATTATTATTATTATTATTATTATTATTATTATTATTATTATTATTATTATTATTATTATTATTATTATTATTATTATTATCATCATCATCATCATCATCATCATTTTTTATCAAGGTTCACTAGACAGATTTTCACCTCTATTGTCATCTCAAGGACTTTCCCTCATGAAGTTGATAAATTCCTGCAAGGGTTAGTCCACATAATCAACCAATATCTACACTAATTGTTTTGGTTCAATAATCAAACTAGGCACCATGTCTAATTTGATCAAGGTAGGCTAGTTAACCTAAGCACCATGCTTACATTAAAAAGCCTATAGAAGTATGATCATTACATTCGAATTTCAAACTAAGCACCATGCTTAATTTAAATGATGTAGAACCAAAACTTCCAAACCAAAACATGTCGGCATAGACAAGAAGTATGAAAGAATAAACAAGATTCATCCAACAATGGTGAAAACATTGAATGGTGAAAGAGGACCATTATTATTATTATTATTATTATTATTATTATTATTATTATTATTATTATTATTATTATTATTATTATTATTATTATTATTATTATTATTATTATTATTATTATTATTATTATTATTATTATTATTATTATTATTATTATTATTATTATTATTATTATTATTATTATTATTATTATTATTATTATTATTATTATTATTATGCAAGGTAACGGAAAATGGTGAGAGTGCAAGATACACGTTACCTTGTGGGGGTCCTCCCCCAAGCTAGCTCAAAGCCTATGGTTTGGGGCTGTATCCCTGTGCTTTTTAGCTCTTCCTGCATGGTTAGGAAATGGTAGATCACGAGTGGACTTACCATCCCTCATGATTACCGCATTGATATTTTCAAATGAAATCTTGGGGTGTCCCGGGATCTTTTCAAAATCATATGCAGGAACTATAGTAGCAAATTGAGCTAGTTGGGTTTCAAACATTTTATTAAGGCTTAATTATTTTTCAAAGAAAAAAGGTTGAGCCTTCTGAATTTGAATTAATGTTTTCTAAAATTTTATCGTTAGAGGTAAGTTTCTTTGTCAAGTTTTCATTTATTTGAGCTTACCCTAACACAAGATCTTCCAAGGAAGGTTGATTTTCAAAATTTGAATTGTGAGCAAAGTTACCTTCCTGATTCTGTGGTGCAACTGATTCCACCCTGGATCTCCTTATGGACAAGACCCGTTGTAGTTGTTGTACCACATATCTACCTGGGTTTCGAGGTAGTCATTCCCCAAATGTCCGAAGTTTCTGCACATCTCGCATGGTATATGCGAGTAGGGCGATTGGACGATACCATAAGTTGCTCCTTTTATGGCACTGTGCTTGTCCAAGCATTTTATTAGGAGACCCAATTTTGTGGCCAGCATATCCGTTTCCTCCATGGTATGCATGCCATCTTGTTGTTCATCTTGGAGCCTCTCATCCCCCACCATTGATTGGACACCATTTTCTCAATGAGGGCCGTAGCTCCATTGATGGTGAGCGAGAGGAAGGCTCCTCTAGCAGCAGCATCAATATGTCCTCTTAACATGGGGGTTAACCCATTATAGAAGTTCTAGAGGACTAGCCAATTCTCCATCCCATGGTGCGGGTAGGTAAGGATGTATTCTTGCAGCCTCTCCCACGCCTTGGGGATGGATTCCATAGTATTCTGCTAGAAACTTGAAATCCGCCCCCGTAGGGCATTGGTTTTGCCCATGGGGAAGAATTTCTCGAGGAACACCGTGGAGCATTTTGCCCACGTGTTGACAGCTTCCCATTCCTTGTAGAACCACTATTTTGCCCTCCCTAAGAGGGAGAATGGGAACAAACAGAGTCTGATTATCTCTGGTGTGACACCCCCCATGACGATGGTGTCTCATAGCGCCAGGAAGTGTTAGAGATGTGCGTTGGCGTCCTCGCTAGGAAATCCATAGAATGGATTTGCTAGCACCATCATGATTAGGCTAGTCTTTAGTTCAAAGCTCGCATTGCCCATGTTGATAGCGGGCCCAACGAGCACGTTGGAAACATTAGGGACGGAGTAATTGCGTAGGGTCTTATCGGCCATGGTGTTTGGTATGGATGGTGCTGGGGTGACGGGTTTGGTTGTCGGTGGAGTAGCAGAAGGAGGATCGACACAAGGTCGAGCCTCCTTTAGGAATGACTCCAGATTTTTGGTGAAGGTCATCGGCAAGTCAAAACTGTCTTACACTATCCTAGTTTCACCCACAACAGGAGAAAACAAGCAAAGTTATCCTGTTATGATCAATGGCTACTACACATGCATATTATCATGAACATGTCCTAAAAGATTCTTTTAAACCAGTGCCTTCCCCGGCAATGATGCCAGAAATGCTTGTTGGTGTTTCTTAGCATCATCACTAGGAGTTGTGTTTCCTAGCAATGGCACCAGAAACACCATATGATATTTCTGAACACATGCAAAAATATTTTGCAAGCGCATGGATATATTGTTGTAGCATTTCACCCGAAAGTATTCGAGTATCTTTCATTTATATTTTTCCCAAAGGAAGGCATGGTGTAAAAGTGTTTAGTAGGGACATGGACAAGATAACATGACTGTATATTAGACCAAAGTTCATAACAGGGGTAAACCATGATAAATGTTAGATAGTGTGACACACGCACTCAAGCCAATCTCAAGGATGAAGATAAAAGAAAGAATAAAGAATAAAAGAATAAACCTAAACTGGAGCAAGCATATCTTGTATAGCTATGCTAAGATTAGCAGATCATAAAAATACATGAATTTCTAATGGTAGAGATCCTAAGTTAAGTTAGCTCTAGTCGCTATAGACTTACCTCGGGCACCGGTGTACACCTGGTCTGCCAAGCGATACCAGCCTGTAGCTCTATGTTGTATCCAAATATGGGGGATTATGAAGGACGGACAGGGCTGTCACCACCTACCGCCTACCCCTCAACTGGAGGATACAAGGCAAATGAAGGTAACTTCTAATGTAGACACCACGTCTACGTTATCGGTTACTACTCTAGCGGTGGCCAGGAACTTCTGTCTTTATCAGGAGTCTTATTACTAGAGCATCTGCCTTGGGGACGGACGACGAACCCACAAGAATATGGCAACCAAAACTAATATTAAAGTAGAACCTACTACCTTATTTTAGGTCTTGGTCTAAACATGTATGTTGTATGAAAGATTAAGCATAAAGTTCCATGTGCACAAGAACTTAGCTCTAGTTTCATAACATAGCTATATTGATAGGATAAGAACAAGAACAAGATGAAGAACATGACATGAATCACAATGAAGACCATTATATTGATCATACCAAATATCTTCAAGGTGCTCTTGATCTTCAATTACAAGCTTTGCCAAGCTCCTAACTACACCAAAAATAGTAAAATACAAGTGGAGGGAGAGAGGCTCAAATGCAATCTGTGTTGTGGAGGTGAGCCTAGCCCTTCTTATGTAGTGAATGTATGATGGTTTGGCGCTGATATTATTGGTAACCACTGGAACCACCTCCACACACCGCCATGCAACCGCTAGAGCGATGTGGGCCCAAGAGGCGGTGCTAGCAGTGTGGGCGCACCCAGGGTGCGGCTACACCTTGGCTAGCCCCTCTCACCACCGCCTCGGTCTGGTGGGCTCTGGGCTGGGTCTGGATCTCCTCCATGGTGGTTTCTCGGCCCATATATGAAGAATTGTTGGGCTTTTCCATTCTCCTCCCTTGCACATTTCTAGAATATGTGTTCTACTTTGCGCTTTCTTCTTTTGTTTTTGTGCATTTTCACTTGCTTTCGGTAATTGTCCTGCAAAACATGTTTTCTCGGAGTACAAGTGGAACTAGGTTAATAATATATGCATGTGTCAAAGTTTGTTTATTTCTGCTATTTTGGATTATATTTGGTGGTTATAAATGTGCAATAGTGACCGCCAACAATCCTCACGAGGAGGATATGAATTAGGGTTTCAGGATGCCTTTGCCTTAGGGGGTATAGCGCTGTATATATCGGTTGGCGTGTCAATCCTTAGCCCTCAGATCAAAATGACTTTAAGCGACGATGGAGATTGGATCTCAATGGCGGTGGGGAACTTACATAATGAGGAGGGGCTGACATCATGGTCCCACAGGTCGGCTGAACTAGGGGTGGGGTTAGCCAACCTCCCTCTATGGCAGGTAGGCCCTTTCTTCCGGTGGAAGCTTCTGGACTTTGTCTTGAGTGGATATTCACAGGTGCCGCAGGTTGAATCTCTTTCTAATGTCTGTTTGCTTGTTTGGAGAGTATGATAGTGGTCCTGGCACTGTTTTTATGGATAAATCCTCCTGTAATATATAAATCACCAAAGCTCATTGAATTCATTAGTTTAAACCCCTATACCTATGTTTGGTGAGGGAATTAAGTATAAATGCAGGTTATGTTGATGGTTTATAATGGATGTTAACTACCGTCAACACCTGCCATGTCAGTGATCCATAGGATGGCCTCCTAGGAGCATCTCCACCATCAATCCAATTCGGTTTGATCCAAAGGTGGACGTTGAGTTGCCTTGGATCCATGGGCCCATCGTCATTCACTTGGAGGGCTATAACCAACCTCCAAACTGCCTTACCTACAAAAATAACCCATGTGCTATCTTAACAACCGCCATGGAGGAGCAATCAAGGCCTTAGGAGCTTGAGGTGGTGCATCGAAGGGTCGGCCAACACCACACTAGGTCAGTCGATGCCCCTACCTCTCCACTGCCTCTGCCACTACCTACAAGTACCCCTATGACTTCCTCAAGCTATAAAAGGCGAGGTGGAGCTTGATGAAGATCATCCCCATGCATCACTTTTAGCATCAAGCATCTCCAAGCTTAGAATAGCTCTCTAGCAAGCTCTAGTAGTAGTCCTAGAAGTAGTAGTTAGCTAGTAGTGGAGAAGAGTCGAGTGGAGCTTCACCTTGGGAGTCCAGAAGAGTCTTTTGGAGTCTTCGAGTCTGGTATAGCTCCTTTGTAATCTTTTCTTTAGCATTTACTTTATTCAGTACTTTACTTTGTTCAGTACTTTATTTAAGTAATATAGCTTTGCTTTAGTTCAAGTCCTGTCTTGCTCTTGTTTATCATTAGTGAGCTTAGGTGCTTGTTCTGTGGCACATGCATCATAGTTATCTTAGTGTTTAGTTTGCTCTTCTCTAGTAATTGCTCTGTCATCTGGTTAAGGTGTCTCATTCTTGAGCTCAGATTAAGACAACGAGTTTACAGATTAAGTGCGGTGCTTAGGCTATATCTTACCTGTAGATATAGCTAGATCCCCGAATAGTTTGTGGTAGTGGTAGGTGGTGACAGCCCTGCTTTCCTTTGTAGTCCACTACGTTGGGTCTAGTTATTAAAATGTAGGGTTCATTGTGCTTTGTGCTTGAACCTAATTCAGGGCAAGTACGCCCCTTTTATTAGAGATGTTCCAGCTATCATTAGTTACCTTTGTTGTCTTAGATTACACTCTTCTCTTCCACTCAAGCTACACTACATTTCTAGCTACTTCTGTGCTTTTGCTATCCCCTTACCTTTTCCATCCATCATCCACACTACATCCACCTACATAGCCTACCTATCCACAGCCTCCCAAAGCACACCTACCCACGTTCCTTTGGGAAAATATAAATTTGACACTTGGTACTCACCAAGCGAAGTGCTACATGATAGTTCTATGCGCTTGCAGAATCCCCTTTCCTAGACACATATACGAACCATCAACAAAGAGAATGAGGCACTGTGTTTAGATTGGGCGCTCGAGGGAAAGGTGCTATGCCTAACGGCTGTTCATGTGAACACAGTTCGCTCAGCCATGAAACCAGCATGGGGCAACCCAGCTAGTCTCAAGTTCAGGGTGATCAGAGAGAAAGAGGATAACTTGTTCATGGTTGAGTTTGGTTGTAGCTCTGATCTAGAGAGGTCTTTGGCTTGCACGCCATGGATGGTTGGAAAGTATGCTGTCATTTTGCAACATTATGACAAGAAACTGAGTGCGTTCGAGATCGTGTTTGATTAGATGGAGATGTGGGTGAGGATCCTGAATTTACCGCTTGGTTGGATGAATCGGACAAGGGGCTTTCGTGCTATGAGCTTGATCAGCCGAGTGGTTAAGATGGACATGGATGCAGATGGAAAGGCTAGCGGTGCTTTTCTATGAGCTCGGGTAGCCATTGAGATAGATAAAACCTTGCGGGGCTGGGTGCTTCTCCGCACATGCAAGATAGAGGAGCCACGCTAGTTTCATGCCCAATATGAGAAGCTTCCATACTATTGTTTTGGGTGCACTATGATAGGGCACTCAGAAGTGGAGTACTCACATCCGGTGTTGCTTGATGATCATGGAAAATTACCATATGATGTTCAACTAAGGGCGCCTGAGGAGAGAAGGCATCACTGGCAATCCTTTGTTGGGGTTGTTGCTGAATCTGTTGGTAGCGGATCCTCCTCGGCATCCAAGCCATCGAGGGCACAATTCAGCCGTTCTGGTGATAGCCGGTCCTCGATTGGTGATGAGGGTTCCCATCGCTTGTTAGATTACATGGGGGAGACTGAAGAGCTAGAAGAGGTGCAATCACCACTTAAACTACAATCTGCTCATATCCTCGGAGCAAGGGGGCAGGCTGGTGCTGGCGTAAACTGATAGCTCAATCTGCAGGAGGAGGAAATGAGTCGGGCTCCACCATAGAAAAGGAAAAATAAGGTACTAAGCCTGGCAACTCAGACGCTAGACTTGAACATACCTTTGGTGGGATACATAAGCATTATGCTAGCTGACCTGGTGAACTCTAAGGTGAACCAACTTGACGTTAGAGATAGTGGTGGTGATAGTATGATTGAAAAGTTGAAGAAGCAAAAGAGGGGGACTACCCAAGTTGCAGGATCGGCGACGGCTGCAAGTAGCAGCCCACACTGAGAGCCATGAAAATCTTATGCATGAACTAACTGGGTGTGGGGCAATCTGAGGCAGTTGAAGAACTTTGTAGCTTGCTATAGCTACATCAACCTTTCTTTGTCTTCTTGTTAGAGACGCATATTTTCTTTGATCAAGTGGATGGTCTTAAATAATCCTTAGGCTTTGCTAATGGCCTCGAGGTTGGGAGTTTTGGAAGGGGTGGTGGACTGGCCCTCCTCTAGACATGTGATGTTGATGTGAAGCTTCAGAGCTGTGACAAGCTGCACATTGATGTTGTAGTGTTGGACCGGGGGACACAAACGTGACTTTGGAGGTTTACGGGGTTCTATGGAGAATCCAAATGGGAGTTGAGATATAGGAGTTGGGAATGTCTAAAATACCTCAACACTCAAAGTGATCTCCCCTGGCTATGTGTGGGAGATTTTAATGAGGTGCTTGAGGCGCATGAGCAGTTTGGGGGGCAGACCCGTCTAGAGAGGCAAATGGATGGTTTTAGAGAAGCTGTACAAGTTTGTGGTTTCTCAGACCTAGGTTTCATTGGCCTACCCTACACTTGGGATAATAGGCAACATGGAAGTGATATTGTCAAGGTTCGGCTGGACAGGGGGCTAGCGTCTTTGGCCTTCCTTGAGCTATTCAAAGATACAAAGGTGTGGCACGTGCAAACAACTGAATCAGACCATTGTTTCCTTATGCTTGAGTGCCATCAGAACCAGCCGAGGTGAAGACTAGGGCGCCACCACTTCAAATATGAAAATATGTGGCATCGGGATCCATCTTACGTGCGTGCGGTGGAAGCTGCTTGGTGCATTCTAGGTGATCATTTGTCGCTTGGACAAATCTCAGGCCATCTCAGTGGCCTTGGTCAGTCCTTATCTGAATGGGACCACACAACCTTTGGGTCGGTTCGCAAGAACTGAGCTCATTTGTGGAAGGAATTGGAATAGATTAGAGGCCAGTCTCTTGGAATAGGACCATCTAATGAAGAATGATGACTGATGAAGCAGATCTTTGAATTGCTATCAAGGGAGGAAGTGATGGAGAAACAAAGATCTCATGCTGACTGGCTAAGAGAGGGCGACCTCAATACTGCTTTCTTTCAAGCCAAGTCATGGGAGCGTGCTAAGTGCAATCATATTACCTCTCTAATGCGAATAGATGGGGTAACGGTGGTTGTGCAGACTGACATTGAATGCGTGGTGAGACAATTCTACTCCGAGATGTTTATTGTGCAGGAGATATTGGAGCTAGGACCGGTGCTGGACCATGTTTCTCAAAGAGTTACGGATCAGATGAATGCTGAACTCACAAAACCATTTGAAGCTGAGGAGGTCCACATGGCTTTGTTCATGATGGGGCCAAACAAGCCTTCTGAACCCGATGGTTTCACAACGGGGTTTTTTTAGCACCATTGGTAGTTGCTTGGACCCATTATTACCAAAGCAGTCCAAGATTTTCTTAATGGAGGTGAGATGCCAAATGAGGTAACTATGACCATGTTGGCATTTCTTAACGCAATCACCAAGTGAGGAGGTTTTAAGTCCATCACTCGTAACGACGCTAGAAATACCTGACTGGCATTCCTAAACATCATTACTCGAGAATGTATTTCCCTAAAATTGGCGCCAGGGCATTGTTAAGGGTTTACAGTTGCAAGGTAATGACGCGTAGAAATGCCTAGTTGGCGTTCCTAACCGTCACTACTCAGGAGTGTATTCCCTCAGCACTGACGCTTATGCATGTTGGAAATTACGGTCTCTAGGTAGTGGTACTTAGAAACACCAATCATGATAGTCCTAATATGTTTACAGACCAAAATCCTCAAGCGTACAGAACTATCATTGTAGCATTTCACCTAGGAGTATTCCAAGGTATCGTTATTTATATTTTTCCAAAGGAGGGCAAGGTGTTTGTATCTAGCATTGGTATAAACATGATTACATACTTGCAGGATGGACAAAGCTTATGACAGGGGTAAAAATGGTATTTTGAGGAAAGTGGACACACATCTGGGTTAACCTCAAGGATAAAAGGAAAACAACGAATAAAAGAATGTTCCTATGTGGAGCCAGCATGTTCTAATATATCCGTGCAAAGAATAGTTGATAATCATACAAGTTATATGACTAGAGTTAGAGCTAAGTTGAAGATGGACAGGGAGATCTCTGAGCACTGGTTTGCCAGCAAGCGCGAGAAACTTTAAGACTCCTACACAATACCTAAACATGGAGGATTACAAGGGATAGACAGGGCTATCACCACCTGCCGCCTACCCCTCAACCGTGGGATACTGTCATATCCATAGGTTCCCATGTACCCAAGCACCACGCCTGTGTACAAAGAAACTACCTATACCCCCCGGTTCCCCGACCCTACGGATCGATAGGTAAAGAATATAGGCAAACCCAAAGGAACAACGAACCGCCACCCCAACCTAACCGTACTTCTACTCATACAAATCATATGAATGTTGAAGAACGATGATGAACATGTCAAGACCATAGCATACAAACTATAGACTAGTTCATACATCATGATTATAACATGATCAAGACATGCTCTAGTTCATATGCATTACTATATGATAAAGATGAAAACTTGCACTTGGAAGAACTCATTGTATTCATACCACAGTGTTGCTCTTCTTCCAAGGAGACAAGCTCTCCTTGCAGCTCTTGCCTTTGCTCACAACTACTTCTAAAACTATGAAAAGAGAGTACAAGTGGAGGTGATGTGTGTAACCCAAATGATGTGTGTATTGGAGGAGAGCTCCACCCTTGCTTAAATAGTGAGTGAAGGACGGTTTGGCGCCAGCAAATGGGGAAACCACCGGGAATCGACCCAAGGTGCATTGATGGCACTACTAGAGCGAGGTGGGCCCGAGAGGCAGCACCGGGAGTGCGGGCGCACCTAGGGTGCGGGCGCACCCTGGTTGGCCCTGCTCACCACCGCTTGCTCTGGTGGGCTTTGGGCTAGGCCTGGACTTCCTCCACAGTGGTGTTTTAGCCCAGGTAGTTGTATAGGTGGGCTTCTCCTTTGTTTCTCTTTTGCGCCTTTCTTGAATACGCTTTCTGTTTTGGCACTTTCTCTTTTATTTTTGTGTATTTTCACTTGTTTCTGGGTATGTGTTCTGCAAAACGTGTTTCTCCGAAAACAAGTGGAACAAGGTCAAAGTATATGCATGTGTCAAAGTTTGTTTATTTCTTCTGTTTTGGATTATAATTGGTGGTTCTAGATGTGCAATAGTGACCGCCAACAAATCCCCCAAGCTTAACCTTTGATCGTCTCGAGCAAATAGCTAAGTACTTGGTTGTTGATCAGGAGTTGCTACAATGCTGATATAATTCATAAGTGCCATGTCTATAACAAAGTATTCCATCGTAATCCAAATAAGTCAGCATTTTATCCACCCTTTACTTTGATATCTGTGGGGCTTTTAGCTTTTCCAAGTTCTTGGGCGGTTGCAAGATAGAACGGTTATAACAGAATCACTAGTCATTCGCTCTTTGATTAACCATCTATCCGGAGGTTTTATAAGTTTTGCAAAATAAATGTAAGTTCCTCGAATGATTCTTTCAATTGCTCAATGTGTATGATACCTTACCAAGGCATTTTATTTTGCCTTCTTTTCATAACCTACCACTAAGGCTTTTGAGTGGAGTTTTGGGTAGGTATGAAAGTGGGCATACTTGCATCACATATATTGCTAAGTCAAAAACCGAACCACAAGGAGATGCAAATCATACACTTTGATCGACACATGCAAGGGTGTGGAATTTTTCAAATTGTTCCTATTTCTAAATATTTTTGATACTCCCTTGTATCATGACTCTCTCTTTTGAATGAATGCCTTTTGGAAAGTATGGGCTATCCTTATTTCTTTTCTTTTTCTTTTCTCTTTATCTTTTTTCTCAGGCGGACATCTAAGTACCCATTATTTTATTCATTCGGACACTTGTCCATTTTTTTTCTATCATGCCCTTTGGCATGGATTTTCTCTTCTTTTTTTTTAGGATAGACCATATCTTTCTTTTTGGCATGTGAAACTTTGGAGATAGAGATATCATGATAGATTGAATGGAGTAATTATTTGGTGGACGGAAAAGTGCATGTTGTGCGCAACTCTCAGTGTAAGAGTTGGCAGTTTTATTTGTGGGTGTACGTGTGTCTCGGTCATGGTTGCATGACAAGAATCTCAACTTAGGTCACAACAATTTGATAAAGCTCAATTCTCAAATGAGTAGCATATGTCTAAGGTTTTGAATTTGAATATCATGTCATATGGCCTTGGTAGGTATTGCATAATCATTGAGGAACTTTTGATTTTAGCATGTTGAAAATGAAATCTCCAGATGTAAAGTTGTTCTTAGAACGAAGTCATAGCAATTTCTATTTGTACTAGATCATAACTTGCAATAACTTAGAAAATGATCATGCTTTTGCAACCCACAAGTTTTCAAGTTTTTAGGATATGACATTTTTAGCCAACAAACTTAAATCTTGTGGAATACTAAGTTATAATCTAGGCACAGATGAATTATAAACAGAGCAACTATTCATCATTTTAACATAGGAGAAACTATCATTCCTTGACACATATGAGAGTGGAATAATATTTTTGGTATTTTATAATTTTCAGATTTTTTATATGCTAATAAATAAATACAAAGAAATAAAATGCTGAATTTAAAATGCAAAAACTAAGATATATGGTACCTTTGCGGGGGTCCTCCTCCAAGCTAGCTCGAGGCCTAAGGTCCCAGAGTTTGCTTGGTATTTATGCCGTCGAAGGTACTTTATTTTATATTTTATTATTATTATTATTCATCCATATTTATACGTAGTAGTTTTGGAGTAGTGAGTAATTCAAACCTAGTATTTGAATTAATCAAGGTAGACTAATCAACCTAAGCACCATGCTTAATTTGAAAAGTCTATGGAAGTATGATCACGTGGATTTGATCATACCCCAAACCAAAGTGTACTTGTATAAACCATGGAAGATAACAAACGCTTATTCGAAGGTCAACATTTTTGTGTCTTGGTTTCATCAAAGTCTACACTTAGCAGTTTTAGTACAATGGTCAAACATGTCATTTGGTCAAGGTAGGCAATTTAACCTAAGCTCCATGCTTAATTTAAAAAGCCTATGAAAATATGATCATAGATAAGCCATACTTCATACTAAAACATGCTTTATGTAGAACACTTGAAGATAAACCAAGATTTTTACAAAAGTGTTTATTTGTTTTTAGCAAAATTTATTTATAGTTTTATTATATAGGTAAATATAAAAGGACATCTACTGATTACCTTCGGTGAGGATTCATGGTTTAAAGTCCAATGAACAGGACTCCTCCCCTTCATTTCTTGCTTGATGAAGGAATATCCGTGCCCAGGGGAGTGGGCACAGATAGTTGCACCTTCTTTGCCTACCATACCTGCTTAACATTTTTGTGTGGTTGTTTCTCAGGCTGCTTGCTTTTATCATGTTGATTCATGTTAAACCCATTAAATGGGCATCTTATTGTTTGCCCTTGGATATGGAAGCAAGCATGCCCGGATCCCACATGTAACACAACATTTGTTGTGTTATGAAAAGGTCTCCCTTGGAGGAGGGGGACTTCCTTATTGTGGCCCATGTCTAGGATAACAAAGTCCATGTGGATGTATGTATCTTAGATTCTTGCCAAGATGTCCTTGGCTACCCCCGCCGGTTTTCGTGAAGATTGATCTGCCATTTGCAATCTAAAATTTGCAGTGGACAATGGTCCACCCAAAATCTTATCGTATATTACCTTGGACATGACATTAATGCTTGCTCCATGGTCGCAGAAGGCGTTATCGAAGACATGTGGGCCGATGGAGCTTGTGATTGTCAGGCGTCCAGGATCCTCCTTCTTGGTGATGAAAGGTGGATCTACAAAGTATCCTTGTTTTTCTCGATATAGAGGCTTACCAAACCTCGCGAAGATCATATTAACGGATTCGAGTGAAGCTTCAGGTTTCCCCAAAGTCTTCCCCGAATCAGGAGCAGGTAACGCAGCAGCGAGTTGAGCTATTTGTTTTTCTACCATTTTATTAAAGCTCTACAGGTTTTGAATAGAAGAAGATAAATTTTTGAGTTTTATATTTATGTTTTCAAGCATCTTATCATTATAATAAAGCTTTTAAGTCAGGTTTTCATTTATTTTTGCCTGGCCTAACACCAGGTCTTTCAAGGAAGGTTGATTCGAATTGTAATTTGAGTTAAAGTTTGAATTACCTCCTTGTGGGTGGGGCTGATTGCTCCAGCCGTTGTTATTACCTTGTTGTTGGCGGAACCCTTTATTGATGTACGAGACTTCCTCATGGGTCTCAGGGTAGTTGTTCCCTGAGTGGCCAACATCTCCACAGACCTCACACGTCATGTGTGAGTCCATGGCCTAGACAGTGCTTGTAGTAGCCTCTTTTTTAGGGGCACAATCATCCAGTCTTTTCATCAGCAAGTATAATTTTGCAGCAAGCAAGTCCGTCTCCTTCATGGTATGCATGCCTTTTTGTGTTTTGCGTTCCTCTCCCCAGCTTTGGTTTGCCACTATTTTCTCAATGAGTGTTGTGGCATTGTCGATGGTGAGGGAGAGGAATGCTCCTCCAACAGTAGCATTGATGTGCCCTTTGACATGGTCGTGAGGCCTTCATAAAAGTTTTGGAGCATGAGCCAATCTTCCACCCGTGGTGGGGGCAGGCTCAGACATAGTCCTAGAGCCTCTCTCACACTTTGAGGATGGATTCGAGTGAAGTTTGCTGGAAGTTTGAAATTTTCCCCCTCGGAGCACTGGTTTTGCTCATGGGGAAAAACTTCATGAGGAACACCGCGGAACAGTTGTCCCACATGTTGACAGCTTCCTTGTTCTAGTAAAACCATTGTTTCGCCTTCCCCGCGAGGGAGAAGGGAAACAGGCGAAGCTTGATGCTAGCTGGTGCGACGTCTTTAATGATGATAGTGTCACACAACTCACGAAAGTGTTGAAGGTGAGCATTCGCGTCCTCACTTGGCAAACTACAGAACTGGTTTGCCTGCACTATCATGATGAGGCCGGTGTGCAGCTCAAAGTTTCCAGTCCCAGTGTTGACAGCGGTAAGGGTGGGCAAAATACCCGATACCCAATTCCTGAACCCGAATTACCCGAACCTAGACCCGAAGTACCCGAACCCAAAATACCCGATCACAATTTCGGATAGTGATTGTAAAAACCCGAAATTAGTTTGGGTAATTCGGGTAATGTTTCCCGGTACCCGAACTACCCAAATTACTCGAAATATCTCAAATATTTGCTCTTCTATTCCTAATACAAAGACATGAAGTATTTCAATGCCATATAAATATATTATTTGGTATGAATTAATGTAGATTTATGCTAACTTGATAATTGATTTGTTGGTAATTGATATGAAGACATGATGTGATTTATACGACTATTGTTTATTGCTTTAAAATGGTACTTGAATTCTTCTAAAATGGTTGGTTTTGTCAATTTCAGGTATATCGGGTAAAACCCGAACCTGAATTATCGGGTACCCGAAATTTTGAGTAATGTTTTTTTGAGACAAAAATCGGGTAACAATTTTTAATACCCGAATTTCCAACTACCCGAATTACCCGACCCGAATTTTTTGGGTAACCCAAATGCCCAGCCTTAGATAGCGGGCCCAATGGGCACGTTGGCAACAACGGGGGTGGAGTAGTCGCGAAGTGACTTGGCCATGACGATAGTAGCGAATGGTATGGGGGTGAATGATTTGTGTAACAGAACCGTCCAAATTATAAGAGCACAAGTACAAAAACAATCACCGAAATGATCAAATTCTCGCACTTGAGCCCATATAACTCCGGTAGTCCAATGAAATCACGAGGGATTTCAAACCAACCAACATACAAGCCAAGATCGTAGTGATTCAACATAACAAGTCACATGTTACAACCATTTCACAAGTAATTCAATATACATCGGAGTTTAACAAAGTTATTACAACTGAAGTTCAAAAGTAGCGGAAGCAAAGTAATTTGAAACTAATATTATTCTTATTTCAAATACATGTCAGTACCACGGTCGACTTCCAACAAAAGCATTAGAGAGAAGATAAATAAGAAGGATCATGCCCATGATCACACTCCGCCTCTACGGCAGGAGCCAACCAACTCTTGCAGTCGCCATGATACATCATAACCTGCAACAAGTGGGGATAAAACCCTGAGTACGACAAAGTACTCAGCTAGACTTACCCGTCAGAAACCAGAAATAAGGTGACACCAAGGATTATGCAAGGTTGATATAAAGTGGGGCTAGCTTGACAACTTTTTGCATAAAAGCTTAATATAGATGATCAATCATTAATGCTTAAGCATCAAGTTAATTATCATTTACCTATCATCTATATTAGAACCTATACTAGAGCACTCACTTTATTAGGAGCAAACAATATTAACCATAGCAGGTATAAATTGAGGCAACCTTTCCATCGTTATCCAATTAACCATCCGTTCAATTTAATGGAATCTACGTTGCCGCTGCTCAAGTCAAGTGCTCACTAACCGGGAGCGACGGCGATTCGAATCGAATTCCTATCCAGCTGGAGGGGTATTTCTAACACTCACCGCGCAGGCCCCTGCCAGGGTCGCACAAGCCACCTTTTCATATGATTCAGGAATCGCGGGTCCGAATGATGTCGTGACCCCAAGGGCGACACTCTGCCAGGTGATAGGGACTCTAACCCCCCCCCCCCCTTGGTCTCACGCCAATGTCCCCAAGCACATCCTTTCTCTCCTCCAAGAAGCAACCTACCATTCGATTCCCGGCCTGAACCACATTACTCGGCTTCGCGGTCGGAACGGGTTATCCGGCCAACTAAGTGTTAGACTGCGTTCAACATGACTCAAGGACGTACAGCGAATCGGTCCTTAAACGACTCAGACGGGGATAGATTCACACCCAAGACCTCCATGCCTTGTTGCTTCACTATCGTCATCCCGCCCGGTCTCATTTCATTTTATTAACACATGGTTCCATTCCACGATAGCAAATATAGCCAACCGTGCCATATATGAATATCCCTACATCTCGCAGGTGACAGGAAATCACCTGACTTCTACCGCTTAAAGCAGGGCTAAGCATCTACTCGATCCTAGTCTATGTAGGATTCAGGGATTCATATATCTGGACAAGGAATGATATAATGCAGCAAGGGTTTCCAACCAACTCCTATCACTTAATGCAGCAATACTTATAACATATATAGAATTAATTGCTTTAAAGATAGGAGGCTTATAATGCTCCGGGGCTTGCCTGGGATCCGACTCAAGTTAGAGTATGTCAGCAGAAACTCGCTTGGCGAGCATTCCCTCCGTCTAACACTTGTTCGGTCCTTCTATCTTCGGAATGGATCCACCAACTCCATCTTCGGGTTTGGCTCCACATCAGGTCCTTCACGTGCTTCAGCTACCGTACCTAAATGAGGTGCAATAATGCATATGTATGAATGCATAGAAGTGCAATAAACAAAGTAATCATGCAAGCATACCAAAGTTCACATAAACCCTAGAGCTAATTAACTTAACTATCACTTAAGCATATCCTTAAAAGATGACCAGCAAATCAATCATGACACAAGTCACACAAGATCTCAAGCACACTTAACACTAACAAGGTGTATATCCCTCTTTAGAAATCAACATAGCAAAGCAAGTCAAGGTGAAGCAACAACTATAACTAGAATATGTTAATTTCTGGACTTACAAACAGTAGCTTCATAAATCAATCATATCTGGAGTTCCATAAGTCCAAATGACTTGCAAGAAGACATTCTGGAAAGCTTAGGAAATTATATACATTTCATTTATAATCACCACAGCATGATTCCAAAGTTTCACATGTCAAATTTACACAAACACAGAAACTGGTCTAGCAAGACAGAGAGCAAGCAATTCTGTAACCCAACTTTAAATAGCTATAACTCCTAAACCACATGGCCAAATGCCACCAAATTTTAACAGAAGCTAGATACATAAATTATCTACAACTTTTGTATAAACAAGTTTTACAACAAAGCACATTATCATGAAGAACTTTGCTAAGTTTCCAGATCTGTCCAGAAACCTCATTTGCGAGAAATAATTATTAACTTATGTTGCAAACATATAATTGGACAAAACCAACTTTACCAACATGTCACACATGACTAATGAACACCAGAAAACATAGTGTCCATTCCTAAATAAATTCTTTTAATGCATTTTCTTAATTTATTTAGATAATTAGGTGGAATTATGAACACCTAACAAAAGTGCACAATAAATTCTACCAAAATTACAGTGGCCTAAAAATGCTCCCAAAAGTCCACTGTCCTAATTTCAAGCCATTTGGACAAGTATATCAACCTCTATGAAAAAGACAAATATATATTGCAATAGATCATGTGAGAGCAAGATACACTAATAACTCACTCATACAACACCCAAAATTCATGAAATTTTTACCACACATCAATCATCACATGAGTAGCATGCCACAAAAATTTCACTTCAATTGGAGCCCTAAATTTGCAGTTATGAAAATAACAAATACAACTAGTATTAAAAACCTAATCTGAAAAATCCATTTTTACAGCAAAAAAAATTAAACTAAAACAGGCCATATTATAGATCTAATGCATAGAGAATTTCACAAGGATTCCAAAAAGTACTAATTTGCTATTTTACGAATTTTCTATGATTTACTATGAAATTTCAAAGTTCCTGCAAAATCATCACAAAACAGTCCTCGTGGCACTATTCATATGAGTCTACGGCTGTGCAGATAGGCCCTCCCTTTTAGTCAAATTGTCGCGCGAGGTCCCCGACGGGAACTGAAACAGAGGAGGCGGAGCAGGGTCGCCGGCAACGGCGATGTCGGCCGGCTGAGGGCCTGCCGGGCAGCTGGGAAACGGTGGGGAAGCACTAGGGAACCGGTGCGCACGCATAGGGCTGCCAAGCTTGGTCGGAGATGGCCCTGAACGGCCTAGCCACGCGCACGGGCGGCTCCAGCAGGAGATGCTCGCCGGCGTCGGTGCTCCGGCGCGGAGGAGACAGCTGCGACGAACCTGAGGGGTTCACGAGCACCGCGGTGACCTGGCACACGCACCGGTGGTCGCAGCTCGGTCGGTGGTGGCCCGTGGCTTCGCGGCCACGTGCGACGGCGGCTTACAGCCGTGCGGCATGGCGGCGGCGGCGCTCTGGCGATGCTTGGCCCGGCAAGCATGTGCGTGAGGTGGATAACGATGAGGCGAAGGCGATAGTGCACTCGGCTGTGTCTGCGGTGGTTAGGAACGGCGGAATAGCAGTGGCGGCTCGGAGCTTTGCTCGGCCATGGCGAGCGCGCTCTGCAGAGAGCGAGAGAGAGCGAGGCGAGGCAAAGGGAGAGGTGAGTGAGGGAGCTGGGAGCTCGGGCGCGGCTCAACGGAGGGCAAGGTGATGCTAGTGGCTGCATGAGCGTGGCCGGCGTTGGGAGGAGCGAGCAGTGGCGATGCTCTGCTCGGCTGCTCGAGCGTTCATGGCAAGAGCGAGGGAAATGGACAGAGAGCGAGCGAGGGGGACCAAGGGAAAGAAGGAGGGCGAGCGCTCGGTGTTTACAGTTCGGGTTGACGACGCGTGGGCACGAGGTGGCTACCATGCAGCGAGCGAGGACGACACGCGGCGAGCACGGCCCGAGGCCTGTCGGCCATGACATGGCTTCGACTCAAATTCAGAAATTGAAGACCAACCAAATACTACTGCAAAATGATGACTGAAAACCCATACTTCCTTGCTCTGTAATTCCAAAACCATTTGATGATTCGATTGATAAATTTCTCCTTGTGGTAGTGCTACATGAGTACTACACTTTTGCTTAAAGGATCATGGTTTGGTTCGACTTGGTTTAAGAGATATATTGTCCCAAAGGAGGATACACCAAAACTGAAATCTGAACTTCAGTTCCACATTGACTGAAATGGCATTCTTCTCCCCCTTCTAACTCTTAATCCGATCGGTTTTTGCGAAAACTTCACTAATATAAGTTGTAGAGCTACATGTTAGGTCCAACTTTTCTTATATGAGTTCGGTCCACATCTCCATGGTTTTCAAGTTACAAACTCACCAACATGCCTACATGGAAACTAAAACAACCATTCAGTCCATTGAGGACTTAGCAAAAATTTCGAGCTCCCAAAACAGCACTAGATTCCAACTTGAGGGCTCGGTTACACTAAGTTAGAGACCAAACTAGCTCTTGACCATTAAACAAAGTTTGTTCCTTATAAAATTCTCTACAACTTTGTAAAAGGGTGCACAGTCATGCAAAGCTTCTAGGTCACACTTTTGAAATGGTCAAACAAAAGTGTTCTATGGTCCATACATGGTCAACCGTCACTTAGAAGCACATTTAGGCACAATGATCAACATGAACATTGTTCCATTAAGTGTCCTAAGTGTAGTTAAGGTGTTGTAGAGTCCAAACATACACACCATGTATAGGTTGCACAAAAGTGTAGGCCTCACATGGCTTGAAACATAGAACTCAAGTGAAATGCTACAGTTGTTTCATCACCATGTTTTAATTGTCTCATGTGTTTGTTTCAAGATACATGCTACACATGTTTCACTAGGTTGTCCCACATGTGTCCAAGATGTGTTGCACATGTTGCATTTGTATGTTGCATAAACACTAGTTTCCATGGGATGTAAGGCATGTTTCAGTTATAATCCAAACAAGCATATAACTCATCATTTCATGTGACTTTTTGATTCCAAACTTCATGAAACTTTTCCAAGGATCAATATAGATAGTTATTGATGTGAGACATGTGAAGATACTTTGATAACAACACCCAAGCATATATCTTTTAATTGAGCCTATATGTAAGCAAGGGTACAATATCCAAGTTTTAGGTTAGGGTTTATTTCTATAGGTTTGACTTTGGCATCATCATCTCCACTAATCTATCATGTTTGAGCTTAAACCCACTACTTAATTGGTGATAAACACCTGGGGTGTTACAGCCCTTCCCCCTTAAAAGAATCGCGTCCCGAGATTCGGAATGGAAGATCTTTTAAGGAAGAGAGACACGTTATCTAGTTCCCAACATCTGCTATAGCATTCAGCTAAAAGCTTCAACGTCGGTGAACAATTTGGTCAAAGGCACTTTTTGATACTTACTCTTTATGGTAAAATTTGTCTGAAGAATTTCCTTCGTTGACTTCCATGAAGCATTGTTACTTTGGGAGGAATCCAAGACAACGCAGTACTTCGTTCTCAATGTACATAGATCCTTGGTCTATGAGCGAACTACTACAAGTATCTGACTCTTTAGTGAACACAGCATAGTCCATATGAACTTTACATTAGACCAAAATCTTTAGAAGTATACTCGTTGAAATGACTCTATATCCACACGGTTTTGAAAAGCAGTTCTCTACCAAAATGGCTTGAGTACAACCTTCCAAAAGGGTGAGATCATAGATGACAAACATTCTCTGAGGCTATAGGATACTGACTAACCAATAGACAGGGTCTAGGTTGGTCGTAAATGTTCAAACATTCCGATATCAACTAATGGAAAACTACTTGAGGTTCCATGTGTGCAGTTCTCTTTCTCTGATGACAACACTATATTATCTGAGTCTATCGATGGGTTAGTGAATGTGATAGTTGACTCTGTCGGCTTTGTATTTCTGCCAACAGTTATCTAAAAGATTCTTTTATCCAAAGACAACAGTTATCTGGATTGAATCAGATGCAACCTCTTGGTAAAAGCATGTATAAGGTACCAAAGTATGTCATCATTGGAAAATAATTCCCAATGAAAGATGTAACGAGGCCTTAAGGACAACAAAAGTTATAATATTTACTAAACCGCGGAAAGTAGTCTACCACCAAGCGGTTGAGTAAAATTTTCCTTTGTGACTTAGTTGCACTATAAGTTGAGTTGACTTGCAGCATAACAACTTTATCAGGCCAACTTTCACCTTGAGCCTTCCTTTTTAGGATCAAACAGCAGCTCCAAGATGAGAAATCTGTTGTTTGACACTTTTCAAATTGCTTTTGTTTCGCGATGGCATACATTGATTTGTAGAAACCAAGGCTGCTCGTACATTAGGGATACGAGAAAGCAAAAGCAAATGAAAGAGTGTAAACTAGTATCTGTGAGACCTCAAAAGGGCCATCCAACAGCAGATCTCGACTATAAATTTTTCATACCAATCCGAGGATGCACACGCTTTGAACTTGCGGGTTACTTTTGCAAGGCAAAACGCATACTTTCTCTACTTCTTCACTTTAATTGATAGAACACTTTGCACTATCTGTGTGATTGTCCAAGATGAAATTGACTTGGTCACAATGGCTCTAAAATATAGAATATCACTCAAGTTGTGGCTAGTTGATCAACTTCTTGTTAGTTATCGCTCTATAAGACATAGCCTTCATAGCTACCAAAGAGTCATTACCTAGCTAGAGATTAACCTTCCTATTGGTAACTAATTAGTTGTCTTTCAACACTAAAAAGTTCCAAATCTTCACTCTTGACCACAATAATCGTGGTTGACGCAGAACGAAGGGTTGCCATCGAGGTTAGCAGATAAGGAGTCACACCAGAGATGATTGATTTCGATTGTATGGTCATTATGCACACAAGATTGAGACTTGGATAGCTCCGGTCATATGCACAATGCGCCAATCGATTCTCATCCCATAGATAACTTGTCCAACATTAAATGTTGTGTGTCCTATTTATCCAACACAGATGAGATACTTTGCTCACTAGATGACGTTTGTCAATACTAGGACAACTAAGTAGAGTCACATGTCTACCACTTCTTGCGGTCTGTTAATGTTTATGTCAGTGACCGGTTCTTCAAAGGTTATCTTCTTAGCAACTTCAGAAGGAAACTCCACTACTTTCGGTCTAAGATATGGATCTTACGATACGATATGGAGAGATAACCAAGGAAGAGTTCACATGAGAATAACACGTTGATGTTGTTCCGCAATGGATCATGACTAGAAACCACGATACCAGCGCGTGCCGAGCAACACAACCTTGTGTCGGCCGCCCACAGGAGGCTCTCGGTTTCGTCGCGGCACCGTTAGTTGCTACTCATAACACCATTAACGATCACACCACCAAGGTGAAATTTCAAGTGAAACAATTTGGGTGGTAAAAACAAGCATTATACAAGGGAGGGATAGCAAGCAAAGGTAGTCACCAGGTTTGGAATTAACCAGGAGGCGATCCAAAAATTCACACACACCACAAGGGAACATAGCTCAATTCCTAAAGACAACTGAACAATGGACTCTTGCTTAAATTCTATGCATGACTTGCGTCCACCGAGGTGAGTTCTAGATAAAAGATTAATAAGAGATTCATTCATGTTGGGCAACAACATGAGATCAAGACAGATAAACATCTCGAGACTGAGAAGGTTGGGGATGGATTAAACAATTTTCAAGGGCAAAAACCGATATGTAGTCATAGATTGAGTTGATAAGGTAGATGCATGAATTTGCAAGCACACGATTTAGAGATCAGACGATGAAAGATTATCATTGCACCAGATCACCTGTAGGAACGACAATCGGTAGGTCTAACATGGATTTGGGTCCGGTCTCCACAACTGGCAACGTACGACCCATGGACAAAGGCTAGCATTGATAAAAGTTAACTTGGTTGGTCAGTTGATAAGGGTCTTCACAAAAAGGGTTGGAAAACATCCATGGCTTATACAAACATATAGGAGAACTCAACTTTGGGCTTTCGGTCAAGCAAAGGCATGGATACAAACATTCAAAGGCTAACCACCAAGTCTACAGGCTCAGGCTCCTAAGAGAGAAACATAATTGAAGACAACAACCATACAATTACGTAACGTGAATGTTGTTCTAGGATAAAGCTATGTGACCCTCGTGTGCTCACCGAGGACAACGAGGTGACAACTAGGGCACTACCTAGATAGCAAGCATACATGCAACATCAGTCAAGCAGACATCTGAGAAAAATTCAAACGAATGGGCTTAAGCAACCAATACAAAGCACAAGGCTCACCTAAAATAAGCATTCATCTCAAGCACGAACTAACTACAAGTTTAGCTCAAAACAAACGCTAGCTAAGGTGACTAACTTAACATGTGCATAGAATCTAGATAGCAGCATAGTAACTACTTGTTTCAACCATAACTGAGGTTGTAGACCTTCTATAAAGGTGATCCTAGACTTTCTAGATAGCTTAGGAAGATGACTACACTTTAGTTATTCATACCAACAGCTAATTCATAGATTAACATGACCAAAATTGCTAATGTTTCAGATCTGTACCAATATGGACAGAAAACTGACAAGAACTTCAAAAATGCAAAACTGGAGTTCTAGGGACACAACAAGGCTGAGCCTTAACTTTATGTAAAGCTTATTAAGTTGTCTATAACTTTCTTATTATCATATTAAGATGATTCTATAGCTAACAAGGCCAAACAAGATAAAGAAGACATCTCTGCCCAGATTTGGACAGATCCTGTCATTCCCCTTTGTAAGCTCATAACTAGAGATTTATACCATCAAAAGTAGTGATCTTTAGCATTTTGGAAAGCTTAGAAAAATTACTACACTTCCCTTAATATTTCCAAGACATGATTTCATAAGCACATAGGTCAAATAAAGCAAATATTCAGATCTGTTCTGAACATGAGCAGATTCTGCCAACAAACTTCTAAAATTTATAACTCTCAAACCATAAGACCTAGGGTCATAAAATTTTTGGACAAGCTAGATAAGTAAGTTAGCTACAACTTTGGTATTCTCTATAACTACAGAAAACACCATTATGATCATAAAAGCATCACTACAACAGAAACCGCTCTAGCAGCCAACGTTTAATAAGCAAAACAAAGTTTGTCTTTGTTCTACTTAACAAGAGAGCACACAAACATATCATCCTAGTGGCTCTAAACATTGTTACCTTAGACCAACACCAATTTAATTCATTCATGAGAATTCAATTTACTTAAGTGAGGTCTAAAACATTGGCAAACGCTTGGGTGAACAACATATCCACCACTTGGCTAAGCTAGAGGATATCTCTAAGTTCAAGCATGTAGCCACACTTATTTCTAGTAAGGCTAAGCACACATTTTTATCAAGCAACATGGAGTAAGACATTCTTGTTTTACTCCACACAAGAAAGATAGTGTACCACATCACTCACAAGTTACTTACTATAGAACAAGGGTGAGAGGAGCATAGTTATGTATTAAGCAACAACATGATGATGCATGCTTCGTCCTATTCGTCCTCACAAGATTGCCAATATAAGGTGGCGATCACGTTCTATGTCGGTGGCATAACACGCACTCTCTCAACATATAGCTAGTCGTCAGCTACATTCGACTTACGCATTCGTGGTTAGCGTACCTGCAGAAAATTTTCATTTCAGCCCAACAATTCCCCAATATATGACACACAATGAAAGCAGTAAGTAAAATTTTTAAGTACTCCTATATACATATACCCCTGTATATATACATGTAGCACCAAAACTACCCGAATCATTGATCACCCACAATTAAGTACCTTCATATATACATGTGTATAACATGTAAATAATCCAGTAACCAAAACTAGCTCTCCCCTAGACCGCAGGTTGTACAGTCATGCTCTCACAACTCACACTTACCTGAGCGTAGGTGCGACGTTGCATAAAAGTAAACTAGCAACATATATGGCTATTTCATATATGAAGGCTACCACCAATCTAACACACCGGGTAGCATAGTGTGGGAGAATCATCACACATACATACCTTGGCCTGGGCGTAGATGCATAAATGAAAAACCCCAAGTTAGTACTTATATAAGCCACCTAATAATCCTTATATGGGCATAAGGAAATTGACCACTGGCATACTTAGGTTTAAAATTTAGATTTGGCAAACCTATATATAGCTATAAGTTAATAAAACTGATATTATAAAACAAAACCTTTGTTTTAAATACACATACGACAAGTTTAATGTTGAATCTCGCTCCGATACCAGCTGTAACAGAACCGTCCAAATTATAAGAGCACAAGTACAAAAACAATCACCGAAATGATCAAATTCTCGCACTTGAGCCCATATAACTCCGGTAGTCCAATGAAATCACGAGGGATTTCAAACCAACCAACATACAAGCCAAGATCGTAGTGATTCAACATAACAAGTCACATGTTACAACCATTTCACAAGTAATTCAATATACATCGGAGTTTAACAAAGTTATTACAACTGAAGTTCAAAAGTAGCGGAAGCAAAGTAATTTGAAACTAATATTATTCTTATTTCAAATACATGTCAGTACCACGGTCGACTTCCAACAAAAGCATTAGAGAGAAGATAAATAAGAAGGATCATGCCCATGATCACACTCCGCCTCTACGGCAGGAGCCAACCAACTCTTGCAGTCGCCATGATACATCATAACCTGCAACAAGTGGGGATAAAACCCTGAGTACGACAAAGTACTCAGCTAGACTTACCCGTCAGAAACCAGAAATAAGGTGACACCAAGGATTATGCAAGCTTGATATAAAGTGGGGCTAGCTTGACAACTTTTTGCATAAAAGCTTAATATAGATGATCAATCATTAATGCTTAAGCATCAAGTTAATTATCATTTACCTATCATCTATATTAGAACCTATACTAGAGCACTCACTTTATTAGGAGCAAACAATATTAACCATAGCAGGTATAAATTGAGGCAACCTTTCCATCGTTATCCAATTAACCATCCGTTCAATTTAATGGAATCTACGTTGCCGCTGCTCAAGTCAAGTGCTCACTAACCGGGAGCGACGGCGATTCGAATCGAATTCCTATCCAGCTGGAGGGGTATTTCTAACACTCACCGCGCAGGCCCCTGCCAGGGTCGCACAAGCCACCTTTTCATATGATTCAGGAATCGCGGGTCCGAATGATGTCGTGACCCCAAGGGCGACACTCTGCCAGGTGATAGGGACTCTAACCCCCCCCTTGGTCTCACGCCAATGTCCCCAAGCACATCCTTTCTCTCCTCCAAGAAGCAACCTACCATTCGATTCCCGGCCTGAACCACATTACTCGGCTTCGCGGTCGGAACGGGTTATCCGGCCAACTAAGTGTTAGACTGCGTTCAACATGACTCAAGGACGTACAGCGAATCGGTCCTTAAACGACTCAGACGGGGATAGATTCACACCCAAGACCTCCATGCCTTGTTGCTTCACTATCGTCATCCCGCCCGGTCTCATTTCATTTTATTAACACATGGTTCCATTCCACGATAGCAAATATAGCCAACCGTGCCATATATGAATATCCCTACATCTCGCAGGTGACAGGAAATCACCTGACTTCTACCGCTTAAAGCAGGGCTAAGCATCTACTCGATCCTAGTCTATGTAGGATTCAGGGATTCATATATCTGGACAAGGAATGATATAATGCAGCAAGGGTTTCCAACCAACTCCTATCACTTAATGCAGCAATACTTATAACATATATAGAATTAATTGCTTTAAAGATAGGAGGCTTATAATGCTCCGGGGCTTGCCTGGGATCCGACTCAAGTTAGAGTATGTCAGCAGAAACTCGCTTGGCGAGCATTCCCTCCGTCTAACACTTGTTCGGTCCTTCTATCTTCGGAATGGATCCACCAACTCCATCTTCGGGTTTGGCTCCACATCAGGTACTTCACGTGCTTCAGCTACCGTACCTAAATGAGGTGCAATAATGCATATGTATGAATGCATAGAAGTGCAATAAACAAAGTAATCATGCAAGCATACCAAAGTTCACATAAACCCTAGAGCTAATTAACTTAACTATCACTTAAGCATATCCTTAAAAGATGACCAGCAAATCAATCATGACACAAGTCACACAAGATCTCAAGCACACTTAACACTAACAAGGTGTATATCCCTCTTTAGAAATCAACATAGCAAAGCAAGTCAAGGTGAAGCAACAACTATAACTAGAATATGTTAATTTCTGGACTTACAAACAGTAGCTTCATAAATCAATCATATCTGGAGTTCCATAAGTCCAAATGACTTGCAAGAAGACATTCTGGAAAGCTTAGGAAATTATATAGATTTCATTTATAATCACCACAGCATGATTCCAAAGTTTCACATGTCAAATTTACACAAACACAGAAACTGGTCTAGCAAGACAGAGAGCAAGCAATTCTGTAACCCAAATTTAAATAGCTATAACTCCTAAACCACATAGCCAAATGCCACCAAATTTTAACAGCAGCTAGATACATAAATTATCTACAACTTTTGTATAAACAAGGTTTACAACAAAGCACATTATCATGAAGAACTTTGCTAAGTTTCCAGATCTGTCCAGAAACCTCATTTGCGAGAAATAATTATTAACTTATGTTGCAAACATATAATTGGACAAAACCAACTTTACCAACATGTCACACATGACTAATGAACACCAGAAAACATAGTGTCCATTCCTAAATAAATTCTTTTAATGCATTTTCTTAATTTATTTAGATAATTAGGTGGAATTATGAACACCTAACAAAAGTGCACAATAAATTCTACCAAAATTACAGTGGCCTAAAAATGCTCCCAAAAGTCCACTGTCCTAATTTCAAGCCATTTGGACAAGTATATCAACCTCTATGAAAAAGACAAATATATATTGCAATAGATCTTGTGAGAGCAAGATACACTAATAACTCACTCATACAACACCCAAAATTCATGAAATTTTTACCACACATCAATCATCACATGAGTAGCATGCCACAAAAATTTCACTTCAATTGGAGCCCTAAATTTGCAGTTATGAAAATAACAAATACAACTAGTATTAAAAACCTAATCTGAAAAATCCATTTTTATAGCAAAAAAATTAAACTAAAACAGGCCATATTATAGATCTAATGCATAGAGAATTTCACAAGGATTCCAAAAAGTACTAATTTGCTATTTTACGAATTTTCTATGATTTACTATGAAATTTCAAAGTTCCTGCAAAATCATCACAAAACAGTCCTCGTGGCACTATTCATATGAGTCTACGGCTGTGCAGATAGGCCCTCCCTTTTAGTCAAATTGTCGTGCGAGGTCCCCGACGGGAACTGAAACAGAGGAGGCGGAGCAGGGTCGCCGGCAACGGCGATGTCGGCCGGCTGAGGGCCTGCCGGGCAGCTGGGAAACGGTGGGGAAGCACTAGGGAACCGGTGCGCACGCATAGGGCTGCCAAGCTTGGTCGGAGATGGCCCTGAACGGCCTAGCCACGCGCACGGGCGGCTCCAGCAGGAGATGCTCGCCGGCGTCGGTGCTCCGGCGCGGAGGAGACAGCTGCGACGAACCTGAGGGGTTCACGAGCACCGCGGTGACCTGGCACACGCACCGGTGGTCGCAGCTCGGTCGGTGGTGGCCCGTGGCTTCGCGGCCACGTGCGACGGCGGCTTACAGCCGTGCGGCATGGCGGCGGCGGCGCTCTGGCGATGCTTGGCCCGGCAAGCATGTGCGTGAGGTGGATAACGATGAGGCGAAGGCGATAGTGCACTCGGCTGTGTCTGCGGTGGTTAGGAACGGCGGAATAGCAGTGGCGGCTCGGAGCTTTGCTCGGCCATGGCGAGCGCGCTCTGCAGAGAGCGAGAGAGAGCGAGGCGAGGCAAAGGGAGAGGTGAGTGAGGGAGCTGGGAGCTCGGGCGCGGCTCAACGGAGGGCAAGGTGATGCTAGTGGCTGCATGAGCGTGGCCGGCGTTGGGAGGAGCGAGCAGTGGCGATGCTCTGCTCGGCTGCTCGAGCGTTCATGGCAAGAGCGAGGGAGATGGACAGAGAGCGAGCGAGGGGGACCAAGGGAAAGAAGGAGGGCGAGCGCTCGGTGTTTACAGTTCGGGTTGACGACGCGTGGGCACGAGGTGGCTACCATGCAGCGAGCGAGGACGACACGCGGCGAGCACGGCCCGAGGCCTGTCGGCCATGACATGGCTTCGACTCAAATTCAGAAATTGAAGACCAACCAAATACTACTGCAAAATGATGACTGAAAACCCATACTTCCTTGCTCTGTAATTCCAAAACCATTTGATGATTCGATTGATAAATTTCTCCTTGTGGTAGTGCTACATGAGTACTACACTTTTGCTTAAAGGATCATGGTTTGGTTCGACTTGGTTTAAGAGATATATTGTCCCAAAGGAGGATACACCAAAACTGAAATCTGAACTTTAGTTCCACATTGACTGAAATGGCATTCTTCTCCCCCTTCTAACTCTTAATCCGATCGGTTTTTGCGAAAACTTCACTAATATAAGTTGTAGAGCTACATGTTAGGTCCAACTTTTCTTATATGAGTTCGGTCCACATCTCCATGGTTTTCAAGTTACAAACTCACCAACATGCCTACATGGAAACTAAAACAACCATTCAGTCCATTGAGGACTTAGCAAAAATTTCGAGCTCCCAAAACAGCACTAGATTCCAACTTGAGGGCTCGGTTACACTAAGTTAGAGACCAAACTAGCTCTTGACCATTAAACAAAGTTTGTTCCTTATAAAATTCTCTACAACTTTGTAAAAGGGTGCACAGTCATGCAAAGCTTCTAGGTCACACTTTTGAAATGGTCAAACAAAAGTGTTCTATGGTCCATACATGGTCAACCGTCACTTAGAAGCACATTTAGGCACAATGATCAACATGAACATTGTTCCATTAAGTGTCCTAAGTGTAGTTAAGGTGTTGTAGAGTCCAAACATACACACCATGTATAGGTTGCACAAAAGTGTAGGCCTCACATGGCTTGAAACATAGAACTCAAGTGAAATGCTACAGTTGTTTCATCACCATGTTTTAATTGTCTCATGTGTTTGTTTCAAGATACATGCTACACATGTTTCACTAGGTTGTCCCACATGTGTCCAAGATGTGTTGCACATGTTGCATTTGTATGTTGCATAAACACTAGTTTCCATGGGATGTAAGGCATGTTTCAGTTATAATCCAAACAAGCATATAACTCATCATTTCATGTGACTTTTTGATTCCAAACTTCATGAAACTTTTCCAAGGATCAATATAGATAGTTATTGATGTGAGACATGTGAAGATACTTTGATAACAACACCCAAGCATATATCTTTTAATTGAGCCTATATGTAAGCAAGGGTACAATATCCAAGTTTTAGGTTAGGGTTTATTTCTATAGGTTTGACTTTGGCATCATCATCTCCACTAATCTATCATGTTTGAGCTTAAACCCACTACTTAATTGGTGATAAACACCTGGGGTGTTACAATTTGACTGCCAGTGGAGTAGCAGAAGAAGAAGAGGCACGAGACCTGTTCTTCCTTAGAAGTGCCTCCGGATTGTTGAGGTAGTTGTTTGGCAGGTCAAAACCACTCATACACTATCTTGTTTTCATTCCACCAAAAAGAGGAAGAAAACAAGCAGAGTTAGCCTACATAAACTATGGCTACCACTACATGCATGCGATCATTGTTTATGCCATGCTAGATGTTTCATTTTGAACCTATGCCCTCCCCGGCAATGGCGCCAGAAATGCTTGTTGGCATTTCTTAACGCAATCACCAAGTGAGGAGGTTTTAAGTCCATCACTGGTAACAACGCTAGAAATACCTGACTAGCATTCCTAAACATCGTTACTCAAGAATGTATTTCCCTAACATCGGCGCTAGTGCATTGTTAAGGGTTTACAGTTGCAAGGTAATGACGCATAGAAATGCCTGGTTGGCATTCCTAACCATCACTACTCAGGAGTGTATTCCCTCAACACTAGCGTGTATGCATGTTGGAAATTATAGTCTCTGGGTAATGGTACTTCGAAACACCAATCATGATAGTCCTAATATGTTTACAGACCAAAATTCGTAAGCGTATGGAACTATCATTATAGCATTTCACCTTGGAGTATTCCAAGGTACCGTTATTTATATTTTCCTAAAGGAGGGCAAGGTGTTTGTATCTAGCATTGGTATAAACATGATTACATACTTGCAGGATGGACATAGCTTATGACATGGGTAAAAATGGTATTTTGAGGATAGTGAACAATCATTGGTATAAACATGAAAACAATGAATAAAAGAATGTTCCTACGTGGAGCCGGCATGTTCTAATATATCCGTGCAACGAACAGTTGATAATCATACAAGTTATATGACTAGAGTTAGAGCTAAGTTGACGATGGACGAGGAGATCTCCGAGCACTAGTCTGCTAGCAAGCACGAGAGACTTTAAGACTCCTACACAATACCCGAACGTGGGGGATTACAAGGGACGGCAGGGCTATCACCACCTGCCACCTACCGCTCAACCGTGGCATACTGTCATATCCATAGGTTCCCGTGTACCTGAGCACCACGCCCGTGTACATAGAAACTACCTATACCCCTAGTTCTTTCCAGTAGATTGAGAAGGTTCCTAGATGAAATTGTGTTTGAAGAACAGAGCGCCTTCATCCCTGGAAGGCTGATAATAGACAATGTTCTAATATCTTATGAATGCACTCACTATCTGAAAAGGAAGAAAGGCAAGTCTGGAGCCTGTGCTGTCAAGCTTGACATGGCTAAAGCCTATGACCGTGTTGAGTGGGATTATTTGAGCAGAATTATGCTAAAGCTGGGCTTTGATGATGCCTTTGTGTCCTTGATTATGAGGTGTGGGACTTCAGTTTCTCTATTAGTACGAGTTAATGGAGTTTTAACTAAATTTTCAAGCTGACTAGGGGGATTTGCCAAGGTGATCCTATATCCCCCAATTTGTTCCTTTTATGTGCCGAGGGACTATCCTGCTTGCTAAAGTCGAGGGGGCTAGTGTATCTATCTAGAGATGTGCGCATGAGTGTCCACGCCCCCTGGATCTCACACTTACTTTTTATGGATGACTGGAAAGTGTTTTCAGAAGCATCACAAAGGGGGCCTCACAGTTGCAAGAGGTACTTGATATCTATGGCCGAGGATCAGGCCAACTGGTCAATCGTGATAAGTCAGAAATGTTTTTTAGCAGTTTCGCAAAAAAAGAAATGTTTTTTAGCAGAAATTGTTTGGAGGATATGAAGATCGAAGTTCAACAAGCCCTGAACATTGAAACAGAAGCTCTGGCTGAGAAGTACTTGGGCCTTCCTGTGGCTTTGGGATGGTCCACCACTGAAGCCTTTGAGTTCATGCCAACACAAATTAAAAACCTGATTGGCACTTGCAGTGGAAGGGAAGCCAGCATGGCTGGGTGGGAGGTACTTTTGAAATCAGTAGCCTAGGCAGTCCCTACTTACTCCATGAGCTGTTTTCTGTTGTCAAAAACAACTTACAAGAAAATGAAATCTCCTATTGCCAATTACTGGTGGGGTAGCTCGGTAGATAGCAAGCGCATCCATTGGCTTAGCTGGGAGTGACTCACATATCCGAAGGCTCTAGGAGGGATGGGTTTCAAAGATATGAGAAATTTTAATCTAGCAATGCTTGGGAAGCAGGGTTGGAGATTGATGGTTAATTTGAAAGCCTCTGTGCTCGAGTGCTCAAAGGGAGATATTACCATGATGGTGATTTTCTGTCTAGTACCACTTGTACTGATTTCCACTTCTATGGTGAAATTTTTCATGACGAATCTAAAATGGTTATAGAAGAGCATTTCTATGACAAATATTTCCGTTTCGTCATAGAACACCGTGACAATTCTCTGTTCTATGACAAAATCAAATATTGTCACAAAAACATCACATAAATGCACATGCTTCTGTGATGAATAGTTTTATAACTGTGATGAGCTGCACTTCATCATAAATCTCCACACCGTCTTCATCCGTTCATTTGCCTATAGGACCCGCTATCACGGGGTCAAAACTGTGGCAAGCATGTTGTTCGAGTTGGTGTCAGGAGTGCATGTCTTTGGTGGCTTGGGTGGACTTAAGAACACAAGAATCACAGAGAGGACGCAATGATTTATCCTGGTTCGGGCCGATGATGCCCTACGTCCAGCAGCTGATGATCGTTATACTCAAGAGCACCCAAAATCGGCGGTTACAACAGAGTGTAGGACGAGATTTGGTAGGGGGTTAGCTCGGTGCTAATCCTAAGATTTCCTTACCACCGGTGGAGCCTTCACCTCATCGGAGAGGAGGAAGACGGTGGATAGCGGTGGAGGGGCTCTCGATGCCCCTCGCTCTAGGTAGCTCCACCCTCGGTGCTGGGTAGGAGCGGATGGAATGAGGAACCAAGTGGGCGATCATCGAATGATCATCTGTGGTTCATCCTCCCCTTCTGTAGGATCTGACCTCCCTTTATATTCTGAGGTAGGTCGGGTACATGGCGGTTTGGGGAAGCTAAGTCTATGGTCTACATGAGCCGGAGTCCAGGGAGGTCGTGCAGCGGCGTCTTGTGGACCGTTGAGTTGCCTTGTGTTGAAGAAGCTCTAGGCATTGTTCGGCGGCCTTGCCCTGACACCCTACGTGTTAGGTCTTATCATCTTGGACCAGCCTCCCCTAGGTGTGGCTTCTAGAGTCTTCCTGGTGGCGAGGGAGGCCAACTCGGGGGGCTGACTCATGGGCCTAGGAGCCCCCATGCCCTTAAAGCCCTTCGAGGAGTTTGTCTTCTTGCATCATGCCCCGTGTGTGACCTTGTCAGGGGAGTGACCGGCTATCGACGAGATGTGGTCGGCAGTCTACCGATGGGTATGCTCATGGTAGTAGATTATCGGCAGAGGTGCGCAAGATGACGATCTAGATGGTGATGCAAGAGGAACATGGGATCTATCCAGGTTTGGACCGCGTATTGCGTAATACCCTACATCTTGTGTCTTTGTGGATTGTATTGATACGTGATCAGATGTCTGGGGGGCAAGGCTATAGATCTAAGGCATCCAATCCTAGCCAATTACAACTCCTATATCTACAGAGGATACGATATCTATCCTATCCAACTGGGCTTCCTTGACCATCAAGTAGTCTCTACTTGCCCTGCACGACTCGCCGAGCAGTCTGGAGATCCGTGCGGGCCGTTCTAGCAAGTTGGGCCACCTTGTCTAGCACGACCCATGTGGAGCCATGAGGGTATACGGGTCTATACCCCCACACCGACAAAGCCACGCCCAAAGGGGCAGCGCTTGGGAGCCCCCAAACCTTGGTGGCTCGGGCCATCGTCTTCTTGCTCCCAAGCCTTGATGGCTTGGGCCACCGTCTTGTCGTGTTTTGGCCTTGGACGGAGCTGAAGGCTAGGATGAGCCATGGGTCAGGCTCGAGCTCCTGTTGGTTGGGAACCCAAGGCTCAGGTGAGCCTCCGAGCCCTGAGCAGGGGTGGTCGAGCGTGCTCGGGTTTGGCCTAAGTCCTTGGCCTGAGGGTGCGCGTGAGCGCACCCGATGGGTATGTCCCCCGAGCCCCTGGGCGATCCTGGCTGGATCGGTCGGGGGGTCTCTTAGTCAGGATCCTCTTATCCTAAGGCTTAACATATCCATATGTTAGGATCTCATTAGGAGCCCTTGAGCCCCTCATGTCCTTGTCTGGTCTGGCCGGTGATGGCGACGAGGGGCTGAAATCAAAATAGCTATTGACTGAGCTAGCCATAGTGGGGATGACTTCGGCTGACAAAGGATCGGGTGCCCTTCATGGGGCTTCTTCTTCAGGTGACTAGGAGCGCTCAGCTATCAGGGCCGAGCGATTGGTGTTGGCTTCCCCTTTCCTCTTCTTGGCCTTCATAGCGAGTCTGCGGCCCGAGCGAGGGCTCAGTTGGCTTATCTGGGAGCCCGCCGACATTAGGCCTAGGGCGCCCTCCTTTCTAGTCAAGTCTCACCATGGGTCAGGCGATCAAGAGCTTCTAGGCTCTAGCTCGAGGCTAACTGATCACCCAGCGCACCACACCCTTCTAGGGGCTTTGGTAGCCAGGTCCGTCCTTCTCGGGCCAGCCTTTTGGGGCTGACCTCCTGCTACCTTAGGCCAAGGTGCGGGGAGCCCTCGAGTCTTAGTGGCTCAGGGTACGGGGAGCGCGCCGAGCTTGGGTAGAGGGCCCTCATTGGGCCCGCCGCTCAATGGCTCTCGCCCTGACTCTAGAGAGCTGGTTGGAGTAGGGGTGTGTCGGCCTGAGCACCCGTTGATCGGGGGCTCGGGTTCCTTCTTTTTCTGAGGAGCCGGCATAGCCCCGCGGCCATTGTGGGGCCTCCCTACCAATGAGAGGGTGGCTTCTAGGCGCGTCCCTTCCACTGATGCCTTGCGCAAGCAGTTGATGGCGCCTAGATGGCCGTGCCCACCAGAGGAGTTAAGGCGTGCACTCCTGCGATGTCCCATCTCGTCTGGGAGATGAGACGTCAGGCCATGTGGAGTAGATCTAGTGGAGGAGGAGCCATGGCAGTTCATGCATTCAAATCTAGGCCATTGATGATGACCAATGGGCTTGAGGGGAGTTAGATCCTATTAAGTCTCGTGTGGAGGCGTGCGTGGAGTGGGCGGCGTGCTTGGTGGAAAGTGGAGCAAAGACTTGACTCGTTGTCAGCGTCTGCCTGACTTTGCCTTTAATGTGGCCGTCATCACGCAACTGTCCTAGGACGCATTGCGGGGATGGAAGGGGCACCTGGCCAGTTCCTCGAGGCCCTTTTAGTGGTTGATTACCGATCGGAGGTCCCAAGGACGCGAAGCCTTCCATCCCTTCCTTCGGCTTTCTCCGTCTTCTACCTCCCAGATCTGACTCTCGGTGGCCATGGCGGCGATGAAGTGCGACGTCTCCCTTCGAGTGAGCCTAGCTTCCTCCACCGGGTGGGTGCCTCCATGAGAGCAGAAGGACTCTAGTGAAGGAGGGGCGATGACTAGATGCTAGGGGCATCTGTCATGTTCCCCTTCCTCAGAAACCAGAAGGGTGACAGAACCTCCTAAATAATATGGCCCACATGCACCTGTCATTGTCTCAAAGACCTCTGATGGCTATGCATGTGTACCACAAAACTTAAGAAGTATGTCGGGTGTCCTCGGGAAACCTGAATCATCCACGATCTTCCGAGCAGGATCACATTATAGAGGCATTTCAGTATTACAACAATTTATATAACAAATTACATCAGAGTAAAAGTGCGGAAGTCTTACATATTATAATTTACAAAACATTTGTTGCAAACCTTACAAACCTTAAGTTTAGTTATTACAACCATAGTAGTGGAGTAGCATTAGTAACTTTATTACAAACACCAAAATGTAGCACTCTGCCCAAGAGCCAAACATACTACACGTCGTCGCTTACCGCAAAAACGGTCATGCAGCAGGGTCCGAAACAAACCTGTTCATGAGACGAACCTGCAACAAGGGTTTAACAAACCATGAGTACAAAAGTACTCCACAAGACTTAACCGATGGAAAGGGTGGAGAAGACTCAGGAATGCAGGCTTAGGGGAATCAAGGTGAGGATGTAGCAAGAATCAAAGTTCTTTTGCATAAAAGCTATTAAAAGTGAGTCCTTAAGATCAACCTTTTAATTCATCGTTAGTTATTATAGAATGTAAGTGACCCTAGTCTAGATCAGGTAACTCATACAACTTCTTTCTTAATCTCTGACCAAAGTTCCACTTATTACTATGATGTAGATTAGTTGATCGAGTCTCCATAACCAAGGAGCAACGACGATTCGAATCGATTATACCCAGCTGGGGATCTCTAACCACACGACATATGTAGGACTCTAACTGACATATATCAACCTTCACTCGACTCTTCCAATACGTGACCGGGTCCAGCGCCACCCGAGAGTATAGTACACCTCCAATCTAGCCCTTGGCCACGAGGGTACACACTACTCTCGCCATCTCTCCACTCCTAGTGCGCGGTCCGCCGTTCACATGATAGAATTACCGAGGTCTTAGGCTTACCGGAGCATGCGGCCAGTTGTAAAGTCTCGAAACATAGGCGGGCCTACAACGGTATGGTCCTTAACTGACACAATCGGAGACACTACATTGGGACTCCTTTCCCGATGCAAGTCCACTGATCGATCTCAAATTAACATCATAATTCATTCATTCAGTTGTTCCACAACAACCCTTCAAACTTTGTTAAACATTTTCAAAGTTTTCTCATTAAGCAAGGCTAAGCATACTAAGCATTTTCAAATAAAATAGTAATAAGGATAATATTGAAGTATCAAGGATGGTAATGCAGTAATTAGGTTATCACTCAACTCCTATTACCGAATGCAACAAAGCATTAACAAAGTGAAGTAAAGCTTTTCAAAACACAAGGAAGGTTTAAATGCATCCGGGGCTTGCCTTGGTCGATGGGGATTTCTGGTTCCGGATCAGTTCCATAGATATCAAATCCCACCTCCATTGACGACTGCTCTTCTTCGGGGACGGGTTCGGCAACGTTAACCTCCTCGTTCACGGGGACTACACGAGGTGATAATGTATGCTCAATATGATGAATTGCGAAGCATAATGCTTGGTAGATGCATAACAAGATTACAAAGTTGAGTACAACTTTCCTTCACAGTACAGTTGCGAAACAACAAAACTAACTACGAAGTATATTAGGGTTTCGACAAATTTTACTTCACATGAAATGTCATTAGGGTTCACTAATTACATGTTAAACATGAGCTCAAACAATAAAGTAACATGCCAAGGATCATTAAGTGTGAATGACCCAAGGTCAACATTCAATCCCAAAGTCAATCAAACCCTAAATCATTAAGTACTAATTACCTGATTAACTAATTAATTAATAAAGCACAAATTAAGTATAAAATCAACTTTGTCTAATTGAGCCCAAAATTTTATTTTAGGAAGCTTACATCATAACTAAGTGGCAAAACAAATTTCATAATTTTTGGACAATTATTTCAGCCTAGATAATTCATGGAAGTTGTATTTATTAATTAATTGAGCTAATTAATTAACTTACAAAAAGTAATCAAAATTGGCATTTCATATTTTTCCTATATAGTACACAGTACAGAGGGGCTACACAAAAATTTTCATCATTTTTGGAGCTCTAAATAAATCACAAAGAAATAAACAAAAACTGATATTAATCAACATTTTAGAAAAAAGAAAAAAAAACAAAAACTTCAGCAGGCCTGCTGCCCCTCTTTTATCCTCGCTCGGCCCAACCGGCCCACCTGGGTGCGCGCTACTCTTCTCGCTCTCTCACACACAATCGGCCCAAACTAGCCCAGCCCAGCTACGGCCCAAGGCCGAACAGGTGCCCACCGCTCCCTCTGTGCTGAGGCTGACAGCGGGGTCCCGCATGTCATCCCCTCTCCCTCACCGGCCAATGGCCAAGCGGTGAACGTCGATGGCTATCTCGCCGGTGGCAAGGTCCTTGGTGGCTCTAATAGCTTTCCACTACTGCTCGGTCTACCCCGCACACCCAGACAGTCCAAGATGGAGTCCTAAGCCTATGGAGCACCGGCGCCGGCGGTCATGGCGTCTCAGAGCTTCTCTGGTGCGGTGGAGCACCGGCTATAGAATGGTAGAGGTTGAATTGGGAGCGCGATTAGCACTAGTAGCTCACCCTGATGCCGACGAGGCGCTTGGCTACGGTGGAGGAGCAACGGAAATGGCTGTCGACAGGAAGGCGGCACGGTGGCGCTCGGTGATCGTCGAGGAGGAAGACGATGGCCTCCGGTCAACCTTGAGGGAGAGCTACAGCACCAGCGAGCTAGGTGAGGGCATGGGAGCGAGGTGAACCTAGTGGTATTTGTAGCTTGGCTGGAGACGGTGTACAAGCAGCGGCGACGAGCGTTGGAGTGAGGACAGCGGCTGTGGCAAAGCAGGGGAAAGGGAAAACGCGATGGTGGCGGCTCTAGCTTTATGGTCGAGGCGAGAAAAGGGGCTGGCGACACGCAGCTACCTGCTTGCCACCGCGAAGCAGCTCGTTGGCACTGCTGGCGCACCTAGAAATGACTGGAAGGACGCCGGCGGTGAGCTACCTGACTGCTTGCTCGGTTTGAACTAAATTACTGAGTTGCCACTAAGTTTAAATGCCCAAATTACTTTCAAAATTTCAAAAGAGGTTGAAAATCTCCAAAAACAAAAGTTGCTCAAATTTTCAAACCCTACAACTTGCTCAATAGAAACTTTTTCAAATTCAGCTTAGATTTTGAAATTTGAATTTGAAATCAAAAGGGGACATTTTCTAGATTTTGGTAAATTCAAAATTACTTTGAATTTTATATTGAAACTTCAAAAACTCAAAACACCAAAGTTGTTCATCTTCGCAAGATCTACAACTTTGCTTCTGAAACCATTTCTAAATTTTGCCTCCATTTTGAAATTGGAATAGGGGATTGAAAAGGGGTCAAATTTGGGATTTAAATCTTTTCAAAATTACTCCACATTTTATACTAAAACTTTGAAAACTCCAAAAACCAAAGTTGTACAACATGACTAGATCTACAACTTTGCTTTTTGGCCCACCCCTAAATTCTTTTTAGATTTTGAATTACACAAAGGGGGTAAAACGGGGTTTTTCGAAAATGAGGGTTTTGAATCAAATTCAAACTTGATTTGATTTCTACTTTAATTGGTGATTAATTAGTGATCACAACTATCATCCAAATGTACCATTGAGTCAAATCACATGTGACCTACCCAATGCCACATTTGTTGAAACCAATTTTTGAATTATAAATTCATTTTAATAAACCTTCCAATTTGAATTCGAATTTGAATTGGAAAACTCAGGTCGAGTTTTGGAACTCAAATTCAATCTCATACTTGGAGTACATTTTTAAATGTTGCACTTGAGTGTATCCCCTACACTTGACACTAGTGTAGAGCACAGCTTTACACCTCAAATTACATAGGGCATAATCCAAGTATTTGAAATGCCATTCAAAACTAGGGTTTTGAATTCCGGTCAAACATCACAAGAACTCAATCAATGTATGAATGTAACTTTGTTTTAGTTGATGCACAACAAAATTGACTAAAACATGAATGCTTTGCAATGCATATGATGACATGGCTAGTTTTAGTTACCAAACACCAGGGGTGTTATAGGAAGGAGTTTAGCGATGTCGTTGGAGTCCTTCCACCCTCCGGGGGAGGGGGAACCGTGACATGTCGATCGCAGCCCGTACATCTAGCGAAGGCGGTAGGCTTAGTCTTGCTAGCAGGGTCGCCTTCACATGGACCTCGAGGAGCCCCGAGGTTGGCCCGCCGGCCTGAGCCTCACACGCCGTGGGGCCTCGACCCAGAGGTTGGGCGCGCCCCGTGGTTTTTGCCGCCGTATAAATGGTGTATATTGTAATCGGGTCATTCCCAATTAATGAATTTACTTCTGTTTGTAATCTCGTTTTGCTCATGAGTCATGCTCGGAGACTTGGTCCCTCGTTGGGATGGGCTGTTATGACAATGGCCTCAGTGGCCACTATTGCCACTCCCGTGCTACTAGCGGGTGAGTCCGTGGGAACCCCTGGTTTATGGTCATTCCGTGCCCTAGTCATGTCCCTCAGAGGGGAGATCCTCGGCTTCCTGATTGAGACACTTGTATAGTTCCCAAGCCCGTCTATTAGTACTCGGGGGCTCGTTGCCTCCCATGTTGGGTCACCACGAGGCTCGAGGCTAGTACTCGGACATCATTCAATGGTCAGCCAGTTGCGCTTCTGGGTGCTCGGCTAAGGCCTCTGTTGCCGACCATGAACGTCCCTCGCACTTTAGGTGCTTCGGGCGACCTTGAAGCCCGATGGGCCGGCCTTAGAACCCTCAGCGATGCCCTTTTTAGGGGACCTTCTGTACTGGCATGCGATCAGGAGATCTGGTGAAGGATCGGGGCTACGATCCATCTAGGGATCGGATGGTAAGATTCAACAGAGGATCGGGGCTACGATCCGTCTGAGGATCGGATGGTACCTGCAAAAGGAAATAGAATGGACACAAGAGAAGGGAAAGATGAAATAGTTGGTAACGTGGCAGTTAGGGCCATTCTATTGGTGCTCTACCGACCTCTCGCTCGGTCCTCCCATTCCGTCTGTCCCGTCCTTGCTTCGCTCAGGGGCTCTCTGCCACAGTCTTCCTTTAGTGGGAGCAACAGGTGGTTAGTTGAATGATTCCTTTCAAAGCTGACCCATTGCTAGGCTGGCTCAGGCTGAGAGAAGGAAGTAGCAACTAGATGAGCAAGGTAGAATAGGTCAGGAGGATGGGACTTATCTTGGTTTTTGTTGTTGGAGAGGTAGGCCAGCGAAGGAAGTCGACGGGAGCATCGTGGCTTGGGAAGCTCAGCCTCTTGGTGGATGGTTGGGCTATGGCCTTCCCTCATGGGGAAAGGTCGGAACTCACCTCGATTAGGTTGGCCCCTTTTGGGGGGCTGAGCGCCTGGATAGAGCGGCCAGCCAAGCCATCGCTGCCGGTTGGGGTCTTGTCTGCCTTGTCGGTGCTCAGTCAGACGAGCAGTGTCACCACCTTGGTTGACTCCTTTGTCGGGGGCTTCTCCATGTCACGAGCAGAGCTAATGGGAGTGTAGTGGGTGCTGAGAGCGGCCGCTTGGGTGATGTAATCTCGCTCGTAGCAGTGGCTTGCTCGAAGCTGCCCTCAACGGTGATGACCCCCTTGGGGCCGGGCATCTTCAGCTTCAAGTAGGTGTAGTTAGGGATGGCCATGAACTTGGCGAAGCACGGGCAGACAAGGAGGGCATTGTAGATGCCGAGGAAGTTGACCACCTTGAAGGTGAGTGGCTCCCTATGAAAGTTGTCGGGCTGGCCAAAGGTGATGTCAAGGCAGATGTGCCCGAGGGGCATGACTTCCTTCCCAGGATGATCCCATAGAATGGTGCCTTGCTGGGGTGCAAGTGACTCCGCGGGATGCCCATCCTGTTGTGGGTGCTGACGTATAGGATGTTGAGGCCGCTCCCCCATCCATCAACAACTTGGAGAGACACGTGGTGCCGATGATCAGGCTGACCCCGAGTGGGTAGTGCCCTAGATGAGGGATGTTGTTGGGGTGATCCCCTTGGTCAAAGGTGGTGGCCATCTGGGACCATCAGAGCTGCATTGGGGCAATGAGAGTGTGGACAATGTGGACCTCTTGCTCGGTGATGCGGTGCTACCGGTGGGATTCGTACGCCTGGGCCCCCTAAATATCATGAGGCAGGGATCGACCTCGGGGAACTCAGCGTCCTCCTCCTAGGCTGCTTCTGCCGGGTCACTGGCTTTGGGGGTAGGCTTTTGGGCTCTACCCTGTGGGCCAAGGGTGCTATGGATGTAGCCCTCATGGTGGCGCATTATTTCAAGAGATGCTTCACCTGGCTTCCATGGAATGGGCACGGGCTTCGAGTGCCTTCTTGAAGTGCTCGGGGTGCACGACGCACCCTCGGGGCTAAGGTCTGGTGGCGCGATCGGCCACGGTCACCATTTCTTCCCCACGGTGCTTTTGCTCCCTAGTCCTTCTATTGCGGTGGCGCTTTGATGATGTAGGGTCATCGCCGCCATCTCCACTGAGGTGATTAGCGGTCTTGGCCTTGGCTTTGCTGCTGAAGTTGGCTTGGGCGGCTTCTTCACCGGTGGTGTACTTGGTCACAATGTCAAGGAGCTCCCGCATCATGCGCGGGGTCTCACGGCCGAGCATGTGGACAAGCTCCTTGCAGGTCATGCCACAGAAGAAGGTGTTGATCACATCGACGTCGGTGATGTTGGGGAGCTCATTGTGCTTCTTGGAGAAGCGCTGAATGTACTTGCAGAGGGTCTCATTGGCCCCCTGCTTGCAGTTGTGGAGGTCCCAGGAGTTCACGGGATGGGTGTAGGTCCCCTAGAAGTGGCCAATGAAGGCAGAACGGAGGTCACCCCAGCAGCAGATGCTGCCGAGCTCTAGCTGCTCTAGCCAAGCTTTGGTTGAGCTCGATAGGAATAGAGGAAGGTACTGGATGGTGAAGTCATCGTCTGACCCCTCGGTCCACATGGCCAGGCGGTAGTCCTCTAGCCAATGGTCTGGGTTGGTCTCGCCATCATATTTGGAGATGTGAGTGGGCGGGCAAAACCACCCAGGGTAGGGGGCCACCCTGATACTAGCCCCAAATGCCATGGGGTCGAGGTGGTTTTGGGTGGTGCCTCCATTGCCACGCTTAGGGGTGTGAGACCATGCCTGAGCATGGCATCTAGCCTCAATGGTGTCTTGCACATCATGGTCATCGCTAATCTGGTAGTGCGTTGGGGCATTGAGGAGAAGGTTCACGCCTTCGCTCATGCCGGGGCTTGGCTCCCTAGATGCATGGTTGGTCGGAGCTATTGATTGAGGAGTCACCATCGTTTCCTCCCATTAGCAGGGCATGTGCGTTGGAGCGGTCCCCGTTGACAGTGGCTGTCTGTTGGGATGGCTGTGAGTAGGCAACGCGGCGATGGGAGGCTGAGCTCTCAACTTGCTGCTCAAGGGCGATACGGAGGAGCCGCTTTGCCTCGTGTAGCCGCTCATTAGTCTTTGGGTCTGGCGTGTCAGAGATGTCTTCCAGACTACAAGCGGCGGCCGCCATGTTGTACGCCACATGGGGGAAGCGCAGGGTGCTCGGAGCCCCTGTGTGGGTGTCGTCATTATTGCCAAGGGGCTGCACGACTTGCTGTCGTGCAAAGTCCTCCCTTTGGCACTCAAGCTTTGCCTTGGCGGCCTCGAGGTCCACCTATTGAGCTTGCAAGTGTTCTGCCTTCTCGTGAAGGTAGTCCGCGCAGCTGTGGGGACTCAAGTCCGGTGGTGTGAGCTGAGTTTCCACCTCAGGGAGATGCGCTGCGAGGGGCAGCCATCGATGTTGTTAGAGTCATACTCTAGTCCACCTCCTGAGAGGATCTCGAGGAAGGTGCATAGCAAGGGGACATCGGTTCATGCCATGTCAGAGAGGATGGCGCTTTGGGGCGCCTCGCAGCTAATGAGGTGCTCTAGCTCTAGCTGGAAGGATGCCTCCGCATTCTAGATCCCAAAAGGTAGGTCCAGGAGGTAGTACCAAAAGCACTCAGGCAGTGGGAGCACCTCGCTGTTGGTGATCTGGTGGTGGATGTTGTCCAGCATGTGGAACACCTAGCGGTGGTCTAACATGGTGGGGTTTGGACCCAGACCATGTTGAATCCAGAGGGTTAGGACCTTGAGATCTGCTCCTAGGAGGCCTGGCAAAGTGGGTGGCACCGAGAGCTCTCTGCTCGTTAGCGCAGCCCTGCCGAGTGGGTGAAGTTCACTATGGCAGTCGGTGATGTAGGCCAAGGTCCCAAAGTTGAGGACCTGGCCCAGAGCGAAGGCACTGGCTGTGACAAATAACTCGCTAGGGTAGCGGATGCCACCATCTGGGGTAGTTCCCGCTTGCTCCAGTGACAAGGCGGGTGGCTCTGGCCACTGTAGAGCCCGAATTGCACTTGACGTTGCCCCGTACCTGACGCGCCAACTATCACAGGGTCGAAACCACGGCAAGCATGTTGTTTGAGTTGGTGTCAAGAGTGTGTGTCTCCGGTGGCTTGGGTGGACTCAAGAACACAAGAATCATAGAGAGGATGCAACGATTTATCTTGGTTCAGGCCGATGATGCCCTACGTCCAACAGCTGATGATCCTTATACTCAAGAGCACCCAAAATCAGGGGTTACAATAGAGTGTAGGATGAGATTTGGTAGGGGGTCAGCTGGGTGCTAATCCTAAGGTTGCCTTGCCACTGGTGGAGCCTTCCCCTCATTGGAGAGGAGGAAGACGGCGGATAGTGGTGGAGGGGCTCTTGATGCCCCTTGCTCTGGGTTGCTCCACCCTCGGTGCTGGGCAGGAGCGGATGGAATGAGGAACTAAGTGGGCGATCATCGAATGATCGTCTATGGTTTCTCCTCCCCCTCTGTAGGATCTGACCTCCCTTTATATTCTAAGGTAGGTTAGGTACAAGGCGGCTTAGGGGAGCTAAGTATATGGTCTACATGAGCTGGAGTCCAGGGAGGTCTTGCAGCAGCATCTTGTGGACCGTCGAGTTGCCTTAGCGCAGAAGAAGCTCTAGGCCTCGTCCGGCGGCCTTACCTTGACACCCTACGTGTTAGGTCTTGTCATCTTGGACTGGCTTTGCCTAGGCGTGGATTTTGGAGTCTTCCTGGTGGTGAGGGAGGCCGGCTCAGGAGGCTGATGCGTGGGCCCAGGAGCCCCCGTGCCCTCGGAGCCCTTGGAAGAGTTTGTCTTCTTACATCATGCCTCGTGCATGACCCTATCAAGGGAGTGGCTGGCAAAGCCACGCCCAAAGGGGCAGCGCCTGGGAGCCACTGAGCCTTGGTGGCTCGGGCCATCATCTTCTTGCTCTCGGGCCTTGATGGCTCAAGCCACCGTCTTGTCGTGTTCTGGCCTTGGACGGAGCTGAAGGCCGGGATGGAGGCTGGGTTAGGTTCGGGCTCCCATTGATCGAGAACCTAAGGCTCGAGCGAGCCCCTAAGCCCTAAGTAGAGGTGGTTGAGCGTGCTCAGCCTAAGTCCTTGGCCTGAGGGTGTGCGTCAGTGCACCCGATGGGTGTAGCCGTCGAGCCCCCGAGCGATCCTGTCTGGATCGGTTGGGGGGTCTCTTGGTCGGGAACCTCTTATCCCGAGGCTTAACATATCCATATGTTAGGATCTTGTCACCCACCATCAATCATCTGTGCTGACTACTGAACGGGTGTACCTAGGACCTTCTCTATCCACCATTTGCGTGTGGGACCTGCCATCACTCATCCCTGTCGAACGGGTGTACTAGGGACCCTTCTCCATCCGATGTGTACATGTGGGACTTGTAGTTACTCATCTGTGTCACCTTTCTCCATTCAACGTGTACTTGTGGAACTTGTAGTTACTCATCCATGTCACTTATATACCTTGGTTGCCGCTAGGGTTTAATTTCAAAAAAAGTCTGATACCCGGGGAGTCGAACCCGGGACCTGGCCCAAAGAAAGGAACACCTTTTCCATTGCGCTAGACGCCTGGCTGTGCTGTTATCTCTTTGGAGTCTATATATAGTAGAATATTCTCTATGTGGTTGGACAATAGGTTGACCTATATATTGGATATCCCCTACAAGTGGAAACAAATCTGCCCATTGGACTTGCGGCGGTGGAGATAGCAGTGGAGGATCCCTGGTGTGCTGGTGGCTCAGGCGTCCATTTAGAGTTAGGCGGCAGGGCTTTCCTGGTGGAGCGCGGTGGCATTGCATTCATGTTAGTTGTGTGCCATGGTAGAGGATACAGATCCAATCCGTAGGTCTTCTTTCTCGCCTTTTACTGTTCGTTTCATCATTTGGTCCTTGCTTCAACATGAGTCGGCTACGGGACTAGGTGATTTCGCTTGGATTGAACACCGTTGATGCATACCACCATACCCTTAATTTTAGATAGATGCAGGAGGGGGGAGAGTTCAGGTAGTCCCTGTAGCTCATGGCTGTTGGATGTGTTAGGATGTAGCAAATCAATGATTTGTGTCTATCATTCACATGACTGATGTTGACGATAGTCAACAACCATCATGAACTGTCAACATAGAATAGGGGTTAAACTAATAGAATTCTATGAGTTTTGGTGAATCTGTGTTTCGCAGGGATTAAACAGGAAAAGAGCCCAAGATGGTCCACATGTCGGACTAAAAATCATATTCCACCATGACCCTAAGTTGAGAAGACTCTAGAAGACATGAGAAGGCGGGCCACCAAAGGTGGGGCCCACTTGGTAGGGGGCTAGGTCAGCCGACTTGTGGGTCCCACGCATCAGCCTTCGCTTCTACATCGGTTCCTCCACTGCCTTAGGGTTTGCGTCTTCGCCATTGATCAAGGTCGGTTTGATCCGAGGGCTCCGGTGCATCCCACCGGCCTATATAAGCAGCCTTGTACCCCCTGGGTCAGAGCATCCTCATCTTGGATAGAAATCTTGAGCCTCCTCTACAATCAAGAAACCCTAGATAGGATCAAGAGCTAGGCATTCAAGAGCAGATTAGTCTTGTAGTCTTCCAAAGATTAGGACTCATCTTATTTAGAGATAGAGAGATAGAGTGTTGGGAAAGAGTTTGGAGGAGTTCCCGGCCTGTTGGTGGCTTCTATATGGCTTGTACCTACGGGATCAAGTTCCATTGGAGCTTGCTTCTGAGATTTCTCTAGTATTCAACTTCTAATTCAAGTAAGTAACATTGTTATTATTGTTCTTTTGGTTTACGACTCTTTTTGAGTACTTTAATCCTAGTAGCTCCTTGATTGAAGTAGAATTCATAGTGTAAGCGTGGCGCTTAGACATCGATTACTCGTAGATGCACCCTACTTTTTGGATCGATGGTAGCTCGTGAGGGTGACTTTACCTCGTTGAATCTTCCATAGTCCACCTCCTGTTTGTAGGACTAGTAGGACCTGGTTGCTAAGGAAAACATCCTCTGCTGGTGTCTTTTCTTAAGTAATGTCCCCATTGGAGCAATCATAACATAGCTTGCGAAGGTTAGAATTAGAGACCTTAGTGATCTTCTCTATAGCCCTATACTCTCTGTCCTTGCTTGCTTCTCAGGGGTTTAAGTATAGGCTTAGTTTCTCGGACTTTCCTGCCTATGGTAAAATATAAATAATGATACTCTGGAATACTCTCGGGTGAAGTGCTAATTCGGTATACTATCTATGCGCTTGCGGATAACCTTATTATCTTGTGTACATTTAATTCATACCAACAAGCGTTTCTAGCGCCGTTGCCAGGGAGGAAAAATGGTTTCTAAGATTACTTCAAACCTAGCTTAACCTTGTATTATACTTTTTAATTTTCCTTTTTAGATATTTCCTTTTTTTTCATCCTTATGGATGCCATAGATTACACTCCCATCTACTAATAGCTGCACCCACGAGCACCATTCATAGGCCAAAAGAATCATCAAAGCCCATCCTAACACCTACCTGTAACGGAACCGTCCAAATTATAAGAGCACAAGTACAAAAACAATCACCGAAGTGATCAAGTTCTCGCACTTGAGCCCATATAACTCCGGTAGTCCAATGAAATCACGAGGGATTTCAAACCAACCAACATACCAGCCAAGATCGTAGTGATTCAACATAACAAGTCACATGTTACAACCATTTCACAAGTAATTGAATATACATCGGAGTTCAACATAGTTATTACAACTTAAGTTCAAAAGTAGCGGAAGCAAAGTAATTTGAAACTAACATTATTCTTATTTCAAATACATGCCAGTACCGCGGTCGACCTCCAACAAAAGCATTAGAGATAAGGTCAATAAGAAGGATCATGCCCATGATCACACTCCGCCTCTACGGCAGGAGTCAACCAACTCTTGCAGCCGCCATGATACATCATAACCTGCAACAAGTGGGGATAAAACCCTGAGTACAAGAAGGTACTCAGCTAGACTTACCCGTCAGAAACCAGAAATAAGGTGACACCAAGGATCATGCAAGGCTGATATGAAGTGGGGCTAGCTTGACAACATTTTGCATAAAAGCTTAATATAGATGATCAATCATTAATGCTTAAGCATCAAGTAAATTATCATTAACCTGTCATCTATATTAGCACCTGTACTAGAGCACTCACTTTATTAGGAGCAAACAATATTAACCATAGCAGGTATAAATTGAGGCAACCTTTCCATCGTGATCCAATTAACCATTAGTTCAATTTAATTGAATCTACGTTGCCGCTGCTCAAGTCAAGTGCTCACTAACCGGGAGCGACGGCGATTCGAATCGAATTCCTATCCAGCTGGAGGGGTATTTCTAACACTCACCGCGCAGGCCCCTGCCAGGGTCGCACAAGCCACCTTTTCATATGATTCAGGAATCGCGGGTCCGAATGATGTCGCGACCCCAAGGGCGACACTCTGCCAGGTGATAGGGACTCTAACCCCCCCTTGGTCTCACGCCAATGTCCCCAAGCACATCCTTTCTCTCCTCCAAGAAGCAACCTACCATTCGATTCCCGGCCTGAACCACATTACTCGGCTTCGCGGTCGGAACGAGTTATCCGGCCAACTAAGTGTTAGACTGCGTTCAACATGACTCAAGGACGTACAGCGAATCGGTCCTTAAACGACTCCGACGGGGATAGATTCACACCCAAGACCTCCATGCCTTGTTGCTTCACTATCGTCACCCCGCCCGGTCTCATTTCATTTTATTAACACATGGTTCCATTCCACGATAGCAAATATAGCCAACCGTGCCATATATGAATATCCCTATATCTCGCAGGTGACAGGAAATCACCTGACTTCTACCGCTTAAAGCAGGGCTAAGCATCTACTCGATCCTAGTCTATGTAGGATTCAAGGATTCATATATCTGGACAAGGAATGATATAATGCAGCAAGGTTTTCAACCAACTCCTACCACTTAATGCAACAATACTTATAACATATATAGAATTAATTGCTTTGAAGGTAGGAGGCTTATAATGCTCCGGGGCTTGCCTGGGATCCGACTCAAGTTAGAGTATGTCAGATGAGTTCGCTTGGCGAGCATCCTCTCATCTAGCACTTGCCCGATCCTTCTATCTTCGGGATGGATCCACCAACTCCATCTTCGGGTTTGGCTCCACCTTAGGTCCTTCACGTGCTTCAGCTAACGTACCTAAATGAGGTGCAACAATGCATATGTATGAATGCATAGAAGTGCAATAAACAAAGAAATCAAACAAGCATACCAAAGTTCTCATAAACACCTAGAGCTAATTAACTTAATCCACAATAGGGCATAACATAGAAGATTGCAAATACATCAATCAAGACACAAGTCTTATAAGATCCTAGGGTACCAAACCAAGTACCTTCAAAGGTATGAGTTACACTGCAACACATTAGCATGGCAAAGTTAATTAAAGTACTAGAACTAGAAATTGCTACCTTCTGGACATCAGACCAACAGCTGAGTAATTTAATCATAACTGGAGATCTACAACTCCAAATGACTTACAAGAAGACATTATGGAAAGCTTATGAAATTATCTAAATTTCATTTATAAACATCACAGCATGATTCCAAAGTTTAATATGTCGAATTTATACAAACACAGAAACTGGTCTAACAAGACAGAGAGCAAGCAATTCTGTAACCTAACTTTAAACAGCTGTAGTTTCTAAACCATATGGCCAAATGCCACCAAATTTTAACAGCAGCTAGATACATGAATTATCTACAACTTTTGTATAGCACACAAGACATGAAAACATCATTTACATAGGGTAATTAACAATATCCTCAAATCTGTTCAGAAACCTCATTTTGCAAGAAATAATTATTAACTTATGTTGCAAACATATAATTGGGCAAAACCAACTTTATCAACATTTCATATATGACTAATGAACACCAGAAAACATAGTGCCCAATACTAAATAATTTCTTTTAATACATTTTCTCAATTTATTTAGATAGTAGGTGGAATTATGACCACATCATAAAGATGCTCAATAAATTCTACCAAAATTACAGGGGTCTACAAATACTACCAAAAGTCTACTGTCCAAATTTCAAGTCATTTGGACAAGTATAGCAACCTCTATGAAAAAGACAAATAGCTATTGCAATAAATCATGTGAGAGCAAGTTAAACCTAAAACTCAATATTTTCTAGAAACACATGATCATATTATGAATCCATATGATAGAGAAACATCATACTAAGGTAATGGAACAATATTTTCTATTTTATCATTTATATATTATTTAATAGCTTATTTATCAAGCCCTAAACAAGTTAAATCAATAACTTGATCAAACAGTGAGTAATGACCATGAAATTTATACCACAGTACATTCATAACATGGAAAGACTACCATAAAAATTTCACATCATTTGGAGCATCACAACTCAAGATATAAAATGACAAGCAACATAATATAGATTTCCTTATTTATCAAGGTCCAATCACAACCCTAAGAAAACAGTGAACAATTAGTGTGTTTAATATTTTTCCTAGCAAGTACATGTCATCACAAAATTAACAAAACAAGAATCATCATTTTTGGATGTCTAAAACTCAAGATATGGCTCTGGTCAAGTTTATAAGCATTTCTAGAGTATTTTTAAGGCTTAAATAAAGACACCAGAAAATATCTACTAACATGTAATATTTTATGACTCTATTACATAGATCTCTTCTCAAGGTTTCCAAAAAGTCCACTTTTACTATTTTTGGAGTCTCCTAGCATGAGATATGAATATTTGAAGATTTACATGAAATCTGAAATTCAAAATCGGAATTACTCAACCCTATTGAAATCGCTAGGTCTACCCGATAACATACCCCAGATCCGTCACTTCATAACTGCCATGTGGGACCCGTTAGACCACCTAGCCCCACCTGTCATTCACAACAACAAGGAACACACAGAGAGAGGGAACCGGATCCTTCTTCTACCTCCCGACGCCGGCAAGGAGGAGGTCGGACGCGCGGCTCCGGCGAGGTGGGGCCACCGGCGGCGGCGGCTAAGGGCGGCACGGGCACCAGGGGACCTCCGCGCCCTAGCTGGTGCCCCTGGCTCGGCCCAAGGAGGCCCGTGGTGTCACAGCCACGAGGGCAGGTGATGGCGACGGCGGCGGCCCGGTGGTAGCGGCCTCCGGCGACGGCCACGGCCGGGAAGAGGATGCGGCGCACGCGGCATGGCGCGACGATGGTGGTGATACAATCCGTTGAGCATGAGGAGGGACCGAGACGCGGTGGCGTGGAGCTTGCCTAGCTCGGCAATGGCGGCCACGGCCACCATGGCGTGCAAGCGCGCGAGCCGGGACAGAATGGAGTGGGGCGAGTGCTTGAGCACCTCCATATCGACACAAGGGCACACGACGCGCATCCAGCGAGGTGCAGTGCTTGCTCGCGCATGGCGGCCACGTCCATGGACAGGTGCCGCCCGTTGAGGCATTTCACCGAGCACGTGGCAGGCGCCGAAGTGGGTCGGTTGGGACGCCGATTTGGGCCATTTCCGAGCTGATTTGGGTCTTGGGCCTAAAAGCAAAGTTGTAGCCCATACCACGCTCTATGTTTTCTATTTAAGGGTCATGGTCATTAGGGCAATAGATTAGGAGATAATCAGCCCTAAATTTTCCAGTGTCAATAGGTTGAGCTGGGGCTCGGTTTTGGGATTTTGCAATACCAAACTTGGTCAAATTGATCCCAACATTTTACATGTTGTTCTCCAACAAATTGTTTCCAACTTTCATTTTTGGACCAACTCAAGTTGCTTAACGAATTTCGGAGAACGTGGAATGCCAATGTCGACGACACCGAAATCAGGGATTAAAATGGCTAAGTGCTGAAATCAGCCCTAAAACTGACTTGTGGGCCCTGTTTGAGCATGTTACACACATTTTCATGACTTGACTCTTAAACAAAGTTTGTTCCTTATAAAATTCTCTACAACTTTGTCAAAGGGTGCACAGTCATGCAAAACTTCTAGGTCACACTTTTGAAATGGTCAAACAAAAGGGTTCTAGGGTCCATACATGGTCAACCATTACTTAGAAGCACATTTAGGCAAAATGATCAACATGAACATTGTTCCATTAAGTGTCCTAAGTATAGTTAAGGTGTTGTAGAGTCCAAACATACACACCATGCATAGGTTGCACAAAAGTGTAGGTTTTAGTTATAATCCAAACAAGCATATAACTCATCATTTCATGTGACTTTTTGATTCCAAACTTCATGAAACTTTTCCAGGGATCAATATAGATAGAATGTGATGTGAGACACATGAAGATATGGCAATAACGCCATCCAAACATATATCTTTGAAAAGGGACCTATATGTAAAGCAATGATGCAACATCCACTTTAGGTTAGGCTCATCTCCATAGGTTGACCTTGACATTGTCATCTCCACCTAATTTGTCGTGTTTGAGCTCAAACCCACTGCCTAATTGGTGGTAAACACCTGGGGTGTTACAGCCCTCCCCCCTTAAAAGAATCGCGTCCCGAGATTCGGAATGGGAGATCTTTTAAGGAAGAGAGACACGTTATCTAGTTCCCAACATCTGCTATAGCATTCAGCTATAAATCTTCAACATCGGTGAATAATTTGACCAAAGGAACTTTCTGATACTCACTCTTCGTGGTAAAATTTGTCGAAAGAATTTCCTTCATTGACTTTGATGAAGCATTGTTACTTTGGGAGGAATCCAAGATAGCACAGTACTGCATTCTCAAAGTACGGAGATCGCTTGGTCCAAGAGTGAACCACTCACAAGTATCTGACTTTCTAATGACCACAACATAGGCCATATGAACTGGACTCTAGACCAAAATATTCAGAAGTATACTCGTTGAAATGACTCTATATCCACACGGTTTTGAAAAGCAGTTCTCTACCAAAATGGCTTGAGTACAACCTTCCAAAAGGGTGAGATCATAGATGACAACATTCTTTGAGGCTATAGGATACTGACTAACCAATAGACAAGGTCTATGTTGGTCGTAAATGTTCATTCATTTAGGCACCAACTAATGGAAAACTACTTATGATTCCATGTGTGCAGTTCTCTTTTTCTGATGACAACACTGTATTATCTGAATCTGTCGAGGGGTCAATGAATGTGATAGCTGACTCTGTCGGCTTCGTATTCCTGCCAACAGCTACCTAATAAGATTCTTTTATCCAAAGACAACAGTTATCTGGGTTGAATCAGATGCAACCTCTTGGTAAAAACATGTATAAGGTACCAAAGTATGTCATCATTGGAAAGTAATTCCCTAAGAAGATGTAACGAGGCCTTAAGGTTAACAAGAGTTGTAATTATTCAATTAACCGCGGGGAGTAGTCTACCACCAAGCGATTGAATAAAATTTTCCTTGGTGACTTAGTTGTACTGTAAGTTGAGTTGACTTGCAGCATAACAACTTTGTCAGGCCAACTTTCACCTTAGGCTTTCTCCTTTTGAATCAAATAGTAACTCTAAGATGGGAAATCTGTTGTTTGACACTTTTCAAATTGCTTTTGATTCACGATGGTATACATTGATTTGCAGAAACCAAGGCTACTCGTACATTGTTGATACGAGAACACAAAAGCAACGAAAGAGTGTAAACAAGTATCCGTGGGACCTCAAAAGGGCCATCCACAGCAGATCTCGACCATTAATTTTCATACCAATCCGATGATGCACACTCTTTGAACGTGCGGTTACTTTTGCAAGGCAAAACGCATACTCCACCTGGAGGACATTCCTACAAAAATAATGAACCTTTTCCGAATATCCCTCAACACTTCGTCCAATAGAGTTCTGAACAAAACCATTTGTGGCACCTAAGGGCACAAGGATGCTAATTGAAACTAGGTAGGCTTTCTCTAATTCTTCACTTTATTGGATAGAACACCTTGCACTATCTGTGCGATTGTCCAAGATGGAATTGACTTGTTCACAATGGCTCTAGAAGATAGAGTATCTCTCAAGTTGTTGGCTAGTTGATTAACTTCTTATTGGTTATTGCTCTGTAAGATACAGCCTTTGTAGTTACCAAAGAGTCGTTACCTAGCTGGAGATTAACCTTCCTATTGGTAACTAATTAGTTGTCTCTCAACACTAAAAAGTTCCAACTTTTCATTCTTGATCACAATAATTGTGGTTTATACAGAACAGACGGTTGCCATCAAAGTCAGTAGATAATGAGTTACACTAGAGATGGCTGATCTCAACGGTAAGGTTATTAGGCATACAAAGGTTAAGACTTGCGTAATGTAACAATCGGTTCTTATCCAACAGGTGACTTGTCCAACATTAAGTGTTGTGTGTCCTTTTTATCCAACAGAGATGAGATACTTTACTCACTAGATGGTGGTTGTCAATATAGGGACAACTAAGCAAAGTCACTTGTCTACCACCTATTGCAGTCTGTTAATGTTTATGTCGGTGACCGGTTCTTCAAAGGTTATCCTCTTAGCAACTTCAGGAGGAAGTTTTACTACTTTTGGTTCAATATATGGGTCTTTCGATAAGATATGGAAAAACAATCAAGGAAGGAGGTCACGTAAACATCACATCAGTGTTGTTCTGCAATGGATTATGATTAGAAACCATGATACCAGCGCGTGCCGAGCAGTACAACCTTGTGTGTGCACCCACAGGAGGCTCTCGGTTTCGTCGCGGCACCATTAGTTGCTACTCATAACACCATTACTGAACATGCACCCAATGAGGAATTTCAAATGGCATAGATTGGGTTGATAAGGTAGATGTATGAATTTGCAAGCACACGATTTAGAGGCCATAGCATGGATACATTGCGTCACACTAGCTAACCTTTAGGAGAGGTAACCGAAAGGTCCAACAAGGATTCAGTTAAGGGTCTTACAACTTGGCATCAAACAACTATAGCCAAAAGGAAGAGTTGAAGAGAAACTATCTTGGCTAGTAGATCAAACAAAGGTATTCACGTGCGGTTGCAGGACAATCATGGTATACACAAATATTTAATGGTCCAGACTTGGGCTCATAAGGAAAAGAACCTAATTGGGGATGACGCCAAGAGATCGTTTCACGTAACTCGAGTATTGCTCTAAGATAAAGCTACTCGACACTCGTATACTTACCGAAGACAAACGAAGTGACAACTATGACACTAATTAACTAACAAGCATACATACAAACATCATAGTCAAGCATTGGAGAGATCCAATCCAATTAGCTTAAGCAACCACTACTAAGAAGCAGGCTCACCCATAACAAACATTCATCTAAAGCAAGAACTAACTACGAGTTTAGCATAAGACAAACGCTAGCTAAGGTGGCTACTTAGCAGGGGCACAGAACATGGATAGCAACATAGTAGTTAATTGTTTCGACCATAGCTGAGGTTGTAGACATCTCATAAAGGTGATCCTAGACTTTCTAGAAAGCTTATAAAGATAGCAGTGGAGGATCCCTGGTGTGCTGGTGGCTCAGGCGTCCATTTAGAGTTAGGCGGCAGGGCTTTCCTGGTGGAGCGCGGTGGCATTGCATTCATGTTAGTTGTGTGCCATGGTAGAGGATACAGATCCAATCCGTAGGTCTTCTTTCTCGCCTTTTACTGTTCGTTTCATCATTTGGTCCTTGCTTCAACATGAGTCGGCTACGGGACTAGGTGATTTCGCTTGGATTGAACACCGTTGATGCATACCACCATACCCTTAATTTTAGATAGATGCAGGAGGGGGGAGAGTTCAGGTAGTCCCTGTAGCTCATGGCTGTTGGATGTGTTAGGATGTAGCAAATCAATGATTTGTGTCTATCATTCACATGACTGATGTTGACGATAGTCAACAACCATCATGAACTGTCAACATAGAATAGGGGTTAAACTAATAGAATTCTATGAGTTTTGGTGAATCTGTGTTTCGCAGGGATTAAACAGGAAAAGAGCCCAAGATGGTCCACATGTCGGACTAAAAATCATATTCCACCATGACCCTAAGTTGAGAAGACTCTAGAAGACATGAGAAGGCGGGCCACCAAAGGTGGGGCCCACTTGGTAGGGGGCTAGGTCAGCCGACTTGTGGGTCCCACGCATCAGCCTTCGCTTCTACATCGGTTCCTCCACTGCCTTAGGGTTTGCGTCTTCGCCATTGATCAAGGTCGGTTTGATCCGAGGGCTCCGGTGCATCCCACCGGCCTATATAAGCAGCCTTGTACCCCCTGGGTCAGAGCATCCTCATCTTGGATAGAAATCTTGAGCCTCCTCTACAATCAAGAAACCCTAGATAGGATCAAGAGCTAGGCATTCAAGAGCAGATTAGTCTTGTAGTCTTCCAAAGATTAGGACTCATCTTATTTAGAGATAGAGAGATAGAGTGTTGGGAAAGAGTTTGGAGGAGTTCCCGGCCTGTTGGTGGCTTCTATATGGCTTGTACCTACGGGATCAAGTTCCATTGGAGCTTGCTTCTGAGATTTCTCTAGTATTCAACTTCTAATTCAAGTAAGTAACATTGTTATTATTGTTCTTTTGGTTTACGACTCTTTTTGAGTACTTTAATCCTAGTAGCTCCTTGATTGAAGTAGAATTCATAGTGTAAGCGTGGCGCTTAGACATCGATTACTCGTAGATGCACCCTACTTTTCGGATCGATGGTAGCTCGTGAGGGTGACTTTACCTCGTTGAATCTTCCATAGTCCACCTCCTGTTTGTAGGACTAGTAGGACCTGGTTGCTAAGGAAAACATCCTCTGCTGGTGTCTTTTCTTAAGTAATGTCCCCATTGGAGCAATCATAACATAGCTTGCGAAGGTTAGAATTAGAGACCTTAGTGATCTTCTCTATAGCCCTATACTCTCTGTCCTTGCTTGCTTCTCAGGGGTTTAAGTATAGGCTTAGTTTCTCGGACTTTCCTGCCTATGGTAAAATATAAATAATGATACTCTGGAATACTCTCGGGTGAAGTGCTAATTCGGTATACTATCTATGCGCTTGCGGATAACCTTATTATCTTGTGTACATTTAATTCATACCAACAAGCGTTTCTAGCGCCGTTGCCAGGGAGGAAAAATGGTTTCTAAGATTACTTCAAACCTAGCTTAACCTTGTATTATACTTTTTAATTTTCCTTTTTAGATATTTCCTTTTTTTTCATCCTTATGGATGCCATAGATTACACTCCCATCTACTAATAGCTGCACCCACGAGCACCATTCATAGGCCAAAAGAATCATCAAAGCCCATCCTAACACCTACCTATGAGCTACACCGGTGTTTGGTTGCAATGGTCCAGAACCAATCCTTTTCAGGAATGGTAGACAAAAATCCTTACCTTCACCTACAAGAGTTCGAGCAGATCTGTGACTGCCTCCACATAGAGGGCATGTCCAATGAAACCTTAAGATGGAAGATTTTTCCTTTCTCTTTGAAGGGAAGAGCTAAAAAATGGTATAGTCAAACCATAGAGAAGAAGCAGGGAGATTGGGGAACTTTATGTTCTAGCTTTTGCTTAGACTTCATTCCCATCTCTAAAGTAGTCAGCCTTAGAGCCTAGGTCCTATCTTTTAAACAAGAAGATAATGAATCTCTGGCCACATCCTGGGAACGTTTTAACTCTCTTATAGACTCTGGACCTGATTTAGCCTTATAAGACCCCATTCTTCTTCAACATTTCTATATGGGTCTTAAAAAGAAAACCTCTAAGTTTCTCAACGTAGCTTCGAGAGGATCATTCTCACATCTTTTGGCTTTGAAAGCAAGAAATATCTTAGACCAAATTCTAGCAGATAAACCTGAAGAACCATCAGAAGAAGATCCTTTAGAGGAAGAATCCCAGATAGCTGAGCTTGAATCTTTGCCAAATCCACCACAACCCTCAGCTATCTCAATTTTCGAGCCACCGAAAAGGGAGGAAACTCCACTTTCTGATTTTTTGTTCGATTTTGAGGATGAACTTTTTACTAAATGTAGAAACACCTCGAATTACTACTCTATAAGGAAGCCCCAGGAGCCTAAGAAATCATCACTCCAAAAAGAACCTTTAGATCCTTTTGAGGAAGCTTTCCTTAAAAGGACTATGAAAGAGTTAGTGTCTAGCATAAGCAACGAGTGGTTAGAGGAATCAAAGCTTTCCTCTGATGTGATCCGCTTGGATTCACCTTCTACCTCGATTCATTGTCAAATTCATAGAGACCCTTTTGAAGCCCTTTATAATCCGGTTGTGGGTGTCAATATCATGTGTGCATCATTTGCTCATGATTTATTAAAACACATGCCATTAACCCCAACAACAAAACTTTTGAAAAGCCCTTCAGGACACATTGTCCCAAGTTTGGGAATTTTATATGTGCTCCCTATACAGGTAAAACACACCATGGTTCATTTGAGTTTCTATATCTTCGATATCATGGAGTTTGACCTGTTGATAAGACAATCAATTGAAAGGCTTATTCAAGAGGGACAAATAGGGAAATTAAATATTCACCTTGGGAAACTTTGAACTCCCTTTGTCCATTACTCATCCTTTAAATGCTAAGACAGAGTCATGTCCTGAGCCCGATCCAATTAAAGAAGATAAGGTAGCATCGCTTGAGCACTTAATTGAACCCAACTGTCGGTACCAATAGTATAGGGGTACCCACATCCAACGATAATAAAAAACAAAAGCGACTAAGTTACAGCAAGACGCAGCCCACCTCAAACCGCACACCGGGCCCGTCTCGTACGAGGCCTGCTCGACGGAGTGCCTCAACCGCGCTCCAGCTCTGACTCGTACGAGGCACCCTCGACGGGAACGCCTCGACCGCATCCCATCCCGCACCACGAAGTACCTCGATCGCACTCCGACTCGCACAAGGCTCGTCCGCCCGTCGGAAAGGCTCCGGCTCGCGTGACCCCGGGTCGGAGGGCTCGATCCACTCACTTCACCTAACCCAGACAAAATTCAGAGCATTTAATGCGATTACCTACTCCCACTCACCGGCATGGCCGCAACTAGGATCGACGTGGGAGCAGCGCCGATGTCAGCCCTCACTGTTTTACTACCCATCCCGTGATGGGAAGTGAAAGCTGTCTCTATACACACCTTACCGCGCACTGTTTACCATCGATCACCCTCGAGGGAGGATAAGACAAGGCCCGTACTCCGCAATCTCGGGGATTCAGCCTTATCCATCCGGTCTCGACCCCGCCTCGACCCAACCTCAACGCTCGGCACAGTTCAACGGAAAGGGAAGGACGGTATGGCACGGCGCTTCGGGTCATTTTGCCGTCTCGTCCCCCACGACGCCATGGTGTCCAGGGATGGCCGGCCATTCCCAGGCACGTCGCTACGGTCATCTCAATAGGAATCAACAAAACATCATCTCAAGGCTCCCCGTCGTCTTGGCCTCCTCTCGCCCTATAAAAGGGTAGGCCAGGGTTCTACAACAGGGACCGAAAACAAGAGACAACAGGCAAGACGCAAGATAGAGATCAATATCTCAAGCAATCACCATTGTCCTCTTTTTCCTCTCTTTGAGACTTGGGCTCGACGCCCTCTCTCGCAAGCTTGTAACCCCTACACGAGCACCTCGGTGCAAGGAAATACAAACCTCTCCCTCCCCGCTGGACGTAGGGCCTTCTTTTGCCCGAACCAGGATAAACCCCCGTGTATTCTCCTTGCATCACCATCCAGGAAAGGGACACGCAGCATTTACTTGTTGGTTTAGGACCCCCTCGGGACCGAACACCGATAGTTGGCCCGCCTTTTTTCCTAGATGGTTGACCCCGAACGCCCTATTCCGTTGGCCATGGTGATCTGGTTCGGGAGTTTGGAGTTCATGTCGCTTGGCTATGGCTACGATATGGTCCTACTTCCACCCAGGCACCCAACCGACGAGGATATGAGCTCTCCTAGCCCAGGGGAGCAATCCACCGGTACCGTCGCTCTAGGCAGGCGCGGGCCGCCCGACGACGATGAGCCCGGCACAACCACCGTCTCCACCTCGCGGAGGGTGATGGGATCCCCCGGTCTGGCACCCCCCTGCCAGGCGCCGGCCCAGATCTCCTTGTGGAAGGTTTGGGTAGGACGAGCTTGACTGAGGGTAACATGCCGACGGAGAATCCCGCCGCTCCCCTGTCCGGTGAGACACCACTGTCCGGAGCATCCGTTCCGGCGTGGACAACGATATCTCCATCACCATTCCCGTTTGGGCTAGACTCGGCTGCCTGGACCTATGCTTCCTCTGTAAGCGCTAGTATGAGTGCCTACGAGGAGCTCTCTGGGCACCATCTATGCTCCACTCTAGACCCCGTTGCGTCCACGCCAGCCTCCGATTATCGGGATTCTACGGAGACATCGGAAACAAGGCCCCGTGAGACCGCCTCCCAGTGTCGCGATCACAGGAGCGACTCGCGACGGCCTCACATTCTCCCGTCATACTATTACTTTGGCGCTCCTGACTCTGACTCAGCTGATGACACCTATGATCCGACCCGCGAATGCTTCAACATCGATGTTGAAAGCACGTCAGAATCGGAGGACGAAGAGCCAATCGAAGGAAGGCACACGCCACCTCATGTCGAGCTTCCTGCTAAGCGAGACGACCCTTAGTTCCTTGTGGATCAAGGAATGCAGCTCGAGCAGATTCGTGAGTTGCAGGACAGGCTTGACGAGGAACGGGAAAACCTGGATCTACTCCGACAAACCCTCGAGCGTGAGCGCGCGGAATGCACACTTGGCGGGAGAGCTCACGAGAGAGCTCGCGACGTCAACCGTCGCATCAACGAGGACCGGGTGGTCGACCCCCTGGTTTTTGCTCGAGCCAGCCAGAACGTCGTCGCCGCCGCCATGCTCCTCCGCAACATGCCCGAGCCGTCAAACCCCGATGCCCGTCGGGCTCGAGATGAAATCTGAGAACTCCTCGAGACCGCCGCCATGCAGCAGGCCGAGAGCTCTGCCTCAAGGCGACGCGAGGTAGCCTCGGAGCGGATCATCGAGCCCTCCCAATAGGAGAGAGAAGCCTCGGTTCACCCCGAGCCTGCCCGGCGAAACCGGGTAGCTCCGGCCCCTGAGCCCACCACCAACGACCACGAGCCTCAAGACACCTGTGGCAACATCATCGAGCGCCGCACGCGCAAGCACGGTGACGGCGTGGCTCGAGGCAACCACGTGCACAGGGGCGGACGCTACGACAGCTCGGAAGATCATAGCCCTTCACCCGAGCCCCCGGGTCCATGGGTCTTCAGTAAGGCTATTCGTGGGATGGTGCTCCCGGCTCGGTTTCGCCCCCCCATGACTCTCACCAAGTACAACGGCGAAACCAAACCCGAACATTGGCTCACCAATTTCCGCTTGGCGTGTTAGCTGGGCGGGGCCACCGACGACCGGGTCATCATTCGACAACTCCCCCTGTTCCTCTCCGACACCGCCCGAGCCTGGCTCCAGGATCTCCTACCTCGACAGATCCACGACTGGGACGATCTCGTAAGGGTGTTTGAGGGAAATTTCAAGGGGACCTACTGCGCCCCGGCAACTCGTGGGACCTCCAGAGTTGCAAGCAGAAACCGGGTGAATCCCTCCGAGATTACATCCGGTGCTTCTCCCGGCAGCGTACCGAGCTCCCCAACGTCACCGACTCTGACGTGATTATGGCCTTCCTCTCCGGCACCACCTGTAAGGAGTTGGTCCGAGAGTTCGGCCGTAACACTCAACTCACTGCCAACGGGTTGATGGACATTGTCACCAACTTTGCTGCCGGTGAGGAGGTGGTTGGTGCAATCTTTGGTGGCGACCAGGAAAAGGGGAAGCAGAAGGTCGACGATCCCGCGAGCTCCACCCGGGGCTCCAAGAGAAACAACCGCAAGAAGAAGAAAGGCCAGCAGGGCAAGCTCGAGGCCCCGGCCGATGAGCTCGTCGCTGCTACCGAGCGCAAGAAGCCTCGAGCCCCCCCCGGCGGGGGCATCTTCGACAAAATGCTCAAAGAGCCGTGTCCCTACCACAAGGGATCCACTAACCATAACCTCGAAGACTGTCACATGCTTCACAGGTACTTTGAGGGTGCCGGCGTCAAGAAGGATGACAAGAAGGAGGACCCTAAGAGTGACGACAAGGATGGGGGATTCCCTGAGATCCACGACTGCTTCATGATCTACGGAGGGCCCTCGACCTGCCTCTCGGCGTGCCAGCGCAAGCGAGAACAACGTGAGGTTTTCTCCGTACAAACGGCAGTCCCCCGCTTCCTTGATTGGTCTGCGGTGGCCATCACTTTTGACCGTGATGACCACCCAGACTACGTCCCCAACCCAGGAGTCTATCCGCTCGTTGTTGACCCCGTCATCGCCAACACACGCCTCACCAAGGTGCTCATGGATGGCGGAAGCAGCCTCAACACCATCTACTCCCAGACCCTCAACCTTCTGGGGGTCGAGAGAGCGCGCCTCCAACCTAGCGTCGGGGGCTTCCACGGAGTCGTGCCAGGGAAACGGGCGGAACCCCTCGGACGGGTCGATCTGCCTATTTATTTTGGCACATCGGCCAACTTCAGAAAGGAGACTCTCACTTTCAAAATGGTCGGATTCCGTGGAACATACCACGCTATCCTCGGGCGCCCATGCTACGCTAGGTTCATGGCAATCCCGAACTACATCTACCTTAAGCTTAAGATGCCAGGCCCAAACGGTGTCATCACTGTAGGGCCCTCGTATGAACATGCCTACAAGTGCGACGTCGAGTGCGTCGAGCACGGTGAGGCTGTTTTGGAGTCAGCGACCTTGGCTGCAGACCTCGACGGCCTCGCCAATGCGATTCCCGACCCAAAGCGCCATGCCGGCAGCTTCAAGCCCGCGAAAGATGTCAAACTCATACCCCTCGACCCTGCTGATCCCAAGGGAAAGGCGCTGAACGTTAGCGCCACCCTCGATCCTAAATAGAAAGCAGTGCTCATCGACTTTCTCCGCGCAAACATCGACATCTTTGCGTGGAGTCCCTCGGATATGCCGGGCATACCCAGGGAAGTCGCCGAGCACGCCTTGGAGATCCGGGCCGGATCCAAACCGGTGAAGCAACGCCTGCGTCGCTTCGATGAAGAGAAGCGCAGGGTCATCGGCGAAGAGATACACAAACTGTTGGAGGCCGGATTCATCAAGGAGGTTCATCATCTTGAGTGGCTAGCTAATCCCGTATTAGTTAGAAAAAAGAGTGGGAAAGGGAGGATGTGTGTAGACTATACTGGTTTAAATAAAGCATGTCCAAAAGTTCCCTTTCCTTTGCCACGCATTGACCAAATCGTTGATTCCACTGCGGGATGTGAAACTCTCTCATTCTTAGATGCATACTCCGGCTACCACCAAATCAAAATGAAGGAGTCCGACCAGCTTGCGACTTCATTCATCACCCCATTCGGCATGTATTGCTACGTTACGATGCCCTTCGGTCTTCGAAACGCGGGGGCTACGTACAAGCGATGCATGCAGCACGTTTTCAAAAAGCACATCGAGTCGATCGTCGAGGCTTATGTCGACGACATCGTTGTCAAAACAAAACAAGCCGACGATCTAGTCAACGACCTCGACGTTGCATTCAAATGCCTCCGGGCAAAAAACATCTAACTCAATCCAGAGAAATGCGTCTTTGGCGTCCCACGAGGTATGCTTCTAGGGTTCATCGTGTCTAAACGCGACATCGAGGCCAACCTTGAAAAAGTCTCTGCAATAACCAAGATGGGTCCCATCCGAGATCTGAAGGGCGTACAGAGGGTCACAGGTTGCTTGGCGGCACTCAGCCATTTCATTTCATGCCTCGGCAAAAAAGCACTCCCTCTGTACCGTCTCTTGAAGAAATCGGAGCATTTTTCCTAGACCCTTGAGGCTGAGGAAGCTCTCACAAAGCTCAAGGCCACACTCTCTAACTCACCAATCCTCGTCCCTCCAACCCCAGGGGAACCACTCCTACTTTATGTCGCTGCGACATCACAAGTAGTCAGTGCGGCCCTGGTTATCGAATGGGCCGAGGAGGCACATACCTTGCTCATCCAGAGGCCGGTCTATTTCATTAGCGAAGTACTCTCAGAAACCAAGATTCGATACCCACAGATCCAGAAACTGCTATATGCCGTCATCCTGACATGGTGCAAGCTCCGACACTACTTCGAGGGTCACCCGATCACTGTGGTTTCTTCTTTCCCCTTGGGAGAGATAGCCCAGAACCGGGAAGCCTCGGGTAGGATTGCCAAATAGGCAGTCGAACTCATGGGCGAGACCTTGTCCTATGCGCCACGCAAAGCTATCAAGTCGCAGGTGTTAGCAGATTTTCTGGCTGAGTGGACCGACACCCAACTCCCCCCCGCACAGCTTCAGGCGGAGCTATGGACCATGTACTTCGATGGGTCATTGATGAAAACAGGAGCAGGCGCGGGCTTGCTCTTCGTCTCACCCCTCGGGGTTCACATGCGCTATGTCATCCGGCTTCATTTTCCTGCGTTTAACAATGTCACCGAATACGAGGCGCTCGTCACGGGATTAAGAATCACCGTCGAGCTCGGGGTCCGACACCTTGACGTTCGAGGCAACTCCCAACTTGTGATCGATCAGGTCATGAAGAGCTCAAGCTGCCGTGACCCCAAGATGGAAGCCTACTACCAAGAAGTACAGCACCTCGAGGACAAGTTTCACGGCCTCGAGCTCAACCACATCGCACGCAGGTATAATGAGGCCGCCGATGAACTGGCAAAAATCGCGTCCAGTCAAACTACGGTTCCACCAGACGTTTTCGCAAAAGACCTCCAGCAGCCATCCGTTGACCTCGGGCCAGACGGAGGGGTTGATGGGACGTCACTCGACCCCCCACCTGAGGTAGAAGCCCCCTCGACCGGGGCTGAAGCCATGCAGGTGGAAGACTTGACCCCACCGTCTGACCTCGAGCCTGACTGGCGCGTCCCGTACCTCGACTACCTCAGCCAAGGGGACCTCCCCTCGGATAAGACTGAGGCTCGACGGATCACACACATGGCCAAAACCTTTGTAATCATTGGCGATAGTAGGGAGCTCTACCGCCGTAGCCCTACTGGTATCCTCCAACGCTACATCACAAATGAGCAAGGCAGGGACCTGCTCAGCGATCTCCACTCGGGGGCTTGCGGTCACCACGCAGCACCTCGAACCCTTGTCGGAAACGCCTTTCGATAAGGATTCTATTGGCCGACCGTGGTCTCCGACGCTGTCAAGCTAGTACGCTCCTGCAAGGGTTGTCAGTACTATGCAAGACGAACCCATCTTCCGGCACATGCCCTGCAAACTATCCCCATCACATGGCCATTTGCCGTTTGGGGGCTCGACCTTGTCAGACCATTGAAAAGGACAACTAGCGGCTTCACCCACTTGCTCGTCGCAATCAACAAATTCTCCAAGTGGATCGAGGCCCGCCCTATCACCAGCATCAGGTCTGAGCAAGCTGTGCTCTTCCTCACCGACATTATTCATCGCTTTGGGGTCCCCAACTATATCATCACGGACAATGGCACCCAGTTCACTGGTAAAAAGTTTTTGGATTTCTGCGACAACCACCACATCCGAGTGCTCTGGTCAGCCGTGGCCCATCCAAAAAAACGGTTAGGTGGAACGTGCCAACGGCATGGTCCTACAAGGCCTGAAACCCAGAATCTTTGACAAACTAAATAAACATGGCAAAAGATGGGCTGTCGAGCTACCCTCGGTCCTGTGGAGCCTAAGAACAATGCCGAGTCGAGCCACAGGGTTCACTCCGTTCTTCTTAGTCTACGGGGCCGAGGCTATGCTCCCAACTGATATAGAATACGGATCCCCAAGGTTGAAGTCCTACAACGAAAGAAATAACGACGCCACAAGATAGGACGCCCTCGACCAGCTCGAGGAAGCCCGAGATGTGGCTCTGTTGCATTCTGTTAGGTACCAGCAGGGTCTCCGGTGCTACCACGACAGACACGTCCGCAAGCGTGACCTCAACGTCGGCGACTTGGTAGTATGGCGGAACCAGAACACCAAGGGACGGCACAAGCTCACGCCACCATGGGAAGGGCCGTACATCATCGCAGAAGTACTAAAGCCGGGCACCTACAAGCTATCCAATGAGAAGGGCGAAATCCTCACCAACGCTTGGAACATTGAACAGCTACGTCGCTTCTTTCCTTAAAAAGCCTCGAGGCTCTGTAATTCCTTTTTCATCAATAAAGAATACAGCGATGTTCAAACTTGCGGTTCATAATGAGGAAGGCTCGACTCTGCACTCCCAGAATTGACCCTCCCTCGGGGGCTACAGGGGGGAACCCCCCAGTCCCCGAGAAAAAAAACTCATACTCTTTTTTAAATTTAAGAACCGCTTCTTAGATCGACTTCGCTGCAAGAGCACCCTAAGGTTCGAAAGGGCTTTCAAGCTAGGAGTATCACCTACGCCTCCGAGGCTACGGTACCTCCACTCACCCCTCACACCTTTTAGAGGTGTGGCTTCATGCTAGGGAGATCTAAATAATGGTTCCTAACTTTGAAAAAGAACATACCCCCTGTCGCTTAGATCAGGCTCTCACACGATTTACAAGGCCGTAACATCACCCTGAAGCTCAAGGGCAGTTGAGCCATGAGATTACTTACGCCCCCGAGGCTATGGTACCTCCACTCGATCCCTTACGCCAAAGGATGCAACTGCGTGCTAAGTAAATCACGCGAGAACACAATCCAAGCGATAAAGGGAAGAAAAGCTCGAATAAAACTAAATTAACCACGAACCGGTTTATGTTTCGAGTTCTTAGGGCCTCCGAGGCCACCACGACCAAAATTCAAAATACTAACTTATTACATGGGCCTTCACGCCTAGATTTGGCTCACAGACCCTCATCATCAGCAGGCGGAACCACCTCAGCTTCAAAAAGCGAGGCCAGACGGCTTCCAGGCTCTTCCGCGGCTTCAATCAGCTTCAGGCAGGCATTCTCGTTCTCCTTGTCCGTCCGATCTGGGTCTATGATGAAGCCATCAGCAACGAGCTTCATGTCGAACACAAACCCTGAACGGACGATGGCCAGCTCCCTCTTTACGCCGTGATGGAGGCCGTCCCGTATCTTCTCCCGGGCAAGGCGGCCCAGCTCTGCCATCCGACGGATGAAGGAGTTCCCCGGAACATCTTCCCCGATGTCGGCATCGGGCTCGACCCCCAGGCCATCACACATAGTGGTGATCGCGCCCTGGAGCAGCTGGGTCCTCCGGGTCTCGGCTTGGAGGAGGCTCTGGAAGGAGTTGGCAGATGATTGGGCCTCTCGATTCTCCCTCTCCAGCTCTGAAACACGATAAGCAAACTAATACCTAACACGAGGCCCTCAACGCCATGGCCGTAACAGTCACACTTACCCTCGATATGGGTCTGCAGGCCCACGACCTCGTTGCGAAGCCCCCGGCACGTCCGCTCGAGCCCTAGGAGGGCGCTGTCCTTGTCACTGATGATCGCCTTTAGCGCCTCGATCTCCTGCCAAACAGACTCGAGAGCCACGTCCTTCTCTTGGACAGCTCCCTTCAGCGTCGTGACCTCGTCCTTCAGAGCATCAAAACAAGCGGTGGCCTGCTCGACCTCAACGTTGAGGGCGTCGCGCTGACGGCTAACCTGGGAGACATCCTCCTCGAGCTTCTTCACCCGTGCCGACAGGGGCTCGAGATCCCTGCGGGCCTAGGCAGCCTCCTCCTGAGCCTTGTCCATGTCAGAGCGCATCATGGCTTTGGCCGCCCAAGCCTGCATCGCCTCCTCCTTCACCACCGCGTACGCGACGCGCAGCTCAGCCATTTTGGCGTTCCGATCGGAAAGCCATTTCTAGGCCTCCTCGACCAGGACCCGTTGCTGAGATAGTGCGGCCCACATGCCGCTCTCATCCTGGATGAAGAGTGACTTACGGCGAGAGTACTTCTTCAGCTCCTAAACGCAATTCGAAAAAACCGAAAAGGTTAAAAAGCCGAGGGAAAAAGACACCAAGAAAACCACGAAGAAAGCCGACGGGTCGATCATACCTCGGTGGCATCCCGTATACTCCATGACATGGCCTCGGACGCCACATGGAGCAACCAATCAAGGTGCCGGCGGACGACCTCGAGGTACTCCCATCGGTGCACCTCATCCCTGTCGTTCATGGTGAAGATGGGCTCGGCGTCGGGGTTCGCAGCATCCCTAAACTGGAGGGACGGCCCCCCCACCTTGGTATCTCTGCCTCTGCCCGCGCTATGGCCAGCACGGCGATGTTGGGCCATGACGACGACGACCCGGCCGGGGCGTCTCCCGGTCCCGCGGAAGGACCGGCCTCGCCCGCAGTTCCCGCCTCTCCAACGGCCGTCGAGGCACCGGCCTGATCCGCGGCCTCACCCCCCTCGACCCCCATCACTTGTTTCCCTTTGTCCAGGGGGGTGTGGTCGAGGGTAAGGTCCACGGTCATGGGTGCCCGCACTTCTAAGGGAGCCGGCCCCTCAATCGCCGGTGCCTCCGGAGCCGGCGCCTTGATCGTCGGTGGCTCCGGTGCTGGCACCTCGACCGTTGGCGCCCCCAGAGCCGGCGCCTCTTCTTCTGGAGCTCCGGTCGGGGGCTCGATGACCCCGCCCTTCACCGTACCCGTCGGCTCCACCAATGGGTCTTGCTGCGGCCGTGACCCCCTCGCCAGGGCCGCCTCCTGTCCTGATGCCGACGTGACCTCCTCCATGGTCACGTCAGCACCCGCCCGCTCCGCGCCGCGGACGGATGCCTCGCCCGTCACGACCTCGATGGTAGCCTCGGCCGTCACCGATGATCTAGGCTCCGCCTCGACCGCACCGGGCGCCACCGTCTCCACCGGTTCTGACCCCTCCACGACAGGATCAGGGCCAGCAACCACCGTGGCATCTGCTGCCCCCTGCTATTGTCGCAGGTGCCCCTTCGCGGCCTCGACCTACCAGATCCAGGCCGCATCCTGCTCCACCGTCTGGTTAAGGACAACAGCGCTGGCCCGCAGCGACTTCACGGGGGTAGGCCCCATCGGCTCTGCCTTCCGCTTTAACCTGCAAAGTGAGAAGAAATGTCAGCCAACGGATCCAGAGAAAGGCAGAACAACCAAGCAGAAACGCTTACCCAGAAATTGGCACCAAGGGCCTCAACCCCGTGCGATCCGAGCCTCTCGGGGTGGCCGATGGTGGCCTCGCAGCAGCCCCACCAGCAGGCCGGGCACCCCTTAGGGCCCTGACCGACGCACCGCCCTGCGCCTTCTGTGCCTCCGAGGCCAGCTGGCCTCGGGTTCTCACGCCTGCCGGTGCCGCCGCCGATGACGACACTGGTACCACCGTCCCAGCCCCTGCCCGAGCTTGCGGGGCCTGGGCTGGTGCAGGCATCCCTGTTGACCCCTCTTGCTGGGTCCGGGGTAAAGCAGCCCCTCCCGTCGAGGGGCCCGTCTCCTTCTTCGTCTTCTTCTCCTTTTCCTCCTCCTCGGTCTCCTTGACCACGATGACCGAGGAGGACGACCCCCTGATGGGCTCCAGCAGGGGGCGAATGTCGGGAAGGTCCCCCAGTCCAGTCGCGGTCTCATACCGCGACAGGGCGTCGTCGTCTTCGCCGCTGCTATCGTCGTCCTCCCCCGAGATCGTCTCGGAAGGCGACGGCACCAGGGGGACCCCGTTGATGGTCTGCTGGCGCCAGAGCTTCTTCAACGCCTCCGCCTCTTTGGCCTTGCAGATTGCCCGCTTCTTGGCCATCTCCTTGGTTTGCTTCATCTTGGAGGCATGCTGGCGTCGAGCCTCCCGGGCGGGCCGGTCCTCTGGGACTGGCGGATGCGTTTCCCGCAGCGCTGACAAATCCTACGCGCCGGCCTCAACCAAATCAGCGGAATCCAAAAATAAATGAAATTAGCAAACATATCAGCCCTAAGATACGTACCACAGGCTCGAACCCTTCGGTAGGCCTCATGGGGACCCGGTTGGCCTCCTCCACCTTGAAGTTCCCAACCATCCAGCGTGCTCGCCGGAGGACCTCCTCGAGGGCAAGGGATTTGTGGGACATCCGGGTCCCCTCCAGAGATGCCTCCGGAGTCATCTGGTCGAGGCGGAGACGACGCCGGCACAGCGGCATCACTCTGCGGCGATGGAAGGCCATGGCCACCGCCGCTGCCGTCAAGCCCCAAAGGTGAAGCTGCTGCAGCGCCGCCAGCAGCGGGTCCAGGCGCGGCTTCTTGGCTTCCAGCACTCCGTACGTCCAGCGGTCCTCTCGAGCGGTTAGCACGCGACCGGTGTACCTCGGCAACTGATTTTCATCGTTGCGGAGGTAGAACCAACCCTCGTGCCACCCACTGTTCAAAGAGATGAGGCGAGCCGGGATGTACAGATCCACCCGGCTCGACCTCACCTACAGGACGCAGCTCCGTACTCGAGCCACACACATGACGCCCTTCTCCCCCGCCTTCTTGGCGAAGAGCTCGGCCTTGAAGAGGTGAAGCCATAGGTTCCACTGCGGCTCCACCCCAAGGTAGCCCTCGCAGACTGCCACGAAGATGGCGGCCTGCGCGACGGTGTTGGGGGCAAGGTGGTGAAGCTCCACCCGGTAGTAGTGGAGGAGCGCGTGCATGAAGACGGACGCCGGCACGCCAAACCCCCGCTCGTGGAAGCAGACGAAGCTCACCACGTACCCTTCAGGGGCGCCGGCTCCCGGTGGGCAGGAGGCGCCACAATCCACTCTGGCTGCGACTGGCTCGTCCTTGGCCACAGCAGCCCGTCCTCAACCAACTCTTCCAACCTCCTCTCCATCACCGAGGAGGCGACCCAGTCATCGGCGGGGAGGATCTAGCTCTTTCCTACCATCGGTGCTGTCGGAAGGGGGTGGACGGAGAGGATGCGGTGGCGGCAGCGATGTGGGTGGTGAGTGCAATAAGGCAAGGGTTGTCTAAGGCAGAAGATTGCAGGAGCGCAAGGGACTAGTGGGGAACGTAGACCCCTAGGCCTTGATTTTATATGCCTAGGCGGAAGCCCAACGGCCGTGCTAAAACATAGGAACAGTTTTCCGCATTAAATGCGCCCACCTAACCGTTTCCCTACATCTCGCAGGAGTTGGGCGCATGGTCGTCCCCCACGTCATAACCATACGCCACGTCGCCCACTACCGTGCCGATCTCGCCTCCCCTCCTTAAAAGACACGCCCGGCTAATGGGCGGGGGAGGGATCCGCAAACGGATATTCCTAGATACCTAGGAAACGGGCCCCGAGCTCGATATGAGTCTCGAGGGAGTGGAAGCTGGCCCTCGACCAGGGTTCGACAGCTGCCCTCGAGCAACAGAGTTAGGGACGACTAGGGATGCGCCCATACATGGCCAGGGCTCGAGCCACGCTCTCGAGGCATCCCAAGACGTATTTGAGGCTGTAGGAGGAGGTCGAAGTAGGAATCCCCTCGGGGGAGGCACCGAGCCCTCGGATCCCGTCGCAGGGAACCGACATCCACACGACCACTCCTTGGCATTTTTTGAGAGCACCTCTAGGCCCCTAGCCGACTCCTAACGAATGGAGCACGGGCTCGCACTCGAATTCCCCCACTAGCAGCTCACCGGAGATCATCGGAACTCGCCCAAACGGGGTAGTACGGCATTCCCCACCCCTCCTCCTCCTCTCTACAGGAGGAGCGTAAGGGCCGCACGACAGAAGATGGCCGGAACTCCGATCGACCTCGTGCACACGAGGCTCAGGGGCTCGACCGCATTAAACTACTCCCCGATAAAACACGTAAAAGACCTTGGAGGAGTCTTCAACACTCCACCGAGGCCTCGGGGGCTACACCCGGCGTGTGCGCTCGCGCGCCCCCACCAGAGAAGTCAACAACGCTATGGCTCCAGTTCATCAGCAAAAAAGCCTCTAGGAGAGTGATCGCACACTCACCAAAAGGCTCGGGGGCTACTATCGGTACCAATAGTATAGGGGTACCCACATCCAACGATAATAAAAAACAAAAGCGACTAAGTTACAGCAAGACGCAGCCCACCTCAAACCGCACACCGAGCCCGTCTCGTACGAGGCCTGCTCGACGGAGCGCCTCGACCATGCTCCGGCTCTGACTCGTACGAGGCACCCTCGACGGGAATGCCTCGACCGTATCCCATCCCGCACCACAAAGTACCTCGATCGCACTCCGACTCGCACGAGTCTCATCCGCCCGTCGGAAAGGCTCAGGCTCGCATGACCCCGGGTCGGAGGGCTCGATCCACTCACTTCACCTAACCCAGACAAAATTCAGAGCATTTAATGCGATTACCTACTCCCACTCACCGGCATGGCCGCAACCAGGATCGACGTGGGAGCAGCGCCGATGTCAGCCCTCACTGTTTTACTACCCATCCCGTAATGGGAAGTGAAAGCTGTCACTATACACACCTTACCGCGCACTGTTTACCATTGATCACCCTCGAGGGAGGATAAGACAAGGCCCGTACTCCGCAATCTCGGGGATTCGGCCTTATCCATCCGGTCTCGACCCGGCCTCGACCCAACCTCGACGCTCGGCACAGTTCAACGGAAAGGGAAGGACGGTATGGCACGGCGCTCTGGGTCATTTCGCCGTCTCGTCCCCCACGACGCCATGGTGTCTAGGGATGGCCGGCCATTCCCAGGGCATGTCGCTACGATCATCTCAACAGGAATCGACAAAACATCATCTCAAGGCTCCCCGTCGTCTTGGCCTCCTCTCGCCCTATAAAAGGGCAGGCCAGGGTTCTACAACAGGGACCGAAAACAAGGGACAACAGGCAAGATGAAAGATAGAGATCAATATCTCAAGCAATCACCCTTGTCCTCTTTTTCCTCTCTTTGAGACTTGGGCTCGACGCCCTCTCTCGCAAGCTTGTAACCCCTACACGAGCACCTCGGTGCAAGGAAATACAAACCTCTCCCTCCCCGCTGGACGTAGGGCCTTCTTTTGCCCGAACCAGGATAAACCCCCATGTGTTCTCCTTGCATCACCATCCAGGAAAGGGACACGCAGCATTTACTCGTTGGTTTAGGACCCCCTCGGGACCGAACACCGACACCAACCTTGAAGATGATGTTGAGTTCTTCATTGAGAAAGAAGGCGATGGTCCACTAGAACCTAAACTTCTCGATGAATTGCTAGAGCCACCTAAACCTCCCATTGAGCTCAAACATCTGCCTGCTGGTCTTAGATATGCTTTTCTTAATAATGATCAGGAATCTCCTGTGATTATAAGTGATAAACTCTCTCAGGAAGAAACCTTGCGCTTAATAACTATTTTAGAAAAGCATCGATCAGCTTTTGGCTACTCACTCCAAGACTTGAAAGGAATCAGTCCTGCTCTTTGCACCCATCGCATCCCTACAGATCCTAATATTTTACCATTTAGAGAGCCCTAGCGTAGGCTTAATAATGCGATGAGAGAGGTAGTTAAGAAAGAGGTCTTGAAACTCTTGCATGTCGGGATCATCTATCCTGTGCCACATAGTGAGTGGGTAAGCCCTGTTCAAGTTGTGCCTAAAAAGGGAGGCATGACTGTTATTAAAAAAAGAATGAATTAATCCCCCAAAGAACCATCAATGGATGGCGGATGTGTATAGATTACAGAAAGCTTAACGAGGCCACAATGAAGGATCACTTTCCATTGCCCTTCATTGATGAAATGTTAAAGCGACTGACAAACCACTCTTTCTGTTGTTTTCTTGATGGGTATTCTGGATATCACCAAATCCTGATCCATCCTGATGATCAAAGAAAAACCACTTTTACATGTCCATATGGAACTTATGCTTACCATAGAATGTCTTTTGGACTGTGTAATGCTCCAGCTTCTTTTCAAAGATGCATGATGTCTATATTTTCTGATATGATTGAAGAAATCATGGAAGTTTTCATGGATGACTTTTCTGTTTATGGAAAAACTTTTGATAATTATCTTGAAAATTTAGACAAGGTTTTGCAAAGATGTGAAGAAAAGCACTTAGTCCTTAATTGGAAAAAATGTCATTTCATGGTTAGAGAAGGAATAGTGCTAGGACACTTAGTGTCTAAAAGAGAAATTGAGGTAGACAGAGTTAAAATTGAAGTAATTGAACAACTACCTCCACCTGTAAATGTTAGAGGGATTAGAAGTTTTCTTGGCCATGCTAGTTTTTATCGCTGATTCATAAAAGATTTTTCATACATTGCTAGACCACTTACTAATCTTTTGGCCAAGGATATTCCCTTTGAATTTGATGATGCATGCTTAAAATCTTTTAACATTCTTAAGAAATCACTCATCTCTGCACCAATCATTGAACCCCTTGATTGGTCTTTGCCTTTTGAAATCATGTGTGATGCTAGTGATTATGTTGTGGGGGTAGTATTGGGACAAACTAAAGATAAATAGCATCATGCTATTGCGTATGCTAGCATAACTTTGACAGGACCATAACTTAATTATGCAACAACTAAAAAAGAACTCCTAGCTATAGTTTTTGCTATTGATAAGTAGATCTTACTAAGTAGGAGCAAAAGTGATAGTTTACACTGATCATGCTGCTTTAAAATATTTGCTCACTAAGAAAGATGCTAAACCTCGCTTAATAAGATGAATTTTGCTACTCCAAGAATTTGACTTAGAAATAAAAGATAAAAAGGGAGTAGAAAATTCTGTTGCCGATCACTTGTTTACAATGCAGTTTAAAAATCCACAAGTGCTGCCTATCAATGACTCACTACGGGACGACATGCTCTATCGGATCACCCGATCTGACCCCCTAGTATGCAAATATTGTCAATTTTATGGTTGCAGGATATGTACCACTAGGGGCAGATAAAAAGAGAGCTCATTTATGAAAGTCGTCACCACATATGGGATGAACCGTACCTCTTCAGAATATGCTCAGATGGACTTCTCAGAAAGTGTGTACCGACTAAAGAAGGAATCAAGATTTTTGAAAGATGCCACTCATCACCATATGGAGGTCATTATGGGGCATTTTGTACTGATGCAAAAATCTAGCAAAGTGGATTTTTCTGACCAACTATGTATGAAGACACGAAGGATTTCATCCGAAGGTGTGGAGCATGTCAGAGGCACGGGAACATCAATTCAAGAAATGCCATGACACTCACAAACAACCTTCAGATTGAATTCTTCGATGTCTGGGGCATTGACTACATGGGACCATTTCCGAAGTCAAAGAACTACGAGTACATCTTGGTGGCAGTAGACTATGTTTCTAAATGGGTTGAAGCTATGCCATGCAGAGCTACTGATTCTAGAAGTTCCAAGAAGATGTTCGAAGAGATAATATTTCCAAGATTTGATGTCCTAAGAATGGTGATCAATGATGGAGGATCTCACTTCATTGATAAAAGCTTTCAACAGTATTTGTCAAAACATGGAATCCATCACAATGTCGCTACTCCGTACCACCATTAGACAAGTGGCAAGGTAGAAACATCAAACAAGCAAATTAAGAATATTCTTCAGAAGACGGTCAATGAAATGGGAACAACATGGAAGGATAGGTTACCCGATGCTTTATGGGCGTATAGAACGGCCTACAAAACATTGATTGGAATGTCACCATACCAACTTGTCTATGGGAAGACCTGTCACTTGCCAGTTGAGCAAGAATTCAAAGCTCACAAGGCTATCAGAAGATGGAACATGGATTTGGAAGCAACAGGAATAAAAAGAAAGATGCAACTCTTCGAGCCTAATGAATGGCGAGAAAAAGCATATCACAATTCCAAGATTTATAAGGAGAGAACCAAAAGATGGCACGATAAGAGGATAAAGAAGAAGGACTTCGCCCTAGGAGACAAGGTATTACTTTTTAATTCTAGAGTGAAATTATTTGGGCATGGAAAACTTCGAAGCAAGTGGAAAGGACCATTCAAAGTCACAAGTACTTCATCACATGGAGTGGTAACACTTCAAAATGATGAAGGTACATTATTCAAGGTAAATGGTCACCGTCTCAAAATCTTTTTAGAGCCCAATAAAGGTCCTGAGGAATTAGATATAATAGAATTTATCATTTTACCAAACTTTTAGGCTCAAACTCTCTGTTTTGATTTGTAGCGTAGGGGTATGTTTTTCTGGGTTAGAAAGTCGCTAGTAGGCAGCATGAAAAAGGGGCTCGCGAGGCGATACTGGGCCAGGTCACCCAACCTAGGCCCAAGTCGGCTGACCTGGCTAGGTCCTGCCTCGTCGCCACCTTTTTGCTTCGCTAATCGTCCATCATAATTTCGCAGAATTTGGATATGCTCGATAGATTCGATCACTCGCCGCCGCCATGAGCTATTAGGGTTGAATCTTGACCCCTGGTGCAAGTTGAACCCCCTATATGAACAAGTCCCTGCTAGCCTCCAACCTCATTCCATCAAAGCCTTCCTTCCCTTCTGCGTAGAAGCTCTCCACCTCTCCCAAAGTTCCCATGGACGATAAGCATATCATTCCCTTTGGGATGGATCTCAACAAGCCACCTCTAGTAAATGACTCCCAAGCCATCGTCCCTATTCTAGAGCCTACTCCTCTCATGGTCATTCCTCCTAAGCCAAGACAATGGAGCTATGAGCAGTCCTACTATTGGTATAAATTAAGTGCAACTAAAATATGAAGGATTCTGCAAGCGCACAGAATATACCATTGTAGCATTTTACCGGGAGTATTCCAGGTATTATTATTTATATTTTACCACAGGGAAGCAAGGGTTAAAGAATCCAATAATTTACCATCATGTATCTACTAACTTAGTAAACCAACTAGACTATAGCAGGAGTAAATGATACATGAATGATAGGATTTATGCAGTATGACACACATGGGATAGGTCACTAAAGATATGCAACTAGTTAACTTGGGAGGTCAATGGGTGAGGTAGATTCCTATGATATTCTTATCACATGGTAAAGGTATACCCAACTATGCTAAGACTTACCACACTCTTGTGCACTTCGGGACGCCACTAGACAGGAGAGAGCACCACAAAGGATACCTCTACTGATGTGACTATGGTCCTACAATTTAAAAACCTACTTGATAGATATGGACGGGACTATCACCTCCCGTAACTACCATACAGCTAGGGAGCAGGGTATACTCATAGGTAGAGCATCATGTAAGCACCACGCTTACACGAGGCTCGGCTACCTAGCCTAGTCGACAAACTAGAAGGCTAAGCGCTCTATGAACTAGCACACAAAAGGAATGATAAACTCAACTAGCAAGATATATTCAAAGTAAGCATAGCCATGTAAATAAGAGAGTAAGTATAAGTCTTATAGAATGTTGAAGTGAAGATACAAGGCTTTACCAAGCCTCCATGACTAGATCCAGAACCTTGAGAAAGATCTCAACTCGACCCTCTCTCCCAAGATACTAATCTACTACATTAAAGAAGCTAGACCTAATCCCCTTGAGAGGTCATCCTTTCATGGGACACCTCTTACCTGATCTCGGCTGGGAGATAATGAATTAGGGTTTAGGGGGATGCCTACTCCAGGGGCCAGGAGCCTTGCTTATATAGCCCTCTAGGAAGCACCATAGCCCTTGAATCAAACCGACCTTGATCTATGATTATTATTGATCCTCAAAGGCGGTGGAGGCATGATCCAAGAGGTGGAGCCTGATTGGCCACCTGGGTGGGGCGCCCACCCAGCTTCCGAGCCGGATTCTCCTCTCGTTTGGTCCAGAGCCTTCTCATACCTTCCCGATTACAGAAAAGTTGTGCGTAGCCCTTTTGTCTCTATGTAAACCTGACATGTGGGCCTTCCTTGGTTCTTTTCAGCTGACACCCTGTAGAAACAGACATTCACCAAAACTCATGGAATTATGTCAGTAGACCCCCTATATCTGTTGACACCGTTTTTTGGCACGTGTCAAGATGGTTAGAGTGGGCTAATCGACAGGAGAAGAATTACTGTATATACTGACGACCGATAAAAATCAGCTTGTGAAGAAGGTTGCGGATGAATGGTGGTGACCGATGGAAAGGTTGATTTAGACTAAGGCGTTGCTAAGGTTGAAGATGTTATTGCCGATGCCGATAAAGGGAGGCTTGAAGGCTGCTGCCGATGAAATAGGAAGTATGCCGATGGAAAGGAGGTCGGTGAGAATTCCATCGTAATTAAGGCGAACAAGGAAATAGATAGGAGTTGATTTCCTTTTCTATGTTTGTTAGAGTCTAATTTGTATAAGAGTCATGTGTTTCCTTAGATTTGGACTTGGTGTCCTATTCGTATTTGGTTATGTTTCAGTAGATTTGGGTATAAATATAGATTGAAGGGCAATGTAATGAGATATATCAATCAATATCAAAACCAACTTTTACTCCTATTTGCATCTATTTACTTTTTGGCGACTTCATCAATTTGCATATTTTTCCTTTTTCACGAGTTCTCATCGATTCGGCGAGCTGCATCGCTTCAGTGCGACCTTCGACGATCCTCGAGTTCCGCGTGAGTACCTCTTGGCCGTGACTTCCGGGCGTATCGCTGTTGTCAGGACCAAAGTGCTCATATCTTCATCCTTGTCGATTAACAGGTCAAATCGACTGGCACGCTTTGGATATCGATTTCGGGTATTAGCCCTTTGTGTTTGCAGATCCACTTTTGCATCAACACATCTTTTGGCACGCTCGGTGGGACAAATCTAATCAATATGTTCAATCCTGAGATCGATGCGGGGAACATCATCGCTGTATCAGAAGAAGATCTTAAGGAAGAGCAGAAGTAGGCTATGGAAAAGGCTATAGAAGAATAGAGACAACTTTGCCTGAAATCATTCAGTTTGAACAAGAGCGGACAAGTCATCCAGAAGCAAGATTTGCCATTGCCTCGGCAAGTTACCTTTGACTCCAATCTGGGTAAACTTCAAGAGATGGTTAATTCTGCAGTAAATCATGCTTTAATTAATCACTCCAATGTGTTATCCAATACTGTTCATAATGCTATGGTTCGAACTCTCAAAGAAGGGCAAGCATCACCGCATTACGTTGGGCCTGCCTATCACCAACCAGAGCCGGCATCTATCAATACTCCATTGGCTCCCTCGGCCGTTGTGGGTACAGAGGTTACTTCCCCTCCAATATCAGCAGGCTTACCTAATATGCAATCTACATCGATACGATCAGACTCGGTACTATTAGGAGGACGAATTCAGCTTAATATAGATCTATCGGCATCAGCTTTGTCAGGCCCTGTGTCACAGAATAGCCAGATTCCTGCTAATTGGTGGGGATATGGTATGCCTCCAGAGTCATCTGCTTTCAACCTTGGGTTACCTCAAGTGTTTGATGTAGCAGGAAAAGCTCTTATACCATCGGCTGTTTCGCCGATAGCTCAAGTGCCTCAATATGCCATAGCAACTACTGTGCAACCAACTCCAGGAGGTTTCCAGATAACTTTGGTTCAAACATCTAATTCAAGTCCATCGGCAAGCTTACTACCGATGCAGCAGAAGGCTCCTACTATGAGTCAACCTGGAGTCCAGTTCATGCCTCAAGCTAGTTATAATTATCCAACAATATCAGCAAATTACAATCCATTGGCAAATTTTGTACCGATGAATTCTAATAATGGTTGGTCAAGACAGTTGCCTGTTCAACATACATTTCAGCAAAATTAGCAGGTTGCGGGGATTCATCAAGGTCATATGCAAGCTGGTTTTAAGAATCAAGCATCGACAGCTCAGCCGATGAATCCTTTCCAGCAGGTTAATGGACCACAAGTAACGGCAAATATGCTGATTGCTGGAGATCGTGGGCCACAAAGATACACAGAGGGATATCAGCAAGTACCTCCTATAGAAATTCAACCATATCATCAACAAGAGGCTGATGCTTTTTGGGCCGATAAGATAGCAGAAATTATGAAGGGTCAGTTTGGGATAAAACCCAAGGTCAATACTTATTCTTATCGGACTCCATACCCTCCAGCATATGATTTAATTCCTCTCCCAAATCGGTACAAGGTACCAGATTTCACTAAGTTCTCTGGGCAAGACTATACGTCAACCATGGAACATGTTAATCGCTTCATTATTCAATGTGGAGAGGCAACTAGCAGAGATGAATTAAGAGTTCGATTATTTTCATCATCTTTGTCTAGATCAGCATTCACATGGTTTATTTCATTACCTCCAAATTCTATTATTACTTGGGATGATCTAGAAAAGCAATTTCATAAATATTTCTTTGTTGGAATTCATGAAAAGAAGCTTACCGATTTGGTAAAATTGAGACAGCGTAATGATGAATCGGTAGAAAACTTTGTGCAAAGGCTACGAGATGTAAAAAATAAGTGCTATAGCCTGGTGCTCGATGATCGGCAACTTGCCGATCTGACTTTCCAAGGATTATTGTCACACCTTAAAGACAGATATGCTTCTTAGGAGTTTGAAAGCCTGAGTCATCTCATGCAAAGGATCTCTGATCAAGATACTAGGGTTTTTGAACCTAAAAAGAATTGGAGCAAGATGGTTTCATTTGTCGGAGAGGTAGAATATTCTGATTCAGATGAAGAGCCAGTTATCGGTTTAGCTGAGTGGGTTAAGAATAAAAAGCCGATATCTTGTCCCTTTGGTCAGAAAGAGCCAGAGAAGTTTACTTTTGATATCACCAAGGCTGACAAGATATTTGATCTGCTGCTTCAAGAGGGCCAGATTAAGCTATCACCTAATCATGTGATCCCATCGGCAGAAGAGTTGAAGAAAATTCTGTACTGCAAATGGCACAATGCAACTTCACACAGTACAAATGAGTGCAAAGTGTTCAGGCAACAGTTACAATTAGCTATTAAATCTGGGAGAATTAAGTTTGGAAATTCCAAGATCCAGAAGCCGATGAAAATTGATCAACATCCTTTTCCAGCGAATATGTTGGATGCCAAAGGTAAGACCAAGGTGTTGACATCAGAAGCTGCTGAGAAAAACGCATCAGTGGATCCCCAACATCGGATAACTACTGATGATGCAAAAAGTAAGGGGCTACTAGGAGAAAGTAGTAGTTCCAGAAAACCCCCTCGATCTAGCATTGTGATTACCCATCGAAGGCAGCAGGAGGGTTGGCGTTAGCGAAGGGACCGATATCGACAGCAGCAAGAAGAGAAACACCGAGAAGAGTGGTATCGGCATAAGGATCATTGGAGGTGTTCGTTTTTCATCCATTGTTGGGAAGAAGGTATTAAATTACCTACTATTGAAAATTGCCCGGAGTGCAATGGTTATTATAGAGTTAATCGGTCAGAAAGGAGGTTTCAACCTGGCAATCAGGGTTTGTCTATCAATGAGCCAATCAGAGGTAGAGCATCAGTGCATGATCGGCTGGGGGGCACACTTAGTGTACATGAGAGGCTTGGTAAACGTGCTGGATACTTTCCAAGGAATCAAGAGGAGCTTGAAGAGATGGCAAACACAAGAGTTCCTAATGAAGAAATATTTTACAGGGATCCTAATATACATCGGGTAGAATCAACTGGGACCTGTTATCAGCCGGTTTGGAAAACTAAGCTCCCTCAATGGTGCCCAGAGGGTTTGACAAAGACACAGAAAAGGAGGATGCAGCTTGAGCGTCAGGAGGACCTATACCGAGAGGAAAATTCCTCCAATGAGAGATCTAGCAATCAGCAATGGCAAGTGAAACACAAAAATAAGGGCCCATCGGCAGATGTTAATATGGTATTTATGTTGCCGATGGAGTTTTTGGCACTATCTGATAATGAGGAAGAAGTTGTTTTCTCTGATTAAGTAGCTTAGTTGATGCTAGATCCAATGATGGCTGTTTTTGAGAAACCTACCGATGACGAGAGACAGCATCTTAAGGCTTTGTTTGTGAAAGGCAGAGTTGATGGGCAGCCTGTATCCAAGATACTTATCGATGGGGGGGCTGCAATTAATATTATGCCTTATGTGATGTATCAGAAACTTGGTAAGGGAGATCAAGACTTGACCAAAACCGATATGATGCTGAAGGATTTTGAAGGCAATGTGTCACCGGCTAAAGGGGTAGTATGCGTTGAGTTGACCATCGGCAGCAAAACCTTACCGACAACATTCTTTGTTATTAATGACAAGGGTGCATATAATCTGCTTCTAGGTAGGGACTGGATTCATGCTAATTATTGTGTTCCTTCTACAATGCATCAATGCCTCGTACAATGGATTGGGGATAAAATTGAGGTTGTTCCTGGTGAATCTTCTTATATCATCGTGTCGGCAGAATCAGATACTTATGAACGAACCAAATGCATATCAGGAGAAGTTTGGGAAAAAGAGTTCCTCAAGGTTGCTGATTATGAAATTCCACCGATCCAAGCAGTCGGTTCTGAAGAAGAGTTTTAATGGATAGGTTTGCCGATGATGGAAAATTAGGTCAAGGGTTCACATCGACTGATGATTTAGTAGAAGTAGATATTGGTGATGGTGATAGGCCAAGACCTACTTTTATTAGTGCTAAGTTAGATTCTAAGTGTAAACAACAAATAGTCAATTTATTAAAAGAATATAAAGATTGTTTTGCTTGGGATTATACTAAAATGCCTGGATTAGACCGATCGATAGTTGAACATCGGTTACCTATTAAGTCTGGATTTTGGCCACATCAGCAGCCAGCGCGCCAATGCAATCCCAATATACTTCCTGACATTAAGGCCAAAATAACTAAATTAATTGAGGCAAAATTTATTCGGTAGTGTCGATATGCGGAGTGGATTTCTAATGTGGTTCCTGTTTATAAGAAAATGGAAAACTTTGTGTTTGTATTGATTTCAGGAATCTCAACAAAGCCACACCGATGGATGGTTATCCAATGCCGATTGCTAATTTGTTGATTGATGCTGCAGCCGGACATCAAATTATCAGCTTCATGGATGGTAATACAGGTTACAATCAAATATTCATGGCTAAAGAAGATATTCCCAAGACTGCTTTCAGATGTCCGGGTCATGTGGGATTGTTTGAATGGATAGTCATGACGTTTGGTTTGAAAAATGCCGGCGCTACTTATCAAAGAGCTATGAACTTTATTTTTCATGAATACATCAGCACATTAGTAGAGATCTATATCGATGACATAGTGATTAAGTCTGGAGATATCACAAAACATCTAGCCGATCTACAAAAGATACTGGAGTGCACAAGGAAGCATGGATTGAAGATGAATCCTAATAAATGTGCATTTGGTGTATCGGCAGGTCAATTTTTGGGTTTTGTGGTGCATCAGTGGGGCATTGAAATCAGTAGAAAGTCTATTGACGCAATCAACAAGGTGGTTGCTCCTGCCAATAAAACTGAATTGCAATCTTTGATCGGTAAGATTAATTTCATTAGAAGATTCATATCTAATCTGTCGGGTAAGATCAAAGCTTTCAGTCCATTACTTAAATTGAAAGCTGATTAGGAATTTGGATGGGGAGATGAGCAGCAGTTAGCTCTAGATGAAATTAAGAAATATTTAATAAATCCTCCAGTGCTAGTTCCACCTCAACACGGGAAACCTTTCAGATTGTATTTGTCAACTAATGATACTGTTATCGGTTTAGCTCTTGTTCAAGAATTTGAAGGGAAAGAACGTGTTATTTAATATTTGAGCAGAAGATTAGTGGATGCTGAGACAAGGTATTCGGCCATTGAAAATTTATGTCTGTGTTTATACTTTTCTTGTGTCAAATTGAGACATTATTTGTTATCTGCCGAATGTACGGTCATATGCAAAAACAACGTGGTCAAGTATATGCTGTCAATGCCGATATTAAGTGGTAGAATCGGCAAGTGGATGTTAGCATTATCAGAATTTGACCTACAATACGAATCGACTAAAGCAGTTAAGGGACAGGTTATGGCTGATTTTGTCACTCAGCATCGTAATTCAGTGGACTCTTTGGAAGTTGCTCCTTGGATACTTTTCTTCGATGGATCCACATGTGGTGAAGGAGCAGGTATCGGCATTGTGTTGATTTCCCCTCAAGGAAGGAAGGATGAGTTTTCATTGCCGATTGTTGCTACATCGACAAACAATTAGGCTGAATACCAAGCTTTGATAAAAGGGTTAGAATTGCTTAAGGAGATACGTGCCGATGCTGTTGAAATATTTGGCGATTCTATGCTAGTTATAAATCAATTGGCTGGGATTTATGAATGCCGAAGTGAGGTTTTAATTTCATATTATGAGAAATGTCTGCAATTATTGAAAGGGTTTAGAGATTTTCGTCTTGAACATGTTTCTCGATTGCATAATGAAGAGGCTAATCGACTAGCTCAGCATGCTTCAGGGTATCAGCCTATTCAAGAAGTGCTAACATCGGTAGTCAACACCGATGACTGGAGAAGGGAGATTGTCGATTATTTAAAGGATCCATCTAAAAAGGTTGAAAGACGTATAAGATTCCTAGCTACCAAGTATGTGCTCCTTGATGATGAATTATATTATCGAACCATAGATGGAGTTTTACTCAGATGTGTTAGCAGTGATGAATCAAAAAGCTTGATGGGTGAAATTCATGAAAGAGTGTGTGGAGCACATCAATCGGCTTTCAAGATGAAGTGGATGATCAGAAGGAATGGATACTATTGGCCGACTATTCTTGAAGATTGTTTTAAATAATTTAAAGGATGTCAGGGGTGTCAAAAGTTTGGTAATATTCAAAGAGCGCCTGCATCGGCTATGAACCCTATAATTAAACCTTAGTCGTTCCGGGGATGGGCTATCGATCTCATCGGTCAGATTTATCCGCCATCGAGTAAAGGACATAAATTTATTCTAGTTGCTACCGATTATTTCACAAAATGAGTTGAGGCAATTCCTTTGAAAAAGGTGACATCGGCTAATATGATTGATTTTGTGCAAGAGTATATTGTTTACCGATTTGGTATTCCTCAAACTATCACTACCGATCAGGGTACTATGTTTACATCGGGAGAATTTGATGAGTTTGCTATAGGTATGGGAATTAAAGTTTTAAATTCTTCTCCATATTATGCTCAAGGTAATGGTCAGGCTGAGGCTTCTAACAAAGGGATTATCAAGCTCATTAAGCGCAAAATTAAAGAAAATCCTAAGAGGTGGCATATAGTATTAAATGAAGCCTTGTGGTCATATCGGATGTCGTGTCATGGTGCAACCAAGGTAACGCCTTATCAGTTAGTATATGGACACGACGCAGTGTTGCCTTGGGAGATTAAAATTGGCTCTAGGTGAATACATTCTCAAGATCAACTGACAATCGATGACTATGATACTCTTATGAAGGATGAGTTGGAGGATGTGGCAGGTCATCGGTTAAGGGCTTTAGTTAGCATCGAAGAGAATAAGAAAAGAGTAGCCAGATGGTATGACAAGAAGCTGAAGATAAAGGAGTTTGCCAATGGGGATCTGGTCTGGAAGTTGATTTTACCGATTGAGACTAAAAGTTTAAAGTTTGGAAAGTGGTCTCCTAATTGGGAGGGTCCATATCAGATAAATCAATCTGTTCCTGGTAGCGCATATATTCTTAAAACCCTCGAAGGGGTTGTGTTTCCCAGAGCATTAAATGGAAAATATTTAAAGAAATATTACCCTAGTATCTGGATGGATGCATAAAAGTATAAGTGCCGATAACAGTCCTATCGGCTAGAATTATACAGGGATATCGATGTCTCATAAATTGCCGATGCAGTAAACAAGATTTACAAGTTTAGCAAGGATTGGATAGCCGATATCGCGCGCAGGCGAATCTGGTCGGTTTCCTTCATTTCTTTGATGTCTTCATCGGCAACACCCTCCACAGGCTTAAGTTTCTTCTTCATGGCCAAGGCTTTGCGAGCTTGGACGTCTCTTTCTTGCTGAAGGGTCTTAATGACATCGGGAAGCTGGCTCTCTTCTTGTTTGGTGTGAGCTAGGGCTGTTTCAACTTCCTCCAATTCAGCTAGTAGAGCTGTCCTCTTTGCCGATAGATCCAAAATTTTCTGCTTAAGATCAGCACTCGAGGTCTGCAAGTTGCTGATACTCTTGTGCTTATCATCGGCAATCTGTTTTAGCTGCAGCATCTCTTCCTTGAGCTGGGCTTGAGCTGCTCTATCGGTAATACGGTGAGCAGCCCGTTGATACTGCAATTGTCGGCTCTCTAGATGGACTACTAGGAAGAGGGTTTCTTCAATATCGGCAGGAATTTGGCCACGGATTGTTTTGAAAATGGCCTTTGTAGGATCTGAATCATTCACCAATTGAGCAGTATCCTATTGTAATAGATCCAGGAGAGCTTCTAACTTGGCGTAGATTTCTGTCGATATTGTTCCTAGTGCTAGGGAAGAGCTGGCTTCTTCTCCATCATCATCGAAAACATCGATAGCGAAGGAGAATAAGCTGTTGGGAGAGTCTTGTTCCTAGGAAGAAGAAAGGAAATTAGTTAAGGATAGATATGAATATTATAAATCTACTAGGTCAATCGACTTACTTGCTTCAAGGCAATTTCCTGTGCTTGGCTGGAAGGAGAGGCTTGGAGGGCGCCGTGTGGAGGATCGGCAGAGCTTGCCGATGGGATATTTTCTGTGACTTCATCAGTAGTTGGCCCTTGGGGTATGATGGCCGATGGTATATTCTGTACAAGAGGGTTAACTTGCTCAGCTACGTCGACTCACTGGATTGCAGATGATGGGGCAGATGTGGGGACTAGCATGGACTTCTATCATTTTTGCTGAGCCTCGATATCTGTTAAAGCTTTGCGCTTTGCTTGGGTCTCAGCAATGGTTGGCTGGGGGGCATCGGCACTTATTGATTGCAAAACTTGAGCGCCTAGTATGCTTGCCGATGTACCCATTTGTTGCTGCAAAACAAGTGTAAGATTTGATGTTTAACAGATAAAATGTAAAGTTAAAGGAATACCTCTGAAGGCTGGCTGGAGGTAGTGGTGCTCAATGTTGGAGGAATTGCCGATGACGATCCAGCAGCGGCTCTTACACCCTGATGGTTAATGTTAGTATAGTTTGTGATCGGCATGAGTAGAAATAAACAAGGTTATTACCTTAAATGCTTTAATTAGGCTTGTAGCAGCAGCCAATGGAGTAGCCCTAGCTATAGCCAGTTTTGATCTAGAAGTGATAGTCTTGGCACGGGTCCTCTAGTGAGTTAAAGCAGCTAGGGTGGGGGCGTTGTAGCCGATCGGTGATATTGGGGAAATAGGTCGAAGGTAGAAGGGTTTCCCACTCTTGCTCATAGATGGTACTAGGTCGTCGACCTATCACAAGAAAATTAGCTGCCGATATATGAGAGAAAAAAAACAGAAGGGAGTTAAAAGAAACTTACTGCATCATCAGGAATGGCGTATTTAGGGTCGATCATGTGCCGATATGTGTGGGCGGATGTTGCAAATAGTTGTTCCCTCCATTCTCGCCACCATTGCTTATATGATTCAGTGATGAAAGATGCTAGGGACCAGATGGAAAGATCAACGTCTGTAATATCAGCATCGGGGGAAAGTCTCACTACCCTTCTCCATTCTATTCCACTGGTGATTGTTTCTTTGGGCTTGATCACATTGGCAAAGCAGAGTTTGATTGGCAGTTGCCCAAAAGCCAATTGACGGGATATTGCCGATAGATTGTAAAACTCATAAGTGGTATTGGTATTTTTCCCACTACCAAATATGTTCACTGGGATTTCCCTAGGAGTAATGATGGCCATCATGAGCTCATTATCCTGGTTCAGCTCATCATCGGCAAAGTTGAAGAGAAGGGGGAACTTGTTTTCTTTGTCAATATAGGGTACCCAAGCCCTATGGTCACGAGGAAGACCATTATAGAAGTTTTGGAAGAATCTGCCGATCTGATCTTCATTGGCTTCTGTTCCAGGGAGGACAATTATGGCTTCACCAAAATTGAGAGGTGGGCATGTTGCCGATTCCTCATCTCCAAGGACGTAGTCTTCAGCAATTTCTCGTGGGAACTCTTAGGCGAAGAAGTACCATTATAGGCGTTTGTGCATATGGGCATTTAGCCACATGTTGATAAACTACCATGGGCCTCCTAAATTGCCGATGGGTTCGCCAAGCAAAAGTTTCTAAGACACTTGGTGAAGGAGGTGATAGGTGGAGCTCAGAAGGTATCAGCCAAGCGGGAACCTTACACCATTGGCCAAGAGTTTAGCCGCGGAGAGGAAGGCGTTGGTTGGTCCTACCGATCGACCGCAGAAGATAAATTTTTTTAACCACATATTCAAGAATGTGACGTGTTCCCTCTAGTTAACTGTCCCGGTCCTTCGGTATTCTTGAATGTATCCTGTCCAGCCACCGATGTTGCGGGTATTCACTCTATGTTCAGCTTTTCTGCCATAGATGGAGCCCTCATTGGCAGTTGAGATATCCAAGCCGGTAAGCATGTATACATCGGCAAGAGTGGGGGTGGGTGAGCCATGTCCAAACATGAAGCTGTTTGTTGTGTCTGATCAGAAATAAGCAGCAGCAATCATCATTGACTCATTTTTCTGCATATCGGCAATAGATAGCCTAATGCATTGGTCTATCTTCCATTCTGCCCAGTACACCTGCATTGATCCATTTACCCTCAAATACCAATCTTTCCACCCTTTGGTGGTTTTGGGCCAGGATTAGAATGTGTCTTTCCATAGATTTAGGGAAAAGTTCTGGGCTCTAAAGGGGATTCTGTTAACCTCTGCGTTGATTAAGTCGGTTGGATCTGGGTTGCCCATTGGACCTAGGCATTGGAAGTGCGGTTGATCGGTTAGAATAACCAATTTGTTGCATAGTTCCTAAGTTTGGAGGATCAAAAGAATAGAAAAAAGAGGAAAAAATTACCAACTGTATGAACTCGCAAAGACCAAAGGAATCAAGGTAAAAGTAACGGAAGTGGAACGAACCGTAGGGACGTCAAAGTTGATCGCCATTGCTCTGAGGAGGATGAGGGCACAGACTGCGGACTTGAGGTTGATGCTGGAAGGAGTTCTTATTGGATTGAGGTCGCGTGTTTGTTCGTCGGAGTTGCCGCTAGAAAGAGAGAATGCCAAAGGTTGGAGTTTGAGGGTAGAAGACGAGCGTTCCGAAGAAATCTATTTATAGGCCGCTCGGAGTAGGGGTATTCTAGACTTATTTCTATGCTGCACGCGTGTGGATCGAGGTGGTTCAAATGGATATGGTAACTATTCGCACGATAATCAAGGGATTGTGCAAAAGATTTGATGGCAAGTAATCATGACTTGGAAGAGATCTCGGTACAAGATATTTTAGTTCTAAAAATGGTGGCGTTATTATGTTAAGATCTTACCGATGGATTATTGTTTCGGTATCTTAATCATAATCGGGGCAAAAATGGTTGGAAATTGTGCGATATTTACTGAGGTGCGTGAATCAGAAATAGATTTGATTAGATTCAGTAACAAATTATGTTATGCTTGGAGAATGGGTTAAGATAAATGGGCGAAGGCAAGCATTATCTGGAGTAAATTTCGGAGCATCAATGTTTTATACTCCGAAATTGGGGGGCATGTGTTGACACTATTTTTTGGCACGTGTCAAGATGGTTCGAGTGGGCTAATCGGCAGGAGAAGAATTACTGTATATACTGACGGCCGATAAAAATCAGCTTGTGAAGAAGGTTGCCGATGAATGGTGGTGACCGATGAAAGGTTGATTTAGACTCAGGCGTTGCTAAGGTTGAAGATGTTATTGCCGACGCCGATGAAGGGAGGCTTGAAGGCTGCTACCGATGAAATAGGAAGTATGCCGATGGAAAGGAGGTCGGTGAGAATTCCATCGTAATTAAGGCGGACAAGGAAATAGATAGGAGTTGATTTCCTTTTCTATGTTTGTTAGAGTCTAATTTTGTATAAGAGTCATGTGTTTCCTTAGATTTGGACTTGGTGTCCTAGTCGTATTTGGTTATGTTTCAGTAGATCAGGGTATAAATATAGATTGAAGGGCAATGTAATGAGATATATCAATCAACATCAAAACCAACTTTTACTCCTATTTGCATCTATTTACTTTTCGGTGACTTCGTCAATTTGCATATTTTTCCTTTTTCATGAGTTCTCATCAATTCGGCGAGCTGCATCGCTTCTGTGCGACCTTCGACGATCCTCGAGTTCCGCGTGAGTACCTCTTGGCCATGACTTCCGGGTGTATCGCTGTTGTCAGGACCAAAGTGCTCGTATCTTCATCCTTGTCGATTAACAGGTCAAATCGACTAGCACGCTTTGGATATCGATTTTGGGTATTAGCCCTTTGTGTTTGCAGATCCACTTTTGCATCAACAATATCTAAGTGGTAATTATTGTTTAGTCCTTTTTCATCCTATGTTGACGGTTAAAAAATGATACTCATCTACCATCAACAAACTCCCCCAAGCTTACCTTTTGCTCGTCCCTGAGCAAATATAAACTCAGTGATGGATCAAGAGTTGCTACAATGCTTTCACGCCTCAAAAGTACACATGCGTTCAAACAAGAACTCTCCTCCGGATTAGAACGAACTATCCTAACTTCAAACTTACTCATATTACCTTTTACCATGGGGCTTGTAGCCGTCACTTGGGTGTTGAGTAGTTGAAAGACAGAACAGTCAAGTCAAGCGCTATGTCTCAAGCTCTTTGATCAACCATTATTCCGGAGTATTGCAGGGTTTTCAAATAAAACTCAGAGATTCCTGTGTATGACCCTCTCATGTCTCTCCTCTGTGGTATTTATGGATCCTTACCAAGGCATTTATGGTGTGTGCCTTCTCTCTTCTCTCAAGATATGTTGTATTTTTGGTATTAGGCATAGTAACATTATACCTTCTCTCTCTCACCCTACTTCTAATAGGTCTATCTAGAGCTCATAGGTGAGATACAAGGAATCCATACTTGCAAACATTTATTGCATAGTCAGACACATGGATCTAGAGGGACAAGTCCGGCCATATAGTCAAATCAAGATGTGCATGTGTGTGATCCTAAATATGGGCTGAGTGGATATGTATATAGTGGTAATGATGGTGGATGTAAGTGGAAATGAAGGGGTAGAGGAAAAATGGTGAATATCTATTTCTACTTTTGCTCCTTGAAAGAAATTTATACCTCTCTTAAACTTTGAAGAACTTGCTGAGAACTTGGGTTGCTAAAAAATCTCTCATAATTGGGACATTTGTCCTCTTTATTCTCTCTTTATTTTTTTTCTTTCTCACTCTTCCCCTTTTTTCTCTCTCTTTTTTTTCTTTTTTTAAACAACTGAATACGATGGAATAATTCCCAAGTATCTTTTTGGAAACATAGATAAGAGGTAGCAATGGAAATACTAGAGCTTAAAATAAAAGGGGCTAGCAATGGATGAAAGGTTTTTTTACTCCCAATGTAGGAGCAGAACAACTTGTTGGGTTGTGTCTAATGGAAAATATTTAGATGCGTACTTCTAGGGTAGAATCAGCATAAATAGGTGGAGTGCACATGAATCTTGATTTTAACCGCATGACTAATCCCCTAGGGTTAACACAGACTGACCACACTCAATGCTTACAAGCAGCTAAGCTAACAAGTGAAAGTCTTTCCTAATCTAGTAAGCATGTATATATGGCAGTGGTAGAAATTAAACTCTCATCATACAGGAACTCATCATGCAAGATTTTTAATTTTCAAAGAGAGTAAAGTGCACCAGCAGTCCCTAAACTTGCGCTGTTGTGTCATCCCGGTCCATAAACTCACAAATCGACCATTTAGGTCCTCAAACTTGTTCATCTGTGTCATCTCGGTCTCTAAACTTATTCGGTTGTGTCATCCAGGTCCCTAAACTTGCAAATCAACCGTTTAGGTCCTCAAACTTGTTCAGTTGTGTCATCTCGGTCCCTAAACTTGGTTTTGGATCTCATCTGGGTCCAAACTAGGCGATTTAAAAACTTGATATCAAACAATAATTCATAACTTTTTCATATGAACTCAAATGAGGACAAACTTTATATCAAAATTGTAGCCCTCGACGCGATCTACAACTTTGTAGTTGAAAAGTTTTTGAATTAAAACTGTTTAGAGTCCCAAAATATTATTGTATGTTTATAGATTTTGAAATTTCAAATTTCAAATTATCAAACAATCTTGGATATTGATATGGTCTATATGAAAGTTATAGTTCTCAATATTATCTACAACTTTATAGTTGAAAAGTTTTTTATTTGAAGTCGTTTAGTATTCTAAAATATTATTGTAAGTTTTTTATTTGTATTTTAAATTTCAAAATCTGTAAACTTACAATATCCCTTTATGTGTCTCCCTGTTTTCTCGCCTTTTTTGGGTTTCATCTCTAGCCTACCCCAACTTGCTTGGGACAAAAGACTATATTGTTGTTGTAAACTTATGTTAACATCGTTTTTTAGCACGTGTCAAGATGGTCAGGAAGGGCTAATTAGCAGAGGAAAGATTATTGTGTAGATTGATAGCTGATGAAAATGAGTTTGCTTATGAGTGGTAGCGGCGTATGGATTCAAATTGAAATGTTGCCAGTAAGGTTAAGGGTATTATTGCCGATGCCGATGAAAGATGGTTTGAAGACTGCTACCGATGAAACAGGGAATGTACCGATGGAAGGAACTTGAAGGCTGCTGCCGATGGAACAGGGATTGTGCCGATGGAACAGGGATTGTGCCGATAAAAAGGAGGTCGATGAGAATACCATCGTGATTGAGGCGGACTATGGAATAAGATAGGAGTTATTTTCCTTATATACGTTTATTAGAGTCTGAGTTGTATCAAAGTCATGTGTTTCCATAGATTTGGATTTAGTGTCCTAGTCGTATTTGGTTACGTTTCTGTAGATCAGGATATAAATATAGGGTGAAGGGCAATGTAAAAAAAAGATCAATCAATACATCAAAAACAACTTTTATTCTTATTTGCATCTACTTTCGACGACTTCGTCAATTTGCATATTTTTCTTTTTTACGAGTTCTCATCGATTCGGCGAGTTGCATTGCTCGAGTGCAATCTTCGGCGATCCTCGAGTTCCGCGTGAGTACCTCTTGGCCGTGACTTTCGGCAGTATTGCTGTTGTTAGGACCAAAGTGCTCGTATCTTCATCTTTGTCGATTAACAGGTCAAATCGACTGACACGCTTTGGATATCGATTTCGGGTATTAGCCCTTTGTGTTTGCAGATCTACTTTTGCATCAACACATCTTTTGGCACGCTCGGTGGGACAGATCTAGTCAAGATGCTTAATCCTGAGATCGATGCGGGGAACAACATCGCGGTAACAGAAGAAGATCTTAAGGACGATCAGAAGCAGGCTATGGAGAGGGCTATAGAAGAATACAGACAGCTCTGCTTGAAGTCATTCAGTTTGAACAAAAGTGGACAAGTCATCCAGAAGCAAGACTTGCCGTTGCCTCGGCAAGTTACCTTTGATTCTAATCCGGGTAAACTTCAAGAGATGGTTAATTCTGCAGTGAATCATGCTTTAATTAATCATTCCAATGTGTTGTCCAATACTGTTCATAATGTTGTGATTCGAACTTTCAAAGAAGGGCAAGCGTCACCTCGTTACGTTGGGCCTGCTTATCATCAACTAGAATCAGCATCTGCTATTGCTCCATTGGCTCCCCCGGCCGTTGCGGGTATAGAGATTTCTTCTCTTCCAGTATCAGCAGGTTTATCTAACGTACAGTCTACACCGATGCGTCCGGATTCAGCATTATCAGGACGAGTTCAGCTTAATACAGATCTATCAGCATCGGCTTTATCAGGTCCTGTACCACAGAATAATCAGACTCCTGCTAATTGGTGGGGACATGGTATGCCTCCAGAGCCATCTGTTTTTAACCATGGATCACCTCAAGTGTTTGATGCAACGGGAAAAGCTCCTATGCTATCGGCCGGTTCACCGATAGCTCAAGTACCCCAATATACTATAGCAACTACTGTACAACCAACTCTAGGAGGTTTCTAGGTGTCTTTGGGTCAAACATCTAGTTCAAATCCATCGGCAAATTTGTTATCGATGCAACAGAAGGCTCCAATCGTAAGTCAACCTGGAGTCCAGGTTTTACCTCAAGTTAGTTGTAATTATCCGGCAATGCCAACAAGTTATCAACCATCGGCAAATTTTGTACCGATGAACGCTAATAATTGGCCAGGGCAGTTTCCCACTCAACATTCAGTTCAGCCAAATCAGCAAGCCACAGGTGTTCATCAAGGTCACATGCATGCTGGTTTTCAGAATCAAGCATCGGCAGCTCAACCGATGAACCCTTTTTAGCAGGTTAATGGACCACAGATAGTGACAAATATGCCAATTGCTGGAGATCGTGGGTCACAAAGGTATGCAGAAGCGTATCAGCAAGTACCTCCAGTGGAGATTCAACCATGTCGTCAATAAGATGTTGATGCTTTTTGGGCCGATAAAATAGCAGAAATTATGAAGGATCAGTTTGGGATCAAGCCCAAAGTTAATACCTATTCTTATCGGACTCCGTATCCTCCGGCATATGATTTAATTCCTCTCCCAAATCATTACAAGGTGCCAGATTTCACTAAGTTTTCTAGGCAGGACGATACATCAACCATGGAGCATGTTAATCGTTTTATTATTCAATGTGGAGAGGCAGCTTGTAGAGATGAATTGAGAGTTCGTTTGTTTTCATCATCTCTATCTGGATCAGTATTTACATGGTTTATCTCACTACCGCCAAATTCTATTATTACTTGGGCTAATCTAGAAAAGCAATTTCATAAGTATTTCTTTGCTGGGGTTCATGAAAAGAAGCTTACCGATTTGGTAAAGATGAAACAGCGCAATGATGAATCGGTAGAATGCTTTGTGCAAAGGCTATGAGATGTAAAGAACAAATGTTATAGCCTGGTGTTGGATGATCGGCAGCTTGCCGATTTGGCCTTTCAGGGATTGTTGCCACACCTTAAGGACAGATATGCTTCTCAGGAGTTCGAAAGCCTAAGTCATCTAGTGCAAAGAATTTCTGATCAAGACACTAGGGTTTTTGAACCTAAAAGGAATTGGAATAAGAAAGTTTCATTTGTCGAAGAAGTAGAAGATTCTAATTCGGATGAAGAACCAGTTATCGGTTTGGCTGAGTGGGTTAAGAATAAAAAGCCGATATCTTGTCCCTTTGGTCACAAAGAGCCAGAGAAGTTTACTTTCGACATCACCAAAGCCGATAAGATATTTGATCTTTTGCTTCAGGAGGGCCAGATTAAGTTGTCACCTAATCATGTGATCCCATCAGCAGAAGAGTTGAAGCATATGTTGTATTGCAAATGGCATAATGCAACTTCACACAGTACAAATGAGTGCAAAGTATTTAGACAACAATTACAGTTAGCTATTGAGTCTGGGAGAATAAAATTTGGCAATTCCAAGATTCAGAAGCCGATGAAAATTGATCAACATCCTTTTCCAGCAAATATGTTGGATACTGAAGGTAAAATTAAGGTGTTGACATCAGAAGCTGCTAAAAAGAATGCATCAGTAGATCCCCAACATCGGATAACTACGGATGATGCAAAAGGCAAGGGGCTATTGACAGAAGGTGGCAGTTCTGGAAAGCCTCCTCGATCTGGCATCATGATTACTCAACAAAGACAACAGGAAGGCTGGCGTCAGCGAAGGGACCGATATCGACAACAGCAAGAGGAAAGACGTCAAGAAGAGTGGAATCGGCATAAGGATCATTGGAATTGTCCGTTTTTTATTCATTGTTGGGAGGAAGGTATTAAGTTACCTACTGTTGAAGATTGGCCAGAGTACAATGGTTATTATGGAGTTAATCGTCCTATAAGAAGGTTTCAATCTGGTAATCAAGGTTTGTCCATTAATGAGCATCAGTATATGATCGGCTGGGGGACAGGCTCAGTGTACATGAAAGGCTTGGTAAACACATTGCATATTTTCCGAGAAACCAAGAGGAACTTGAAGAGATGGCAAATGCAAGAGTTCTTGATGAAGAAATATTTTACAGGGATCCTAATATACGTCGTGTGGAGACAACCAGGACCTATCAGCCAGTGTGGAAAACTAAACTTCCTCAATAGTGTCCAGAGGGTTTGACAAAGACACAGAAGAGGAAAATGCAGCGAGAGCGTCAAAAAGACTTTTACCAAGAAGGAAGTTCCTCCAATGAGAAATCTGGTAATCAGCAGTGGCAGATAAGGCACAAAAATAAAGGTCCATCGACAGATGTCAATATGGTGTTTATGTTTCTGATGGAATTTTTGGCTGTATCTGATAGCGAAGAAGAAGTTTTTTTCTCTGACCAAATAGCTCAATTAACACTAGATCCAATGATGGCTATTTTTGAGAAGCCTGCCGATGATGAGAGACAACACCTCAAGGCTTTGTTTGTAAAAGGCAGAGTTGATGGGCAGCCTGTATCTAAGATACTTATTGATGGAGGAGCTGCAATTAATATTATGCCTTATGTGATGTATCGGAAGCTTGGTAAGGGAGATCAAGACTTAACTAAGACTGATATGATGCTAAAGGACTTTGAAGGCAATGTATCACCAGCTAAAGGGGCAGTGTGTGTTGAATTGACCATCAGCAGTAAAACCTTACCGACAACTTTCTTTGTTATTAATGGCAAGGGTGCATATAATCTGCTTTTAGGAAGGGATTGGATTCATGCTAATTGTTGTGTTCCTTCTACAATGCATCAGTGTCTTATACAATGGGTTGGAGACAAAATTGAAGTTGTTCCTGGTGATTCTTCTTATATCATCGCATCGGCAGAATCAGACACTTATGAGCGAACTAGGTGCATATCAGGAGAAGCTTGGGAAAAAAGTTCCTCAAGGTTGCCGATTACGAAATTCTACCGATCCAAGCAGTCGGTTTTGAAGAAGAGTTTTAATGGATGGATTTGTGGATGATGGAAAATTAGGTCAAGGATTTACATCGGCAGATGATTTAATAGAAGTAGATATTGGTGAAGGCGATGGGCCAAGTCCCACTTTTATTAGCGCTAAGTTAAATTCCAAGTGTAAACAGCAACTAGTTAATTTGTTAAAGGAATATAAAGATTGTTTTGCTTGGGATTATACTGAAATGCTTGGGTTAGACCGATCTATAGTTAAACATCGGTTGCCTATTAAATCTGGATTTCGGCCACATCAGCAGCCGGCACGCCGCTGCAATCCTAATATACTTCCTGATATTAAGGCCGAAATAACTAAATTAATTGAGGCAAAGTTTATTCGGCAGTGTCGATATGCAGAGTGGATTTCTAATGTGGTTCCTGTATACAAGAAAAATGGGAAACTTCATGTTTGTATTGATTTCAGGAATCTCAATAAGGCCACACCGATGGATGGTTACCCAATGCCGATTGCTGATTTGTTGATTGATGCTGCAGCAGGGCATCAGATTATCAGTTTCATGGATGGTAATGCAGGTTATAATCAAATATTCATGGCTAAAGAAGATATTTCTAAGACTGCTTTTAGATGTCCAGGACATGTGGGATTATTTGAGTGGATAGTTATGACATTTGGTTTGAAAAATGCCGGTGCTACTTATCAAAGAGCTATGAACTTTATTTTCCATGAATATATCGGCACGTTGGTGGAAATCTACATTGATGACATAGTGATTAAGTCTGGAGACATCACAAAGCATCTAACCGATCTACAGAAGATATTGGAGTGCACAAGAAAGCATGGATTAAAGATGAATCCTAATAAATGTGCATTTGGTGTATCGGCAGGACAATTCTTGGGTTTTATGGTGCATCAGCGGGGTATTGAAATTAGTAGAAAATCTATTGAGGCAATCAACAAGATTGTTGCTCCTGCCGATAAAACTGAATTACAATCCTTGATCGGTAAGATTAATTTCATCAGAAGATTCATATCTAATTTGTCGGGTAAGATCAAGGCTTTAAGTCCATTATTGAAATTGAAAGCCGATCAGGAATTAAAATGGGGGGATGAACAACAGTTAGCCTTAGATGAAATTAAGAGTTATTTAACAAATCCTCCTGTGTTAGTTCCACCCCAACATGGAAAACCTTTCAGATTGTATTTATCAACTGAAGATAATGTTATCGATTCAGCTCTTATTCAAGAATTTGAAGGAAAAGAGCGAGTTATCTATTATTTGAGCAGACGGTTAATAGATGCTGAAACCAGGTATTCGGCCATTGAGAAATTATGTCTATGTTTATACTTTTCTTGTATTAAGCTAAGACATTATTTACTATCGGCTGAATGTACTGTCATATGCAAAGATGATGTGGTCAAGTATATGCTGTCAATGCCGATACTGAATGGTAGGATTGGTAAATGGATTTTAGCATTATTAGAATTTGACCTATGTTATGAATCGGCTAAGGCAGTTAAAGGACAGGTTATGGCCGATTTCGTTACTCAACATTGCAACACGGTGGATTCTCTGGAAATTGCTCCGTGGACACTTTTCTTTGATGGGTCTACTTGTGGTGAAGGGGCAGGCATTGGTATCGTATTAATTTCCCCTCAGGGGAAGAAGTATGAGTTCTCATTTCCGATTGTTGCTACATCGACAAACAATCAAGCTGAGTACCAAGCCCTGATAAAAGGGTTAGAATTGCTCAAGGAAGTACATGCTGATGCTGTTGAGATCTTTGGTGATTCTATGTTAGTTATAAATCAGTTGACTGGGATTTATGAATGCCGAAGTGAAATTCTAATTTCATATCATGAAAAGTGTTTGAGATTATTAAAAGGGTCCAGGAGTTTTCATCTGGAACATATTTCTCGGATGCATAATGAAGAGGCTAACCGATTAGCTCAGCATGCTTCAGGATATCAACCTGTTCAAGAAGTATTAATATCAGCAGCTGATACCGATGACTGGAGGAAGGAAATTATTGATTATTTAAAGAATCCATCTAAAAAGGTTGAAAGACGTATAAGGTTCCAAGCTACCAAGTATGTACTCCTCGATGATGAATTGTATTACCGTACCATAGATGGAGTTTTACTCAGGTGTATTAGCATAGAGGAATCAAAAGGCCTGATGGGTGAAATTCATGAAGGAGTATGTGGGGCTCATCAGTCAGCCTTCAAGATGAAATAGATGATCAGAAGAAATGGATATTATTGGCCGACTATTCTTGAAGATTGTTTTAACTATTTTAAAGGATGTCAGGAATGTCAGAAATTTGGTAATATTCAAAGGGCACCCGCATCGGCTATGAACCCTATAATTAAGCCTTGGCCGTTCCTGGGTTGGGCTATTGATCTCATCGGTCAGATTTATCCACCATCGAGTAAAGGGCATAAGTTTATTCTGGTTGCTACTGATTATTTCATAAAGTGGGTTGAAGCAATTCCTTTAAAAAAGGTGACATCGGCTAATATGATTGATTTTGTGAAGGAGCATATCGTTTACCGATTTGGCATCCCTCAAACCATCACTACCGATCAGGGCACTATGTTTACATCGGGTGAATTTGATGAGTTTGCTATAGGAATGGGGATTAAAGTTTTGAATTCTTCACCGTATTATGCCCAGGCTAATGGTCAGGCTGAAGCATCTAATAAAGGAATTATCAAGCTCATTAAGTGCAAGATTAAAGAGTATCCTAAGAAGTGGCATACAGTATTAAATGAAGCTTTGTGGTCATATCGGATGGCGTGTCATGGTGCAACCAAGGTAACACCTTATCAGTTGGTGTATGGACATGATGCAGTCTTACCTTGGGAGATTAAAATTGGTTCTAGGCGAATACACTCTCAAGATCAATTAACGGCCGATGATTATGATATCCTTATGAAGGATGAGTTGGAAGATGTAGCAGGTCATCGGTTAAAAGCTTTAGTTAGCATCGAGGAGAATAAGAAAAGAGTAGCTAGATGGTATGACAAGAAGGTGAAGGTAAAGGAATTTGTCGATGGAGAATTGGTTTGGAAGTTGATTTTACCGATTGGGACTAAAAGTTCTAAGTTTGGCAAATGGTCACCTAATTGGGAAGGTCCATATCGGATAAATCAATCTGTTCCTAGTAATGCATATATTCTTGAAACTCTCGAAGGAGTTGTATTTCCCAGAGCATTAAATGGAAAATATTTAAAGAAATATTACCCTAGTATCTGGATGGATGCATAAAAGAGTAATTGCCGATAACAATCCTATCGGCTAGAGTCAAAACAAAGTATCAATCATTGCCGATACGCTAATTTAACAAAGCTTGGATAGCCGATATCACACGCAGGTGAATTTCATCGGTTTCTTTTAATTCCTTGGCATCTTCATTAGCACTTCCTTCCACAGGCTTGAGTTTCTTCTTGAGAACCAAGGCCTTGCGAGCTTGGACGTCTCGTTCTTACTGAAGGGCCTTGATAGCGTTAGGAAGCTGGTCTTCTTCTTGCTTGGCTTGAGTCAGGGCTGTTTCAACCTTTTCCAGTTCGGCTAGCAGAGCTGCCCTTTTTGCTGATAGGTCTAAGATTTTCTGTTTAAGATCAGCACCAGAGGCTTGCAAGTTGCCGATGCTTTTGTGCTTCTCATCGACAGTTTGCTTCAGCTGTAGCATTTCTTCCTTAAGTTGAGCCTGAGCTGCTCTATCGGCAATACGATGAACAGCTTTTTGATATTGAAGTTGTCTACTCTCCAGATGGACTGCTGGGAAGATGGTTTCTTCAACATCGACAGGGACTTGGCCACGGATTGTTTTGAAGATGGTCCTTGCAGGGTCTGAATCGATCACCAGTTGAGCAGTATCTTGTTGCAGCAGATTCAGGAGAACTTCTAGTTTGCCATAGGTATCTGTCGATATTGTTCCCAATGCCAGGGAAGAACTCACCTCTTCTCCGTCATCATTGGAGACGTCGATAGCAAAAGAAAACAAGCTATCGAGAGAATCTTGTTCCTGTGAAATAAAAAGAGTTAGGAATCCTATTCGTGGTGTCTAGGGGTATTATAAACCAAACAGTTAATCGGTTTACCTGCTTTAGGGCAATTTCTTGAGCCTGGCTTGAGGGAGCGGCTTGAAAAGGATCATGTGAAGGATCGACAGAGGATGCCGATGGAATGTCTTCTACGACCTCATCAGTAGTCGGCCCTTGGGGTATAATGGCTGATGGTGTATCTTGTACAGAAGAAGCAGCTTGTTCAATTATATTAGTGGGTCGATTGACAGGTGTTAGAGCGGATGAAGGGGCTGGTGTAGATTTCTGTCGCTTTTGTTGAGCTTCAGCATCGGTTAAAGCTTTGCGCTTTGTTTAGGCCTTAGCGACAATTGACTGGGGGGCATCGACATGTGTTGATTGGGGAGCTTGCATGCTTGGTGTGCTTGCCGATGTGCCCGTTTGTTGCTGCAAAAACGAGTATAAGATTGGATATTTAACAGAAAAATGTAAAAATAAGAGAATACCTCTGAAGGAGGAGTAGAGGTCATGGTGCTTGATATTAGAGGAGTTGCTGATGACGATCCAGCTGCAACTCTCACATCCTGATAGTTATAAGTTAATATAGTGTGCATCGATAGAAAAACAAAGTAAGCAAGGTTATTACCTTAAAAACCTTGATTAGGCTTGAAGCAGCAGCCATTGGAGTGGCCCTGGATGTTGCTAGTCTTGGTCTGGAGGTGATAGTTTTGGCGTGAGTCCTCTGGAAGGTTAAGGCCTCTAAGGTAGGGGCGTTGTAGCCAATTATTGAGACTGGAGAAATAGGGTGGAGGTTGAAGGGTCTTCCACTTTTGCTTATTGATGAAACTGGATCATCGGCCTATTTCAGGGAAGATTAGTTACCAATATACATATAAAAGGAAGGAGAGAGACGAAAGTTAAAAGGAACTTACTGCATCATCAGGAATAGCATAGTCGGGATCGATCATGTGCCGATATGTATGAACGGATGTTGAAAACAACTGTTCTTTCCACTCTTGCCACCATTGCTTATATGACTCTGTGATGAAAGACACTGGTGACCAGGCGAAGAGATCAACATTTGAAATATCGGCATCAGGAGCAAGTCTTACTATTCTACTCCATTCAGTTCTAGCTGTAATAATTTCTCTGGGCTTAATCACATCGGCAAAGCATAGCTTGATTGGCAGTTGCCCAAAGGCTAATTGGCGAGACACTACCGATGGATTGTAGAATTCATAAGTGATATGGGAATTCTTCCTGCTACCAAATGTGTTTACTGGGATTGCTCTCGGGGTAATAATAGCCATCATAAGATCATTATCTTGGTTCAGATCACTATCGGCAAAATTGAAAAGAAGAGGGAACTTGTTATCCTCATCGATATAGGGTACCCAAGCTTTGAGATCATGAGGGAGACCATGGTAGAAATTCTGAAAAAACCTGCCAATTTGATCTTCATTGGACTCTGTTCCAGGAAGGACGATTATGGCTTCGCCGAAGTTGAGAGGAGGGCGTGTTGCCGATTCATCATCTCCAAGGATGTAATCTTCGGTGATCTCTCGTGGGAATTCTTGGGCACAGAAATCCCATTGTAGACGCTTATGCATGTGAGCGTTTAACCACATATTGATGAACCACCACGGGCCTCCCAGATTGTCGGTGGGTTCACCAAGTAGAAGCTTTTGAGACGCTTGGTGGAGAAGGTGGTAAGTTGAGCTCAGGAGGTATCGGCCAAGTGGGAATCTGACACCGTTGGCCAAGAGTTCCGCTGCTAGGAGGAAGGCGTTAGTTGGTCCTACTGATCGACCACAGAAGATAAACTTCTCCAGCCACATGTTTAGGAATATGGCGTGTTCCTTTGATTGACAGTACCAGTTTTTTGGTACTCTTGGATGTATTCTGTCCAGCCGCCGATGTTGCGTGTATTTACTCTATACTCAGTTTTTCTGCCAAAAATGTGGCCTTCATCGATAGTTGAGATATCCAAGCCGGTGAGCATATATACATCGGCAAGAGTAGGGGCACATGGGCCATGACCGAACATGAAGGTATTTGTGGTATCTGACCAAAAATGAGCAGCAGCTGTCATCATGGATTCATTCCTTTGCATATCAGCAATGGATAGCCTGATACATTGATCTATCTTCCGTTCTACCCAGAACACTTGCATTGATCTGTTGACTCTCAAGTACCAGTTTTTCCACCCTTTGGTAGGTTTGGGCCAAGATCGAAATGTATCTTTCCATAGATTCAAAGAGAAATTTTGAGCTTTGAAGGGAATACGATTAGCCTCTGCATTGATCAGGTCGGTTGGATCTGGATCACCCATTGGACCTAGGCAATGGAGGGGAGGTTGGTTGGTTCGAATAACCAGTATGTTGCGTAGTTCCTGAGTTTGGAAGATCAAGAGAATGGAAGAAGTAGAAAAAATACCAATTGTAAGAATTTGCAAGGGGCCAGAAGGGTCAAAGTAAAAGTAATAAAAAAAGAATGAACCGCAGGGACATTGAAGTTGACCGCCATTGTTTCGAGAAGGATGAGGGCACAAGCTGGAGATTGGAAAATGACGATGGAAGGAGCTCTGGTGGGTTGAGAATGCGCAGTTAGGGTTGCCGCCGGAGAGAGAATGCCAAAGGTTGCAATTTGAAGGTAGAAGATGAGCAGTTCGGAGAAATCTATTTATAGGCCATTTGGGGTAGGGGTATTCTTGACTTATCTCTATGCCGTACGCGGATGGATCGAGGTGGTTTAGATAGATATGGTAACTGCTCGCACGACAATCAAGGGATTGTACAGAAGATTTGATGGCATGGCAAGTAGTCATGACTTGAAGGATATTTTGATACAGGATCTTTCAGTTCTAAAATGGTGATGTTGCTGTGATAAGATCTTGCCGATGGATTGTTATTTTGGTATCTCAACCGTAATTGAGGCAAAAAACAGTTGGAAAATGTGCGATATTTACTGAGATACATGGATTAGATCTAGATTTGATTAAATCTAGTAATAGATCATGTTATGCTTGGAGAATGGGTTGAAAAATAGGTAATAGCAGGCATTATCTGGAGTAAATTTTGGAGCATCAATATCTTATACTCCGAAATTGGGGGGCATGTGTTGACATCGTTTTTTAGCACGTGTCAAGATGGTCAGGAAGGGCTAATCAGCAGAGGAAAGATTATTGTGTAGATTGATAGCTGATGAAAATGAGTTTGCTTATGAGTGGTAGCGGCGTATGGGTTCAAATTGAAATATTGCCAATAAGGTTAAGGGTATTATTGCCGATGCCGATGAAAGATGGTTTGAAGACTGCTGCCGATGAAACAGGGAATGTACCGATGGAAGGAACTTGAAGGCTGTTGCCGATGGAACAGGGATTGTGCCGATGGAACAGGGATTGTGCCGATAAAAAGGAGGTCGATGAGAATACCATCGTGATTGAGGCGGACTATAGAATAAGATAGGTGTTATTTTCCTTATATACGTTTATTAGAGTCTGAGTTGTATCAAAGTCATGTGTTTCCATAGATTTGGATTTAGTGTCCTAGTCGTATTTGGTTACGTTTTTTGTAGATCAGGATATAAATATAGGGTGAAGGGCAATGTAAAAAAAAGATCAATCAATACATCAAAAACAGCTTTTATTCTTATTTACATCTACTTTCGACGACTTCGTCAATTTGCATATTTTTCTTTTTTACGAGTTCTCATCGATTCAGCGAGTTGCATTGCTCGAGTGCAATCTTCGGTGATCCTCGAGTTCCGCGTGAGTACCTCTTGGCCGTGACTTCCAGGCGTATTGCTGTTGTTAGGACCAAAGTGTTCGTATCTTCATCCTTGTCGATTAACAGGTCAAATCGACTGGCACGCTTTGGATATCGATTTCGGGTATTAGCCCTTTGTGTTTGCAGATCTACTTTTGCATCAACAACTTACAATAATATTTTAGAATACTAAACGACTTTAAATAAAAAAACTTTTCAACTACAAAGTTGTAGATAATATTGAGAACTATAACTTTCATATAGACCATATTAATATCCAAAATTGTTTGATAATTTGAAATTTGAAATTTCAAAATCTATAAACATACAATAATATTTTGGGACTCTAAACAGTTTTAATTCAAAAACTTTTCAACTACAAAGTTTTAGATCGCGTCGAGGGCTACAATTTTGATATAAAGTTTGTCCTCATCTGAGTTCATATGAAAAAGTTATGAATTATTGTTTGATATCAAGTTTTTAAATCGCCCAGTTTGGACCCAGGTGAGATCCAAAACCAAGTTTAGGGACCGGGATGACACAACTGAACAAGTTTGAGGACCTAAACGGTCGATGTGCAAGTTTAGGGACCGGGATGACACAACCGAATAAGTTTAGGGACCGAGATGACACAGATGAACAAGTTTGAGGACCTAAATGGTCGATTTGCGAGTTTAGGGACCGGGATGACACAACAACGCAAGTTTAGGGACCGCTGGTGCACTTTACTCTTTCAAAGATAAATTCTCCAAAACTCTAGTATCTCTAGGAGCATGACAAACAGCAGCTCAAAACCTTCCCATATCATATCCGCCAACTATCTAGACTTAGATCAAGCATTTGCTATCCACGAGTTTTAGGTTCAGAGCAAATCTTAGATCAAAACAGTTGTGTCTAAAACTCAGGAGAGTTCGAGGTTGAAAACTAGGTACTTGAAAGGAATTACGACAGAGCAACTATTCATCATTTCCAAGCAAGAGATTATTTGAGATTCTTCTTTAATTAACAACTTCTTTAAGAACAAAAACAAGTAAACTAGACACACCCTTTTTATTTTACTTTAGTTATTTTAGACCACTATTATTACTAATTAAGAAAACTTGTAAGGAATAAAGTAAAGCTGAGGGAAGAAAATACTTAGCTGGATACATGGGGGTGCTTTCCCCCAAGCTAGATGTTGATGTAGTCATTCAATCTTATGAAGTAGCAGACTTGCAGTGGGGATGTTCTTCCTCCTCTAGTGGAGCATTAATTGATGTTGATGATTGTTGAGACAGTGCTCCACCAGTGGATAGAACATCCACTTGCTTGTTGGCTCTTCTTGGCCCTTCAAATCCTATGAAACTCAAATAGACAACAAAACTTATGGAATAGATTAAGCGTTAGTGGTTGGCCACTCAAGCCTTAATTGTCTAGAGTTTTTAAGATTGTTCTTGATTCTTTTAAGCGGAGTTTCAATAGGATTTCCCTCAAATACTTTTTATATTTTTATAATACAGAGAAAGTCTAACAAGATGAATGCATATTTATTTTTATTTTATGCCACCACAGTGAATATTCCTATGGGTCCATGCCACAAAATTATTCACATGGGGCTTATAATTTATGATGCAGCAAAGCAAACATATATTTATTTTATTTTCTAATGCAATGCTAATGCAGAAAAGTAAACATGCTAAAAGGAGAATGATTATGCAACTGCTGGAAAGTAACTATGTGAAAAGGGAAACTGATGCAATGCTGAAAAAAGGATAAATATGGATAACTACCGATTTTACCTTTCGGCAAGGGTTCAGTGTTTTTAGGTCCCCTGAACAGGACCTCTTACCATGTTTATTCTGTAGGTGCACCATCTGGTCCCATAGTAGAGACCTTGATAGCTTGCACCTCTTGAGATGGTGTCACCCATGTTTCTTGCTCTTCCAGCAGTTTGAAGTGAAGTACTAGTTGTGAAAACTGGCAGCATCTTGCTCATTGTACATTCAGAACTTCACTTAGAGGATTTGGGAAATCAACTAATTATTCCCCTTCATTGAAGTGTGTCCTACTTACAAAGACAAGGTAGAGATCAAGTGCATGGGTCCTGTTGGTGGAAAAACACCAACAGAACCATAACCTTATTTATTCTTCTTTAACCTTAGGCACATTGAATATGATGAGATTGGTGTGTGTTGTTCATTTTATGGGTGGCAAGATCAGAAGGATGAGCATGAATATAGCAATTAAACACTTTTATCAAAAAGAGTGGAATTGCTTAAACAATAGAAGAATTGTCAACTTTGTATCAAACATTTTCATGATTAAGATAATCATCTCCCAAAGATGCAGCATTCAGCTCATTTAATTATGACTATGAAATCAAGGGAGTGATGTTATGAACAAGCTTAAGAAACAAGACATGTTGAGTTAGTCAAATTGAATCAAGAAAGTTGTAATTCCAACATGTTTCTCCTTTCTTTATGTACATACCAGAGTCAAGGAAAGCTTTTTAAATATTTACCACTTACCTTAAGATGTTACCTTTATCACTGGAGCACACTATGATGAAGAGTAGATGCTTCTAGTGGTCCTTTCCTTCTTCTTGGGGTTTGTCTTGCTCGATTCACCTCTCTCTCCTTGACTTGTTCATGGTCCGCTAGATTTACACTCCTTCTTTCTCCTTCCTCTTCTCTTTTTTTCATTATGTCCAGACCTTTGGCTCCACTTATTGTTTCTTCTCTGTAGAGGATTAGTGGACAACACATACCCGAAGGAATGTACAAACAATGAAAAGGGTAGTGTTGTTCATAGAGTTAAAGGTCATTTTCTATGCTACAGAAAAGTTGGTTTGAACATTTTAATTAGCATAGAACATTTACTCACCATTACTTCTTCTCTCAATGATTGATTTTACTTTGTCTTAAGTTGATTTGCATATATCTATAGAAACATTCAAACTTATAGAGAGAAAGTAATTATGAGTGGAGGGATTGCAAACCAGCTTGCTAGAGCGACAGGGGCTTGGGAGGAGGAAGAGCATTGTTGGATCATCTTTTAGAGGAATTGACGGCCTTTCTCACCCAAGCTTGAGCCTTGCTGTCGCTCGTCACTTGAAGCCAAGTGTGAGTGTTGAATCAAATCTCAAAGTGTGTTGTAACTCCATGTCCTTAGACACTATTCATCATCTATTCTTAAATCTGTTGGAGAGGGCTCTTGATTCTATATCCATTGAGCAAAGATCTCTCCTTTGCATTCTACTTTTCTTTGGACTGTCCAATCTAGGAGATGAGGATATAGGTGGCTGTATGATCTTCTCTCATCAATCATTCTTGATTTTTGTTGGGTCTTGGTTGATGAATTGATGTTCATTGGAGATGTAGACTCGAGTTCTTCCTTGATGGTCTTTGTCTTCTAGAGGCGTGGCAAAGAGTTGCTCAGTTAATGATACTCCATCTGTCTTTATGATAAAGGAAGGAGCTTCATTAATATTTGCATGCAGGCTTCATCTCCAATGGTTTAGGGACATTGTTTTGCAACCATAATCATGGTCTTTCAAGGCTTGGTCGATAGTCAACCCTTGATTGGTGATTGGTTGACACAAGGGTGCATGCTATCATGTCATCCTTGTCCTTGTTGCCGACATGTAAGCTGGTGTCTTCAAGGATAATGAGAGCAGGTCACTGATTGGCTAATATGAGGTGAGTTGCACCTTGCTTCTCATTGGCATCCTAGCTTGAGTTTTAGGAAGGCTCAATGCTAGGTTGTCTTCAATACTGCTTATGACATGCTGCTTTGTTCATCCACTTCCATTAAGTGAGTGCTTTTGTTGTAGATTCTTCGTATGGCACTCGTCTCTTCTTTGTTCATCACTGAAGTGGTGGCTTGTCAAACCAAACCATGAACAGGCACATCATAATATCTTTCTTTCCTGCAAAATATTAGTAGACACATACCCGAAGGATTGCAATGATTTCAAACTATGGGCTATTATCCACTATTTATTTGAATTTCATCTATGCTAATAAAGAAATGGTTTTTGAGTTACTTTAGCATAGGATTTATTTATCATGTTTTCTAACAACCCCTTTTTTGGCACTTTAACATTGGTTCAAGGCAAAGGTAACTTGCAACAAAAGATAATGTGAATGATATTTGATACTTACAATTCTTTCTTGGATGATGAATGAGCTGTCTTTTGTGCAAAGTTGTTGGAGTTCATCATATGCCTTGCTTCATCTTCGAAGTGAGTTCATCTCTTGACTTACCCAAATTAGATTTGAGAGTTTTCTTCAGGGGTTAGTCCAACAAAATAACCAGTATCTACTAAAGCATATTTTTAGTTCAATAACCAAACTAGACTCCATGTCTTAATTGGGTTAAGGAAGACAATTTAACCAAAGCACCACGCTTAATTTAAAAAGCCTTTGGAAGGACCCTCGAAGCACTTCCAAACCAAAGCATACTCTAGTAGACAAAGGTAGCATGAAAGCACTATAGAGATTTACTCAAATGAAGATGACAGAGCATGATCATGGTGAGGAATATTTGTATTTTTAGATGCAGGCGATATGAGTGCATGCAAGGAACTAAACATGTAATGGATGAGAGAACATAATAAAATAGAGAGGATGCATGAATGATATAAAGTAAACATGCAGTGAGATGCACAATTAAAAAGATAACTACCCATTAATTTTAAAGTCCATGAGCAAGACTATCTCACCTTTATTGATCAAACTTACCATGACTCACAATTTGGGATTTGTGAGTAGTGCAACATCCATGTTCGTCACTTGAGATGTGATTTGAATTCTTGTGATGACGACCTTTTCTCCAATTTGCACATGGTTAGAATAATATATATGTATACACAAACCTGTGAGATGGCAGGGTTCCAATGTTGATGAATCATGAATGTTCAGGCACCCTAGGTTCTTCAATGTGTCTCTTTTTTTCTTTTCTTGTGGAAACTTGCTGAAAGGTCAAAACGGCATCTGATGTCCTGTCTATTCCACAACTCAACAGAACAAGGGTAATCCTACTAAAGCTAGTGATGCACTAAATTAGCAGACATCAAGATCATTATGAAAATCTTTATGCCAATTGCTTCCCTGGCAACGGCGCCAAAAATGCTTGTTGGTATAAATTAAGTGCAACTAAAATATGAAGGATTCTGCAAGCGCACAGAATATACCATTGTAGCATTTTACCTAGAGTATTCTAGATATCGTTATTATATTTTACCATAGGGAAGCAATGGTTAAAGAATCCGATAATTTACCATCATGTATCTACTAACTTAGTAAGCCAACTAGACTACAGCAGGAGTAAATGATACATGAATGATAGGATTTATGCAATATGACACACATGGGATAGGTCACTAAAGATATGCAACTAGTTAACTTGGGAGGTCAACGGGTGAGGTAGATTCCTCTGATATTCTTATCACATGGTAAAGGTATACCCAACTATGCTAAGACTTACCACACTCTTGTGCACTTTAGGACGCCACTAGACAGGAGAGAGCACCACAAAGGATACCTCTACTGACGTGACTATGGTCCTACAATTTAAGAACCTGCTCGATAGATATGGACGGGGCTGTCACCTCCCGTAACTACCATATAGCTAGGGAGCAGGGTGTACTCATAGGCAGAGCATCATGTAAGCACCACGCTTACATGAGGCTCGGCTACCTAGCCTAGTCGACAAACTAGAAAGCTAAGTGGTCTATGAACTAGCACACAAAAGGAATGATAAACTCAACTAGCAAGATATATTCAAAGTAAGCATAGCCATGTAAATAAGAGAATAAGTATAAGTCTTACAGAATGTTGAAGTGAAGATACAAGGCTTTACTAAGCCTCCATGACTAGATCCGGAACCTAGAGCAAGATCTCAACTCGACTGTAACACCCCGGTGTTACGCAAGCATTAGCATTGCAAATCATGAGCATACCATGTCATTGCATTTATAATCATATGTGGATTAGAGTGCACCTTTAGTGAAATCAAAATTTAGGAACAAGTATTGCATAATGTGTTGTAATAGTTTCACACTAAATGTGCTAGTTAGATTAAGAAAACTTGTGTAACTATAAATTTTAGATCACCTAGAATTATTGGTGAAATTTTTGGAGCAACTTAATTACCCAAAGTTTTGTCAAAAACTTGTTTTAAAAATGTTATTTGAAAATAGTCAAAAACCCTCCCTAATTTGCTTTTATTTCCCCAATTCAAAATCTATAAGAATTTTGGGATTGGCCCCTTAATAAAAGTTGTAGGAAATCAAATTCTAAACAACTTTCATTTTTGGGCCATTTTCAGAAAAAGTCATTTGCTTGCTCAAATTTGAATTTTAAAACTACAAATAGATTTTCATTTGAATTTTCTCTGGAAAACAAAAAGGAAAAACTATTTTCCGCTCTAGCGGGCCGCCGCCTCCTTTCTCGGCCTGCTCGCGAACCCAAACCTCTCTTTACCCGCAAACCACAGCGCGACCAACGCCACCTTTGCAAATGTGCCAACACCATCAAGTGTACATCTCCATGTGCTTGTGTGTTAGATTTTTCTCAATCATTTTCAAAGGTTTTCCAGTTAGCTCACTAGGCCCTACATGCAATGCACTTCATAAATTCACCTAGTGGCACCCGTGCATCGAATAACCGATAAGACTTCCCCTCTTAATAGTTCAGCTATCGACCCTAAACCACCCACACCCTCTATGGTGTCTTGAGTGTAAAACAAAATGGCCCTATGGTTATACCTTTGCCTTGAGCCCATTTTGTTTCTCCAAATGATATGATCCACTTCATATCATCACATGACCGTCTCGATCCATCGACCTTGACTTCACTTGCTCTTCACCGTTGCATCGGTCCGTCGGCGCCAAGTCTTGCTCAAGCTTCACCATCGCATGGTCCTTCGCTTCGAAGCCTCGACTTGCCCTTCACCTTCACAACCGGTCCATCGAGCCAAGCCTCATCTTGGTCTTCACCATCTTGGTCACATGAGTCAATGTCATGTCTCACATTCAATGACCACCTTTATCTAAATCATCCACTTAGATACAAAGGTTAGTCCTAGGTTTCATCAATTAGCCAAAACCAAACTAGGAACTTTCAATCTCCCCCTTTTTGGTAATTGATGACAACCCTCACAAAGATGATTTTGATAATAAAAGTTTTGAACTTGTCATACTTGTCCAATCATTTTGCTCATAAGTAAAGTTTGGACAATTATCACAAGCTCGGTTTTGGTAGCATTAGCTCCCCCTACATATGTGCATAGAGTTTGGATTGAAAGCTTTGCACATATGCATGGATAGAAGTGTTGGGAGAGTAATTCTACCAAAATGATGCTAAGGTGTAAAAATTGGACCTTTGAAGCGTGATACCAATCGGAGTTGCCTTTTACACCATCCTTAGCACCATGAGGTAACTAGACATCCATCAAAACTCAAGAACCCCGTGAGATCAACATTATATGTAAAGGCTCTTGTACCACTTGTAAAAACTTTAGGCATGTCTAGATACCACATGTAAACTATTCCTATGCATGCTAGTAGATCATTTCATCATTCACGTTCTATACTAGCATTGCACCACACAAGCATGTATATTGAATTTAAATACATGTGCAATGAGCAAGTCATATGAAAATGCACAAGCAAATGCAACAACTTTGTTTATGAGCTTGCTCCCCCTACTTGTGTGCATCAAAAATTTTATTTACCCCTTTATCATGTTGAATCATCTTTTTCTCTCCCCCTATGTCAACAACTTACCTAAAAAACGGGATCAAATTGTGGAGAGAAGAAAAATGTTTGATGGAGTAGGTTAAAATTTATCAATTTTGGTTCAACCTAGAACACTTGCCAAAAATATTTAATTCGATTTGAACCAAAGACAAGCTTCTTCACACCTCATAATTAGGGTTATCTTGCCTATGTTGAATTAAACACTTATAGCAAATCTTCTAGATTCAACACTAGGTGTGCAAGCTCACAAACATGTCATATGCCACCACTAGATCAAATCAAACATAGAGGCAATAGTGGTAACATATATCCATCAAATTCATTTGATTTATCATGAATGCCCACATATACCACTTATTATGTCTACATGCTCTAGCAAATCCTTAGCATAGGATGAATGACATGTCAATCAACTTTACCTTGCAATGTCGAAGGAGAGGCATGTCAATAAGTGGGTGGGTGCATTCAACTCATGTTTGAGAAATCAAGAATGTTCAATTCATTCCTTAGCTTGCAAAACCTCTTTTCATCAAGTGGCTTAGTGAGAATATCGGCAAGTTGATCATCGGTGCCAACACTTTCAATGGCAATATCTCCCTTTTGTTGGTGATCTCTAATGAAATGATGCCTTATGTCAATGTGCTTTGTTCTTCCATGTTGAACCGAGTTTTGTATCATCTTGATTGCACTTTCATTATCACATAGCAATGGCACATTCTTGAAGTTGAGACCATAATCCTTCAAAGTTGATTTCATCCATAGTAATTGTGCACAACAACTCCCCGCACTCACATATTCGGCTTCGGCGGTAGAGATTGTCACACTATTTTGTTTCTTTGAGGACCATGACACAAGTGATTTTCCAAGTAATTGACATGTGCCACTTGTGCTCTTTCTATTGATCTTCCAACCCCCCATAGTCGGAGTCCGAATATCCAATCAATTCAAATTTTGACCCCTTGGGATACCATAGTCCAACATCTCTTGTTTGCTTCAAGTACCTCAATATTCTCTTTGCGGCCGTGAGATGATTTTCTCTAGGTGAGGCTTGATATCTAGCACACATGCCAACACTAAACATGACATCCGGCCTTGATGCGGTGACATAGAGTAGACTTCCAATCAAAGACCGATATTCCTTTTGATTCACCATTTTGCCATCAAGATCACTATCCAAATTGCCATTTGTACCCATTGGAGTTGAAATTGGCTTTGCATCTTGCATTCCAAACTTCTTCAACATGTCCCTTATGTATTTTCCTTGACTCACAAATGTCCCATTCTTCAATTGCTTTACTTGGAGACCAAGGAAGTAGTTAAGTTCACCAATCATAGACATTTCAAACTCTTTGGCCATCATAGCACCAAATTCTTCACAATAAGATTGATCGGTTGATCCAAAGATGATGTCATCAACATATATTTGCACTATGAATAGATCATTTCCAATCTTCTTGGGGAATAGAGTTGTATTAACCTTGCCCATCTTGAATCCCTTAGAAAGAAGGAAATCTCTTAGCCTCTCATACCATGCTCTAGGTGCTTGCTTTAAGCCATATAAAGCCTTCTTCAACTTGTACACATGGTTGGGTTTCTTGTCATCTTCAAATCCGGGCGGTTGTTCAACGAAGACTAACTCATTGATGATCCCATTAAGAAATGCACTTTTGACATCCATTTGATATAGTTTGATGTTGTGTGCACAAGCATAAGCCAATAGAATCCTTATTGCCTCCAATCTTGCCACGGGAGCATATGTCTCATCATAGTCAAGACCTTCAACTTGAGTGTAACCTTGAGCAACTAGTCTTGCTTTGTTTCTCACCACAATGCCATCTTGATCTTGCTTATTTTTAAACACCCACTTGGTTCCAATCACATTGTAGTCATTTGGCCTTTCTACCAACTCCCAAACATCATTTCTTGTGAAATTGTTAAGCTCTTCTTGCATAGCCATGATCCAATCGGCATCCCTCAAAGCTTCTTCTATCTTCTTTGGTTCCATGGTTGACACAAATGATGCATGCTCACAAAACATAGCCAATCTTGATCTTGTTTGCACACCACTTCTAATATCACCAATAACACTATCAATGGGGTGATCTCTTGCAACATGTTGTGGTTGGAGTACCTGCACTTGATTGCTTGAGCTTGGTTGATCACTTGATGTATCTCAATGAGATGAACTAGCACCATGATCTTGCACTTGAGAGTCACTAGCTAGCTTGAGTGGAGAATTTTGCACTTGATCTTTATCATCATCTTGAATATCAATTACTTGCTTTGCTCTAATGTCCCCAATGTCCATGTTCTTCATTGCTTCCACCAATTGAGTTCCACCAACATCATCTAGATTCTCTTCTTCATCTTGTGACCCATTGGTTTCATCAAATTGCACATCATGGACTTCTTCTGGAATGCCACTTGAGTTGTTCCAAACTCTATAAGCTTTGCTTGTAGTTGAATAACCAAGTAGGAACCCCTCATCACATCTCTTGTCAAACTTCCCCAATCTAGTGCCCTTCTTCAAGATATAGCATTTGCAACCAAACACCCTAAAGTAAGAAATATTGGGCTTTCTTCCATGAAGTAGCTCATATGGGTCTTTTCTAGCAATGGATGACAATATAGTCTATTGATGTAGTAGCAAGCGGTATTGATTGCTTCATCCCAAAATGATTGACTCACATTGTATTCATGAAGCATTGATCTATTCATATCAAGCAATGTTCTATTCTTCCTCTCAACTAGGCCATTTGATTGTGGAGTGTACTTGGCCGAGAATTGATGTCCAATGCCATAGTGATCACAAAGTTCTTCAATTCTTGTATTCTTGAACTCACTTCTATTGTCACTTCTCACTTTCTTGATTCTAATCTCAAACTCATTGTGAACTCTAGTGAGAAATGTCTTGAAGGTGTCAAACACTTCACTTTTGTCACTAAGAAAGAATACCCATGTGAATCTTGTGAAGTCATCCACTATGACAAAGCCATACTTGTTGCCGCCTATGCTTGTATATGTTGTTGGTCCAAATAGATCCATGTGCATCAACTTAAATGTTTTGCATGTGCTCATTGTACTCTTCTTTGGATGTGAGCTTCCAACTTACTTCCCGGCTTGACATGCACTACAAAGCTTATTCTTCTCAAATTCAACATCTTTCAAACCATTGACAAGATTGTGAGTTGTAAGCTTCTTCAATTGTTTCATGCCAACATGACCAAGCCTTCTATGCCAAAGCCAACCCATGCTTGATTTGGAGACTAAGCAAGTTGTCAAAGAAGTTTCCCTAGCATTGAAGTCAACTAGGTAGAGATTCTCATATCTAAAACCCTTGAATGCCACATTTGAACCATCCACACTAATAATTTCCACATCATCAACCCCAAAGATGCATTTGTAGCCTAGATCACATATTTGTGCCACGGATAGAAGATTGAAATCCAAGCTTTCAACTAGCAACACATTGGAGATACTCATGTCATTTGATATTGCAATCTTACCCAAGCCAATAACCTTGCCTTTCTTGTTATTGCCAAATGTGATAGAATCAACACCACTATCATTGTCATTAATTGAATCAAACATTCTTGATGTACCAGTCATGTGTTGATTGCACCCACTATCAATAATCCAATGCCTTCCTCCGGCTTTGTAATTGACCTACAAGCAAATCAATGAAGCTTAGGTACCCATTTTTGCTTAGGTCCTTGTAGGTTAGTAACTAAGCTCTTTGGTACCCAAATAGCCTTCTTCTTTGGGCCCACAATTGGTGTACCAACAAACTTAGCTTGCACACCCTTCACACCCTAGGTAAGCACATAGCAAGAATCAAAAGGTATAGCATTAACACGGTTCTTGCTTTGGTTCTTTTTATTGCAATTATGCTCTAGGTGCCCAACTTGCTTGCATCTATTGCAAAACCGACCATTGCCCTTCACAAAGCTAGGCTTTGGAGTTGCAAAGGCCGACTTGCCTTTCTTTGGAGTGTAGCCCAATCCCTCTTTGTTAAGAGAGAACCTTTGGCTACCCAAGCACTTAAGCAAGCGGGCCTCACCACCATAGGCCTTGCCTAGGGCATGAGTGAGCTCATCCACCTCTCTCTTGAGAGTCTCATTCTCAACCATTAGTGAGGCATCACAAGTGAAACCATCACTAGTAGTGGAGGTAGAGTTGGTGGTGGTGGATGAAGAGCTACAAGAAGGGTTAACATTTGACATGATGATAGGTTCATTAAATGATTCATCAATTATATCATATGTAACACCTATATCACATGATACAATAACCTCCCTTTTTGCTTGTTGCTCAAGTAGCAATGAGTGAGCTTTTTCAAGCTTGGAATGAGCCTTACCAAGATCCTCATGGTCTTCCACTAGACTCTCATGAGTGATCTTAAGCTCACTAAGGACTTTCCCAAGTATTGCTACTTTCATTGAAAGTTTCTTACACTCCTTGTCCTTGGCAATAGCTATGTCTCTAGTTTGTTGCATCAAGTCATATAGTTGTTCTTTAGTTGGTTCATAATCATTATTTTCATTATTATTATCATTATCACTATCATGAACATATTCCATTTCACTTTCATCATCACTCTCATCATATAATACCTTAGCTTCTTTAGCCATGAAGCATGAAGAGGATGAATCAAATAGTGATGGCTTCTTGTTGATAGCAATGGAAGCAAAAGCCTTGTTGGATGATTCTTCTTCTTCTTCTTCTTCTTCATTATCATCACTTTCCCAAGTGATCACATAGGCACCATTCTTGCCTTTTCTTGAATGTCATCTTGGCCTCTCTCTTCTTCTTCTCAAACTTGTCCTTCTTGTTCTTCTTCTTATCATAAGGACATTCCGCTTGAAGGTGCTCGGTGCTATCACAATTGAAGCACTTTCTTTGTTGCTCATTTATTTTGAAGTTGTCATTTCTCTTCTTAAAGCCTCTTCTTTTGATGAACATGTGACCCATCTTCTTGACTACAAGAGCAAGTGCCTCATCATCAATTTCAAATTCCCTATCTTCATTGTTGTCTTCTTCTTCTTCAATGATGGTAGCTTTACCCTTTGAGGAGGTGGCATTAAATGCCACGGTCTTCTTTTTCTTCTCATCTTCCACCTTCTCCTTGTCATCAACATCTTGATCATATTTGTCATAGGTCAAAACTTCACCAAGCAAATCATTAGGCTTCATTGCTTCAAGCCCATCTCTTTGCAACATCATGATCAACATCTTGAATCTTCTAGGTAAGCTCAATAAGAACTTGTGACAAAAATCTTGATCTTGAGTCTTATGCCCTAAGCTCTTGAGATCATTGACTATCACTTGCAATCTATGAAACATTTCAATGATTGTTTCATCATCCTTTTTCTTAAAGTTCTCAAACTCACTCTTGAACCCATATAGCTTGGCACTCTTCACAACCTTAGTGCCTTCGTATGTCTCACTCAACTTTGTCCATACTTCACTAGCCAATTCCAAATCCTTGATGCCCTCAAACACTTTTGTGTCAATACCATTGTAAAGTGTATTGAGAGCCATTCTATTGCATGTTCTATTTGCTCTATCTTCATCGGTGAGATGTTCGGGATCAATGATAGCAAAATAATTCTCGGTGACTTGCAATACTCTCTCATGAATAGAACCAAGGTACATTGTCATCTTTCTCTTCCAATGAGCAAAAGAACTAACACCATCAAAGAACGGTGGCTTGCCCCCAACATGATTGAACATAATTTGAGCCATTTTTCACACCGAAGGATGTTAAGCCTTGATTAAAACGGTGACCACGGCTCCGATACCACTTGTAAGGTCCTAGATGGCTAGAGGGGGTGAATAGCCTATAAAAAAATTCTACAAAAGCCACTAAGCAAACTAGTTAGAATAACAACCGGTCTAAAGCGAGTTTTGCTTAGCCTACAGTTGTGATGCAAGCCTCCTATCCACAAGTCTAGTAGATTATGATCTCTAGTTCACACAAGGACTAGGTCACTAAACTTACACTAGTGAGCAAGCTAACAACAACTAGCAAAGGCTACCACTAGAGCTACACAAGATAATCTAGTAAATGTAAATGCAAGAGATAGGATTGTGATTCTTATACCAACGGTGGAGTGAAGATGTTGCCAATCACCAAGATGATATACAATCAATCAATATTGACAACAATACAATATGAAGACCAATCACCGGGAGATAAGAGACACAATATTTTTGTTCACCCGGTGTTCACTTGTGCACCGACAAGCTACGTCACCGGTTGTGTCGACCAACACTTAGATGGTTCCTCGGTGTGACCCTCAAGTCACTTGCCCCTCAAGGCATGCCCCGCAAGGCACCGCAAGACACCACTCTCAAGTGAGGTAACTCAATGACACGCGGATTCCACTTGAGTTGCTTTTGGCGTCCCGCTGAGGAAAGCACAAGAACCTCTCACAATCAACCGGAGGTGGCCAAGAACAATCACCTTCTCTTGCCAACGCCTCCAACAATCCCCAAGCCGGCTAGGAGCGGTACTCTCCAAGAGTAATAAGAAATCCACCGGCTAAACCACCCACAAGTGCCACTAGACGCCCTCAAGCTATGCAATGCACTTTGGGATCACTCAATCTCACTTTTGATTTGCAATCAAGCAAGAGAGATGAGTGGGAGGAGTAGCTCTGGCTCAAAGGATGCACAAGAGTGTTAGAAATGCCAAGAGACCTCCCCAAGGGCCGGCCAATGAGTATTTATAAGCATCCCAAACAAATAGAGCCGTTGCCACTCCACTAACAGTTTTCTCGGGATGACCGGACGCGCCGATCGAAACTGACTGGACGCGCTTCAACACGTCTGGTCGCCCTGCGCCGTCCACGTGTCCCTTGAATTCAAACGCGACCAATAGATCCTCCAACGATCACTGCGCGCCAACGGTCAAACGCAATGACCGGACGCGCTGCTCAACCGACCGGACGCGCCGGTCACACAGTACCCGCGCCCGTGAAGCAATGACCGGATGCGCTCCATGCAACGACCAGACGCGCTGATGCACACAGCACCCGTGCCCACGAAGCAACGACCGGACGCGCTCCACGCAACGACCGGATGCGACTGTGCCAGCGTTCGGTTGGAGTCCAGTAAGCTCCCTTGACGACCGGACGCGTCCGATCGCGTGTGACCAGACGCGCACCGCGTCTGATCGTCCTTGCGAACTGCAGTTCCCTCAGGGCGCCTGACCGAACGCGCCGGTCCCGTGAGTGACCGGACACGCCGGTTGCAAACCCTAGCTCGCGCGCCTAACTGCTGCGCTGTACTGACCAGACGCGTTCGGTCACATCGTGGCCGCGTCCGGTGCAGCGTCCGGTCACCTCTGTGACCTCCGTTCGCCTCCGTTTCTTTTCTGAGTTCCAGCGTAGTGGAAAATAGGCATTTCATTTCTCCAAAACCTCTCTTTACCCACAAACCACAGCGCGACCAACGCCACCTTTGCAAATGTGCCAACACCATCAAGTGTACATCTCCATGTGCTTGTGTGTTAGCTTTTTCTCAATCATTTTCAAAGGTTTTCCAGTTAGCTCACTAGGCCCTACATGCAATGCACTTTATGAATTCACCTAGTGGCACCCGTGCATCGAATAACTGATAAGACTTCCCTTCTTAATAGTTCGGCTATCGACCCTAAACCACTCACACCCTCTATGGTGTCTTGAGTGTAAAACAAAATGGCCCTATGGTTATACCTTTGCCTTGACCCCATTTTGTTTCTCCAAATGATATGATCCACTTCATATCATCACATGACCGTCTCGATCCATCGACCTTGACTTCACTTGCTCTTCACCGTTGCATCGGTCCGTCAGCGCCACGTCTTGCTCAAGCTTCACCATCGCATGGTCCTTCGCTTCAAAGCCTCGACTTGCCCTTCACCTTCACAACCGGTCCATCGAGCCAAGCCTCATCTTGGTCTTCACCATCTTGGTCACATAAGTCAATGTCATGTCTCACATTCAATGACCACCTTTATCTAAATCATCCACTTAGATACAAAGGTTAGTCCTAGGTTTCATCAATTAGCCAAAACCAAACTAGGGACTTTTAATCGTTTACTGGATAGTGAACACTTAACTTGAGTTACTTCATCGTAGTAATGTTGATGAAACACTTGTACAGTTATGTGGAATATGACATGGTAACTGTTGTTAATGATCATCGGTGATCCTTACTTGCTTAATTACATGTTACTCTAGTACAGGTGCAAACATAGTTGACAGGGTAATAAAGATTAACTTATTGCATGCTTTTGGAAAAGAATTGTTAAGATTAAATAAGCTTTTCTTGCAATTGAGTCAGCTACCCCACTAGAAAGCCTGTCATGATCCTTGGTGTCATTGTATTTTCGGTTCTGTTGGGTAAGTCTAGCTGAGTACCTTCTCGTACTCAGGGCTTTGTTCCCAATTGTTGCAGATGGGCAGATGTATTACGGCTACTGTATCAACTGCCTCTATCCTACGATGGGAGAAGCTTAGGACCATGGGCAGTGGTCATTCACTATTTCTTGTCTGATGCTTTTGCTGGAGATGATCATGAGCTAGCACTTTATTTCAAACACTATGTGTGTGGTTTGAACTAATGCTTCTGCTACTTTTATTTGAACCTGGTTTGTAATAACTATGTTTAAACTCTGATGTATTTTGTGCCACGAACTTTTATGTAACTTATGATGGTGACCGCTAGACTTATTGCGATCTTGGCTGTTATGTGAACTGGTTTGAAATCCGTCGTGATTTCACGGACTACCGGGTTATACGGGCTTAAGTTTGCTAAATCGTCCGCTCGTTGGATGATTTTCTTACTTAATTTCGTATAATTGGGCGGTTCTGTTACAACTGGCATCGGAGCATGGTTTAGCGTGTTTACTGTTCATAAGTGTATTTAAAACAAAATTTTGTTTGAAAAGTGTGATTTCAAAACTAAAAGTGTGCCAGTGGTCATATCCTGTATGCCCAGTTAAGGACTCTAGGTGGCTATTTAAGTACTAACTTGGGGTTCTTGCACCATATTTCTCTTTTCGTTGCTCATACGGCGTGCTATTATATGAGTGCCACTTAATTGAGTGGTAATGTATGGATCAGTTACCTCTATGCCTCGGTAAGTGTGAGCTGTGAGAGCATGATCGGATACACCGCCAATCTAGGGAGAGTGCTTATATGATACTAGAGTAATTACATGTTCTACACATGTTTTTATGAAAGTATCGCATGTGTGGTTGTTCCATCCGCTGAGGCGATGCCGTCAATAGGATGATGTGATTGGGTAGTTACTACCATTGTACACGCATCTAGGGATTCATGTAGAGCGTGTTCTACACACTGCTTTCATGCATTCATGGGATTTGGGCTGAAATGAATTTTCTGCAGGTACATAACAACGTTTCTCGTGTAGAACGTATTAGTTACGTATATGAGAGATCGTTTGTATGCCACCGAATTCATCGTTAGATGTTCTTATTTCTTAAGTTTGTGAGAACGTAAGACACGTGCATACATCATATTGCTTATGAATTTCATCCATGTCTTGCATTCCTCCCCTTATAAAATGATTATCCCCTTTTGATAAAAATGATACCGACTTAAAATATGTTCTCACCGGGTAATTAAAACTTTTGCTACAGATGGCCTGCACGAAGCAGACTGCCTGTAAGTCCACTGGCGGAAGAGCACCCCGTCACCAGATGGCCCCACGGGAGCGCCATAGCACAGACACTTTTCTAAGCGAGTTTGGCATGCCCACCTTGCTTTGGAGAGTGCTCCATGATGTGGGGTACCTGGAGGGTCAGGAGCCAGTGTACTCTTGGAGTGAGAGCCAGCTAGCTGAGGATGGACTTGCAGTAGTGGAAATCACCGTCCCTGCTCTTGGTGATGCGCCAGAGTGGGATGGTTGGCATTTAGAGTTTGAGGGACGCACTCCAGTTGAGGGTGCAGAGGGCACAACCTTTCATGTCATCTGAGACATAATGAGCAAATCCCCAACAAGTTGGCAGCAGCCTTGGCCGGTACTTTTCTGAGAGATGATCCTCGCGATGCCATTTGGGTGCAACCGCAAGGAAGTGCCCTGGTTAGAGGCCCAAGTGAAGGACGGGCTAGCGACAACCACGCTATGAGTACAATGTATGCAGCCATCAGAGCATACCAGGGTCTTGAGAGTACCTATTAGACTTTGACTAGTCTACGTGGTGATGACTGGCTTGAAGCAAGAAAACAGAAGAAGAAGCAAGCACGTGCTATAGATAGCTTGCAGGAGCAGTTGGCCGACATGAGCTTGCAGCAAGACCGTGCTCTCGAGAGAGGTGACAGTGCTATGCAGCGGGTGCAGACGTTGACTCAGGCCAACGGTAATGCAGACCGCATTGTAACACCCCAGGTGTTTATCACCAATTAGGCAGTGAGTTTGAGCTCAAACATGATAGATTAAGTGGAAATGACAATGTCAATGTCAACCTATGGAGATGAGCCTAACTTAAAGTGGGATGCTGCATCATTGCTTTACATATAGGCCATTTTTAAAAATATATGTTTGGATGGTATTATTGCCATATCTTCAAGTGTCTCACCTTGGTACCTATCTATATTGATCCCTGGAAAAGTTTCATAAAGTTTGGAATCAAAAAGTCACATGAAATGATAAGTTAGATGCTTGTTTGGATTATAACTAAAACCTGCCTTACATCCCATGGGAACTAGTGTTGTGCAACATACAAATGCAATATGTGCAACACATCTTGGACACATGTGGAACACCCTAGTGGAACATGTGTAGCATGTATCTTGAAATAACCACATGAAATGACTATAGCATTTCACTTGAGTTCTATGTTTCAAGGCATGTGAGGCCTGCACTTTTGTGCAACCTATGCATGGTGGGTATGTTTGGCCCCTACAACACCTTAACTACACTTAGGGCACTTAATGGAACAATGTTCATGTTGATCATTTTGCCTAAATGTGCTTCTAAGTGATGGTTGACCATGTATGGACCCAGGAACACTTGTGTTTGACCGTTTCAAAAGTGTGACCTAGAAGCTTTGCACGACTGTGCACCCTTTGACAAAGTTGTAGAGAATTTTATAAGGAACAAACTTTATTTAAGAGTCAAGCCATGAAAATGTGAGGAACATGCTCAAACAGGGCTCACAAGTCAGTTTTAGGGCTGATTTCAGCACTTAGCCATTTTAAGCCCTAATTCCAGTAACATCGACGTTGGCATCCCACGTTCTCGTGATTTTGCTAACCAACATGATTTGACCCCTTAACAAAAGTTGGAGTTTATGTTATGAAGAACAACATGTAAAAAGTTGGGATCAATTTGACCAAGTTTGGCATTGCAAAATTCCAAAACCGAGCCCTAGCTTAACTTGTTGACACTGGTGATTTGGGGACTGATTATCTCCTAATCTGTGGGTCTTATGACCTTGGTGCTTAAATGAAATTTGTAGAGTATACTGAGATGAACAACTTTGCTATTTGACCCAATTCAAAAATTGGCCTGTATCGAGCCCAAAATGGCGTCCCAATATGGCCTCACCGAAGCCCGCCACGTGCTCGATAGGTGTCCCCTAAGGGATGGGCGTGGCGGCCATGTGCCGTGCGTCTCCTCCATGGACGCCGCGCGTCCTTCTCTCTGCCGCGTGCCCTGCCTCCTCCTCGCATGTGTTGAACGCTGAGCCGCTCACAGACGCGCTAGGCTCCCCACTGCTCACCCTCCTCCGCTCTCTCCCTCGCTCGGCTCCGCCCTGAGCGCGCTGCCACGACGTCCGCCATGGCCAAGCTCTGGCTGCCCTGCGATTCCTTGTCTCTGGCCTCCCTCCACCCGAACCGACCGTGCCATCGTGTTCCCCATACCATGCCGCCCCTCTGGAGCTCCTCGCCTCGCCGTCTTAGCCCCTGCAGCGAGCCGCCGCCGGAGCACCCGCCGGCGAGCCGTCCACTCCGTGGCCTGGTCACCTCGGACCGCTACCGGGTTATTTGAGCCCGCCATCAGCTTCACCGATGCATGCCGCCCCTCCCGCGCCCCTTCCTCGGCCCCGTTGGTCGCCGGCAAGCTCCGGCAACGGAGCCGCCACGGCAGTTTCGCCAGTCACTGTGGACAGCGAGCCACGATTCCGCTCTCAGTCGTCCACGACCACCGACAGAGTTGCTCGGGCATAGGGATGGATGCGCGCCCCAAGGCTCGCCGCCGTTGGCCTTCCCCTGGCCGAAGCTAGCACCGCCGGTGAATCGTTTCCCCCCCCCTCCTATGCTCTGTTCTTCCGGAGGAAGAAGAAGGCCCCGGTGCCTCTCTCTGTCTTTCTCCAAGAGCATGACAGGCGGGCCCGGTTGGGCGAAGGGTCCCACTTGTCGGTTTAAGGAGTGGCTGTTTTGGGTGTGTTTTCGGGTGCGCCTAGCATATTCGGTTAGGTATGGATAAATCCTGTTTTTGAAATTCAGATTTTATGTAAATCTTCTAAAATGCATATCTTTTGCTAGGTAAATCCAAAAATAGCAAAAGTGGACTTTTTGGAAACCTTGGGAAAAGATCTATGCAGTGGAGTCATAATATGTTACATGTTGTAGATATTTTCTGATGTCTTTATTTAAGCCTTAAAAATGCTCCAAAAATGCTTACCAACTTGAGCAGAGCCATATCTAGAGTTTTAGAACTCCAAAAATGATGATTATTGTTTTGTTAATTTTGTGATGACATGTACTTGCTAGGAAAAATATTAAACACACTAATTGTTCACTGTTTTCTTAGGGTTGTGATTGGACCTTGATAAATAAGGAAATCTATATTATTTTGCTTGTCATTTTATATCTTGAGTTGTGATGCTCCAAATGATGTGAAATTTTGATGGTAGGTTTGCCATGATATGGAGGTACTATGGTATAAATTTCATGGTCATTGCTTATTGTATGATCTAGTAATTGATTTAACTTGTTTAAGGCTTGATAAATAGCTTATAAATAATATATAAATGATAAAATAGAAAATGTTGTTCCATTAACTTAGTATGATGTTTCTCTATCATATTGATTCATAATATGGCCTTGTGTTCACAGAAAATATTGAGTGTTAAGTTTAACTTGCTCTCACATGATTATTGCAATAGCTATTTGTCTTTTTCATAGAGCTTGATATGCTTGCCCAAATGGACTGAAATTTGGAAAGTAGACTTTTGAGAGCATATTTAGGCCACTGTAATTTTTGTAGAATTTATTGTGCACTTTTGATAGGTGTTCATAATTCCACCTAATTATCTAAATAAATTAAGAAAATGCATTAAAAGAAATTATTTAGGAATGGACACTATGTTTTATGGTATTCATTATTCATGTGTGACATGTTGGTAAAGTTGGTTTTGTCTAATTTTATGTTTGCAACATAAGTTAATAATTATTTCTTGCAAATGAGGTTTCTGGACAGATCTGGGAACTTAGCAAAGTTCTTCATGATAATATGCTTTGTTGTGAAACTTATTTATACAAAAGTTGTAGATAATTTATGTATCTAGCTGCTGTTAAAATTTGGTGGCATTTGGCCATGTGGTTTAGGAGTTATAGCTGTTTAAAGTTGGGGTACAGAATTGCTTGCTCTCTGTCTTGTTAGATCAGTTGCTGTGTTTATGTAAATTTGACATGTTAAACTTTGGAATCATGCTGTGATGATTATAAATGAAATATAGATAATTTAATAAGCTTTCCATAATGTCTTCTTGCAAGTCATTTAGAGTTGTAGATCTCCAGTTATGATTGATTTACTGATCTACTGTATGGATGTCCAGAAAGTGATAGATTTTAGTTGTAGTGCTTTGATTAACTTTGCCATGCTTGTGTGTTGAAGTGTGACTCATACCTTTGAAAGTACTTGGGATGGTACCCTAGGATCTTATAAGACTTGTGTCTTGATTGATGTGCTTATAATCTTCTATGTTATGCCCTAATAAGGATTAAGTTAATTAGCTCTAGGTATTTATGCGAACTTTGGTATGCTTGTATGATTACTTTGTTTATTGCACTTCTATGCATTCATACATATGCATTATTGCACCTCATTTAGGTACGCTAGCTGAAGCACATGAAGGACCTAATGTGGAGCCAAACCCAAAGATGGAGTTAGTGGATATATCCCGAAGATAGAAGGACCGGACAAGTGATAGATTGGGAGATGCTCGCCAACTGAATTCATCTGACATACTCTAACTTGAGTCAGATCCCAGGCAAGCCCCGGAGCATTATAAGCCTCCTACCTTCAAAGCAATTAATTATATATATGTTATAAGTAATGTTGCATTAAGTGGTAGGAGTTGGTTGAAAACCTTGCTGCATTATATCATTCCTTGTCCAGATATATGAATCCCTGAATCCTACATAGACTAGGATCGAGTAGATGCTTAGCCCTGCTTTAAGCGGTAGAAGTCAGGTGATTTCCTGTCACCTACGAGATGTAAGGATATTCATATATGGCACGGTTGGCTATATTTGCTATCGTGGAATGGAACCATGTGTTAATAAAATGAAATGAGACCGGGCGGGATGACGATAGTGAAGCAACAAGGCATGGAGGTCTTGGGTGTGGATCTATCCCCGTCTGAGTCGTTTAAGGACCGATTCGCTATACGTCCTTGAGTCATGTTGAACGCAGTCTAACACTTAGTTGGCCGGATAAGTCGTTCCGACCGTGAAGCCGAGTAATATGGTTCAGGCCGGGAATCGAATGGTAGGTTGCTTCTTGGAGGAGAGAAAGGATGTGCTTGGGGACATTGGCGTGAGACCAAGGGGGGGTTAGAGTCCCTATCACCTAGCAGAGTGTCGCCCTTGGGGTCGCGACATCATTCGGACCCGCGATTCCTGAATCATATGAAAAGGTGGCCTGTGCGACCCTGGTAGGGGTCTGCACGGTGAGTGTTAGAAATACTCCTCCAACTGGATAGGAATTCGATTCGAATCGCCGTCGCTCCCGGTTAGTGAGCACTTGACTTGAGCAGCGGCAACGTAGATTCCATTAAATTGAATGGATGGTTAATTGGATAACGATGGAAAGGTTGCCTCAATTTATACCTGCTATGGTTAATATTGTTTGATCCTAATAAAGTGAGTGCTCTAGTATAGGTTCTAATATAGATGACAGGCTAATGATAATTAACTTGATGCTTAAGCATGAATGATTACTTATCCATAATAAGCTTTTATGCAAAATGTTGTCAAGCTAGCCCACCTTATATCAGCCTTGCATGATCCTTGGTGTCACTTTATTTCTAGTTTATGACGGGTAAGTCTAGCTGAGTACATTGTCGTACTCAGGGTTTTATCCCCACTTGTTGCAGGTTGTGATGTATCATGACGGCTGCAAGAGTTGGTTGACTCCTGCCGTCGAGGCGGAGTGTGATCATGGGCATGATCCTTCTGAGTTACCTTGGCTCTAATGCTTTTGTTGGAAGTCAACCTTGGTACTGGCATGTATTTGAAATAAGAGAAGTGTTAGTTTCAAATTACTTTGCTTCCGCTACTTTTGAACTTAAGTTGTAATAACTATGTTGAACTCCGATGTATATTGAATTTACTTGTGAAATGGTTGTAACATGTGACTTGTTATGTTGAATCACTACGATCTTGGCTGGTATGTAGGTTGGTTTGAAATCCCTCATGATTTCATTGGACTACCGGAGTTATATGGGCTCAAGTGCGAGAATTTGATCACTTCGGTGATTGTTTTTGTACTTGTGCTCTTATAATTTGGACGGTTCTGTTACAGCTAGTATCGGAGCAAGATTCAACATTAAACATGTCATATGTGTATTTAAAACAAAGGTTTTGTTTTCTAAAACTAGTTTTATCAACTTATAGTTATATATAGGTTTGTGAAATCTAAATTTTAAACCTAAGTATGCCAGTGGTCAATTTCCTTATGCCCATATAAGGATTATTAGGTAGCTTATATAAGTACTAACTTGGGGGGTTTTTAATTTTGCATCTACGCCCAGGCCAAGATATGTATGTGTGATGACTCTCCCACACTATGCTACCCCGTGTGTTAGATTAGAGGTAGCCTTCATATATGAAATAGCCATATATGTTGCTAGTTTACTTTTATGCAATGTCGCACCTACGCTCAGGTAAGTGTGAGTTGTGAGAGCATGACCGTACAAACTGCGGTCTAGGGGAGAGCTAGTTTGGTTACTAGATTATTTACATGTTACACACATATATATATGAAGGTACTTAATTGTTGGTGATTGATGATTCGGGTAGTTTTGGTGCTACATGTATATATACGGGGGTATATGTACATGGGAGTACTTAGAATTTTACTTCTCTGCTTTCATTGTGTGCTATATTGGGAAATGTTGGCCTGCAATGAAACTTTTATGCAGGTACGCTAACCACGTATACGTAACTCGAATGTAGCTGTCGACTAGCTATATATCGAGAGAGTGCGTGTTATGCCACCAACATAGAACGTGATCGCCACCTTTGGTTGGCAATTTTGTGAGGACGAATAGGACGAAGCATGCATCTTCATGATTGTTGCTTTATGCATAGCGATGCTCCTCTCACCCTTGTTCGATATCAAGTAACTTGTGATTGATGTTAGGTACTATCTTCCTTGTGTGGAGTTAGACGTGAATGCCTTGTTCCATGTTGCGTGAATAGGGAGTACTCGAAGATAGTGTGTGCTTAGCCTTGCTAGAAATAATTATGGTTACATGTTTTAACCTATAGATGCCCTCTAGTTTAGCCAAATGGTGGATATGTTGATCATACCAACAATTGCAAATGCTTTAGACCTCCCTTAAGTAATTATGGATTCTCATGAATGAATTAAATTGGTTGGTCTAAGGTAACAATATTTAGAGCTACTAGAATAACATGTTTGTGTGCTCTCTTGTTAAGTAGAACAAAGGCAAGCTTTGTTTTGCTTGTCGAATGTTGGCTGCTAGAACGTTTTCTGTTGTAGGGATACTTTCATAGTTATAATGGTGTTTTCTGTAGTTATGGAGAATACCAAAGTTGTAGCTAACTTACTTATCTAGCTTGTCCTAAAATTTTATGACCCTAGGTCTTATGGCTTGAGAGTTATAAATTTTAGAAGTTTGTTGTCAAAATCTGCTCATGTTCAGAACAGATCTGAATGTTTGGTTTGTTTGACCTATGTGCATAAGGAATCATGTCTTGGAGATAATAGAAGAAGTGTAGTACTTTTTCTAAGCTTTCCAAAATGTCCTATATCACTAATTTTGGTGGTCTAAATCTCTAGTTATAAGCTTATAAAGTGGAATGACAGAATCTGTCCAAATCTGGGCAGAGATGTCTTGTTTGGTCTTGTTAGTTGTAGAATCATCTTAATATGATAATAATAAAGTTATAGACAACTTAATAAGCTTTACATAAAGTTAAGCCTCAGCCTTGTTGTGTCCCTAGGACTCCAGTTATGCATTTTGAAGTTCTTGTCAGTTTTCTGTCCATATTGGTACAGATCTGAAACATTAGCATTTTTGGTCATGTTAATCTATGAATTTGATTTTGGTATGAATAATTAAAGTGTAGTCATCTTCCTAAGCTTTCTAGAAAGTCTAGGATCACCTTTGTGGGATGTCTATAACCTCAGTTATGGTTGAAACAAGTAACTATTGCGTTGCTGTCCAGATTCTGGGCACATGCTAAGTTGGCTACCTTAGCTAACGTTTGTTTAGGCTAAACTTGTAGTTAGTTCTTGCCTTAGATAAATGTTTGTTATGGGTGAGTCTGGTGCTTCGTAATGGTTGCTTAAGCTAATTGGATTGGATCTCTCTAATGCTTGACTGTGATGTTTGTATGTAAGCTTGTTATTTAATTAGTGTCATAGTTGTCACCTCGTTTGTCCTCGGTGAGCATACGAGTGCCGATAGCTTTATCCTAGAGCAACGTTCACGTCACGTAATTGCATGGCTGTCATTTCAATTAGGTTCTCTCTTAGGAGCCTGAGCCTATAGACTTAGTGGTTAGCCCTTGAATGTTTGTATCCATGCCTTTGCTTGACCGAAAGCCCAAAGTTTAGTTCTCCTATATGTTTGCATAAGCCATGGATTTTTTGCAACCATTTTTATGAAGACCCTTATCGACTGACCAACCAAGTTAACTTTAATCAACGCTAGCCTTTGACCATGGTTCGTACGTTGCCAGTTATGGAGACCGCACCCAAATTTATATTGGACCTCCCGGTTGCCTCTCCCAAAGGTTAGCTAATGCGACGAAACATCTTTTTGCTATGGCCTCAAAATCGCTTGCTTGCAAATTCGTGCATCTACCTTATCAACTCAATCTATGACTATATATCGGTTTTCGCCCTTGAAATTTGCTTAATCCGTCCTCAACCTTCCTGAGTCTCGGGATGTTTATCAATCTTGATCTCATGTTGTTGCTCAACATGATCGAATCTCCGTTAATTAATTATCTGGTAGTTTCCTCAGTCGACGCTAGGTATCCGTGGAATTACGCAAAAATTGTCGGCTTAGTCACCTTCGGCAATGGAGCTATGTTCTCTTGTGAGGCGTTTTGATCTGCGAATAGCTTCCCTATTGATTCTAAACCTTATGACTACCTTTGCTTGATATTCTTTCCTTGTATAATGCCTATTTTTACCACCCAAAATGTGTCACTTGAAATTTCACCTTGGTGATGTGATCGGTAATGGTGTTATGAGTAGCAACTAACAGTGCCGCGACGAAACCAAGAGCCTCCTGTGGGCGGCCGACACAAGGTTGTGCTGCTCGGCACGCGCTGGTATCGTGGTTTCTAGTCATGATCCATTGCGGAACAATATCAACGTGTTATTCTCAGGTGAACTCTTCCTTGGTTATCTCCCCATATCTTATCGTAAGATCCATATCTCAGACCGAAAGTAGTAGAACTTCCATTTGAAGTTATATAAAGGATAATCTTTGAAGAACAGGTCACCGACATAAACATTAACATACTACAAGAGGTGGTAGACAAGTGACTCTACTTAGTTGTTCTCGTATTGATGAACGTCAACTAGTAAGCAAGTATCTCATCTCTATTGGATAAAAAGGACACACAACACTTAAAAATTGGATAAGTCATTCGTTGGATAAGAATCAATCATCACAATATGCAAATTTTAACCTTTGTATGCATAATGACCACACCGTTGAAATCAACCATCTCTGGTGTGACTCCTTATTTGCTAACTTCGATAGCAACCATCTGTTCTGCATCAACCACAGTTGTTGTGGTCAAGAGTGAAGATTTGGAACTTTTTTTTAGTGTTGAGAGACAACTGATTAGTTACCAATAGGAAGGTTAATCTCCAGCTAGGTAATGACTCTTTGGTAGCTACGAAGGCTATGTCTTACAGAGCAATAACCAACAAGAAGTTAATCAACTAGCCAACAACTTGAGTGAGATTCTATCTTCTAGAGCCATTGTGATCAAGTCAATTTTGTCTTAGACAATCACACAGATAGTGCAAGTTGTTCAATCAGCTTCGGTGAAGAATTAGAGGAATGCATGCCCTAGTTTCGATCAACATCCTTGTGCCCTTAGGTGCCACAAACGGTTTGTTTATAACTCTACTGGATGCAGTATTGAGGAATATTCCTAAACGGTTCCGTATTCTCATACATGTCCTCTAGGCGGAGTATGCATGTTGCCTTGCAAAAAGTAACCCGCAAGTTCAAAGCGTGTGCATCATCGGATTGGTACGTAAATTAATGGTCGAGATCTGCTGTTGGATGGCCCTTTTGAGGTTCCAAAGATACTAGTTTACACTCTTTCATTTGCTTTTGCTTTCTCGTATCAACAATGTACGAGCAGCCTTGGTGTTCTGCAAATCAATTTATACCATCGCAAATCAAAAGCAATTTGAAAAGTGTCAAACAACAGATTTCTCATCTTAGAGCTGCTGTTTGACCCTAAAAAGGAAGCCTCAAGGTGAAGGTTTGCCTGACAAAGTTGCTACATTGCAAGTCAACTCAACTTATAGTGCAACTAAGTCACAAAGGAAAATTTTACTCAACCGCTTGGTGGTAGACTACTCCCCATGGTTTAGTGAATATTTACAACTTTTGTTGTCCTTAAGGCATCGTTACATCTTTCCTTGGGAATTATTTTCCAATGATGACATACTTTGGTACCTTATACATGTTTTTACCCAAGAGGTTGCATCTGATTCAATCCAGATAACTGTTGTCTTTGGATAAAAGAATCTTTTAGATAGCTGTGGGCAAAATTATGGAGCCGACAAAATCAGCTATCACATTCACTAATCCCTCAATAAACTCAGATAATACAGTGTTGTCATCAGAGAAAGAGAACTGCACACATGGAACCACAAGTAGTTTTCCATTAGTTGGTGTCTAAATGAATGAACATTTACGACCAACATAGACCCTGTCTATTGGTTAGTCAGTATCCTATAGCCTCAGAGTATATTTGTCGTCTATGATCTTACCCTTTTGGAAGGTTGTACTCAAGCCATTTTGGTAGAGAACCACTTTTCAAAACTGTGTGGATATAGAGTCATTTCAACGAGTATACTTCTGAAGATTTTGGTTGATGTAAAGTTCATATGGCCTATGTTGTGCTCATTAGAGAGTCAGATACTTGTGAGTGGTTCACTCATGGGCCGAATGATCTCCGTACACTGAGAATGCAGTACGTGCTAACTTGGATTCCTCCCAAAGTAACAATGCTTCATGGAAGTCAATGAAGGAAATTCTTCAGACAAATTTTACCATAAAGAGTAAGTATCAGAAAGTACTTTTGACCAAATTGTTCACCGATGTTGAAGCTTTATACCTGAATGCTATAGCAGATGTTGTGAACTAGATAACATATCTCTCTTCCTTAAAAGGTCTTCCATTCTGAATCTCATGACACGATTCTTTTAAGGGGGGAGGGCTGTAACACCCTAGGTGTTTATCACCAATTAGGCAGTGAGTTTGAGCTCAAACATGATAGATTAAGTGGAAATGACAATGTCAATGTCAGCCTATGGAGATGAGCCTAACTTAAAGTGGGATGCTGCATCATTGCTTTACATATAGGCCATTTTCAAAGATATATGTTTGGATGGTGTTATTGCCATATCTTCATGTGTCTCACCTTGGTACCTATCTATATTGATCCCTGGAAAAGTTTCAAAAAGTTTGGAATCAAAAAGTCATATGAAATGATAAGTTAGATGCTTGTTTGGATTATAACTAAAACCTGCCTTACATCCCATGGGAACTAGTGTTGTGCAACATACAAATGCAATATGTGCAACCCATCTTGGACACATGTGGAACACCCTAGTGGAACATGTGTAGCATGTATCTTGAAACAACCACATGAAATGACTATAGCATTTCACTTGAGTTCTATGTTTCAAGGCATGTGAGGCCTGCACTTTTGTGCAACCTATGCATGGTGGGTATGTTTGGCCCCTACAACACCTTAACTACACTTAGGGCACTTAATGGAACAATGTTTATGTTGATCATTTTGCCTAAATGTGCTTCTAAGTGATGGTTGACCATGTATGGACCCAGGAACACTTGTGTTTGACCGTTTCAAAAGTGTGACCTAGAAGCTTTGCATGACTGTGCACCCTTTGACAAAGTTGTAGAGAATTTTATAAGGAACAAACTTTATTTAAGAGTCAAGCCATGAAAATGTGAGGAACATGCTCAAACAGGGCTCACAAATCAGTTTTAGGGCTGATTTCAGCACTTAGCCATTTTAAGCCCTAATTCCAGTAACATCGACGTTGGCATCCCGCGTTCTCGTGATTTTGCTAACCAACATGATTTGACCCCTTAACAAAAGTTGGAGTTTATGTTATGAAGAACAACATGTAAAAAGTTGGGATCAATTTGACCAAGTTTGGCATTGCAAAATTCCAAAACCGAGCCCTAGCTTCACTTGTTGACACTGGTGATTTGGGGACTGATTATCTCCTAATCTATGGGTCTTATGACCTTGGTGCTTAAATGAAATTTGTAGAGTATACTGAGATGAACAACTTTGCTATTTGACCCAATTCAAAAATCGGCCGGTATCGAGCCCAAAATGGCGTCCCAATATGGCCTCACCGAAGCCCGCCACGTGCTCGACAGGTGTCCCCTAAGGGATGGGCGTGGCGGCCATGCGCCGTGCATCTCCTCCATGGACGCCGTGCGTCCTTCTCTCTGCCGCGTGCCCTGCCTCCTCCTCGCATGTGTTGAACGCTGAGCCGCTCACAGACGCGCCAGGCTCCCCACTGCTCATCCTCCTCCGCTCTCTCCCTCGCTCGGCTCCGCCCTGAGCGCGCTACCGCGACGTCCGCCATGGCCGAGCTCCGGCCGCCCCGTGATTCCTTATCTCCGGCCTCCCTCCACCCGAACCGGCCGTGCCATCATGTTCCCCATACCACGCCGCCCCTCTGGAGCTCCTCGCCTCGCCGTCTTAGCCCCTGCAGCGAGCCGCCGCCGGAGCACCCGCCGGCGAGCCGTCCACTCCCGTGGCCGGGTCACCTCGGACCTCTACCGGGTTATTTGAGCCCGCCATCAGCTTCACCGATGCATGCCGCCCCTCCCGCGCCCCTTCCTCGGCCCCGTTGGTCGCCGGCAAGCTCCGGCAACGGAGCCGCCACGGCAGTTTCGCCGGTCACTATGGACAGCGAGCCACGGTTCCACTCTCAGTCGTCCACGACCACCGACAGAGTTGCTCGGGCATGGGGATGGACGTGCGGCCCAAGGCTCGCCGCCGTTGGCCTTCCCCTGGCCGGAGCTAGCACCGCCGGTGAATCGTTTCCCCCCCCCCTCTGCTCTGTTCTTCCGGAGGAAGAAGAAGGCCCATGTGCCTCTCTTTGTCTTTCTCCAAGAGCATGACAGGCGGGCCCGGTTGGGCGAAGGGTCCCACTTGTCGGTTTAAGGAGTGGCTGTTTTGGGTGTGTTTTCGGGTGCGCCTAGCATATTCGGTTAGGTATGGATAAATCCTGTTTTTGAAATTCAGATTTTATGTAAATCTTCTAAAATGCATATCTGTTGCTAGGTAAATCCAAAAATAGCAAAAGTAGACTTTTTGGAAACCTTGGGAAAAGATCTATTCAGTGGAGTCATAATATGTTACATGTTGTAGATATTTTCTGATGTCTTTATTTAAGCCTTAAAAATGCTCCAAAAATGCTTACCAACTTGAGCAGAGCCATATCTAGAGTTTTAGAACTCCAAAAATGATGATTCTTTTTTTGTTAATTTTGTGATGACATGTACTTGATAGGAAAAATATTAAACACACTAATTGTTCACTGTTTTCTTAGGGTTGTGATTGGACCTTGGTAAATAAGGAAATCTATATTGTTTTGCTTATCATTTTATATCTTGAGTTGTCATGCTCCAAATGATGTGAAATTTTGATGGTAGGTTTGTCATGATATGGATGTACTGTGGTATAAATTTCATGGTCATTGCTTATTATATGATCTAGTTATTGATTTAACTTGTTTAAGGCTTGATAAAAAGCTTATAAATAATATATAAATGATAAAATAGAAAATGTTGTTCCATTACCTTAGTATGATGTTTCTCTATCATATTGATTCATAATATGGCCTTGTGTTCACAGAAAATATTGAGTGTTAAGTTTAACTTGCTCTCACATGATTATTGCAATAGCTATTTGTCTTTTTCATAGAGCTTGATATACTTTCCCAAATGGATTGAAATTTGGACAGTAGACTTTTGAGAGCATATTTAGGCCACTGTAATTTTTGTAGTATTTATTGTGCACTTTTGATAGGTGTTCATAATTCCACCTAATTATCTAAATAAATTAGGAAAATGCATTAAAAGAAATTATTTAGGAATGGACACTATGTTTTCTGGTGTTCATTATTCATGTGTGACATGTTGGTAAAGTTGGTTTTGTCTAATTATATGTTTACAACATAAGTTAATAATTATTTCTTGCAAATGAGGTTTCTGGACAGATCTGGGAACATAGCAAAGTTCTTCATGATAATGTGCTTTGTTGTGAAACTTATTTATACAAAAGTTGTAGATAATTTATGTATCTAGCTGCTGTTAAAATTTGGTGGCATTTGGCCATTTGGTTTAGGAGTTATAGCTGTTTAAAGTTGGGGTACAGAATTGCTTGCTCTCTGTCTTGTTAGATCAGTTGCTGTGTTTATGTAAATTTGACATGTTAAACTTTGGAATCATGCTATGATGATTATAAATGAAATATAGATAATTTCATAAGCTTTCCATAATGTCTTCTTGCAAGTCATTTAGAGTTGTAGATCTCCAGTTATGATTGATTTACTGATCTACTGTATGGATGTCCAGAAAGTGATAGATTTTAGTTGTAGTGCTTTGATTAACTTTGCCATGCTAGTGTGTTGAAGTGTGACTCATACCTTTGAAAGTACTTGGGATGGTACCCTAGGATCTTATAAGACTTGTGTCTTGATTGATGTGCTTATAATCTTCTATGTTATGCCCTAATAAGGATTAAGTTAATTAGCTCTAGGTATTTATGCGAACTTTGGTATGCTTGTATGATTACTTTGTTTATTGCACTTCTATGCATTCATACATATGCATTATTGCACCTCATTTAGGTACGCTAGATGAAGCACGTGAAGGACCTGATGTGGAGCCAAACCCGAAGATGGAGTTAGTGGATCTATCCCGAAGATAGAAGGACCGGACAAGTGATAGATTGGGAGATGCTCGCCAAGTGAATTCATCTAACATACTCTAACTTGAGTCGGATCCCAGTTAAGCCCCGGAGCATTATAAGCCTCCTACCTTCAAAGCAATTAATTATATATATGTTATATGTAATGTTGCATTAAGTGGTAGGAGTTGGTTGAAAACCTTGCTGCATTATATCATTCCTTGTCCAGATATATGAATCCCTGAATCCTACATAGACTAGGATCGAGTAGATGCTTAGCCCCGCTTTAAGCGGTAGAAGTCAGGTGATTTCCTGTCACCTGCGAGATGTAAGGATATTCATATATGGCACGGTTGGCTATATTTTCTATCGTGGAATGGAACCATGTGTTAACAAAATGAAATGAGACGGGGCGGGATGACGATAGTGAAGCAACAAGGCATGGAGGTCTTGGGTGTGGATCTATCCCCATCTGAGTCGTTTAAGGACCGATTCGTTGTACGTCCTTGAGTCATGTTGAACGCAGTCTAACACTTAGTTGGCCGGATAAGTCATTCCGACCGCGAAGCCGAGTAATATGGTTCAGGCCGGGAATCGAATGGTAGGTTGCTTCTTGGAGGAGAGAAAGGATGTGCTTGGGGACATTGGCGTGAGACCAAGGGGGGGTTAGAGTCCTATCACCTGGCAGAGTGTCGCCCTTGGGGTCGCGACATCATTCGGACCCGCGATTCCTGAATCATATGGAAAGGTGGCCTGTGCGACCCTGGCAGGGGTCTGCAAGGTGAGTGTTAAAAAATACCCCTCTAGCTGGATAGGAATTCGATTCGAATCGCCGTCGCTCCCGGTTAGTGAGCACTTGACTTGAGCAGCGGCAACGTAGATTCCATTAAATTGAACGGATGGTTAATTGGATAACGATGGAAAGGTTTCCTCAATTTATACTTGCTATGGTTAATATTGTTTGCTCCTAATAAAGTGAGTGCTCTAGTACAGGTTCTAATATAGATGATAGGCTAATGATAATTAACTTGATGCTTAAGCATGAATGATTACTTATCCATAATAAGATTTTATGAAAAATATTGTCAAGCTAGCCCACCTTATATCAGCCTTGCATGATCCTTGGTGTCACTTTATTTCTGGTTTATGACGGGTAAGTCTAGCTGAGTACATTGTCGTACTCAGGGTTTTATCCCCACTTGTTGCAGGTTGTGATGTATCATGACGGCTACAAGAGTTGGTTGACTTCTACCGTCGAGGCGGAGTGTGATCATGGGCATGATCCTTCTGAGTTACCTTGTCTCTAATGCTTTTGTTGGAAGTCGACCTTGGTACTGGCATGTATTTGAAATAAGAGAAATGTTAGTTTCAAATTACTTTGCTTCCGCTACTTTTGAACTTAAGTTGTAATAACTATGTTGAACTCTGATGTATCTTGAATTTACTTGTGAAATGGTTGTAACATGTGACTTGTTATGTTGAATCACTATGATCTTGGCTGGTATGTTGGTTGGTTTGAAATCCCTCGCGATTTCATTGGACTACCAGAGTTATATGGGCTCAAGTGCGAGAATTTGATCACTTCGGTGATTGTTTTTGTACTTGTGCTCTTATAATTTGGATGGTTCTATTACACGCATGATGGGACAGCTAGTTCTGGAAAGGAATGAAGCCTAGAATGAGAGGGACCTTCTGAGACAGAGGGTTGAGGAGCTAGAAGAGTATAATGCCAACTTGCATGAAGAGTTTCATGCACTCTACAACGGGGTAGGCCCGTATGCTCCTCCAGATGCCGCCGATATGGACGTCGACGATGACAAGGATGAGCCTGTAGCCGCACCTTCTGACGACGATGCCGCTACTGATGGTAGCGATGGTGATGCCTTTGACCTCGACAACGGCCCCAAGGAGTAGGCTAGTTGCCTTGCGTTAGTTGATAGGCTCTGTCGCGATGGCCTTCTTTTGGTTTTATGTATCTTGTTGTATCATGTTTGATCTTGAGCTTGCCACTGTGGTGCATGCCTTAAAGATTTGGAGACATTACTTACTTGGTAATGTGTGCAATATTTTCACCGATCACAAGAGTCTCAAGTACATTTTCACCCAACCAGAATTGAGCATGAGACAGCGAAGATGGTTAGAATTGATCAAAGATTACAACTTGAATGTACAGTATCACCCTGGGAAGGCCAATGTAGTGACAGATGCTTTGAGTAGAAAGTCACATTGCTTGAATGTGCAACCCCTGCTCGAAGATGGTTTTGATCTGATGCACCCTGCTGTGTTACATAGTATTCAGATCAGTTGTTCCTTGGAAAGTAAGATAATAGAAGGCTAGAAAACAGACAAAGAGATATTTCACATCAAAGAGAGAATTAAAGAAGAACCATCCAAGCACTTTTGAGTGGACGAGCAGGACGTGTTGTGGTTTGACAACCGTCTTGTTGTTCCCAAGGATAGAGAGCTTAAGAATAAACTTATGGATGAAGCTCATCTCTCTAAGCTATCCATTCATCCAAGCAGTAGTAAGATGTACCAAGAACTAAGACCTCGCTATTGGTGGACAAAGATGAAGAAAGAAATCGCAGCTTATGTGGCCAGGTGTGACACATGCTGTAGAGTGAAAGCTATTCATATGAAACCTGCCAGATTATTACAACCCTTGTCCGTACCTAGTTGGAAGTGGGATGATATAAGTATGGATTTTATAACAGGTTTGCCCACTACTCAAAAAGGCCATGATTCGATTTGGGTAATCGTGGATCGTTTTACAAAGACAGCTCACTTTTTGCCTATCAATATCGATTATAGACCACATCAATATGCCGAGAGGTATATTGCGGAGATTGTGAGTGTCGGTGTTCGGACCAAGGGGGTCCTAAACCAACGAGTAAATGCTGCGTGACTCTTTCCTGGATGGTGATGCAAGGAGAACACACGGGGGTTTATCCTGGTTCGGGCAAAAGAAGGCCCTACGTCCAGCGGGGAAGAGAGGTTTGTATTTCCTTGCACCGAGGTGCTCGTGTAGGGGTTACAAGCAGGCGAGAGAGGGAGTCGAGCCCAAGTCTCAAAGAGAAAAAGGAGAAAGATGGTTGCTTGAGATGTTGATCTCTTGCTTTTCATTGTTCGGTCGGGTGGTTGGTTGTTTCGTCCTTCCGTGATGTTTCTTCTTCGTCTTCCGTTGGTTCGCCCTGGCCTGCCCTTTTATAGGGCGAGAGGTGGCCAAGTCGAGGGGAGGCTTGAGGCGATGTTTTGTCGATTCCTGACTGTAGCGACGTGGCTTCGGGATGGCCGGCCATCCCTGGGTACCCTGGCGTGGTACGGGACAAGAGGGTGAAATGACCCAGAGTGCCAGGCCATACCGTCCTTCGAGCTAAGTCGAGCGTTGGGGCCAGGTCGAGGCCGGGTCGAGGTCGGATGGATAAGGCCGAATCCCTGGTATCGCGAGGGACGGACCTTGTCTTATCCTCCCTCGAGGGTGATTGATGGTGAATAGTGCGCGGTATGGTGGATACAGTGACGGCTTTCACCTCCCATCACGGGATGGGCAGTAAAACAGTGAGACTTGACGTGGGTATTGTTCCCGCGTTGACCCATGCCGTAGCCATGCCGGTCGGTGGTAGTAGGTAACCGCATTGAATGCTACGGCTTTTGTCCCGGGTAGGTAAAGAAAGGGTGTCGAGGAGCCGGGGCGCGGTCGAGGCGCCCCGTCGAGCGGACCTCGTACGAGTCGGAGCCGGAGCGCGGTCGAGGCGCCCCGTCGAGCGGGCCTCGTACGAGTCGGAGCCGGGGCACGGTCGAGGCGCCCCGTCGAGTGGACCTCGTACGAGTCGGAGCCGGGGTGCGGTCGAGGCACCCCGTCGAGCGGGCCTCGTACGAGTCGGAGCCGGGACGTGGTCGAGGCACCCCGTCGAGCGGGCCTCGTACGAGTCGGAGCCGGGACGCGGTCGAGGCGCCCCGTCGAGCGGGCCTCGTACGAGTCGGAGCCGGAGCGCGGTCGAGGCACTCCATCGAGCGGGCCTCGTACGAGTCGGAGCCGGGACGTGGTCGAGGCACCCCGTCGAGCGGGCCTCGTACGAGTCGGAGCAGGGACGCGGTCGAGGCGCCCCGTCGAGCGGGCTATCTTTTCATTGTGGTTTCGGTTATGTTAGTGTTTTGGCGATATCTGTGGTACCCCCGTACTGTTGGTACCGACAGTAGCCCCCGAGCCTTTGGGTGAGTGTGTGATCACTCTCCCAGAGGTTAGTCAGAACTGGAGTCGTAGCGTCGTGATTTTTCCGGTGGGGGCGCGCGAGCGCACCCACCGGGTGTAGCCCCCGAGGCCTCGGTGGAGTATGGAGACTCCTCCGAGGTCTTGTTCGCGTTTGATTGGGGGACATTTCGTTGCGGTCAAGCCCCCGAGCCTCGTGCGCGCGAGGTCGATCAGGGTCCCGGCCGTCTTTCGCTGTGCGACCCTCACGCTCCTTTTTCGAAAAAAGGAGGAGGGGTGGAGAATGTCGTACTACCCTCGTTTGGGCCCGAGTTACGACAACCTCCGGTGAGCTGCTAGCGGGGGAATTCGAGTGAGAACCCGTGCCCCGTTCGTTAGGAGTCGGCTAGTGGCCCGGAGGCGCCCTCAAAAATGCCAAGAAGTGGTCATGTGGATCTCGATTCCCTTCGACAGGATTCGAGGGCTCGATGCCTCCCCCGGAGGGATTCCTACCACAACCTTCTCCTTCGGCCTCGAATACATCCTAGGGTGCCTCGAGAGCATGGCTCGAGCCCTTGGCCATGTACAGGCGCACCCTGGGTCGTCCCTAACTCTGTTGCTCGAGGGCAGCTGTCGAACCCCGTTCGAGGGCCAGCTTTCGCTCCCTCGAGACTTATTGCGGGCTTCGCACCCATCTTTGCGGTCGGGACCCCGAGCCTCGCACGCACGAGGTCGGTCAGAGTCCCGTCCGTCTTTCGCGACCCTCACGCTCCTTTTTTGAAAAAAGGAGGAGGGGTGGAGAATGTCGTACTACCCTCGTTTGGGCCCGAGTTACGATGATCTCCGGTGAGCTGCTAGCGGGGGAATTCGAGTGAGAACCCGTGCCCCGTTCGTTAGGGGTCGGCTAGTGGCCCGGAGGCGCCCTAAAAAATGCCAAGAAGCGGTCGTGTGGATCTCGATTCCCTTCGACAGGATTCAAGGGCTCGATGCCTCCCCCGGAGGGATTCCTACCACAACCTTCTCCTTCGGCCTCGAATACGTCCTGGGGTGCCTCGAGAGTGTGGCTCGAGCCCTTGGCCATGTACGGGCGCACCCTGGGTCGTCCCTAACTCTGTTGCTCGAGGGCAGCTGTCGAACCCCGTTCGAGGGCCAGCTTTCGCTCCCTCGAGACTTATTGTGGGTTTCGCACCCATTTAAGACATACCTGGAGATATTTCATTGGCTGGGCGTGTTTTTTCGGGGGACGAGACCGGCGCGTTATCGGTGTATGGTTACGACGTGGGGAGCGGCCACGTGCTCAGTTCCTGCGAGATATAAGGAAACGGTTAGGTGAGCGGGTTTATCGCGAGAAACTGCTCCTTACTTTTCGCGCGGCCGTTGGGCTTCCATCCGGGCATATAAAGCTAAGGCCTTGGGGTCTCCGTTCCCCACCGGTTACTTGCATCCCTGCAATCCTTTGCCCTAGACATCCCCTGCCACATCGCGTTCTCCGCCCGTTTCGCCGCAGCCACCGCATCCTTTCCTTCCATCCCCCTCCCGATGACATCGATGGCAGGAAAGAGTCAGATCCTCCCCGCCGACGACTGGGCCGCCTCCTCGGTGACGGAGAGGAGGTTGGAGGAGTTGGTCGAGGACGGGCTGCTGCGGCCGAGGACGAACTTGGCGCGGCCGGAGTGGGTGGCGCCGCCCCCCGCCCACCAGGAGCCAGCGCCCCCTGAAGGGTACGTGGTGAGCTTCGTCAGCTTTCATGAGCGGGGGTTCGGCGTGCCGGCGTCGGTCTTCATGCGTGCGCTCCTCCACTACTACCGGGTGGAGCTTCATCACCTTTCCCCCAATGCCGTCGCGCAGGCCGCCATCATTGCGGCGGTCTGCGAGGGCTACCTCGGGGTGGAGCCGCAGTGGAACCTGTGGCTTCACCTTTTCAAGGCCGAGCTCTTCGCCAAGAGGGCGGGGGAGAAAGGCGTCCTGTGCGCAGCCCGAGTGGGGAGCTGCGTGCTGCAGGTGAGATCAGGTCGGACGGATCTATACATCCCGGCCCGCCTCATCTCCTCGAACAGTGGGTGGCACGAGGGTTGGTTCTACCTCCGCAATGATGAAAATCAGTTGTCGAGGTACACCGGCCGCGTGCTGACTGCTCGAGAAGAGCATTGGTCGTACGGAGTGCCCGAGGCCGAGAAGACGCGCCTGGATCCGCTGCTGGCGGCGCTGCAGCAGCTTCGCCTTCGGGGCCTGACGGCTGCGGCGGTGGCTGCGGGCTTCCATCGCCGCAGAGTGATGCCGTTGTGCCAGTGTCGTCTCCGCCTGGACCAGATGACTCCGGAGGCGAACCTGGAGGGTACCCGGATGTCCCACGAATCCCTCACCCTTGAGGAGGTTCTCCGGCGGGCTCGCCGGATGGTCGGGAACTTCAAGGCGGAGGAGGCCAATCAGGTTCCCATGAGGCCTACCGAAGGGTGCGAATCTGTGGTACGTATCCCAGGGCTGAGGTATTGCTATTCTTGTTTTTCTGTGGATTTTGCTGATGTGGTCGAGGCCGACGTGTAGGATTTGTCGGCGTTGCGGGAAACGCGCCCGCCAGTCCCGGAGGACCGGCCCGCCCGGGAGGCTCGACGCCTGCATGCTTCCCAGAAGAAGCAGGCCAAGGAGACGGCCAAGAAGCGGGCGATCCGCAAGGCCAAGAAGGCGGAGGCGTTGAAGAAGCGCCGGCGCCAGCAGACCATCGACGGAGTGCCCCTATCGCCGTCACCTTCTGAGACAGTCTCGGGGGAGGACGACGGCAGCAGCGACGAAGATGACGATGCCCTGTCGCGATATGAGATTGCGACCAGGCTGGGCGACCTTCCCGACATTCGCCCCCTGCTGGAGCCCATCAGGGGGGGTCCTCCTCGGTCGTCGTGGTCGAGGAGGTCGAGGGGAAGAAGGTGGAGAAGGAATCTGGCCCCTCGAGGGGAGGGGCCGTTTTACCCCGGACCCGGCGAGAGGGGTCGACGGGGAGGTCCACACCAGCCGAGGCCTCGCAAGCTCCGGCAGGGGCGGAGACGGTGGTACCGGCGTCATCATCGGCGGCGGCGCCGGCAGGAGTAAGGACCTGAGGCCAGCTGGCCTCGGGAGCACAAAGGGCGCAGGGCGGTGTGTCGGCCGGGGCTCCCAGGAGCGCTCGGCCTGCTGGTGAGGCCGCCGCGAGGCCACCAGCGGCGGTCCCAGGAGGCTCGAGCCGCGCAGGGTCGAGGTACTTGGTGCCGATTTCCGGGTAAGTATCTCAACTTGGTTGTCCTGCCTTTCCCAAAGTCCGTTGGCCGACAATCCTTCTCACTTCGCAGGCTGAAGCGGAAGGCGGAGCCAATAGGGCCTACCCCTGTGAAGTCGCTGCGAGCCAGCGCCGTTGTCCTCAACCGGACGGCGGAGCAGGACGCGGCCTGGGTCCGTCAGGTCAAGGCCGCGAAAGGGCGCCTGCGACATCAGCAAGGGTCGGCCGACGCCGCGGCGGTTGCCAGCCCGGAGCCCGCCGTCAAGGGGGCCGAACCGGCCAAGGCGGCGGCTCTTGACGTGGTCGAGGCGGGGCCCAGGCCGTCGGGGACGGCCGAGGCTGCCGTTGCGGTCGCGACGAGCGAGGCACCCGTCCGCGACGCGGAGCGGGCGGGTGCTGACGTGACCAGGGAGGAGGTCGCGTCGGTGTCAGGGCAAGAGACGGTCCTGGCGAAGGGGTCGCAGCCGCGACAAGGCCCGTTGGCAGAGCCAGCGGGCATGGTGGAGATCGGGGCGGTCGAGCCCCTATCCGGAGCACCCGAAGAAGAGGCGCCGACTCCGGCGGTGCCGACGGTCGAGGCGCGGGTACCAGAGCCGTCGTCGGTCGAGGCGCCGGCTCCGGAGGCGTCAGCGGTCGTAAGTGCCCGCCCTCACGCTCCCCTCGACAACATCTCCCTAGACAAGGGAAAACAAACGATAGGGGTCGAGGGGGGTGAGGTCGCGGACCAGGCCGGTGTCGCGACGGCCGTTGGAGAGGTGGATACCGCGGGCGAGGCCGGTCCTTCCGCGGGACCGGGAGACGCCCCGGCCGGGTCGTCCTCCTCGTGGCCCGACATCGCCGCGCTGGCGATAGCGCGGGTCAAGGCGGAGCTGCCGAAGTGGGGGGGCCGTCCCTTGAGTTCAGGGACGCTACGAACCCCGACGCCGAGCCCGTCTTTGTCCTTAGCGACAAAGACGAAGTGCACCAATGGGAGTACCTCGAGGGCGTCCGCCAGCACCTCGACCGGTTGCTTCGAGTGGCGTCCGGCGCTGTGCGGAGTATGGGGGATGCCACCGAGGTATGATCGACCCGTCGGCTCGCTTGATAGGCTGTTTTTTCTTCGGATTTGTGACCTTTTCGAATCGCGTTCAGGAGCTGAAGGAGTACTCCCGCCGCAAGTCGCTCTTCATCCGGGACAAGAGTGGCGTGTGGGGCGCGCTGTCCCAGCAACGGGTTCTGGTCGAGGAGGCCCAGAAACGGCTATCCGATCGGAACGCCGAGATGGCTGAACTGCGCGTCGCATACGCCACATTGAAGGAAGAGGCGACGCAGGCATGGGCGGCCGAAGCCATGATGCGCACAAGCCTGGACAAGGCTCGGGAGGAGGCTGCCCAGGCGCGCAGGGACCTCGAGCCCTTGTCTGCGCGGGTGAAGGAGCTCGAGGAGGATGTTTCCCAGGTCAGTCTTCAGCGTGACGCCTTCCATGCCGAGATCACGACGCTGCAGGGAGCCGTCCAAAAGAAGGACGCAGCTCTCGAGTCTGCTCGGCAGGAGGTCGAGGCGCTAAAGGCAGCCATCCGTGACAAGGACAGCGCCTTCCTAGGGCTCGAGCGAACATGTGGGGGACTCCGCGACGAGGTCGTGGGCCTGCAGACCCACGTCGAGGGTAAGTGTGGTTGTTATAGTCACGACGTTGAAGGCCCCGCATTGGGCACTAATTTGTTTGTCGTGTTTCAGAGCTGGAGAGAGAGAACCGAGAGGCCCAATCGTGCGCCAACTCCTTCCAGAGCCTCTTCGAAGCCGAGGTCCGGAGGACCCAACTTCTCCAGGGCGCAATCACCACTATGTGTGATGGCCTAGGGGTCGAGCCCGACACCGACACCGGGGAAGATGTTCCGGGGAACTCCTTCGTCCGACGGATGGTGGCGCTGGGCCGCCTTGCCCGGGAGAAGATACGGAACGGCCTCCATCACGGCGTGAAGAGGGCGCTGGCCGTCGTCCGTTCGGGGTTTGTGTTTGACATGAGGCTCGTTGCCGAGGGCTTCATCACAGACCCCGATCGGACGGACGAGGAGAACGAGGACGCCTGCATGGAGCTGATCGAAGCCGCCGAAGAGCCTGGGAGTCGTCTGGCCTCGCTTTTTGAAGCCGAGGTGGTTCCTCCTGCCGACGACGAAGGCCTGTGAGCCAAATCTCTACAAGGCGTAAGGGTTGAGTGGAGGTACCGTAGCCTCGGAGGCGTAGGTGATGCTCCAGACTCGAGAGCCCTTTCGAACCTAAGGGTGCTCTTTCAGCGAAGTCGATCTAAGGAGCGGTTCTTAAATTTAAAAAAGAGCATAAGTTTTTTCGGGGACCGGGGGTTCCCCCCTTGCAGCCCCCGAGGGAGGGTCGACTCTGGGAGTGCAGGGTCGATCCTTCCTCATTACGAAATGAGAAATTTTGAACATCGCTGTATTCTTTATTGACGAAAAAGGAAATACAGAGCCTCGAGGCCTTTTAAGGAAAGAAGCGACGTAGCTGTTCAATGTTCCAAGCGTTGGTGAGGGTTTCGCCCTTCTCGTTGGATAGCTTGTAGGTGCCCGGCTTTAGTACTTCTGTGATGATGTACGGCCCTTCCCATGGTGGTGTGAGCTTGTGTCGTCCCTTGGTGTTCTGGTTCCGCCGTAACACCAAGTCACCAACGTTGAGGTCACGCTTGCGGACGTATCTATCGTGGTAGCGTCGGAGACCCTGCTGGTACCTGGCAGAATGCAACAGAGCCACATCTCAGGCTTCCTCGAGCTGGTCGAGGGCGTCCTGTCTTGTGGCGTCGTTGTGTCCTTCATTGTATGCCTTCAACCTCGGGGAACCGTATTCTATATCGGTTGGTAGCATAGCCTCAGACCCGTAGACTAAGAAGAACGGAGTGAACCCCGTGGCTCGACTCGGCGTTGTTCTTATGCTGCACAGGACCGAGGGTAGCTCGACAGCCCATTTTTTTTCCGTGTTTGTTTAGTTTGTTAAAGATTCTGGGCTTCAGGCCTTGTAGAACCATGCCATTGGCACGTTCCACTTGCCCGTTTGTTTTTGGATGAGCCACGGCCGACCAGAGCACACGGATGTGGTGGTTGTCGCAGAAATCCAAAAACTTTTTGCCAGTGAACTGGGTGCCATTGTCTATGATGATACAGTTGGGGACCCCGAAGCGATGAACAATGTTAGTGAAGAAGAGTACAGCTTGTTCGGACCTGATGCTGGTGATAGGGCGGGCCTCGATCCACTTGGAGAATTTGTCGATTGCGACGAGCAAGTGGGAGAAGCCGCCGGTCATCCTTTTCAGTGGTCCGACAAGGTCGAGCCCCCAAACGGCGAACGGCCATGTGATGGGGATAGTTTGTAGGGCATGTGCCGGAAGATGAGTCTGTCTCGCATAGTACTGACAACCCTCGCAGGAGCGTACTAGCTTGACAGCGTCGGAAACCGCGGTCGGCCAATAGAATCCTTGTCGAAAGGCGTTTCCGACGAGGGTTCGAGGCGCAGCGTGGTGACCGCAAGCCCCCGAGTGAAGATCGCCGAGCAGATTTCTGCCTTGCTCTTTCGTGATGCAACGTTGGAGGATACCGGTAGGGCTACGACGGTAGAGCTCCCTGCTGTCGCCCATGATCACAAAAGTTTTGGCCCGGCGTGCGATCCGTCGAGCCTCAGTCCTATCCGAGGGGAGGTCCCCCTGGATGAGGTAGTCGAGGTACGGGACGCGCCAATCAGGCTCGAGGTCAGATGGTGGCGTCGAGTTTTCCACCTGCATGGCTTCAGCCCCGGTCGAGGGGGCTTCCGCCTCAGGTGGAAGGTCGATCGACGCCTCGTCGACCCCCCCCCGTCTGGCCTGAGGTCGACGGATGGGCGCTGAAGGTCTTTCACGAAGACGTCTGGTGGAACCGTGGTTCGACCGGACGTGATTTTTGCTAGTTCATCAGCGGCCTCATTATACCTGCGTGCGATGTGGTTGAGCTCGAGGCCGTGAAACTTGTCCTCGAGGCGCCGTACTTCTTGGCAGTAGGCCTCCATCTTGGGGTCGCGGCAGCTCGAGTTCTTCATCACCTGATCGATCACGAGTTGAGAGTCGCCTCGGACGTCGAGGTGTCGGACCCCGAGCTCGATGGCGATTCTCAACCCCGTGATGAGTGCCTCGTATTCGGCGACGTTGTTAGACGCAGGGAAATGAAGCCGGATGACGTAGCGCATGTGAACCCCGAGGGGTGAGACGAAGAGCAAGCCCGCGCCTGCTCCCGTTTTCATCAATGACCCGTCGAAGTACATGGTCCACAGCTCCGCCTGGAGCTGTGCAGGTGGGAGTTGTGTGTCAGTCCACTCAGCCAGAAAATCTGCTAATACCTGTGACTTGATAGCTTTTCGCGGCGCATAGGACAATGCCTCGCCCATGAGCTCGACCGCCCATTTGGCAATCCTACCCGAGGCTTCCCGGTTCTGGGCTATCTCTCCCAAGGGGAAAGAAGACACCACAGTAACCGGGTGACCCTCGAAGTAGTGTCGGAGCTTGCGCCGTGTCAAGATAACAGCATACAGCAGTTTCTGGATCTGTGGGTATCAACACTTTGTTTCTGAGAGCACCTCGCTAACGAAATAGACCGGCCTTTGAACGAGCAAGGTGTGTGCCTCCTCGGCCCGTTCGACGACCAGGGCGGCACTGACTACTTGTGACGTCGCGGCGACATAGAGTAGGAGTGGTTCCCCCGGGGTCGGTGGGACGAGGATCGGTGAATTAGATAGGGTGGCTTTCAGTTTCGTGAGAGCCTCCTCAGCCTCGAGGTTCTAGGAAAAATGGTCCGATTTCCTCAAGAGACGGTACAGAGGGAGTGCTTTTTCGCCGAGGCGCGAAATGAAACGGCTGAGTGCCGCCAAGCAACCTGTGACTCTCTGTACGCCTTTGAGATCTCGGATGGGGCCCATCTTGGTGATTGCAGAGATTTTTTCAGGGTTGGCCTCGATGCCACGTTTAGATACGATAAACCCTAAAAGCATACCTCGTGGGACGCCGAAGACACATTTCTCTGGATTGAGTTTGATGTTTTTTGCCCTGAGGCAATTGAATGCAACGTCGAGGTCGCTGACCAGATTGCCGGCACGTTGGGTTTTGACCACGATGTCATCGACGTAAGCCTCGACGGTCGACCCAATGTGCCCCCCGAAAACATGTTGCATGCATCGCTGGTACGTTGCCCCTGCGTTCCGGAGACCGAAGGGCATCGTAACGTAGCAATACATGCCGAATGGGGTGATGAATGAAGTCGCGAGCTGGTCGGACTCCTTCATTTTGATTTGGTGGTAACCGGAGTATGCGTCTAAGAATGAGAGAGTTTCACATCCCGCGGTGGAATCAACGATTTGATCAATGCGTGGCAAAGGGAAGGGAACTTTCGGACATGCTTTATTTAAACCAGTATAGTCTACGCACATCCTCCATTTCCCACTCTTTTTTCTAACTAAGACAGGATTAGCTAGCCACTCGGGATGATGAACCTCCTTGATGAACCCGGCCTCCAACAGTTTGTGTATCTCGTCGCCGATGATCCTGCGCTTCTCCTCGTCGAAGCGGCGCAGGCGTTGCTTCACCGGTTTGGATCCGGCCCGGATCTCCAAGGCGTGCTCGGCGACTTCCCTGGGTATGCCCGGCATATCCAAGGGACTCCACGCAAAGATGTCGACGTTCGCGCGGAGAAAGTCGACGAGCACTGCTTCCTATTTAGGATCGAGGGTGGCGCTGACGTTCAGCGCCCTCCCCTTGGGATCAGCGGGGTCGAGGGGTACGAGCTTGACGTCTTCGGCGGGCTCGAAGCTGCCGGCATGGCGTTTTGGGTCGGGGATCACATTGGCTAGACCGTCGAGGTCTGCGGCCAAGATCGCTGACCCAAAAATAGCCTCGTCGTGCTCGACGCACTCGACGTCGCACTCGTAGGCATGCTCAAATGAGGGCCCTACAGTAATGACACCGTTTGGGCCAGGCATTTTGAGCTTGAGGTAGGTGTAGTTCGGGATCGCCATGAACTTGGCGTAGCATGGGCATCCCAGGATAGCGTGGTACGTTCCACGGAATCCGACCACTTCGAAAGTGAGAGTTTCCTTTTGGAAGTTGGCCGGTGTGCCAAAGCAAACAGGCAGATCGACCCGCCCGAGGGGTTCCGCCCGTTTCCCTGGCACGACTCCGTGGAAGCCCCCGACGCTAGGCTGGAGGCGCGCTCTGTCGACTCCCAAGAGGTCGAGGGTCTGAGAGTAGATAATGTTAAGACTGCTTCCGCCGTCCATGAGCACTTTGGTGAGGCGTGTGTTGGCGATGACGGGGTCAACGACGAGGGGATAGACCCCCGAGTTGGGGACGTAGTCTGGGTGGTCATCACGGTCGAAAGTGATGGCCACCGCAGACCAATCAAGGAAACGGGGTACTGCCGATTGTACGGAGAAGACCTCGCGCCGTTCTCGCTTGCGCTGACGCGCAGAGAGGCAGGTCGAGGGTCCTCCGTAGATCATGTAGCAGTCGCGGATCTCGGGAAATTCCCTGTCCTTGTTGTCACCCTTAGGGTCCTCCCCCTTGTCGTCCTTCTTGGCGCCGGCACCCCCGAAGTACCTGCGCAGCATGTGACAATCCTCGAGGTTATGGTTAGTGAGTCCCTTGTGGTAGGGACACGGCTCTTTGAGCATTTTGTCGAAGACGCCCCCACCGGGGGGGCCTCGAGGTTTTTTGTGCTCGGTAGCAGCGACGAGCATGTCGGCCGGGGCCTCGAGCTTGCCCTGCTGGCCTTTCTTCTTCCTGCGGTTGTTTCTCTTGGGGCCTCGGGTGGAACTCACGGGGTCGTCGACCTTCTGCTCCTCCCTCGCCGGCTCGCCGCCAAAGATCACACCAACCGCCTCCTCGTCGGAGGCGAAGTTGGTGATGATGTCCATCAATCCGTTGGCAGTGAGCGGGGTGTTACGGCCCAACTCCCGGACCAACTCCTTACAGGTGGTACCGGAGAGGAAGGCCATAATAACGTCGGAGTCGGTGATGTTGGGGAGCTCGGTGCGCTGCCGGGAGAAGCGTCGGATGTAGTCCCGGAGGGACTCATCTGGTTTCTGCTTGCAGCTCCAGAGGTCCCATGAGTTGCCGGGGCGCATGTAGGTTCCCTTAAAATTTCCCTCGAACACCCTTACGAGATCGTCCCAGTCGTGGATCTGCCAAGGTGGGAGATCCTCGAGCCAGGCTCGGGCGGTGTCAGAGAGGAACAGGGGGAGTTGCCGAATGATGGCCCGGTCATCGGTGGCCCCGCCCAACTGACACGCCAAGCGGAAATCGGCGAGCCAAAGTTCGGGTTTGGTCTCGCCGTTATACTTGGTGAGAGTCGTGGGGGGATGGAACCGAGCCGGGGGCACTGTCTCACGGATTGCCCTACTGAACACCCGAGGGCCTGGAGGTTCGGGTGAAGGGCTACGATCTTCCGAGCTGTCGTAGCGTCCGCCCCTATGGACGTGGTAGCCTCGAGCTACACCGTCACCGTGTTTGCATGTGCGACGCTCGACGATGTTGCCACGGGTGTCTCGAGGCTCGCGGTCGTTGGCGATGGGCTCAGGGGCAGGTGCTACCCAGTTTCGCCGGGCAGGCTCGGGATGAACCGAGGCTTCTCTCTCCTGTCGAGAAGGCTCGAGGGTCCGCTCCGAGGCTGCTTCGCGCCGCCTCGAGGCAGAGCTCTCGGCCTGCTGCATGGCGGTAGTCTCGAGGAGCCCTCGGATTTCGTCTCGAGCCCGACGGGCGTCAGGGTTTGACGGCTCGGGCATGTTGCGCAGGAGCATGGCAGCGGCGACAACGTTTTGGCTGGCTCGAGCGAAAACCGGGGGGTCGACCGCCCGGTCCTCGTCGATGCGAAGGTTGACATCGCGGGCCCTCTCACGAGCTCTCCCGCCAAATGCGTGTTCCGCACGCTCACGCTCGAGGGTTTGCTGGAGAAGATCCAGGTTTTCGCGTTCCTCGTCAAGCTGGTCCAGCAACTCGCGAATCTATCCGAGCTGCGCTCCTTGACCCGCAAGGAACTGGGGCTCGTTTTGCTCGACAGGAAGCTCGACATGAGGGGGCGTGTGCCTTTCTTCGACCGGCTCTTCGTCCTCTGATTCCAAGGTGCTTTCAACGTCGATGTTGAAGCACTCACGAGTCGGATCATAGGTGTCGTCGGCCGAGTCGGAGTCAGGTGCGCCAAAGTAGTAATATGACGGGGGAATGTGTGGCCGATGCCAACCATCACCGAGGTGGTGACGTGGAGAAGCAGTCACACGGGGTTCTATTTCCGGTGTCTCCGTAGAGTCCCGATAATCAGAAGCCGGCGTGGACGCAACGAGGTCCAGAGTGGAGCGTAGATGGTGTCCGGGGAGTTCCTCATAAGCGCTCATGCGAGTGCTCACGGAGGATGCATACACCCGGGCAACCGAGTCCAGCCCAAACAGGAATGGTGATGGGGAGGTCACTGCCCGTGGCGGGATAGATGCTACGGACAGTGGTGTCTCACCGGACGGGGGAGCGGCGGGATTCCTCGTCGGCACGCGACCCTCGGCCAGGCTCATTCTTCCCAAATCTTCCAAAAGGAGATCTGGGCTAGCGCCTGTCTAGGGGGTGCCGGACCGGGGGATCCCATCGCCCTCCGTCAGGTAGAGACGGTGGTTGTACCGGGCTCGCCGTCGCCGGGCGGCCCGCGACCGCCTGGAGCGACGGTGCCTGTTGACTGCTCCCCCGGGCTGGGAGAGCTCGTAATCTTCGTCGGTTGGGTGCCTGGGTGGGAGTAGGACCATGTCGTAGCCAGAGCCGAGCGACATGAACTCCAAACTCCCAAACTAGATCACCGTACCCAACGGGATCGGGCGTTCGGGGTTAGCCATCCAGGAAGAACGGCGACAAAGCGAGGTTTGCACGCAGCGCTCCCCTACCTGGCGCGCCAACTGTCGGTGTTCGGACCAAGGGGGTCCTAAACCAACGAGTAAATGCTGCGTGACTCTTTCCTGGATGGTGATGCAAGGAGAACACACGGGGGTTTATCCTGGTTCGGGCAAAAGAAGGCCCTACGTCCAGCGGGGAAGAGAGGTTTGTATTTCCTTGCACCGAGGTGCTCGTGTAGGGGTTACAAGCAGGCGAGAGAGGGAGTCGAGCCCAAGTCTCAAAGAGAAAAAGGAGAAAGATGGTTGCTTGAGATGTTGATCTCTTGCTTTTCGTTGTTCGGTCGGGTGGTTGGTTGTTTCGTCCTTCCGTGATGTTTCTTCTTCGTCTTCCGTTGGTTCGCCCTGGCCTGCCCTTTTATAGGGCGAGAGGTGGCCAAGTCGAGGGGAGGCTTGAGGCGATGTTTCGTCGATTCCTGACTGTAGCGACGTGGCTTCGGGATGGCCGGCCATCCCTGGGTACCCTGGCGTGGTACGGGACAAGAGGGTGAAATGACCCAGAGTGCCAGGCCATACCGTCCATCGAGCTAAGTCGAGCGTTGGGGCCGGGTCGAGGCCGGGTCGAGGTCGGATGGATAAGGCCGAATCCCTGGTATCGCGGGGGACGGACCTTGTCTTATCCTCCCTCGAGGGTGATTGATGGTGAATAGTGCGCGGTATGGTGGATACAGTGACGGCTTTCACCTCCCATCACGGGATGGGCAGTAAAACAGTGAGACTTGACGTGGGTATTGTTCCCGCGTTGACCCATGCCGTAGCCATGCCGGTCGGTGGTAGTAGGTAACCGCATTGAATGCTATGGCTTTTGTCCCGGGTAGGTAAAGAAAGGGTGTCGAGGAGCCGGGGCGCGGTCGAGGCGCCCCGTCGAGCGGACCTCGTACGAGTCGGAGCCGGAGCGCGGTCGAGGCGCCCCGTCGAGCGGGCCTCGTACGAGTCGGAGCCGGGGCACGGTCGAGGCGCCCCGTCGAGCGGACCTCGTACGAGTCGGAGCCGGGGTGCGGTCGAGGCACCCCGTCGAGCGGGCCTCGTACGAGTCGGAGCCGGGACATGGTCGAGGCACCCCGTCGAGCGGGCCTCGTACGAGTCGGAGCCGGGACGCGGTCGAGGCGCCCCGTCGAGCGGGCCTCATACGAGTCGGAGCCGGAGCGCGGTCGAGGCACTCCGTCGAGCGGGCCTCGTACGAGTCAGAGCCGGGACGTGGTCGAGGCACCCCGTCGAGCGGGCCTCGTACGAGTCGGAGCCGGGACGCGGTCGAGGCGCCCCGTCGAGCGGGCTATCTTTTCATTGTGGTTTCGGTTATGTTAGTGTTTTGGCGATATCTGTGGTACCCCCGTACTGTTGGTACCGACAGTGAGATTGCACGGCATACCGAAGACTATAGTGTCTAACAGAGGGTCACAATTCACTGCTCACTTTTGGGAGCATTTGCATAAAGGTTTGGGAACTAGTTTGATTCGTAGTACTGCCTATCATTCTCAAACAGATGGTCAGACTAAAAGGGTTAATGCTATTCTAGAAGATATGTTAAGAGCCTATGTGTTGTCTTCCAGGGGTTCATGGGAGTCATGGTTACCCTTAGCAGAGTTTGCTTACAATAATAGCTATCAAGAAAGTATCAAAATGGCACCTTTTGAGGCTCTGTATGGCCAAAAGTGTAGAACACCTCTAAACTGGATCGAGCCAGGGGAAAGAAGGTATTATGGTATTGACTTCGTGGAAGAAGCCGAAAAGAAAGTTCATATCATTCAGCAAAATATGAGAGCAGCTCAGTCACGTCAGAAAAGCTATGTGGATAAAGAGGAGAAGACCGCTTGTGTTCGAAGTTGGTGACTATGTTTATCTAAAAGTCATGCCCATGAAGAAGAAGCGGTTTGGAGTACGCAGAAAGCTTGCCGCCAGATTTGTGGGACCATACAAGATTTTGGAAAAAAAGGGTCTAGTGGCTTATAAATTGGAGTTACCTGAAGCAATGGGTGCTATATTCCTAGTTTTTCATGTATCGCATCTTAAGATATGTTTGCGCGTTCCAGAGGAAAGAATTGAACCCCGAGGCATAAAGCTCAAGTCAGATCTGGTGTATCGTGAGCAGCCAATTCAAGTTTTGGATTCTAAAGAGAGGGCTACTCGAAATAGTGTGGTGAAAACATATAAGATACAGTGGAATCATCATGATGAGGAGGATGCATCTTGGGAAACAGGTGAATACCTACAAAAAGCGTATGAAGATTTTTATAACAAATGGTTCGTAACCCAAATCTCGGGACGAGATTTTTATAAGGGGGTGGGCTGTAACACCTCGGTGTTACGCAAGCATTAGCATTGCAAATCATGATCATACCATGTCATTGCATTTATAATCATATGTGTATTAGAGTGCACCTTTAGTGAAATCAAAATTTAGGAACAAGTATTGCATAATGTGTTGTAATAGTTTCACACTAAATGTGCTAGTTAGATTAAGAAAACTTGTGTAACTATAAATTTTAGATCACCTAGAATTATTGGTGAAATTTTTGGAGCAACTTAATTACCCAAAGTTTTGTCAAAAACTTGTTTTAAAAATGTTATTTGAAAATAGTCAAAAACCCTCCCTAATTCGCTTTTATTTCCCCAATTCAAAATCTGTAAGAATTTTGGGATTGGCCCCTTAATAAAAGTTGTAGGAAATCAAATTCTAAACAACTTTTATTTTTGGGCCATTTTCAGAAAAAGTCATTTGCTTGCTCAAATTTGAATTTTAAAACTGCAAATAGATTTTCATTTGAATTTTCTCTAGAAAATAAAAAGGAAAAACCATTTTCTGCGCTAGCGGGCCGCCGCCTCCTTTCTCGGCCTGCTCGCGAAGCGGCCCGGCCCAGCCGCCCGCGCGCTGCGTTCACCCCGCCCGTGCGTCGTGTCCACCTCGCCCGCGCACGCCGCGACACGTCCCGTGGCCGCGCAGACGTCGCGCGCCCCGTGGTCGGCATGCGCCGCTCGCCGACGATAGTTGGCCGTCGGTGGCCCCCGCCAGCACGTGCCTCGCCCTTCAAGTCGCTCGCGCTCCCGCTTCCACCCGTCCTCTTTGCTTTTCCCCGCCACGGTCATCCTCCGCACCGCACCGCACCGCACCGAGCGCGCACCGCGCTCACCGCGCCACCACCGCCTCCGCCGGCCAAATTGGCCGCCGGTGAGCCACCACCGCCCGTCTCCTCGTGCACATCGCTTCGCTTTCTTCTCCGACACCCCGTGCTCACCTTAGTGTCGCCAATTAAGCCAGGTGGGTGCGGTTTTCGTCCATCCGCCGCCGTCGGCCATGGCGTCACCGCGCGCGAGTTCCCCGCAGGAGGGGCTTTCCCGCTGCTCCTCGCGCTCCACTCAGAACAAAAATGCGTTTGCCTTCTTCTTGCAGACCCGATGCTCGCCTTCCCGCGCCTGAGCGTGGTCGACAACGGCCGTCGGCCGGTCGCCGCGCGGCCGCGACGCCGTGGTCACCGGCGCCTCTGTTTCCCCCCGGCCTCGCAGTGAACGGCTTTGGGCCGTAGGCCGAGCCGGGCCGTTCCCTTTTCTCCCCTCCGCGCACGCGCCTGCGGGCCGAGCCGGACCAGGCCGTGTGCTTTCCACTGTACCGGCCCATTTTCAAAAGGAGGATTTAGTTTTATTTTCTTTTATTAATTGGGAATAAAAATGCTTTAAAAATTGTTTGAGTGATTAATTTAGCTCCAAAAATTGTGAAATAAATTTCTATGGGCTCCTTAGAACCAGATCTACCATCTAAAAATGTTACATTTAAATGTTGCACTACTTTTCTGTAGGGTTTTTATTTAATCTTGGAAATTGCTGTTTTCTTGTTAAATGTGTAGTAAATTGTAGAAAATTCAGAAAAATATGATTCCAAGTTTGTTTATCTTGTTGTGCCATGTACTTGCTAGGAAAAATATGTATCTTGCATGATTAGTAGAAAAATTCTAAGGTGTAGTTTAAGTGTTTTTTATTGCTAATAATTGCTATTTTTGTTAAATAGAAAAATATGAATAAAACATGCAAGTGATAATTTTTGTATAGTGATTATTTACTGAGTAGAATCCAGGAAAAATGATAAATCTGTTGTTTGATACTTTTCATAGTAGAAAGTATTTTATGCTCCTTTTTAGGCCCTAGATTGCTATTTTTGTGTAGGTAGTTCTAGTACTCAAATTGCAATGAAACTTTTGTGACATGCTGGAATACATGTTAGTAATCAACAATAATTTTATTAGATTTTTCCGAGATACCAAAATAAGTGTTTCTGTTCAAGCATAGTGCTAACTAGGGTTTAAATTCACACTTTGATGCAAGATTAGTTGGTAAACTTTGCTTTGGTGTATCTTTGAAGCATCTTAAGGGTTAGGGTTCCTTTGCATGGTAGAGAGTATTAGTGGTAGTTTATGAGTACATGTTCTTGGATGATGTAAACTACCTTGTAGAAGGGTCGTAATTTCCACTTAATCCAAATAAAGTAACATGCTCATCTACATCTCATTCATCAGCATCATCTCATGTCATCTCTGCAATGCACCTAGGCATGAGCACTTATATATCTGCATCATACAGGATCGCAGGAAGTGACCTCGGTAGCAGTTCCCGAGGATCCAGAAGAGCAGTCCGAGGTGGAAGAGCAGGAGGTGCCCGAAGCCGATGAGGAGGTCGGTGAGGATCTTCCAGAGTGCCCCGACCACCGTCCAAGCTCTTTCGAGAGAGGCAAGCTCCAGAGCATTTCTCTCCTAGTTTGCAAAATATTTATTAATGGTTCTACTTAATTGCTGCATTAAGTTTAGGAGTTGTTTGCAACCGTTGCTGCATTATACCTTGTTTCACCCTTGCTCTACCATATCCTTGTTACCTTGGTGTTCGCAGTCAAGAATTGCTTAGTTTGCTTAGACCGGTAGAAGTCGGGTGATTGCCTGTCATCCGCGAGCTATAGGAGGTTACCTGGATCTCTGTGGATAATATGTCATATGGGAATAACTAAGTGTCGAACTAAAATTGAGACCGGACGGAGACTTGCAGGGTTTCGAACTGTAGTGTTTTCCGTCTGAGTCGATTAAGGACCGACCATTGTTGGGCCTCGAGTCATGTTGAATGCATGCCTCACATTTAGCTGGCCGAATAAAGTACCTTTTGACCGCGAAGCTGGGAGATTATTCGGGCCGAGTGGATTGCCCGCAACACACTGTACCGGAGTAGTAGTGGCAGGAAATGGGGGCGCGATGATAAGACCAAAGAGCAGTCGGGCGGCCCTCGGGTACATGTGGTTCCTGGCAAACTTGCGACTTTACCTGAATAGTTGACTCGGTGACCAATACCTCACTTTAGCGGGTGAGTGAGGTTTGTGTGAGGAATAAATTACCAGCTGATTAATAATCGATTCCAATCACCATCGTTCACTGGATAGTGAACACTTGACTTGAGTTACTTCATCGTAGTAATGTTGATGAAACACTTGTATAGTTATGTGGAATATGACATGGTAACTGTTGTTAATGATCATCGGTGATCCTTACTTGCTTAATTACATGTTACTCTAGTACAGGTGCAAACATAGTTGACAGGGTAATAAAGATTAACTTATTGCATGCTTTTAGAAAAGAATTGTTAAGATTAAATATGCTTTTCTTGCAATTGAGTCAGCTACCCCACCAGAAAGCCTGTCATGATCCTTGGTGTCATTTTATTTTTGGTTCTGTCGGGTAAGTCTAGCTGAGTACCTTCTCGTACTCAGGGCTTTGTTCCCAATTGTGTGCAGATGGGCAGATGTATTACGGCTACTGTATCAACTGCCTCTATCCTGCGATGGGCGAAGCTTAGGACCATGGGCAGTGGTCATTCACTATTTCTCATCTAATGCTTTTGCTAGAGATGATCATGAGCTGGCACTTTATTTCAAACACTGTGTGTGTGGTTTGAACTACTGCTTTCGCTACTTTTATTTGAACCTGGTTTGTAATAACTACGTTTAAACTCTGATGTATTTTGTGCCGCGAACTTTTATGTAACTTATGATGGTGACCGCTAGACTTATTACGATCTTGGCTGTTATGTGAACTGGTTTGGAATCCATCGTGATTTCACGGACTACCGGGTTATATGGGCTTAAGTTTGCTAAATCGTCCGCTCGTTGGATGATTTTCTTACTTAATTTCGTATAATTGGGCTGTTCTGTTACATCGACCCTCTCTCCCAAGATACTAATCTACTACATTGAAGAAGCTAGACCTAATCCCCTAGAGAGGTCATCCTTTCATGGGACACCTCTCACCTGATCCCGACTGGGAGATAATGAATTAGGGTTTAGGGGGATGCCTACTCCAGGGGCCAAGGGCCTTGCTTATATAGCCCTCTAGGAAGCACCACAGCCCTCGGATCAAACTGACCTTGATCTACGATTATTATTGATCCTCAAAGGCGGTGGAGGCATGATCCAGGAGGTGGAGCCTGATTGGCCACCTGGGTGGGGCGTCCGCCCCCACCCTTGGGCGGCCGCCTGGCTTCCGAGCCGAATTCACCTTCCGTTAGGTCCAGAGCCTTCTCATACCTTCCAGATTATAGAAAAGTTGTGCGTAGCCCTTTTGTCATGTGGGCCTTCCTTGGTTCTTTTCAGCTGACACCCTGCAGAAACAGACATTTACCAAAACTCGTGGAATTATGTTAGTAAACCCCCTATATCTAAGTGGTAATTATTGTTTAGTCCTTTTTCATGCTATGTTGATGGTTAAAAAATGATACTTATCTACCGTCAACACCTACTTCGCTCAAGATTGCCAGCCACCGCTTCATTCGCCGCTGGAGCGTCTACTTCTGAAGGATGCTCCACCGAAGGGCCTGATTGTCAGGCTGCCACAGGACGTCAAGCCCTCCCTCCGAAGGCCAATGAGACACTAACAGGTGTAACACCCTAAAATTTGCTTCTTTGGAAATAGAGCTAAAATAAGTTAATTTTGAATTTTTGTGCTCATGAAAACATAGGGAAATAAGATTTTTCACTAAATTGAAATTTATCATAAGGTTTAGCAACTTGTTGATGCATTCATGCTGATGCCTTTGTGTTTTTGTATTGCTTGGTTTTGACCAAATATCAAAATAAATTTAAGTTGTTCTTTCAAAATGTGTTTAGATCGATTTTCCTTTCCTGATATATATATATATATATCATTTTTCTACAATCAAATTCCTTGTTTCTCATCTATCAATCAACCTCTACTGACTTCTCAGAAATTTTTTCGGCTTTTTATGTAGCTTGTTTCCACTTATCTGTGAGCACAATATAATTTTTAGATGCTCTAAAATATCTTATCATGAGCTCCAAATACTTTATTTGGGTTCCTCATGTTCCATAATGTCTCTTGAAAATTTCACCGAATTTTCGAAGCTTTCGGAGTATTTTTCACGGCTTAAATAATAATTCTGGACTTTTCTAGAATTATTTTATCCATAAAAATAATTAATTCTGAAAATAATAAATTTCTTATTTTTTTCCAATGCTCAAAGCCCATGTGCAATAATCTTAATAAATCTCAAAGGCTCATACATTTATTTACTAATGGGCTTTAATAATTAATTAGGCCTATTAGTAAAGACGGAGGGTGCAACATCGATTAGTACCATATTGCTAGTTGATGTGAAGGCGAGGAGTTTTCTCCCAATAAATATGTATCTACCCCATGGGCAAAGCACACCAAAACTACCGTAAGAGGAGCCCCCTAGTTTAGGAAATCTCCCGTGTAGTAAATTATATTTTCTCCTCCTTCTCTTGCCGCCGTCCGACGAAGCCACCAGGCTGCCTAGCACAAGCCGAAACTTCCACCATGGTTGCTCGTGAGCATACGTTCTACTCCAAGAAGAAGAAGAGGTATTTACTTGAATTCCACCGTCTAGATCACATTAAAAACCAGATTTTGATTTATTTTCGAAACTAAAATTCTAGGTATTTACAAAACTGCCACTATCTTGTTTAGGCCATATCTTCTACGTTTTAACTCCAATTTGACTCGTTCAAGTTGCGTTAGGTTCGTAATTACGTAATCTACATGTTAGTACTATTGTTCGGTAGGTTTTCAGCTTTTAAATTTCGAGTTTAGATTTAATCTATTACTTTAATAAAGTAAATCTTGTTTAAATCGTAACTTTTCCGTTTTAGCTCCGATTAGCGTGTTTTTCGCGTCTGTGTGTTTGTAGGAACATATAGAACATCTTTAAAATATTTTTACTTGTTTCACTTGTTTGGTGTACTGTTCTAATTATTATTCATTGTTTGCTTCGTGTATGATTGCTCGATGCATGTGTGGTGATTTATTAATCATGTCCAGTCGGTGAGATTTACGTGGTGATCAAGAAGCTATTAATTGAAGATTTGGAATGGATCTTGATTTAAGGAAAGTATAGCTTGGGTTTTCTTTCTGTGACCATGATCTTGTGACTTAATTAATGTAAGAGCTATGATGGTTGAGAAATGACTTTTTAGCGACATAAGATCTTGTCTGTACATGAACCTCTGAGATTTACAGTACAACTGTGAGGGCTATATGGCTCTGGCTTTAGCTTAATATGAGGACCTTTTCTAGCTTGTTAGAGGTTACCCTTGTGACGCAAATGGGGAAAAGCAGACTGTGGATCCCTAAGACTGGTTGTATCACACAGACTGACTTCTGAAACCTAGCGGCCCTAACTTGTTAGACGAACCTTTGAAAGGCTTCATAGTGAACCCTACCGACCTTCCTTGGAAGTGGGTCAAGAGATTAGCTACCTCAGGCGAAAGGGTAAATTAGTTTATTAAACTGGTATACTAGCCTTGCTCAAGGACACGAGCGGCCTTGGAGACATCTACATTAAAGATGATGATTCTTGTTATGTTAAGATGTTCATTTACTTATCGATTATACTTTATATTGATTATGTTTACATTGATCATGAGTTTATGGGATCTATACTTGCTATGCTTGTGGAGTTCGATATGGACTCACTCTTGCTATTTTCCACACCTCAGGATAGTCTCTAGAGGTATTAGACTTATGATCAACCAGTCAGTTTGTTCCTGGAGTGAAGTCTACACCCGGTGTTCAGAGTTGTTTTTCCGCTGTGTTGCTTTTTAAGGTATATTTTATAATATTGCGCTATGTTTATTAAGCATTTGTCTCTTGATTCTACACTTGTCTCACTTCGTTAAATCCGGGTGTGACAACAGGAGTGAAGCTCGATAAGCTAGGCCGAGTCATCTGTGCTAAGTACACTACTGGTACTCCTCGTCCTACCATTGATGGAGTTTGTGTTCATCCAGCGAAGGTCAAGTTCATTCCACCAAAAGAAGTACCTAAGAGGGCACCACCACCTCCACAAGATCAAGCACCAAAGTGTCAGAGGACTATAGTGGCAGACCTGGAGAAGCAAGTTGCATTCCTTACTAAAGTAGTTAAGTCCATAGAAGAGAGCCATCACATCCTCGCTAGGACCATCTTAACTACGAACGAAGGGTAGATCTAGCAGAGACTGAGAAAAAGAAATTAGCAACCCAATTCGAGATTTTTCTCATGATACCCCTAATAAGGGTAAGAAGTCGAGCTAGAGTCAGGTTAATAATTAATAGGGCACAAGTTAGGTCATTGGGTATGTCGCCTAAAAGTTAGGGTTATCGTTATAGCTAAGATGGTTAGAAGAGTGTAAGTTTGGTTTGATGAATAAAGTGCCCTATTGTTATCATTAATGAAATTGGTTACCATTATTGTTCTCTACACTCTCTATTTTTTCTAGATATGTGTTTTTGTCTCCACCTTGTTGTGCATGAAGGTAAATAGGTAACAATTGTGGGGGAGAAGTTGTTGGTATTTATTAACTTGACACTTGATTCGGTAGTCACTTTCTTCTCTCCTACACTTCTAGCTATTTTATACTAGGTTGTCATCCTTGGTAGATGGAGCTAAAAATGTTTATTGACACTTCTCATCATCATGTGACTAAAAATAATTATAAAGATACGAATGCAAAAATATATCTGCAAGCGCACAGACAATTATACCATTGTAGCATTTTACCGGGAGTATTCCAGGTATCATTATTTATATTTTTACCATAGGGAGGAGCTAGCAGCAGGCTCAATATTTATAATCCAACTTATTGATGAGATCAATCACATAGCACATGCTCAAACAGGGGTAAGCCAATGATAGTAAATATATGATAAATGATAAGCAAAAGTGTTGATAGCCTAGAGATAGAAATAGACTACTCATTGTTCTAGTTAGAAATTCAGGAGATTAGTCAAGAGATTGAATTCTTATGTTATTTCTAATTTACTAAGTTTTTCATCTACACTAGCACATATATTATCATATATAGCATAATGATTCTTTATCTATGCATAAGGAACATTACTAATAAGGAAAAATAAAGATGTAACTTGATCTCCCTTGGCAACCGGGTTCTACTTAGTCTATTATGTGGGGAGTGGGCTACAAAGGACTCAACGGGAGTGTCACAACTGTGATCTATCACTAGGCTCGACATATAGAGTGCAACCGCAGGTAAACTATATCTAAGCACCTTGCTTACATAAAGTCGACCACCTAATCCACTCAAGTATTGAATTAAGCGCTTCGAGATCTTATGCATAAACTCATTATCAATCATGACTATATCAAATATACTACTAGAGCAAACTAGGAACATATTAAACAGAAATATAATATTGAAATAGAACAAAGTCTTAGAAGGGATACAAATTATACCAGCCTCTAGTAGACAAGACGAATCCAGAATTCCCGAGTCAGAACTCGAACTCTTCTTAAACCTAGCTAGTAGCCTATACTAGAACTTTGAGTAGCTAATCTAATTCTCTGGTGGAGACTGATCTCCAGAGCTTCTGGCTTCGAATGGTTTTTTGAATTGAATGGAATGCTTCAGCCTAGGGGCAGGGGCTCTGCTTATATAGGTCCAAAGGATGAACCACGACCCTCGGATCAAACTGACATGAAACGACGGTGTAGATCAAAACCCTAAGTCGGTAGAAGGAACATTCCAGAAGATGGAGGTTGATGAGGTGGGGCCACGGGCAACCGCCCTGGCCCACGGCTGGCCGACTGTGGTGCCTGCCAGGTGGGCCTCGCCTTCTTTCATGTGTCTTCTCGTGTCTTCTAGATGCTTCTTAAGTTTGTGCCACAGTAAAATATCTCAATTTATTCTGACGTGTAGGTCCACCTTGCTCCTTTTCCTGTTTAATCCCTGAAAAACACAATTTTACCAAAACTCATGGAATTCTACTAGTTTAAACCCCTATGTCTACATTGGTGATCATTTATGTCCATTTCTATGCCTTGTTGATGCTATAATTTTAGTAGTTTTCAACCGTCAATAGAAGTACAAAAAAGATGAGATACGATCACAAAAGTCACAAAATTTAGAAAAGAACGACACAAGGACCATGCACGACAAAGTGGGCCCCAAACCGGGCCTAGGCCAGGTTGCCTGACTCCCTGCTAGGTCAGCTGACCCACTGTAGCACTGCCTCGCCTCGCGCTTTGTCCACGGTCAGGTATGAGCCCAATACACTCTATTTTCATATATGTCACTTTCCATTTCAAACTGAATTGAAAATCCTTTGATAAAACAACTTAAAAACATGAAAGGAAGATTGTGTAGCCATGACTTGAAGATAGACTCACACAATACTTTTCCTAAAAGTCTTGCTATTGTTGGGAACTTATTTTAGGGACCCCATGTCACTTAAGTTGTTGTGGAATGTGAGATAGTAAGAATAAAGAGAACTTGATTCTTGATGTTTAGTCATTGGAGAATTTTATTTCAAAAAACAAAATGAATAGCTACACCTCTCCTTTGTAGTAGAGCAGTGTCCTCCAAAGCCATATATAGGGTATATAAACCTTCTACATATACTACTTGTGTTTGTATTGAGTTTGGTCAAACCTTGTGACTCTTGTTGAGAAATTTATCATGCTCTCAAGATCAAGATCATGTACACTCCACATATATTCTGCTACTCCTACACTAGGAGTATGCAACAACATGTTTTCCATCCACCAAAAAATGTTTTACTCCTACATTGGGAGAAGACACAAAAAGAAGTTTGTTAGGAATACATGCTCCAAGTTCTTGTAAATGTCTTTCTTAAAGTTTTCCAATCTGCAGAAAGAGGTATGTGGCTATGCAAAAGAAAAGTATTGAAAAAAATGGGCAAGTGTCCAAGATATCAAAAACAATGGGTACTCAAATGCCTGCCATGAATAAAAAGAGAATAAGAAAAAAGAAAGAAAAGATAGCCCATGCTCTCTAGCAAAAGTTTCCAAGTTTCAAACAAGAAAGACAGGTTTCAAGGAGCATAGCAGAATTAGGATAGGCACCATATATATTCCACACACATGCACATCTTGATCTAAGAGTATGACATGTTTCTCCTTGGATCCTTGTTTTGACTTTACAATATGTGCAATGCAAGTATGTTTTCATTTTCATCCTACCTGAGCTCCACATAAGCTTTTAGAAGTAGGCAAAAAGAAGGCATCAATCTCACATGCCTTGGTAAGAATCTAGAAATACCACATATATGAGTAATTTGAGAGTACTACAAAGAAGGAGAAGGTAAGCTATGTTTTATTTTCAAAACTTATGCAAAAACTCCAATTGACTTGACTGAAGGAAGAAGGTGAACTATTTCAAGTTGTTCCATTCTTCAACCACCCAAAGTTTCATGGTAGACACATTGAATCCTACAGTGCAAGTATGGCTATGAATGGTTTTATGTTGATGTCTTGTCCTAAGGTTATGTTTACAGTGATCCCTCCTTTTCTCGTGGACGAGCAAAAGCCTAAGTGTGGGGGAGTTTGTTGACGGTAGTTAACAACCATCATGAACCATCAACTTAACTCAAAATAACAACATAAAAGGAATCACCAACATAGAATAGGGGTTAAACTGATATTATTCCATGAGTTTTGGTAAATCTGTGTTTTGCAGGGATTAAATAGGAAAAGAGCCCAAGATGGTCCACATGTCGGACTAAAAATCATATTTCACTACGACCCCAAGTTGAGAAGACTCTAGAAGACACGAGAAGGTGGGCCACCAAAGGTAGGGCCCACCTGGCAGGGGCCAGGTCGGCTGACCCCACCCTAGGTCGGCTGACCTGTGGGTCCCACACGTCAGCCTCTGATTATACATTGGTCTCTCTACTGCCTTAGGGTTTGCATCTTCGCCATTGATCAAGGTCGGTTTGATCCAAGGGCTCCGGTGCATCCCACCGGCCTATATAAGCAGCCTTGTACCCCCTAGGTCAGAGCATCCTCATCCTAGGCATAAATCCCGAGCCTCCTCTACAATCAAGAAACCCTAGATAGGATCAAGAGCCAAGCATTCAAGAGGAGATTAGTCTTGTAGTCTTCCAAAGATTAGGACTAGTCTTATTTAGAGATAGAGAGATAGAGTGTTGGGGAAGAGTTTGGAGGAGTTGCCGGCCTGTCGATGGCTTCTCTATGGCTTGTACCTACGGGATCAAGTTCCATTGGAGCTTGCTTCTGAGATTTCCCTGGTATTCAACTTCTAATTAAAGTAAGTAACATTGTTATTATTATTCTTCTGATTTACGACTCTTTTCGAGTACTTTAATCTTGGTAGCTCCTTGATTGAAGTAGAATTCGTAGTGTAAGAGTGGCGCTTAGACATTGATTACTCGTAGATGCACCCTACTTTCTGGATCGGTGGTAGCTTGCGAGGGTGACTTTACCTCGTTGAATCTTCCATAGTCCACCTCCCATTTGTGGGACTAGTAGGACCTGGTTGCTAAGGAAAACATCCTCTGCTGGTGTCTTTTTTTAAGTATGTCCCCATTGGAGCAATCATAACATAGCTTGCGAAGGTTAGAATTAGAGACCTTAGTGATCTTCTCTATAGCCCTATACTCTTCGTCCTTGATTGCTTCTCAAGGGTTTAAGCATAGGCTTAGTTTCTCGCACATTCCTCCCTGTGATAAAATTTAAATAACGATACTCTGGAATACTCTCGGGTGAAGTGCTACATCGGTATACTATCTGTGCGCTTGTGGATAACTTTATTATCTTATGTACATTTAATTCATACCAACAACTGAGGCCACTAATTTTTAAGCTGCACTTGTTGCTACTAAAGCCAACGATGGTCACTACCACTTGCACTTGGTCATTGACATTCTACTTGTAAAACTGAGGCAACCTATTTGGGAGATGAATCCCTTCTATGTTGTTTTTAATGGCCGTAAGCGAGGGGTTTTTGACAACTGGCCTGACTGCTAGGAGCAAGTTCATAGGTTCCCTAGTGCTTCTTATAAAAAGTACAACTCCAATGAAGTTGCAATTGCTACCTTCAACTCAAGAAGAAACAACTCGAATCCACCCTTGGCTCATGATGATGACATCTATCTTTAAAACCCAACAGCTGCCCACCCTCTTTCTCCTTCAAAACTGTTGTAATTGTCGTCCTCTTTATCTATGTCTAACACCTATGGAAGAAGATGAGATCATGTATTGATTGTTAGTGTGATGGTTAGACTTGATTTAGCTAAAATTGTAATGGTATTGTAAGTATGATGGTTAGACTTGATTTAGCTGAAATTGTAATGGTTACAGCACCATTAACTGCTACTCTAGTTTGAGTTTTATATATCTATGTGCTCGTACCATGGAAATTTTTAATGGTTTTTAAAGTTGCATTTTGGTATGAGTTGTGGACTTCACTCTGGTTCCTTGTTGGATTATTTTCCTCTTCAATGATCTCATTACTTAGGAAGCCGACGCCTACTGCACACTGACAAAATATAGGAGGCCCTCAACAAGAGGACGAACGCAGCGGCCAGCCTCACAGAGGATCTCCTTCTCGAGATCCTCCACCGCCTCCCCGCCCTCTCCTTGTTCCGTAGCAAATTGGACTATCATGACTGGGAATGCCTCATCAAGGTGTCCAACATCCATGACAAGCTGGCCTGCTAGACTGTGACTGGCTTCTTCTACGATAGTGAGAACTTCAAGCAACACTTCACCCGCGTCATCGGTGTACACCCCTGCTTTGAATTCTTGCCCTTCGACATGGAGAATGTAGTTGTCTCAGATTGCTGCAACGGCCTCATCCTATGTTGGTGCCTTGGGGCTGATGGATATCGCTTTGTCATCTGTAATCTAATGACCAAGAAGTTTAAGATACAACTGCCTAGCACCAAGGATGTTGGCCATGTTGTTGGTGAGGCTCGCTTGTGTTTCGATTCGACAGCCTCGTCGGACTTCTATGTGATTGAATATGTGGATGGTGAAGACACAGTGTACGTAGGTGTGGAGATCTACTCATCTGAACTGTAGCATGGATCTATAAGGAATCTAAATGGGGCGAGGGTACTTATGTGACAATGTTTAGAGCACAAAGTGTGTTTCTTAACAGTTGTCTACACACTATGGGGCATTTTGAGTACTCTATGATACTTGCTGTGGATATGGAGGGAAACACATGGAGGCAAATTGATATGCCACCTAGTGGTTGCCAAAACTCCATGCATCAATCTCAGGGTCACTTGTGTGTATGTCTTGTTGATGGTCCCAATGATTCCATGCTTTTAGTCTGGATCCTTGAAGCATACAGTCAGCACTCAGGAGCTATTTGGAAGGATTGATATTCATTTTGGTTTTTGTGAGCTTACTGATGAGGAGCATATAGTGATTACAGTTCACCTAGAATGGAATTTGATTTTCTTTGCTAGGAAGGATAGAACAATCATCGTATATGACATGAACCATAGAAAAGTTCATGACATCCCTAACAGTGTCCTTCGGTATGGTAGATGTATCATTGAAGAAGAGTTCATCTACAAACCATACTATCTTCCTTATGTTTCCTTGTTCTCGGATTCATTAGGAGAGCAGTAAATAAAGTTGCATTTGATGTATCTCTCTATCATGACATTTTAAATGGACTAATGTTGTTTGCTTGTCTATGGACATGTTAATTTCCTCAAGGATGGATGTTGTCATTATGTCAGCTAAACTAGTGTGCCATCTTTGTTTTGTTTGCAAATTGAATTATTTATTTGGTGCGCATAGTGCGTTACGGTGGTGTCACAGCTCCTGTCTCTGGTAATTCAGCTGTGGTAGAGTACTTCATATTGATTTCTAATGTCACCAGTACATGGGGTATGCGAATGAGGGAACTCCAAAATACATAGCTTTTGATTTTCTGTTGCTTTTGCTTTTCTATTGTTTTGGTTCAATTTTATTTGTTTCCTTTAGGGATTCAATGACAAAACTATGTGCAATGTGTTTCAATTTTATTTGTTTCCTTTATTTTTTTCATTCAATTTTATTTCTTTCCCTGTGTAACATGATATGTGTCTGACCAAGTTAGATTTGCAACTCTCGGACTTTCTTCGTGTGCAATATGTATAACGTGAGATGTGTCCGGCCCGGTCAGATTTATAATTGTTGGACATTTTTGCGTGTTCAGTTAAATTTGAATAGCTATGTGGCTCCTTTGTTAGGCATTAGATCGACACGAGACTTGATCGGATGAATTCCTTATGCATGTTTACCATGCTACAGATCAGAAAGAGAACCAGAAAAAAACCTACGGGCAAAACCAACCAACATAGACTAGAAACCAGCTACCAAATGACCTGATCTACACCACGCTCATAGTCATGCCACTACTCAAAGCAAGTCATGCAACAATGGCACCAGGCAGCATACTAGTCCTAACTACATATGTTAACATAAGCTAATACTACTAATGAGCAGTGCCGTCACACAGCTCTAAGCAATTCATGTAACAAGGGTACCAACAGGCATGACCAACCTCTGCAATGTAAACCAAGCTGGGTTGAAACCAGCAAATCCCTCCCCTGCAGAGAACTTGCACGGTCGGACGATCCATTCAGTCCATCCAACACTAGTTCCTTGCCAAGGCGTGATGTCGAGCAGCCTTCTTGTTGATGCGGTATAAACCTATCTGGGGCAGGTTGGCCCAAGATAGGACATGCTCCCTGGCAAAGCCATATTGCCAACCATGGGACCAACTCTCAGGGCATAGGGGCACACCAGGTCACCATAGTGGTGGGCACGCATCATTAGCTTCTGGCTCTTGGGGACAGGAGTTGCATACCCATGCTAACAATCCTACTCAGAGTCCGTCGAAATGTGGCCCAGAGAGCCATCGGACATGTCATCCGTGGACGGCGAGCGGGAGCGGGATGATGCATGAGACCCGCTCACGCCGTGGGGCACCAAGAGCAGATCCAACGATGGGACCTGTGCTTATGGCGAGGTGGATTGCACCTGTAGCGGCGGTGGAGAGTGAACCACCACAGCCGGTGCCGTCAGCGTCATCATCGATGGTGAAGGGGATTGTAATAGAACCGACCAAATTATAAGAATGTAAGTACAAAAACAATCAACGAAGTGATCAAATTCCTGTACTTCGGCTCCCATAACCCCGGTAGTCTGGAAATCTCAAAGGATTTCAAACAACTTTCAACATACAAGCCAAGATTGTAGTGATTTAGCACAACACATCATTCATTACAACAGTTCACAAGTAGCATATGGATTACATCCGTCGGAGTTAAAATTAAAATATTACAAACCAAGTTTGATTAGCGGAAGCAACATAGTTCGATACACAACTTCATAAGTTCAAATACATTGACAGATTGGGTCATGTCCCACAAAAGCATCTTAGATAAGAACACTAGTAGAGACTGTGCCCGATAGCCTAGTCTTCATCCCCAGCTAGGAGAAGGCAATACTTGCAGCACCCGTGATAGAATAGGTCATCTGCAACAGGTGGGAAATAAACCCTGAGTACGAGAAGATACTCAACTAGACTTACCCGTCATAAACCAGAAATAAATGACACCAAGAATTATGCAAGGCTGATATAAAGTGGAGCTAGCTTGTCACATTTTGCATAAAAAAGCTTGCCTAGATTAAGTAACCATCTAAAGCTTAGCATCAAGTTAATAATCATTAACCTGTCATCTATATTAGCACCTGTACTAGAGCACTCAGTTTATTAGGAGCAAACAATATTAACCATAGCAGGTATAATAAGGCTATCATCATCATATCATCATTCGTGAACCATAAATATTATTTAGTGCATCTACTTTGGAGATAAGCCCGTCAAGTTCTCACTAACCGGTGAGAGATAGCGACTCAAATCAAATTACAACTCAGCTGAGGGGGTATTCCTAACCCTCACCCAGGAAACCAGATCAATGGTCCCCTAGGTCACCTTTGGGACAACTCAGGAACCAACTTCGCGGGTCTGATCAGTGTCAGCACTCTCAGGGATTACCCTTCTGCCAGGGTGTTTAGGAATTTTAACTCACCTGCCTGGGCTTATGCCTACGGCTCCCTTCCGAGGCACACTTTATACTTATCGACTCCTGGCCTGAGTTGAGCTACTCGAATTAGTGATTAGCCCATCAAAGCGATTAGCTAAGGGAGAGGCATGCGTTCAATATGACAAAGAAAGGCTCCAAGAATCGGTCCTTAAGTGACGCAGGCGGAGTCACTGTAAGCCTACAGCCTTACAAGCCCCCACCTGGTCTTCATTCAAATTAAACTAGGTTCTTTTTCATGATAGCAAATATAGCCAACCGTGCCATATGTATATTCCTATAGCTCGCAGGTGACAGGAAATCACCCAACTTCTACCACTTAAAGCAGGGCTAAGCATCTACTTGAGCCTGAGCTATATAGGATTCATGGTATATTCTCTAGATAAGGATTTAATATCAATGCAGCAAGTGTTTTCATCCAACACCTATAACTTAATGCGACAATATATATAACATAGTAATTAATTGCATTTCAGAAATTAGGAGGCTTATAATGCTCCGAGGCTTGCCTTTCACGAAATTCCAAGGGACGTGGTTGGGGCAGTCAACGACAACCTCGTCTGGCACTTCTCCTGCGGCCTGCACCTCCTAAACCTCCGGTGTTGGCTGCTGCTGCTCCTCCTCGTCCGGTCCCTCGAACTCCAACAGGGTCACTCCTTCCGGTACACCTATTGCATGCATGTGCACAAGATAAATATCATGGATGCATAAGGAATGACATGATGCTCATGGATGAAGAACAACAAATAACAATGCGTCTCTAGACATTCGTTGACTGAGTAGGTGCAACGCTCTATTCAAATCACTCTAAAGAGTAGGTGCATATCTCCTCTCTAGAGAGCAAGAACACACTTACCCAACTTGCACAATCTAAGGTATAGATGCTCATCCTCTGTTAGAGGCCTAACACCTGCACCTAAGCTCACCATAATCAATTTAAGCCCTAGTAACATCACAACATGCTCAAGTATAATAAAGGCACACTTAACAGAACATTTCAGGTTTAACATGCAAAGAAGCAGTTCAGTAAATTAGTCACAGCAGGAGATCTACAACTCCAAATGACTTGCAAGAGGACATTCTGGAAAGCTTATGAAATTCTTTACAAATCATTTAAAAACATCATAGCACGATTCTAAAGTTTACCAGGTTGAAATTAACTAAACATAGAATCTGGTCTATGCAAGACAGAGAGCAAACATAACTGAGTCCTAACTTTGAACAGCTGTAACTCTTAAACTACATGGCCAAATGCCACCAAATTTTAACAGAAGATTGATACATAAGTTATCTATAACTTTTTTAAAACAAGTTTCATAGCAAAGCACCATATCATGGGGAATTTTGCCATGTCCCCAAATCTGTCCAGAATTGGCAGATTCACCAAATTAAATATTTGGAGATGGTACAAAAGCACATTTGAACAAACCAACTTTACCAAGTCATTAAACAGGTTAAAAGAACACCAGAATGTGTGGTGCCAACATCTAAATAATTTATTTAATGCCCTTTATTAATTTACTTAGATAATTAGGTGGATAAAGGAACCCATATCAAAACTGCACAATAATTTCAATAAAAATTACAGCAGCTACAACATGCTTCCAGTAAGCTACTATAAAATTTTCAGAGCATTTGAACAAGTAGATCTTGCTATATAAAAAATAACAGATGGCAAGGCTGAATTTGGCATAAATAAGAAACCCTATTGCAAAGTGTCAAACAACAGATGTCATATTTTTTCTAACTTCTTACTAAAATAAAAACAGTGTTCACCAAATTTCACCTTTACTGGACTTATAGATAATTTATGAAAATTAGCATAAGATCCATCTAATTAAAGAAGATAACTGCATAACTAAATCATACAGTATCCAAAATTACTGAAATTTAAACTACAAGCTATTCATCGCATAAACAGCACACCATAAAATTTTCATGCCATTTGGAGCTACACAGCAAAAGATACAAATTTCTCCTATTTCCTATTGAATAAAAGAGATAATTTATAACTTCATTTTCCATAACAGAACATGGCATATTTCATATTTTTAATAAAAACTAGATACTACATAGAGCACAACAAAATTTGAACCACAACATTTGGATCCGTAAAACTCAAGATATGGAATTTACAAGTTAGCACTCAAATTTGCATATTTGAATAAAAGAAAAACAAAACCTAAACCTAACTCGGCCGGCCCGACTGAGCTGCCCGGCCCACGGCCGCTTTCGACCCACGAGCAGAAAACAGGGGAGGAGGAGGGGACGACGGCGAACCTCACCGCCAGTGAGCCGGCCGGCGAAACCGAGGTCACCGGAGTGACCTACGCGTCGAGTCAAGTCAACCGGTGTGCAAAACGCACCCCACTACCTAACCCTAACTATGCCGATGGCGATAGCAGCGGCGGCGGTCAAGGCGTGGCGGCGCTCCAACGATGGCGAGGCCCCCATTGCGCCGACCAAGCTCGGTACGAGCTTCACGACGTCAAGGCGGAGCTCCCTAGGTAGAAAAGGAGGGACGAGGAAGGCCCTAGCTATGCCGACCACGGCGAGGACAAGCTCCAGCGAGGTGACCCCCATGGCGGCGGCGGCAAAAATTGGCAATGCGCCCTCACCTCGGCTCGGTTGGCTCAGATAGGAGGTGGAGGAGGTCGCGGCGGTGCTCAGGGCAGGGTGAATCGAGCAGAGGCTTGATGACGGCGGCGCGTGAGCTCAGCCAAGTCATGGCGGCGGCGGCGGCGCCCTTTCTCCGCCTCGGTGAGCACGGCGGGGAGAAGAGGAAGGGAATGGAGGAGGCAGGCTGGCGGTTTTGTGGCGCCTCTTGAGGACGCCGTGGCCCGGCTGGTGGGTCCCACATCGGCGTACGGCTGCCACGGTGCAGCCATGCAGTGGCAACGAGCTGAGGCCGGTCAGCCGCTCCCCCATTCAAAATTTCTGAACATGAAACACTGAAACATTGCCTTGAAACGTTTGCAACATTCCAAAAACCAAAACAGCAGCTCCTCCTTGGCTCTATAGCTCCCATTCTGGCCCAAAACTCGAGATGAGCCAATTGACAAAGTTGGAGCTTAACAAAATATCAACAACTTTGTTTTAAGATGCCAAGGCCAGATCGGCATAATTTGAGGGATATAAGGCAAAAAGCAGGAACTGGTTTTTGGGAAACAACAGAATTTCAGCAGGACAGAAATGATGGAATTTGAGTGGGTTAGAGGGTGATTCATGAGATGACCCAAAAATAAATTTTGTAGCTGATAAAATTTGCCACAACTTTGTCATAGATGACTTTGGCAGATTCTATTTCTATGATGGACATTTTGAAAGGTCAGTCAGATACACTCGTCTAATTAACTAGGGAAACAGTACTTAGTAGCATAATTAGGGCTAAAGACCTTTATGGACATTGTTCCTAATGACATTCTAATTGTAGCTAGGGTGTTTTGGTGAGTCACCACAATCATTTGCATGTGATCCATGTACTCTAGCTTCTCAAAACAATTGAAACAATGACTTGAAACATATGAAACATTCAATTGAAACAGGTGAAACAATCAATTGAAACACTGAAACAGAGACATGCAACACTTGAAACATGGTTCATGGGACATGTACAACCCCTCTAGGGTACTAGGTATAACAGAGGGACACCACATATGATAACCCTATGCATAAGCACTAATGCAACATTATGTTGAAACATTGAAACATAGAATGATGCACATGTGATAATGAGATGAATGTGCTTATGTTATGCAATGCACATGCACAAATGCAAGCCAAACACATGGGATGTTACAGGGATAGTAGTGGCAGCCTAGGAGACGGTGTGTAGGAACACGATGGGGACACAGATCTCCCATGATTGGACATCAGCACCGCCTTCGCCGACACCGAACCAGGGTGCACCATCGGCTCTGCCTCCTCTAAAGTAGGGAGCGCCACCACAATGGAGGGCACGTGGAGTGGAGCCGAGCGACCCTTCCTCGAGTAGCGCTTCATGGGCATGGCCTTATAATAATGGCAAGTGAGGGGGAGGCAGAGTTGGGGACTTTGCGAGGCAAGGAGAGGCGAGGGCTTTTGCGCAATGCAAAGGGGGGAGTGAAACAATGGGTGTGAGGCCAGACTTTGTATACATAGGAATGCCACCAACGCGCGTGCCTTCACAGCTATTGACAATCACTAAATGCCTATTTTGACCATCAATATTGCACCAAAAATGGGTCCAAACAATACCACAAGTAATGATTTATGTTTATAATTCACCTATTTCCACTTGTACTTGGAGATTTATTTGTATGCAGGAATTATAGCAAAATTTGTGCAAAATGGTGAAGAAAAAGGACAAAGGAGACAAGTGGATGTGGCAGGGGGCCTTGGGCCCACTTGGTGGCGCCACCCAGCCCCACAAGGGCACTGCCGGGTGCCCCGCATGCCCTTGCCACGTCACTGATCCACCCCAAGTGCAGCAAACACACTCCCAAGCTTTGTCCATCGTTGGTTTCATGTCGGTTCAAGATGAAGGGTCGAGAAGGAGCATCACGCGGATCGCTGACATGTCATGGCAACAAAACCAATGTGACAAACATCTACAAGCACACACACCCACTCATGAAATGTGGGCCAAGCTTCTATAAGACGGAGGGTGGTCCCACTTGTCATAGAGGGGCCGGTCGGTGCCACCCCTATGCCGCCCGGCGCCCCTCAGTGCTCCACCACCATTTTCATGCCTCCATGCAAAGAAGCACATGCACAAATGCTCTCTACCCTTGATTATATGGCGGTTTGATCCAACGGAGGAGGATGGAGAGCACACGGATTGATGATGTGGCGCTGGAGTAGCCTCTACTCCACCTTAGGCTATAAATAGGACCCCTCTCTCTCACTTGTAATACACACCAACATATAGAAGAGATGTAGCTCTCTCTCTACTCTCTCAAGATGTAGCTCTTCTAGTAGTAGCTAGTCTTGGTGGAAGCTCTGGAGCAGTCTTCAGGAGTCTGGTATAGCTTTATCTTTCTCTTGTAAGTACTTTACTTATTTTAGTGTGTTACTTTCTATGCAAGTATTATTTCAAGCCTTTTACTTTAAGTATTAGTCTTGTGCTCTAGTTATGCTTTGGTTATGCTTATATTCCTATGATAAGTGGGCTCTCAGTAGCATGGGTTGTTCGTCACTAGTTGATGCTTTAGTCTTAACGTGAGGCTAGAGTAGTATGAAATAGTGTAAGTGTGGTCTTATACTATCGGGTACCTTGCAATGTGGCTAGGCCTCTGGATAGATCGGGGTAGTTGGCAGGTGGTGACAGCCCTATCCATCCTATGTATTCTCCCACAATAGGTCTAGTTGTTAAATCATAGGGCTCGTGGTGCTTTGTGCCCAATCAACCCTCTAGGTGAGTTTGGGGCAAGTACGCCTCAAGTGCTATAGCATCCTATCTTGCATTATCTTGGTTTATCTGTATATTCATAGTCACTAGCTAGAATAGTGCTTGAATAGAAGTAATTTAGTATTCTAGTGTTCTCTTAATTATTGTCTTGCTATCCAGTTATGATTCCAATTTATCTTTCCATGATTGGATCCTTGTGTGTCACCCCACTTTAGTGTATATCACTTATCTCCACTTTAGTCTAGTCGGTATAATCTAATTAGTAGATACATGATGGTTAACTATCACCATCTTTAACCCTTGCTTCCCAGTGGTAAAATATAAATACCGATACCTAGAATACTCCCAGGTGAAATACTACAATGATATTCTGTGCGCTTACGGAATTATCTACTTGAGCATGAGAAATATCAATAAGCATTTCTAGCGCCATTGCTAGGAAATACAAAACATAGTAGTGACGCTAAAAAATGTCAACAACGGCCACTGCACGTCGTTCATCATTACTATCTGTGTAGTGAACATTTTAAACGGTCGGACCATCTGCCAGCAAAGTCTACAGTGCAGTCCAATCCACTCAGTCACACGATCGCAGCAACCGAGGGGCAAACTGAGTGGAGCTGCTCCTGCTTCCGTAAAGCAGTTTCTTTTCTATGGTTTTGTAGAGGCTGCAGCTAGCTTGAGATGGCAGGGGGCATTGGCGGCGTAGAGGGCGCCGTAGGTTGGAGGGCAAAAGCTTTGGGATGAAAGCAGGAGATCTGGAGAGGGAAGATAGATGATCGCAGAAGGCAGCAGGTAGAATTCCCTCTTGCCCCCTTGTTTCTTTTATATACTACTAGTAGTTTGGGGGTCGTAGAACCACCCACGACCATTGAGACATTTGCGTTGGTGGGCAGTTTGGCTTCCCCCAATCACATCAATGCGACGGGAAACGAGGCAGTGTCCCTGCTGGAACTGCCCGTTGACGCTACCCACGCGCGCCGCCTGCGCGGGAATACAGGAGCCTACAAGAGGAACAGCCGCCGCACGTCGTTCATGATACTATCCGGGTGGTTACAATTTCAAACTGCCGGACCTTATCACTCCACTATAGTGTCTGGTTTTTAAAAATTTTAATGGATCGGTCTGTCTACAGGGTGCATAAAAATTTCAACAGCTATGCATCCATCCTTTGACGGCTGCGATCAACCCCAATCTGAATTCAACCAAGGATATATGAAAAAGTTACAACCAAGGATATATATGAAGTATGAAAGAAATAAAGGAAGATAAATATAGTCGCACCAACATAAACACTTCATTCCATTATATACAAAAGTACATTAGGCATCAGACCAACCACATAAAGAAATTGTCCAGGAAACCTGTATATATTACACATAAGTGTTCATCAACCAGGAAAACTACTAATTACACACAAGTGTTCACCATCCACATAATAAATTGTCAAGGGAAAGTGTCCAGCAACCACATACTATCTATACTCCTTATAATTCCTAAGAATCGGTGTGAACCACATTGGTGTCTGGAAATTACTATTGTGTCGGCTAGACTGGAACAACTGGATTCCGTACATGTTGTTAGCTCCCAAACTAAACACTTTGACATCATCGGCGTCATTGTCCTTGCCTGGCTGACCCTTTGTGAAGTATATGCTATTCGGCTAAATTTGAAGCCACACTGGCTCAACACGAGCCAAGAGTGGATAGTTCTAGCCGAGGAACAGGGAGTTGTCGCCAAGGCTAGCGACGGGGCTCCATCTGCTGTTGCTGAGGCTAGCAGCGGCGTCCACATCCCGCTCGTACACGAGTACAGCCTCGGGTACAAACTTGAGATATGTAGATTCCTCGTAGTAGTTGTAAAGTCTGAGGAGTTTTGCTCTCTCTACATACCTGCAGTAGGTGCACACGAGGAGGAGGCGACCGTTGGCCGTCTTTGCAAGCTTGCAACTTCTCCCATCTATCTCGATATCACCCTTGCCAATTTGGGGCAAACTCGGCAGCTCGTGGCACACACTGCTCTTTATATCCCAGGTGTATATACGGCCAGATCCATCGACAGCAAACACCCTACCCTTGTGCAAGATAGCGTCTTCGTAGCGAGAGGAATAGCCGTCTGTTTTCTTGAGTGTTGTCCAGCTCTTATCGCCATCTCTCGCGTTTGCCAAACTGCATCCGTTTGCCATCCAGATCCCGATGATGAGGTAGCCGCTGGTGTCAGATGGCGTCTAGCGCACAATGGTCCTATCAAAGGCGCGACGTGTGAAGATGATGGTGTTGGCGAATCTGGTGATTGGCGGTAGTTGAACTTCATAGCAACTGTAGGGGTTGAAGAGATAGGCGTTGCAGTGGCCATCGACGATAGCGAGCCAGTCCTCCTTGGCGTTGACCCAGTACTGATTGTGCATGTCCATGAGCGCCCGGAATGATACTGGCCCTCCCTCACGCGTGAGGTCCATCAACTGGTAGGTCCACCCGTCCTCGTCACAGGTAATCTCGTACCCTTACTCGTCCACTTCTTCGAATGTCATAAGCAGGGACGGCTTGTCGAACGGTAGTGTGGTGTTCAAGGCGACGTCCGCCTTTTCCAGGATGTGCAGACAGCTACAAGACGAGTGGTGCGGAAGAGATACAGGTGTTGGACCACGACATCCACCATGTCATGGGGAAGGTCGGCCCACTTCTGGTAAAGCTATATGGGGAAGGTCGACCCACCATGGATTGTTCACCGATGTAGCCATGCTTGAGAATTGCTTACAAAACTGGGATTGGGAGCAGTGATGGAGGCGGAGGCAATTGCTTTACAAAACTGGGATTGGAAGTGGTGATGGAGGTGGAGGCTGGCCGTGCACTGGATTGGAAGGATTGGACCAACCTGTATTTGTAGAGCAAAATCACTCTATCATGGGAAATTTAAGGCCATGCGTTAGTGGGAATGGGAGCGGATTGGTGGTCGTGGAAGACTAGAAGCTTGGAACCGAAGCGTTCGTGTGGACATGTGCAGTTGAACTAGGAGCGGATTGCTGGCCATGGAAGCGTTTTCCACGCGAAGGGGCGTGTGGTTTATATATCCTGTTGTTGCCGTTTCCTTGGGAATAATTCTAGATAATACTTGTTTCTGCACGAACAAAATCTGCAAGTCATGCAAGAAGGGTACCAATCGGCACGAACAAAATCTGCAAACCTCTCTGCCATGCCAAACCGGCACGGCTGGACGATCCCTTCAGTCCATCCAGCACAGAGTCAGACTTTCTTACGTGTGCACTAAAATGTGAATAGAAAGAAACGTGTAGACAAGAAAGAGAACCAGAAAACTCTGCATTTCCTAGTAATTGGAACCGGCTCGTCCACCCGGTCGCCCGCCCACCCGGTAATATGAACCAACGTCTCATCGTTACGAGTTCCCATGCCAGTCGCAGTGCAGTATGTATAACGTAAGATGTGTTAGGCCTGGTCATATATACAATGGTCGGACTTTCTTGCGTGTTCAGTAAAATTTGAATAGCTATGTGGCTCCTCTATTAGGCATTAGATCGCCATGAGACTTATTCGAATGAATTCCATTATGCATGTTTACCATACTACAGATCAGAAAGGGAACCTGAAAGAAACCTATAGGCAAAATCAAGCAACACGGTCTAGAAACCGGCTACCAAATGACCAAATGACCTGATCTACACCATGCTCATAGTCATACCACTGCTCAAAGCAAGTCATGCAACAACGGCACCAGACAGCATACTAGTCCTAACTACATATGTTAACATGAGCTGATACTACTAATGAGCAGTGCCATCCCACAGCTCTAAACAATTCATGTAACAAGGGTACCTACAGGCATGACCAACATCTGTAATGTAAACCAGGCTAGGTTGAAACTAGCAAATCCCTCCCCTGCGGAGAACTGGCATGGCTGGATGATCCATTCAGTCCATCCAGCACTAGTTCCTCGCCAAGGCGCGATGTCGGGCAGCCTTCTTTTTGATGTAGTATATCCCTATTTAGGGCTGGTTGGCCCAAGACAGGACATGCTCCCTGGTGAAGCCCTATTGCCAACCACAGGACCAACTATCGTGGCACACGGGGCACACCAGGTCGCCATAGTGGCTGGCATGCAACATCAGTTTTCGGCTCTTGGGGACAGGAGTTGCATACCCGTGCGGACGATCCTACTCGGAGTCTGTCAAAAAGTGGCCCGGTGTCGGATATATGGGCTAGGGGTACCATCACTGCCTGTATATGTGATATGTCTATGCTATCGGCCCGAGAGCCATCGAGGAGGAAGCCCACAAGGGCTACGACAGGTGACCAATGCGGCAAGCAAGGCACGCCATGAAGGCTCCAAGAACGGCATATCTAGACGATAGCTAGGATCAAGTCGGTTGCATGATATGTGCAACAGAATAGGAAACTCACCAACAAACCCGATCACCCTCCTTGTAACCCTACTCCCCTCCGCCTATATAAAGGAGAGCAAGACCCTCGGGCTCAGGATCCATCTTCCATTGCATTCACCCCATACTACCGCATAGCTAGGAGCAACAGCCCCTATAATTGAGTACATGAACATAAAGATCAGCAACAGCGCCACTGGACAAGGGTTTAGCACACGCCGTGCCCCAAACTAGTATAAATTCTTGTGTCTTGTGTGCTACCATCTAATTCAATCTTCGTGACTACGTTGCCAAATTATTGCCAGAGTAAATAATTCTGACACCCGGAGAGCCATCGGACATGTCATCCGCCGATGGTGAGCGGGAGCGGGACGATGCATGAGACCCGCTTGGGCCGTGGGGTGCCAAGGGCGAATCCGACGATGGGACCTATGACAACGGTGAGGTGGACCACACTGGTAGCGGCGGTGGTGAGCGAACCACCGCTGCCAGTGCCATCAGCGTCGTCATCAAGAGCAAAGGGGATAGCAGTGGCAGCCGGGGAGACGGTGTGCGGGAACACGACGGGGACACAGATCTCCCACAACTAGACGTCAGCTCCACCTCTGCCAACACTGAACTAGGGCGCACCATTGGCCCCGCCTCCTCCGTAGTAGGGAGCGCTATCACGATGGAGGGAAAAGGGAGTAGAGCCAAGTGACCCTTCCTTGAGTAGCTCTTCATGGGCATGGCCTTAATGGCAAGCAATGGGGAGGCGGAAGTTAGGGACTTTGCGAGGCGAGGAGAGGTGAGGGCTTTTGTGCAATGCAAAGGGGGAGTGAAACAATGGGTGTGAGGCCAGGCTTTGTATACACAGGAATGCCACCAATGCGCGCGCGCCTTCACAGCCACCTCACATCGTTCATCATTACTATCTGTATAGTGAATATTTTAAACAGTCGAACTGTCTGGCTATCGGAGTCTACAGTGCGGCCCAATCCAATCAGTTGCACGATTGCAGTAGTTGTTGACACCTCTAATGCCACCTAAGCTAGGTTGTCATCCCCAGCATGACACCAAAGGTGCTGGTACTAAAATATGCAAATGCTCCTCTGAAATAAATATGAAATCCGCAAGCGCATAGATAATACCGATGTAGCATTTTAACCGGGAGTAATCCAGGTATCGTTATTTATATTTTTACCACTGGGAAGGGATACTAAGGATAATGAGCAATGAGCATCATTGCATATGCTAATGGAGAGCATAACCATGTCTTTATCTATCTTCTCATACAGGGTAAGTGTCACAAAATAAATAATATATGAATAATAAAGGATAACTAGTAAGCACATAGCCACATATAATGATAAACATCTCAATAGATTACTCTAGATATATAGCACTAGCATAGATTAGGACGAACTATCAGGATAAATCCTAAGTTATTCTAACTATAAGGTCAAAGCATATGATGATTAGTGCAATTACACTTGGCAATCATGGCAAGAAAAGGTTATGTCTACGCATAGTGATATTACTAAGGAAGATATAGAACATAGCCGTCACTTCCCTATAATAGTTGTGCTCTGCCTGCCCTATACTCGGGAGGTGGACTACAAAGGACTCAACAGGACTGTCACTCCCGTGATCTACCACACGATCCGGAATATAGGGTGCAATCATAGGTAAATACGGTATAGGCACCACGCCTACACAATGTTTACCACTCACCCATGATATCAATGAGCAAGCACTATATGATCCTATACTTAAACATAATTCTGATCGAACTATGCCAAGCATATAATCAAAGTAGACTAAGAACAATATAATTGAGAACATAATCAAATAGAGCAAAGTCATATCCAATATGATAGAATAGACTAAAGTCATATTCATACAAATGATGAACTAGATGAATAATATAAGAACAAATACAAAAGTAGGAGAGAATTACCAAGTATTCTCTTGACAAATTTAGAAATCAAGCAATGCTTAGCTCCTTCTAGTTCTAATCCTATGTAGCTATGCTAGACTAGAGATCTAATTGAGATGGTGGCTCTAGGGCTTCTCTGAATGGAATGAGATGAATGAATTGAATGAATTAGGGTTTCTCCTGGGGCTAGGGGCCTTGCTTATATAGCCCTCTAGGAAGCACCACAGCCCTTGGATCAAACCGACCTTGATGAATGATTATTATTGATCCTCAAAGGCGGTGGAGGCAGGATCCACGAGGTTGCATCTAATTGGCCACCTAAGTGGGGCGGGCGCCCAGGCCCAGGGGCGGGCGCCCTTATTGCCTGGCCTCTAGGCCCTCCCCTCCGGGGGAAGATCTTCTCGAGTCTTCTAGAATATTCTTTTTCATAGTATGGTCGGTTTCTCTCTTTTGTAAATCTGACATGTGGACCTCCTTTGGTTCTTTCCTTATAACCCCCTATAGAAATAGATATTCATCAAAACTCGTGGAATTCTGTCAGTGTAACCCCTATATCTAGATAGTATTTGTATTTAGATCATTTCTCATGCTATGTTGACGGTTAAAAATGATACTTATCTACCATCAATAGTAGCCGAGGGGCAGACTGAGCGGAGTTGCTCCTACTTCTGTAAAGCAATTTCTATTGTGTGGTTTTGCAAAGGCTGCAGCTAGCTAGAGATGGTTACTTACATGGTTTCATAGGTTCTGATCATCTGCACTCCCTTGGCTGTGGTTGAAGCTACCGCTTCAGGAATCCAACTACCTTACTACTTCATGCATGCAGCCACAGACGGTGCTGCTACTGTTTGTAGCACAACCGATCAAGCCAAAGTTCTACTCATAGCTCAGTACAAGAGTTACACATTCGGCTTGGTCAAATTTACACTACTCAGATGATTAACGAGAGTGAAGTGAATGCGGCAAGAAAGCTGGACAGAAGAAGTGAATTGAGAAAAAGAGCTTTTGACCACCATGACATGCTTGAGATTTGAGTGCCTGGTGCAGCTGTTATAGGTCTTTTCTGTACTTATTTCACTACAATCCAAGCAGTAACAATAGTTGACCTAAAAGCAAATAAGAGTTCACATATTTGCAGGTGCGTTCCACAGATCAAACCGAGTCATGACTACTAGTGATCAAGGGGCGAGTGGGGCGTGTAGGATCGGCTCCACGTCTACCGTCGCTAAGATGGCGTTGACGATCGGCTCGAGGCTCTTGACCAGATTAATGATCTCATTGATGTCCGATCCTAGAAGAAAACCCTACACCATTGCCTGGACGCTCACCGTCAAACCAAACTAAAGTTGGATAGTGGCCAGCGCCATGGCAGCCCCTTTCACATTAGACCTTGCGCGGTTGATGAGAGTGAAGTGAATGCAGCTAGAAATCTAGACAGAAGAAGTGAATCGAGAAAAGTGCTTTTGACCACCATGACACGCTTTAAACTTGAGTGACTGATGCGTTTGTGATAGGAATTTTTTGTACTTATTTCACTCCAATCCAAGTAGTAACAACAGTTCAGGGGTAGGCGTACTGATTGCTATGACATTAAAAGCTGATGACGCTTTATACTGTCCTACGAGATCAAATACACAATGGCCACACTTTCTGGCATTCCGAGTAAAATTCAACAGCTATGGCTCATCAGTTCTACATTAGATAGATGCAAGACTTGTTCATTAAACTCCTCGCTACATGGTTCTTGCAAGTTCAGTAAATCTTATCAAAGACACGAGTTGGGTTCAACACCTGAGCTACCTGAGCTACTCCATGCTCAACAAAGTTTAACCCACCTAATACAAAGTTCAACAAAAGTTAACACAAACATGCAAATAAGAGTTCATATATTTGCAAGTGCGTCCCACAGATCAAACCTAGTCATGACTACTAGTACTACTGATGCATCCCATAGATCAAGGGGCGAGCAGGGCATGCAGGATTCCCTCCATGTCCACCGTCGCCATTAGCATTGTGGCAGCCCCTTGACAAATGGCTTTGGACACCATGACTTGAAGGCAGGTGGGCAGGGCTTGGAGGTGCTCCTCTGCGGTGACCGGACCGCCCGCTGCCTCGATGGGGAAGGTGGCATTACAGGCAGTAATCACGTTGGCAAGCAGGTTCTGGAGCACCGCCTCAATAGCCGCCTTCCCCTAGTTGGCGACGCCAAGTGTGACATGCACAGCCTCTAGCTCACCGCGCAGCTAGTCCTTGATCCTCCTAGATGCCCTCAACACCCCCAAGACTGCGTAGTATTCACAGAATAACTTCATGTAATCTTCTTTGTTGCCGCTTGAGGGTTCACCTTCTTTCGATGATATGCCAACTTTGGAACCAAAGGGCAGTACGAGGACAGACGGGTGTAGCATGGCACGAAATCACGACTGGCTACCCCCATCAAGGGATGCCTCGAGGGGATGCTTTTTGAGTGTGACCGCAGGCGAAGCACCCGGCTCCAGGGCCAACAAGGCTCATGACGCCGTCATGCCCATGTTCACCTATAGAGAAAGTAGGCAATTTCCAAATACTAGTTAAACTAAACAGCATGAACACAAATACTCTAGTTAAATGAAGATAAACAACATGAACAACGGTAAGGTGATGGTCCAACCTCCGAAGGGTGAACCGACGGGAGAGAGACCACGCCGATGAGGGGCCCGTCTATCGGTGGATGATTGCTAGCGTGGAAGGCCTCCAGGGCCTCCCCACTACCAAGATCTTGCGCCCCTAGTCCCATAGCTGCCATCACCAGTTTGTCTAGCACCTCCTCATGGATGGGAGCGCTCGACTCGATTGTGGGGTCCCTCGTACCTAGGGACCCCACTAGGGGTGGTGCCTCATCTTCAAGGGGAGGACTCGATGACCAATGAAGGTACGGATCACCCTCGACCCCATCAGGCCTTGGCCCTTCACGTCCTTGATTGCATCTAGCAATTTGGGCACATCCCCTGAATCCACCAGGTCTGGTAGCATCGACCACTCATCCACGCGTGTCACCACGCAGCCCATCCAAAGAATAAGACGACAGCGGTGGCCACTCAATGGGCACGTAGAGCCACATCTACTGCCACGCCATGTTCGTGAATGGGCAGCAACGAAGGCTCAGGTAGCTCTCCTCCCATCTAGGATAAAGTTGGATCGAGGCGCCCCCCATCCGAGGATGATGGACCCCCCGGGCGCTGAGCAAACCACCTGGAACAAAAAACCGCCATAGCACATAATGTGTATGGATTCCCAAGAAGGCCTCGCACAGAATGATGAAGATGCAGAGGTGGAGGATCCCCTCAGGGTCAAGTTGTGGAGGTGGATCCCATAGTAATACAACAACCACTTGAGTAAGGGGTGCACCGGCAGCCCAAACCCGAAGGCGTGGAAATTGACAAAAGAGATGACCTCATTTGGCTTTGGCCTTGGCTCCACTTCCGTTGTTGCTGGCACTATCAACCTAAACATGTCAACGTTGTCCAGGATCACCCCCCATCTCTCATAGCCCATCGAACGCCTTGTGGTCGATGGACGACTTTGTCCACTCCATCATTGTCCCCACAGGAGGTGTCAGCGATGCAGAGGGCGTAGATGGGTGGAGGGCAAAAGCTTTGGGATAAAATTGAAGCAGGAGCTCTAGAGATCCTTCCCTCTCGTCGGTGGGGCAAAGGGCGCAGTAGGTGTTGGCGGTCATTATCGACAGATTTATACCGACAACGTAAGCCCAAAAAGGAAAAAATACACATCAATACACACATATACATATGCTTCTGACCTATTTCCACTTGTACTGGTAGAATTGATGTGAATGCAGAAATAGGTACCGGAAACAAGTGAAATATAGGAAAGAAGGAACTTTCTGGAAAGCATAAAGGGGACAAGAGGAGGAAGGAGCCCAACTAGAGCTAAACCTGGGCCAACCCACCTACCCACGCTGATCTAGGCCCAAAGAAGAGGCGGCAGCGCGAAGCGGATGCCGAGGAGGGCCACCCCAAGCGAGCGCGCACCCTAGGCGTGGCCGTGCCCCCCTCATGCCCCTCAGGCCCATCCTCTGCGTGCCGACAGTGATCAATGTGGAGGCTCACGGTGTGGGGTGGATCCAGGGAATATTCCCCCAACTGACTAGGCCAAGCCCCTATATAAGAGAAGGGAGGGGTGCCTCACTCTACACACACCACAACTTGGGAGCACACCTCACTCCACTCTCCACCTCCACTCTTTAGCTTAGATTAGGAGTAGAAATAGTAGAGGAGCAAGGCTTGAGCCACCAAGGAAGGCTTGTCTCCTTGGAAGAAAGGATCTTGGGTATGAATAATACTACTATGTTTTCTTCCAATTTCAAGCTTTCATATCTTTTATATAGTTGTGCTATAGAACTAGAGTGTAGTTTTCATGTTATAATCTTGACATATGAACTAGCATATAGTTTGTGTGTGATGATCTTAACATGTTCATATGACATGATCTTAGCATATGAACTAGACTATAGTTTCTATGCTAGGGTTTTGTCATATAAAACTTTATGCTTAAACATTCATATTATATGTTTATTGGGGTTTAGAGCTAAGTACAAGTGGTGACTCATCATGCCTTCAGGTGCGCCCAAGTTCTTTACCTGTCGATCTGTAGGGTGGAGGACCACGAGGGACTTAGGTGGTCACTATATACACAGGCGAGGTGCCCGGGTATATAGGGGCGGGTGATTGCATTTCCCTTTCTATGATCGAGGGGTAGATGGCAGGTGGTGACAGCCTTGTTCGTCCCTTGAACTCCCCCATGTTCGTTTGGGGTGTAGAAGTCTAAATTGTCATATGAGGTTGCTAGCAGACTAGTACTCGGTGGCCTCCCGACCCATTCTCATGCATAGCTCTAACTCTTAACCATGTATATGTATGATCATCAACTATTCTTTGCACGGCTATATTAGACATGCCTACTCCACTTAGGAACATTCTTTTATTCTTTGTTTTCCCTTTTATCCTTGAGGTTAGCCCATGTGTGTGTGTCACACTATTTTATGCTTATCATGACTTACCCCTGTACTGAGTATAACACCCCAAGTGTTTTTCACCAGTTAAGCAATGGTTTCAAGTTCAAAAATGACATGTGAAGTGGTAATGAAGATGTCAAAGCCAACTCTATGGAATTGAGTCCTAACTTAAACTTGGATATTGCACCATTGCTTACATATAGGCCCTTTTCAAAATGTATGCTTGGGAGATGTTAATGGAACTTGTTTCAGGTATCTCACATCACTCTCTATCTATAGTGATCAATGGAAAAGTTTCATGAAGTTTGGAATCAAAAAGTCACATGAAATGATAAGTTATATCCTTGTTGGAATGGCTTTACAAAGTGCTTGAATTGTACTATTAAGTGAATGGAAATATGTGTCTTCAACCAAACCTTGCAACCTTACCCAAATGACTCTAGATGAACTCTACAGCAAAAGTCATGAAAGGTTCATGTTGAGCAAATGCCCAGAAAATGCTTCAATGGATCAAAAAGGATAATTAAAGCTTTATCGTGATACTACTTTGGTCAAAGTAGAATTGTAGGTTCTATACAAGTTTTGATGTTGGGCCTTAAATAAAAGTTGTAGTTCTTGATATGTAGAGCAAACTTTGTTTAATGGTCAAAAGATAGTTTGGTCCCTAACCTAGTCAAATAGAGCTCACAACATTCAATGCAGTGCTATTTTAGAGCCCAAGAATTTTGGCCGAGTCAAAACTATGTTTTAGTTTTGAGTTCCCTAGTTTGGAGCTTTGTATCTTCCTAACCAGGCTGAATTAGTTGAAGCTCCTTTAATGAAAGTTGTAGTCCATGTTAAGTAGAACAACTTTTGTTCAAGCACTGAGGTCTAGTTCAGTTTCTACCCTAACCGAATAAGAACCCTAAATTTGAATCTATAACTGTTTTTAGACTTGGAAATAATTTAAGTCCGAGATTAGTAACAACTTGATTGGCATGCCACGTTCTCATAATTTCGTTAAGTAACTTGGCTTGATCCCAACATAAAAGTTGTAGCCAACGTCTTTAAGGAGAACATACAAAAAGTTGAGATCAGTTTGATCGAGTTTGACCTCCCAAAATCAACAAGACCGAGCTCTAGCTTAAACCTAAGTAAGTTGTTGACAATCCTGTTTTTGGAGCTAATTAACCGCTGATGCAGGACCCTAATGACCTTGACCCTTAAACGAGAATTGTAGGGCGTTATGTGGGCTTCAACTTTGCTTTTTGTTCCATGTCCAAATTCGGCCCGTAGCTATCCCAAAAACGTGTCCCACACTGGCCATGCTGACGCATGCCACATGTTCGAAGAAATGGACACGTGACATCAATGGCGAGCTCGTGTCTCCTTCTCTTTCCGCGTGCCCCTCCGCGTGTCTGTGCCCCTGAGCCGAAGTGGAGAAGCACTAGAGCGCCCTTCCCATCCCTCTTTACTCTCTCCATCTCTCCCTCGCTCTTGGCTGCTGCTTGTGGACGCGCATAGCCATGGCCGAGCATAGCTCCGGCCGCTGCTACCGTTCCCGTCGCTCCAAGCCACCATAGTCGCAGCCGTGTGCACCACCATCTCGGACTCGCCTCCTTCCCTCCCTTGCATGCACCCGTCGTGGCTACATCCCACTTGAGGGCAGCCGCCGCCACGCGTAGCCACCACGGCGCTGCAGCCGCACGTGACCAGGCCACTTCGAGCCACCTCGAGCCGAGCCGAGGGCACCATCGAGTGCGCACGGGACCGTACTTGCCCCCCCACCACTCGTCGCCGTCAATTGCCGCCTCTCCGGCCAGATTCAGCTCAGTACAGCGCCTCCTCTCTGTAAATCGTGACTAGGGACTTCATGTTAGAATTTGAGAAAATGCAGGGGCCTAAGTGCACACCCACAGACTAGTTGAATAGTGCCTCAAAGGACCTGTTTGTAGGAAATTAGCTTAAACTTTGAAAATGAATAGTAAATCATAGAAAATTCGTAAAATAGCAAATGAGGACTTTTTGGAATCCTTGTGAAATTGTCTATGCAGTAGATGTATAATATGGTATGTTTTAGTTTAAAGTTTTAGCTGTAAAAATAGATTTATGCAATTAGGTTTTTAATGCTAGTCGTATTTGTCTTTTTCATAACTGCTGATGTAAGGCTCCAAATGAAGTGAAATTGTTGTGCCACGCTATTCATGTGATGATTGATGTGTGGTAAAAATTTCATGGTCATTGGTTGCTGTATGAGTGAGTTATTAGTGTATCTTGCTCTCACATGATTTCTTGCATTAGCATTTTGTATTTTCCATAGAGGTTACTATACATGTTCAAATGCATTGAAATTTGTACAGTAGACTATTGAGATGATATGCAAGCTACTATAATTTTTGTAGAATTTATTGTGCACTTTTGGTGTATGTTCATTAAACCACCTTATTATCCAAATAAATTAAGAAATGTATTAAAAGAATTTATTTGGTAGTGAAAACTATGTTTTTTGGTGTTCATTAGTTATGTGTGACATGTTGGTAAAGTTGTTTTTGTCCAATTATATGTTTGCAACATAAGTTAATAATTATTTCTTGTAATTATTAGTTTCTGGACAGTTCTGGGGGCAATGTAAATTACCCCATGTTAATGATGTTTTTTGGGCATCTTGTCTATAGCAAAGTTGTGGTGAATTACATGATCTAGTTGTTGTTAAAATTTGGTGGTATTTGGCTAAGTAGTTTTTGAGTTACAACTGTTTAAAGTTAGAGTACAGAATTGGTTGCTCTCTGTCTTGTCAGGACCAGTTTCTGTAATTGTGTAATTTCGACCTACTTAACTTGTGAATCATGCTTTTATATCTAAATATAAAATGTAGACAATTTCATAAGCTTTCTAGAATGTTTTGTTTCATGTCATTTGGATTTATAGAACTCCAGTTATGATTTAATTACTCAGCTGCTGCTCGTATGTCCAGAATCTGGTAGATTCTAGTTTAGTTGTTTGCTTCACTTTGCCTTGCCTTGCATGTTGCTAAGTGTGATTCTTGTCTTTGATGCTTGGCCTATTGCACTCCCATATATTCATGCACTTGCATCTTGCATCTCATCTAGGTACGCTAGATGCACCACGTGAAGGACGAGATGGTATTTGATAGATCCATCCCAAAGATGGAAGGACCCTGGAGTGCATATCTGAAGTGGAGATGTTCAACAAGACGGTGTAAGCTAATTGAACTGACTTGTGTTGGATCCCAGGCAAGCCCCGGAGCATTATAAGCCTCCTACTTTATAAAATCAATTGGGTATATACGTTATATGTATTGCTGCATTAAGTTATAGGAGTTGGTTGGAAACACTAGCTACATATATACCCTATCCTTGTCCAAAAAGTATACCTTGAATCCTATTTAGGTTTAGGATCAAGTAAATGCTTAGCCATGCTTAGACCGGTAAAAGTCAGGTGATTTCCTGTCACCTGTGAGATGTAGGGATCTCTCTGGTCATGGTTGGTTATATTTGCTATCGTGGAAAAGAACCATGTGTTAATAATCTGAAATGAGACCGGGCGGGATGACGATAGTGAAGCAATAAGGCATGGAGGTCTTGGGTGTGGATCTATCTTCATCTGTGTTGATTAAGGATCGAGGCATGGAGCCTTGCCTAATCATGTTGAACGCATGTCTATCACTTAGCTGGCCGAACCGGTGTGTCTGACCGTGAAGCCGAGTAGCTCAACTCAGGCCAAGACCCCGGCAAGTATAAAGTGCGCCTCGGAGGGGAGCTAATGGTGTGAGCCCAAGGACAGGTGTTTAAAAGTCCTGATCGTCCTAGCAGATTTGGTATCTTTGAGAGTGTTGGCACTAATCGGGCCTGCGAAGTTGGTTCTTGAATTGTACCAAAGGTGATCTACGGCTGCCTTTAGCAGGGTTTGCCGGGTGAGTGTTAGGAATACCCCCTCAGCTGAGTTGTAATCGATTTGAGTCGCCGTCTCTCCCGGTTAGTGAGAACTTGATGGGTTTATCTCCATTGTAGATACACTAAATGACTTAATGGTTTAGTAATGATGATGATGATGATAGCCTTATTATACCTGATATGGTTATTAATGTTTGCTCCTTAATCAAGTGGTTGCTATAGAATACGTGCTAATCTAGATGGCAGGTAATGATTATTAATTTGATGCTTAAAGCAACAAATGGTTACTTATCTATACTAAGCTTTTATGCAAAAATGTTGCCAAGCAAGCTCCACTTATATATCAGCCTTGCATACTCCTTGGTGTCACTTTATTTCTAATTTACGACGGGTAAGTCTAGCTGAGTACATTCTCGTACTCAGGGTTTATTCCCACTTGTTGTAGGTTGTGATGTATCATGGCTACTGCAAGAATTGGAGGACTCCTGCCATAGTGGTGGAGTAAGATCATGGGTATGATCCTTCTTAGTTATCTTGTCTATGATGCTTTTGTCGGAATTGATCTTGGTACTGGCATGTATTTGAAATAAGGGTGATATTAGTTTTCAAAGTACTTTGCTTCCGCTACTTTTCAACTTGAGTTGTAATAACTATGTTGAACTCTGATGTATGTTGAACTACTTATGAAATGGATGTAACATGTGACTTGTTATGTTGAATCACTATGATCTTGGCTTGTATGTTGGTTGTTTAAAATCCCTCATGATTTCATTGGACTACCAGAGTTATATAGGTCCAAGTATGATAATTTAATCACTTCGGTGATTGTTTTTGTACTTGTGCTCTTATAATTTGGGTGGTTCTATGACACTGAGTACTTATCTATTATGCAGTCATATTATCTTGTCCACATCCCTACTAGAAACTTATCCACCATGCCTTCCTTTGAGAAAAATATAAATAACGATACCCTGAATACTTTCGGGTGAAATGCTACAACGATAGATCTGTGCGCTTGTGGATAACATCTGTAAACATTCAGACCTATCGGGTGTTTCTAGCATTGTTACCATGGGTGGGTCTAAACCCCCATTCTTAGTAATGATGCTAAGAAATGGCAACAAGCATTTTTGGTGCCCTTGCCGTGGAAGGCATTGGTTAAAAAGAATCTAGTAGGACATTTTCAGGATAATGTGTATGTATGGTAGCCATTGCTCTTACAGACTAATCTTGCATGTTTTCTCCTGTTGTGGATGAAAATAGGATAGTGTAAGAGTGGTTTCAACTTATCAGACAACTTCATTCCTAATCCGGAGGCACTCCTAAGGAAGAAGGGGTCTCGTGCCTCTACTTCTTCTGCCACTCCACTGACAACTGAACTACTCACCCCTGTACCAGCTGCTACCACTACTATGGCCTAGAAGTCACTCCATGAGTTCTCTGTCTCGGCTATTGCCAACGTGCCCACCGGGCCCGCTGTCAACATTGGTGACAAAAACTTTGAGATTAGGATCGGGCTAATCACCATGATACAGGCCAGTCCATTATGTGGACTACCGAATGAGGATGCCAATGCACACCTACAGACCTTCCTTGAATCGTGCGACACAATCGTCATCAAAGACGTCGCACCTGATGCTGTAAGGCTCCCTCTGTTTCCTTCCTCCCTTATGGGGAAGGCAAAACTATGGTTCTACAAGGACAAGGAAGCTGTCAATACCTGGAGCAAATGCACCGAGACGTTCCTAACAAAATTCTTCCCCATAGGCAAAACCAATGCCCTAAGGGGAAGAATTACCAATTTCTAGCAGGAATCAAGAGAAATCACCCCTGAGGCATGGGAGAGGCTGTAAGAATATATTAAAGCATGCCCACACCACGAGATGGAAAATTGGCTCATGCTCCAGAACTTCTACGATGGGTTAACACCCATGTCAAAGGAGCACATTGATGCCGCTGCTGGAGGGGTATTCCTCTCACTCACCCTCAATGAAGCCACAACTCTCATCGACAAGATGGTAGCCAATTGTGGGTGGGGTAAAGAGCGAAGCCCACCCAAAGAAGAAGACATGCACACCGTGAAGGAGACAGATGTGCTTGTCACAACAATGGACCTCCTATTGAAAAGGCTTGACGAGCGTGCCACCAAAAAAAGAGCAATGTATGGCACCGTTAAGGCCATGGACTCACATATGATGTGTGAAGTCTGTGGCGGTGTTGGCCATTCGGTGAACGACTGCCCCGAAACCCATGGAGCCACTGCCTACATCAACAACGGGTTCAACCAACAAGGAGGCCATAATGGGTGGAATCACTAGTTGTGCCCACAACATCAAGGAGGTAATTCGAACTCTAACTCAATTTACAATTGTAATGAACCTTCCTTGAAAGATTTAGTCTTAAGCCAAGCAAAAATAATTGAAACTCTTAAAGAAGAGTTGAAAATTAATGATAAAATGCTTGAGCTTATGAACTTTAAAATAGAAGGGTTGACTTCTTCTATGAACAACCAACTAAACTTTAATAAAAGGATAGAAACACAATTAGCTCAGTCTACTGCTATACTTGTTGTTGATTTGGGAGAAATTTAAGGGCAACCTAAAACTTCTCTCCAATCTGTTAAAATGGTCTCAACGAGGTTCGGTAAGCCTCTATGTCGGGTAAGCCAAGATCAACTCACAGAATCACCATCCGTCACCAAGAAAGAAGATCCTAGATGCCTGACAATCACTTGCTCAATTGGCCCACATGTCATCCACAACGCCTTCTGCGACCTTGGAGCAAGCATGAACATCATGTCCAAGGTAACATATGATGAGATCCTAGGTGGACCTTTGTCCACTACAAAAACAAACAGCCCAAGACACAACCACTAAGTAGTGTTAAGCAGATATGGCAAGCAGAAAGGTCAACATCCGCATCTACTTCTCCAGATATGGATGAACCTTCAACAAGCAAGAATTGAAAGGAGAAGAGTCCTGCTCAACGGACTTAAAAGGAAAGCCCTCGCCGCAAGTAAATGGTAGTTATCCTTTTTAATATTTTCATACAAATAAACATTGCTAGTATAGATAGTAATGATAAAAGGAAAAAATGATAAAAATATTTCATAAATATAATAACTGGATAAAAAGTTGGTTAATCTTCATAAGTTTTATATGAAGCATGTTTAAGTTTGAAGCATGGCTCGTATGATCATGTCTTCATAGGCTTTTTAAACTAGCATGGTGCTTTGGTAAAACTGCCTACCTTGATTAAATTTTAAATTTGATCATTGTCCGAAACTTGCTAAATATGAAACTTTGAATGATAAACCAAACCAAAAATATTCATCTTATCTAATAAACTTTTATTTATACTAGCATGCTTGGGTTTGAGAATATGATTTGCAGCGATCCTATTTTCATAGACTTTTCAAATTAAGCATGGTGTTTAGGTTGACTAGTCTACCTTGATCAAATTGAACATTTTGCTTAATTTGATCATTGTTCCAAAAGCTGCTAAGTATAAAACAAGGATAAAAATATAAAAATTCAAAAACAAATAAAATGCCTGCCTCGGAGTCTTCATCAAGCAAACTCGGACTTCTGGCCTCGAGCTAGCTTGGGGGAGAGCCCCGCACAGGTATGATGCATTGCATATTTACTTTCTTGCATATTTATTTTATCATGCATAGGAAACTAAGAATAAAATAAATAATAATAGTAGTAGTAATAAAATAATATAATAAATAAAATAAAATAATAAATAAATTTCACTCCATACATGTGTGTTGTAGAAATGTTGATTCCATCCTTGTTGAAATGATGAATAGTTGCTCTATCTTATGTTTTAAACTATGCCTAGATTATAGCTTAGTCTTCTCCAATGTTTGAGTTTATTGGCTTAAAAAAATATTTACCCTGAAAAACTTGAAACTTGTGGGTGCAAAATGCTAAATCTAGTCTAAGTAGTTGTTTGACATGACATAGAGAAATAGACTTTGCTATGACTTTGTTCTAAGAAAGACTTGACATCCGGAGATTTCATTTTCAAAAAACTAAAATTAAAAGTTCCTCAATGATCCAAAATTCCTACTAAAGCCATATGACACATTCGTATACCAAACCTTAGTCATATGCTACTTGTATTCATGGTGAGCTTTGTCAAATTGTTGTGACCAATGTTGAGATTCTTTTCATGCACCTATGATCAAGATCCACGTACACTTTATAAATAAAACTCTATGTCAAATATTTTTCTCCAAAAGTTATCTAGAAAGTATGGGCTATGAAAAAAAGAATATATATATGAGAATAAAAGATGCCATGCTAAAAGAGCATGAGCCAAAAAAATATAGAAAAAGAGAGAAAACAATGGGTACCTTGATGCCCGCCAAAAAGAGAGAAAACAATGGGTGCTCTGACACCTGCCAGTGAGAATAAATATAGCCCATACTCTCAAAGATTTCAAAAAGAGAGAGGTATGACATTTGAGTTCATAAAAAAATACAAAAATATTATACACTTGCATAATCTTGATCAAGGTATATGACTAGTCTCTCTTATGGTCCGGTTTTTTACTTAGCAACATGACATGATACAAGTATGCCACTTTTATCCCTACCAAGCTCCACAAAAGTCTTATTAGATGGTAGGATGAAATAAAGGCAAAGTCAAAAAGCCTTTCGCGAGGAATACATACACTTTTGAGCGACCGAGTGTATCATTTGAGGAACTATATTTTGAATTTCAAAACTTTTTAAAACCTCCAGAAAGATAGTCAATCGAAAGAACAAATGATAAGTAGGTCTGTTTATCTATTCTATCTTGCAACCACCCAAGACTTGGAGAAGGCCAAAAATCTCCACAGGTAACAAGGTAATAACAGGTGAGCAACAAGCCAATTCATTCAAATTGCGGTAGAAAATTTTGTTATAAACCTGGCATATTTGAAATATAATTGGCATAGTAGCAACTCCTGATCAACAATCAATGTCTTAGCTTTTGCTCAAGGACGAGCAAAGGGTAAGCTTGGAGGATTTTGTTGGCGGTCGTTATCGATAGATTTATACCGCCAACATAAGCCCAAAAAGGAGGAAAATACACATCAATACACACATATACATATGCTTCTAACCTATTTCCACTTGTACCGGTAGAATTGATGTGAATGCAGAAACAGGTGCTGTAAACAAGTGAAACATAGGAAAGAAGGCGCTTTCTGAAAAGCATAAAGGGGACAAGAGGAGGAAGGAGCCTAACCAGAGCCAAACCTGGGCCAACCCACCTACCCACACTGATCCAGGCCCAAAGGAGAGGCGGCAGCGCGAAGCGGAGGTCGAGGGGGCCACCCCAGGTGCGCGTGCCCTGGGCGTGGCCATGCCCCCCTGGCGCCCCTCAGGCCCATCTTCCACGTGCCGACAGTGATCAATGTGGAGGCTGGCAGTGCGGGGTGGATTCGGGCAATATTCCCCCCAACTGACCAGGCCAAGCCCCTATATAAGAGAGGGGAGGGGTGCCTCACTCTACACACACCACAACTTGGGAGCACACCTCACTCCACTCTCCACCTCCACTCTTTAGCTTAGATTAGGAGTATAAATAGTAGAGGAGCAAGGTTTGAGCCACCAAGGAAGGCTTGTCTCCTTAGAACAATGGATCTTGGGTATGAATAATACTACTATGTTTTCTTCCAAGTTCAAGCTTTCATATCTTTTATATAGTTGTGCTATAGAACTAGAGTATAGTTTTCATGTTATAATCTTGACATATGAACTAGCATATAGTTTGTGTGTGATGATCTTAACAAGTTCATATGACATGATCTTAGCATATTAACTAGACTATAGTTTCTATGCTAGGGTTTCATCATATAAAACTTTATTCTTAAACATTCATACTATATGTTTGTTGGGATTTAGAGCTAAGTACAGGTGGTGGTTCATCATGCCTTCGAGTACGCCCATGTTCTTTACCTATCAATCCGTAGGGTCGGGGACCGCGGGGGACTTGGGTAGTCACTATATACATAAGCGAGGTGCCTGGGTATATAGGGGCAGGTGATTGCATTTCCCTTTTTACGGTTGAGGGGTAGGTGGCAGGTGGTGACAGCCCTGTCCATCCCTTGAACTCCCCCACGTTCGTCTGGGGTGTAGGAGTCTAAATTGTCACATGAGGTTGCTGGTAGACCAATACTCGGTGGCCTCCCAACCCATTCTCTTGCATAGCTCTAACACTTAACCATGTATATGTATGATCATCAACTGTTCTTTGCACGACTATATTAGACATGCCTGCTCCACTTAGGAACATTCTTTTATTCTTTGTTTTCCCTTTTATCCTTGAGGTTAGCCCATGTGTGTGTCACACTATTTTATGCTTATCATGACTTACCCTTGTACTGAGTACTTGTCTATTATGTAGTCATATTATCTCATCCATGTCCCTATAAGAAACTTATACACCATGCCTTCCTTTGAGAAAAATAAAAATAACGATACCCTGAATACTTTCGGGTGAAATGCTACAATGATAAATCTGTGCGCTTGCAGATAACATTTGTAAACGTTAAGACCTATTGGGCATTTCTAGCATTGTTACCATGGGTGGGTCTAAACCCCCATTATTGGTAATGACGCTAAGAAATGCCAACAGTAGGGTGGAGGGCAAAAGCTTTGCGATGGAATTTGTAACACCTCAAGTGTTTAGCTCCATAATTGCATTTGCATGACATAAGCATAAGCATGCATCATTCATGTTTGTTATTTTATGTGATGCAACACATGTGTTTATTTTAGGGTTGTTTGATTTATTTCATGAAGTATTTGATAGTTGGTGTAACCAAAAAGGTAAGGTAGCCAATCATGACCTACAACACCTTAGTTATACTTAGGATAACATTTGCAACAAGGTTCATGTTGACCAAAATTACAAAATTGCCCTCCAAGAGAAGTTTGACCACCATTTGACCCTAGAAGGCTCTAGTTTGACCAATTAAAAAGTCTAATTTAGAGACCTTGCATGGAAGCGCACTCTTAAGTAAAGTTGTAGAGAATTTCATGAGGAACAAAAGTTCTAATATGGCCATCTCATGAAAATGACCAGAGCATGCTCAAAAATGGCCCACAAGTCAGCTTGAGTGGTGATCAACACTTAGAAAAATTCTAAGTCTGGAAATTGGATTTTTCAGTTTCACTGTACCTCACTTTAGCAACTTGTAACTCACAAACCAGGCCAAACCAGTCCTGGAGCCAATTGACAAAGTTGTTGTCCACACATAGCTCTACAACATTGTCAATATCACCATCACCTGGTTCTCAATAGTTTAGGAGATTTGATGCCTAGAAAATCGGGTTTCAGTCGGCATAGTGACTGAAACTAAGTTTCAGTTTTCAGGTGACCCACTTTGGAGCTCTGTAGTTTCAAATCTAGGCCGAACCAGCCCAAACTCCAATTGACAAACTTGTAGTCCTCATGTAGCTCTACAATTTTGGTATTATCATCTTCTTCTAATTCGAACTGGTTTGGGAGATAATCGGTGTTGAACTTGCCCTGTCAGTCGATACCTTTGAGCTCTGAAACGAAACGTTCAGACAACGACGGCCGCGGCCGACCACGTCGTGGCGCTCGGGCAGAGCCCGGTGGCCGCGTGGCGCGCGTGTTCTGCCGACGCCCCACGTCGCCTGCGAGCTCAGCATGAAGACCAGGACGACCCGCTTCCCCCTCCATTTCCATCGCCCTCCTTCCCCAGCTCACCGGTAAGGCGACCGAGCGTCCTCCGCCCCCACAGCCGGCTCCGCCGCCTTCGGTTGCGCCAACCACCGCGCCACCACACCCGAGAGCTCACGAACAGCACCGCCTGACCATACACTACAACCTCCGCACATTGGGTCAGCCGTTGGGTCAAGGTAGAGGGCAAATCACCCAATCAAACCTCGGCGGTGCGGAGCTCCGCCATGGCCGCCGCCATTGCGAGCTCACCACCGACGTCCTCTTTCACCCTCCTCTCTCTGTGGTCAGCGTTCGGAATAGTGTAGGCCTTCCTCTAGCTCTAGGCATGACCTTACAGTGGGATGCGACGTCACCGGAGCGGAACACGACGACCACCGTCGTCGCGCTCACCGCACCGCGTCACGGCACTCCGTGGCCAGGGTAGTTAGGACCTCTTCCAAACCTCCTTTCTACCTCAATAGATTCGCCCGGGCGTAGTGTAGCTCGTACCGAGCTTAGATATGGCCGTGCGGCCTCACCGGCGACGGCATACCCTCACCCGACCCTCACCGGCCGCCGCTCACGACGGCGAGCCCTCCCACTCCAACCTAAGCTCTTCCACTAGCATGAATCGAAGCGTTACGGAACAGGGAACGCGTGGGTGAGCTCGATTTTTCCGGGCGAGCTTCCCTCCGACGAGCTTGGGCTCGCCGGAGCTCACGGCTGCCGCTCCCCTGTCTCTGGTCGCTGACCGCGGGGGCCCGCCCGTCAGTGTCGCGCGCGGGCGGGAGCGCTGAGCGGGCCGCGCGCGCGAGTGTGTGGGCCGATTTTCTCCGGGCCGGCCCAGTCGTCCGAAATGAAATTCATTTTTATTATTTTGTCACTGATTTTTGTACAAGTTGGAAAAATATAGATCTAGGGTTTTAATGATCCAAAAATCATGAGATAAATTTTATTAGGGTCTACATAATGTGTAGTATTTTAGAAAAATATGGATCTGGCATGAGATGTTTAAAGTCTGTAAGAATTTAATAGATCCTTTAAATGTGTTTTGGAATGCATGCAAATTTGTTAAATTTATAACTTGAGCTGTAGTGTTCCATAAATCATGAAATTTGGTGGGTAGGTTACTCTATGCTAGCCCTAGCTCTGGTAAAAATTTGGGCATCAGTGATTAAGTAACTTCCAAGTTATAATGCTATCTTGTTATTCTAGGAAATACTAAAATGAATTTTTGTAATTTTTCTACATGTGCAATGTTCTTATAAATTTTTGGAGAAATGTCTTGGTACCCTAGAGTGTCCAAGAAAATTAAGAAATCTGTTGTTTGACACTTTTGACTATGCTTTGTTATTTATACAAAAATCAGCCTTTTTGGCTTGGGAATTTTGTGTAGGAAGTTCCTGTAAATAAATTGAGTTCAAAATTTTACAGTAGTCTCTTTGTGGGTCAGAGAGTCCCCTGTAATTTTTGTAGAATTTTAGGAGCAGTTTACACATATGTTTGAAATTCCACTTAATTACTTAAGTAAATTGAGAAATGGGTTTAAATAAATGTTCTAGGTGGGCACACCTTACTTCCTGGTGTCTTTGTGATATTTGTGAACTTGTAGTAGCATTAGTTTGGTTTTAGAGAATGTTTGCCACATCAATAAATATTTAACCTTTGTAATTTTAGGTTTTCTGGACAGCTAAGTAGTAATTCTAAATTTGGCTTTGATAAAAATTGGTTGCTGGACAACTTGTAAATACCAAAGTTGGAGTAAACTTGATGAACTAGCTTGTGTTAAAATTTTGGAAGCATTTGGCTTAGTAGTTTGAGAGTTACTGTTGTTTAAAGTAGCAGTTCAAAATCTGCTACTCTCTGTGTTGGAGAAGACAGATTCTGGAACTTGTGAAGTTTGACATGGAAAACTTAGGAGTTTGGAGTTGAGGTCTGAAAATGAATTGTAGTACATTTCTTAGGCTTTCCAGATTGCCTTAGATCATATCTTTTGGAATTGTAAATCTCCAGTTGTGATAAAAACAAGTAGCTGCTGTCCAGAATGCTTACTGTGGTGTTTTGCTGATTGATATGGTGTGATATCCTAAGACATGCTACTTTTGTAATTGTTAGGTGTTAGGGCCTTAACTGAGGATGAGCAGCTTTATCTTAGGTTAAGTAGATTGGGTGAGTATTTCTCTACCGGAGAGGAAATTTGCACCTACTCTTTTGAAGTGATTTGAGTAGAGCATTAAATTGTTGTAATGCATTCCATTCCGAGCATATTGCATCTTTCGTTATGCATCCATGGTATTTATTGTGCATTCATGCAATAGGTGTACCGGAGGGAGTGACACTTCTCGAATTCGAACAAGCGATACCGGAGGAGGTGCTGAGTCAACCGGAGGAAGTAGCAGAAGAACCCAACGTCGGGGAAGCTCCGTCAGAAGATCTACCCGAGTGCCCTGACCACCGGCCTTCAACTTTTCTGAAAGGCAAGCCCCGGTGCATGCTGAACCTACTGATTTATAAATTAATCTTGAGTACTTTTAATTGTTTACTGCATTAAGTTGTAGGAGTTATATGAAAACACTTGTTGCATTATACCTGTCCTTGTCCAGATATCGTACTTAATCCTATATTAGGTTTAGGCACGTGTCAATGCTTAGCCCTGCTTAGTACGGTAGAAGTCGGGTGATTTCCGGTCATCCGCGAGATGTAGGAAGGAGTCACGAGTGGCTTTATGGCTATCGTGGATGGAACCATGCTTAAAAATGAAATTGAGACCGGGCGGGAATTCGATAGTACAGCCGCAAGACACTTCACGTCTTGGGTGTGGAGCTATACCCGTCTGAGTCGTTTAAGGACCGATTCGCTGTACGTCCTTGAGTCATGTTGAACGCAGTCTAACACTTAGTTGGCCGGATAACCCGTTCCGACCGCGAAGCCGAGTAATGTGGTTCAGGCCGGGAATCGAATGGTAGGTTGCTTCTTGGAGGAGAGAAAGGATGTGCTTGGGGACATTGGCGTGAGACCAAGGGGGGGTTAGAGTCCCTATCACCTGGCAGAGTGTCGCCCTTGGGGTCGCGACATTATTCGGACCCGCGATTCCTGAATCATATGAAACGGTGGCCTGTGCGACCCTGGCAGGGGTCTGCACGGTGAGTGTTAGAAATACCCCTCCAGCTGGATAGGAATTCGATTCGAATCGCCGTCGCTCCCGGTTAGTGAGCACTTGACTTGAGCAGCGGCAACGTAGATCTCATTAAATGAACAGATGGTTAAGTAAATGATATGATGTTGCCGAAATGATATACCTGCTATGGATATAATAATAATGTTATTTGATTATACTCAAGTGAATGTTTAGTACAGGTGCTAAGATAGATGACAGGTAAATGCTAAAAATAACTGCTAGTACATGTTATAAGAGTTTCAACTACTTATGCCTTTATGCAAACTGTGGTGTCAGCTGGCCTCTTGTGTAAGCCTTGCATAATCCTTGGTGTCACTTTATTTCTGGTTTTTTACGGGTAAGTCTAGCTGAGTACATTCCAGTACTCAGGGTTTATTCCCTCCTGTTGCAGATGACATGCTTTATCAGGGCTTCTGCAAGACTTGTCTCCACCCTACGGGTGAAGAAGACTAGATCACTTGGGCGTGATCGTCTTTTATGTACTTTCCTCATGCTTTTGCGGGTTGTGGATCATCAAGACTGGCAGTAGTTAAATAACTGGTGTGCGTGTTATGCTTCCGCTACTTTCAAACTTGGTTTGTAATAATTGCTACTCCGTAGTGTAAACTTATTTCAGAACTACTTGTGGAATGTATCGTATGATGTTGCATGTTGAATGATGCGATCCTGGTTGTAAGCAGTTTGGTTTGAAATCCTTCGTGATTTCGATTGACTACCGGGATTATATGGGCTCAAGTTTGAAAATTTGAGCGCTTCGGTGCTTGTTTTCGTACTTGTGCTCTTATAATTTGGTCGGTTCTGTTACAGCTGGTACCGGAGCATAATTCAACATTAAACACATCTTACGGGTAATTAAAAACAAAAGTATTTGTTTGCGAAAAGGGTTAAACCCTAAAAATTATTTTATAGGTATGCCAGTGATCACATCCCTTAGCCCAAATAAGGACTCTTAGGTGGCTTATTATAAAGACTAACTTGGGGGCCTTGTTTGTTTGTATTTCGTCGTCCATACGGCGTGATATTGTATGGATGCCATCCACTTGGGTGGTAATGTATGGATCAAGTGCCTCGACGCTCTGGTAAGTGTGAGTTGTGAGAGCATGATCGTCCAACCGGCGATCTAGGGGAGAGTAGTTTTGGTGACTTACATCTTTACATGTTTAAACCATGTAACTATGTAAGAGCACTTAATTGTGGGCATCTATCAATTGGGTAGCTTTGATACTGAATTATATACATCCGGGGATGTGTATATGGAAAGTATTTAATTTACTGCTTTTTTGTGTGCATATATTGGGAATTGTTGGGCTGCAATAAAATTTTCTGCAGGTACACTAACAGCGTAACGAGTAGACCGATAGTTTCGATTATATGAGAGAACGTATGTATGCCACCGCCTAGCGTTAAAACTTTAGGTTTCTACTAAGGTGAGAGGGCGTACGGAACGTGCATGCATCATGTTTAAATATATCATACATATCATTTACTCCCTCCTTAAAAATTTCTGTACTCCTGACTAAAGTAAAGTTCGTATCCCCTAAATGATCCTCACTTTAAGTCGTATCTTATCTTGTTGCTACAGATGGCACGTACCAAGAGGACCGCTCGTAAGTCCACTGGGGGTAGGGCACCGCGTCATCAGCTCGCTCCACATGAGCCCCGCCCTGAGCCTACTGAGGTGGAAAGGCTGAGGGCAGAGTTGGCTGAAGTGACTGCCGCCAGGAATGCAGCACGGCAACAACTAGAACAAGTGATTCATGATCGTGATCAAGAAACGCTTGCAGTCCAGAGGTTGACAGTGGCAAACCGCAACTGTCAACGCATGTTGGTCCGTGTGATGGAACAGAGGGATGAAGCCTGGCACGAGGAGAATGTTCTGAGAGCTCGTCAGTTTGAGCTCGAGCAACAGTTGGAGAACGCTGAAGAATACAATGATAATCTTCATGAAGAAGTGCACCGCCTGAACAACGAGCTTAATCCCCTGCTGCCTCAAAACAACAACGCCGATGAGGACATGGGTTCGGGAATCTTCATGGCTGAGGATGATGATGAAGTGGAGGTTGATGGACCACAGGATGCCCCACCTGCAGAAGCACCAGAGGAAGAGCCAGAAGAAGAAGAAGACGAGGAGTTAGAGCCTGTCAGTGATGAGGACGGCGGGGAGATCCTTGACACCGACTCGGAGGATGATGCTTAGAGTAGTCATCACGTGCCCATAATGTTAGGATCGTCTTTTGTGCCCTCCCTGTGAAGGAGTGGGGCCTTGTAATAACTTGACTTTGGGATGTAAGGTTGAACCATGTATTTCCTGAATGTAGTTTGAACCTGTTAATTTCGATCACAACTTGATGTCTTATTATGTTGCGTTCGATGATGGTGTCACGATTAGCACCCTTCGGTGCCGCGACGAAACCGAGGGCCTCCTATGGCGCGACATAAGGCTGTGCTGCTTGGCACGCGCAGGTATCAAGGTGGCTAGTCATGATCCACCATGGGACTCTTCATTGAGAAGTCTCTTTGTGGTCAGTTTGAAGTAGCCTTTCTCAGTCAACTAAAAATCTTGAGATCGAATCCAAGTACCGTGCAAAAGATCAAAAATCACGTAGATAGCAACGTATACGGTCCGGTAACCGTTGTGCTCCCTGTGAGTGAGCCTTTATCAAAGAGCATCTTGTTGGATTACCAAGTATGATCTCGTCAAATGATGTGCTAGAATGGATTGTGCGGTTGTGATGAATTATTGTGCCTTAATTATTATGAGAAATCTATTCATACAGTCAGATTGACATTTCGCAATAATTCATCTACAAATTTCCCACATCGTCAGTGCTCATTGGCTATGCATTTTTGCAGATGTCGTACAATCTACGTCGGGGTCGTGGAAATGAGGAGGAGGAACAGCCACCCCCTCCGCCACCACCTACTCCGGCCGAGTTGATGCAGACAGTGGTCGAAGGGCAGCGCATGTTGGCGGATGCTATGCGCCAGCTGGCTAACCGAGAGGCTCGTCCTGGCCGCCAGGGCCCAGAGCCAAATCAGTACAGCGATTTCAAGGACTTTCTGGATACAAAGCCCCCGCTCTTTAAGGAAGCGGAAGAACCACTGCAGGCTGACGAGTGGTTGAATACTATTGAACAAAAGTTTCGTCTGCTACGTCTGACTGATGAGCTGAAAACTGAGTATGCTTCCCATCAGTTGCATGGTCCTGCGGGCATTTGGTGGAGCCACTATCGTTCCACATTGCCTGCCAATGTCCCAATTGCTTGGGATCAGTTTAAGGCGGCATTCCGAGGAAATTATATCCCTCCCGGTCTTATGACAATCAAGCACACAGAGTTTATGAGGTTGTCGCAAGGAAACAAAAGCCTGACTGAATACTTGCAGTCCTTCAACAACCTGGCAAGGTATGCCACAGAGTTTGTGGATACCGATGCCAAAAAGATTGCTAGCTTCAAAAGGGGCCTCGGCCCAAAACTGATGAAAACAATGGGCACTAGCAAATGTACTACTTTCAATGATTTCATCAGCGATGCTTTGACCCAGGAGAACAACAATACTATTTATTCGGCCTCTAAGAGCCGTAAAAGGGCCCTTGAGGCAAGTGCTTCTCAGTCAAGGGCCTCAGCGACACCGAGGTCTTCCCCTCGCCCTCCTGCCACAAATGCTAAGTTCCGTCCTCCACAAAAGAAGGTGCCAATGAAAACTGGGTTTCGTAAGGCATATACAGTGGCTCTGCCAAAGAGTAATGCGGGCCAAGGCAGCTCCAGTGTTCCCCCTAGCAACATGCCTTGCTGGAACTGTAACAAGCCAGGCCATTGGTCCAGGAACTGTCCGTACCCTAAGAAAAATGTCAACCAAGGTAGTCGTCAGGGACACGCCCATTATAACAGCATTGAGGAAATTCCATCTGGTGAGGTGGTCACCGCTGGTAAGTTTCTAGTTGACCAACACCCTGCAGTGGTACTTTTTGATTCAGGTGCTTCGCATTCCTTTATCAGTCCTAAGTTTGCATCTAAATTTGCACATAAGTTGCATACTATTGAAGGTGTGGGTTATTGTATTAGCGCTGCAAGTGGGAATATTTCCACAAACATAGTAGTGGGGAACCTTAAGTTTGAGATAGAAGGGCGAAGTTATTCGCTTGCCCTATTGGTTTTACCTGGTTTAGACATAGATGTTATCTTGGGCATGAATTGGATGAGTCAGAATGGGGTACTCATTGACACATCCACTCGGGTAGTTATGCTCAGAGATCCTACAGATCAAAAGGGTTTTCTAGTACAACTTCCCAGAAAGGTTGAATTGTCAGGGGAAATTCATGCTGTGCAAGCAAAGGCGTTGGCCGAAATTCCAGTAGTAAATGAGTTTCCGGACGTTTTTCCCGATGAATTGCCGGGACTCCCTCCGGATCGGGATGTGGAGTTTAAAATTGAGTTGTTGCCTGGCACGGTGCCCATCTCTAGGAGACCCTATAGGATGCCTCCAAATGAACTCGCTGAACTGAAGGTGCAATTGAATGAACTTTTGAAGAAGGGGTTGATTCGTCCTAGTTCATCGCCGTGGGGATGTCCTGCTATCTTTGTAAAGAAGAAGGATCAGTCGTTGCGGATGTGCGTAGATTATAGACCTCTCAATGCAGTCACTGTCAAAAATAAGTACCCTCTACCGCGCATCGACATCTTGTTCGATTAGTTGTCTGAAGCTAAAGTTTTCTCCAAGATCGATCTAAGATCGGGTTACCATCAAATTAAAATCCGCCCAGAAGATGTTCCAAAGACAGCCTTTTCTACCAGATACGGTCTTTATGAGTATCTGGTTATGTCTTTCGGCTTGACCAATGCCCCCGCACACTTCATGTACTTGATGAATTCGGTGTTTATGCCTGAATTGGACAAGTTTGTGGTGGTATTCATTGATGACATCTTGGTATATTCCGTGAATGAGGAGGATCACGCTGAACATCTGCGTATAGTCCTCACAAGACTGCGTGAACATCAACTATATGCGAAGTTCAGTAAGTGCGAATTCTGGCTTCGTGAAGTACCTTTCCTTGGGCATGTGTTGTCCGATGGAGGAATTATGGTGGACCCCGCCAAGGTACAGGAAGTACTAAACTGGAAGGCTCCTATCTCGGTTCATGAGGTCCGAAGTTTTCTTGGTTTGGCTGGCTATTATCGTCGCTTCATCCCGGATTTCTCCAAAATAGCCAAGCCAATGACTCGGTTGCTGCAAAAAGACACCAGGTTTGTCTGGACTCCTGAGTGTGATGCGGCTTTTCACCAACTACGAACCCTCCTAACCTCAGCTCCGGTTTTGGCACAACCGGATATTGAGAAACCATTTGATGTTTATTGTGATGCCTCAGGCATAGGTTTGGGAGGTGTTCTGATGCAGGAAGGCCGAGTAATTGCATATACCTCTCGACAACTTCGGAAACATGAGGTGAATTATCCAACGCATGACTTAGAACTGGCTGCAGTTGTTCATGCTTTGAAAGTATGGCGGCATTATCTGCTGGGAAATGTCTGCAATATCTACACCGATCATAAAAGCCTCAAATACATCTTCACTCAACCCGAGCTAAATATGCGTCAAAGAAGATGGCTCGAGTTGATTAAAGATTATAACCTTCAAGTGCACTATCATCCAGGAAAGGCAAATGTAGTTGCGGATGCTTTAAGCCGTAAGTCTCATTGTCATTCCTTAGTTGAAACTGATTTTCATCGATCTCGCCTTCTACATCCATCAGTCTTGTACAACATCACTGTCAGTTGTACTCTCAAAAGCAGAATTATTGAGCTCCAAAAGACTGACACTGGTATATTCCACATCAAGCGTAAGATGACAGAGCAAGAAACTACACAGTTCAGGATAGATGAAGAGGGTGTACTATGGTTCAAGGATAGGTTAGTTGTGCCTAAGGACCGAGAGCTTCGAAATGATATTATGTCTGAAGCACACTCCTCTAAGTTGTCCATCCATCCTGGCAGCAATAAGATGTATTATGATTTGAAACCGCTTTATTGGTGGACCAAGATGCGGAAAGAGATAGCTGCATATGTTGCTAGATGTGACACCTGTTGCAGAGTTAAAGCTGTGCACATGAAAGCTGGGCTACTTCAGCCACTTTCCATTCCAGGCTGGAAATGGGAAGAGATAAGTATGGATTTCATTGTCGGACTTCGTCCTACTGTCAAAAATCATAACTCTATTTGGGTAATTGTTGATCGTTTGACCAAATCAGCTCACTTCATCCCAGTGAGAGTGGACTATCGTCCCACTGACTATGCTGAGTTGTACTTCAATCAGATAGTCCGTCTTCATGGGATACCTCGTACTATCATATCTGACCGTGGTCCCCAGTTCACTGCTCGCTTTTGGGAGCACTTGCATCACCTTCTGGGAACCAAGTTAGTGAGAAGCTCTGCTTATCACCCCCAGACATCGGGTCAGACAGAACGAGTTAACCAAATCTTGGAAGATCTGTTGCGAGCATGCGTCATTTCATCCAAGGGTTCTTGGGAAAAATGGTTACCTTTAGCCGAATTCTCGTACAATAACAGTTATCAAGAGAGTATTAAGATGGCTCCATTCGAAGCTTTGTACGATCGTAGGTGTAGAACCCCACTAAATTGGATCGAATCTGGTGAGAGAAGATTTTATGGTATTGCTTTTGTTGAGGAAGCTGAGGAACAAGTCCGTACCATCCAAAAACATATGGCTGCAGCCCAAGCTAGGCAGAAAAGCTATGCGGATCGTCGTAGAAAACCACTCGAGTTTGAAGTTGGAGACTTCGTGTATTTGAAAGTTTCTCCAATGAAAAGTGTCCAACGTTTTGGTGTTAAGCGAAAACTTGCGCCAAGATACGTGGGTCCTTTTCAAATCATAGGCAAGAGTGGAGCTGTTGCGTACAAAATTCAGTTACCTCCAGAAATGAGTGCCATATTCAACGTCTTCCATGTATCTCAGCTTAAAAAGTGTCTTCGAGTTCCTGAGGAACAAGTTCCTTTAGGTGATATCAGGCTGGAATCCGACCTAACCTACGAAGAAAAGCCAGTCCGAGTGATCGATACTCAGGAACGCGTAACTAGAAGTAAAGTGGTTAAGTGGTACAAAGTGATGTGGAGTAATCAGGGAAGTGAGAGTGATGCTACGTGGGAACGGGAGGATTATTTGCGGGATGGTTATAAAGAATTCTATGAAAAATGGTACGCTTTCCAAATCTCGGGACGAGATTTTTATAAGGGGGGAGGGCTGTAACACCTCAAGTGTTTAGCTCCATAATTGCATTTGCATGACATAAGCATAAGCATGCATCATTCATGTTTGTTATTTTATGTGATGCAACACATGTGTTTATTTTAGGGTTGTTTGATTTATTTCATGAAGTATTTGATAGTTGGTGTAACCAAAAAGGTAAGGTAGCCAATCATGACCTACAACACCTTAGTTATACTTAGGATAACATTTGCAACAAGGTTCATGTTGACCAAAATTACAAAATTGCCCTCCAAGAGAAGTTTGACCACCATTTGACCCTAGAAGGCTCTAGTTTGACCAATTAAAAAGTCTAATTTAGAGACCTTGCATGGAAGAGCACTCTTAAGTAAAGTTGTAGAGAATTTCATGAGGAACAAAAGTTCTAATATGGCCATCTCATGAAAATGACCAGAGCATGCTCAAAAATGGCCCACAAGTCAGCTTGAGTGGTGATCAACACTTAGAAAAATTCTAAGTCTGGAAATTGGATTTTTCAGTTTCACTGTACCTCACTTTAGCAACTTGTAACTCACAAACCAGGCCAAACCAGTCCTGGAGCCAATTGACAAAGTTGTTGTCCACACATAGCTCTACAACATTGTCAATATCACCATCACCTGGTTCTCAATAGTTTAGGAGATTTGATGCCTAGAAAATCGGGTTTCAGTCGGCATAGTGACTGAAACTAAGTTTCAGTTTTCAGGTGACCCACTTTGGAGCTCTGTAGTTTCAAATCTAGGCCGAACCAGCCCAAACTCCAATTGACAAACTTGTAGTCCTCATGTAGCTCTACAATTTTGGTATTATCATCTTCTTCTAATTCGAACTGGTTTGGGAGATAATCGGTGTTGAACTTGCCCTGTCAGTCGATACCTTTGAGCTCTGAAACGAAACGTTCAGACAACGACGGCCGCGGCCGACCGCGTCGTGGCGCTCGGGCAGAGCCCGGTGGCCGCGTGGCGCGCGTGTTCTGCCGACGCCCCACGTCGCCTGCGAGCTCAGCATGAAGACCAGGACGACCCGCTTCCCCCTCCATTTCCATCGCCCTCCTTCCCCAGCTCACCGGTAAGGCGACCGAGCGTCCTCCGCCCCCACAGCCGGCTCCGCCGCCTTCGGTTGTGCCAACCACCGCGCCACCACACCCGAGAGCTCACGAACAACACCGCCTGACCATACACTACAACCTCCGCACATTGGGTCAGCCGTTGGGTCAAGGTAGAGGGCAAATCACCCAATCAAACCTCGGCGGTGCGGAGCTCCGCCATGGCCGCCGCCATTGCGAGCTCACCACCGACGTCCTCTTTCACCCTCCTCTCTCTGTGGTCAGCGTTCGGAATAGTGTAGGCCTTCCTCTAGCCCTAGGCATGACCTTACAGTGGGATGCGACGTCACCGGAGCGGAACACGACGACCACCGTCGTCGCGCTCACCGCACCGCGTCACGGCACTCCATGGCCAGGGTAGTTAGGACCTCTTCCAAACCTCCTTTCTACCTCAATAGATTCGCCCGGGCGTAGTGTAGCTCGTACCGAGCTTAGATATGGCCGTGCGGCCTCACCGGCGACGGCATACCCTCACCCGACCCTCATCGGCCGCCGCTCACGACGGCGAGCCCTCCCACTCCAACCTAAGCTCTTCCACTAGCATGAATCGAAGCGTTACGGAACAGGGAACGCGTGGGTGAGCTCGATTTTTCCGGGCGAGCTTCCCTCCGACGAGCTTGGGCTCGCCGGAGCTCACGGCTGCCGCTCCCCTGTCTCTGGTCGCTGACCGCGGGGGCCCGCCCGTCAGTGTCGCGCGCGGGCGGGAGCGCTGAGCGGGCCGCGCGCGCGAGTGTGTGGGCCGATTTTCTCCGGGCCGGCCCAGTCGTCCGAAATGAAATTCATTTTTATTATTTTGTCACTGATTTTTGTACAAGTTGGAAAAATATAGATCTAGGGTTTTAATGATCCAAAAATCATGAGATAAATTTTATTTGGGTCTACATAATGTGTAGTATTTTAGAAAAATATGGATCTGGCATGAGATGTTTAAAGTCTGTAAGAATTTAATAGATCCTTTAAATGTGTTTTGGAATGCATGCAAATTTGTTAAATTTATAACTTGAGCTGTAGTGTTCCATAAATCATGAAATTTGGTGGGTAGGTTACTCTATGCTAGCCCTAGCTCTGGTAAAAATTTGGGCATCAGTGATTAAGTAACTTCCAAGTTATAATGCTATCTTGTTATTCTAGGAAATACTAAAATGAATTTTTGTAATTTTTCTACATGTGCAATGTTCTTATAAATTTTTGGAGAAATGTCTTGGTACCCTAGAGTGTCCAAGAAAATTAAGAAATCTGTTGTTTGACACTTTTGACTATGCTTTGTTATTTATACAAAAATCAGCCTTTTTGGCTTGGGAATTTTGTGTAGGAAGTTCCTGTAAATAAATTGAGTTCAAAATTTTACAGTAGTCTCTTTGTGGGTCAGAGAGTCCCCTGTAATTTTTGTAGAATTTTAGGAGCAGTTTACACATATGTTTGAAATTCCACTTAATTACTTAAGTAAATTGAGAAATGGGTTTAAATAAATGTTCTAGGTGGGCACACCTTACTTCCTGGTGTCTTTGTGATATTTGTGAACTTGTAGTAGCATTAGTTTGGTTTTAGAGAATGTTTGCCACATCAATAAATATTTAACCTTTGTAATTTTAGGTTTTCTGGACAGCTAAGTAGTAATTCTAAATTTGGCTTTGATAAAAATTGGTTGCTGGACAACTTGTAAATACCAAAGTTGGAGTAAACTTGATGAACTAGCTTGTGTTAAAATTTTGGAAGCATTTGGCTTAGTAGTTTGAGAGTTACTGTTGTTTAAAGTAGCAGTTCAAAATCTGCTACTCTCTGTGTTGGAGAAGACAGATTCTGGAACTTGTGAAGTTTGACATGGAAAACTTAGGAGTTTGGAGTTGAGGTCTGAAAATGAATTGTAGTACATTTCTTAGGCTTTCCAGATTGCCTTAGATCATATCTTTTGGAATTGTAAATCTCCAGTTGTGATAAAAACAAGTAGCTGCTGTCCAGAATGCTTACTGTGGTGTTTTGCTGATTGATATGGTGTGATATCCTAAGACATGCTACTTTTGTAATTGTTAGGTGTTAGGGCCTTAACTGAGGATGAGCAGCTTTATCTTAGGTTAAGTAGATTGGGTGAGTATTTCTCTACCGGAGAGGAAATTTGCACCTACTCTTTTGAAGTGATTTGAGTAGAGCATTAAATTGTTGTAATGCATTCCATTCCGAGCATATTGCATCTTTCGTTATGCATCCATGGTATTTATTGTGCATTCATGCAATAGGTGTACCGGAGGGAGTGACACTTCTCGAATTCGAACAAGCGATACCGGAGGAGGTGCTGAGTCAACCGGAGGAAGTAGCAGAAGAACCCAACGTCGGGGAAGCTCCGTCAGAAGATCTACCCGAGTGCCCTGACCACCGGCCTTCAACTTTTCTGAAAGGCAAGCCCCGGTGCATGCTGAACCTACTGATTTATAAATTAATCTTGAGTACTTTTAATTGTTTACTGCATTAAGTTGTAGGAGTTATATGAAAACACTTGTTGCATTATACCTGTCCTTGTCCAGATATCGTACTTAATCCTATATTAGGTTTAGGCACGTGTCAATGCTTAGCCCTGCTTAGTACGGTAGAAGTCGGGTGATTTCCGGTCATCCGCGAGATGTAGGAAGGAGTCACGAGTGGCTTTATGGCTATCGTGGATGGAACCATGCTTAAAAATGAAATTGAGACCGGGCGGGAATTCGATAGTACAGCCGCAAGACACTTCACGTCTTGGGTGTGGAGCTATACCCGTCTGAGTCGTTTAAGGACCGATTCGCTGTACGTCCTTGAGTCATGTTGAACGCAGTCTAACACTTAGTTGGCCGGATAACCCGTTCCGACCGCGAAGCCGAGTAATGTGGTTCAGGCCGGGAATCGAATGGTAGGTTGCTTCTTGGAGGAGAGAAAGGATGTGCTTGGGGACATTGGCGTGAGACCAAGGGGGGGTTAGAGTCCCTATCACCTGGCAGAGTGTCGCCCTTGGGGTCGCGACATTATTCGGACCCGCGATTCCTGAATCATATGAAACGGTGGCCTGTGCGACCCTGGCAGGGGTCTGCACGGTGAGTGTTAGAAATACCCCTCCAGCTGGATAGGAATTCGATTCGAATCGCCGTCGCTCCCGGTTAGTGAGCACTTGACTTGAGCAGCGGCAACGTAGATCTCATTAAATGAACAGATGGTTAAGTAAATGATATGATGTTGCCGAAATGATATACCTGCTATGGATATAATAATAATGTTATTTGATTATACTCAAGTGAATGTTTAGTACAGGTGCTAAGATAGATGACAGGTAAATGCTAAAAATAACTGCTAGTACATGTTATAAGAGTTTCAACTACTTATGCCTTTATGCAAACTGTGGTGTCAGCTGGCCTCTTGTGTAAGCCTTGCATAATCCTTGGTGTCACTTTATTTCTGGTTTTTGACGGGTAAGTCTAGCTGAGTACATTCCAGTACTCAGGGTTTATTCCCTCCTGTTGCAGATGACATGCTTTATCAGGGCTTCTGCAAGACTTGTCTCCACCCTGCGGGTGAAGAAGACTAGATCACTTGGGCGTGATCGTCTTTTATGTACTTTCCTCATGCTTTTGCGGGTTGTGGATCATCAAGACTGGCAGTAGTTAAATAACTGGTGTGCGTGTTATGCTTCCGCTACTTTCAAACTTGGTTTGTAATAATTGCTACTCCGTAGTGTAAACTTATTTCAGAACTACTTGTGGAATGTATCGTATGATGTTGCATGTTGAATGATGCGATCCTGGTTGTAAGCAGTTTGGTTTGAAATCCTTCGTGATTTCGATTGACTACCGGGATTATATGGGCTCAAGTTTGAAAATTTGAGCGCTTCGGTGCTTGTTTTCGTACTTGTGCTCTTATAATTTGGTCGGTTCTGTTACAGAATTGAAGCAGGAGCTCTAAAGAGCCTTCCCTCCCGCCCCTTGTCTCTGCTGTTGTAGTTCATGGGTCGCGTGGTTGGGCGGCTTCGCCCTGTCACATTCAATGCAAAGGGCAACGAGGCAACGTCCCTACTGTAACAGGCTGTTGATGCCAGGCACGCGCGTGCACCTGCACGGGAATCCTAGTGCCTACAAGATGAATGGCCACCGCATGTCATTCCTCGTCACTCTACTATCCGAGTAGCCAAGATTTCAAATGGCTGGACCTTTTGTGATCCTGTGAAGGAGTCCCTCCATCTAGAAAAGAACATAACTACAGGTTGCATGCTAGTAAGAGTAGTTCACATTTGACCAAGTTTATAGTGAATACTGTTGGTATTTATTAACGCACATAGAAAATTCCACAATTGCACGGAAACCGTTATAGCTTTTACCCAGGAGTATTACAGAGTATCGTATTTATCCACAGGGCAACAATGGTTAAAAAAACTGATAGTTCTCCATCATGTGTTTACTAACTTAGTATATCAACTAGACTAAAGTGGGGGTAAGTGGTAAATGATATGAGTTATGAATAATGACACACATAGGAGATTCTATAATAAAAGAGTAGTTTAGTTGAGAGGACAATGGGAGAGTTCAAGGTTCCTTAATACTTCTCTATTACTTTGGTTCTGTTCTAGTCTAAACTAGATGATAACTAGAGCATGGTCATACATAGCGATAACACACAATAACACTTTGGGACATCAGAACACTAGCCACAGAAAGGGATGAGAAAGGCACTAGGAAGCTCTGACTATGGTCCTACAAACATCAACCTGAATGTGGTGGAATACGTCGGCCATCAGGGCTGTCGCCAGCTGGGGCTACCACAACTATCCATGAGGTTGAGTACAATATTAGGTAACCTATAGGCTAGACACCACGTCTATGCTATCGATTACTACTCTAATCATGTACCATAACTAGAGCACTCGATGCGAGCGGAGATCCCATGCTAAGGTGTAACAACTATCCTAACCATACACATGAAAGGCATAAAGTAAATAGAGAAGATAAATATATTAAAGCATAAGTCTTGCAAAGGTAAGATACAAAGATATACCAGACCTCCAAAGATTCCTCTAGAACCTGAGCGTAGCTCAACTCTCCCTAACTCTCAAGTTCCTAATCTACTACATTTGAGATTCTAGCCCTAATCCTCCTAGTGTTGCCTTGATCCAAAGAGATGAATATGAATTAGGGTTTTCAGGGATGGCTTTGCCTCAGAGGGTACAAGGCTATATATATAGGGGGTAGCATCAATTCTGGACCCTCGGATCAAACCAACCTTGAGCAATGGCATAGATTGGATCTCAATGGCGGTGGGGAACCGACATAACATGGAGGGGCTGACATTGTTGTCCCGCAGGTCGGCTGACCTAGGGGGAGGTCGGCCGACCTAGCTCAGTGACAAGTGGGCCCCTCCTTTGGTGGGTTGCCTTCTGGATTCTTCTAGAGTGGATATTCGTAGGTGCCACGGGTCGAATCTCTTTCTAATGTTGGTTTGCTTGTTTGGAGAGTATGATAGTGGTCCCATCGTAGTTTTTCTAAATAATTCCTCCTGCAATATATAAATCACCAAAGCTCATGGAATTCATTAGTTTAAACCCCTAAACCTATGTTTGGTGATGAAATTAAGTGTATATGTAGGTTATGTTGACGGTTTATAATTGACATTAACTACCGTCAACAAGCTCCCCTAAACTTAACCTTTGCTCATCCCTGAGCAAAGCTAAACTCAACAATGGATTAGGAGTTGCTACAATGCTTTCACGCCTCAAAAGTACACATGCGTTCAATCAAGAATTCCCCTCTGGATTATAATAAATTGATCTAACTTTCAAACTTACCCATATTACCTTCAACCATGGGACTTCTCAGCCTTCACTTGGGTCTTGAGCAATTGAAAGACAGAACAATCAAGTCAAGCACTATGTCTTGAGTTCTTTGTTTAACCGTTGTTCTAGAGTTTTTATAGGTTTTCAAAATAAAACTCAAAGATTCCATTGTATGACACTCACAAGTCTCTCAATATATGTGGTATTTGTGGATCCTTACCAAGGCAGAATAATGATGTCATGCCTTCTCTTACCCTAAAACTAAGGCTTTATGTGGAGCTCATAGGTGTGGAGATAGCACATACATACTTGCAAAGCATATATTGTAAAGTCAAACAATGGATCTAGAGAAACGAGTCATACAATCAAATCAAAAGGTGCATGTGTGTGGATATGTATGTGGAGTGGATATATGTATAGTGGCGATGGTGAAAGCCTAATTCTACTTTTCTCCTTGAAAAATATCTCTCTTCTTGGAATTTGGAAATATTTGAGATAACTTGGGCTATACATATATTTTTTCACTCATGGCGGGCATCGAAGTACCCATTGTTTTCTCTCTCACAGTGGGCAACTTTGAACCCATTTTTTTTTGGAGTCATCGAAGTACTCTAGTGTCACTTGAAAAAAGATAAATAGTAGCTCAGACCTTCTCATATCATATCCGTCAATTGCTTAGACTTAGATCAAGCATATGCTACCCACGAGTTTCAAGTTCAAAGTAAACCCTTATATCAAAACAATCTTATCCAAAACTCGGCAAAATTTGAGGCTAAAAACTAGATTCTTAAAAGGAATTACAACAGAGCAACTATTCATCATTTCCATGCTTAGAGATTATCTTCAAAGTCTATTTTTATTTATTCAATTCTTAACAACAAGAAGTATACTAGATCACACTCTACTATTATAGAAAATCTACTATAAAGATAAATTTTTATTTTGTTTTTCGTTATGCATCTTTTTTTTAGCTACTAGAAAAACAAACTTAATCAAACCAAAAAGCGAAAGAAGTACTTATCTAGATACACGGGGATGCCCTTCCCCAAGCTATATGTTGATGTAGTCGTTTGATCTTGCAGTGTCATGTGAGCCATACTAATAGTGGTGATGTACTTCCTCCAACGGAGCATCGATTGATGTTGATGACTGTTGAGGCAGTGCTCCAATAGTGGATAGAACATCCACACGCCTGTCAACTCATCTTGATCCTTCAAATCCTGTGAAACTCAAATAGACAACAAAACTCGTGGAATAGATTAAGCGTTAGTGGTTAACCACCTAAGCCTCAATTGCCTAGAGCTTTTATGAGTTTTCCTTTAAGCAACATTTTAGCAGGATCTCTTTCTCAATATTTTTGGATTTTTCTTTTTATATGCAAAAAAACTTGTAAAAGAAATATGAGTATATATATTTTTATTTTTATGCCACCACGGTGAATACTCTTGTGGGTTTTTACACACCACATAAGATTATTCACATGGAGCTTAGGATTTTTAATGTAGTGTGGCAAATAATATTTTTATTTTTATTTTTATTTTTATTTTTATTTTTATTTTCTTTTCTAATGTAGATATAGTAAAGTAAATATGCTAAAGGAAATGATTAAGCCATGCAGGAAAGTAAATATGGATAACTACCGATTTTACCTCCCGACAAGGGTTCAGTGTTTTGAGTCTGTCGAACTGGACTTCTTGCCATGTTCATTCTTTAGGTGCATCATTTGATCTCAAAGATGGAGACCTTGATGAATGTGCCTCTTGAGATGGTGACCTTGTGGATGGTGTCACTTTCTCCCTTGTATTTAGCTTTTCTTTATACCATCCGATCCTAGAGATGAGGATGCAGACAGTTGCATGCTCTTCTTTCATCAACCTTTCTTGATTTTTGTTGATTCTTGGTCAATGATTGGATGCTCACTGGAGATGCAAACTCAAGTTCCTCCTTGATGGTCTTTGATTTCCAATGGCGTGGTGAGAGTTCTTCTTCTTTGTTTGATAGTGATATGCCAACCTTCTTGATGATCAAGGAACCTCATTGATACTTTCATGAAAGCTTCATCTCCAATGACTTAAGGATGTCATCTTGCAACTGTGGTTGTTCATGGTCTCATGAGACATAGTCGGCAGTCCACCAATGATTGATGTTTGTTGACACAAGGATGGATGCCATGATGTAGTGGCATCTTCTCATCCTTGTCCTTACTGCCGACGTGCAAGATGGTGCCTTTGAAGATGATGAAAGCAGATCTTAGATTGGCCAATATGACGTGAGTTACACCCTGCTTCTCATTGGCATCCTAGCTTGAGTTTGGGAAGACTCAATGCTAGGTTTTCTTCAACATTGCTCATAGCCTGTCACTCTGTTCATCCACTTCCTTTGAGTGAGTGCTTTTGTTGTAGATCTTGTTGTATGACACTTGTCTCCTTCTTTGTTTCATCACTGAAGTGGTGGTTTAGTTTGGGGTATGCAGGTTCATACCAAACCATGAATAGGTACAGCGTAGATTCATTCTTTCCTACAAAATGTTAATGGACACATACCCGAGGGGATGCAACAAATTTGAAATATGGGTCGTTGTCCACAATTTATATGAATTTCACCTATGCTATTGAAAGATAGTTTTAGGATTTCTTAGCATAGATTTCATTTATCATGTTTTAAATTTTATTTGTTTGCTACATTCTAGCATGGTTCAAGGCAAAGATAACTTGTAGCAAAAGGCAAAGTGAATGATCTTTGATACTTACAGTTCTTCCTTCCATGAAGAATGAGCTGTGTCTTCTTTGTGCAAAGTTATTTGGAGTTCATCATATGCCTTGCTTCATCTCCGGCGTGAGTTCATCTCGGGACTTTCCCAAATTGGATTTGAGAGTTTCTTGCAAGGGTTAGTCAAACAAGATAACTAGGTTCTACACAAGCAATTTTTAGTTCAATAACCAAACCAAACTCCATGTCTAATTTGACTAAAGCAGGCTATTTAACATAAGCACCATGCTTAATTTAAAAGCCTATGGAAGTATGATTAGTACTTCCAAACCAAAACTTACTAGCATAGAAAAAGGAAGCATGAAAGCATACAGAGATTTACTCAAATAGAGATGAAAGAGCATGATCATGGTGAGGAATATATTTTTTTTTCTTTTAAATGCAAGCGATATGGATGCATGCAAGGAACTAAACATGCTATGGATTTGGTATGAGAAAATTCAAACTAAATGAAGTGGATGCAGGGATTATTCAAAGTAAACATGTAGTGGGATGCAAAAATTAAAAGATAACTACTCAAAAAGTTTAAAGTCCATGAGCAAGACTATCTCACCTTTCTTGATCAAACTTACCATGACTCACAAGATGGAATTTGTGAGTAGTGCAGCATCTATATTCGTCACTTGTGATGTGATTTGAATTCTTGTGACGGCGACCATTTTCTCCAATCTAAACATGGTTAGAATAATATATATGTGTATACAAACCTGTGAGATCGCAGGGCTCCAGTGTTGATGAATCATGAATGATCAAGCACCCTGGGTTCTTCAATGTTTCTTCTTCTTATCTTTTTCTTGTGGAAGCTTGCTGGAAGGACAAAACGACGTCTGTTGTCTTATCTATTCCACAATTCAATAGAACAGGGGTAATCCTACTAAAGCTAGTGGTACACTAAATTAGCAGACATCAAGATCAATATCAAAATCTTTTACGCCAATTGCTTCTCTAGCAACGGGGGTAAAAAGTTTGTTGGTATTTATTAACACACACAGAAAATTCCACAAGTGCACGGATACTATTATAGCTTTTACACGGGAGTATTCCAGAGTATCGTATTTATCCACAGGGAAACAATGGTAAAAGAAATTGATAGTTCACCATCATGTGTCTATTAACTTAGTATATCAACCAGACTAAAGTGGGGGTAAGTGGTAAATGATATGAGTTATGAATAATGACACACACATAAGAGATTCTATAATAAAAGAGTAGTTTAGTTGAGAGGACAATGAGAGAGTTCAAGGTTCCTTAATACTTCTCTATTACTTTGGTTCTGTTCTAGTCTAAACTAGATGATAATTGGATCATGGTCATATATAGCGATCACACACAATAACACTTTGGGACATCAGAACATTAGCCACAGAAAAGGGATGAGAAAGGGGCTAGGAAGCTCTGACTATGGTCCTACAAACATCAACCTGAACGCAGTGGAATACGTCAGCCATCAGGACTATCACCACCTAGGGCTACCACAACTATCCATGAGGTTGAGTGCAATCTCAAGTAACCTATAGGCTAGACACCACATCTATACTATCGATTACTACTCTAATCATGTACCATAACTAGAGCACTCGATGCGAGCAGAGATCCCATGCTAAGGTGTAACAACTATCCTAACCATACACATGGAAGGCATAAAGTAAATAGAGAAGATAAATATATTAGAGCATAAGTCTTACAAATGTAAGATACAAAGATATACTAGACCTCTGAAGATTCCTCCAGAACCTGAGTGTAGCACAACTCTCCCTAACTCTCGAGTTCCTAATCTACTACATTGGAGAGTCTAGCCCTAATCCTCCTGGTGTTGCCTTGATCTGAAGAGATGAATATGAATTAGGGTTTTTAGGGATAGCTTTGCCTCAAGGGGTACAAGGTTGTATATATAGGGGGTAGCATCAATTCTGGACCCTCGAATCAAACCAACCTTGAGCAACAACGTAGATTGGATCTCAATGGCGGTGGGGAACTGATGTAATGAGGAGGGGTTGACATCGTGGTCCCACAGATCGGCCATCCTGGGGGAGTTTGGCTGACATGGCTCAGTGACAGGTGGGCCCTTCCTTCAGTGGGTTGCCTTCTGGATTGTTCTAGAGTGGATATTCGTAGGAGCCGCAGGTCGAATCTCTTTCTAATGTCGGTTTGATTGTTTGGAGAGTATGACAGTGGTCTTGGCGCTGTTTTTTTGAATAAATCCTCCTGCAATATATAAATCACCAAAGCTCGTGGAATTCATTAGTTTAAACCCCAAAACCTATGTTTGGTGATGAAATTAAGTGTATATGCTGATTATGTTGACGGTTTATAATTGACATTAACTACCATCAACAAATACTATTCACATTTATGGCTCTAAAATAATTTATTATGATAATACATTCACTGTTGGACGGAGGGATAATACAGTGTGGTCCAGTCTAAGCAGTCAAGATAGTAGGGCAGATGGAGGAGTGAGATGTGTCCAGCCCGGTCAGATTTACAATGCTCAGACATCACAACGCTTCTAAGGCAAGATTGAAGATTTTTTCCCAACCGCTGCGCGTCGCCTCGGGTGCCATTGTGCTCCCTCGGGAGTCACAACCGTATTTACCAGATAAGGCATGTATGACTAGAGATGCAGGCATTGCCACTCATCCTCTACAAAAACAGAGCATGAATCCTCCACTGATGTCTCAGTGAAGGCGTGTTTTTACTTGTTAGCCCCCCACTTATGTCCCTACAATGTGTGCTCACTCCTTGCGTTTGTGACAACACCAGAAACATAGAAAAAAGAAAGCCCCCATGAGAGGAGAATGAGAATAGAGATATAGCAGCAAGGATTCCTCAAGATTATCAAGTTCCCTAGTTGGCACGGCAGGGCTATAAGAAGACATGGCAGGACCGAGCCAGTGCGGCCTGGAGTGCTTCAAGATCCTTCTTCCAGGATGTCACACCCGGCCCAATTTGGAATTTGGCCCATAGTGGCCAATGTGAATGTTATGAGATATTGTGGAGAGTTTAGTCCCACCTTGGTTGCTTAGAGTGGGATAAACCAACATATAAGGCTTCTAGAGTCCATCTCACCATCCCCGGGTTAATCCTTTTACGTGAAGCGAGGACGAAAGCGTAAGTGGGATGGTGGGAGGTGTGGTTCATTCAGTGTGCAGAGTGGATCTGAGCCGTTTGGACTCTAGGGCGTTACAAAATGGTATCAGAGCCGACCTTCGCAGCCACGGGCGTGTGCGGGCCAGGGGCTGGGCATGGGGTTCATTGCGCGTGTAGGCTCTGCGGAGTGCACGGCGTGGCACATGTGCCGGCACTGGGCGCACGGTCGCGTGTGCTAAGAGGGAACGTTCCTGGTTATCGTTTGCCTAATTATGGGTATGTTGGGCCCGACGAGGGTGTCGGGTTCTTTGAGGGGGGGTGTATGTCACACCCGGCCCAATTTGGAATTTGGCCCATAGTGGCCAATGTGAATGTTATGAGATATTGTGGAGAGTTTAGTCCCACCTTGGTTGTTTAGAGTGGGATAAACCAACATATAAGGCTTCTAGAGTCCATCTCACCATCCTCGGGTTAATCCTTTTACGTGAAGCGAGGATGAAAGCGTAAGTGGGATGGTGGGAGGTGTGGTTCATTCAGTGTGCAGAGTGGATCTGAGCCGTTTGGACTCTAGGGCGTTACACAGGAACATATGCAGAAAAATTGGTAAGTGCCCTTTTTGTGTGTGCTAAATCTGATCTGGTGGGGTTTGCCATTGGGAATGAATCACTCCCTCTATCTGGCTATGTCAATCATGGTGCACATAGAAGCTGCTGACTGTGATGGCTCGGGCTGTCAGAGCTCATCGGAAACTCGAGTTTTATCTAGACAATGAGCAGGGTCTGGCCCAATGGAAGGTGGAGATGTTCCCTAATGACATGAATGGTGGCCACTTGTACCTCTGCCAGGGATGGAAGCACTTTGCCCATGCCCTTGACCTCCATGATGGGTACTCTCTTGTATTGCGGTACGACGACCACTCACAAATTAACGTTAAGGTCTTCGACCTTACCACCTACCGCAAGTAGTGCACATACAACTCCGAGGCCGGCGGTAGTAGTCTCTCCCTACCATTCGTGAAATCGAGGAGTTTTGTAGTGATCCTAAAGAAGTACCCCCTCAAAACGAAGTATCTGGTGAGCACTCGCGTGAGACGCAGAACGTACCAATGTTGCAAGTTACTATTGTCGTCTTTCTCATCAATCTTTTTTTGTGCGGGGCAAAGAACGTGCCAGTGGACTTCGAGTGAGTGCACGGCTATGGGCAGCAGGACATGGTCAAGCTACAGATGGCTAGGCAGTCCTAGTTTGTGGGCTTGTAGAGGACCATCATGAACAAAGTCTTGCGCACATCGTTCAAGATCGGGTGGGGTGAGTTCTACACTACCAACGACCTCAATGTCGGCAACGCCTGCTTCTTCAATGTGATTCATGAATCCACCTATAGCATTGATGACGATGAGGAATGGGAGGAGGAGTAGGAGGATGATGAAGCTAAGCTCAAGGTGGAGGTGCGCATGATGAACGACGGATGAAGGCGGTGCACTTGGCGCAAGAGTTGACAATATTTGTATTTTGTCAATTCATCAAAACTATTATCTGGCCTATCAAGATTTTTATGTATCGGACTGTCTTGGCCCTGTTTGGATGGACTGCAACTAGTTAGCTTTGGCCCCTGATAGTTGCCACCACTATATTTTGTTGTTTCATAAAAACTATTGTCCGGCCTGTCAAGATATCTAAGTATCAGACTATCTTAGGCCCAGTTTGGATGGACTGCGACTAGTTAGCCTTGGCCCCTAATAGTTGCCATCACTGTATTTTGTTGTTTCATCAAAAACTATTATCTGATCTATCAAGATTTCTAAGTATCGGACTGCCTTTGGTCTTGCTTGGATGGACTACAACTAGTTAGCCATGGCTAAAAAATAGCCACCTAAAAATTAGCCAATTAGTTGTTTTATTAGTCCATACCTGTTTGCGTCCTGGACTAATTGTTGGGTTCTATAGACTAGAACTAGTTGTTACCCTCTAGTAGTTGGGTTCTATGGACTAGTTGGATGGCCCCTGATAGTTGCCATCACTGTATTTCATTGTTCATCGACGCGTAGTGATTCAGATCATCTATATTTCATAGGGTTAAACTGTCTTAGGCTCCAAAAAAATTCAACATCTATACCCTAGTGTCCTCTGATTAGAAAGGGCGATCACCATTAGTATATTACAAATCATAAAGAGAACCAGAAAGAAATCTGCAGGCAAAAGCAACCAACAGGGGCTCGAAATTAAACCAGTAACCAAATGACCAACGGACCTAAACTACACCATGCTCGACAGAGTTTAACCCACCTAAAATAAAGTTCGACAAAAGCTAACATAGAGATGCATGCAAATAAGAATTCACATACGTTCCTCGCACTGATCAAACCTAGTAATGACTACTAGTACTACTAATACGTCCCACAGATCAATGGTCGAGGCAGGCATGCAGGATCTCGTCCACGTTCACCTTCGCTAAGACGGCGTTGGCGGCCGACTCGTAGCTTGTTGGCGGTCACTATTGCACATCTAGAACCGCCAATTATAATCCAAAATAGGAGAAATGAACAAACTTTTAATGCATATACTTTGACCTTGTTCCACTTGTTTTCAAAGAAATATGTTTTACAAGACACATGCCCAAAAACAAGTGAAACTGCACAAAATAAAGAAGAAAGCGCAGAAAAGAAGACACATTTTTAGAAATGCGCAAACAAAAGAGAAGGAGGAAAGCCTACCTACACATTTACATGGACCGAAGCACCGCCATGGAGGAGGACCAGGTCTAGCCTAGAGCCCACCAGAGCGAGGCGGTGCCGAGTAGGGCCAGCCAGGGTGCGGCTACACCCTGGGTGCACCTGCACCCCTAGAACTGCCTCTTAGGCCCACCTCGCTCAGGTGGTGCAATCAATGCAGGGGCTTGTCAGTTTTGGTGGTTTCCATATTTTGCAGCCCCAAACCATCATGACTCTAGTATAAATAGATAGGGTAGGCTCTCCTCTCACACACACATCATTTGGGCTACACACCTCACCTCCACTTGTATTCTCTTTTTCATAGTTTTAGAAGTAGTTGTGAGCAAAGGCAAGAGCTACTAGGAGAGCTTGTCTCCTTGGAAGAAGAGCAACACTTTGGTATAAATACAATGAGTTCTTCCAAGTGCAAGTTTTCATCTTTATCATATAGTAATGCATATGAACTAGAGTATAGTCTTGATCATGTTATAATCATGATATATGAACTAGTCTATAGTTTGTATGCTATGATCTTGACATGTTCATCATCGTTCTTCAACGTTCATATGATTTGTATGAGTAGAAGTAGGGTTAGGTTGGGGTGGCGATTTGTTTTTCCTTTGGGTTTGCCTATATTCTTTACCTATCGATCCGTAGGGTCAGGGACCTAGGGGGTATAGATAGTTTCTTGGTACATAGGTGTGGTGTCAGGTACATGGGAACCTGTAGATATGACAATATCCCATGGTTGAGGGGTAGGCGGTAGGTGGTGACAGCCCTATCTGTCCCTTGTAATCCCCCACGTTCGGGTATTGTGTAGGAGTCTTAAAGTCTATCGCGCTTGATGGCGACCAATGCTCGAAGATCTCACTGTCCATCTTAAACTTAGCTCTGACTCTATTCATATAACATGTATGATTATCAACTGTTCTTTGCACGGCTATATTAGAACATGCCGGCTCCACGTAGGAACATTCTTTTATTCGTTGTTTTCCTTTTATCCTTGAGGTTAACCAGATGTGTGTCCACTATCCTCGAAATACCGTTTTTACCCTTGTCATAAGCTATGTCCATCCTGCAAGTATGTAATCATGTTTATACTAATGCTAGATACAAACACCTTGCCCTCCTTTGGGAAAATATAAATAACAATACCTTGGAATACTCCTAGGTAAAATGCTACAATGATAGTTTCGTAAGCTTGCGGATTTTGGTTTGTAAACATATTAGGACTATCATGATTGGTGTTTCTAAGTACCATTACCCAAAGACTTTAATTTCCAACATGCATACGTGCCAGTGCTGAGGGAATACACTCCTGAGTAGTAATGGTTAGGAACGCCAACCAGGCATTTCTATGTCTCATTACCTTGCAACTGTAAACCCTTAACAATGCACTGGTGCCGATGTTAGGGAACTACATTCTTGAGTAATGATGTTTAGGAATGCCAATTAGGTATTTCTACTGTCATTACCAGTGATAGACTTAAAACCTCCTCACTTGGTGATTGCATTAAGAAATGCCAACAAGCATTTCTGGCATAAACAATGATGCATGCATGTAGTGGTAGCCATAGTTTATGCAGGATAACTTTGCTTGTTTTCTTCCTCTTTTTGGTGGAATGAAAATAGGATAGTGTATGAGTGGTTTTGACCTGCTGAACAACTACCTCGATAATCCAGAGGCACTTCTAAGGAAGAACAGGTCTGTAAGGTCCTAAATGGCTAGAGGGGGGTGAGTAGCCTATTTAAAATTCCACAAGCTTCACTAGACAAGTGAGTTAGTAAAACAAACGACGTAGCAATTCTAGCACTAGCTCACTAAGCTATGCAAGCCACCTACACAAGTATAGTTCAAGGCTAAACACTAACCACACCAACAACTAACTCTACTCCTAATCAAGAACAAAACTACACAAGCTAGAGACAAAGAAAAACAAGCTACACAACTAGCAAGGTAGATAAGTAAGCAAAGGAGTGAGCTAGTATTGTTATACCGACATTGATGAGTAGAGATATGTCTAATGAACCAATCAATCAACGCAATCACATACACAAGATGAAATCCTCGGTAAAGAGATGACACAAGATTTTTTACCGAGGTTCACTTGCTTCTCGGCAAGCTAGTCCTCGATGTGGTGATGCACCCACTTGATGGATTGCGAGCTAATTGACTATCAAGAGTCAAACCCTCAGCGGGTGCCGCACATTCACTCACAAGATGGGGATCCTCCAAGCCACGAGCTCCACTAGAGTAGCCAATTCACGAACTCCCATAGGGAAGGCTCAAGAACCCCTCACAATCACTTGGTGAGGCTTGAAACAATCTCCAATCACGAGCTCAACTCCACCGCTGCTCCAAGCCATCTAGGATGTCGGGAAACACCCAAGAGTAACAAGAAATCCACAGCTAACTCAAAGATCAAGTGCCACTAGATGCAAATCACTAAGCAATGCACTTGAATCTCACTCAATCTCACTAGAGTATGCAACCAAGCAAGGAGATGAGTGGAGGGGAAGTTCTCTAACTCAAAGTATGTCTCAAGTGTTCAATGAGTCAAGAGAGAGGTCCCAAAACTGGCCAAACATATATATATAGAGATACCCCTTCGAATAGAGCCGTTGGGCAAAAATCGAGGGCACCGGACGCTCTGACGCATAGGCATCGGATGCACTCAGCAGCGTCCAGTGCACCAAATCTCGCCACGTGTCTCGCGTGTTCAAAGTTCAATGGTCGTTTCAACGAGCACCGGACACGTCCGATGCCCAGCACTCAGTGTCTGACGCCAAGCGTCCGATGCACTCCACTAAGCAACCAGAGACAATTTTCGCTCACCGGACACGTCTGACGGTGGGTCAACGGATGCCACTGTGTCCGGTGCACATGAGGGTTCAAAGAAGCTACTGACGTCACGTGGCCACCGGACGCATGAACAGTACCACTTCAGCGTCCGGTGCAGCAACACCGGAGCGTCCAATGCTTGGTTCCAGCGAGGTTGTAGCACGGCGTATTCATCGGACGCATGGCCAGCGTCCGATGCTCTAAGAACCAGAGTCTGGTGCTCCCAAAGCCAGCGTCCGGTGCACCCGAAGCCAACGTCCGGTGCACTAAAAATAGTGAAGAACACTTCTGAAAATTCACCGTGCCAAACCCATCTCTACTGCTCAAACTCCACCTCCTTTACAAATGTGCCAACACCAACAAGTGTTCACCACCTTGTGCACATGTGTTAGCATTTTCACAATCATTTTCTCAAAGAAGTTAGCACCACACTAGATCCTAAATGCATATGCTCAAGGATATGGACCTAGTAGCACTTGATTCATGAGATGACCGTGATTGCCCCTCTTGATAGTCGACTATCAATCCTAAACCTGATCAATCACTTCTCTACTCATCTAGAGACCAAAAAAATAAAATCCTACCATTATACCTTTGCCTTGATCATCTCATTCCATGTCCATCACCATTATCTCCAAGTTCATGCTCCTTCTCCTTCATCACTCGTGTTGCTATGCCTAACTCAAATCACTTGACACAATAGCATTAGCAACTTGGTGTCATTAATTACCAAAACCAAACTTGGGCTTTCAAGGTCTCATGCCTCTTCTTCTTCTGCTACTCCACCGGCAGTCGAATCATTCACTCCCATACCATCCACTACTATCATCATGGCCAAGTCACTTCATGATTACTCCACCTCCGCTGTTGCCAACGTGCTCGTTGGGACAGTTGTCAACACTAGGACTAGAAACTTTGAGCTGCGCACCGGCCTCATCACGATGGTGTAGGCAAACCAGTTTTGTGGTTTGCCAAGTGAGGACACGAACACTCACCTTCAACACTTTCTTGAGTTGTGCGACACTATCGTCATTAAAGACATCACACCAGCTAGCATCAAGCTCTGCCTGTTTCCCTTCTCCCCCGCGGCGAAGGTGAAACAGTGGTTTTACCAGAACAAGGAAGCTGTCAACACGTGGGACAAATGTTCCACGGTGTTCCTCATGAAGTTTTTCCCCATGAGCAAAACTAGTGCTCTGAGGGGGAAAATTTCAAACTTCCAGCAAACTTCACTCGAATCCATCCTCGAGGCATGGGAGAGGCTCCAGGACTATGTCCGAGCCTGCCTCCACCACGGGAAGAAAGATTGGCTCATGCTCCAAAACTTTTATGAAGGCCTCACGGCCATGTCAATGGGGCACGTCGATGCCGCTGCTGGAGGAGCATTCCTCTCCCTCACCATCGACAATGCCACAACACTCATTGAGAAAATGGTGGCAAACCAAAGCAGGGGAAAGGACGCAAAACACAAAAATGCATGCATACCGTGAAGGAGACAGACTTGTTTGCCACAAAAATAGACTTGCTGATGAAAAGACTAGACGATCGTGCCGTTGAAAAAGAGGCTGCTACAAGCACCGTCTAGGCCATGGACTCACACATGACGTGTGAGGTATGTGGAGATGTTGGCCACTCAGGGAACAACTGCCCCGAGACCCGTGAGGAAGCCTCATACATCAATAACAGGTTTTGGCAACAGCAAGGTAATAATAACAGGTGGAACAATCAATCCCGCCCGCAAGGAGGTAATAATTTTAATTTGAATTTCAATTCAAATCAACCCTCCTTGAAAGACTTGGTATTCAGCCAGGCTAAAATTAATGAAAATATTAATAAGAAATGAATGTTTAATGATAAAATGTTTGAAAACATTAATTCAAAACTTGAAACACTGTCTTCCTCTATAAAGAATCAGTTGAGTTTTAACAAAATGATAGAAACACAAATTGCTCAAATTGTTGCCGCTATTCCTGTCAACAAGGGGAAAATCTCGGGCCAACCCTAGAATTCCCCTGAGTTTGTTCATGCAGCTACAGAGCAATGAGAGGAAGCAGTCTTGCCAACGGACTATAAACGTTGAGCCCTTCTCAAAGGTAAATCGATAGTTATCTTTTGAAAATTTAAAAATTTAAAAATTCAAAATTTTAAAATTCACTTCAAAATAAAACATTTTCAGAAAATAAAATAAAAATTACTTTCTGGTCATATAGATTTTTATACTACCATTTCTTATTCTAATATATATATATGAAAATCAAAATATAATAAAAAGTTTTATGGAAAATAAAAAATACAAAATTTTTAAAACAGAGGGAAGCACCAACGGCTACCTCATCTGGATAGCCATTGAGAGCATCTGGCCAAAGGGGGGAGAGCAGGCCCACCTAGCGTGCGGGCGCACCCTAGGTGCGGGCGCACCTTGCCCAAAGCCACCAGTGCTGCTGCTGCTCCAACGGCTAGGAGTCGTTGCTCACTCCCTCCCAAGCTGGTGCTTGCTCTATAAATGGCCGAGAGCCCGGGGTTGAGCTCCTCACCCCCCACACTCTCACATTTTCACTCCCTCTCACTCTCATTTTGCCCCACCACTTGCCAAATATTCTTCCACAAAGCTTGAGTGCAAGGAGACTTTGCATAAAATTTCAACACTCATCACCACCAAGCCAAGCTCACGGGTTGTTCAATTGATTTTTCACTAACATAACCCGTTTGCATGTTTTTGTTGTTGTCTTGCTCATCATGAGCGGGCTCGAGAGAAGGCTCTCTGGTGCACTCAAGAAGGTCATGGGAGGGAGCTCAAGCTGCTCCTGCGAAATCTCAAGCCAGCGCCACTCCAAGCCCGAAGGAAGCCCGATGCATGAAGACAAAGAAACAGAGACAACGGAAGAGCAAGAGCAAGAGCAAGAGCTAAGAGTAGAAGATTATGATGCTCCATACCTCGACTTGGAGGGCGACCGGGAGATGCAAGCGTACAACCACGTCAAGAACCATGAGTTCATCCACATGCCGGCATACGACCCCGACCTCCTCGACAAGATAGGTATGGACACCGAATTCACCACCATTTGGAAGACCATAGGATGGGAGAGAGTTGCTCCCATTGACGAGCAAGGCTCTCGCATCCTAACCATCCAATTTCTATGCTCTTTGAAAGAAGTAGATAATGGGATTACTTTCCGTCTTTTTGGGAAGGAATATTTTCTTACATGGAAAAATCTTGTTATTCACTTAGGCTTCAATTCAAAGTGCTCAGTTGATTTAAATTATTCTATCAAAGGCTTTAATCGTCATGCATTTTGGAAATTAATTTTGAATCAAGATGTAGTTTGAAAGTTTCAGCCTCATAAGATGAATATTCATCATCCTACTTTGAGGTTCATGCATCATTGGATTGCTATGACTTTGTTCGCTAAGGATGACATTCGTTATGCTCATCATGCTAAATTGCAACTGCTCTACGCCATTCTTAAAAAGACCAAAGTTACTCCTGTGAAAGAAATGTTTAACCATTGGATAGACACAATCAAAGCTTCCACTCCTATTTCTTGCACATCCCTTGTAACTCGACTTGCCGCTATCGTTGATGTGTTGGATGGACAAAATGTGATATATATATCACCACTCCACGCATCAAAATTGACGAACATTTCTTGATGCAAGGACACCATTTGAAAAATGATAATGAATAGAACCTTGTGTTTTATTTCCTGGGGCATACAAATGAGATCTCGTTACCTAACCTGGATCTTCGTTTGTACAAGTCCCCGACGCTAACCTTCATTCTTGTTGAGCAAGAGGAAGCACGCAGGAGTTCAGCTCCTCGCAGGTCTACACGTAGCAGAACGAGGAACGAAGCTGCTAGTTCACAGCACCCACCGCTCACACCGACACCACCCGTGCCTCAGACTCACATGTTAGGATGGCTCCCCGCCATGCATATGCCTAGATTTACCCCAGGGTATCAGCCTGGCTAGGGGTATGCCCCACAACCATAGGAGGCCAGAGGGTCGGGTTGGCACGAGGCTGGAGGATCCGGATGGCATGGCAACATGCTCAGTCCTCTGATTTCGATGGGTTACCACCACCCGTCCAACCACGACAGTCCAATTTGACTCGTCAGGAGTTGGAAAACATCAACACCCACCTCGGAGGGTTGAAAATTCAAGCTAGTGAGATTCAAAATACGCTAACCACTCATGTGTAGAATATAGGCCACTGGCGCAACAGGCAACCAATGGCATGAACAGTAGCAGCAGCAGTTCACAGACATCAACACATTGTTGTGACAACAAGAAGCGCAATGGGCCTACTAGCGGTCCATGGGGTACAACCCCGGACTGAGGCCATGAGCTAGCTTGGGAGAGGACCCCCACATAGGTACCTTGTATCTTAGTTATAGTATTTTAAATTCTACATTTTAATTCAACATTTTATTTCTTTGCATTTATTTGCATATAAAAAATCTAAAAATTATAAAATACCAAAAATATTATTCCACTCTCATATGTGTTAAGGAATGTTAGTTTCTCCTATGTTAAAATGATGAATAGTTACTCTGTTTATAGTTCATCTGTGCTTAGATTATAACTTAGTATTCCACAAGATTTAAGTTTGTTGGCTAAAAATGTCATATCCTAAAACTTGAAAACTTGTGGGTTGCAAAAGCATGATCCTTTTCTAAGTTGTTGCAAGTTATGATATGGTACAAATTAGAATTTGCTATGACTTTGTTCTAAGAGCAACTTGACATCTAGAGATTTCATTTCAAAAATGCTAAAATCAAAAGTTCCTCAATGATTATGAACTACCAACCAAGGCCATATGACTTGATATTCAAATTCAAACCTTAGTCATATGCTACTTGTTTGAGCATTGAGCTTTGTCAAATTGTTGTGACCTAAGTTGAGATTCTTTTCAAGCACCCATGATCAAGACACACGTACACCCACAAATAAAACTGCCGACTCTTACACTGAGAGTTGCGCACAACATGCACTTTTCCATCCATCAAATAATTACTCCATTCAATCTATCATGATATCTCTATCACCAAAGTTTCATATGCCAAGAAGAAAGATATGGGCTATGCTAAAAAAAGAAGAGAAAATCCATGCCAAGGGCATGAGAGAAAAAATGGACAAGTGTCCAAATGAATAAAACAATGGGTACTTAGATGCCCACCTGAAAAAAAGATAAAGAGAAAAGAAAAGGAAAAAGAAATAAGGATAGCCCATACTTTCCAAAAGGCATTCATCCAAAAGAGAGTCATGATACAAGGGAGTATCAAAAATATTTAGAACTAGGAACAATTTGAAAAAATTCCACACACTTGCACGTCTCGATCAAAGTGTATGACTTGCATCTCCTTGCGGTTCGGTTTTTGACTTAGCAATATATGTGATGCAAGTATGCCCACTTTCATACCTACCCAAAACTCCACTCAAAAGCCTTAATGGTAGGTTATGAAAAGAAGGCAAAATCAAATGCCTTGGTAAGTATCATACACATTAAGCGATTGAGAGAATCATTCGGGGAACTTACATTTATTTTGCAAAACTTATAAAACCACCGGATAGATGGTTAATCAAAGAGCGAATGACTAGTGATTATGTTATAACCGTTCTATCTTGCAACCACCCAAGAACATGGAAAAGCTAAAAGCCCCATAGATATCAAAGTAAAGGGTGGATAAAATGCTGACTTATTTGAATTACAATAGAATACTTTGTTATAGACATGGCACTTATGAATTGTATCCGCATTGTAGCAACTCTTGATCAATAACCAAGTACTTAGCTATTTGCTCGGGGTGAGCAAAGGTTAAGCTTGGGGGATTTGTTGGCAGTCACTATTGCACATCTAGAACTGCCAATTATAATCCAAAACAGGAGAAATGAACAAACTTTTAACACATATGCATATACTTTGACCTTATTCCACTTGTTTTTGGAGAAATATGTTTTACAGGACACATGCTTGGAAACAAGTGAAACTACACAAAATAAAGAAGAAAGCGCAGAATAGAAGACACATTTTCAGAAATGCGCAAACAAAAGAGAAGGAGGAAAGCCTACCTTTTACATGGACTGAAGCACCGCCATGGAGGAGGATCAGGCCTAGCCCAGAGCCTTTGGACACCACATCTTGAAGGCAGGAGGGCAGGGCTTGCAGGCGCACCTCTGCACTGACCAGACTGTCTGGTGCCTCCATGGGGAAGATAGCGTCACAGGCGGCAGTCATGTCGGCAAGCAGGTTCTGCATCTTCGCCTCAACGGCCGCCTTCCTGTCTCACACCTGGTGTTGAAATTGGTTACGCACATGAAAGAATCTAAGAGAAATAATCCACAAGCGCATAGATATCGGTGAGCACTTCACCCGGAAGATATTTCCAGAGTATCGTATTTGTTTTATCCACTAGGAGAAAGCGTGCGATGACTAACCTAAGTCTATGCTTAACCCCTAGGCTGCACTACAAGGTAGCGAATATATAAGCGATTAGAGAAGACTACTACGACAGTCTAGTTCCAACCTATGGTAAGCTATGCAACTACTGCTCTATGGGGACGTACCAAAGGAAAAGAGACACCACAAAGGATGCTTAACCCTGGCACACAAATCCTACGAATCCTTCTAACAGGATGTGGGGTACAAAGGAAACAACTGGATTGTCATGTCCTGTGCTACTACCACAGATTCAGCCAGACAGGGGGCATCTACGAGTATCCTAGCCCAAGCACCACGCTTACGCTACAGATGATTACTCTACCCTCAACCGGAAGAGAATAAAGTAAACTCGTAAATCATAGAACAATAATAACATTGTACTTACTTAGTATTAGAAGTTGAATTGCCGAAGAATCCTAGAACCAAGCCTTGGGTTAGGAGACTTGATCCCATAGGTACAAGCCGGAGAGGAGACACCGACATGCCGGGCTTCCTCCAACTCATCCCTCCACTCTAACTCTCTCAATCTAGAAGAAGAACTCTAATCTCACATAGAGACTAAAAGCTAATCTCTCTTGTATGTGCCCTAAGAGAGAAGATCCATTCAAGGGACCCCTCTCAGCTGATCCCAACTGGAGAAAATGAATTAGGGTTTCATGGGATTGTTCCTCCAGGGTCTAGGGGCCTTGCTTATATAGCCCCCTAGGATGCACGATAGCCCTTGGATCAAACCGACTTTAATCAACAGTGATTATTGATCCTCAAAGGCGGTGGAGGCATGATCCATGAGACTTGACCTGATTGGTCCACGTAGGTGGGCGGGCGCCCTGCCACCATGGCAGGTCGGCCTCCCATTCGTTCCGGTGCCTTCTCGTGTCTTCTAGAGTCTTCCTTCACGTGCGTGGGTCTTTTCTCTCTATGTAAACATGACATGTGGGCCTTCCTTGGTTCTTTTCAGCTGACACCCTATAGAAATAGGCATTCACCAAAACTCATGGAATTTTGTCAGTGAACCCCCTATATCTATGTGGTATTTTCTTTTAGGTCCTTTTTATGTTTCGTTGACAGTTAAAATTGATACTTATCTACCATCAACACCTGGGCAGCTTCCTGGTTGGTGACGTTAAGTGTGGTGCGTGCAGCCTTCAGCTCATCACACAGCTTGTCGGCATCTAGACTGGCCTCTGAGTACAAGTCTGTGACCTCACGGTGGCTCTATTTAACTATTCGTATGCTTCAACATATGCTTCGTCATCTAACGAGTCCTCACTAGAGGACTGTGCAGGGATAGATGGAGTTGGTGGCGGCATGCGGCAAAGGGGGTGGAGCACCGAACTGGAGTGAGCACTGCACAATGCAAGCCAAGTTCAAACCCATAGGAAAATGGGGAGAGGGATCTGATTGAGAAGGCAAACTACTAACCAGACTGTCTGGTGGAGCAAGGCACGTGTTATCGGCTGCCTGCCCGTGGTGGGGGATGGTTCCTGGGGCCGCTTTTCTGAGCGCGACCGTGGACAAAGAACCAGGCTCTAGGGCCAATGAGCTTTGGGACGCCATCACGTCCATGTCCACCTATTGAGAAAGTAGGCAATTTGTAGATACTTAGTTAAATTAAGCAGCATGAACACACAAATACTAGTGTGAGCATTGCTTGCATACTCTAGTTAAATGAAGAGAAACAACATGAATATTAGCACATGAAAGAATCACCTCGGAAGGGGGAAGTGGCGGATGAGAGACCACGCTGACGAGAGGTCCATCTGTCAGTGGAGGATTGCCGGCATGGAAGGCCTCCAGGGCCTCCCCATGGCCACGATCTAGCGTGTACACTCCCATAATGTTCATCACCAGTCGGTCTAGGTTGTCCTCGTGGATGGGGACGCTCGACTCGATTGTAGGGTCTAGCGAGCACTAGAAATCCCACTAGGGGTGGTTCCTCATCTTCAAGGGGAGGACCTGACGGCCTAACAAGGTACGGATCACCCTTGTCCTCATCAGGTCTCGGCCCTTCAGGTCCTGGATCACAGCCACCAAGTTAGGCACATACCACATATCCTCCAGGGTTGGTGTTTCCGACCATGATTCTAGTGTGTCAGGATGCAGCCGGTAAGGAGAATATGATGGCAGCGGTGGGCTCTCATTGGGGACATAGAGCCACTTCTTTTGACACCCCACATCCACAGAAGGGTAGCGTTCAAGGCTCAGGTAGCTATCCTCCATTCCCGAACGAAGTTGGATTGAGGCGCCCCCCATACAAGGAAAATGTTCACCCCCGGGCGATGAATGAACCACCTAGAATAAAAACCACCACCGCCCACAAATGGGCAGGGACTCCTAGGAAGCCCTCGCATAGCATGATGGAGACAGAGAGGTGGAGCCTCCCGTCTAGGGTCAAGTCATGGAGGCGGAGCCCGTAGTAGTGCAGCAATGACCTGATTAAGGGGTGCGCCGGGAGCCTAAACCCAAAATTGTGGAAATGGGTGAAAGAGACGACCTCATTGTGCTTTGGCCTTGGCTCCACATCGGTTATCGACGAGGCTCTCCACCCGAATGTGTCGGTGTTGTCCGGGATCACCGCCTTCTCTCACAGCTAGTCGAACACCTTACAGTCGACGGATGATTTCGTCCACTTCGTCATTGTCCTCACAAGGGTCGTCAAAGGCATAGAGGGCATAGTAGGGTGGAGGGCAAAAGCTTTGGGATGGAAGCAGGAGATTTGGAGAGGGAAGTTAGATGATCACAGAAGGTAGCAAGTAGCCTTCCCTATCGCGTCCTTGTGTCTTCTATATACTACTAGTAGTTTGGGGGTCGTGGAACCACCACCACTAAGACGTTCATGTTGGTGGGCAGTTTGGCTTCGCTGCGTCACATTCAATGTGATGGGCAATGAGGCGACGTCCCTACTAGAACTGCCCGCTAATGCCACACACACACGCACAGCGTGCGCGCCTGCATGAGAATCTAGGAGCCTACAAGACGAACGGCCGCCACACGTCGTTCACGAATACTGTCCAGTTGGTCATGATTTCAAACTGCCGGACCTTTTGTGATCCTATTGTCTAAACCTTATCGCTCCACTAGTTTCCAACTTTTAAAAATTTTAATGGATCGATCTGTCTACAGGGCGTAGAAAAATTTCAATAGCTATGCATCCGTCCTTCGATGGTTGCGATCAACCCCAATCTGAATTCAACCAAGGATATATGAAAAAGTTACAACCAAGGATATTATGAAGTATGAAAGAAATAAAGGAAGATAAATATAGTTGCACCAACAAAAACACTTCATTCCACTATATACAAAAGTACATTAGGTACTATATCATTCTCTAATGTCTAAAAAACTCATCGTACCAAGGGGACTCATGTCAAACAGTTGGCGAATTGCATTCAGTCAATCAACACGAGTGAATATGACACAGTCTCCTCCCACAAACACAGTAACACTCCCAAGTCTATTCATTTGCTTGAAATTCCTAACATGGACAAAAATCTCGCCACTATCATAGTCTTTGACAAATGTAACAAAACAATCTTTACCAAGCATATAACGAACTGCAGCTTCAATGACAATCTGTTGGGGCTGTTGATGAACATGACATCCCCAAGCAACAAGCACCCCTTCTACGAAACCTGGTGACACTCCTAGCAGCCAAAGCGCAAGCTTGCTAGTGGAGTAAACATGGGTGTTGTGGTACGACAACATCTCTCAATATATAGAAAAAACACAAAGAAAATAAATCATTAGATAAAAGACACTACACTTTGGACAAGCATGAACTAGTACCAAAGCAACAAAATATTTCCTAGGCCCATATCGTAGCCTCGACTGACATCTTAACAGAATAAAATGACAAAGAATCTAAAACTCACCTCAACAAGGACGATCACTGTTGTTCTATGGGCAACAGCTACTAATGAAGTTGTAACACTACCTCCTTTCCTTGGTGTCAGAATTATTTACTCCGGCAATAATTTGACAACGTAGTCTTAAAGATCAAATCAGATGGTAGCACACAAGACACAAGGATTTATACTAGTTCGAGGCACGACGTGTGCTAAACCCTAGTCCAGTGGCGCTGTTGCTGATCCTTATGTTCATATACTCGATTACAGGGGCTGTTGCTCCTAGCTATTATTGGTATTTATTAAGTGCAAATAAAATATGAAGGATTCCACAAGCGCATAGAATATACCATTGTAGCATTTTACCGGGAGTATTCTAGGTATCGTTATTTATATTTTACCACAGAGTAAAGACTTAATGGATAGCAATTGAAAGACTACTAACCAACATACTAGCATAGATAGAGCAGGGGATAAAAGTAATAATAGGAGTTATGCAATAAGACACATAGGGGATAGGTCATCAAGGATAAGCTAGTTAACTTGGGAGGTCTCAACAGGTGAGGTAGATTCCTATGATACTCTTATCACATGGTTAAAGTAAACCCAACTATGTTAAGAATTACCTTACTCTTGTGCACATTGGGACGCCACTAAACAGAAAAGAGTACCACAAAGGATACCTCTACTGACATGACTATGGTCCTACAAATTAAGAACCTGCTCGATTCGATATGGACGGGGTTGTCTCCTCCTGTAACTATCATACAACCAGGGAACAGGGTGTATTCACAGGCAGAGCATCATGTAAGCACCACGCTTACAGAAGCTCAGCTACCTAGCCTAGTCGACAAACTAGAAGGCTAAACGCTCTATGAACTAGCACACAAAAGCATTGATAAACTCAACTAGCAAGATATATTCAAAGTAAGCATAGCCATGTAAATAAGAGAATAAGTATAAGTCTTACAGAATGTTGAAGTGAAGATACAAGGCTTTACCAAGCCTCCAAGACTAGATCCGGAACCTTGAGAAAGAGCCTAACTCGACCCCCTCTCTCTCTAGCTACTACATTGGAGAGTCTAGACCTAATCCTCCTGGTGTATGAAGGAGAGGTCATCCTTTCAAGGGACACCTCTCAATCAACTGAATGAATTGATCAATGAATGAATTAGGGTTTCTCCTAGGGCCAGGGGCCTTGCTTATATAGCCTCTTCAAATGCACCACGACCATCAGATCAAACTGACCTTGATACATGGTGTAGATTTATCCTCAAAGGCGGTGGGGGCAGGATCCACGAGACTGGACCTGATTGGTCCACGTAGGTGGGCGGGCGCCCTACCTACGTGGCCAACCGGCCTCCGGTCTGGTCTGGTGTCTTCTGGAGTCTTCTAGAGTATTCTTGTGCGTGAGGTATTTCTCTCTATGTAAATCTTACATGTGGGCCTTCTTTGGTCATTTCCTGATAACCCCCTATAGAAATAGATATTCACTAAAACTCGTGGAATTCTGTCAGTGTAACCCCTATAGCTAGATGACATTTATATTTAGGTCCTTTTTCATGCTATGTTGACGGTTAAAAATGACACTTATCTACCATCAACAACTCCCCCAAGCTTACCATTTACTCGTCCCTGAGCAAAGATAGACTCAGTGATTGATCAGGAGTTGCTACGATGCTTTCACGCCTCAAAAGTACACATGCGTTCAAACAAGAACTCTCCTTCGGATTAGAATGAATTATTTTGATTATAGACTTACTCATATTACCTTCTACCATGGGGCTTATGGCTGTCACTTGGGTCTTGAGCAGTTGAAAGACAGAACGGTCAAGTCAAGTGCCATGTTTTGAGTTCTTCGATCTACTATTATTCTAGAGTTTTTTGCAAGATTTTCAAATAAAACTCAGATATGTATGACCCTTTCAACTCTCTCATTTGTGGTATTTGTGGATCCTTACCAAGGCATTAATGGTATATGCCTTCTCTCTTCTCTCAAGATATGTGGTATTTTTGGTATTAGGCATAGTAGCATTGTGCCTTCTCTCTCTCACCCTATAACTAATTGGCTTATGTGGAGCTCATAGGTGGGGAGACAGCTCATACATACTTGCAAACATATATTGTAAAGTCAAACCACGGATCTAGAGAAACGAGTCATACAATCAAATCAAGATGTGCATGTGTGTGGACCTATGTATGTGGTGGATGTATGGTGGAATATAGTAGGGGTATGAATATGGTGGATGCATAAGTAGGTAGAAGTGGTTACGAAAGGGGATATATGATGGCAATGGTGAAAGCCTAATTCTACTTTTGCTCCTTGAAGAAACACATACCTCTCTTTTGAACTTGAAGACTTTGAGGAGAACCTAGGGTGCTCAGACAGTAGTTTTTTTTATTGGGACATTTGTCCTCTTTCTTTTCTTTTTTTTTCTTTCAGAGCACCCAAGCCTCTTTTTGGATATATTGATGGGAGGTAGCAACAGAAATATTTGGAGCTTTATTGAATAGCAGGGGTTGAAATGAATGGGAAACATATTTTGATGCTCACTCCCAGTGTAGGAGTAGAACAATTTTGGGGTGGATCTAGATGGAAAATATGTGGATGCATACTTCCAGGGTATAAGCGGCATATAAGGGTGGAGTGTACGTGATCTTGATTTTAACCGCATGACCAATTCCTAAGGGTCAACACAGCTTGACCATACTTAACGCTCACAAGCAGTAAATATCAGTGGAAGTTTTCCTTGTCTAACAAGCATGTATATATGGCTATGATAGGAATTTAAGCTCTCGTCATACAGGAACTCATCATGCAGCAATTTTAATTTTCAAAATATAAATTCTCCAGAACTCTAGTATCTCTAGGAACAAGATAAACAATAGCTCAAACCTTCCCATATCATATCCGTCAACTACCTAAACTTAGATCAAGCATTCGCTACCCACGAGTTTAGGTTTAGAGCAAATCTTAAATCAAAACCATTGTATCCAAAACTCGGGAGAATTCAAGGTTGAAAACTAGGTACTTGAAAGGAATTACGGTAGAGCAACTATTCATTATTTCCATATAAGAGTTTATTCTAGGGTTTCATTTTTAGCAGGCAAACCTTTGTACACTCTCACTTTTTATTTTATTCCAAACTTAAAGATAGCACAAGACTATAGCTATGAAAGGAAATCTTTATTTAGTTTTAAGATTATGCATCTTTTTATTTATTTAGGTGCTTAGCAAAGCCAAATTAATTTTAAAATTATAAAAAGGGAAAAGAGATACTTAGCTAGATACATGGGGGTTGCTCTCCCCCAAGCTGCATGTTGACATAGTCATTCGATCTTGCAGGGTAGCAGACTGGCAGTGGAGATGTTCTTCCTCTAGTGATGCATTAATTGATGTTGATGACTACTGAAGCAGTGCTCTAAAAGTGGATATTACCTCCACTTGCTTGTCAACTCTTCTTGATCCTTCAAATCCTGTGGAACTCGAATAGACAACAAAACTTATGGAACTGATTAGGCGTAGTGATTAACCACCTAAGTCTTGGTTGCCTAGAGCTTCATGATTATTCTTGCAAGCAGAATTTCAATAGGATCTCTTTCTTAATATTTTTGTATTTTTATATTTTATATGAAGCAAGAGAAAATGCAACAAGATGAATGCATATTTATTTCTATTTTTATGCCACCACGGTGATTATCCCTATAGGTTGTTACACGCCACAGAATTATCCACGTAGGGCTTAGCATTTTTAGGATGCAATACAATAACATTTTTATTTTCTTTTTTAATATAGGTGTAATAAAGTAAATATGCAGCAGGAATTGATTATGTGAATATAGAAAAGTAAATATGCTAAAGGAAAAATAATTAATGCAATATTGAAAAGGAAAATATGGATAACTACCAAGTTTACCTCCCTGGCGAGGGTTCAGTGATTTAAGTCCTCCAAATAAGACTTCTCAGCATGTTCACTCCTTAGATGCATCATCTAACCCCAATGATGGAGATATTAATGACAGCGCCTCTTTAGATGGTGGTTTTGAGGATGTTGTCACCCATGTTCTTTGCTCGTCCAGCAATTCGAAGTGAAGCATTAGTAGTGGAAGCTGACAGCATCTTGCTCAGTGTGCATGTTGCAGGTTTAGAATGTTCACTTGTAGGATTTGGGAAATCAACAATTCCCCTAAATTTTGCTCAAAAGTGTGTCCTGCTTACAAAGCAACGTAGAGATCAAGTGCATGGGTCCTATTGGTGGAAAAACACCAACAGAACCAAAACCTTATTCATTTTAACCTTAAGCACATTGACCATGATAAGATATTGCATGCATTGTTTATTTTATGGGTGGCAAGATCATAAGGATGAGCATGGATGTAGCATTCAAACACTTTTGATAAAAAAGAGTGGAATTGCTTAACCAATAAAAGGATTGTCAAAGTGTATCAAACTTTTTAGGATTAAGACAATCATCTCCCAAAGTTGCAACATTTAGCTCTTTTAATTATGCCTATGACATCTAGAGAGTGGTGTTATGAACAAGCTTAAGAAACAAGACATGTTGATTTAGTCAGGTTGAATCAATCAAGTTGTAACTCAAACATGTTTGTTCCTTTCTTTGTATGTATACCAAAGTCAATGTAAAGCTTTTTAAATAATGACCACTTACCTTAAGATGTTACCTTTATCACTGGGGCATGATGACACCATGTGATGTAGGGTAGATGTCTTTTGGTGGTCCTTTCCTTTTGCTTGAAGCTTGCCTTCCTCAGTTCACTTGTTCATAAGCATCTTGTCTTCTAGAGACTCCTTCTTTCTCCTTCCTCTTCTTTTCTTTTTGAATTGTGTTCAGACCTTTTGCTCCACTCATTATTTCTTCTCAGCGTGTCAGAGCGATGGGAGCTTGAGAGGAGGAAGAGCATTATTGGATCATCTTTAGAGGAGTCATCGGCCTTCCTCCCCCAAGCTTGAACCTTGTTGTCGCTCGACACTTGAAGTCAAGTCTGAATGTTGAAGCATCCCGCAGAGTGTGTTGTAACTCCACGTCCTCAGACATTGTTCTTCCTGTTGGTGAGGGCTCATGATTTTAGGTCTGTTGAGCAAGACTTCTCCCTTGCATTCAGCTTTTCTTTGGATTATCCGATCCAGGAGATGATGATGCAGATAGTTGCATGCTCTTCTTTCTTCATCACCCATTGTTGATTTTTGTTAAGTCTTGGTCAATGAATTGGTGTTCATTGGAGATGCAGACTCGAGTTCCCCTTGATGGTCTTCTAGTGGCATGGCGAAGAATTATTCAATTAATGATACGCCATCCATCTTGATGGTCGAGAAAGGAACTTCATCGGTATTTGCATGTAGGCTTTATCTCCAATGGCTTTGAGGACATCATGTTGCAATCATAGTTATTTATGGTCTTTTAGAACTTAGCCAGTAGTTAACCCTTGATTGATGTTTTGTTGACACAAGGATGCATGCCATGCTTATAATGGCATCATCATTCTTGTCCTTCTACTGAGATGCAAGATGGTGTCTTCAAAGATAATGAGAGCAGGCCTCAGATTTGCTGATTTGAGGTGAGTTGCACTTTACTTCTCATCGACATCCTAGCCTAAGTTTTTGGAAGACTCAATGCTAGGATATCTTCAACATTGCTCATGACATGTCTCTTTGCTTATCTGCTTCCTTTGAGTGAGTGCTATTAATGTCGATCCTGTTGTACGGCACTCGTCTCCTTTATTCTATTACTGAAGCGGTGCTTTGGCAGGTTCATGCCAAACTATGAGAAGGCACATCATAAATTCTTTCTTTCCTGTAAAATGTTAGTGGACACATACCCAAAGGATTGCAACAAGTTTAATGTAGGGGTTAGTGTCCACAATTTATTTGAATTACATCTATGCTAATAAAAAGATAGCTTTTGAGTGACTCTTAGCATAGGTTTTATTTATTTTATTTTACATTTTTTTTATTTCATGGCACTCTAACATGGTTCAAGGCAAAGGTAACTTGTAGCAAAAGACAAAGGGAGTGATATTTGATACTTACAGTTCTTCCATGGATGATGAATGAGTCGTGTCTTTTGCATGAAGTTGTTGGAGTTCAACATATGCCTTGCTTCATCCCTGATGTGAGTTCATCCCTTGACTTACCCAAATTGTATTTGTGAATTTTCTGCAGGGGTTAGTCCAACAAAATAACCAATGTCTACACTAGTAATTTTTAGTTCAATAACCAAACTAAACTCCATGTCTAATTTAATTAAGGAAGGCTATTTAACCTAAACACCACGCTTAATTTAAAAGCCTCTAGAAGTATAGCTAGTACTTCCAAACCAAAGCATACTATAGCAGATAAAGGTAGCATGAAAGCATTATAGAGATTTACTCAAATTGAGATCTCAAAGCATGATCATGGTGAGGATTTTTTTTCTTTTTCTTTTTAGATGCAAATGATATGGATGCATGCAAGGGACTAACATGCAGTGAATGAGAAAACATATTAAACTAAACAGAGTGGATGCATGGATTGTTAAAAGTAAACATGCAATGGAATCCAAAAATTAAAGAGATAACTACTCATCAAGTTTAAAGTCCATGAGCAAGACTATCTCACCTTTCTTGATCATACTTACCATGACTCGCAAGATGGAATTTGTGAGTGGTGTAGCATATATGTCTGTCACTTGAGATGTAATTTGAATTCTTGTGACGACGACCTTTTCTCCAATCTACACATGGTTAGAATAATATATATGTGTATTCACAAACCTGTGAGATGGCAGGGTTCTTGTGTTGATGAATTATGAATGTTCAGGCACCCTGGGTTCTTCAATGTCTCTTTCGTGGAGTCTTTTCTTTTCCTATAGAATCTTGCCGAAAGGTCAAAATGGCATCCGATGTCCTGTCCATTCCACACTCAACAGAATAAGGGGTAATCCTACTAAAGCTAGTGGTACGTTGATCATCTAAATCTTTACGCTAATTGTTTCCTCGGCAACGATGCCAAAAATGCTTGTTGGTATTTATTAAGTGCAAAAAAATATGAAGGATTCCGCGCACAGAATATACCATTGTAGCATTTTACCGAGAGTATTCTAGGTATCGTTATTTATATTTTACCACAGGGAAACAATGGAGTAAATACTTAATGGATAGCAATGGAAAGACTACTAACCAACATACCAGCACAGCTAGAGCAGGGGATAAAAGTAATAATAGGAGTTATGCAATAAGACACACAGGGGATAGGTCATCAAGGATAAGCTAGTTAACTTGGGAGGTCTCAACAGGTGAGGTAGATTCCTATAATACTCTTATCACATGGTTAAAGTAAACCCAACTATGTTAAGAATTACCTTACTCTTGTGCACTTCGGGATGCCACTAGATAGGAAAGAGTACCACAAAGGATACCTCTACTGACATGACTACGGTCCTACATTTTAAGAACCTGCTCGATTCGATATGGACGGGGTTGTCACCTCCCGTAACTACCATACAACCAGGGAACAGGGTGTATTCATAGGCAGAGCATTGTGTAAGCACCACGCTTACATAAGCTCAAATACCTAGCCTAGTCGACAAACTAGAAGGCTAAACGCTCTATGAACTAGCACACAAAAGCATTGATAAACTCAACTAGCAAGATATATTCAAAGTAAGCATAGCCATGTAAATAAGAGAATAAGTATAAGTCTTACAAAATGTTGAAGTGAAGATACAAGGCTTTACCAAGCCTCCAAGACTAGATCTGAAACCTTGAGCAAGAGCCCTACTCGACCCCCTCTCTCTCTAGCTACTACATTGGAGAGTCTAGACCTAATCCTCCTGGTGTATGAAGGAGAGGTTATCCTTTCAAGGGACACCTCTCAATCAACTGAATGAATTGATCAATGAATGAATTAGGGTTTCTCCTAGGGCCAGGGGCCTTGCTTATATAGCCTCCTCAAATGCACCACGACCGTCTGATCAAACCAACCTTGATACATGGTGTAGATTTATCCTCAAAGGCAGTGGGGGCAGGATCCGTGAGATTGGACCTGATTGGTCCACGTAGGTGGGCGGGCGCCCACATGGATAGGGTGGGCGCCCTGCCTACGTGGCCATCCGGCCTCCGGTCTGGTCTGGTGTCTTCTGGAGTCTTCTAGAGTATTATTGTGCATGAGGTCTTTCTCTTTATGTAAATCTTACATGTGGGCCTTCTTTGGTCATTTCTTGATAACCCCCTGTAGAAATAGATATTCACCAAAACTCGTGGAATTCTGTAAGTGTAACCCCTATAGCTAGATGATATTTATATTTAGGTCCTTTTTCATGCTATCTAAGTGGAGTCAAGTCCTGTAGTCCTAAGACCAAACAAGCAATGTCCTAGGCTAAGAAGCATCACGGGCGGATAGTGAACGCGTGAGCTGCTATCCGCGTTTGCGTATGTGTTACCCTTTGAGCTATTAGCTGGTAAGATGGGTGAGCGTCTGACTTCACTAAAAGGAAGGAGCAGGACAAAGCCTAACTGGCATGGGCACATCATGAAACTATTTTCCTAGACTCCAGGAGCTTGTACTTTGGTTACAGCACTTGGCCAACCATTTTTCTAGTTTCCCACGATGGGGCACATGTCCTCTGAAGATAAGGTACTTCGAGCCCATCCAGGTACTATGGGATTTACATAGCACTTGCATGCCAGCGGTTTTAAGATTGTACTAGCGACCCCCCAAGCACCCCACCAGACTCCATCAAAGGCACCCGACTCCCCACGGCACGTTTTCCGCCTCGCCCGAGGGGGCACGTGGAACCCTCAGGTGAAACAGGGAGTCACGGGGACCCCTAGCAAAGTGCTCGCTCCATCGACATGATGGACGTGACCGTGCACAGTCAACAGGGGCACCAGAGCCATGCGCTGACTCGACATGACCCCGTTCATTCTACCACGACGACATCCATACCTACACAGTAACGGGGGTGACGGCAGCTGTGCCACCTAACCCCCTCATCACAAAAATCCCGTCGCACTCATCGCCCACCTTCATGACACAGGGACGTACAGGTCAAGGCATGGCCTCGGCACGATGCACCAGCGAATGGAGAGGCCAAAAGATCAATGCCCCGCATGACTTCACACTACAAGGAAACTGTTCCCACAGGATAAGGAGGAGGACGGCCACTCTCGAGGCCACCTTTTTTGCCTTTCTCTTTCTTTTTTCCTGTTTTCACCGCTTTACCGCAAATGTAACCCAAGCCCTCCCCTTAGAAGCTATAAAATGGGGGTTAGGGCCAGAGTGAGGGGGAACGAAACCAAATCGAATAGCAATTGGAATCGAACCGATTGAACCCACCACCACCACCACCACTCAAGAGACTTGGGACCTACTCCCTCTCTTGAAAGCTTGTAACCCCTACTACGAGCACCCCGGTGCAAGGCAACACGAGCCGTAGCAAAACCCACTGGACGTAGGGCCATTCATGCCTGAACCAGTATACATCCTTGTGTCCGCTTTGCACAGCAATCAAGGTCCAGACGCGCAGATACAAATTCACTAGTCGCTCTATTTAGACACCCAGTCCTCTAGACACCGAGAGTTGGCATGCTAGTTAGGGGCCTTCTGTGCGTCACAATCCATCAACTAGATCTTGATGGCCAATCTCCGCATCCGCTTCGCCCTAGGATCCCACGTCCAGTTTAGGAATCTATATTTCATCTGCACGGGAGTGGACTATGATCTGGTTCTTCTCCCCCCTAACATTGACATCAACGCCATCTCTGAGGCCCAATCAAATCTTCACTTGGGCACGAATGAGGGGCAAGCCCCCGAGAACGATCGCCCAGGAGGTTCCCAAGGCCAAACGACGCCAGCCGGCTATCGCAGAGGTACTTGCGACTACTGAGACAACTTCTAGTACCAGCTCCGATGAGGACGATAGCAGTTGGGCCGGCGCCGACTTCTCTGGGCTCAATGACCTGGGGGCTCTACGTCGCTTCATCAGTGTCTATGACTACCTCCTCGACAACAGCAACTCCGACGACGATGGCTACGTGCTCACATGGCCACAACGCCGGAGGGTGGAGGTCGTGCACGGCGCTGACACGTCATGATCGGTAGATCACCACAACATCCCCTGCCCATGATCTATTATTCCATTCGAACATTATCTTTTTGTACTGATGAACCCGTTGCATGTTATCTGCCATGATTTATCTCATCATTTATGCGTTAAATCATGAGTTACACTATCGGTGATAATTATGCGATATGTTTGACATTATTAGCGATAATTACGCGATGTGTTTCATATTGTCGGTGATGATTATGCAATATGTTTCTGCCCTTTACGGTCCGATCACGGCATGGAGTTCAAAGGCTAGCCCACGAAGGGTTTGATAGCCGCTCCAAGCCACCCGAGTGAGGATGGTATGAGAAGGGGCAACGCATGGCCAGTACCTAGACACAGGAAGCTCATAGGCCTTCTTGAACCATGTTCAAGTCCAGGCCCGTTTATGGTTTGAGAGTTTTTTCTAAAAAAGGTAGTGAGCCCTTGAGGACGGTCAAACGACCCCGGGAACTCCCCGAACCAACCGCTGGGAAATTTTGAAGCCGGTCACTAGCTTACCTCCGTCGGATCCCTGCGAATGGGAACCGAGGCTTCACTTGAACCGACCCGATTGCAACTCAATGGGCACCACGACTCGACCTAGTAAGGGAAGCCGTGGCGTTGCCCAACCCTCCTCTTTGCGGAAAAGATGCGTGAGGGATATACTAACAAAGTCACTTAACTAGCCCCACGCGCCAGTAAGGACTTTGAAGGACCCAGGGGCAGAAATACCCGACCCACAAATGAATTTACCCAAGTGTCCCAACGGACCAGCGATCCTAAGACTTAGACAAGAGAGCCCGACCCCTGCTTGGGGGCATGGGACGGGGGGGCAGAAATGCCTGACCCACGAATGATTTTTCCCGAGCGTCCCAACGGGCTAGCGATCCTAAGACTTAGGCGAGAGAGCCCGACCCCTACTCAGGGGCATGGAACCCGGGGCAGAAATGCCCAACCCACGAACGAATTTTCCCGAGCGTCCCAATGGGCCAGTGATCCTAAGACTTAGGCGAGAGAACCCGACCCCTCCTCGGGGCACGGGACCCAAGGGTAGAAATGTCTGACCCACGAGCGAGCTCTCCCAGGCATCCCGATGCACCTACGGTCCTAGGTAGTGGCAGGAGCCTCAATAAGGACACGTCTGACCTAGCCTTGGGACGCGGGAAACTGCTGCACTCAAACGTCCAATCGATCTACACACTCACAAGTTGGTTCCTCCCTAAGAGAAAACCACCGATGGGTAGGGTCTCGGCAACCTCGCCAAAACCATGACTGACAATCAACACAAAATGAAATGATAACATTGGGGAAATAAAACATAAACAACAATTAAACAAACAAACTAATTTATAGATAAGATTGTTTTTACATTTCATAGGAAAAGGGGTCCTAGACTATGCCTACGGATCCTCGTTGAGAATTTGGTCCGCAGGGACCAGGGCAGTGACAACGTTCGCCATCGGTTCGAACCCTCGAGGAGGTCCTCATAGTCCCTGAGCCCCTCTCCTAATGAGAAGCCCTCGACGTCCTAGAGCTCCATGTCCATGGCTGCCTGAGCCATTGTTAGCGCGATGGCCACCCCTCGACGAACGTCGCGCTCGATCGTCGCCCGGATCAGCGCTCACGCGCTGAGAAGGTGCTCCTCCTAGCGCCTCGCCAGAACACGGACAAAGTCCGCCAGGACATCGGCGGTGTCACGAAGGGACTCTACCTCCGTGAGTAGTTCTGCCCAAAATGAACAACGAGCATTAGGCATTAGATCCCTAAAAAAGTGAAATAAAGAAATGGTAAAGCACTCACCCGCGCACCGGCGGTCGGACTTCATTCGTTGTGAATGGGCGAGCGCCGCCTCCTCCTCCAAGGACATCACCACCACCTTCACGGTGGCCAACTCCTCCTATGCCTCCTGTAGTGGGGTAGGAACGCCCCAGGTCACAGCATTCTAGGCCTGCCCGTACCCTGATGAGGAAGCAGTGCCGGGGTTAACGCGACGGCGGCGAGAGGGCGCCCCGTCCCCTTCTCCCAGCGTGCTCACACGGGAGCCCCTAGATGAGTCGCCATGCTCCATTGCTAAGGTGGCGAAGAGGAAAGAACAAAGAGCAAGAACGGAAGAAGAGAGATGCCAGGGTTGGGCACCCCGACTCAGGTTATAAAGGGCCCCGGGGAGGCCTCTCAACTCCCAGACAATCAATATGCCCAATTGCCCTGCTCACCTCCCAAGGGTACCGCGACAGTCGCACGCCACACCTCAAGAAGGTGAACTGTCACAGCACAGGCAGTTTGCAATAGGCCTCAAAAATATAACTGACCGAACACGAACCACCCACCTTTTCGTACACCACAACACAAAGTGTCACAATAGTAACTGCTCGGTGTGACCCTTTGTCTTCCCTAGGTGGGCCCACTCGCTCGATTATAAACCCTTGAAGGGATAACTCATCCCTTCAAGGCCTCAGGGGCTACACCCGGCGGGTGCGCTCGCCCGCACCCACCAGATAGTCTCCTCAAAATCAAACAAACCACAATATGGCCTAAATAGGGCCCACGCACACCCCTCTGTTCTGCTAAAGAGCGTAAGGGAAACAACACGACAGCCGAGAGGCCATCCGGTCAGTCCCTTGCAGTGCGCGGGGGCATCTTCGGCATCTCGACCTAACGAATGGTCCATACCAACGCCGCAAGGGCTCACCATCTGACCCACAATCATACTAGAAACACCACACTTGCTCGATTATAAGCCCTTAAAGGGATAACTCATCCCTCTAAGGCCTCGGGGGCTACACCTGCTGGGTGCGCTCATGCGCACCCACCGGACAGTCCTTCTAAAAACAAAAACAAGTCAAAAACTACTCACTGTCTCTCATTCTCAAGCCTCTGAAGGAGTGCTCCACTCCTCCACAGGCTCAGGGGCTACTGTCAGGTATCAAAATACCTAAGGTACCCAACAGGGGGTAAAATACGACACCCTACACGTTTGTAGGCCCACCATAAGGCACCCAAAAAGCACTGACAGCATGTCAGTCGCTCAAAGTGTGAACTGCACACTCTATCTGACCCGAGCCTTGTGGAGAGGCCTCGGGCACGATAGGCGTATCGGGCGACATCTCTCTGCCTCACCCAAGCCCCTGCGGCGTCATCAAAGGCGCCCGACCACCCACGGTGCGTTTTCCACCTCGCCCGAGGGACACGTGGAACCCTCAGACGAAACGGGGAGCCACGGGGACCCCCCAGCATGGTGCTCGCTCCATCGACATGATGGACGTGACCGTGCAAGTCAACAGGGGCACCAGAGCCACACCCTAACTCGACATGACCCCGGTCATTCTACCACCACGACATCCATACCTCCACAGCAATGGGGGTGATGGCAGCTATGCCACCTAACCCCCTCACCACAAAAATCCTGACGCACGCATTGCCCACCTTCATGACACAGGGACGTACAGGTCAAGGCATGGCCCCGGCATGACGCACCAACGAACGGAGAGGCCAAAAGATCAACGCCCCGCACGACTTCACACTACAGGGGAACTGTTCGCACCGAATAAGGAGGAGGACGGCCACTCCCAAGGCCACCTTTTTTGCCTTTCTCTTTCTTTTTTCCCGTTTTCACCCCTTTACCGCAAATGTAACCCGAGCCCTCCCCTTAGAAGCTACAAAAGGGGGGCAGGGGCCAGAGCGAGGGGGAATGAAACCGAATCGAATAGCAATCGGAATCGAACCGATCGAACCCACCACCACCACCACTCAAGAGACTTAGGACCTGCTCCCTCTCTCGAAAGCTTGTAACCTCTACTACGAGCACCACAGTGCAAGGCAACATGAACCACAGCGAAACCCACTAGACGTAGGGCTATTCATGCCCAAACCAGTATACATCCTTATGTCCACTTTGCACAGCCATTAGGGTCTAGATGCATAGATACAAATTCACTAGTCGCTCTGTTTAGACACCCGGTCCTCTAGACACCAACACTTGTCTTCGAGCGCTAGGTGCTAGCGCCTTCTTTAGCCATGCAAGTGAGCAGGTCACTCGTCGGCTCCGTCTTGGTGTAAGACGTCTTTACACGTAGAAGCGCCACAGCAAATCGACGTTCCATGTGTTCTTGTAGGCTTCACCCTTCATGTTTCAACACTTTGGCCATGATGTACGGCCCTTCCCAGGGCAGTGTGAATTTGGTCCTGCCTTCGTTCAACTAGCCCATCGCAGGACCAGGTCGCCTGGGATGAAGCTTAGTGGCCGAACGTGTTTACTGTGGTACTTGTGCAATTGCTGCTAATACCTTGCGGAGCGAACGAGTGTCATTTTGTGATGCTCATCGAGCCTGTCGAGAGAATCCGGTAAGGCTTCCTTGGCTATATCCTCATCATAGTCGCGGACTCGAGGGTGTTGGTGGTCCTTAACTCCTAATTCTAACCACCAATTCTCACAGAAAATCTACACAAATGGACACCAAACTTAGAATTAGGGCTTATAACTAACAAGTTCCACAAAGTTTTGGTGTTTACATGTTTTGTAGGAGATAAACGCAGAAATACATAAAAACATACCAAAAGATGCAATCTAGAGAAGCGTAAAGCAGACCTTGCGCAAAGGAATCAAGAAAAGGCCCACTCAACCAAAGAAACTAGGCCAAACACCAATGTGGCTACACTCCACACCCATCCAGCAGACCATTAGGTGAAGGCGGTGCCGAGGCAGCCTAGCTAGGGTGCAGCCGCACCACCCCGTTCGGCCCCAACTTTGGTCGGTTGCAACTTACCGCCGTGCCTAGCGTTGGTGCTAAGGTGTTGCCTAGGTTCAATGCACGTGGAGGTCAGTTTGGTATCTTCTATGTGGGGAGGAAGCAATTCCAAAGAGCCCCCTCTTCTCCACCTATAAAAGGAGGCTCTCTCCCCCTCATTCCAACAAGACACAAGAGGAAGAGCACCAAAGAGCAAGAGCAACACTACTCAATGGGCTTAGGCCCTAGCTATCTCTAGAAGAGAAATAGGGAGATATGTGAGGGAAGAGTTTGGAGAAGAAGTGTCAGGCTTGTCGGTAACTTTCCCCCGCTTGTACCTTGGTGAACACTAGCTTTGTACCTCCATAGGTATTTAGTAAGTGTTCATGATTCTTATGATTCAAAGTCTTTGAATAGTTAAGCTTCACTTTTACTTGTTTGCGGGTTCGTCGTTCGTCCCTATAGTGGATGCTCTATTAAGAGGACTCCTGATAAAGACGGATGTTCCTAGCTACCGCTAGAGTAGTAGTCAGTAGTTTAGACGTGGTGTCTAGGCTAGAGGCTACCTTTGTTTGCCTCGTACGCCACGGTTGAATGGTAGGCGGCAGGTGGTGACAACGCTGTCCGTCCATTGTAATCCCCCACGTTCGGGTACGGCGTAGAGCTGGAGGCCTTCATCACCTGGTAGACCAGGTACAATCTGGTGCCCAAAGTAAGCAAGTATAAGTAGAGTTTATCTATCCTTAGACCTTAAGCCTTAGGAATCCTTCTCTACCCTTATCAACTATCCTTGTGTTATCCTTGGACGAATTAGTTAGAAGAAATACTTTCATTTCCTGTGGAAAATATGATACCCTGAATACTTCTGGGTGAAAGCTACAATGGTAATTCCGTGCGCTTGTGGAATCTTTCTGTATGCATTAAGAAATACAAACAGAGGGGAAGAGTAGTTGACCTCCTCGGGTAGCACCGCATCCACGCTATAGATAAGGAAGAAAGGAGTGAACCCTGTAGGTCAGGTAGGAGTGGTCCGTAGGCCCCATAAGATGGGTTGAAGTTCCTCTATCCACCTTGTCCCGAACCTGTTTAGTTTCCTAAACATTCGGGGTTTTAGGCCACGGAGAATGCTGCCATTTGCCCTCTCTATCTGACCATTGGTTCTCAGGTGTGCAACCGATGCCCATCTCACGTTTATAAGATATTCATTGTAGAAGTCGATGAAATCTGATCCCGTGAACTGGATTCTGTTGTCAGTAATGATGGTGTTCATGACACTGTAGCGGTGCATGATTTCCTTGATGAACTCGATCGCCGTCCCCTGGCTAGCCTTGGTGATTGGTTTGGCCTTGATCCCCTTGGTGAACTTGTTGACCATGACAAACAAGTGATCGTATCCCCCAGGGGTAGCTGGACGTTTTCCAACGAGATCGGGTCCCTAGATGGCGAAAGGCCATGTAATCAGATCATTTGTAATGGGAGGCGGCGCTGGCCGGTTTGGAAGAGGGAGGCACCACTGGCTGCATCTGAGAGGAGGGAGGCGCCGCCGGCTGCATCTGGGAGGAGGGAGGCGGCGCTGGCCGGTCTGGAAGAGGGAACCGCCGCCGCCAGCCGATGGGAGGAGTTGCGGAGGGGAAGGGAGAGGAGGCGGGTGGATACGAGAGTCGGGAGTCGGAGGCTCGAAGGGAAAGAGGAGAGGGCTCGGGGGCTTGGGGCGGACGGGAGCGGACTCGAACTGTTCGGTGCTATGTTGAAATGAATAAAATTTTCAGGTCCGTGGGTTTGCACCTGTCACGCGCATTGGCTGGCCGCGTCCATAGGTAAGCGAGTCATGTTACAGACGTGTGCTAAGTGCAACTACAGACGCGTTTTAACAACGCGCATCTGTAGTAGGGCCTTATTACAGACGCATATTGACCCCATCAGATCGGTGACCCCGGTTGGCGATATATTACAGACGCGTGTGGGAAACGCGCGTCTGTAAACTTATATTACAGACACGCGTTTGTTTGACGTCTGTAGAAGGCGTGGTAGATATGTGGCTTTTTTATATAGTGCATGCTATCATTGCTAGTTGATTTTACCCGATAGTGACAACGTATGGTCCGAGACCGGCAGTGATAGACAACTCCCTCACTGCTGATTGCATTGGTCGGATTAAATTCCGTCAGTGATGCAGGATTTAGACAAGACAGTGATTACTTGTTCTGCATTAGTGTCTTTCGACTTATTTGGAGGAATAGAATATAGTAATACACTAATCATAAGGATTACATGGAAAGGGAACCAAAAAATGGAGAACAGAAATGCTGCTGACTCGTTCCCCACATGTTGTTGGTCTCTTCCATGCGTTGCACGATCTGGCTCACCACCCTTCCAGCAGGCGACCCAAACAAAGTTGTATCTGATGAAGAGCCAATTTTATTACTTTACTACACTACACCTCGTTGAATACTTCAGAGAGTACTATATACATATTGAGCATTTGTATGAAATTAAAATTAGAAGTAATAGACTAGATTATCGCTCAAGCGTGCATAGACGGTTCGTCCACAACAAGGTCCATGCTCAGCTGCTTGGATGAGGGCATAACAAGAGTGCGTCTATTATGAAGAACAGGCCATATTTTAACAGCAATGAGGGGTCCCCTGTACTGGAGGATCTGCGATGATGACAGTGGAAATACCAGGCCATGAACATATAGGACGCGTTTGGTTGCCTGCAGCGGCCCTCAGCCAGGCCCTCCGCATACGAGATCGCAGGTTTGTTTGGTTGGCGTACATGCCGGACCTGGCCCATGCAATGCAAAAGTGAGCTCCCGGCCTGGCTCTGGTGGTGCGGAAATTTTTTGCGTTCCAACTCGGCCAGGCTCATGTGGTGCAGAGCATGCATGCGAGCGAGCGCATCTGTGAGAGAGCAAGAGCTGTGCATGTGCTAGATCCGGCTAACCAAACAAGAGCTCACTCTGACCAGGTTGCGCACGGGCGGGCAACCAAACAAAAAAGCTTTGCATGTGCTCGACCTGGCTACTGAGAGCCTGGCTACGCGCGCACGGGCCTGGCTCACTCCATCATGTAACCAAACACGCCCATAGAAGCTCAGAGCAGTTGAACACACTGATAGCTCAAGTAAAAGAAATGTGAGCTACTACTTACTTTCCGGACGAGCATACTGTGAATCTGCTGGCCGCGACCCAATAAGAAAACGTGCTGATGTGCAGCTGGCATGGATCATAATAAACATGATGAAGATCATCAGAACCAACCAAGTCGGGAAATAGCAACCATTTGAAGGCATTTTCTTGGTTCGCGTGATCGCTCGCAAATTCAAAGGGAGGATGCTACCTGAAATTTCAAGGCTTCCCCGCGCCTACTAATATAGCCGCAGCCTGCTGCTACTGCAACACGGTGACGTGGGAATAGAACTGCCGACAAATAAAACTCCGCGCGCTTGCTACGCGGTTGCAAATCTTCCTTTTTTCTAAAAAGACAAAAAGAAGACGACGACTCCCCCACTGTTTTTCATAAGTCAAGTTGATTGCGATCTGCCTGTCCATACCCTTTCTAAAACGTCTTCAAGATGGTGATCACTATGGGGGAGACAATACCCCGGCTTGATTCTACTGTTGTTATCAAGACACCACTTGGTTGGAAGAATTTTTTTTCTGGGGCCTCTGCAGCTACCATCTTATGTCTGTTCTATCTTTCTCCTTGACCTGCTTGTCTCCTATTTTGGCTTTGTATGGAACTCCAAACAGCACGGTAGTTTAAGTCCCTGTAATCATAGCTCAGAGACAGAGCTCTTGGCTTAGCTTAGCCCTTTTAATTTGGTTGCAAGTTTCTAAGCCTAGGTTACCTTCTGTTTCTTTCTTTCATCCTTCAAAACTTTGTATTTCCGTTATTCTGGTAATGGAAATGGGAAGTTCTCGCGTGGAAAAAAAAGTTGATTGCGATCCAGCAGTAGACGCGTGGTGAAGTAAGTCAAGTTTCGTTAGACATTTTTTCCACTAGACTTTTCTCTTTGTCCGTTCATGCTAGTTTGTTCTTTTGCCCTTAGATCAAAGCAAATATGCAAAAGTATCCCAGAAGGTTTACGTCTTTCTGATAATTACCTGACGGCGGGCCACATTCCTGTTTCTCTTGGAAGCAGCTCTTCTCTTGTCTCCGTTTCTTTTGTATCTCTTGGAAGCAGCTCTTCCCAGGTGTAAACCTTCATGATTACTTTACGATTAAGCAATATAAATAGCAATAAAATAAATATGCAGGAGATAAATTGCCGTATAATAATATGCAATAACAAAGATATATATATATATATATATATATATATATATATATATATATATATATATATATATATATATATATATATATATATATATATATAGTTGTCTTTCAGCCACTAATATTTTCACGGGCTTCAGGCCGGCCGTGTATTTGGATATCGTAGTGGACTTGGGGCCACTATTTTGCATAAATTTTTTAGAGGAAAAAATCTACATTACGTCACTCAACTTTCGCGAAAATCCGTTTTTCCTCCCTGAACTCCAAAATTGGGCAAAACACCTCCCTCAACTTTTAAAACCGTTCATCTTATCTAATGACCCCGTTATAAGCAGTTTTGAAGGCGGTTTTATCTTTTTCTTTTTTATTTATTTCGGTTGAATCTTTGAAAAATCATAGTAAATCACAGAAAAATTATAAAATAAAAAATCTAATTTTGTTGGAATCCACATAAATAGATCTATACAGTGAACATATAATAAAGTATGCTTTAGTACGAAGTTTTTGCTGTGGCTTTAGATCTATGCTTTTATGTAATTAAATTTAATAATTCATAGCTGCAGTTTCTATGGTCCAATTATGATGAAATTTTTATGGTGGGCTAATTATTGTATGCTTGAACTGTAGTAAAAATTTTATACTCATTCGATCATATATAGCTTAGTTATAGATTTATTTATATTTAACAAGCATAAACCTAAATAAAATCTATAACTAAGTTATACATGATCCAATGAGTATGAAATTTTTACTATAGTTTTAGCATATAATAATTAGCCCATCATAAAAATTTCACCATAATTGGACCATAGAAACTGCAGCTATGAATTATTCCATTTAATTATAGAAAAGCATAGATCTAAAGTCACAATAAAAACTTTGTACTAAAGCATACCATATTATATGTTCACTATGTAGATCTACTCATGTGGTGTCCAACAAAATTGGATTTTCTATTTTATAATTTTTCCGTGATTTACTATGATTTTTCAAAGATTCAACCAAAATAAATAAAAAAAGAAAAAGACAAAACCATCTTCAACACCGCTTATAACAGGGCCAGGCAAGTAAGATGAACGATTTTAAAAGTTGAGAGAGGTGTTTGCTCGGTTTTAGAGTTTGAGGAGGAAAAGTGGACTTTCACGGAAGTTGAGGAGGTAATGTTGACTTTTTCTTTTTTTTTATAAGTCCATTGTGCAACACAATTCGTAATGTGCCCTAAAGAGCCCATATCGGGGCTTCCTGGAATGGCCTGATGGGCCCGGCCATCCGTGGCAGTTAAGATGGACCGCTCACATTCTCCCTACACTACTGCAGACTGCGGCTTTGTCTAGCGCTTTAGACGCTCGGCAAAGGTCGAATTGCGCTCGGCAAAGGCTTTGTCGAGCGCAACGCTCGGCAAAGGGGTCCTGGCAACGAAATGCTCGGCAAAGTCTCCTTTGCCGAGCGTTTTTTTATCGGGCGCTCGACAAAGCCTTTGCCGAGCGCCTAGGCGGCACTCGGCAAAGAAAAGTGACGGTCACGGCAGTAGTCACGGCGTGATGTTTTCTTTGCCGAGCGCCTCCAATAAGACCCTCGGCAAAGTGCAAACTAATTTTTTTAAAAAAAATTCTTTGCCTACGCCTCCAGCCTGGAGCTCGGCAAAGAGCAAACTGATTTTTTTAAAAAAAAATCTTTGCCTAGCGCTTCTAGCCTAGCGCTCGGCAAAGAGCACACTGATTTTTTTAAAAAAAATTCTTCACCTAGCGCCTCCCACCTGGCGCTCGGCAAAGAGAAACAATTTTATTTTAAAAAAATTCTTTGCCTAGCGCTTCCAGCCTGGCGCTCGGCAAAGACCACACCGATTTTTTTAAAAAAATTCTTTGCCTAGCACCTCCCGGCTGGCGCTCGGCAAAGAGAAACAATTTTTTTAAAAAAAAATCTTTGCCTAGCGCCTCCAGCCTGGCGCTCGGCAAAGAGCAAACTGATTTTTTTTAAAAAAAAATCTTTGCCTAGCGCTTCTAGCCTGGCGCTCGGCAAAGACCACACTGATTTTTTAAAAAAAAATTCTTTGCCTAGCGCCTCCCGCCTGGCGCTCGGCAAAGAGAAACCATTTTTTTAAAAAAAAATCTTTGCCTAGTGCCTTCAGCTTGGCGCTCGGCAAAGCTGGGTAAACTACCGTTTTACATAGCTAATATATGGCAGCTTTGCCGACCGCCACGCCAAAAAGCGCTCGGCAAAGGCTCTTTGCCTAGCGCTGCGCTAGGCAAATCTGGAACCCAGATTTTGTTTTTTTTTATTTTTTGCTTTCTATCACTGTAAACACAACATATCATATATATACATCAAATGGATATCACCATGAACACAAATAACACCATTTATATCACAATTTCATTGCTTCTGTCACCACCGTCACCATATACATCACAATAGCACATATATCTCATAATAGCATCACTTATTCGGCGATAAAGTCCATTACAACAACTTGATGTTCATGAAGTTCAACCCAACAAATCCAAGTCCATGACATGAAGTTCAACACAACAAGTCCAGGTCCATCACCAAGAGAAGGAATACGTGACAACAACTTCGACGTTACTCACTGAGGCGGCGGTGGAGGTTGGTACCCGGGCCACCCATGTGACGGCGGCGACGGTCCCCCATGCTCGTTCGGCACGTGGTTCGAACCCGCCGACTGAGGCTACACACAGGAGCAGCGATTGCATGAGACAAAGTTAAATAGCTAAATAACATGCATGTATGATATATATTACTCACCAGAGTAGTGTTGAGAGCAACGAAGGGAGGAACGACGGGAGGAGGCTGAGGTGGACCCATCAAGCTGGGTGGCAAAGTAACACCCAGAGAACTCTGCAGAAACGCCAGCACGTCTGACATCCTCTGGTCACTTGCCAGTCGCGCCGCCCACTCTGAAGCCACAAACGCCTCCAGCTCATCGGCCCTCTTGTTCGAAGTTTCCACCTGAGCCTATACATTGTTGCAAAGGTAATGTTAGTGAAGCGACAAGGAAATCCTCGTGTAATGCACGACGAGTAAACCAAAACTAACTTGTAGTGCCTCGACCTGGGCCTGTCCATAGGCCGACCGCTCGCGTATCGGCGGGAGTCCGGAGCCACTCGTGGTCTGTGCTCGGATCTGGGAGAGAGTGGGAGTAGTGGCGCTGTCGATCACGCTGTTGGCCATCCAGTAGCGCCCATGCTGCTTTCCCTTTCCAAGACACATGACGAGGCGCGCATCGATGTTGTCAGTCGTTGGATCATAATCCGACCCATACATCGTCCTCGCCGCCTCATGGTACTCGGTGACTTTCTTGTAGGCGCTCTCACTTGTGTACACCTCGGGCGGGTCCTCCGGGTTGAAGGAGACGTCGGACGTCGCCTTGCCCTTGTGTGACATGGTATATGCGGCGAAGTAGGAGCATGGCTGGCCACCGTGCACCGCCGACTGCGAGAACGAAGAGAAGTTTGTTAGTAGTCTTTGCCTAGTTACATTAAAGCATGGCAACAGTTACAAACATGATGACGTACCCAAGCTCGGCCGAAGCCGCCGACGTTGCGGTTGCCTTGATGGTGAGGTACACCTGGCATGGCCAAACGGTGAGCCCAGGCAGCCGCGTGCTGCTGCCGCCACTCCTCGCTCAGCCAACGGTCCACGATTTGCCCCCACGCCTCAGGGGACTTTTCACACCACCAAGGAATGACCTACACGTCATGAAGTAATTGACATGTTAGGTAGTCAAGTTCATAGCACCTAATGTTGAAAGGAACTTAATTTAAAGTTGTTCAGTTACCTGCATGAACTGCTCTTTGGTGAGAGAGAGCCTCCGATCTCAGATTTGTTTCTTGTTGATGCTCTCTCCAAATTGCTTCCCATAGTAATCTCTGATGGCCTGGACTCTCGCCTCGTGGTACATGTCCGTAACACGCTTCCTGCAAGCTTTCCTAGCCACGGCGTCCGCATTGCCCTCGTAGCTCTTGTCGAGCTTGAAGTACATCTGCATATGAAGACACGATGTATGCATTAGTTATTTCAAGTAGGATCCAATGAATGTGTTGCATTGAGGCATGTAGTGCGAGGAAGACTTACCCAGAACTCCTGAAGGATGTGCGCTGCCACGTTGCCTGCGGTGGCGTGGTGGGCGGACTCGTAGTGGGCCCACGTGTAGGCGGGCTCGTCCTTCCCGGCATGTGTTATAATGCCAGGGAAGTAGTGCCTGACCAAGGCCCCTAGGACGCCATTCACATGGCGTGAATCCTCTTCCGACACAACCCTCCAGGTCCTGCACAAGTGATTGAGTAAATATATTAGTATATATTTCGATTTTGAACAAAGGATACAAAGTAATAGTGATAACATGTAGAGGTGTCTTACGCTTGCCCCTCTAGGACAATCAAAACGTGTCGCCTCGGTTTGTTAGGGAGAGACGTGGGACCTCGGAAGTAGACACTCCCCGCAGTAGTGGAAGATGACGTCCCGGCAGAGCCCTCGGCCCCACCACCGCCGAGGTCCCCGTCGTCGTCCCCCTCGTCCTCCTCGTCCTGCTGCACCACCTACTGCTCCTCGTCGTCCTCCTCCTGCTGCGGCTGATCCTCGTCGTCCTCCTACTGAGGCTCAGGCTAGACCATGGGAGTCGTCCTCGTCGGCCTCCTCGCCGTCCTCCTCGCCATCCTGCGGCGTCTCGTCCCCGCTGGAGTGGGCTCTGGCGCGTCATCTGCGCCCCCTCCACTACCAGAGCCTTGGTAGAAGTGGCTTAGGCTCCTCTGACGGCCTCCTAGCATTGTTGCTCAATCACCTGCAATTAAGAACGAAGATGTAATTAGAAATAGATACAAAATAAACAAAACTAAATTATAAAATTTGAAAGTATTACATGTATGTTACAAATATTCTTCATGATCGGGATTAGCTAGACCGTAAGTCTCATCATCACTATCAACCAGGTCAAAATAATCAATGACATCTGGCGGAGGAATGTTGTCTTCATCGTCATTGCCTAGACGCAACCGCTCAAGCATTTGTAAGTCGTTTGGATCTCGCACCTCATCTCCGTCGTCATCATCAATGACCATTACATTATCTACATCCATTCCTATTTCATAGGTTAAGTCTATCTCGAACCTCCCTTGTAGCCCATCTTCTTGGTAAAACTCTCCGTCATACGTGGTTGGGTTGAAGTGGTAGTCTTCATCGTTTGCGAGAGGTGCTCCGCCATGTGGCGACACCTTGTGCACAACACACCAACCACTGAGATCCGGAGTAGTCTTGCAAGCATACGGCGTATAATAAAATTATGTGGCATGTTGTGCCACAATATACACATCGTCTCTTGGATAGACAAAATCCTGTCGAAGCAGGCTAGCAATCAAGGCCAGCATGCCACTGAAGTGTTGCCGACTCATGTTGATCTCAGCCTTAAACGCCATCACGCGTCCAACGGCATCGAGCTAACAAACCGTCGTGCGATCATGAAGGGGTTTCTGTGCCAAAGCCATCATGTCGTAGAACGCCTTTGTGGATGCCTCCGCCTCCTTCGCACGTCCATCGGGGATCTGTGCTTGCGCGAAGTCATCTAACATGTCTAAAACCCCACCACCATCATCGACATGCTCGAGGCGAGGCCGCACGACCTCCTCTCTCAACCGATGCGCTTCACCATGGTGTACCCACCGGGTATAGCCCGGCACAAAGCCATTCAACTGAAGATGTTTAGCCATGGTCTCCTGGTTTTGCCATTTCCTATTTGCACACTTGCTACAGGGACACTTCGCCAATCGCGCTCTATTCACACCACTGCCGAATGCACCTTCCAAGAAAGCCTCCGTCTTCTGCCCCCATTCAATGCTAAAATCATGCTTACTTGTGTATCCCGCATACATCCACTCACGGTCATCCATCCTCTAACATGCATATCAAAGATAAACATAAACATCAAGTGCATCTACTTCGTGTTCCTACCATCTAATAGGTAAGGATAGGTCCTAATCCCACCTGCGGATGCGTAGACGAGGTTAGTTTCGATGGGCTACTTCGAGCCGAGACAGAATTTCAGCAGCACCTCCCCGCTGTTTTCCAGATACACGTCCCGGCGGGGAGAGTGTGTATCCGGAGAACAACACGAAGGTGAGGCCGAAACCCTGTCTTGGATCAGAGCAGACCATAGAAACTAACCTCGTCTATGCATCCGCAGGCTATCCAAAAAAAGTGGACAATCCGAAACAGATATGGTTATACATATGCAAAGATCACATACTTCCAACCGTATCCGTTTTGGACGGGAGACGCCTAACTGGGTAACATGACCTACGTCCACATGTGACGGAAAGAGGGGTCATACCGTAGGTGCCGGTGAAGACAGGCTAGCGGGGCAGTGCCGAGTCATGCTCCTTCAGCTATCCTCCAACGGGAGCCCTCCTGAAAAAAAACCAATTAGTGAGAACGAAAAATTTCGGCAGCACCTCCCCTGTACGGGGAGGTTACCAAACCTGTAAAAAAGACGGCACGATGGCCGACAACTACAAATACATCACCGGCACGATGGCCGACTAGCACATATGTATTTCCAATCTATGCAGAAGAATATATGCAAGTATTAACACTATTAGTATAACCACTACTAGTACTACCACTACTCACACTACCACTACTATTACGTCTACTACTCCTAGTCCTAACCCTTCTACTACTACTACCTACTACACCTACAATTACTACTACTACTCCAACTACTACTACACCTACTACTAATCCTACTACTACCACATTGCCTACCACGACTTCGCCTACTACTACTCCTACTCCTACTACTCCAACTACCACTACTACTACGTCAAACTAGACGTACCTGTGGCGGACGACGCGGGGTGCGGCGGCCGACGCGGGGTCACGGTCGGGGTGCGCGAGGCCGGCGCGGGCGCGAGCCGGGGCCGGGGCGGGGGCGGTTGGCCGGGCGCGGCGAAGGTGGCCGGCCGCGGCGCGGGGCGGCGGTGGCGGTTGGCCGGGCGCGGCATGATGCGCGGGGGGCGGGGGCGGGGGCTGGCCGGGCGCGGCATGTGGCGCGGGGGGCGGGGGCGGGGGCGGGGGCCGGCCGGGCGCGGCACGCGGCGCGGCGGCGGCCGGGCGCACGGCGCGGCGCTTGACGCGGCGCGAGGGGCGGGGGCGCGGGCCGGCCGGGCGCGGGCACATGGCGCGGCGGCGGCGGCGGTCGAGCGCGGCGCACGGCGCGGCGGCGGCGGCGGCCGAGCGCGGCACGCGGCGCGGCGGCGGCGGCGGCCGGGCGCACGGCGCTGCAGCGGCGCGGAGCTTGACGCGGCGCGGGGGAGGGGGGCGGAGGCGGGCGCCGGCCGGGCGCGGCGGCGGACGGGCGCGACTGCTACGCACGAAGTGATTTTTTCTTTTTTTTCAATTTTGGCCTGCTCATGTAAATAAGGAGACGCCCTTTGCCTAGCGCCCGCGATCTGGCGCTCGGCAAAGAGGTGCCTTTGCCGAGCGCCAGATCGCGGGCGCTAGGCAAAGAATTTTTTGTTTTTTTTAAATTTGTTTTTGTGAATTTGTTTTTTTTGTTCGTTTAAGTACTGTACACTCCTTTGCCGAGCGCCAGATCGGAGGCGCTCGGCAAAGAATTTTTCGTTTTTTTTTTAATTTGTTTTTTTGAATTTACTTTGCCGAGCGCCAGATCGGAGGCGCTCGGCAAAGACTTTTCCGTTTTTTTTTTGAATTTGTTTTTTAATTTGTTTTTTAAATTTGTTTTTTTAAATTTGTTTAATTGTTGTACACTCCTTTGCCGAGCGCCAGATCGTGGGCGCTAGGCAAAGAATTTCAAATAATGTGTCATTCATGCAAAAAAATGTTTGAAAGAAAAAAAAAGAAAATTCTTTGCGAGCGCCAAATGTCAGCGCTCGGCAAAGAGGTGCCTTTGCCGAGCGTCCTGCGTAAGGCTCTCGGCAAAGGTGGCTCTTTGCCGAGTGCTAAGCTTTGCGCTCGGCAAAGGCACCTCTTTGCCGAGCGCTGACATTTGGCGCTCGGCAAAGAATTTTCTTTTTTTTTGTTTTTTTGTTTCAGACTTTTTGTCATGCATTACATATTATTTAAAAGTATATGTTAAGTTTTGGTACTTTTTTAAATCTTTTTATTATTTATCGTTAGTTTATTTGATTTAATTGAATTTCTCCGATAAACGCGTGTTTGAACTGTAAGTGCATCGAATCTCCGAATTGGACGGTTCGAAAATTGATATTCGCATTACTTAGCATATGTTAAGGCCGTATCCTGGAGCACGCATGAAATATCGAACATCTAGCGCATGGAACACGGCGTCCAAGTTGCGCGTGAAGTGCTATTAAATTAAAAAAAAACAAACAAAGTTCAAAAATCACGAAACTTAGCGAAACGTCTTTGGAGCAAATGTGGAGGCTATGGTTAAAATTTGGTAAAATTTCGTGCACGTTGTCACGTAAGTTAGTTAGAAACCTAGAAATCCGGAATTCCGAGAAAGCGGACGGAAAAATGCTATTTCTATTTCCATTCCGATTCCGATAGTTTCCGTCCCGGATTCCGACCCGAATCCGGATTGTTCCAAAAATATGGAAACGGTTCGGTAAAATGTGAAAAAACGGACGGATCAGGGCGAGAAAAATTCCGTCCGTTTTCATCCTTAACTGCAACTCAACCGCCTCGGTTAATTAATATTAACGGAGGCGGTTTCCATAACACGACCACCTCCGTTATGAGTTTAACCGAGGCGGTTAGATTAAGGAAACCGTCTCCGTTATGAGTTTAACCGAGGCGGGTTTTGTTACGTGCCCGCCTCTGTTAAGTATTTCTAGATTAAAAAATAGTTATTTCATTTCGTTTTATAATGTCAATTTGAATTTGAAACCAAATTTTGTCATGTTAAAACACATACAAAGTGGAAAGCACGCGTACGAAGGATAAACACACACATACACGCATCAGGGAAAGTGGAAGTGATGTTCAGAGAAGGGATGTCGATGCCGCCGTCGCCGGTGTGAGCGCAGCGAGGCCACTGTTACAGACTTCTCTCAATTAGACGTAAATAAAAGCCTAAAATTAAGCAAGTTAATGACTTCTTGGTAGTAAATAATGGAACTTCTGAACTTTTGAAATAATAATAACCAGTGAACATGAGCATGAGCATGTCACTACTACTACTCCTCGCAATGGAGATTCCGGACAAGAAGATAGCCTCGCTTCCGACGCCCAGGATCGAGGTAGAGAGATGCCGACGCCGATCAGGGCTGCCGGCCGTGGAAGGGAGATGCTGCGGCCGGTTGGAGAAGGGAGACGCTGCAGGCAGTCGGGAACAAGGGTTTTTTTATCGGCCGAAAGTCGTTGATATTTTCGAAATTTCCTTTCTATCTCTGGGGTCCGATAAAATTTGATATCAGCTAAAATTTTCTCTTCTTTCTTGTTTCTACACAGACAATCCAAAATCAGCCACGCGATGGTCCGACACTTATAATGATTTATTCTTGTTTTGATTTGTGAACAAGTGATGTTTAATATCTTAGGCATAGTTTCAAGTCAAATTCTACAAATTTTTTGAAAAAAAATTTAAATTTTTTTGAATTTAGTCCGATATTTCCGATATGTCTTGTTTATCCTCTTAATCTATGACGTCCGATAAATTTTAATTTCCGATAATGAAAACCTTGGTCGGGAAATGGAGACGTCCCGTCGGGCCGCCGCCGCTGGTCCGGGAAACTTTGGCACAGCCGGTCCAGTGAATCGGGGATGCCGTGCCCGCGGATGGAGACGCACTGCAGCCGGGGTCACCATCCGCGCAGGGCGGGTCGCATGGCCACCAGTCCACTTGTGGAATGCCGCGCTGGAGTGGGGGCGCTATGCGCTCGGCTCCACGCCGCCTCCATGGATTCCATCCGCGCAGGACAAGTTGCACGGTCGTCGACCCACGAGGAGGAGGCCGCGCCGCCATGGGGGTGCCATGCGCTTGGATCCGCGTTGCCGCCTATGAGGGGAAGGGTGCGACGCCGCCGTCCTGCTGCATTCACCGGGGCCGCCGACAGCTTGAGCCTGGCCACGCCGTTGCCAGGGGGCAGCCGAGCAGGGTTCCCTGCATCCGGCGGTGGTGTGGATGGGGGAGCGTCACCGCTTGTCGTGGTCGTGGAAGAGGGCCGCCTGGTGTGGTCGTGGGGCAGAGCCGCTGCGGTTGCAGCCTGGGAAGCCCGCCGCGTGAATATAAAAGGGCATCAACGATTGAATGCATGGCGAGGTTTCGGGGCAGGAAGTTACTGCATGCAGCGAACAGGCACCGGCGATATTTGCGGGATTACTTTACACTACTCGCACTCATAGATCTCTATATTCATCCTCTATACGTCCTAGTCAGCAAGATTCTCTCCTCTATACTCAATTCTCCCGCACCCATCCATCCTCTATATCATCCTCTATCCACTCTATTCACTGTGGGACCCACTTGTCACTTTATCTAAATATATCTATGTGTGATCTAGTTTTGAAGGATTTATTGAGACAAATTTAATGATACAATCGAAATTTATTTTAGATTTTTGGTTTGTTAGTTATAGCATTTTTCCCCTTTGTTTAGCTAGTGAGGCCCGCCACTATAGAGTATAGAGTAAACACTGTACTGCTCTAAATATAGAGTGAGAGAAATGATAGAGTATCGTTTTAGAGTACCCAGTGCAGCAGTTTTTACTCTATATTCATACTCTAAAGCTTTAGAGTATCGTTCTAGAGTACTCACTGCGGGTAGTCTTACTACCATGTGCACGCGAAAAGAAGGAAAGAATTACCATAAACGTCTCAATTGGTAGGCATTAATTACCCTGGTGGTGACTATTACTACCATTAGCTCAATTTAGGCTGTGTTTACTTCCTCAAAAAAAAATACTGTACAAACAAAAGATTCCCCGTCACATCAAACTTGTGATACATGCATGGAGTACTAAATGTAGATGAAATAAAAAACTAATTGTACAGCTGGATTATACTTTGCGAGACGAACGTTTTACACCTAATTAGTCAACGGTTGGACACTATTTGCCAAATAAAGCCAAAACGTGCTACAATGTTTTTTTTACACCTTTTTACACAACTAAACACAGCCTTACGTTTGCGGGGGAGAATACCTCTGTGGTCTGACATCTGACATCGCCGGAGTTGGGCGGAGCTCCGTCAGTGCTCTAAATATTATTAAGAGCGCTGGGACCTAATATATATATATATATATATATATATATATATATATATATATATTAGTCCTTTTTCAAAAGATATTCATAAATACGCCCTTGTCAGTATTCTTTCAAAATATGGACCCTGACCTTGGCGCCATGGCTTTCGGCGTCGAGGAAACAAGTCTCGGCGCCATGGACAATGACGCCGAGGTCTTGGCGAGGCGTCGGACGTGGCGGTGACCTGGCGCCGACGTGGACAAGGCTTCGGCGCCATAGATTTTGACACCGAGCTTTTACCGTATAGATCTTGGCGTTTGAAACGAGAGAAGTATAATTGTGCTGGCAAATATGCAACAACCCTATTGTAGCTCAGCAGGTCAGGGTGCGCGTCTTAACCTAAGGGCCTGTGTTCGAACGCCAGCTCTGGTTCTATGGTTGCTACATTTTTCTAAGTTATAGAACAAGAAATGTTATTTCGAGAAACAAGCGATGACCCACTTCGGTTCAGTTGGTTTGGACGCACGTGTGTCAGCCTACAGACCTGTGTTCAAACCCCAACAGCAAATATTTTTTGCTATATTTTCTTTATAAGCAATTACAACAAGAAATATTATTCCTTTATTATTAGCGTCCTGGGTTTCACCGCACCGCACATTGTATATTATATTGTTCCATTGTTCCACCGTGCATTGTATATTTAATTTGTTTTTTATTTGATTTTGAAACATTACGTACCTTGCTCAAGTTGAGTTGAGTGACGTATTATATCTTGTTGCTTGGCCGTCCTTTTATTTGCTTGGCCGTCCTTTTTATTTCAGTGTTGAGCTCTTTAATTTGTAACCTCCCTATTTTACATGAAATAGAATTAACTAGAAGATTGGGCTTAATGTATTAACTAAGAGCTCCATATTATCATTATTTGGACTGTTCAACTAAGTTTGGTGAGGAACGGAGGAGGATCTTCCCCTCGTAAGAAAAACACTACTACCGAGGTATATAAACTAATAAATAAATAAATACATCTATGATTATGATAGTACTAGCAGCCCCCGAGCAAAGCACAGGAAGTGTTTTTTTTTTCTAATGGAAGGAGGAGGGGAGAAGGATAAGGGGAAATAGGAAACAGTAACAGATTAGGAACTGTTCAGGAGCCGGTTGGTATACACATAGGATTGGGGCACTGTTCGTGGAGACCCTGGTACTGTTTATGATGGGGGTAAGTATTGTTCTGAAGACCCGGTAGGGGACTATTCATGAGACCCGCACTGTACCTAACAGGTGGGACTGTTCATGAGAGCCGGTACTGTACCTAGAGCAGTAATAAACAGTGTTCTGCGAGAGGGCCGGTGCCACCGACTCTTATATACTAGATGGTCCGGGCGTTGCTGTGGGCCTGGACTGTAGCTCGGAACCCGACTGTTCACCTGCGGACGTGTTCACGGATCTGTTACTGCTGCAGCGGTGGCACTGTTCATGAAGGACCCATACTGTTTCAAACCGGGTGTACTGTTCATAGGAAGCGGTACTGTTCACAAATGCGGACACGTTGCTATAGGACTGTTCATTCGGGCACTGTTCTAACGGTGGATCACAATCTGTAACTCTTATATAATAATACTGGCAGGGAGCACGTGCAAAGCACGGGTGTTTTGTTTTATTTTTTTTAGCGGATGTGTACTGCTAATGAGATTTGTTACTGTTATTTACGGGTTTGAACGGACTGTTCATACAATCCGTTACTGTTGGTAACGGGTTGGAGTGTTTATTAACGGGTATGTACTGTTCATAGCGGGCAAATATTGTTCACGTAAACTGGTACTGTTCATAGCGGGTATGTACTGTTCTATTAAGGCACATAAAAAACATTATTCGCATTGCCTCTTAGATATAGACAAGCCACATAATTAAACCGAGTCATCTCTCCTTGATTTTCCATACGGGATAATAGCCACCTAATTAAACCAAGTCAATCTCTCTTTGATTTTCCATACGAAACAAATAATTTAGTGCAAATATTATTTATTATGGGCCTTATTAGTGTTTAATTGAAACACGGTTGAGCTAAGCCTAAGTATTTTGGCTCACGCACGTCGGGCAACGTCCGTTTTAAAGAGGCAAAATTTATCTTCTTATTTTTTTTGTCTGGCCCATCCATCCGTGTCCAACTCCGTAATGACCGTCCGTCCCACTTAGTATCTATAAGGCAATTCGCTTCAACACGGTTTAGAAGAGTTTCTTGTGTCGAAACTGAACAGTATTTTTGTCGAGTCAAACTCCATCTCCTGTCCGAATCAAACTCCACCGCCTCTTGCAATCTTGGTCCCAAGTAGACATACAACCTCCCGTGACTCTCCTTGGCCAAACATCCATAAATAAAAAGATACGAGTAATACTAATAATACATTAATATCTAATATATGCTGAGTGCAGATTGTTGTTTCGGACTTAACAAGATGCACATGCTGTTTATTATGCTGACCGTTTTCTTTTTTTCAGAGTTTCTTTCTTCCACGTCGTTTTTTGAACGGGCTCGCTCGCACACGATCCTGCTCTTTTGGAGTAATCTTGGGCCAAAATAAGCTAGCATTGGGAAGGTGAAAGTCGTCAATAATTCCACACTGGCTGCTACCAAATTCTAACAATAAATATAGTATTTTAAACATTGACCTTTATCTATAATAAACAAATATTTTATTAAAAAATTGTTTAGAAATAAAAAAATTATTACTATAAGATGAATCGGCTGATGACCTAACTAATCAAACCGTAAACTTAAATCTTGAAGACTTTGTCATCTAATCTAATAAAAATAAATGTTTCTTCAAACTATATGTACATGTCAGTGCAAATCTCTAAGATGTATGTATATATAATGAGAAATTTACATATTTAGGACTTCAATCGTCGCGTTTTGCAATCTTAACTCCAAACATCGACTTCGTTAAAATAGGCTGTACTGACTTTAATTAGAGACTATAGTCATAATTTACTATAAACGTTTGATAGTTTCTTCCGTTGCAACGCACGGGCATGTTTGCTAGTAATAACTAAGTAAGCAAAAAATGATTAATAAATGCAGCAAAAAAAATTTGATGTTGGATTTGAACCTAGGTCTCTCATGTTAGAGCCAAACATCCTAACCAACTCGACTACAACTGAGATATAGCATATTTTGATATATGTAGACTTATGAAAAAATTGACTTCAGTGATATACATATATCAATTTTGATATGTTGACTTTAGTGTTGTGCATTTTAGCATATGAAAAATATTGACTTTAGTGATATGAATTTTGATATATAGAGTTTATTGATGTGAATTTTAATATATATAGACTTATGAAAAATTGACTTCAGTGATATACATATATGAATTTTGATATATTGACTTTAGTGTTATGCAATTTGGTATATGAAAAATATTGACTCCAGTGATATGAATTTTGATATATATATATATATAGGGTTTAGTGATGTGAATTTTGATATATGTAGACCTATGAAAAAAATTAACTTCAGTGATATACATATATGAATTTTGATATATTGACTTTAGCGATATGCATTTTCCTATATGAAAAATATTGACTCCAGTTATATGAATTTTGATATATTGACTTTAGTGAGAAGAGATGGCTAGACGTCTCCCTACGTCGGAAGTCATAGGTTTTAGTGGTTATGTAAGTAGTATTGGATTCGATTCAGTTTTGCTGAAATGTTTTCAATAAATTAATATGTGTTAAATACGCTTGTATAAATATATTTTCTAATATATATATAGGGAAATTCCTTTCTACATGCGCGTGTAGCTACTCCCTTGTGTATATCTCTAGTTTCAGGGTATATATGACCACACGAAGTGTATGTAGATGAAGTATATGATCATACTAGACCATCTACGGTAGTATGTATGTCAAGTATGCAAGCATACATAGAGTGTATGGTTATACTTATTTTATATATATTATAGTGATATTTCAGTAATATATTAAAAAGTATGGGCTCTTATGAAAAAAATTCACGTACTAAGAGTTCTTAAATTGAGTATATAAACATACTCGAACTGATAAATTAGTATGTACACATACGCAATATGGTTTATTAAAGATGGGAGTAACTACACGCGCGTGTAGGAAAAATGCACCATATATGATTCTTAAATGTACTGTAGGTAATTGATCCAATTATTTGGCTTAAAGAGACACTCTCAAATTTCGAGGTTGAGGGAGTGAATGTTGAGACCTTTTATGTAGATAATGGTCGATTAATCCAATGTCGAATTGTCTTTTCCATCGCCGCTAGGAGGGGTACAGGTATTGTACAAATCTAAGAGACATGAATAAAGGCACTCCAGAAGACAATTGCACAAAAATATGTTGTCATTGCATGTATAAATAAGTTTGTGAATATTGGGTACACCCTGCCTACACTATCCTCCTCGATGATACAAGCTATAAATGCGGGCTGGCGTCATGATGTTGCAGGCTTTTGTGGGAGGATTGCTCGAACCAACAAAATGATGTGGTAAAGTCGAAGTCAAACTCATAGCTTATATCCGGATTTGTTGTTATATGTTGGAAAGTTTGGTTCTCGTATCCATTTTTTGCCAACACTTACAGGTTGAGGACTATGACTTAACCTACGCAAGGTGCAGCTTTGAAGCCACTCTAAACCAGACAATGCATCGATTGGGTTATGATTGGAAATATGCCTATGAATGGCCAACACTCACTACGGAAAGATTTCGGACAAAGTTGTTTGTGACTAAGAGGAAATCTGACCCACCACCACGTCGACCACCGTTAACCATCGTTAGTAGACCCTATGCTCGTACTTGTGAAGCATGGGAGTGCGCACTACTTAATGTGTTGCTCTACGTCAATGATATTTGTGGATACCACATTGGTGATCTACACTTCACCGAATTAATAATACGGGAAAGTCAAATTAGGTACTAGTGGTGACATACTATATTTGCATGAACTTTGGACTGTACTTGAACATCTAGTTTGTAATGACTTGGTTGAAATTATTATGGTTTGTATAAACTTGATGAATTGGGCGGATGATCATTGTAATATACAAGCTCTTATTTAATGAGTTTTATTCTTAATATGGACGTACAATAGTACAACATATAATACATAAGTAAAAACTATTTGAAATGAAAACAAATTCAATGCAAAGAAACTGTATAAGAAAAGAAAAAAAAAGAAAAAAGTAACATTTAGTCTCAGTTGGTTATAGCAACAGAGACTGAAGATGCATTACGTGACAACCCCTGGGGCCAGGGTAGCGCTCCTTTAGTACCGATTGGTATAACCAATCGGTACTAGAAGACCCCATTCAATCGCGATTAGAGTGCCCAGGAGTAAAGGGCGGGCCTTTAATCCCAGAGTCGCAGTCCATGCTCAGTCCTGCACGGGTCATAGGGTCTCCGAACGCTGAGGTCGACTGTCTGAGCCGAGTTCGATGTCTTGGAAAATCGGGTAGTGACTTTATCCCTGGACCCTGGTAGAATTTGGTTCTCCCGTCGACCAGCCTATGGTACTCGTCAAGTCAAGGTCATCTCCACGTCTGTTCACACTCGACTAAACTCCGGTGCTGCCGTTGAACGACCCACCACCAAATCCAAGATTCTATTCCATGTGTACTGCCTTACTAGCCTGCAAAGGGGTCTTCCACGAAGAAAGGAGTATATTTGTTCCTTGGGTTTTGGACGAAGTTAAGACGCGACCCATTGTACGTCTGTGTGAGCGCATGACCCCAGATATAGGAAAAACTTTCTATGCGACGGCGTCACACCGCGCTCCGGTGCGACATCCTCTACGCGACTACCGCAATATGTCCCCGTAGTCCATTGGCCGTTCCGTCGTTCCATGTATTAACGTGTATAGGTGTACGTTAGCTGCTCGCTTGTTTGCCGTGGAGAGGAGTTTGAGCCGTGGATCACGTATTCATGTATAGGCAGGGGGGACACATGCCAGCTACGTATGGGCTGTTGCACAGGAAGACGGTGTGACGTTGTCGCATAGAAAGTTTTTCCGCAGAGTTGGAATAACTTTCTATGCGACAGCATCACACCACGCTTACGTGAGTGCCACGTGTCCCCGTAGTCCATTGGCCGTTCGGTCGTTCTATGTACTAACGTATATAGGTGTCCGTTAGCCGCTCGCTTGTTTGCCGTGGAGACGAGTTTGAGCCGTGGATCACGTATTCACGTATAGGCAGGGGGACACGTGCCAGCTGCATACAACGTCGCTCCAGTGCGACAACCTGTGCTGATGTCAGCGAGGAAAATTGGTTTCATTTTCTTCAAACGGGCGTAACTCTCGATAATTGTTTCTTCTCTGATGCTCTTTGCAATGCAGGATCGAAAAACACAAAAATAGGATATGAATGCATATGCAAACACAGAAATGAAAAACGCAACAACCTTTTAGGAATAGGTGTTTTTTGATGAACCACGGGGAAAAAATAGGAACACGAAACAATGAGGTTTGAGTGGTTGCTTTTTCCTATGATTTTCTTACGAAATTGAACACAAGGAAAGTTTTCTATGTTTTCCCTACGAGTGGGATCTAATTTTCAGCTTGTCTAGGTGTCACATGCGTGCCATGCTGTAAACCATTTTAAACCCTCTTGATGAAACACATGTCAACGGACATGTTCTCGAAAAAAAAGTTTTTCCGACAAAAATGGGATTTGCTATAACCCAGGCGTCTGATTTTTCTCAACCTCTCAGGCGAGGTCTTCATGCCTTGTGCTCCCCCCGCTGCAGCCCCGCCACGTCCAGCTCCGTTGGCGTCCACCCAGGAAGAAAGCGTCGCCTGAAATCTTGCTAGAAATCAGGAGACTGGATTCTAGGAAATGTGAAGAAAAATTCCTATGAGACAAATAATGCTACAGTTACTCAATCCATAGGAATAAAAATCCAACATTTTTCCTTTGTTTTTCCTCCAATCCAAAGGGCCCTCAAATCTGTTTACAACTTTGTGTTCCATACAATGAGATCCATAAAACAAGACAATATTTGGTATGTCTCAAAACTTGATTTATGTGATTGATAACTTATATGTAGTGTACAGTAGTGACTTGTATACAAATTGTGTATCACATCACCTTAAGTAGTAATTTGTATACTGCTTTTTGTCTTACTAGTAGCGAGGCGCGCGCATCCGCTCGCCCGTGCGGTGGTGAGTTTGGGGAAGCTAAATGCTCATATAGTATGGATGGTTTGCTGGTTAAATTGAGCATCGTTGTGAGGTGCAAGTGGAAAAGCTTAAACATATAAGGAAGCAACGTTGTGAGAAGCAAGAGTGGAAAAGCAATTGCTTGCAGTCGATGCAAAAAGTTTAGACAAATAAAAGATAACATGCGGCATTCTTGGCAGAATAGATGTGACTACTCCTTCAGATCATTTAAATATAGGGGTCCTGCAGTAGTAGAATTTCTGAACAAGCATATGGAGGTAGGCAAAAAGGCATGACAAAGTACAAAATAGTGTATGCTGCGTACCCAAAGAATGAAACTTGTAAATGAAATTCAACAGATGAATGGTGCTTAGATCACGAAAAGGAAGGGCTGTAACACTTACCACGCCTAACATGTGGAAGCCTATCTGTACCAGGGCCTCCAACATGCTTAGTAAGAGGAAGTTCCCTAGAGTGTGTATCATGCCTTTCATATAGTATCTAGTTAGGAATTTGATGTAAATGCAAGGCATCAATGAGCCAAAGCATTTTGAGGAATGCTAGATTAGATTGGTTGTGTAGCCCACCAAAAACTTAACTGATATGATAAAACCAAGTAAATTCAGGCCGAAGTTACTCTGATTTTTTTCTATTAAACCACAAGGGTTTGTTGTCATTAATCAAAGAGTAAAGACAATGTTGAAGTGTGCTCAACAAAAACTGGAAGGCAAAAAACTAATTAGTATCAACCATGCAGTCTGGCCATCAGGCTCTGTGCAAAACAGATAAGGATGAAGGAATGGCATGGAATTGAAGGGAAAAAAATTCAAGAAAAAGGGCTATCTTTCAAACGTGGGAATCTGAAAGTGTTTACTTAATATAAACTCATGAGTACTAATAATAGTTCCAAAAGGTCATAGAACCAGTGAGCCCCATTAGCACCATAAAAGAAAACAGGTCCAGAAGTTGTGAACATTGAGCCCCATGGTAACCATTTGGGCAAGAAATTAGTATAGTCCCTCAGCCTAGCACCAATAGCATTAGAAATAGTATAATTAACTAACAAGCGACTTGACGTTGAACGAAGGTAAGCAAAAGTTATGAAAGAGAAAAGCAGGATAGGATAGGCAAAACTACAAACAAGGTACCTTTGTCTTAGTATTGCAGAAAATAATAGGCCAGGTAATGGTGGCTATGGCAGTGTTTAGATCCCTTCAAACTTCCAAAAATTTTACAAGATTCTCCGTCACATCGAATCTTTAGACATATGCATGGAGCATTAAATATAGGTAAAAAAATAACTAATTGCACAGTTTGTCTGTAAATGTCGAGACGAATCTTTTGAGCCTAGTTAGTCAATGATTGGATAAATTTTACCAAATAATAACGAAAAGTGCTACAGGAAGTTTACACCAACTTTTACACCATCTAAACACTACCTGTATCATAAAGATCACAAAGCGTGTGTAACTTACATTCGTCTTTGTCAACAGCATTAAAGAATTGTTTGATGCCCTATAAAGACAACTTCAATGGTATTTACCTCCACGGTCAGGTGCAGTCATGAACTTGCTAGTGATCTCCAAGATCTCATGAGGAAGAGTTGCAGAGATGAAAACCACCTATTTAAAGAAAATAAAATACACAATAACATGAATTCCAGTAAAAGGCAGTAGGTATTGTCATCGACAACAAAGACGACAAGAGCAACTCTTTTTCCCTTACGTTTGGTCAGCATGGAATGTGGCAAATGTGTTGATGTATATCAAGAAAATAAACAGATAACAAAGTAACATGAACTGAGCAAAAGGACGTTTAGTGTGTGTAACTATGGACGTGAGTACAGACTATAACACATACAAGAAATTGGAAAGATGCATCTCATTAAGTCATAGTAATCTGGTACACTGAACGCGGTGGCAGATTGCATAATGTCATGGGAAAAAAGGCCCAAATTTTCTGAGGAAATATAAAACTGAAGAAATAAATTATCACTGTGCTCAAACTATAGGTTGTAACTGAAGTCCAGGGTTGAATCATGTACTACACAAATATGAAAATAGAAAACTAAAGAAAAAAAGTATCATTTGTGCTCAAACTATAAGCCCTAACTGATCTCCAAGGTCAAATCGTGCATGCCACAAATAAGTAGCACAGATACTAATACCTTTGTTTCCTTAACATCGGCATACGACTGCCACCTATAGGTGGTGGTGTTTAACCAGGTACCATAACCATGGTCCCTGTCAATTAGCAGTAGTATTGCAATAAGAAACTAAGGGCCAACCTGCAGTATTAACCAAATGGACTATTCTAACAAATATTTGGGAAAATGCAATAGGAGGGGGATCAGTGGCACTCCTCGCTGATCTTAGTCTCACCTCATTTGGCATGAGTTTTAGGTTGTGACAATAGGCAAGACAATCTGCAGTATAAATAAAGCAGGCCTTCGCGCGCCCGTGCAGGAAAAAGTGTGGGTGTTGCGGATCATGCTGTGAAGCAGCTAGATAATATGAGAAAGTGCCGCTCTAAATACAAACATCATATTCATATATGACCTGAACCTTGCATAGTCTTGACACAGTAAAAAAACAAACCTAACCAAGTAATTCAGTGCAATAACTGACCATTAAGTTTGCAAAAATAAGCAAAACGAAATTGTAAAGTGAATGGTTAATAATTAAAACCTTGGAGCTCCATCTCCGGCATCTCCTGCCTTGTTGCGCTGCACCAATTGAACTGAGTTTGAAGGCATAGCACCAGAAGCCATGGAAGCTTTATTTCCTACAATCCATCAAATATTTGAAATGGTTGCTATAATTTTAATCGGCCAGCTGAAGCAGAACATATGCAGAGGAAAAAAATGTTACATGCTTACAACACTAAAATGTGTAGGTAGTCACTACATGAATTTCCCTAAACAACATGTGGGAAGCTTTCTTTTTTTTCACTTTGAAAACACAGAAGGTTAACTACAAAATGTGAGTTTCACTATTATTTAGAAAGCTGTAGAGTCATATTTATAAGCTAATGTATATATATGTATATACATTGAACATAATTGAATGTAAACTACAAATTCTGAGATAGAATCGGTAGGGGCTTGCGCTAAATAAAATAGAAGTGCATTGAGGCCAAATTGGATGGAGACACTAAAGTGAATGTAGAATTATCTATCCTTGTCTAGGCACCATAAAAAGATATGGCAAGCAAGGTAGGTTATCTTCCACATTCAGAAGCTAGAGATTCTTTGATTCTGCAAAAATTTGCTTCATCTTGCTATTTCCGATGTCGAGGCAACAAACATATATAAAACAGGGTATAGGCCTGATATTGTGGATCAAACTGAAGAGAACAGTGACGAAAGCACCAATTAGGTAGCAACCATTAGAGATTTGTTTAAGGAAAAAACTAGGCACAAAATGCAAGGAGGCGAGCATCATTGGAAATTTCAAGAGAATCAGCGAAACAAATCGAACTGGATAAGCTAATCTTTCACTACTATACTATTTGTTGGTATCTTCATGGAAGTGCAATTTAATAGAAGCACAGAATCAATTTCAATTCAATAATTGTAAAATAAATTTTCTGGAAAGAGGGGATGTCAAACTGACCTTCATGGGCCAGTGATCCATTTTGCCTTTAAGGCGCGATGATGCGAAACAAATCGAACTTGTTAAGCTAATTTTTAACTACTATACTATTTGTTGGTATCTTCATGGAGGTGCATTTTAGCAGAAGCACAAATTCAATTTCAATAAAATAAACTGTGAAGAGGAGGACACCGAACTGGACCTTGATGGCCCAGTTATCCATTTTATCACGAAGCTGCGATGATGGGTATAATTTTTTACACATGATAATTTTTAACACTTAGGAAGACAGAATTTTGTGCAGGGATGGATGTTTTCTATTATAAATGTAGAAGTGTGAACTTGAAAAGGGTGAGCAGTATTAATATATGGTAGAACAGGATCCTAAACCATAAACTGCAGGCAAGGAAGCGACAAAAATAGGCATAATAAATGTAGAACTGCGAACTTAAAAAAGGTAATGCTGAGGAACATACCATGACGGGCGCAAACTCGAAAGCGATAACTGACAAAGAGGAAGGCTTGCTAAAATTTGCTTCATCTTGCTATTTCCGATGTCGAGGCAACAAACATATCTAAAACAGGGTATAGGCCTGATATTGTGGATCAAACTGAGGAGAACAGTGACAAAAAACACCAATTAGGTAGCAACCATTAGAGATTTGTTTAAGGAAAAAATTAGGCACAAAATGCAAAGAGGCGAGCATCATTGGAAATTTCAAGAGAATCAACGAAACAAATCGAACTGGATAAGCTAATCTTTCACTACTATACTATTTGTTGGTATCTTCATGGAGGTGCAATTTAGCAGAAGCACAGAATCAATTTCAATTCAATAAATTGTAAAATAAATTTTCTGGAAAGAGGGGGATGTCAAACTGACCTTCATGGGCCAGTTATCCATTTTGCCTTTAAGGCGCGATGATGCGAAACAAATCAAACTTGTTAAGCTAATTTTGGACTACTATACTATTTGTTGGTATCTTCATGGAGGTGCATTTTAGCAGAAGCACAATTCAATTTCAATAAAATAAACTGTGAAGAGGAGGACGCCGAACTGGACCTTGATGGCCCAGTTATCCATTTTATCATGAAGCTGCGATGATGGGTATAACTTTTTACACATGATAATTTTTAATACTTAGGAAGACAGAATTTTGTGCAGGGATGGATGTTTTCTATTATAAATGTAGAAGTGTGAACTTGAAAAGGGTGAGCAGTATTAATATATGGTAGAACAGGATCCTAAACCATAAACTGCAGGCAAGGAAGCAGCAAAAATAGGCATAATAAATGTAGAACTGCAAACTTAAAAAAGGTAATGCTGAGGAACATACCATGACGGGCGCAAACTCGAAAGCGATAACTGACAAAGAGGAAGGCTTGCTAAAATTTGCTTCATCTTGCTATTTCCGATGTCGAGGCAACAAACATATATAAAACAGGGTATAGGCCTGATATTGTGGATCAAACTGAGGAGAACAGTGACAAAAAGCACCAATTAGGTAGCAACCATTAGAGATTTGTTTAAGGAAAAAATTAGGCACAAAATGCAAGGAGGCGAGCATCATTGGAAATTTCAAGAGAACCAGCGAAACAAATCGAACCGGATAAGCTAATCTTTCACTACTATATTATTTGTTGGTATCTTCATGGAGGTGCAATTTAGCAGAAGCACTGAATCAATTTCAATTCAATAAGTTGTAAAATAAATTTTCTGGAAAGAGGGGGATGTCAAACTGACCTTCATCGGCCAGTTATCCATTTTGCCTTTAAGGCGCGATGATGCGAAACAAATCGAACTTGTTAAGCTAATTTTTGACTACTATACTATTTGTTGGTATCTTCATGGAGGTGCATTTTAGCAGAAGCACAATTCAATTTCAATAAAATAAACTGTGAAGAGGAGGACGCCGAACTGGACCTTGATGGCCCAGTTATCCATTTTATCATGAAGCTGCGATGATGGGTATAACTTTTTACACATGATAATTTTTAACACTTAGGAAGACAGAATTTTATGCAGGGATGGATGTTTTCTATTATAAATGTAGAAGTGTGAACTTGAAAAGGGTGAGCAGTATTAATATATGGTAGAACAGGATCATAAACCATAAACTGCAGGCAATGAAGCGGCAAAAATAGGCATAATAAATGTAGAACTGCGAACTTAAAAAAGGTAATGCTGAGGAACATACCATGACGGGCGCAAACTCGAAAGCGATAACTGACAAAGAGGAAGGCTTCCTTAAAAACAGGCTCAGTTAATTTATACCTGAAATGGGAATGGTTCCACAAAAACACAAAATTTATATGTATGTTAGTTCGTGACAGGCGACCGCTTCAAGGCTTAAGCACGGCGTCATGATAGGAAAAGCAAGCCACGAAAAGTTGAAAAGAAGAACACTATGATCCGGAAAGGAAGCGACACATATGATGGCACTTTCCTTTCCCCAATATCTGCAAACAGCTGGTACGTGGTAGCAACATGGAGATTAATTACCTTACACTATTAAAAGGTAAGTGTAGATGACTAATTTTGGAAAACAGAAGAGAAGCTGCAAGCATCATGAAAGCATGGGAAGATCACACATGCTTCCATATTGAAATACGCTAGATCAAGTTAATATAAACAATTCAACCAATTACTTTTCTATTCTCGCACTTTAATTATACTAATATTACAACATCATCAGTGAGGCAAAAATAAAGAGCAGCAGCCAGTCAGCTTTCCTTACCTGGAAGGTAGATTAGCAAAAGTTCATCAGATATTTAACTATCATTTTCAAACTGGCTGCCCATGAGCTTCTTCCATGACTTTGTCCTATTGCAATTTGGAAAATTAGCAAGAGACAATTTATATGCTTTCAATTTACACTATGTAAACCACCAATCAACATTAAAAGTAGAGGAGAAAATATACCAGTTTAGAGTGTCTTAGACTATTACACCTATATATGGAACCTGCAGTAGCAGAATCTCGGATCAAGCATTTGAAGCTAGGCAAAAAGGGACGGGAATTTCAAAATGTAGTGAAGGAATGACATACTAATCAGTATCTAGAATAAACCCCATCAAATATACTTTGCAAACAACCAAAATGAAGATCAAGGAGAACAAATTTATAAGCTGACACTGAATATTTCACTGCGAATGAGGATCGTCGACATGTCCGTTGCATATAACTGCAAAGATGAAGCGATATTTAGCATCAAGCAGCGACAGGGAAATGAAATAAGTAGCATAAGCATATTTGTGCATAAAAAGACGGCACAGACATACATAAATAAATATAGAATAATAGTAGGAGTTAATCCGAGTTAAATCAGCAGCTTTCTTAAAAATGGAATTGCTTTGGTCGTCTATCACAAAGCTGTTCATCGTAATTAGCAGAAACACTTATGTAAACTGAACCTTCATTACAGGCAAGAAGTAACAGTAAGCATAGGTCACAACGGAAGAAACCACAAGAAGTTTGCTGGAGCATGAGAGTATAGTATATCACAACTGCACAAAAGCATAAAGCTTGGCCAATTTTTTTTTTCGGATAACATTTTTTTAATAAGAAAGTGGTACCTATGTCTGCATATTCTCATATGCCATAGTTCAGGGAAAAAAGTATCTATTTTCAGCATCATTGGCATTGAACATAAGAGGCAAAACAACAATGGAATATAACTATGGTCAGATTTACCTGATGCACCTCATAGGCATTGTGATATATGCTCAAATCTGAATAACTACCTCATCATTAATGACATATGTTCAGGATATATATCTATATAACATAATTACACAAAAACATAAAAGCTTGGACACCAATAAATCTTGAAGACGACAACACATTTTTCAAATCAAAGTCCACACGTGTTCTCCTTGCAACAGAAGGAACGGATCTATTGATCTGTTCATCAATGCATAATAAATAAAGAGATGGGGATGGAGATTAGGGGCAAGCACCTGTCTTTTCTTGGATGAATGGAATCAATCCCTCACTCCAGTGCATCAGAAGAGGGAGCAGCTCGTGGTGCAGCGGCGGTCGTCAAGCACAGGGAGTCAGGGTTTCGTGGAGCACACGCAGACCGGTGGGAGCAGCCAGCGCCATGGGGCAGGCACGCCGGCGGCCACCAGCGGTGCCTGCTCACGCCGTGCTGTGGCCGGGGATGGCCGCCACCGAGGCCCACAGGCGCCGCCGTGCACCAAACCGGCGGCGCCGTCGGCCAGGCAACACGCCATGCGGTGAAGCGGCGGCGCTAGGGACCGGCAGGCATGCCACGACGCTGGGAGAGAGGGAGAGGGAGAGAGAAGGGAAGAGAAGGGAAGGCAGGAGTGCACGCGGCGGAGGCGACACAGGAGAGGAGGCGTTGGGTCTCGGGAAGAAACGTCGGGAAGGGGAAGAGGCTCCCCGAAGGAGAAGCAGGAGCGGGAGTATATATTTGTTGGGACGGATTCAGACGGGAAGCAGCAGAGGCTGGCAAAATCAACGGAGAGCGACGAGGAGGTCAGCGAAGCAGATTTTAGCGAAAGCGGCTCTGAACCATCTCAGCCACAAAACGAAGGATCGGACGGTCACCACAATTCAGAGCGATGTGGTGGGGGGCTCCTGCGGAGGAGTAGCCCATCTTTGTTGGTTTAAAAATATATAAGTGAAGGACCAATAAAGACAACTAGAGGGGGGGTGAATGGGAGCCAAGGAAATTTCTTTAGAAACTTTAGCGGTTGTCCCAATTCAATCCCCAAAGCACCAACTCCAAGACACTCCGGAGAGTACACACCAAATCGGTGGCTAAAGGAGCACTTGCACAATAAAGCATTTACTGTAACATACGTTTGAAACTCGCTATCCATCAAACTGGAAGGGCTCCTTTGAGGGGCGTCCCTTTGACCCCGTGCCACTGAACCCTAGCCCCTCCCCTGGCACCCTCCCCGCCGCTACCACCGGCGCCCGCCTCCGCCTCTCCCTCACCCCCCTCCCTAGATCCACCACGCAAGACGTCTCCTCCCCTCCCTGGGCGCACACGCATGGTGGCACGCCACCGGCCATGCCGGCCGTTGTAGGCGCACCGGCGCCTCCTCCCCCTCCCCCTCCTCTTCCCCCGCCTCCTGTCCTAGCCAAGCGCTAGGGGCACGCATGCCCGGATAGGCTGCCGACACCACCTGATTCACGCTCCCCGCCGCCGCCCAGTCTTCCGTGGGGGCCCCACCACCCGGCGCGCCACCACCTTTGGCATAGGGGGCGGACGCCGGCACCACCATGGTAGCCTAGCATGGGGGGCCGCCCCGCGCTCGCCGAGGGTGCACCACTCAAGTGCCCAGGAATGTCTCTGCCGCCGCTGGCATGGAAGACGCCGTGGCCACCCAGCTCGGCTCCTGCGCACCACGCCGTCAGGATGGAGCTGCGAGCGCTACTGGGTCGATGGGCGGCCTGCCGGCAGAGGCTACTGCAGCGGCACTGGCCACACCTCCCGTTGCCGGAGCATCACTTCGTGATGCGCTGCGGGCGGAGGATGCTGACTCCTCCAGCTGCTTTGGGGGCTCTGACCCTCTTGACCTCTTCCTCGTCCACACTAGCCACCAAGAGCTAGCACCCACTAGCCTACGGCCTCCACCGGCGCTGGGGAGCGCATGGTGCAGCCATAACCGACGCATGACGCAAGGCCGTCGCTGTCAACACCCATGTCTCAGTGCCGTAGCGGGGAGGCCATCTCCGCTGTCGGCGCCCATGGCTCGCTGATCCTCTCTCTGAACACGGCTCCGTTCTACCCGGGCGGCCCTACAGGAGGGCACACGAAGAGCCGTCGGTAGGCGGACGCCGACGTTGAGGAGTCCGATGATGACCGCCCCGCCAGCTACCTGGACGCCGCACGTCGCCTGCCGAAACCGGTAGCTGAGTCCCTGCCGCGCGCCCAAACTCTGATGTCGGGCCATGGTGGAGCGGTGGTGGGCCGCCAAGGTCCTGGGCAAAGGCGGGGGAAACGAAGTCAGCCGTGCCCACAACTGGTGTGCGGCATGCCTGCTTGACCAGTGGAGGGTCATATCTCGGCACACCAACGCCTTGGCCATCACAGACGGGTCTCCATCGCCAACACTGATGGGTGGCGGGAGTCCTCCCTCAGTAGGAAGCTCGACCTGCTACCGCCTCGCTTGAGCTGTGTCGTGACGCTAAGCAAGCTCGGCAAACCCGGAAGGTACCAGCGGAGCTTCACGGCAGATGCTTCAACTGCCTCTCCTACTCACACCGGTTAGTGACTTGCCGGTTGCCACGGCGTTGCCTACGCTGCCATGGCCTCCACCACCTCGCCAGGGACTGCAAGCGGCCCAGGCATGCGGCGGCATCAGCAGCAAAGGATAGCGGCCAACCACGGCACCCCACTCGTGGTGGCAACCCGATGGCCCCCAGCACGTGCCTCGTGGCAGCTCGAGTGGGGGTCTCGCGGGCAGCGTTGGCGGAACCCGACAAAGACGGTGGTGACGCCGGAGTGAGCCGGCATGAGATGCCAGCTTGGGTGCGACGGCCGACTGTGACGGCAACTCCGCTACCGCTACTGCTGCACGCTGCTTCCTCGCTTCTGACCAAGATCTGTTGGGGTTGGAGCGGTGGGCGTGCCCGGGACCTCCCGCGTGGATCGACCCGATGCTGGAGGAGTTCGTCGGCTCGCTCATGGCGAGCCCCCCAGCCGGTGCGTGCTCAACTGCTTCGGTGGGCGCCTCTCAGGAAGTGGACACTTCACTGGTGGACACCCGTTCTCCAGTGAAGATTGCACAGTGGATGATAGACTCGCCTCCGTCGTTGTATGTGTAGGGGCCACCATAGGTCATGCTGTCACTGGGGCGGGTGCAGCTCCGCGTCGTGGATGTTGAGGCGGGCCTTGACCCGCAGCTGGTCAGGGCTGCCACCTCGGGAGGCGCGACGTTAGTTGCTGCCACGGACGCCGTCAACAGCACTCCATCGCCTCAGACAGACTCCGCCGACAGTCACCTCAAGAGTTTCATCGAGCGAGTCATGAAGGCGAGGCAGCCGCCACTCCTGGAGCTGCCCAAAGATGATTCGACCCCCGACAGACGTCCACCGGCCGCGCTCCCCAAGAGGAGCAGGCGGATAGCGGCGCAGAGCCTGTTCCACATCCTGGTGGCCAAACGAGGCGAGCACCTTGTCATGAAGTGCCTGGGACTAACCAGTGGGATGTCGACTCATAGCACGTCGGCCATGAAGGCGTACGAAGAAATCTATGGCGATGACCCCGACCCCGACCACGTGGAGGCGCTTCGTGAGTTGTTCCCGCCGGATGACGATGTTGGTGTGCGCAAGCGGCGCCGCCACTGCTCGGCTGTGTGGGCATAGGCCTCCTAGCCGGCGCCTCTATTCGGGTTGATCAGTTCTCAATGTAACACTATAGATTTCACTACACTAGGGTGGGTCTGAGCGTCCATGTATAATTTTTCTGACCCCTAGGGCGCCGCTAAGGCGTGTTATATTAAACTCCTTATCTACCTTAATACAAAGACGCGCAAACCTTTTGCGTGATCGAGAAAAAACATACTCTTGTAACATATGTATATGGCCACTGCAACATAAGCAATATCCAGATAAAACACTTGCAACATATGTTTGAAACAACTAAAATATTTAAACATACACTTGCAACATGCGTGTATAGCCATTGCAACATATGCGACACCAGATCTACTTTGCAACATCCAACAATTTTACTACTTTACTACACTACACACCTCGTTGAATACTTCAGAAACTATATACATATTGAGCACTTGTATGAAATTAAAAGTAGAAGTAAAAGACTAGATTATCGCTCAAGCGTACATAGACGGTTCGTCCACAACAAGGTCCATGCTCAGCTGCTTGGATGAGGGCAGAACAAGAGTACGTCTATTATGAAGAACAGGCCATATCTTAACAGCAATGAGGGGTCCCCTGTACTGGAGGATCTGCGATGATGACAGTGGAAATACCAGGCCATGAACATATAGAAGCACGTACAGACCAGTTGAACACACTGATAACTGAAAGTAAAAGAAACGTGAGCTACTTACCTCCCGGACCGTGTCGAGGGGGTTCCCATGCCCGTGGCAACCCAATACGTGCTGATGTGCAGCTGGCAGGGATCATAATAAACATGACGAAGATCATCAGAACCAACCAAGTCGGGAAATAGCAACCATTTGCAGGCATTTTCTTGGTTCGCATGATCGCTGGCAAATTCAAAGGGAGGATGCTAGCTCAAATTTGAAGGCTTCCCCGCGCCTGCTAATATATAACCGCAGCCTGCTGCTGCTGCAACACCTTGACGTGGGAATAAAACTGCCGACAAATAAAGCTTGACCCCATTTTAGAAGTATGCAAACCTTCCCTCCCCCCCCAAAAAAAAGAACAAAAAGAAGACGACGACTCCCCACTGTGTTTCGTCAAGTCAAGTTGATTGCAATCCAGCAGCAGACGCGTGAAATCAAGTCAAGTCAAGTTTCGTAAGACACTTTTTCCACTACTTTTCTCTTTGTCCGTTCATACTAGTTTGTTCTTTTACCCTTAGATCATAGGTTGGTAACGTCCCTCTAAAGATCCAATATGAGGAGATATATAAAATGGTTAGGGACCCCAGCTGTTCGGTGGCAGATTGTTGGGATGAAGATGGTTGGGGGATGGACTTTAAGAGAGCTTTGACATGTCATGAGTATAATAGGTGGCTTGAGCTCAAGGAGAGCCTAGCTGACATTTCTTTATCTGATAACCCTGATTTAGTTTTCTGGGCACTGGAAAAAAATAAATTGTTCACTACTAAATCACTCTATAGGTTTATTTCTGGCAGTGGAGTATCTAGGAGAGTTGCTGGGTTCATCTGGAATAGCAGACTGCCATTGAAAATAAAATTCTTTTTATGGCAGATCTTTAACAATAAACTGCAGGTGGCAAAAAGCTTAGTAAAAAGGGGCTGGCATGGGAGTAGCCAGTGCTGTTTGTGCGCTTGTCTGGAGGACATCAACCATATCCTTTTCAAGTGTCACTTAGCCAAATTGGTGTGGGGTGTGCTTCAGGAGATTTATAGTTTTCAGGACTGCCCAAAATCCCTTGGCTTGTTACTGGGCAAGGGGCCCTGGCCGAAGAGGTTGATTATTTTTGTGTTTGCCAGCTTCGCCTGGGCATTGTGGACTTGTAGGAATAAAATGATGATTGAAAAACACTTTCCTAAGGCGCCCATTGATGTGATATATACTGCCGTATCATTTATGCAGAAGTGGAGCTACTTGCTTAAGGATGGTGACAAGGAGCACATCGTTCAGATGAAGGAAGACGTTCTGAAGTGGCTAAAGGAGTTCAAGAGCAATGTTCACTTGATTTCAGATATTGTTGAATTTTAGCTGTTTTTGTTCTGAACCTTTTGAGTCCTCTCTTGTAAGCTGGTAACCCCGGCCGGATTCTGTATCGCTACATTGCTTTCTGAAAAGCAGAGATTTTCTCGTTAAAAAAATATATGCAAAAGTATCCCAGAAGGTTTGGGCTCTCTCGGCAACCTTTCTGTTTTACGTCTTTCTGATAATTACCTCACGGGCCAGGTTCCTGTTTCTCTTGGAAGCAGCTTTTTTTTTCGAGACCCAGTTACAGATGCAAACACTCACATACACGAACGTCACACACATCCTACCCTTATGAGCACCTCCAAAGAATTGAGTTGGACCGGCGAATCTCAAGATTAACAAAGTCGCCATAAACGTCTCGTTGTTGACGGGTACGTCGCCTACCACCGAAAGAATAGCGCTGTTAAATACGATAATAAATTTGTCACTGTTTCTCTTGTCTCTCTTGGAAGCAACTCTTACCAGGTGTAAATCCTCGGGATTACTTTGCGATTAAGTAATATAAATTGCAAGAAAATAAATATGCATGATTTAAGCAAGAGATAAAGTGCAGCAAATAATAACATAGTGGTCTTCGGGCCACATTTTCACGGGCTTTGGGCCGTGTATTTGGATATCTTAGTGGACTTTGGGCCACAAGTTTGCATAAATAGGAGTCCTTTGTGCAACACAATTCGTAATGTGCCTAAGGGGCCCATATTGTGGCATCCTGGAATGGCCTGATAGGCCTGGCCATCTGTGACTGTCCATCAAGATGGACGGCTCACATTCTCCACAGTATATAGAATAAAAGGGATGCGTCAAACCCTAACCCTAACTCATTCCACACACCTTTTTCTCTCTCCCTGTTCTTTTCTCAGCACATTAGGACGCAGGAAGGGAAAGAGGCGACGTGGCTGGGTAGGCAGGCCTCGCACCCGCGTCCCTTGCGCGCTCAGCTTGGCAGTTGCGGCCGGCCTGCTGGGCCAGTGCACCTATACTTGCCTCTGGAGAGGGCATGGACAAATCCATGCTTGTTCATTTCAAATCTATATCATTATTATTCATTCTTCACCCTCCCCAATCTTATCCATACCCATTGGATAATAATCAATTTTATCCATACTCGTTGGTTTGAGTTGAACTACTAGTTTCTATTCACATTTTACACATATACCTGCTATGTATACATGTGATCTCCATATCAATCTGGGCCCTGGATTGAAAATCTTGCGTTCACACCTTAAACTTTTTTGAGAAACTAATTTGGACCCCTAATTTGATTTTGGCTAATTGATGAAAACTATTGGACTAACCCTATGTCTAAGTGTGATTATAAGATAGGTTGGTCCAAGTATAGGTGATGGAGCTAGATGGCGCTCAAGTAAAGGAGATGTCCAAAAGATGGTGATCAAGTGCTCCAACTAGAAAAAGAAGAAAGAGTAAAACAAAAAGCTATGAAGATCAAGGCAAAGGTATAAAAGGGATTTTGTTTTGCCGGTCGAGACGCAATAGAGTGCGTGATCGGATTTAAGATAGATGGTCGTACTATTAAGAGGAGAGCTCTTATCGGACAATTCGGTCATCTAGTGCCACTAGGTGTTGGAAACTATGTATTGCATTTAGGCCTAGTGCACAACGGAGTGAAAGCGAAAATTTTTGTGAAAAAATATTTCTTGTTGGGGACATTGGGCTGGTGGATTTCTTGTTACTCTTGAAGATTGTCATCACCTAGCTAGCCCGGAGCTTCGAGGAGCGTTGAGCGGAAGTTGGTGATTGTTTCCGACCCCGATTGATTGATTGCGAGGAGTTCTTGTGCCTTCCCCATGGGAGACTCGCTAAAGGCATCTCCAATGGATTGCTCATGGCATTGAGTACCGTCTCTTGTGTTGGTTCTTACGGTGCCCTTGCGTAGAGCTAGGCACATAAAGCCTATTAGTGCGTGGGCCACCAAGTGAGTGTATCGTCACAACGTGGATTGAGTTGCCGGTTGTTGGTATTTCTTAACACATACAGAAATAATTCGCAAGCGCACAGAATTATCATTGTAGTATTTCACCCAAAAGTATTCAGGGTATCGTATTTCCATGAGGAACGGAGGTATTCTTCTAACTAGTTTGTCTAAGGACAACACAAGGGTAGAGTTGGTAGAGGTTGAGGTGGATTCCTATGGTTTGAGTACAAGGATAGATAAACTCTACTTCTACTTGCTTACTTCGGGCACCGGCTTATACCTGGTCTGCCAGGCACCTCCGGCCTGTATCTCTACACCATATCTGAATCTGGGGGATTAAAGAGGATGGACAGAGCTGTCACCACCTACCGCCTAACCCTCAACCGGGGGATACAAGGCAAACGAAGGTAGCCTCTAGCCTAGACACCATGTCTACGCTATCGACTACTACTCTAGTGCCGATCAGGGTGATCCGTATTTATCGGGAGCCCTCTACTAGAGTATCCACCATGAGGACAGATGACGAACCCACAAACAAGTATAAGTAAGGCTTAACTAAACAAAGACTTTGTAACCAAAGGAATCATGAACACTTACTTAGAGGGAGACCCTGTCAAAGAAGATGTTCGTCGAGGTACAAGCCTGGGGAGACTACCGACAAGTCCGGTGCTTCCCCGATTCTTCCCCTCACATCTCTTCCTTACTACTCTAGACAGCTAGCTAGGGCCTAAGCCCATTGAAGTGTTGCTCTTATTCTAAGTGTGGTGTAGCTCTTCCCCTTGAGATGTTGTTGTTGAATGAGGAGCTCTACCCCTCCTTTTATACATGTGTGAGGTCGGTTCTGGGGGTGTTATACATGGAAACCTTGCTCAACCGCCTCTGCATGTAATCAATGTACCGCTAGAGAAACATGGGCTCGAGCGCTGCTGGGGACGGCCGCCCCCTAGCTGGCACATCTCGCAACCACCTTCATGTGGTGGATCTCTAGTTGGACCAGGAGTGTAGTTGCATCGGTGGTTGGCCCATATTGGTGAGGTAACTGGGCTTCTTTGTTTATTTGTGCATGTAAAGTCTGCTTTACGCTTCCTAGGTTGTGCACTTTGACTATATTTCCACTACATTCATATATGTGTCCTGGAAAGCACTAATTCTCCAATACATGTGGAAATGTGTTAATATAAATAACATATGGGTATAAGTGATGCTAATTCTCCTTCTTTTGTGTCTTAATTGGCAGTCAGACTTGGTCGTTAAGGACCGCCAACACCGGCAAGCAACCAAACCACGGATAAATCATTGTGTCACCTTGGTATTCATTTGATTGTTTTGTCGCTTGCTCGGATTTGGTATATTGCTCTCTACCCTCACTTGTATTACATTCATTGATGTACATCTCTTGAGTAGTAGTATTTATTGGCGGTCCTTAACTCCACTTCTAACCGCCAACTATCATATAAAATCTGCTCAAATGGACACCAAACTTAGAAGTAGGGCTTATAACTAACGAATTACATGAGTTCTAGTGACTTACCATTTGCAGGAGGACACGTCAGAATAACATGGAAAATGTGCTCAAAGTACACAAAGAATACAACATAACATAGACCTAACATGAGCCCAAGGGGGAAGGCCCACTTACCAGGCAAATTAGGGCCCAATCACATGGAGAAAAAGGCCCAAAACTCGAAGGAAGCATGCTCCAAATAGCGCCAAACATTGCAGGAGTGGCCGATGCAGTCCCAGAGGCCAACACAATGAAGATTGGGCCAGGACGATAACCCTAGGGTGAGGCCGCACTACGGGTGTGTCTCGGGCCCACCTTTCGTGGGTTTCCTCCCACCACCTTTCCAATATCGGTTCCATGAGGTATGGCCAAGTTCAACGTACCTAGAGGTCGGTTTGGTGGTTTTACAATCACCCCCTCCTCTCCACCTATAAAAGGAGGCTCTCACTCCTCATTTCATTCAACAACATATACAAGGAGCAAGAGCAACACCACATTTGAGAATAAGAGCTTCACTCCATGGGCTCAGGGAGAGAAGTGAAGGAGAGTACGGGGAAGCGGTGGACTTGTCGGTGTCTCCCCAACTTGTACCTGGATGAACACATGTGCCTAAACGGAGCTTTCTGCTAAGTGAGTGTTCATGTCTCTTATGGTATTAAGTCTTTTGATTAGTTAAGCTTTACTTATACTTGTTTGCAGGTTTGTCGTCCGTCCTTGTAACGGATACTCTAGAAGAGGGCCCTGATAAAGGCGGATAACCCTGCACGATGCTAGAGTAGTAGTCGATAGCATAGACATGGTGTCTAGGATAGAGGCTACCTTTGTTTGCCTTGTACTCCATGGTTGAGGGGTAGGCGGTAGGTGGTGACAGCTCTGTCCGTCTCTTGTAATCCCCCACATCCAGACACGGCATAGAGCTACAGGCCGACAACACTTGGCAGACCAGGTGTTCACCAGTGCCCGAAGTGAGCAAGGAGAAGAGGAGTTTATCTATCCATAAGACCCAAAAGCCATAGGAATCCATCTCTACCCTTTCCAAATTTACCCTTGTGCTATCCTTGGACAAATTAGCTAGAAAAAGTACCTCCGTTCCCTGTGGAAAATACGATACCCTGAATACTTCTGGGTGAAGGCTACAACAGTACTTCCGTGCGCTTGCGCATTCTTTCATTTGCATTAAGAAATACTAACAAGCTTTCTGGCGTTGTTGCTAGGGAACAATTGTTGTATTTTCTTTGAACCTAGTTCGTCCTTATATCTTGTATCCGTTCTTTTTATAAATACAAAAATTTATTATCATTTCCACCATGAAGCCCACTCCTATACAAAATCCTACCACTTCAAAGGGCGAGTTCCCTAAGCCACCTCCAAAACAAAACCTTTCATCAGTCTATGAACTCCACCTTGGCTTTATAGCCATGGTTCAGGCATGACTCTTCTCTGGGCAGGATAACGAAAACCCTTGCCACCACCTGCATGAGTTTGAGGAGATGTGTTTATGCCTGAGCATCTCAGGCATGACACAAGAAATCGTAAGGTGGAAATTGTTTCCCTTCTCTCTCATGAGGAAGGTGAAGCAATGGTACACACATGCCATAGGAAGTACAAATGGGGACTGGGATGAACTCAAAGGCAAGTGACGAGATCCTAACGTATGGGTATGTTAAACCTCATACCAAGTCGTCGATGTTTTACCACCGATAGCCTATCACGGGGGTACCTGGGACAGTTGTTCGAGTTTCGGCGGGTGCGAAACTCAATGGTGAATGCAAGAGATAGTCGATTTATACTGGTTTGGGCCTCAACCATGATCGAGTAATAGCCTTTTATGTCCAGTCGGTGTTAGCCTTTTGCGTTGGATTGATTGGTGTATTCTATTGTTCTTTGTTACAGGGGTGCCCATTGTCTCTCTTTATATCAATAGAGAAGACTATGGTGTGGTTATAATCCTAGTCAGATCTAAAGAAAGTGTCCTAATATAAATACAGAAGGTATTTTCCTATAGGAGTCCAGCTAGTCTGGCCTATTCTACTCGGATTCGGTGTAGCAGTTGCTGCACCCCTTCCTGCTTCAGTCCGTGGGCCAGGCCAGAGCCCACAACTTGTAGTCATATCGCTGGGGAACCCTATGAGTCCCGCATCAACAAGCCCCTGAGCATTTCATGGTTAAACTCAAAAGCCGCCTTGTTTCTCTGGCCTCACTTGGGAAACAAGCCTGGTCTGGGTTCTTTCGAAGAGAAGCCTTGAAGTGGTCTTTTCTTGAAGAAGTCTCCTGAGTGATGTGGAGGGTCTTGGATCTTTATCGTTGAAAAAACTAAAAATCTCTTCTGAGAATACGTACCCTGTAGCCCCAAGCATATATCCAGGTTCTTTTGTTCAAGAAGAACTCGGATAGAGGGTCTTTTGTCATGTTCTTAGGTAGCCTGCTTTCTATCAGAGGTAGGTGGTAAGTGGTGGTTGAGTTGGTTGAATGTTGCGTAGTCACAGGTTGTACAGTGTTGGCATATTCTTTCGGATATACTATCCTCGAGTACTGTGTCTTCACGCACGTTTGCTTTTCCTTTACTGCTTTCTGTCACTTCTCTAAATCTTTTGTCGTCGGTGCACTTGTTCCATGTACACCGCTCCTTGGCCTATAAATACCCCCTAGCAAGCTGCTACAAATCGGCAAAGTCTTGGTGTAGAACTTGTAGTCTTGCGACCATGAATATGATAGTTTGTGAGGTAGAGCAGCCCCCGGGCGTGAATCGGAAGTCTTGTATTGCTTGTAGTGGATGAAAAAAGTCTTGTGATAGGGATTAGAGGTAGACTGATCTCTCAGTGGTATTGCGCCGGGTAGTCCATTCTGGCAGATGGAAGAAGTCTTGTGATATGGGACATGTTCCCTCATCCAGGAGTGCCGGGTTGATTCTTCCACTCTGCCTCACGACTGTCCGATGTAGATCAGCACATGATCTAGCATCACATCGGACTTGGGTAGACTGATGCCTATAAGCCTCCCCTGGTCCATGTTGTCTCCTTGTGCCATTGACACCAATCCTAGATGTACTGCGCTCTTCCTTTGAAGAAAATAGTATAGTCGGGTAGAGTTTGTTCTACCGGGTAGCAACTAGGAGCACGTAGTCGTTTCTAGAGCCGAATTCCACTGGGTTCCTTGTTGCTTCCTTGTTTGCCATAGTACCGAGTTCATCAGGTCTTGTAAGATCTGTAATCTTGTATCCCTTGAAGATATTGGTAATAAAAAGTTTTGTTTCTTGGAGTTGTTGTCTTCTGCATTTACCCAAGTACTTTTGAATGATTTCCGGGTTGTTTCTAAATCTTCTTTACCGATATTGTAATTGCTAAGTTCTTTCTGAGAGTTCCTGTGTTGTAAGTACTCGGCAATGGTTTTTTGTGGATGGATAAGTCTAAAATCTACCCGTTGTAGTGTTCCGTGTCAAAAGGCGTGCTATTGTCATTTCATCCGCGTCAAGCAGTTAATGTGTTGGTGTGGAAATCAAACCGTTGTGTCGGTTGCCGCATCCAATGGGTCGCGTGGGCTGTGTATTTGCCGTTATAAAAATGATTTATTTCCCTTCTCTTCGCTTGCTCTTTGCCTTCCACCATTGGTCTCCCAAACCCTAATCCTCTCTCAGAGATCGGCCGTCATTATCGCCGCCATTCATGTGCTGACACTACTCACACGCCATCGCCGTCTTGTTTTCTGAGAGGAGAGCACCATCTACTGTATGGGCAAGAAGGGAGGTTCATCCAACAAGTCAAAGGCCATCTTAGTGGACAAGGAGGAGGTGCTCTAGGTGATCGAGAACCAAGAATTCATTGCCATGAGGGCTATGGAGAAGGTCTGGCCCGCTCTGAGCACCATGGAGGATCAACTAAGGGAGTTGGTCAGCGATGGCTTGATCTAGGTTTAGGATTTTGCTGAGTGGAAGACTCCTAGCGAGCACCAGGTTCCTTCCCTCAGTCCTGGTGAGATCGTTCTCTTCATATCCTTCATCTGTGCTAGACTCACCCTCCTAGCGTCTCCTTTTCTCCATTGATTCCTTTCGGTATTTTGATATTTCTTTAGACCATCTGACCCCGAATGCAGTTCTTCATCTTTCTATGTTCATTCATTTTTGTGAAACCTTTCTTGGAATCCTCCCTTCTATCTCCTTATTCCACTACCTCTTTCGTTTGAAACCACACCCCCGAAATGATAGTACTTCTGTCCTGGGTGGTTGTGGTATCCAATTTCACCAAAGTAAGCAGAAAGAGTTCTTCAAGTACAACCTGGTTGACTTGGTTAAGAACTAGTGATCCAAGTGGTTTTATGCTAGGAACATGGCCACTCCCCTCGCAGTGCATTTAGATGTCGGCCCAGTTGTGAATGACCGCTGGGAGAAGCTGCCTCTATCGCCAAAAGGCCTCAAGAAGATCAAGCCTTTCCTTGAGCAGATCAAGGTCTTGAAGTAGTAGGGCTTGAATGGCTTTGGTATCGTGGCTAGTTTCCTCCGTCACCGAGTGCAACCTCTGAAGGCGAGGGAGAGGTATGGCTTTAAGTATGCCGGAGCAGGGGACCCATCCCGAATGGTTCCTACGTAGGAGCTAACGAAGGAGGAGGTCTTGGGATGGCTCCACAAAATCTTGAAGGATACGAGTATTGCTCCTCTCAATGTCAAGGAGTACACCGCTACGAATCCATCCCCTTCTATAAGTTGTTTTTGTTATTTCTTCGCGAGTGGTTTCCTTCTTTGTTTCTTCTGCTCAATCTTGCTGTTTGGTTATCTGTAGCAATTGGGGTAGAACTTTGATGATTTGCCCCCACTTCCTACCAAGGACAATCCTATTGGGGCAGTGGTCGATGGGAAACAGGCTAGAGCCTCAGGAGTTAGTAAGTCTCGAACCGTTACTGTTCTTCCTGGCGCTTCTCTTAGAGAACTCAATCCATTTGTTGAGTATGTGTCTCGCCTAGTTCCTCGAGCTCCTCGTTCCACCAGTAAGAGGGCGCAGGCGGATGGCACTTCCGCCAGTGCGTCTGCTACTAAGAAGCCTCATCCTTCGAGTACTCGCTCAGGTACTCAAGCCATAGGTAGCATGCTCCTAGGTGAGCATATCAATGTTCTTTATTTTCCTTTATTATTTGTATGTTTCCTTACTCGAGTACTTTTTTCTCTTCAGATGGTAGTGCGGTGGAGATCCTCGAGGACGAGGATGAGGATGATAGCGCAACCCTCATTACTCGTTGGTGAGTAGTTAGAGTGCCTATCCATTATTATCTTGCATTGTCCTGAGTTCTTTTGATGACTCATCTTCTTTTTGTCTTTGGCAGCAAGCGGGGGTCGAGTCAGAGTTCTGCAGGAACTCAAGTGCCAGTCTTGCTGGCCCTGGAGCAGGCTGGTACTGATATTTTTTAGCCCCATGCCCTCACCCAGGTCTTCTAGTTGGCTTGAGAATATTGGCATGAAGAGGAGGAGCGCCAAGTAAGCTTTTTCTAACTTGTTTGCCATTCTTTTGCCTTTTGACCCTAATCCTTCTTTGATGACTTCTTTTATGCTTTGAAGATCATCGTTGAGTTCCCCCCAATCCCCTATCGACTTCTTCTCAGTCGATTGGGCTTGTTCCACTTACTGTGTTGCAAGACTCGGAGCAGACAGTTAGTGAGTCGGGGGCGGGAGAAACAGCGATCTCGACTAAGCAACCTACCATTGAGTCTACGCATCCAATAGAGGTCGTGACTATGGTGGGGTGCCCAGCCGAGGATATAGCTAGGGCTTCTGCTGTGTTGGACACAGCTTTGGTCATGGCATCGACTTCCTCGCCTACCCGGTGTTTAGCCGAGGATATGGTGCTAGAATTTGATGCCACCCACCGCCTCTCGAAGCTGACCACTGCGTGGGAGGGCCTTTCGGCTGGGGTGGCTTCTTTTGGTGAGCTGCTTCATGTAGGCATTTTTTCCTTGTTCTTTTTGGTGGTCTAGCTTCTTTTTGTTTCTTCTCTTTCTTATTTTTCTTCTCTTCTATGTAAAGGCCTTTTCTCAAGACCAATCCAGCTTCTTTGGCTCGGGTGAATTCGAGAGGAAATTGGTCTTTGAAGTGAATTAGCTAAAGGTAAAACTGGCTTGCAAATAAGTTGAGCTTGAATCAGAGCGCCAGGGACGCTGAACATCTGAAGAGGCCCTCCGTGCTCAAATCGGTGAGTCGGAGCAGAGGAAGGAGGATGTCCTTGCTGCCTTGAAGGAGGCATCTGGGAAATCTGATGATTACAAGTGGGAGTGTGAAGGTATTTCGAGTACTTTTTATGTGGTTCCTTCATTTCTTTTCTTGTAGGTTTCTTGATCCATGTTCTTTGTGAACAACCCTTTAGAAGAGCATCAAAAAGCTCTTGGAGGATCTGGAGATGATGAAAACGACTCTCTAGGTTGAGTTCAGCCAGGCGGATGAGGTAACTACGTGTGCTGAGGAAGAGCTCACTCTTGCCAAGCTGATTAGACATGGAGCTGATAGGGATCTTGTGCAGGCCATGAAGACTATTGAAGACTTGTTTGGCAAGCTAGCGGTCTCTGATTAAAGATTTTCAACTTTATGGAAATATTTTAAGTCCATTGCCAAGCTTCTCTAGACTCCTAAAGATGATGGGAGTACTTGGGGCGCCTTCATCTCGCTGATCCCTCAACGTCTCTAAGGCTTTGTCAAGAGGGGAGTTCAGGTGTGCATTAAGAACGTCCTTGCGTATGTCTAGGTTCTTGATCCAAACGTCCCCTTGGAGAAGCTTGGAGAACCAATTGATGATGAAAACTACCTAGAATCCATTGAGAGAGTGGAGCCTGAGTTTGAGGCTTTAGCTAGCCATATTGCTGAGATGCTTGAGATTCGGATCCATCCTTCTGATGATGAAGCTGATAGCTGGCTCTGTGATGCTCAAATGCCCCCTTCTCTTCCTTATAAAGATACTCTTTTTAAATTCTATCTTGTAAAAAACTTCTTTGTTATTTGAGTAGTTGTTTGTTGTGTTACTCTTTCTAAGTTGTTTCTCCTTGCGATTGTGGAGTTTTTCCTTAGCATTTTCTACTATGTGTTGGACGCAAGCCTTAGTCGTTGTAGGCGTATCCAGGTGCTTTAGAGCTTCGTCCCTTCTTTTGGCCGTACTCTTGTCTTTGTGGCTTCATGAATCTTGCCGAGAGCCGGTGATGGATCAATCGAGTTCTTTCATCTGATTAGTTAAAAATCAGGATAGTTTGAGCGTATTAGCTTATGTAGCTTATCTTGCTCTTATTCGTGCTAGGAATAGATAGGGCAAGCTTAAGCTTGATCAGCTCTTTTGCTCTTACCTGGGTTGAATAACTCCAGGATAGGTCGAGCGCTATCTGGCTCTCATCTGCGCTGTGAAAACAACTCGAGATAGGTCGAGTGTTGGCTTGTCAGCCTTCTTACTCTCATCCAAGCCTAAAAAACTTGGGATAGGGCGAGCTCAAGCTTGATCAGCTCTTTTGCTCTCATCCGGGTTGAATAACTCCGGGATAAGGCGAGCACTATCTAGCTCTCATTCACGCTGTGAAAACAACTTGGGATAGGTCGAGTGTTGGCTTGTCAGCCTTCTTACTCTCATCCAAGCCTAAAAATACTTGGCATAGGGCGAGCTCAAGCTTGATCAGCTCTTTTGCTCTCATCCGAGTTGAACAAATCTAAGATAGGGCGAGCGCTATCTGGCTCTCATCTACGCTATGAAAACAACTCGGGATAGGCCGAGTGTTGACTTGTCAGCCTTCTTACTCTCATCCAAGCCTAAAAAGACTTGGGATAGGGCGAGCTCAAGCTTGATCAGCTCTTTTGCTCTCATCCGCGTTGAACAAATCTGGGATAGGGTGAGCGCTATCTGGCTCTCATCCGTGCTGTGAAAACAACTCAGGATAGGTTGAGTGTTAGCTTGTCAGCCTTCTTACTCTCATCCAAGCCTAAAAAGACTTGGGATAGGGCGAGCTCAAGCTTGATCAGCTCTTTCGCTCACATCTAGGTTGAATAACTCTAGGATGGGGCGAGCGCTATTTGGCTCTCATCCGCGCTGTGAAAACAACTCAGGATAGGTCGAGTGTTGGCTTGTCAGCCTTCTTACTCTCATCCAAGCCTGAAAAGACTTAGGATAGGATGAGCTCAAGCTTGATTAGCTCTTTTGCTCTCATCTGGTTTGAATAACTCCGGGATAGGGCGAGCGCTATCTGGCTCTCATCCACACAATGAAAACAACTTGGGATAGGTTTTGTTGATCTCAGTAAGACAAGTGTTGATGATGAACCTTATTGTCATGGAACTGTCCAAATTATAAGAGCACAAGTCCAAAAACAATCACTGAAGCGATCAAACTCTCAAACTTGAGCCCATATAACTCTAGTAGTCCACGAAATCATGAGGGATTTCAAACCAAACCGAGAATAAACCAAGATCGTAGTGATTCAACATACACATCACTTGTTAGTACAGTTCACAGATACATCTCATGCATCGGAGTACGAATACTTTATTACAAAACCAAAGTAAAGATTAGTGGAAGCAACATAATTTATGAAACCTTTTTAAGTTCAAATACTGTCAGTACATAGTCATATCCTGCAAAAGCATAAGACAAGAGATACTACAGAGACCACGTCCATACGGTCTAGTCTTCACGCCCACATGGCACATACCATACTTGCAGCAACATGTAAGAATCTGCTACCTGCAACAGGTGGGAAATAAACCCTGAGTACGAGAATATACTCAGCTAGACTTACCCATCATAAACCAGAAATAAAATTGACTCCAAGGATCATGCAAGGCTTTATAAGTGGGCTAGCTTGACACAATTGCATAAAATCTTAAGTACAGATAAGTAATCATTTATTGCTTAAGCATCAAGTTAATCATTATTAACCTGTCATCTAGATTAGCACATGTACTATAGCAATCACTTGATTAAGCTAAGCAAGCAAAAGTAACCATATTAGGTTTAAAGGCTATCTTCATCATTATCCTCAAATCCAAACCATCCAGTAACTTAGTGAAATCTACGTTGCCTCTGCTCTGTCAAGTTTCTCACTATCCGGGAGAGACGGCGATTCAAATCGATTCCAACTCAGTTGAGGGGGTATTCCTAACACCAATTGGGCATACTTTGTAAGAGTCGTCAATAGTCACCTTTGGTACAACTCAGGATGGGCCCGAACAGCGCCGCGTTCTTAGGGATACCAGTGGCCAGAATGGTTAGGACTTTTAACTCACCTGCCCTTGGTCTCTACCTGGCTCCCCTCCATGGCGACTTCCACTTTTTGACTTCGCAGCCTGAGTTGAGCTACTCGGCTTCACGGTCGGCAACCTCAGGCCGGCCAGCTAAGTGTTAGGTTGTGTTCAAAGTAACAAAGAAAGTATAGCGGATCGGTCCTTAATCAACATAGACGGGGATAGATTCACACCCAAGACCTCTATGCCTTGTCGCTGCACTATCGACCTCCCACCCGGTCTAAGTCATTATTAACACTTGGTTCTTTTCAATGATAACAAATATAGCCAACCGTGACCAGATACTTCCTATCTTGCAGGTGACAGGAGATCACCTGACTTTACCGATCTAAATAAGTAGGGCTAAGCAGAGATATGATCCTGTCTATGAATAGGATTCAGGTTCATATAGCTGGACAAGGATGATATTAGTGCAACAAGAGTTTCCAAACAACTCCTATAACTTAATGCGACAATACATATAACAGATATATAATTAGTTGCTTTCGAAAGTAGGAGGCTTATAATGCTCCGAGGCTTTCCTTAATAACGAGGATGGCTCGGGGTTTAGTGCTTAACCACGGTCCCTTCATCTCCTCCAGTTTCGTTGGACTAGGCCTCCTGCCCTTGAACTGGTTCTGACTCCACCGGGTACGTCTTGTGGAACTTTACCTTTGTCATGTTCCTTGGTGCAGCTATTGCATGCATATGCATAGGATCAACTTCATGTATGCACCAAGGGTCAGATGACATGACGAATATATGAATATGTATGAGATGATGACATGATGAACTTTCGTTGACCGAGTATGTGCATAACCCTATTCAACTCACTTCAAAGTATCATGATCAGGTTCACACACTTAATCACATATCTAATCACACTTAGCAATTCAAGACCTACACAGGAATTATAGCACTAACATGCAAGTGATAACACAAAACATCACAAACATAGCGAGATTTCAGCACTCATTGCATACATGCAACAGCAGAAAGATTTATATGCAACTGGAGCTACAGAACTCCAATGGGCTTTCCACAAGACAATCTAAAAAGCTTATAAAATTGTCTACAAATCATCTTCAGATGTCAAAGCATGAATCTTAACTTAAGTAGGGAAAAAAACAGATTTCTCAGATCTGGTCCAGAATTCCAGAAAAATAACAATTTCTGAACCCTTACTTAAAATAGGTGTAACTCCTAAACTACTTAGCCAATGGCTACCAAATTTTAACAGAAACTTAACCAAGTAATTCACTACACCCTTCATGTATACCACATCTCATGAAAACATCATTAACCATACTCATTTCTACAAGCTTTGACTTACTATCCTGAAACATGTATTATAGCAACTACCAAATTATGTGTGCAACCTAAACGAAATAGGAAACCCTAGTTAGGAACATCAAACATAGCTGATAAATTTACCATAATTACATCATATCCCCATACCAGCACTGACCAAATTTCACATTTACATAATGCACCAACAAATCACAAAAATTAGTACAAGATATCTCTAATTTAATACAAGCACAAAAGGAATAAATCATAAACTCATTTTTCCACTACAGAACTTGCACCATTTCATATTTTTAATAAAAACTAGACATTTCACAGAGCACAGTGCAAGTTGAACCATCTCATTTGACTTTCCTAGCTCCAGATACGGTTTTTACAAGAATCAACATAAAATTGCATTTTTGCTGAAAAAGAATAAAACAAAAAGCTAAAACAGGCTCTCAGCCCGAACCGGCCCACGACGGCCCAACAAACAATCAGAGGGGGGATCCCGCGCTGACCAGCAGGCCCTGCCCGTCATACACATGGAGCAGGGGAGGAACTCCGGCGAGCGGTTTCTCGCCACCGCCGGCTCCTCCGACGAAACTGAGCACACCTTCGTGCTCACCACCCCAAACCGCACCTAGGAATGTCCTTTCCCCCAACGCTACCGCACCGGAGCGCACTCATCAACGATGAAGGCGGACGACAGCGCTCGGTGTTCAATGACGGCGATGAAAACAGCCATCGCACTGGCAACCACCTATGCCTACACGTTCCTAACAACAAGGCAAAGTTGACGGGCTAAAGAGCAAAGCACGAAACCGACTAGAACAACGTGGCCACGAGCGGCGCAAGCATGGCAGAAACGCGAGCTCACCAGAGCTTCGGCGTTGCACGCCATTGAGACGAAATCGAGCAGTAACATCTTGCGGCCAGCTAGACCTACACCCGAGACGCACGGAACGCAAAGCCAATCAAGCAACAAGCAAGCGAGCAGAGCAAAATCGAGCTTGAGCTTGGTGCAGCCATGGCGGGCGCGGCCAGTGCCGCAGCTTGTCCCTGCAGACCTAACGCGGTAGCGGTTGAACTAAGCACTCCTAAAGCTTCTACGCGACACTAGTAGCAGCGAACAAGCAAATATTGGCATGGAGGAGCTTGGCATTGGCAGGTCCACGGTGGAGCACGAGCTCGGCGGCGCACCGTGCCTGGCGATGATGGTAAAATGAATTTTTGCGCTCTACCTGAGGCTCGTAAGGCTCAACCACGCAGTGCAGGATGTAGAGCAGAGCAAGGCGGAGAGAATGGCCAAGCCAATTTGGTTTTGGCGGCAAGGAGGCGGCGCGACGCGTGGCGCAGTGCTCGGCGGTGCCTTGCCGAAGTGGAGGAAGAGAGGGGGCGCGCAGTGGAGAAGGGAGGGAAATGGCGGAGGAGGTGAGCGGAGAGCGTCGGCGTGTCGACTTGGAGAGCGCCGAGGCTCGGCCTATGGGCCCGCACTGGTGTATGGCCCTCCAAGTGGCGCCCGAGGCCAGCTGCTGGTCGGCCACCTCCCCAATCCCATTTCCAAAATTTTCAACTTTGAAACAGAGCCCTGAAACAGCTGCAACATTCATGGGGTAGAAATAGCAGTAACTTCCTGGCCCTATAGCTCACAAACCAGCTCGAATTTCAAGATAAGCCAATTGACAAAGTTGAAGCTTAACAAATTCTCTACAACTTTGTTTTAATGAGTCAAGTCTAAATCAGCATGGTTTGGGAGATATGGAGCAAGGAACAGGGACTGTTTTTGTGAAACAATGGAAATTCAGCAGAGCAGAAAACTGAATTTTTTAGAGGGTTGGAGGGTGATTCATGAGATGAACCAAAAATAAAGTTTGTATGTGATAAAATTTTCCACAACTTTGTTATAGATGACTTAGGCAGATTCCACGTCTAAGTTGGACATTCGGAAAGATCAGTTAGATGCACTCCTCTAATTAACTAGTGAAACCGTACTTAGAAGCATAATTAGGGCTAATGACCTTTATGAAAATTGTTCCTAATGACATTCTAAATGTAGCTAGGGTGTTTTGGTGAGTCACCACATTCATTTGCATGTGATCTATGTACTCTAGCTTCTCAAATTAACTGAAACATATACATGAAACGTATGAAACATTCAACTGAAACATTGAAACAGAGGAATGCAACACTGGAAACATGGCCTATGGGGCATGTCAAACCCCTCAAGTGTACTAGGCATAACACAGAGACATCACTAACATAATTATTGAAACATGGTGTTGCATATGTTTCATGAGCATGTTTCACATGTTTTCAAGCATAACAAACCTAACACATGTACTAGCATGGTCCACACACATGATCTTGTCACTAGCACACATAGCATACATATGTTGCAAGGTCATGTTTCAAGCAAAGATGCACATGAAATGATGATGCTTATGGTAATGCCATGCTATGATCATGCTCAAATGATGCACAGATGCAAGGCAAAACACCTGGGGTGTTACACTTATCTTTATTACTTTGAGCATGAATCTTGATTACATAGTGTTTTGTGCTAAAGAAAAATCAATCTTGTGTTCTTAGGCATAGAATCTTCGTAGCTGGCTGATGTGCCATGAATTTCTGACTTGTACTCCGTCCTCAGTTATCAGCTCATATGTTCCCGGTCTGGTGACCTTGGTGATGATAAAGGGTCCCTCCCACGGGCTAAGTAGTTTATGATGTCCATCTGCTTTTTGTACTCTGCGAAGTACCAAATCCCCAACTTGAACGGAACGAGGTTGGGTACTTTTGTTATAGTGGCGTCTCAAACCTTGGAGATAGTGGGCTGACTGTAGGGTAGCGTTGATTCTGATTTCTTACGTGTTGTCTAGTTCCAGTCTTTAGGTGTGTTCAACTTCTCCTTCATCATATTGCTCAATCTTTAGCGATGTCCAGATCAGGTCGGCAGGTAATACTACTTCTAATCCATAGACTAGGAAGAAAGGTGAGTACCCGGTGGCTCTGCTTATTTGAGTTCGTAGCCCCCATACTACTTTGGCTAACTCTTCAATCCACTTGAAACCGTAGTCTTCTAGTTCCTCATACAATCTGGGTTTTAATCCGGCTAGTATGAGTCTGTTGGCTCTTTCTACTTGTCCATTTGGGTGGGCGACTAATGCATAATCAATGCTGATACCGTAATCTTGTGCCCAAATCTTGAATTCGATAGCCGTGAAGGGAGAACCCAAATCTGTGATGACCCAATTGGGTATACCAAAGTGATGCATGATGTCCTAGATGAACTCGACTGCTTTAGCTGCATTGTATTTTACAAGCAGTTTGTACTTGATCCACTTGGTGAATTTATCAATGGCCACAAAGATGTATTCGAAACCGCCCTTGGCTTTCTTGAGAGGTCCTACTTGATCTAGCCCCCAGCAGGAGAATGGCCAAGTAGGCGGGATACAGATCAGATTGTGTGCTGGGACACGAGCCTGTCTTGCAAACATTTGGCAACCTTTGCACTTTTTGACAAGTTCCTCTACGTCCTTCAAAGCAGTCAGCCAGTAGAATCCAGAGCAAAAAGCTTTACCGACTAGAGTCCTTGAGGCCACGTGATTGCCACAGCAGCCCGAGTGGATTTCGTCTAGGATCTCCTTGCCTTTTTCTGATGAGACACACTTTAGTAGTACTCCTAATGATGCAGCTCTTCTGTAGAGGTTGTCTCCCACGAGGACATAGTTCTTGCTTCTTCTAACTATCCTGATGGCTTCTTCTTTGTTTGTTGGTAACTTATTTTCTTTAATGTAATCGATGAAGTCCTGAGTCCATGACTGGGTGATTACCAAAATCTGAGAAGCTGGTGCTAGGAGTTCAAGGTTATCTCACTAGGTTGTTTGATAGAGGGTGTTGATAACTCCTCTAGAAACACATTGGGTGGGACATTCGCCCTGTCTGACCCTAGCTTAGCGAGGATGCCTGCCGCGACGTTTGAATCACACAAGACATGTAGAATTTCTAGTCCTTGAAAATTTTTCTTCAGTTTGAGTACTTCAGCACAGTAAGTGTCCATGTTATCTTTGGTGCAATCCCAATCTTTGTTGACTTGATTGACAACTACTGCCGAATCACCGTACATGAGAAGTCGCTTGATTCCAAAGGAGATAGCTACTCGGAGCCCATGGATGAGTGCTTCGTACTCTGCTTCATTGTTCGTGGCTTGCCATAATATCTGAAGGACATATTTGAGTTGCTTTCTGTCTAGAGAGATGAAGAGAAGCCTGCGCCAGTTCTGCCTAGTTTGAGTGATCCAGAAAAGTACATCTTTCAATGGTCGAGGATGTCATCTGGCATAGATTGTTTGATTTTTATCCATTTGGTAATAAAATCAGCAAGGGCTTGAGATTTGATCGCTTTTCATGGGGTGAAATCAACGTTGAGAGCACTAAGTTCAACTTCCCACTTAGATATGCGCCCTGTTGCGTCTCTATTATGTAGGATGTCTCCGAGTGAAAAATATGTTACCACAGTAATCGTGTGGCTTTCAAAATAGTGGCGAAGCTTGCGAGAGGTGATCAGGAGGGCGTAGAGTAGTTTTTGCACATGTGGGTACCAAATTTTGGAATTTAATAGTACCTCACTGATGTAGTAAATTGGCCACTGTACTTTGTACACACGTTCTTCTTCTTCTCTCTCCACGACGATCGCTGTGCTGACCACCTTAGAAGTTGCCATATGTATAGCATCATGTCTTCGTGCTTCTTTGGAGGTGTGAGAATGGGCGAGGAGGTGAGGTACACCTTAAGGATTTTGAAAGTCTCCTTGGCTTCCTCTGTCCACTTGAACTTGCCTGTCTTCTTTAGTAACTTGAAGAAAGGTAGCCCTTTTTCACTGAGTCATGATATGAAATGATTAAGGGCTGCCATGCAACCTGTCAGTTTCTGCACATCTTTGACACATCGAGGAGGGCCCATCTCTGTTATAGGTCAAATTTTCTTGGTGCTAGCCTTGATTCCACGATGACTGACCAAGAATCCGAGTAGTTGTCCTGATGGTACTCCGAATACACACTTGTTTGGGTTCAATTTCCACTTCCACTTCTTCAGATTCTCAAAAGTTTGTTTCAAGTCTTTAATTAGTGTGTCTAGGTTCTTTGTCTTTACTACTACATTGTCCACATATGCTTTTGCGTTCTCGCCAATCTACTCACCAAGGCATGTCTGGATAGCCCTCTGATAAGTAGCACCGGTGTTCTTGAGTCCAAACGACATGGTTTTGTAGCAGTAGGCACTGAATGGAGTGATGAAAGATGTCTTGCTCTGGTCTTCTTCCTTTAATGCGATCTGATGATATTCTGAATAACAATTAAAAAAGACAATAGGGCAGATCCTGCTATTAAATCAACCATCTAATCAATACATTGTAGTCCAAATGGGTCTTTCGGGCAATGTTTATTGAGATCTATGTAGTTGACGCACATGTGCCACTCGCCCATGTTCTTTTTCTGTACTAGAACTGGGTTGGCTAGCCAATCTGGATGAAGGATTTCTCTTATGAACCCTGCTGCCATCAACTTTGCAATCTTCTTTTTAATTGACACCTTTTTGTTGGGTGAGATCGTCATAGCCGTTGCTTCACAGGCTTGGAGCCTTCATTAACATCAATTCTGTGCTCTGCCAACTCTCTTGGGACACCTAGCATGTCAGCTAGCTTCCAAGTGAAGATATCTTTGTTGTCCCGAAGAAAGTTGGTGAGCACGAGTTCCTATTTTGCCGAGAGGTGGGCACTAATGGTTGCTATTTTAGAGGGATCACCAGTACCTAGGTAGATTTGCTTCACGTCAGCTTCTTTTGGAGGAGCGAGAATGCTAGGCTTCTTGGCTAGGATCTCTAGTTCTTCCGGGTTGATTTCAGCTGCTACGGTCGCTATCTCTTCTCTTTCGCTGGCTGCTTGTGCCTTAGCTATGATCTGGACAGCTTGTACGTCGCAGCCGAAGGCACGCTTCAGGTCACCTCTGAGGGAGAGGACCCCGTTGGGCCCTGGCATTTTGAGTAGGAGGTATGGGTAGTGTGGTATCACCATGAACTTGGCTAATGCTGGTCTTCCAAGGATAGCGTGATATGAAGATTCAAAGTCTGCAACCTCAAATCTGATGAACTCTGTACGGTAGTTTGAGGGAGTCCCAAAAGTAACTGGTAGAGTGATCTGTCCAAGTGGCATGGCTGCCTTGAAGGGTACTATCCCGTAGAAAGGAACGCTTGTTGGAGTAATCATCCCAGTGAATTCTAGTCCCATCTTTCTTAGTGTTTCTAAAAATATTATATTGAGTCCAGCTCCCCCATTGATTAGCGTCTTTGTGATGATCATACCAGCGATTGTTGGATCTAAAACCAGTGGGTAGTGGCTAGCATTTCCCATGCTAGTCCATTGATCCTCTCTTGAAAACTGGATTGGATACTACGACTAATTGAGGTACCTGGGAGTAGTCGGTTCTGCCGCCATGATGGTTCATAGAGCTAGCTTGTCCTGGTGTTTGCTCCTAGAACCTAGAATTCCATCAAAGATGACTGTTATTGTTCCCTTTGATTGCTGAAATCCCTTGTCTTCAATGTTATCCTCTCCTTTTTTTTCTAGTCGTCTTCTTTCTTGTCCCCTTTATTACCTTTTCTTGTGTATCGATCAAGGAAGATACGGCAGTCTCCCATTGTGTGATTTCCCTGAGGGTGCTAGATACAATGCATATTTTCAATGTCTTTGAACTTTCTGAATTTGGAAAATTTCTTTGATTTGTCAGCCACCGTTGCGCTGTTGTTAGGTCCATTGTTTTGATGATTTTTCCTATCTGAGTTGTCTCAGTTGTTTCTATCTGGGAACCTTTCTCGTGTTTTCTCCTATGCAGTGATCATCTTCTCTACTGTGCATCTGAATTCTTCATTGTTTCTCGGGTTCTCTTTGTAGAAGTCTTGAAATTGCTACCTGGCCATGATCTCGTGGGAGAAAGCTTTGATTACCTCTCGTTCAGTGATATCATGTGCTTGAGCACGTAGTTCACCAAATCGATGATAATAATCTCTGAGGCTTTCACCTCCTTTCTACTTGAGCCCTTTTAGCTCTGCATGCGTGATGATGCCTGCAAAGTTTTCACAAAAGGCTCTTTGCAAATCTTCCCACCCCCTGATGGATCCTAGGCTCAATTTATCAAACCATTGGAGGGGCATAGTCTCTAATGCCATAGGGAAGAAGAGTGCTTTGATGTCCTCATCTCCACTGGCTAGTTCGATTGATTGAGAGTATATTCTGAGCCATTGCTTGGGCTCGGTCTTGCCATCATATTTAGAGTGGTTGGATGGCTTAAACTTGTGAGGTAGTCATACTGAAAGTAGTCGGTTTGCAAAACAAGGGAACCTATCGGGTACTTCAGTCCTCTTGAGTTTAGATTCAGCCCCTCCTTCTGCCAACTGTCGGCTTGGTGGGAGTAGTTTCGTGGGGCTGTGTGAGGAGGTGTGAGGAGGTAGCCTGCTCCTACTTTCCCTAGGTTGTTCAATCTAGGAAGCCTACTCCTGCTTTCCCTGGGTTGTTTGACCTGGTTGCTTCTGTTTTGGTCCTCCCAACTTCCTTTGTTGCTGCGTTCACTTGGACCTAATCTTTTAAAAGCAGACCTCTGTTGACTTTGATTATCTGCTCTGTGAGAGGTCGACCTGATGGGTTGTCTTGAGTTGGCTCTCCCACCTTGTACTCGGAGAGCTGTTGACCAAAGGATTTCTTGGAGACGTTCTTGTTCTTTATTAGGGTGAGAAATAGCTTCGAGTTCTTCGGCTAGTTCTCTCTGTCATATGGAGAGTTGTTTGTCTTCCCAGCTATGTATCTTTCTTCCGCTTCCTGTTCTGACTTCTTTCTATCATATTCAGCCATGTCAAACTCATATCTTGTCCAGGCTTCCTTGTGTTGCCTTGCGCGACGTCTGCGACCTTCTTTCAACTTATTCTTCCTTTCCCTGGCATGCTTCTAGCTTTCAGTCTCGCCATTGTATTCTAGAGCGTTGGGTGATATGTTGGATTCTGACTCATCTAAAGATCTGACATTGTATTCTAGAGCATAGTAGAATTAGAATATATATATATATATATATATATATATATATATATATATATATATATATATATATATATATATATATATATATATATATATATATATATATATATATATATTACCCTGCAGCTGGCTACAAAATAACTTATTCTGTAGCCACTTTAAGTTACGATAATTGTTATGCTAATTTACGAAATTACAGTAACTCCTTACTATGTGATTTATTGTAACATTATGGTAAATATCCTCATGTGTTATAGTAATTCAACTATCGTAAATATATACTGACATTGTCGTAAATTAGTATATAAAATTATCGTAAATAGAGGTGGCTACAAAATAACTTATTTTGTAGCTAGCTATAGAGTATACTCTCCCTATATATATGTATATATTCCACACACATGCACATTTTGATCTGAGAGTATGACACTTTTCTCCTTGGATCCTTGTTTTGACTTTACAATATATGCAATGCAAGTATGTTTTCACTTCCATTCCTACCTAAGATCCACATAAGATTTTAAGAGTAGGTAAAAGAAGGCAAGATCATCTATGCCTTAGTGAGGATCCAAAAATACCACATACATAAGTGATTTGAGAGTACTACAAAAGGAGAAGGTAAGCTATGTTTTGTTTTCAAAATCTTAAATGTTTCTCTAATTGACTTGATTGAAGGAAGATGGTGATTTGCTTCAAGCTGTTCCGTTCTTCAACCACCCAAAATTTCATGGTAGACACTTTGAATCCTGCAGAGCATGTATGACTAGGGATGATTTTATGTTGATGTCTTGTCCTAAGGTTATGTCTTGAGTAATCCATCCGTTTATCGAGGACGAGTAAAAGCCTAAGTGTGGGGGAGCTTGTTGACAGTAGTTAACATACATCAAGAACCGTCAACTCACCTTGCATAAATGGTGAAAATGGATTAATATCATAGACTAGGAGGTTATTACAGATAGTTTCCATGAGTTTTGGTGAATCTGTGTTTCCAGCAGGATTTAATCAGAAAATCGGCAAGGATGATCAAAATGTCAAATAGAATCAAACTTAACCGCGATGAAAACTACTCAAGAAGGTTCCAAAGGACACCAAAAGACACCATACCATAGCGGACCCCGAGAGGATGCCAGGTGGGACCGGCCGGCCCCACCACCATGCCACCCGGTCCCCTATGGGGTCCACTTGTTAGGAGCTTCCAAAATGTTCCTCCACCGCCTCCTTGGATTGCATCTACGCCGTTCCTTAAGTCGGTTTGATCCAAGGGCTCGCGTTGCACCCCCAGGTCTACAAATACAGGCCTTGTCACACCCCAAAATTCCTATTTTGGGATGTGACTTAGAAAACACTAAATAACATTAAATGATTTTATCATTTTTTAAAAAATTCCCAACTTTAGTTAAGTTTTGATATTCTAGATAGTGGAAAATGTGAGTTTCTAAAATTTTTGCAACTCAATTTAATGGTTTGTTGCATTCATGCTATTGCATAGTGTTTATGTTTGAAAAATGAATTTAAATGTTTTCAAATACGCCTAGGGTTTGATCCCAACTTCATCTCCCCAAAATACCAAACCAATCTCTAAAACTCTAATCAAATCTTTTGCCAACATCCTACAAAACCCTTGCCTAACCCATTCTCTTTCTCTCCTTTCTTTTCTTTCTTGAGCTCAGTCATTTTGGAGTCCGTGAAATCTTTGGTCCAATATTTTCTCCTCTCTCATCCATTCATACAAATGGAACTCAAATTGGGTTGAAGCCGCGCTTTCATCTAACCCATCATGACAACCAGAACTTCTTCTCTCTTTTCGCTAATGGATCAATGCTCGGCCCACGCATCCAAATTTTCTCCGCATCAAGGGCTGAGCCCGTCCTCCCCTCATTCATGTGGAAATGCTGCAGCTCTCCTCTCCATACTCGCCCTCCCCTTCCTCACATGCAGAAACAACAACATTAGCGCTCCCCTTAATCACGTGGTCTCATCTCTCCCTCAATTTTCTCTTTACTCCATCGGTTTCCACCTCCTCTCAAATGCATGAGTAAAGGACTGACATGCATCTCCTCCTGCTGCTGCCCCACGCCAATCTCTTCTCCTTATGCAAAAATATATCCACCTCTTCATTCCTCTCTTAATTCCCTAGATACACCTCTCTTATTAAGAGTGCTCGTTTACTCCATCAATTTATCTCTTTCTCTTCAATTCCATGCATGCAGCAGCAATTTCTCCTCACCCTTTGTTTCACGTGGAAAAGACTTCCCTCTTCTCTCTATGGCGCCTCCTCCAATTTCTCTCATGCAAAAGTATCAACAGCATATAATTCTTCCTCCCACTAATTCCCCTTCTCTAACTCTCTCTTGATGAACAGAATAAAGAATGGTAGATTCCCATGGCCGGCCACATCACCTGATGCTCCTGTGCTCCTCCTTTTTCCCCCTCATGCAAATAACAGTAGCTCTTAATTCCTTAGCTCCTTAATTGCCCTCTCTTTATCACGTGGAGAAGTCTCCCCTCCCCTCTGTATGGCGCTTACTCTCTTCCCTCTCATGCAAAAATAGCAGCCATCATTTCCTCCTTAATCCCTTGTCCTTAATCTCTTGGTCACTTCTTTTAATCACACCCTCCTTAATATATTTGGTTTCCTCTCCATTAGTTCACGTGAAAGAAGAACTGCATGCCCTCTCCTTTCCCTGCTGCCGCCCAATCCTCTCTGCCTCATGCAAAAATAACAACAACATCTAATTCCTCCTCCATGAATTTCCTTGATTACACCTCTCTATAATTCTCTCTTAACAACACCCTTTACTCCATCAGTTTTGCTTTCTCTTCAATTGCATGCATGCAGCCATATTTTCTCCTTCCTCCCTCATGCACAAGCAGGACACCATTTCCCCTTCACCTCTCTCCTTTCTCTCCTATAAATGGAACCCCCCCCCCCTTGCTCCCTACAATCCCTTTTGCATTCCTGCAGTTCTCCTCTCCCTAAAGAACTCTTGGGCGCCCCTCCCTCTTACAGGTGAAGAAGAGGACAGCAACCACATCCTTGGCCGCCCCCTTCCTCTTCCCTTCCTCCCACTTGCTCCTTTACATCGAAACAGAGAGCCCTTGCTGCTGCACATTTGGTTTTGCTGCTGCATCCCTCAGCCGGAAGCCAGAATACGTCGAGGGAGAAAAACTGTTGTTGCCATCCTTCTCTGTACATACAGAGCACGTGGGCAGCAACCATGGTAAGGATGCCCTCCATCTCCCCTCTCTGATTCTTCAGTCTATGCCCCACTCATCCACCTCCTGATCTCCTTTACACATCGCAGATCGTCCCCGAGGAGAATCGCTGCTGCCTCATCGACCCCTTGCCCTCGTGCCGATGTCATCACCACCGGCTGCCGCCGCCCTCACAAAATAGGAAGGTCGTCCCTCCCCCTTCCCTCTCTGATCTTGCTGTCCATGCTCCTCTCTAATCCATCTCTTGATCTCTTGTGTGGCGTAGATCATCTCTGAAGTGGAGTTGGCGATGGCTCGTTGATTGCTGGCCCTGTTGCCATCCGTCATCGCTACTGGCTGCCGTCAAATTGCCTCTGGCCACCCCCAAATATCCAAAGTAAGAACCCCTGTAACCTCCCCATGTTTCTTTCACATTCCTTGTAGTAAACCATGTACCCATATTCAGTTTAGAATTGATTCCGATGAAGTTTTCCCGCAATCATGTCGCTGTCCTTTGCGGACTGCAGCGCTACTGCCAGTTGGCATTCATGTTCCCATCGATCTAGACCTTCAGTCATCGAACCCTTTGATCAAAATATAGTTCTTGAAGTTGCACAAGCTCCTGCAAGTTGGTTTGGTCATAGGAGCTGAGATGAAAGAAAGATCATCTTTTCCGTGCTCACTGTCTTGCTATTTCAGCAGCGATGCACCTCTGAATTTCAGTGAAGTTCCCCACCAGCCATTTGTCAAATAATCAAACCCTTCATACAGCATGTTCATGTTATCCTTGCACATGTCTTTGAAAGATGGTTCATCCATATTGGCCATGATGGTTGAGTTATTGTGACTGCAGTGGTCACTGCCCCTGCTGTCCAAACAGTCATGCAACCTTGTTTTCCAAAGGTGATCCCTAGCAAACCGTGAGCTCACTCATCAAATCCTTTTACCACAGTGTAGATATGATCCTTGCACACACCTCTGTAAAATTCCTTGGCCATAGGAGTTCAAATTCCGGGGATATCATTATCTCCGCGTTCCCTGCTCTGCTGCCCTGGCTGCTGCACCCCTCTGCATGGTATTGGCGTTCCCCGCTAATCCACTGTCCAAACCACCAAACCCTTCATCCAACATATCCATCGTATGCTTGCACATGTCTCTGCAAGTTGGCTTGGCCATAGGTGCTACAATGGCCGAGATGTTGAGGCCGTAGTATCCGCTACTCCTGCTGTCCAGAAATCAGCCATGCCACTCGCTTTGTGTTCGCGTTCCCGGGCTCACAGATGGTCAAACAACCATGCTATTTTGCTAAAACATACTACATGTAGTCTAGAACAATCCACAAAATGTATTTCCAGTGGGTGCAGCTATGACCATAATCCTTGTGATCATAGTTCTTAAGGCATCGCCTAGGCGACGCCTAGGCATCCAGGCGACCCCCCAGTGCCTTGCAAAATGCTCGCCTAGGCATCTAAGGCGGGCGCCTAGGCGTCTGGGCGGTGGCACATTGTCATGGCTCGCCTTTACGCCTTAAGAACTATGCTTGTGATCATAACCCCTGCTGTCCACCAAACTGCACGTCCTGGATGCAACAGCATTTCGCCGCGTTCGCTTCTGAATCTTTGTCTGGTTCACTGAGCCCTCTGGTGTGAGTATGTGTTTATTAGTTGCACATGATCCCAACAAGTTCCAAGTCCAAAAGTTGAGTGTGGCCCTGCCTTTTGTTCTCCACAGCTACCACTACCCGGCGTCGGTCGTGTTTAGCCGGTGCACCGATTATCGTAACTGCATTCCTTGTTGATCTAGCATCTACCTAAATGCACTAGATGGCCACAATGTGTTTCCAAATAATCACCAAACATATCCAGAAGCACTCTCTCACCAAGGTTAGAACAATCCATCCCTCTTATGCAATCTAACGCTTGGACCATCTTCTATTCGTAATGCTCTATCCATCTTATTATACACAAATCCATAGTCATCAACAATTCATCTATAGACCCATGTGCTTTGTTAATCTTTCAAGTTAGTCAGCATAGATCATGTTTTTCTCCATTCATACCATTTCTCAAAACCTCATAGCCTCAACCTTTGGTCTTGCATAATGTTTAAATCATCTAGTTTTAGCTGTTTTTGCGCTCAACGACCGTAGTTACAAGCCCTACGTATTTAAAACCTTTATGTCTTGTTTTTGTAATGATTGGTGTACTATTTCTAGGTTTGTTTAAGATGCTTGTATTGGTTGCTGTTGACGTTAGAAGTGGAGCTACATGAGGAGCAGATCTTTGCGAAGTGGAACCATCAGCAAGTATTTTTGGAAGGCAAGTGTAACAAAGCCTTCCTTGTACCTATGAACAATGTTTAATTCATACATATGCATGTGTCTAATTTGAAATGCCTATAAGGACTTTACCTAGATGATTCTTGTACCACATATCCTTGATTCCTATGGGTTGGTATGTATGTTGGATAGTTGCTGCCGTGCAGAACCAAAGCTAATAATTTAACTTGATTAATGATATATGCAATGTGATAAAATGGTGCTTTTTAGCAACATGGACCAAGGGGCTAGAGCACGGGGTTTTGAGTGCTCTAGATTCCTCTCCCCAAGGACTTAATCCTGAAGCGGCCACCCAGGAGGTACCGTACAACCCTGAGTATCACATGGCTCTGATCTTAATCAAGTAACTACATCTCTAGCTTGTTAGTGGTTACCGAAAGGCGCAAGAGGGAGGCACTAGTCGGTATGGCTCTTTTCCTACTAGGGTGTGTGCTATGCCGCGACCATGAGTGCCACTCTTGAAGGAGGGCTCCATACGCCTAGACGATTGAAACCTTAGTGGCTACTAACTTGTTAGGGTGTCTAGTGAAAGGTTATGTAGTGAAACCCTGCCGCACTTCCTTGGAGGAGGTGATACGGGGTCGACGGCTCCTGGCATATGGGAATCACGGCTCGGTGGGTAAAGTTGTACAAATTCTACAGAATTCTTTGAACTGACATATCAGCCGTGCTCACGGACATGAGCGGCCTAGATCCTTCTTGATTAGTGGTTACCTGGATGGTTTGGGAATGATCAAATATTGACTAATATTACTTTTCCACTTGGGTTGGTTTAATCACTAAAGTAGTGACTTAGGTTTAATAAAATATGACCAACTAAAATGCTAACCGCAGTCAAACAGAGTCAAGCCTTTGAGCCTTCATCACCCCTTTGTTATACTTGTTGAATATGGTGCGCTCACACTTACTTTACAATCAACAAATATCTCGGATGGGTACTAGATGGTGGCTCAAGTGAAGAGTTCTTGCAGAGTTCCATGAGTACTTGCGAGTGCTCCCTCAGTCAACCATCCCTATGGAGTATGGAGACCTAAAAGGAAGATTAAGAATAGTTTCTGCTATGCTTTGTAATAGATATAAGTCATGTTGTAACTATGTTTCGATATATAATAAAGCATTGTTCTTGATATTCTCCATATTTGTCACTATAGGTGTCATGTGGACATCCTAGGCACACATATAGTTAGCACTTGGTGTTCTTTTGAAAATCGAGTGCGACGGGCCTGCACCCCTGGAGGGAAGCCAAGTTTGGATCCTGAGAGCTAAAAGGATAGGAACCCTAATTCATATTTCCACCAGGATCTAGGGCTAGCAATCAAGAGAAAATTAGTCCTCCATAGGATCTAGTCTTGTATTAGAGATAGAGAGATAGAGTGAGAGAGAAGAGTTTTGAAGGAGTTTTGGCCTGTCAGTGCTCTCTCTATGGTTGTACTCTGGTGGAATCAAGTTCTACTGGAGCTTTCTTCTGAGATTTCTCTGGTAATCGACTTTTGATTCAAGTAAGCATCTTGTTCATATTGTTCTTCAAGTTTACGACTCTCTTTTGGGTGCTTTGATCTTGGTGGCTCTAGATTACAGTAGTATTCATAGTGTAAGCGTGGTGCTTAGACAAGGGTTACTCGTAAATGCACCCTCATTTCCTGGATCGATGGTAGCTCGTGAAGGCGACTTTTATAGCTTCGTTGAATCCTCTGTAGTCCAGCTCCCATTAATAGGACTAGCAGGAATTTGATCGCTTTTAGGGAAGAAACTCTGAATTTGTTTCCTAGATATCTCCCACGATAGAACAATAGAAGGCAAAGCTTACCGAGATTAGAACTAGACATATCTCAGTAGTCTCCTTTATATTCCTATTTTTCGACCTTGATTGTGAAGTTGAGTTAAGACTAAGACTTAGTTATTCTCACTAACTGTTCCTTTGGGTTTGATATTAAAACTAGGTCATTTTTGGTGAAGTGCTACAATAGTATAATATCTATGCGTTTACAGATATATATTCTCTCTGTGTGCATTTATTTTATACCAACAATACCTCTGCAATCCACAAGACGCCGCTGTAAGATCCTCCTGGACTCTAGCACATGTAGACCGTAGAGACAATTCCCCCAAACCACCTTGTACTCGACCTACCTCAAAATATATAGGGAGGTCAGATCCTATAAAGGGGGAGGATGACCGGTGAATCAGAGAATAGAGGATCGAAGCCTCACTCGACACACCACCAGAGAGTGATCCCAGACGATCGCACCACCACCGTTCCGCTCTCGCCCAGCACCGAGGGCAGAGCACCTCCACTCCCATCATCTTCCTCCTCTCCGGTGAGGGGAAGACTCCACTGGCGGTGAGGCAACCTAAGATTAGCACTGAGCTAACCCCCTACCAAATGTCTTCCTACTCTCAGTTGTAACCCCGCCCCCCGATTTTGGATGCTCTTGAGTATAAGGTTCATTAGTTGTTGGATGTCAGGCATCATCGGCCTAAACTAGGATAAACCATCGTGTCCTATCTACATGATTCTTGTGTTCTTGAGTCCACCCGAGCCACCGGAGGAATGCACTCTGACACCGGTCAAACAACAAATACTTGCCACGGTTTTGACCCCGTGACAGTTGGTGCGCCAGGTAGGGGGCAGCGTAAGTGCGATTTGGGCTCTATGATGGTCGGAGCCCCCGCCTCGTTGCTGGAGCAAGCGGCACCGCCCCAGATGGCGGTGTCTACTTCCCTAGCTAGTTCTTCATCACAGCCAGTGCCTTCACTCTAGGCCAGGTCCTCAACTTTGCGACCGTGGCCTACATCGCCGACTGCTACGGCGAGCTCCGCCCGCTCGACAGGGTTGGGCTGGTGAGCAATGAGCTCCCGGCGTCGCCCACTTCGCTGGGCCTCCTAGGAGGAGATCTCGGGGCCCTGGTTCACCAGATCTAGGGTAGTCATGCGTCGGCCAGCAGGACCTCCCTCGGGACAAGCATCCATCGATGCAGCGTCAGAACATCGCACATCGCTTGCTGCGGGGAGCGCCACACGGACGAGGGTCCAGCTCAGTGAGGATGCACGCTCATAGACTCCGTGAACAGTTAAGTCTTCATTTCATTAAAAACTCATCCCCATGTTTTCACCGCACTCCGAGTTGCCACCGAGGAAGTGACGTGTTTCGCCTTACTCAAATTTTCTTGCTTTCGGGCTGTGAACCTTCTCACCCTGATCTCACAATCAGGGAGCAGAGCTAGCCTCCATTTCATCCTCTATGACCACTGGGCAGGAAAAGCTAATGCCCTAACACCACAGGGGCATGACCCTGGCTAATGGAGCTAACAGCTGACGACCACTAGGCTTATGGGGAAAGGCAGGGGTTGAGGGCGCTCCCCACCGAGACGAATGGGGAACGAAGCACGAACAAAGACGAAAGGCATGAAAATTTAGCTGGCAAAATGCACCCCCGGCATAGCATTGTTCGGATGGGGGCAACCCCTGGAATTACAGCAAGAGTTTACAATAGAATATTGCGCAGGTCATGGGGAAGCTGGAGGCTCGAAGGTCACTTCATTCTTGTCTGGAAGCTCGTCGACTAGCAGCTACCAGTCGTCGATGATGTTCACCGCGACGTCAACCAGAGGCACCACCATGTACCTGGCCCTCTCTAGGTCCTCGTCGAAGGCATTCGAGGGAACGCCCAGCACCACGGCGCCCAAGTCGACTTGCAGGAGCTGGAGCCTCGCTAAGGTCAAGGCAGTGGTTGTGCCTTGGAGAACCACACACCTAATGACCTACGGGATGCGCGTCACGAGGGAGTGCACCTGCCCCGTAAGGTCAACAGGGCCCTCTTGGGCAGGAGGAGGGAGCAGAGTATTGCACGCCTCCTGTGCGCTGGCGATGAGCCCCTAGAGCACCGCCCGAGCCGCGTCTAGCTCCTGCCCGCACGCTGCTAGGGAGGTTCAGCCATCCTTTGATACCCTGTCTTCGGGCCTCCCACAGGCGGCCACACTCTGCGCGTGCCTCCTCCACCTTGCCCTGTAGGACCGAGACCTTGCCATGCTTGTTTGTGAGCTCCGCCTGCAGATCTGTACCACACAAAAAGGGTGAACCAAGCTCAGGGTGGCCCGGAGCGGAAGGCCCTGCCCTGGGGGCGAGGGGGAAAGAAGGAAGGAAGAAGGGGGAAGCGTACCCGTGATGTGTTGCTGGGTGCCATGGAGCTTGGAATGGGTAGCCTCCCTTGCAGTCTCCATGAGGCTCAGGGAAACCCCTCAGCTCCATGGTCATGCCCTCGACCGTCCATCAGGCTTCCTCTGCCTCCGCCACCTTCTACCGAAGAGTCTCAGGCCTCACCTCCGTGGTGCGCCTGGCCTTCCACTCCACCACCAGCTAGGTCCCTAGCCTTGCTGCATTACCCTGAGCCCTGTCGCACTCCCTGACGAGTGTCTCTGTCAGTGCCGCAGCCTGAACGAGAGACAGGGGTGTGGCAGTAGAGCAGGCAAGGTCCTCTCCTCCTTCCTAAGGGAATTGGAGGGCACCAGAGTGATGGCCCTCTCCCACTCCCGAACGAGATCTGATTTCCCTCGGGATTGCATGAGCAGCGCCTGCATCCATAGCAAGAGAAACTTGAGTAACCCCATAGACGCTCCATATGGCACCGCACATGGCTAGCCCACCTTTACCTAGTGGGAATTGTGTAGCCTCTGCTGGAGGCCGAGGAGCTCCTCCACACGGCCCACCATTCTGGAGAGGGAATCGATGAAGAAGGCCACCAGCCCGTCAAAGGCGTTGCTCCGCGCCGCCAACTCCTCCCATGCATCTGCCTTTGGCCCATCATTCAGTGTGTGCTGCCCCCCGCACAATGGCGCAGGGGGAAAGCGCACAGCCACAGACGACGAGTCGACCTCCTCACATCGGGGGGCTGAAGGGGCGGTGGCAAGAAGAACAACCTCTGCCTCCCCTTGACTTAGCTACATGAGAGAGCCTCCTACGAGGGGGCCTAAATCAGCGGCATCGTGGCCCGCTGGGTGAGCAAGGGCACCAATGGCCTCGCCACCCCTAGTGGCCGCACCATCCTCGGTGGCGCCCTGGCCCAAAGACATGCCCCGAAAGGGGCGTTACCGGAGTCTCCGCCCACCTTCGGCAGCAGCAGCGGTCAGCGGTGGAGCTTCAACACCAGCGATCGTGACAGGGCCTCTGAACCATCAGGGGCCTCCACCGAAGAGGATTCCCTGCAATAAGCAATAGCACAGCTAAGTGATGCACCCGTGGGCTTCCGAAGTGGAGGTCAACAGTCTAAATAAGATCACTTACCGACTGCCAAGTGCCAACTGGGCGCCTCAGGGTGGAGCGCCTTCTTTACTGAGGCAGCACAGCCCCGGAGGAACTCAGACAAGGGCGCTTCCCGGTGGCCCGCGAGGAAGGCGATTCCCCTAGGAACACGCCCGGGGACATGCCCTCTGATGGAGGAGAGGCACCCCTAGGATCGCCTTCCTCCCTCTCTGGGCCCCTAGGGCTAGGGGCAACAGAAACTAGAGATGGGAGGTCACACGGCCTAGGCTCATACACCAAAAATAGGGACGGTCCGCCGTCGACCACCGGTTCCCTCGTCGTGGACCCGAGCACCAGCCACACCATGTTGGTCATGGACTCCTCTGGCATGATGTCATTCGCCACTGTGGATGGATCCCCGGCCCCAATGTAGTCCCACATCGGAGTCGGCCTCGCTGCAGCGGGAGGACGCGACAACACACACCGTTCGCCCGGTCAACCCGACGGTCTTCAAGGTGGTGATCTGTGGCAGGCCCTCGGCGACCTTAAAGGCAGGGCCCTCCGAGAGGCTCCCCTAGGATGGTGGTGCCACTGACCCCAGGTGGTCGGGGGAGTACGCAGGAAGCGACCCGGTCGGGTCAGAGAGGTTGAACCAATTTTGGTGCCAGCCCTTCTCTGAGGTGGGGAAGGAGAGATCCAGGTACCACAGCTTCATGTTGTTGCGTAGCTAGATGACAATGGCCCCAATCCGCTACATGAACCCATTGTCGTTCTTGTTTAAGGGCAGCCGGAAAATCCTCTGCCACAAATCAAAGTGGGGATCGACCCCTAGCCAGCACTCACAGAGGGTGACGAACACCGCAAGGTATGCCACCCCGCGTGGCGTCAAGTCATGGAGCCGCAACCCAAAGTAGCGGAGGAACCTCCACACAAACATGTATGTGGGAACCCCTAGCCCCACTAGGTGGAAGGGGACGAAGGAGATGACCTGCAACTCCCCCGGCACCGGCTCTGTCACCTCTAGGTCCGGCAGATCCCACCCAGAGGAGGGGAGGATCAGCCATGTCTAGGCCACCTCTAGCATTTCGCTTTCAGCCAACGAGGTCTCCCACTCTGCCATTGTGAAACTACAGGTGGGTGCAAGCGAGCTCGGTGGTGCGGGGGAAGAGAGCAGCAGCCGAAATAGAAGGTATGGCCTCGCTCCTTCCTATCTGGCCCTTTCTATAACCCGAGTGCGTAGGGAGAGGCACGGACTCGACCCAGGCACGCCGCCCACTCCGCGCATGCCTTCTCACGGGACTTGAGGGGACTCAACTCCCCTCGGGCCCACCGGCCACCATCAACAGCCTGGATCCACACTCATCAACTGTTGTGGCTCCTCCTCCGCCAAGTCTGCTCCACGTGTCCTGACGTCCCATCTCTCAGACGAAGTGGGACGGTGTGGGAGTGCATGCCTTAACTCCCTCCGCCGGGCATGGCGACCCAAGCGCCATCAACCGCCTACACAAGGCGTCAGGTGAAGGGACGTGCCTAGGCGCTGTCTCTCCCATAGACAAGCAGGCCCCAGACAGCCTCGGGGGTTGCGTCGGCTCCTCAGATGGAGAGATGCCCACACCCCAATCGATGGGCGCTCAGGCAAGTGCACCCCCAGACTTAACCAACTCCCTAGAGTTGGCTCTGAAGCTGCTGAGTAGTGAGCCCAACGAGGGCCCCCACTCTGAGCTCGGCGTGCTCCCCACACCTTGACCTATGCCAGCAGGAGGTCGGCCCCAGAAGGCCGGCCCAAGAGGATCTGGACCTGTTGCCGCAGCCCTCAGAAGGGCGTGGCACGCCAGGTGATCAGGTGGCCTCGAGCCAGAGCCCAGAAGCACTCGATCACCTGACCCACAGCGGGACCTGACCATAAAGGAGGGCGTCTTCGGGCCCAAGGTCAGCCGACTCCCATGCAGACCAATGGTCAAAGTCAGCGAAAGTCATCCTCGTTCGCTCGATCGCCGGCAAGATCGAGTTTAGCCCTTCGTCGCCATCACGGGTTAGCCCAAGTAAGGCCACAAAGGGCTCGGGGGCTCCTGACGAGATCCTAACATATGGGTATGTTAAACCTCGGACCAAGTGTTCCCGACCTTGAGACCCACCGACTGACCCCTCCGGGATCGCCCGAGGGCTCGAGGGCTACACCCATCGGGTGCACTCGCGTGCACCCTCAGGCTAAGGGAAAATGCCGACACCGAGCACGCCCGCGCCTCTACTCGGGGCTTGGGGGCTTGCCCGAGCCCCAGACTCTCGACCGATAGGGGCTTGGACCTGATCCTTAGCTCCTTCCCGGCCTTTAGCTCCATCCAAGGCCTAGGCTTCAGAAGATGACACCCCTAGCCATCAAGGCTCGGGCACTCTTAGGCGCTACTGTCGGTGTTTGATGACCGGCAACTCTTCATGGGGTTACCTAGGACATTTGTTCGAGGGGAATCGGTGTATGCAGAACTTGATGGTGAACGCAGAGACAATAATTTATACTGGTTCGGTCCACCAGAATAGCATCGGAGTCCCTACATCTAGTGTAGGGTGAATAGTATATTACGCCCTGCGCTTTAGGGTTTAGACCGTGAGGTCTGTTCCTATTGTTCTGCCGATCTAGAGAGCCTTGCCCTCCTTTATATAGTCCAGGAGGTAAGAGTCCTAGTCGGTTACAATGTAGAAGTTCTAGTAAGATTACATGATAGCAATGTTACTAGAATAACATGGGAGAAATCCTAGTCGGACTAGATCTTCTCCCTTAGTTACTAGGTACCCCGAGTACTATGTACCGACAAGCCTCCGAGCACTGTATGGTTGATCTTGGAAGCCTCTTCTTGTTCCTCCAGGTCTTACTGAGTAGAAACAAGCTTCATTCGAGTGCTTTCTTGAGAGTAACCATGTAGCGCTTTTTGAAATCTTCGAGTGGTGTGCACTTTTCGAAAAAGTGCACTCACTAAGTGTAGCCTCCGAGCCTCTTGCTCTTTGGAACAAAGAGTCGAAGGGTCTTTTTCTGCAAACTTTTTAGGAAAAATAAAAAACATTCCCTGAGGATATGTATCCCGCAGCCCCCGAGCCTATGTCCGAGTACTTGTAGTCGGCACTAGGATCTGAAAAGAATATACTCATAGATGTAGCCGAGTAACCTCCTGAGATAATGATCAGTGATTGCTTGTCGCCTAGTGGTTGAGTGCTTGTAAACTTATCGTCCATCCTTAAATTCGAGCCCCCGAGCGAAGCGGAGTGAAGTCGAGTAAGTTGAAGTAATGGCCGAGTAGAAGATTCGGCATGCCGTGGAATCTGAGTGGATGAATGTGCTGCAGTGCATGATTGCGGCAACTCAATGGCTTGTTCGTTGCTTGACAGTAGCTTGATGACAACCTGACGCCTCGCTTGCGATTTGGCAGCAGTTCGACGACTCGGACGAGTCGATATGAGCATGTCATGTACTCAAATAGATTGACGTCCACAAAGTCGACCACACCCAAGATTTGATCCCGATAGTTAGCTGGTTGCAGCATCGATTCTGCATGGTGCTGTAGCTTGACCGGTCACTTGTCGGTTGTGCATGGCACCCGGCACAGACTTCGAGTCCAAACCGTGTTCTGTTGCAGAGTCCGATCAGAAATCTGGGGTGAGTCCAGGGTGTCGGGGACCGCAGCTAAGATCGTTTTGGAGACGACGCGTATGGAATACGAACTGGTTCATCTTGCCAGATAAACCCAAGCTGGAAAACGTACGCCGGGTGAACACAGCCGTGCGAGTTCCTGTGCATCATTGGCTGCTTTTTGAAGCGCTCGCCCAATTGATCTTGGCTGGCTGACTGCTGGTGCCCGTTGCTGCCGACGCAGAGTGTTTTTGGTTTGCTTGAAGGAGCGATCGTACGTATACGTGGCCTCTGTGATCGAGGACGAGTTAAATTTTGGTGACCGCGTCCTGATTGACTCAGGACAAGACGAATTTTGGTGACTGCATCATAATTGACTTAGGACGAGTCGAAATTTGGTGACCGCGTCCTGATTGACTTAGAACAAGTCGAATTTTAGTGACCACGTCCTGATTGACTTAGGACGAGTCGGATTTTGGCGACTGCGTCCTGATTGACTTAGGACGAGTCGAAATTTAGGTACCGCGTCCTGATTGACTTAGGACGAGTCGATGTAGTCGTGACAATGACTGTATAGCCGATCTTAACTGCAAAAGAACTCGTATGTAAGGTGACCTTGAGACTGCCTTCCTTAAGGCTCACGCGTCTGAAGAGCAAGTCAGCTGCCTTCTTCCAAGTTAATCTATTACGGGCTTGGCATACATTTAGCATAGAAGCTAAGTGCCGTATTTTGCGACAACAAATATTTAGCCGCCGGATGTGAGCCGACTGATAAACATAGACGGCGTATCCTAAATTCATAGAGATACATACCAGCGTGGTTAGCCAGTGATTCTCTAAACAGTGACTAATAAATAGTCGGAGATGTAGACCTCGGTTGTCCGATGACTCGGAAGCCGGCTCAGAGAACCTGGTCAAGCCCGAGCTGATGACTTAGGCTGCAGCACACTGGCGACGATGATCCTGTCGTCAACTGATGATGGCCAAAGCCATTGTGTGCCAATAACGAGGGCCGGAGCCGTTGCGTGCCGAGGGCCGACGAGGGCTAAGGCGGGCGGCAACGAGTTGGCGATGAGAGCCAAGTGGAGGAGTCGAGTACCCGGAACCTGTTCTGACTACAAGCGCGAAGCTGTAAGAGTAGTTGGAAACGCATGGTATGGCCGCGGAGACACATAAATAACATCCGGAGATATATAAATATTAAAGAATATTTTGAAAAAATATTAAAGTTTGACTTAGCTTGATTGGCGGTTGAGTGGAGTAGTCGGTGAGCCGTAGTATTCGAGTAGTCGGATGTAGACTCGCTTGCGGCTCGCTTCTAGCTCCGACTGCTCGTTCGCAGCTCACCGGGTACTTGGGCAGCCTGCACATGCAGTTCGAACGACTCATTCGCGGCTCGCCGGGTACTTGGACAGCCTGCTTGCAGCTCGGCCGGCTCGCCGGCTCAGTTACGTGGCTCTGTGATATGCACCCGGACAGAACTGATGTAGTCGGACACCGCGGCAGAGTAGCCAAAACTGCTTCCCAATAGATTCTTGATCAAGCTGGGTAGTTGCTGTGAGTAGCCGGTCGCCGTGGAGGACTCGTTCCCAGTAGTTCTTAGTTGAGCCGAGTAGCATGGGAAAGCATCCGATTAGCTTGGTCACGAAGATTTTTTTTTTGCATGCGTGACTCATACATGCATATACGTGTATGTGGACAAGCCAAGATTAATACGTCGATTACTTTTTGGCTAGCTTGCTTGCATCATCTCCACATCATGGTGATGCATAAGTATGTGCAACTCCTGATTGCTTGCATGATCTTGACATTGCATGCCCATCAATCATAAGCTAGAAGAAGAGTAGTAGTTAGACCCGAATAGTAGTCGGATCTCGCAGTGAGTAGTTGGTCACCGCGACAAAGTAATCGGTCACCGTGGCCGAGTAGTCGGTCATCGCGGCTGCGGCCGAGTAATCGGACATGGCGCCGAGTAACCGGTCATCGCGGCTGCAGCCGAGTAGTCGGATGGCTCGTTCACGGCCTCGCCGGGTACTCGGACTACTTCGACGGGTTGATGACGGGTGCTTTGATCTCGTGTAGGAGCCGGGTAGGAATCGAGTCGGACATGGATGAGTATGAACAAGTTCAGATATCTTGATTATCCTTAACTTGCTTTCATGTCCGGCTAGACGTACGTGGGTGGTCCTTCTTTATTTGCTTGTTGGTTGAGGACTCCGACGTAGCCTATGTTTGTCTTGAATACATACGTCACCGGGCGGCAGCATGGATGTTGCCCTTGTGTTGACGTCGTCTCTAATCGAGAGGTCCAGGAGCAGTCTGCATCGGATTACCAAAAGTAGATGAGTGGTATGCAGCTGATCTGTACGAGCCTGGCTCACGCGAGCATACAAAACCATGGTAGCATTGCATGGCTCCTATAATTAGTTTGCATGACTTTTTGGTAATCGGCCTCTGCTACTCGCCGTTGTGTTGCTCCTCCGCACACGATATGGCAAGGGCCAGGGACTCCGGCGCGGATGGCCGCTTATCCGATTATTTGTGTGCATATGCCATCGTGTCAGCGCGTAGTCGTCCCGGACTGTATATGGCATGAATCGGCTAACTCTGGATGTCCCGGGTAGGAAACTGTCGTCACGTGATACGAGGACATACGTCGGTTCGCCTTGCATCCTGCTGAAGCAAGCTTTGATCAGATCCTCTCGAACCATCGTCGTGCGATCTGTCCTCCGAATACTGCGGGACTTAGAATCAAATCTGTCACACGTTGATGTCTCCAGACTATCTTCGCCGACTTGGTTTCCAGGGAGTTGGACTTCTATTTGGGCACCGCCGAACGCTTGAGCTAGGCACCATCACGTCGAGGTACCATAGGACGTCGGGTCCCGTCGATTGAAGGTCGTCTCCTCCGGATCTCAAGTTGTCGCAGATGAAGTTGATGCTGTGGTCCGTCGAGCTCTCAAACGCAATTGCACCGAAAGTCCCTACCTGGCGCGCCAACTATCGGTGTTTGATGACTGGCAACTTGCAAGAGGTTACCCGGGACGTTTGTTCGGGGGGAATCAGCGTATGCAGAACTCGATGGTGAACACAGAGACAATAATTTATACTGGTTCGGTCTACCGGAATAGCGTCGGCGTCCCTACGTCCAGTGTTGGGTGAATAGTATATTGCGTCCTGCAGTTTGGAGTTTAGACCGTGAGGTCTGTTCCTATTGTTCCGCCGATTTAGAGAGTCTTGCCCTCGTTTATACACTATACCACAACCAAAGTATAGCGTCGGAAAACGGTGGCTAAAACATAGTATAAAGTCCAACGATTGGTCGCTACAAGTTTCCAATGGAGCATCGGTCGCTATTTTTGTTTATAGCTACTGATAATTGGTGGGTGTGTATATTCGGCAGGTTTCCTCGGAGAATCGGTCGCTAAAAATGCATCCAAAGGTCCAACTATTGGTGGCTATAGCCTGGTTTCATTTTCGCGCGCTCGGCCCAGCACACTGGCGCACACTGAAATATGTGTGGCCTACCAGTCATATGCGTGGCCCATCAGTCATAGTGTCACATAAAACCCTAACTCCAGCACCAAACAATCCCCAATCAGCCGCCATCCTCCACCACCGAACAATCCCACCTCAGACTACCCGCAGTGGGTACTCTAAAACGATACTCTAAAGCTTTAGAGTATGAATATAGAGTAAAAACTGCTGCACTGGATACTCTAAAACGATACTCTATCCTTTCTCTCACTCTATATTTAGAGTAGTGCTGTGCTTACTCTATACTCTGTAGTGGCGGACCCCACTAGTTAAACAAAGGAAAAAATGCTATAACTCACAAATCAAAAATCCAAATTAAATTTCGATTGCACCATTAAATTCGTCTCAATAAATCCTTCAAAACTATATCATACATGAATATATTTAGATAAAGTGACAAGTGGGTCTCACAGTGAATAGAGTGGATAGAGGATGATATAGAGGATGGATGGGTGCGGGAGAATTGAGTATAGAGGAGAGAATCTTGCTGACTACGTATAGAGGATGAATATAGAGGTCCATGAGTGCGGGTAGTCTCACGACTCTCTCAGCACCCAGCGCCGCTCGCCGTAGGAACTCGTCACCTCGCGCCGCGAGCTCGCGAGGGAGCGCCATCCTCGCCGTCGTGGCCACCATCCTCACCGCCGTGTCCGCCGCCATCCTCGTTGCCGTGTCCGTCGTCATCCTCGTCGCCGCGGCCACCAACCCCAGAGCCACGGCCGTTGTCCCCGCTGTGCTCGCCATACTCATCTGAGCCACCGCAGCGTCATCGCGGCCGCCGTCCCCGAGCAGGTACTCGTCCCTTCCATCCCCGTCCGCTGCTCCCATCCCTTCCTATCCCCTCTTCCGTGCAGTCGCAGTAGCAAGTCACATCCCCGGTCGCTGCGCTGTGCGTCGTGTGGTTGTTCGGCCTGGACTCCGACGAGCTTCCGTTCCAGGGTGGACAGTCGGGCGTTCCCTGTTCCATTCATGTTCTGGCTGTTCGATTGAAACACGGTTCTTGTTGCTGCTCCTCCTTTTGTACTGCTACTGCATTAGCTAGTGTCAGGTTCCGATCAGCAAGGCTAAAGAACTGAAGACTAACGAATCTTGCCATGATTCAGGGTGCTTCTATTCTATCCTAGTGGACGAGATGTTCTATTACATTGAGGCCCTGACGCTCTACAGAGAAGAAAATGCCTTTACAAAATAGAACAGTAGTAGTAGAATCCAACCAGCAGGTGGAATCCAAAGGATTGATTTTGGAGTGAAAAAATGCATCCATTCTATCTACTGGTGTTCTGTAAAGCCATTGCACTGATTCTACACACACCAGTGCAGAGCTGACAGTTGGTTGGGAATTGGGATGGGATACACTGGTGTTGTGTTTTTCACTTTTTCTAGAAGCCCTGTTCTCTGTGCAATATGATAGTGTCTATCTCTGAAATTTATTTTCTTCTGAATTTTTTGGCTTAATTTCAGTTCAGCATTGTTTCTTTCTAGACCTGGTACAGCTTGTCAAAGTGCTTGCTCCTATGTGTCATGTTACTTCCTGATTCCTTTCACTTGGAAATATGTAGATATTTAAGATTGTTAAGATAATTTATTGCATGGAAATATGTAGATACTTAAGAGATATGTCTGAGCAGTAATATATGCACCGGTCTGACATCCCCATATTATAATTGCAGCTGCTCTACTTGTTTGGACACCTTGGAAGGCATTTGGATGTGCTCTTGGCAGCAACTCTACTTGATTGTTTCGGTAGGTTTCTGTTTCCCTAGCTATTGCTCTCTTTTTTTTCGTGTTGTGGAAGTATGCGACTATTTTAGTGCTTATGATATGTTTTTTATTCATATTGAAATCTGGTTGATGTCTTGCGTGAAGGTTGAACATGGATAAATCATGGATTGATGATAATGTTAGGTAAAAACCAATTACCTTACAAATATTGAAAGCTATGGAAACATGTCAAATGGTATTTAACCTAAAACTTTCATATAGGCACACCAAGAAATATTTGCAAGGAGTGAATGGTTTCTTAGCTTTTGCTTTTAGCAACTCTGCAGTAGGCAGGAAGATCTTATGCCCTTATAGAAAGTGTGTAAACTCATTTTGGAAAGAGGCAAGTGAAGTCCGTGAGCACTTAATATGTGATGGGTTTATAAAAGGGTATAGAACATGGAACTTACATGGAGAAGCTAGCTCTTCTGTGAATCATGGGAATTGTGATGATGCTGAGGTCATAGAGGATTCTAGTGAGGAAGATGAAATATCTGATTTGCTTAGAGACTTAGCTGCCGGTCTAGATGATAGAGGAGATTTTGAAGACAATAGTTCAACTTTGGAGACTTGTCCTGAACTAGTTGCCCTTCAAAAGTTGGTAGCAGAAAATAGCAAAGAACTATACCCAAATTGCAAGAAATATACACAGCTAAGGTTTCTAATTAGATTGCTCCACATCAAACTCCTTGAAGGATGGTCTGATAGATCTATGAACCTACTACTAGATCTACTTAATGATACGGCCCATGTTGCACAACACCATGCACCCTTGTCTAGTCGGTGCTTCTCCAACAATGGAGCCCCTACAGTCCAGCATGGTGCAGCACATGAAGAGCAGCCCCATGCAACCTCGTCCCGTCAATGTATCCTCAAAAATGTTCTTCCTGCAGTCCAGGACGATGCAGCCCATGAAGTGCAACCTGATGCAGCAAAACAAGCAAAGCCAGTGCAACCCCAAGTTGGAATGAATGTGATATTATATGAAGTGGTGAGATCCAATGCACGTGTGGCTCTAGGAACAATTATTTTAACAAATCCTAAAACCATTATTGAAGGTGTACCTCTTGGAAAGCAATATTGGGAAGTTGTTGTGAATCATGTGCTAAAAAGGGACACAACTCTGCCTCACACTTATCCTAGTGTGGAAAAGATGGGTGATGCTCATAGGTTGTCGATTGCATGGCCATACAATAGAGTAATATACCATCCTTGTCATTGTTTCTTGTTTTCTCATATATGACAAATGGTCAATTTTATAATTTATGATATTTGTGACAATTGAAGGTTAAGCAGCAGGCATTAAAATCGCCTCAAGGTGTTTCAGGTATGTTATTCTTAGGTCACTTATCTTCTCTTGTGACAGTTGAAGGTTAGCAAGTTTCATGATGCTAATTAGAGCCTATATTCTGTTGTTTACTGCAGCAGCAGGGGGAGAGAAGAACTAACTCAGGTAGGCAGTTCTATTGTAATGTTGTGCAATGTAGCCAGAAATATTGCAATCTAATTAATGGCCAATGAATGCTACTAGTGCAGATTTTATATGAAACTCTTGCAAGCATAATTTCAATTGCACAATGTTATCAGTTTTTTATGTGTGTCAATTAAATAATGGAGGAAAAACTTAAAAATCTAGCAGTTGGCACTTCCCCTGCTGTTTTCCTTGTTCAAAAAAATTGAGGAAAAACTTAAGAGTACAACAGTGAGTTTTTCTGTTATTTGAATACAACGGTGCTGAATGTAACTTGGCGCCTATCAATTCTTACTAGTATATGCAGATTCATGTTCAAACTCTCCTTAAATTTTGTGGAAGGGCAAAAAGCATAGGAATCTAGTTTGAAGCAGCTTGTGGTTATCTTTATCTATATTTTTTACCTGTACAGTTCCTATAATTAACTTCATGTGTGCACTATGTTTTTTTGGTATTCAGGTGGGACAGATAGGCCTGGGAGGTGTGCAAGATGTTGGATAGTCACCAGGAAGCCAACATGACATTTTGCTTTTGATAAGATCGAGATGAGGCATTTTGTAGTAGATCAAGTTAGATTGTGCAAGCAAACATATGGCTTGTGCCTACCATTTAACTTAGCTAGGTCGTGTGTCTCGGATGATAGAACTATATGGACCAGAATCTTAGATGATTGAACTCGATGTGAATTGCTAAATGTTGGCTTCAATGAAACTTTGAGATATTGTTATCTAATGACGTGTTTGATGAGTGCTATGGGCAGCAATGGATGTATGTGTTGGTTGATAAACAATGAGACATGTTATTGATGTTCATTATGTTTGAAATCCGGTTATTATGAAATTAATATTATACATAATTGTGCCAGTTCATAGCAACTGATCATTGGTCACTAAATAGTTTGGTATCCTCAAACCATCGGTCGCTATAACATGTGACAGATAATCGGTCGCTATAAATATTAGTGTCTAATCATCGGTCGCTATAAAACCGATCGGTCGCTATACATTTATAGCGACGCCACTTACAGCGACTTATACATCGGTGGCTATAACTTTATAGCCACCGATGATCGGTCGCTATAACGGCTTATAGCGACCGTTTTGCAGACGCTATACTTTGGTTGTGGTATAGTGATATAATCTAGGAGGCAAGAGTCCTAGTCGGTTACAATATAGAAGTCCTAGTAGTATTATATGATAGCAATGTTACTAGAATTATGGGAGGAATCCTAATCGGACTAGATCTTCTCCCTTACTTACGGGGTACCTCGAGTACTATGTACCGACAGCTGCCCCTTGGGCACGGCCTTGTCGGCCGCTCCCCCGATAAGGTCACGCACGGAGCGTGACACAAGGAGACAAACTCCTCCTTTGCAGCCTCCAGGGGCTCGGGGGTTTCCGGGCCCACGCGTCAGCCCCTCGAGCCGGCCTCCCACGCCACCAGGAAGACTCTAGAAGGTGCACCTGGGGGGAGACCGGTTTAAGCTGATAGAGCCTGACACGTAGAGTGTCAGAACAGAACAGCCGGACGATGCCCAGACCTTCTTTGGTGCCAAGATACCTCCGCGGTCCACAAGACGCCGCTGCAAGACCCTCATGGACTCCAGGCACATAGATCATAGAGACAATTGCCCCCAAACCACCTTATACCCAACCTACCTTAGAATATAAGGGGAGGTCGGATCCTATAGAGGGGGAGGACGATCAGTCGATCAGAGAATAGAGGATCGAAGCCTCACTCGACACACCACCAGAGAGCGATCCTAGATGATCGCACCACCACCGTTCCGCTCTCGCCAAGCACCGAGGGTAGAGCACCTCCACTCCCATCGTCTTCCTTCTCTCCAGCGAGGGGAAGACTCCACCGGCGGTGAGGCAACCTAGATTGGCACCGAGTTAACCTCCTACCTAATCTCTTTCTGCTCTCAGTTGTAACCCCTCGATTTTGGGTGCTCTTTGGTATAAGGATCATCAGCTGCTAGATGTAGGGCATCATCAGCCCGAACCAGGATAAACCATTGCGTCCTCTCAGCATGATTCTTGTGTTCTTGAGTCCACCCGAGCCATCGGAGGTACACACTCTAACACCGATCGAACAACAAATGCTTGTCACGGTTTCGACCCTACGACAACAAGTTTTACCTTGCATTCTTCCCTATATTCTGTATCGTCTCTCTAACAAAGACAATCCTCGACTTTGAGTAGTAAGAAAAGGAGTTTATAGGTGCAGCCTGGGCTAGGTTTTCAATGTTAATACATGCCGGTCCAGACTCGTCTTGACCCGATGGTGTATTGTTGCGTCTCTTCTGTTTGGGTCTTGACATGGAAGATGACCTATGCCTAGACATGACTACTGGAGGCCGTTTTACACACAAACCTATGATGGAGCAAGTGAAATTCCTTAAAAACTTCCTAGAAAGACATACTTCTTCTGTCATGGAAACTAGAACCCTCCATAGCATCCTTAGATTCGATTCTTGAACCCTCACCCGAACCACAAGCACCGAAGGAAAGAGTAATTCATCCTTTGGAGTTTCCTATTGAATTCGAGGATTACGGCAATACCTCGAAGCACTTTAGGCATGAAAAGCCTATGACACCTCACTTTTATCATTCTGATTCTCCCGAGGAAGCTTAACCCAAGGAACCATCGAAGGAATGGTTAATGGAAGTGAAACATTCTTCCGAAACAATTCAAATTCTTTCACCTTCCATGACTATGTCTTGCTCGTTAAGGGGAACTATCATAAAAGCCCTGCACAACCCCATAGTTAGGACTAGAATCATGTCAGAATTCTTGCAGAGACCCTTTTGGGCAAAATGCCGCTAGTCTCGACCAACAAGCTCTTCAAAGTTCATCAGGACGCATCTTCAAGTGTTGTGGGATTCCTAGGGCCATGCCAATCAAAATAGATGAAATTGAGGTTTGCCTGAACTTCCACATATATGCCATCATTGAATTTGAACTTCTTATAGGCTACCCTCTTCAAAATATTTTTCAAGAAAAACCGTCCCAGGGAGCCTTGATGAAAAGTTTGGGAAAACTGCTTCTGTCACTCACCTAGAAATCCTAATGACGAAGCATCATCCCAACCATAATCCATTCAAGGAGGTGAAGTTTATATCCCTTTTTGTTTCACCTAAGAATGCTTATGAAATAGAACGTCCATCATCGACCTCGCTCAAACGTAAGTCGTGTCCCTCTGGCCATCAAAGAGTTGTTCTCGACAATGGTCGAGACTCAACGTTGATCCCACCCGATTTATCTCTTGAGAATGAAAACTTCTATGCCATGGACATCTCGCTTAGTACCACATGTCTCTATGGCAACCTCCTCTTAATCTTCGTTCACAAACTTTTTAAGAGGATAGTTGTGGATGCTTTTGTTTACAACAAACATTACGAATCCTGTAGCGGCACTATGGTACTAACCTTGCAGCTTGAGCATAATACTCAATGTTTTGGTAGTGAAGCTAGGAACTACACCAATTTTGATAGCTACAAGATGAAGTTCTCGTGGTCAAGTTTATGACCGTAAACTAAGCACTGCCAGGAGATACCCCGGATTATTATAAAAAAAAGGAGAGAGAACTTTCTTTTTTAATAAAAGCAAGAACATGGTATCAGGATAGTATGCACCTTCAGGTATTCTTGTTTGCTAACCCTTTCAGGTTAAGATCAAGAAGAACAGGGGACATACGATACCTGAAAACATGGGAGCTACATCTACTACATACCTGGATGATCTTTGATGGAACACACTTAAGAAGGAGACCCTGACTCTGCACACTTGACTTTTGCACAAAAGTCCAAGTGTGGGGGAGGATGCCTCACCACAAGTTCCATGCACACCAAAGGCCATCTTGGTTAAAAAAATGATGTCAGCTCTGCCTTGCTAAATATAAATATATATATATAAATATATGAAAAGAAAAAAAGAGAGAAGAAAAAATATAGAAGATATAAAAAAGAGAGAAAATAAAAATATTAAAATATATGATAAAAAGAGAGAGAAGAAGAGAGAGAATGAGGATTCTCCTCTTCTAAAACTTAGTTACCACAAAGGCCCATGGTCTATACACACTATTTGTATATGGCCTAGCCTTGTTGCTCGTCTGAGATGGACCATAGAAAAGCAAGCCACCAATGTAGCAGCCTCAAAGCTTCCATCCACAAATGCTATTGGAAAGTACAGTTAGGTAAGCAAAGGTAACTAAAAAAACTATTGTTCACCAAACCCTTCCACTCATAATTTATCTCCATGAGAATATAACATGATCAAACAAAGTTCATGCTTCCTTTGTTTATGTCGTACACTCTAGTTTGGATGTATTCATATATGGTACATCCATAGGCTTTTTTAAATTAAGCATGGGGCTTAGGTTAAAATAGTCTTCTTTAATCAAAGTTTGACATGGTGTCAAAATTTGATTAATGAACTTTGAAGTATTACTTTCATGAACAATAGAAGTAATCTACAATGGAGATAAATTAAGGCTAGGAATATATTTCCAACTTTCACCTCAGCCTTGTTTGAGTTATACTAATAAAAGAAAGATTAAAAGTTAGGCAAACAAATAAAATTAAATTAATAATGATGATGATGATGATGATGATGATGATGATGATGATGATGATGATGATGATGATGATGATAATGATGATGATGATGATAAAATGTAGGCTCCCTGGTGTTCATAATGGTAGAGCCCTTGCTTGTTTTCACTTTTCTTTATTTTTCTATTAAATAAACAGGTATAAGAATAAGTGTGGGGGAGATCTCTCGAGCACAACGAACACACATTCAAGATCTCCTGCCAACATGTTGCACAGCAGCGAACGATACATCATGTAGAAGGATAGGACAGATAGCTTCAGAGAGGATTGGATGAACTTTTGGTTTAGCGAAACCACCTCTGATTCCCCTTAACTCCTTCCTCGACAACGTTGGTTTGTGCAACTCTACCCTCAACTCTCCAAAATTTCGAAGTTTAAAATTGAACAAATTAAAAGAAATATATATATATATATAACAAATGACGCTCAATCTCCATGCTATCCTTTGATTAGATTTGCATACTCTTTATTCCTTGCTAATATTTCTATAACTTGTGAACAACTTATCATAGGGACCCTACGTTATCTAAGTAATTGGAATATGTGATATAGTAGGATGAAAATGAACCTTGCTCTCTTATGCAAAGAACTTGAGATTTATTTTACAAAATCAAAATTTAAATAGCATGCTCCTCAATGATATTCAAATTCCTACCAAAGCCATATCTATACATGTTTAAACATTTAACTTATGCTACTTATTCCTGCATTGAGTTTTGTCAAGTCCTGTTGACCCTTGTTGAGAAAGTTATCATGTCTCCAAGATCAAGATCACGTACACACCACATTTACATGCTGCTCCTACACTGGGAGTACGCAAAAACATGCTTTCATTTAGATCCACAAAATATTATGCTCCTACACTACTAATAGACAAAAAAATATTTGTTAAATAAATACTCCATGCTCTAAAGATAGTGATCTCTCTCTAGATATGTGGTTTAGAAAAGAGACATGGGCTAAGCAAAAGTTTGAAAAAAAAAGGGACACAAGAAGGTCCAAGTATAAAAAGAAAAAATAAATGATGAGCACATGAAGGCTCATGTAAAAAAAGAAAGAGAAAATAGCCATGTTCTCAAAATAAAACTTATGAGATAGATCACTCATATTAAGGAGTATAGTATAGGTCTAATATTGTTTTATCCACACACTTGCACTTTTTGATCTAAGGGTATGACATCCTTCTTCTTGGATTCGAGCTTTGACTTAACAAAATATGTAGAGTAAATATGCCTTCATATCTTTCCATACCCAAAGATCAATATAAGCTTTTTAAAAGTAGGAAAGAAAGAAGGCAACACTAAGATATGCCTTGGTGAGGAACAAAACATAACTTTAAGCGATCCGAGAAAATCATTTGGGAGCTAGGCTATGTTTACATTTTCAAAATCAAATCAAAACCCAAGTTTCTGAACTAACTGATGCAAGGGGATTTAAATCCATGTTGTTCCATTATCCAATTACCCAAGATAATGTGGTAGACACTCAGAACTTCATAAATGCAGGTGAAGCTTGGAATAACTTGTATGCAGATCTCATATCAAGGAGATGACCCATCTTAGTCTTTAACTTTACTCGAGAATGAGCAAAGGGCTAAGTGTGTGGGAGTTTGTTAGTGGTCCTTAACTCCTACTTCTAACCACCAACTATCATATAAAATCTGCATAAATGGACACCAAACTTAGAAGTAGGGCTTATAACTAACGAATTCCATGAGTTCTGGTGATTTACCATTCACAGGAGGACATATCGAAATAACATGGAAAATGTGCTCAAAGTACACAACGAATACAACATAACATAGACCCCACATGAGCCCAAGGTTGAAGGCCTACTTACTAGGCAAATTAGGGCCCAGTCACATGGAGAAAAAAGCCCAAAACTCGAAGCAAACATGCTCCAAATAGCACCAAACTTTGCAGGAGCGGCCCATGTAGTCCCAGAGGCCAACACAACAAAGATTGGGCCAGGATAGCACCCCCAGGGTCCACTACGGGCGTGTCTCCGGTCCATCTTTCATGGGTTTCCTCCCACCGCATTGCCTATGTCAGTTGCAGGGGCTATGGCTAGGTTCAACGTACCTGGAGGTCGATTTGGAGGTCGGTTTGGTGGTTTTACGATCACCCCCCTCCTCTCCACCTATAAAAGGAGGCTCCCACTCCTCATTTCATTCAACAACATACAAGGAGCAAGAGCAACACCACATTTGAGAATAAGAGCTTCACCCCATGGGCTTAGGCCCTAGCTAGCTAGTAGAGATAGTAGAGAGAGATGTGAGGGAGAGTACGTGGAAGTGCCGGACTTATCGGTGTCTCTCCAACTCGTACCTCGACAAACACATGTGCCTCAATAGAGCTTTTCGCTAAGTGAGTGTTCGCGTTCTTATGGTATTAAGTCTTTTGACTAGTTAAGCTTTACTTATACTTGTTTGCAGGTTCATCCTCCATTCTCGTAATGGATACTCTAGTAGAGGGCCCTGATAAAGACGGATAACCTTGCGCGACGCTAGAGTAGTAGTCGATAGCGTAGATGTGTTGTCTAGGCTAGAGGCCACCTTTGTTTGCCTCTTACTCCACGGTTGAGGGGTAGGTGGCAGGTGGTGACAGCCATGTCTGTCTCTTGTAATCCCCCACATCCGGGTACGACGTAGAGCTATAGGTTGGCAATGCTTGGTAGACCAGGTGTTCACCGTTGCCCGAAGTGAGCAAGTAGAAGAGGAGTTTATCTATCCATAAGACCCAAAAGCCATAGAAATCCATCTCTACCCTTTCCAACTCTACCCTTGTGTTGTCCTTGGACGAATTAGCTAGAAGAAGTACCTCCATTCCCTATGGAAAATACGATACCCTGAATACTTCCGAGTGAAGGCTACAACGACGGTACTTCTGTGCGCTTGCGAATTCTTCTGTTTGCATTAACAAATACCAATAGTAGCTTACTTTGCTAGTTGAGTACCTGTTTTGTTAGTAATAACTAGTTGTTCATATTTTGCTAGATCACAAGTGGTGGAAGTAGTGACTTAGCTTGTTTGCAAGATTGTGTGACATAGAGATCAAAGCTACTAGTTTTTTGCAGGTGGCTTGCAACACACTTTGTAGTGCTAGAGCAAAATTGCACTATAGACTTATTGTTGTCTAACCAACTGATCTAGTGATTTGTAGACTTTTAATTAGGCTATTCACCCCCTCTAGCCATTTCGGACCTTTCAGTCGGGCAGGGCTAGATCCCGTACATGCCAGCGAGTGGCGGCTTGCGGCTTTCCGTGGGCTCCAGCCCAAGCTCACGGTGGTGGGGGACCAAAAAGCCCACGTGCCCTCGCGTGGCCACGGGGTAGCTGCGGTCAGAGATTGGGTCGATACACACGCCTTCTAGGTGGTGGTGTCTGTTCGATACTTCAGGGCCAGTTAATGGCCAGCGGTGGCAGAGTCATCCTTGTGCGTCGCCACTGTCACCATTTTAGGGCCGACGAGGTCATTTCCGACGATGGACAACGATGGTGACTGAGCCGCCTTCATGTCACTGGGCACTGCCGATGCGTCAACGACAAAATAGGTAATGTGTGTCTGTGCTAGGTTGTGTGCTTGTTCATGTAAAGAGCAACAGATTGTATAGGAATGAACAAGGATATTGTATATGGATTCCATCAGTTTGATGTGAAAGAACCGATTTGTTACCTTCTTACTCTTAGCTTGGCAATGATAACGTGTTAGAAATCACGTTCTTTGGTTGGCACACAAACACAAGAGGAACACAGAACACAGAGACACATAGTGAGAGGGGAATGGGAGTCCTCTGTTATTCACTTTCTTGCTTATGTTGCCCAAAATAATCTTCTAATCCATGATTTTGGCAAGATTGATAAAAATACATCAGCAACAACTACCAATCACCGCCTAATCTTTTGGCACTTGGAAAAATCGACCCGCCGCACAGATAAATACGCGCTCCTATCCATCGCACCAATCCAAGGTGAAAGGACATGGGCAAGAATAAGTAGGACAGGTTCGTGATACAAATGTACAGTAGAGAAGAGAAAGTATAAAAGTGGTTGGTTTGATTTGGAAATAGTTCGGGATTTCTGATGTAAAATTTTCTGCTATCTTTTAGGAGTGATTTTTTAGAAACTATTGGAGAAACATTTCTTTGGTGCTCCCCGTACTTTTTGGTCACTTGAAAAACTCAATGGCTTTGGAAACAAATTTTTAGGTACTCTTGGAGATGCTCTTACAATGGTGAAAGTGACCTCCTACTTGTATGGGAAGGAGCTAGGTAGGGGAAGGAGGCTAATGAGTACAAGTTACAGTATATGAACTCCTCGACTTTCTTCCTCCTCTCCATTAAATTTGGCCACCACTTCAAAGTTTTGTTCATATTTCTTTTTCTGATTTTGATTTACAACAGAACAGACCATGTTTTAACGGCAACGACGGTTCCCCTGTATCGGAGGATCTGCGATGATAACGGTGGAAATATTACGCTGTGGGGCTGGGGCTGACTCCAGATAACTCTTAGGATTGCCGCCGATCGTGGCAAATAATCTAATAGTTTGGCATTGACAGGTGGACCTAATAAATATTGCCAAAACAAATATGTTGTCCTAAGTTCACATTCCAACAAATACGACATACTTTTGCGACCTTTTGAAAAAAAAATGAAATATGACATTAAAAAAAACTAGAGGGCTGCTCACCTATTAACCTTCCCGTGTAGATGCACTAGAGCTATTTTTAGATTAACTTTTAGCTAGCTTGCAATTAGCCCTTAGATCTCAACCGGCTCTAACTCTCTACGACCGGCCACAGCGTCGGATAGCTTGAAGCCTTGAACCTCGGTCACCGGGTCTCCACACGGTGAGGTCGACTGTCTGAGTCCCTGGACCCTGGTAGAATTTGGTTCTCCCGTCGACCAGCCTATGGTACTCGTCAAGTCAAGGTCGTCTCCTACGTGCTGCTGTTGAACGACCCACCACCAAATCCAAGATTCTATTCCATGTACAACCTTACTAGCGTGCAAAGTGCAAACGGGCCTTCCACGAGGGTTTTGGACGAAGTTAAGACGAGACCCACCTTACGCCTGTGTGAGCGCATGACCCCAGATATAGGAAAAACTTTCTATGCGACAGCTTCACACCATGCTCCTGTGCAACAGCCTGTACGCGACTGCCTCGTGTCCCCGTAGTCCATTGGCCGTTCCGTCGTTCCATGTATTCACGTATAGGCGTCCATTAGCTGCTCGCTTGTTTGCCGTGGAGACGAGTTTGAGCCATGGATCACGTAATAGGCAAGGGACACGTGTCAGCTGTGTATAGGCTGTTGCACGGGAACACAGTGCGACGCCATCGCATAGAAAGTTTTTCCCTAGGGGTTAGTGCTGATGTCAGCGAGGAAAATTGGTTTCATTTTCTTCAAACGGGCGTAACTTTCGATAATTGCTTTTTTCAGATACTCTTTCAAATGCAGGATTGAAAAACACAGAAATAGAATATGAATGCATATGCAAACACAGAAATGAAATTCACAAGAACCTTTTAGGAATAGGTGTTTTGATGAACCACGGGAAAAAATAGGAACACGAAACAATGAGGTCTGAGTGGTTGCTTTTTCCTATGACTTTCTTACGAAATTGAACATAAGGAAAGTTTTCTATGTTTTTTCATACGAGCGGGATCTACTTTTCAGCTTGTCTAGGCGTCGGGCTACTCATGTTGACGTTGATGACCATGCTGTAAACGATTTAAAACCCTCTTAATGAAACATGTGTCAATGGACACGTTCTGGAAAAAAAAAAGTTTTTCCTACGAGCAATTCTATGAACCAAATGATGCTACAATTACTCAATCCAAAGGAATAAAAATCCAATGTTTTCATCCTTTGTTTTTCCTCCAATCCAAAGGGGCCTCAAATTTGTTTACAACTTTGTGTTCCATACATGAGATCCATAAAACAAGACAATATTTGGTACTCGCTCCGTCCCGGTTTATCTGTCGTTCGAGCGACAGTGCAACGTCCCGATATAATTGTCGTTGGCTATTCCCAGTCCTAAGGCCGTAGATGTACTGCTGCACCGCAGCATGCGCTGTCGGCCAAGCAGTCTTATCTCTGCCTCCTTCCCCTCGCTGCCTCACAGCCTCACACTCCACCGACGGCCTTCTTTCGTTAAGAGCCTGTTTAGTTTCTCCCCCAACCCAAAAAGCAAACTCAAAAAGTGCTACAGTACCTGTCATATCAAATCTTGCGGCACATGCATGGAGTACTAAATGTAGACGAAAGAAAAAACTAATTACACAGTTTAGTTGTAAATCACGAGACAAATCTTTTGAGCCTAATTAGTCCATGATTGGACACAAATTGCCAAATAAAAACGAAAAGTGCTATGGTAACCGAACCCAAACTTTTTCGCCGGCTAAACAACCCCTAAAAAAACGCACCCTCATCCCCAACCTCGTCATCCTCATCCCCAACCTCGCCGGCCGTCCCTTCGGTCGATCTGCAACCTCGCCGTCGCGGCCACCCTCCGACGAATCCCCTCCACTGACATCGTCTTGCGCTGGGCCACGGGAGCAGGGAGCGCGGGCTGCTCCTCCCCGCGCCGCGGCCAAGGCTTTCCAGCAGCGCACGGCGTCCGCATCCTCCGGCAACGCCTCTCCCTTCCATCCTGCGCCGGGGCACGGATCCGGGAGCGCTGGCCCCTCCTCCACGCGACACCGCCGAGGACCATCTGAAAGCGCAAGGGCCAAGCACGGCGTTCGATCCGACCCGTAGAAGCTCGCCGCCCACGTTATCCCCAAATACTGGGTACGTACTTCCTACTTGTATACCACGCACGCATGCATTGTTTAGTTTTGAGGTGAAATCCGTCGAGGTTACCGTACTCAGATCTAGACCTAGGATTCTACTATTATCAGGCATGCCCGCCTTTTCCCAGATTTGCACTTTACATTGTGTATATACTACTATACTAGATGCCTTTTGAAATGCTCTGCCTGCAGCTATGCTCATAATGGTTCATGCGACAATGAGAAATCAAGTTGAGGTGTCAGCTTAATACTACTAGTACGTGCTTCCTAGTAGTAGAGGCTAGCTTAATACTGTATTCATTTTTGTGAGGGTGGATTGCTTAGTACTAGTTGATAAGAACATGACAATCACTGCACAGCTCCAACTTTCCAGCTCTTTGAAGATTATATCTCCCTTTTTAAAGGAAAGATTATCTCTTCGGCCTTTTCTGTATGAAAGGAAAGATTCATTATTACCATTCGTATTGGCACATCAAGATTTACTGATTGTACTGACGATTGTAAAATGAACTTTAAGGTTGAACTGGTGCTGTTTTGATTAACAAGACTGGCTTCTTATGCTGCAGGCCATCCTTTGATGACAGGCGGCAAGGGGGCACATGGGGGTAGCCGGTTCATTCGTCACTTGCGGATGAAACGTGCCTTAGGGCTCCCATATAGCTATAAGATGTGGCCCGCAAGGCAGATGCGCGATCGGGATCGTCGTCGTGGAGAACTTGGTGGAACCGGAAGGAGTGGATTTTGCACAAGATACACAGGAAGTGGGTGCGGATGAATTTGAGTTGATACCTGATTCAGATGAAGAAGGAGGTGCTAAGGGTTCATCTTTGCTTGATGATGACGATGAGTATGTGCCTGAGATGGAGCCACAGGATGCTACTGTGAGCAGAATTACTGGGTCATGCGCCAACCAAGGTCGTCAGAGTTTGAGGTCAGTCATCTCACCGTTGCCTTGCAATTTGGTTGTTGTACTGGTACCTTACTGATTTTGTGTACAAATTCTGTGCAGTGCTATGCTTCATGAGTGGAAGCGGGTTATTTCTAATGTGGAGAATGAGAGTGTCAAGGTGGACATGGAGAGCGCCAAGGTGCAAATGGACACTGTCAAGTTGGAGAAGGAGAGTGCCAAGGTGGAGATGGAGAGCGACAAGTTCGTGATGAGTGGCAAGGTGCAGATGGATAGTGTCAAGTTGGAGAAGGAGAGTGCCAAGGTCGAGATGGAAAGTATCAAGGTGGAGATGCATACTGGCAAGGAGGACGTGGACCATAAGTCCAGCTTCTCTGATATTGAAACCGATGACGAATCATGTTGGTTCCAGGATGGTGTGGACTTGCGAGGCCATTCGCAGGTGGAAGATGATGACTTTAATGAACAGGTAATATAAGTATTTTGGTTGTAACCCGACCCTAGTGTTGCTTTTGTTGTTTAGCCGTGATGGAAGGAACCTTAGTATTTTGGTTGAAACTCGACCCTAGTGCTGCTTTTGTTGATTAGCCATGATGGAAGGAACCTGTAGAAAGGAATATGTACTGATGGTACTCATGGTCTGTTGGTTGCTTGCATTGATGATTTACGCTCGACCAGTTTGGTTTGTGATGCTTGCACATATCTATATGCTTTAATTTGTGATTTGCAATGTGAAATGCATATAGCAAGGGATTAGTTTGCCTCAGCCACATAATGGTTTAATTAATACAACAGCAGTTCATACAACCACATGAGTGTTAAATAGAAACAAAAGCAACTTAAACCTTGTTTATATTTACAACAGCAGTTCATACAACACTTAAGTGTTAAATAGGAACAGAAGCAACTTCAACCTTGTTTATATATACAATAGCAGTACTTGCTGAACAACGCAAAAGCATCATAAGTGATGTTTACATCAACATAACTATTGATTGTTCAACAACTCAAAAGCCCTTTGAACTAGCTGTCTATCACAACTTAGAACTTCAGGGAGCATGTCTAGTGCCTCTAGCCTTTCTTTATTCATGTGAGGGATCTTGTACCTATTGCCTCCACTATCTTTCATAACTTCAATCATGCATCCTTGTAGTGTGAGGAATACCCTATTCAGAATGACGGGGTTGTAGTTTTGATATTCCATGCACACGTTCTGGATAAGCTCATCCATGTTTCTAGATGTCGTCCTATCCGTTATCGACTGAAGAGAAGCAAAAAAACCAAGGTCAAGGCAGTTCATATCAGGGGAATTAGCAGACTGGTTAGTTAGACATATATCGAGGCCTGTTCGGGCTACTGCTAGAGCAAAATCTGCATCATCTGCCCGTACATAAGAAGGAGCATTGTCTTGTTGTATCCATATTGTCTCATGCCTTGCTTCTGTAGGCCAACAAGCTTGTATAGCTGATATTAGTTTTGTGATCATATAAGACCTGATTGTTTGCCTATCAACCTTCATTGTCTTTGTGATAGGTGTGCCCTTGGTCTGTTGCCACTTCTTCTTTTTGCTGGTTCCTGTAATTATAAAGATTGTTTAGCCAAATAGCTTAAAATGGATTGCAAGTACTATGTAGAGAATGACTAGTACCTCACGCACAAAAGGCCATATGCCTAGCTTCCCATCAAAATAGCATCTCCCTTCATCATCAAACCTAGGTTTTCCAACAGCAGAATAAAACATGACTTTGTGAATGGCATTCTTGTTTTGCACTGTCCTGTGTGGGTCTTCTTCATCTGGATGCAAGTACATGGTCTTATTCTTCTGTGTACCATTGAATCACTTCTCATCCGAGTGAATAATATTTTTCATGTCAACAAACTTTGGATTGTTTGGCAGAGTAGTTGCATCTAGCTTAGAGAGAACCCACTGCAACCTTGCCTTTTTGTTTTCTTCCTTCAAATAAGGCCTCAGTGCATTGGAGTGTCATCGTAGCATGCCTTCTTTGAACAGCCTATGTACAGAGCTTTTATTGATTTCAAGAGCATATGCTAATGACCTTATGGTTCCCCTTCTGTTTAAGGGAATATCAGCAACCCTACTGAGGTCCACTTGAATTTTTTTATGACCACAATTGTTAGGTCTCAAAGAATTGACATCTACTGGTCTGCCTTGTGCCAAACAATTTTTTGCTCTCTGCCATACTCGTTGTATTGTACGCACATGGACATTGTACTTTGCAGCAATAAGAGTTGTGCTGTTTCGTTGTAATGTGCCATTAGTGCTTAACTGAAGCAAATCTTGATATATGTCTTGCCTTTCTCTTTGTGTCAAATTCTTGAGCATATTTGTTCCTTCTTGTAGGGGTTGCTGATAGTCTTCGTCATCCGAGTTGGAAAACTCCTCTTCATCAAATAGGATGTCAACAGCATCTGTGTACACGCCAAAATCGTGTATGACATCGTCCAAGGTATCTTGTGCTTGCAAGACAATGTTGTCATCTCCTACAAAAAGATGTAGATGGTGTGCTGACTGTTAGTAGATAGATTATGAAACTTTCTGACATGGACAATTATTGTTGCAAACATGACTGGAAACTGAGGGAAATAATGACCTGCATGCAGGTTATCTTGTTCTTCCAATGGGTCATTTAAATCAAATGCATGGCCAGCATTGTCACCTGTTACAACAACAAGCTGATCATTATAAGAATGCAATATGACCCACACATGTGAGTTATTCTCCCCCTTTCAGTACAACAGTTCATACTAGTTTAGAACAGAGAGAATAAACACTAAAATTTCCTAGATGTTGGTAGTGATTTTAGTAGGGAGGAAGCAAACCAGAACATAATAATTGAGGAGATAGTGATAGTTAGGCTAGAGAGAACTGCTTCACAAAAGATTATGAAACTTTTTGACTTATTGTTGCAAACATGACTTCAACATGTGGGAAATAATTAATCACCTGCATGCAGATTTTGTTCTTCTTCCAGTGGATCATTTAAGTCAAATGGATGGCCACCATTGTCACCTGGTACAGAAGCAAGCTGATGATTACAAAATTGCATTGTGACTCACACTTGTAAGTTATTCTGCCCTCTCACTCCAATTTAATTTTCAACTAGAAGCAAATATGAGCTGCATGCCTTACAGAAAAATTAAGTAATGTTCCTAGTGATTTTAGTAGAGAGGAACTAAAGCAAAATGTACTAATTTAGGAGAGAGAGAGAGGGTATAGAGGACACCTGGTAGACAAGAGTTTGTGGTTACCAAATTCTAGTAATAACTAAGTTCCCTGATGTTGCTTGTGATTTTAGGATGGAGAAATAAACCAACATTCTAATTTTACAGAGAGAGAACTAGAAACTCAGTTTTTGATACAAACAGATGTGCTTACCTTGATTAATTTGTGCTTGTTCATCATTCTGAGCAGGATGGAGATCAAAGTGATCAGCTCCCCCAACTTCATCTGCAGCCACTACATCTTGTTCCTCTTCACGTTCGGCAGGACTGATGTTGAGATCAGGCACCTCCTCTCCTCCCTCCTCTGGTACTGTGTTTAGGTCTATTAGCATGGAAGATGGATGAGAATGAATGGTTGAAATGAAGGCAACAAGAGTGCTACCAGGCTTTTATTCGTACCTGCTGGAGAAATGGCGTGGGGGGAAATAGTTTAAAGTTTCACTTTGCTTTGCCTGTGTAAAATTGGCGCTAAGTGGTGTTTGTCGCCGAGCCAAATGCATTTTTTGTTGTCTTCTTTGATTTGTTTAAGAGAGAAATACTGTACTGCATGTAAAAGGGTGAAACGGTGGGTGTGAACTCGGATTTGTTTATTGTACATGAAGAATGATGTGGTGAGAGCATTAATTGCATGTCCATCCAAATGCACATTTGAGAAATGATCAGAGTAGGGGTGCCAGCGTCATTTGCCATTGTCATTGGTAACTGGGATGTTTCACCTACGACAGATAAACTGAGATAAACTGGGACGGAGGGAGTACGTTTCAAAACTTGTTTTACGTGATTGGTAACTTATATGTACTGTGCAATAGTGACTTGTATACAAACTGTGTATCACATCACCCTACGTAGTAATTTGTATATTACTTTTTTGACAATTAATTTGTATATTACTTTTTGTCTTATATAGTGAAGGATCAAAAAAGGCGACTAGAGGGGAGTGAATGGGAGCCAAGAAAATTTCCTTGGAAAATTTAGCGGTTGTCCCAACTCAATCCCCAAAGCACCAACACCAAGACACTTCGGGGGTACACACACCAACTGCTGGCTAAAGGAGCACTTGTGTAACACCCTCGGTGTTACCGCGTAACCAAGTCACTAAACCATTTCATGAGCATCATGTTTATGTATTATTGCATGTGATCAATTGTGTAAATAAGGTCTTGCAACTGAAAACAATCAATGAAAATGTTAAAATGAAAAGTATTCAATATTGCATTTTATACCAAGTAGTGGTGTAAACCAATTTTTATTGAACATAAATGTTATAGAACATACTTTTGGCGCCTTAATAAAGTTTGAAGTACAAACATTGTAGATGACCATGAAAGGTTTGCTTTTGAGAATTGGTATCGCGAACTAGTATTTCGAATAGCCTAGAAATGCAACTTGGAGCAAATTCAACTTAAAGACTTAGATTATTTCCAAGTCTGTTGATAGCTAGACAGTGTCATGTTTAGCTAATTATTTCGAGGAATTAGGTTAATGATTGGTGCAGGGTTATAGCTCAGTTTAGTAGCCTCATATACCATCTTGAGGGTAGTGAAGCCGGTTTGGGTTAGAAGCAATGGTTTAGTCGGGGGGGTCAGTGCATTAAAATGTGTGCACGACCTGGTCTCGGGCTGCTTGGCCGAGTGTGCGCGGTCACCTCGCGCGGGAACCTGACGTCGCCGTGCTGACCACGTTGGCCGCAGCGTCTGGTCGCTGCTGCTGCTACTTGCACGGCCGAGCACCGCGGCCATCTACCCCACGTGTTGCCCCCTGCCGCACGCCACGATGCAGCCGCTGCCGCTGCTCCGCTGTCAGGTGGACCTTTGCGCCCGTCGACCATGTTGCCGATGCCGTCAATCGCGTCTCACCCGGGGCGAGGACTGACCAAGCTGAGCGACTCCCTTTTTCCTCTGCCACCCTGACCGCCGAACCCGCCCCATAAATTTGACGTGGTGGAGTCGTCGTTGCCCGATTCAACCCACCTCTGGCTCCGCTTGCGAGCTGTCTAGCCACCCGATCATACCATGCCTGGACCCGCACCACGTCGGACTCCAATTTGGAGTTTTCCCCTCTGCCATTGCCTTTAAGGCCAGGCTCGGCTGTTGCCGTGGACAGCCCCCATCTTACCATCCCGCGCCCATCCACCGGCACGAAGAGCTTCGCCTCCACCTCTCCTCCACCGTGCGCACCTCGCCTATACTCCTACCACATTGCCTGTGCCGCTGATGTGGCCGTTCCATCACAGAGCGCCGCCACATTCTTTGGGTCGCACGCGGCCATCCTCCTCCGCCACTCCCCGGCTTCAACGAACGCTGCAGCCGAGTCCGGGGTAAGCTAATGGTGCTCAAGCGCTAGCCGGGTAGCTGTGCGGTGGCCTAGGGTGGCAGGAACGGTCGCGCCACCACCGTCTGTGGCCGCTCGTCGTGGCCACCACTTCAGTGAGCTCCGCTGCTCCCGTACCTCCGCCTAGCGTAGGCGCTAGGGCCGTAGATGCAGGTCGGCCTACTAGCTGGGCTGGTAGGAACCCTAGGTGGCCGGCAAGGCCGACCAGTGCCGCTCGGTGCTACGCTGGCAGGCAAGGAGCATCCGGGACCTAGTCGTTGTGAAGGAGAGAGTTTTAGAGGGCCTTATTGCTTAATCGTTGTCTAAGGGAATAGTGCTCGAGACCACGGGTGGGTTTGTCCGAAGTCTGGGGTCTCTTTTGTAAGAGCGTCGGCGTGCCTACGGGCTCCCCGTGTGGGCCATGTGCTGGGCCGGCTCGCCGGTCGTGGTTCGCCCTTCGCGCGCGCGTGGAGGCCATGCTCGCACTGGGTCGAGTGGGTCACGTTGCGCAGGCCGCGCTAGTGGGCCGCGTCGGGGAATTAGGTTTTCCCTTTTCTAGCGAATTAAGAAACACTTTTCTAATTTAGTTTTGACTTGATCTTTGGCACGTTATAATAAATCATGTAGGTGTCCAAAAATTATGAAATAAATTTTGTTAGACTCCTGAAATTAGGCTATATCTATTGGTGTATTTAGTTTGTTCTTGTATATGTTGACTTTAGGAACCATCAAATTAATTGAGAATGCTTAATATTACGAACGTAATATTTGTAGGAATTTTTGTGGTAAAACCGTGATAGCTTTGACTTTGAAAATTTTATAGTAGCTTCCTGGAAATATTAGGTACTTGATGTAATTTTTATAGCCCTAAACAAGACTGTTAGCTATGTAGCTAAATATCTATTAACAATTAAAATGAATGGCAGTATAGTAGTGATTTATAAATAAAACACTTGTATGGTAAGCTTGATCTTTGTTTGATGAGGATGATAGTTAGTTAGTAGCTTAGCCACTAGAGCTAGCTTGTTATTGTAGTTTATGTGTTCTAATTTTAAGAGTTGCTATTGCCTAAATACTAAATTGTTGCATCATCATCATCGCATGCATGTATAGAACGAGTTGGTGGAGTTCGTCACCGCAGGAGATCAGGAGTACAAGGAGATCGTCGAGAAGTACGAGGAGGAGATTCTCAAGCCAGAAGAGATCCTGGAGCCATCGCTGACTGACCTCACTGACATCCCGCCTGCCCAAGGCAAGCCCCGGTGCATAACCCGTATTTTTTTTATTATTATTATATATATATATATATATATATATATATATATATATATATATATATATATATATGTGTGTGTGTGTGTGTGTGTGTGTGTGTGTGTGTGTGTGTTGTGCATTTATGTTGTAGGAATTTTATGAAACCCACATGCATATATATATATATATATTTATATATGAGTCTTACTAGTGCAGCATCGTGTAGCAGCTTTGCTTAGGTTTATCGTAGCGTGGGTAACTTGCCGTTACTCACAATAGGTGACTACTATTGTTATTATAAATCCCATGATAAAATGATGGAAAAGGAAATGTTGACCGGGTATGGGTATTGATGGGTGTAGCAAGTTGTGTCCCGCGGCCACGGGGCATAGCTTGGTTGCACTGTTTTCCCTGCCCGTGTCAGTTAAGGACCGTCCGTCGTTTGGACCCTAATCAAGTCACAGACTTATTATCCCGAGCACATACTTGCTTATGAGAGCGGGAAGGCTTGTTACTCTCTTGTCGTGGGCTCCGGCTCTTTTCAGACCGACTGACTAGAGGCAGGTACAGGTGGAGGTCTAAGCACCACATTGAGATTAGGCCTCAAGTGTGGGAGCTTGGAGTCCAAGTTTGGACGGGGACCTGTAACCCATGACAGGAGTGGAACGAGTTGGTCTCCCTTGTGCCTAGGGTGTAAGCGAGACGTGTGTTTTTTAGGGTACCCAGCTGGGCATATTGATTCGTGAATCGCCGTTTATGCGTGACGGTACGGCTTGACTACACTCTAGCACCGTAGTAAGAACTGACATATAAAAGATGAAAAAATGGCTCTGATTGCTCCACCCTTGCTTGATAATAGAATAGGTTCTTACATAGAATGTTGGATAATGAATTAAATATGGCTACTAATAATCTAATGAAATAAGGACACACTCTTAGTATTGCTTTCTCTCAGTCAGGTAAGTCTTGCGAGTACATTGTGTACTCAAGGTTTCTTTACTCTTGTTGCAGATGCAGCTTGAGAAGCTAGCTGTTGTGTAGAGGATTCTTCTAGTGGGCACAGACGGATCCTTGTATCTCTCCGCTAGATGTTATTTCTTTTCGTTGTTTAATTTATCGCACTTTGAACTTTGGTACTATAATAAAGAATTTCTGAGACATCTTTGTCATAAGAAATGGACTAAGTATTATAAGCTTATACTCATTATTGGGTCCTAGGTGTAAAATTATGGATTATTCGAGTTCTCCCTTGTGGTGTGCTCGATGGAACTGTCTGGTTTAGCTCACTTTTAGGGTACTTAGTGTCTAGTGGAAGACAAGTGCCTCTGAAAGTGTGTTAATTCGGGCAGTTCTGCCACAGTTGGTATCAGAGCTAATAATGAGTTCACGAGCTTAATAACTCTCTTCAAAAACCTAAAAATTTGACCAACAAAAGCTTTGCAAAAAATAGCATACGGCAAAATTATGTAAATAAGTATAAGCCCTAACAATATGGTATATCTAGGATAGTGGCACTGGTTTATCTAATTATTTTCTGCAGGTATACTAACTTACGCTGCGTAAGAATCGACTAGCACACAAGGAGTGAGTGTGCGGTGTGCCAAAAAATTTGTACGATTTATCGCTATATTCCGGCTTGAGTGAACGAATAGGCCGAGGCATGCATCATAAAAGAAAATTTGTTAAGCTAAAACCCCCTTCATGTATAATTTTTGGATAGTTAAGATGATAGGGTGATAAATAAAAAGAAATGCTTCAATTGTTAATGAAAGCCTTATCATTTCTCTAAGTCTCTTATTCCTAATCTGGAGGTTCTCTAATGGTTGGTTCCTATCTGGTCACATATGGATCTGAGGTCCCGTCGAGTGGGCACTGGGTCCGATTGTAGGAGCACCAGTGCTGGAGTGGGTCGTGGCCTTGGTGAAGGTCATGGTGAAAGTGGTCGTGACAATGGCAACAACAATGCCAACGGGGAGAGCCACGAGGCCCCACTCTTGGGTCCTCCTTCTCCGCCATCACCACTGCCACCGCTGATGACTCCGACAGAGATGATGGCAGAGATGTTGGTTGCACGTCAGAAAGACAGCCTATGCCTTGGAGATGATGGCACAGGCTCTTGGTGGCTTCACCTGCGGAGGCCACAGTGGCAACGGTGGGAACGGGGGTGGTGCCCACAGCCTTGAGAGGCCCTGTTCTTATCAGGACTTCTTGAAGACCAACCCGCCTATGTTCACGCTGACTGTGGAGCGTCTGGACACAGAGCATTGGCTTCATGTGCTAGAGCAGAAGTTTCTTCTGCTTATGGTGACCGATGAGCAGAAGGTGCGCTTTGCCACACAACAGCTTTTGGGATCTGCTAGTGCATGGTAGGATACTTTCAATGCCATGCAGCCGGTGGGTCATCCTGTGACTTGGTAGGAGTTCACCACTGCCTTCCGAGAGTACTACATTCATGTGGGTGTTCTAAATTGGAAGCTCTCTGAGTTCTCAGACCTGAAGCAGGGGAGCATGTCTGTGATGGAGTATGCCAACAAATTCAACCAACTGGCATAGTATGCTGGGACTCATGTTGACATAGATGAGAAGAAGAGAGACTGTTTCTATTGTGGCCTCTCTTGCATTTTACAGAAGGAGTTGTATACTGGGAACTACCAGACTTTCGGTACTCTGATGAATGCTGCCATTGCTATGGAGGGACTGCAGCGTGACACTCAGGCTGAGTGGAAGCGCAAGCGAGGGATCTCTGTGTCTTCTAGTCACCCTAGGCTCAGAAGATGCAGGTTGTCAAGAGGATGTCCTACCACTCCCCAGGTGGACAGCCATCTCGACAGCCTCAGCAAACTTGGTAGACACCGCCGACTCAATACCATGCACCTACTCAGCAGGTGCAGCAGCCCCAAGGACAGTAGTTTTCACCTCATCAGGGGTAGATGATCAAGTCTACTACTTGTTTCAAGTGTGGCAAGGAGGGCCACTTTGCTCGGGAGTGTCCCGAGAATCGGGCTACTCGGTCTTCCTAGCCGTCTGCTAACTCTCGCTTGATCAAGAGGACGGTTATTAAGAAGAAGGTGTCAGTGAGTCGCTCGGGACAGGTTAACTACACCAAGGCTAAGAAGATCCTGCAGAATGAGCCTGTGATGGCTGGTATGTTTACTATTGACTCCCATCCAGCATTTGTGTTGTTTGATTCTGGAGCATCGCATTGATTCATGAGCATGGGGTTTGTAGAAAGGCACAATATATCTCTTATGGCTATTCCTTTTGCTTATAAAATTAGCACTCCGGGTGTGCAGATGTGCATTAATACCCGGACGAACACAGTCAGCTTAGTGCTGGCCACTCACACTTACCATCTCCAGTTCATGTTGCTACCTGGGCATGGCATTGATGCAATTCTGGGCATGAATTGGTTGAAGGTTTATGGGGTAGTTTTGGACCTTAAGCGGAGAGTTGTTGAGTTATGGCTTCCTTCTTCTGAGGATAGAATATCTCTCCTTATACCTCCAGTTCCTACTTCATTAGTCACTGCTAATGTTGAAGCATTTCTCGACCTTGCTTCTATTCTCGTGGTCTGTGAGTTTTCGGATGTCTTTCCAGAAGATCTACCTAGGTTACCACCAGATAGAGATGTGGAGTTTACCATAGAGTTAGAGCCTGGCACTGCTCCTATTTCACGACGTCCTTACCGCATGGCTCCACCAGAATTAGCAGAAATAAAGAAGCAGTTAGAGGAATTGCTGCATAAGGGGTTTATTTGTCCTAGTTCTTCACCATGGGTTGTCCAGCTATTTTTGTGAAGAAGAAGGACGACACTCTTTGGATGTGTGTGGATTATCGCCCTCTTGATGCGGTAACCATCAAGAACAAGTACACTTTGCCTCGCATTGATGCTTTGTTTGATCAGTTGGCTGGTGCGAGAGTGTTTTCCAAAATTGATCTTCGTTCTCGGTATCACCAAATTAAAATCCGGCCACAAGATATACCAAAGATAGCTTTCTCTACTAGGTATGGGCTTTATGAGTACCTAGTCATGTCTTTTGGTCTCAGCAAAGCTCCTACATTTTTTATGTATCTAATGAACTCAGTCTTTATGCTAGAGTTGGACAAGTTTATAGTGGTGTTCATTGATATTTTGATATATTCCAAGAATGAAGAAGAACATGCACAACACCTTTGCACAGTCCTGAACTGACTGCGTGAGCACAAGTTGTATGCCAAGTTCAGCAAGTGTGAGTTTTGGTTGGATAGAGTGTAGTTTTTAGGACATGTTCTGACCCCCGAAGGTGTATCTGTTGATCCTAGCAAGGTGCAGGATGTGCTAAGTTGGAAATCTCCTAAATCAGTGCATCAGATCCATCAGTTTCTTGGTGTTGCCAGGTACTATCGATGCTTCATTCCTGATTTCTCTAAGATAGATCAGCCTATGACCAAGTTGCTTCAGAAAGACTCCAAGTTTGTGTGGAGTCTAGCCTGTGAGGAAGCTTTCCAAGCTTTGAAGAAATTTCTTACTTCTACCCCTATTCTTGCCCAATTGAATATTGACAGGCCATTTGATGTGTATTGTGATGCATCCAAGACAGGACTTGGTTGTGTGCTTATGCAAGAGGGGCGGGTGATAGCTTATGCTTCCCATCAACTGAAAAAGCATGAAGTGAATTATCCCACCCATGATTTAGAGCTTGTTGCAGTTGCGCATGCTCTAAAAATATGGAGACATTATCTATTGCGAAACAAGGTGCATATTTATACGGATCACAAGAGCCTCAAGTATATTTTCACTCAACCCAAGTTAAATATGAGGCAAAGGAGATGGCTTGAGTTAATCAAGGATTATAATCTAGAAGTTCATTATCATCCTAGAAAAGACAATGTGGTGGCTGATGCATTGAGTCGAAAGTCACATCAGGATGACGAAGAGTATTTGCCTCTCTCTCACTCTGCAGTTTTAGCACACATTGCTCTAGTCTCAGATTTATTAGAGCAAATTATTATTGAGCACAGGCAGGATGCTTTGGAAACTCCTTATATCAAGAAGCTAATTGCTAAAGGATGTGGTCCTCATTTTAGCATTGATAAACAAGGTGTGGTGAGGTACAAGAACTGGTAGGTGGTCCCCAAAAGTGATGAGCTTAGAAGAAAGATTTTGGAGGAAGCTCATAGTTCCAGGCTATTCATTCACTCAGGAAGTAACAAGATGTACCATGATTTGAGCCACTTGTATTGGTGGTCAAATATGAAGCAGGACATAACTAAGTATATCGCAGAATATGACATTTGTGGAAGGGGTGAAGGTGGACCATATGCGTACGCCTGGTTTTCTTCAGCCATTGCCTATCCTGGTTTGAAAATGGGAGGATATTTCCATGGATTTTATTACATGATTGCCCAACATAGTAAAAGGGCATGATTCTATTGGGATCATTGTGGATCGTCTTACAAAGTCTACCCATTTTCTTCCTGTGGGTGCAAGATATAGAGCCACGTAGTATGCTAAGCTGTATTTTGATCGCATTGTAACTCTCCATGGAGTTCCTCTTACAATTGTTTCTGATCGCGAGTTAGTTTTTATGTCTTGCTTTTAGACTCAACTTCAAGAGTGCCTTGGAACCCATCTTCTCAGAAGTTTAGCTTATCATCCGCAGATCGACGGCAAGACAGAAAGAGTCAATCAAGTGCTGGAAGATATATTGAGAGCATGTGTCATTTCTTTTCCTAAGAAGTGGGATGAATGCTTGAGATTTGCTGAGTTTTCTTACAATAATAGCTATCAAGAAAGCATTCGGATGGCACCATTTGAGGCTTTATATGGCAAGAAGTGTAGAACACCGCTCAACTGGGTTGAAGTAGGAGACCGTGGTTACTTCAGGCCTGACTTTATCCTTGAAGCAAGAGAGAAAGTCAGAATTATTCGGAGTCATTTGAAAGCGGCTCAGCACCGACAGAAAACTTATGCAGACAAGAGAAGAAGGCCCTTGGAATTCGAAGTTGGTGATTATGTGTATCTCAAGGTGTCTCCCATGAAAGGTGTGCATCGGTTTGGTGTCCACGGAAAATTAGCTCCTCGTTATGTTGGACCTTACAAGATTTTGGCCCGGCGTGGTCCTGTTGCCTATCGTATCCAGCTCCCCGATATCTTGTTAGCGGTCCATGATGTCTTCCAGTTGAAAAAGTGTTTACGGGTTCCCAATGAGGCAGTAGAAATTGAAGGGCTTCCTCTCCAACCTGATATTTCTTATGTAGAGCATCTAGTCAAAATCTTGGATCAAAAAGAAAGGGTGACAAGAAGCAATGTGGTGAAATTTTACAAAGTCCAATGGCAGAATCACTCGGAGGACGAAGCAACTTGGGAACTTGAGAGTTATATTTTGAAGTATTATCCTCATCTCCTCCCTGGCTCATCTATGTAATTATTTAGATTGAAATTTATTTCTTCCTCTTTTCTCACACTAGGCACATGAAATCTTGGGTCGAGATTTTCTTTTAGGGGGTAGAGCTGTAACATCCTCGGTGTTACCGCGTAAACAAGTCACTACACCATTTCATGAGCATCATGTTTATGTATTATTGTATGTGATCAATTGTGTAAATAAGGTCTTGCAACTAAAAATAATCAATGAAAATGTTAAAATGAAAAGTATTCAATATTGCATTTTATACCAAGTAGAGGTGTAAACCAATTTTTATTGAACAAAAATGTTATAGAACATACTTTTGGCGCCTTAATAAAGTTTGAAGTACAAACTTCGTAGATGACCATGAAAGGTTTCCTTTTGAGAATTGGTATCGCGAACTAGTATTTTGAATAGCCTAGAAATGCAACTTGGAGCAAATTCAACTTAAAGACTTAGATTATTTCCAAGTCTGTTGACAGCTAGACAGTGTCATGTTTAGCTAATTATTTGGAGGAATTAGGTTAATGATTGGTGTAGGGTTATAACTCAGTTTAGTAGCCTCATATACCATCTTGAGGGTAGTGAAGCCAGTTTGGGGTTAGAAGCAATGGTTTAGTCAGGGTTGGTGCTTTAAAATGCGTGCACGACACTGGTCTCGGGCCGCGCTGGCCACGTTGGCCGCAATGTCTGGCCGCTAGCCGCCTGCCAGCCAGTCGTTGGCCCTGCACCCGGCCGTCATTGTCGCCCTACCGTGCCACTCCTACTGCTGCTCGCACGACCGAGTGCCATAGCCATCTACCCCACGCGCTGCCCCCTGCCGCATGCCGCGATGCAGCCACTGCCATCACGTCTGCGCCTGCGCTCTACGCAGCTGCTACGCTATCACGCGGACCTTTGCGCCCGTCGACCACGCTGCCGATGCTGTCAATCGCGTCTCGCCTAGGGCAAGGACTGATCGAGCCGAGCGGCTCCCTTTTTCCTCTGCCACCCTGACCGCCAGACCCACCTCATAAATTCGGTGTGGTGGACTCGTCGTTGCCAGATTCAACCTGCCTCTGGCTCCGCTTGCGAGTTGTCTAGCAACCCGATCTTACCTTGTCTGGACCCGCACCATGTCGGACTCCAATTTAGAGTTTTCCCCTCTGCCATTGCCTTTAAGGCTAGGCTCAGCCATTGCCATGGATAGCCCCCATTTCACCATCCCGCGCCCATCCACCTGCACCAAGAGCTTCGCCTCCACCTCTCCTCCACCGTGCGCACCTCGCTTGTACTCCTACCGCCTCGCCTGTGCCGCTTACGCTGCTGTGCCATTGTGGAGTGCCGCCGCATTCTTTGGGTCACATGTGGCCAGCCTCCTCCGCCACTTCCTGGATTCAACGAACACTGCAGCCAAGTCCGGGGTAAGCTAAGGGTGCACAAGTGCTAGCCGGGTAGCCGTGCGGTGGCCTAGGGTGGCCAGAACGGCCGTGCCACCGCCATGTGTGGCCGCTCACCATGGCCACCACTTCAGCGAGCTCTGCTGCTCCTATACCTCCATCTAGCATAGGCGCTAGGGCCATAGATGCAGGTCGGCCTGCTAGCTGGGCTGGTAGGAACCATAGGTGACCAGCTAGTGCCGCCCGGTGCTGTGCCGGCGGACAAGGAGCGTCGGGGACCTAGTCATTGTGAAGGAGAGAGTTTTGAAGGGCCTTATTGCTTAATTGTTGTCTAAGGGAATAGTGCTCAGGACCATGTGTGGCTTTGTCCGAAGTCTAGGGTCCCTTTTGCAAGAGCGTCGGCATGCCTGCGTGCTCCCCACGTGGGCCGTGTGCTGGGCTGGCTCGTCGGTCGTGGTTCGCCCTTTGCGCGCGCGTGGAGGCCGTGCTCGCACTGTGCCGAGTGGGTCGCGTTGCGCGGGCCATGCTGGTGGGCCGCGTCGGGGAATTATGTTTTCCCTTTTCTAGCGAATTAAGAAACACTTTTCTAATTTAGTTTTGACCTGATCTTTGGCACGTTATAATAAATCATGTAGGTGTCCAAAAATTATGAAATAAATTTTGTTAGACTCCTGAAATTAGGCTATATTTGTTGGTGTATTTAGTTTGTCCTTGTATATGTTGACTTTAGGAACCATCAAATTAATTGAGAATGCTTAATATTATGAAGGTAATATTTGTAGGAATTTTTGTGGTAAAACCGTGATAGCTTTGACTTTGAAAATTTTATAGTAGCTTCCTGGAAATATTAGGTACTTGATGTAATTTTTATAGCCCTAAACAAGACTGTTAGGTATGTAGCTAAATATCTATTAACAATTAAAAGGAATAACAGTATAGTAGTGATTTATAAATAAAACACTTGTATGGTAAGCTTGATCATTATTTGATGAGGATGATAGTTAGTTAGTAGCTTAGCCAGTAGAGTTAGCTTGTTAGTGTAGTTTATGTGTTCTAATTTTAAGAATTGTTGTTACCTAAATACTAAATTGTTGTATCATCTTCATCGCATGCATGTAGAGAATGAGTTGGTGGAGTTCGTCACCGTGGAAGATCAGGAGTACGAGGAGGAGATTCTCGTGCCGGAAGAGATCCTAGAGCCATCGCTGACTAACCTGACTGGCACCCCGCCTGCCCAAGGCAAGCCCCGGTGCATAACCCGTATTTTTTATAATCATATATATATATATATATATATATATATATATATATATATATATATATATATATATATATATATATATATATATATATGTTGTGCATTTACGTTACAGGAATTTTATGATACCCACATGCATATATATAGATATCTACCTATGAGTCTTATTAGTGCAGGATCATGTAGCGGCTTTGCTTAGGTTTATCGGTAGTGTGGGTAACCTGCCGTTACTCACAACATGTGACTATTATTTTTATTATAACTCCTATGATAAAATGATGGAAAAGGAAATGGTGACTAGGCAAAGATATGGTATGGGTATTGATTGGTGTAGCAGGTTGTGTCCTGCGGCCACGGGGTATAGCTTGGTTGCACTGTTTTTCCTGCCCGTGTCGGTTAAGGACCGTCCGTTATTTGGACCCTGGTCAAGTCACAGACTTATTATCCCGAGCACATACTTGTTTATGGGAGCGGGAATGTTTGTTACTCTTTTGTCGTGGGCTCCGGCTCTTTTCGGACCGACTGATTGGAGGCGAGGACAGGTGGAGGTCTAAGCACCACATTGAGGCTGGGCCTCAAGTGTGGGAGCTTAGAGTCCAAGTTTGGACGGGGACCTGGAACCCGTGACAGGAGTGGAACGGGTCGGTCTCGCTTGTGCCTGGGGGGCAAGCGAGATGTGTGTTTTTCGGGGTACCCAGTTAGGCACATTGATTCGCGAATCGTCGTTTCTGCGTGACGGTACGGCTTGACTACGCTCTGGCACCGTAGTAAGAACTGGCATATAAAAGATGAAAAATGGCTCTGATTGCTCCACCCTTACTTGATAATAGAACAGGTGCTTACATAGAATGTTGGATAATGAATTAAATATGGCTACTAATAATCTAATAAAATAAGGACACACTCTTAGTATTGCTTTCTGCAAAAATCAGGAACCCACAAGACATAAAGCCTATAATATCCCTTGAGAGTTGGGAAATATATTCTCAGTCGGGTAAGTCTTGCGAGTACATTGTGTACCCTTGTTGCAGGTGTAGCTTGAGAAGCTAGCTGTTGTGTGGATGATTCTTCTGGTGGGCACAGATGGATCCTTGTATCGCTCCGCTAGATGTTATTTCTTTCCGCTGTTTAATTTATCGCACTCTGAACTTTGGTACTGTAATAAAGAATTTCTAAGACATCTTTATTGTAAGAAATGAACTAAGTATTGTAAGCTTGTACTCATTATTTGGTCCTAGGTGTAAAATTGTGGATTGTTCGAGTTCTCCCTTGTGGTGTGTTGGATGGAACGTCTGGTTTAGCTCACTTTTAGGGTATTTAGTGTCACAGAACCTCCTAATTATGATGGCCCACAAGTACCCATCATTGCCATAATGACCTCTGACAGCCATACTTATGTTCACCATAACTTAAAAGGCCTGCTTTCCTCCTAACAGGATCCAATCACAGGAGTATTGCAATATTACAACATTTTATTCAAAACATTAACAGAGTAAAGTAGCAGAAGTCTTACAATAACTTTAGGGTTACAAACCAGTTTTCAAACCTCAAACCTTATGTAACATTATTATAAACCAGTAGTAGAGAAGTATCGGTAGTAACTTTATTACATCACACAAGCGAGATGCCTTGCCCAAAGGCCACACAGTCTACTCGTCGTCACTTTCTTCAACCACGATGGTCATGCAACAAGGCTCGAAGCAGATTTGTTCATGAACCGCACCTACAACAAGGGGTTCAACAAACCCTGAGTACGAGAGTACTCAACAAGACTTACCCGACTAAGACAAAGACTCCAAGGGCATGCTAGCTTTTAGGAATCAAGGTACGGGTATTCAAGAATCAAAATTTCTTTTGCAAAAAAGCTTACTAAAGTAAGTTCTTATCTTCAATATTTTACTTTTACCATTGATGGTTCATTAACCAATTCTAGGTGATCCTAATCTAGATCAAGTAATTATCATCAAAACACTTCTCGTTCTTTCTTTCAATTGCAGTTCTTAACTACGATGTTGGTGCAAGGCCAAGACTCCTTTCTCATGGAGCAACGATGATTCGAACCGCTTCATTTACCCAGCTGGGGATTCCTAACCACACGACATATGTAGAACCGAATCTTGCATATATCAACACTTACCCGAGTAACCCAAAACCAGAACGTGTCCATCATCACCCGAGAGCACAGTACTCCTCGAACCCAGCCCAATTCTAGCTCCAAGGGTACACGCTACTCTCGCCATCTCTCCACTCCCAGTGCGAGGTTAGACGTTCTCGTAATGGACTAGCCGAAGTAAGGCTTACCCGATATGGGTACATGGCTAGTACTAATAAAAACTCTATGACGCGAGGGCCAACAACGTACGGTCCTTAACTGATAAGGCAGAAACAATACATTGGGACTCCTCTCCCAATGCAAGTTAGCAGTGGCCAAACCACCCGCCCGATCTTACAAGTTCATTCTCATATTTCAATATTCATTAAGTATGCCGTCATGGCCGAGTAAACATTCATTTGAAAAGCTTAACTCATAAGCATAGCGAAGCATACTACGCATTTTCAATAAAGCAGGTATCAAGGTTGATATCGTAATAATCAAGGATGATAATGCAGCAATTGGGTTATCACTCAACTCCTAATTACTTAATACAATAAACCATAATATAAATAATAAATATTTGTAAAACTCAAGGTAGGGTTTAATTGGACCGGGGCTTGCCTTGCTCTGACGAGACAAAAGACTCGGACTCACAGACTCTGACTTCTGGTCCGGAACCCACCGACGATAGCTCTTCTCCAGAAGCTTGCTCGGCGACTTTGACTTCTTCGAAAGCGGAAACTACACGAGTGCATAACATGCTTTAACATGATGCTCGATGATAAACATGATGCTTGATGATGATATGCCATGATTTACGACTTGAGTACAACTTTCCTTCGCGGTACAGTCGTAAAACAGAAAACCTACTAACTAGTAGCGACCAAACTAGCGATACCAGCTTTTTATCACTAATTAAGTTACTAACGAGCTCAAACATGAAATTAAGGTGCCAAAGATCACCAAAGAGTAGTGACCTAAGGACATCACTCAATCAAAAGGGCACACAACACTTAAAGTTCTCAAAATAACATTTATTTACTATTTAATTAATTAGGGCATAGTTAATAGTTAATCAAACTTTATCTAAACAAGTTCAAACTTTTTCTATGGATTAAGAATGATTTAAAACAGTGTCACAATAAATTTCATGATTTTTGGATTAATCAAATAATTATTAAAATTCCTGAAAGTTGCATTTAATCTTTATTGGAACTAATTAATTCTACTGCTCAAAGTACTCAAATTCATGATTTAACATTTTTCCTAGATGGGTTACACATTGGGAAGCTTACTCAAAACTTTTCATGAATTTTGGAACTCTACACAATTTTTAATGAAATAAACAAATAGCTGCACTATTCATTTATTTGAAAAAGAAAAACAAAAACGAAACCCGAACCGGGCCGATCCCCTCCTTCCCTCCGGTCCGGCCTAGCCGAGCGGCCCGCTCGCGCGTGCCTGCGCTCGCGCGCGCTCGGCCCAGCGACGCGGCCCAGCAGCGCGACCTGCCTTGCCCCCGCGCGCGCTCTCCCTCTCTCTCTCTCGCTGACAAGCCGCCTCGCAAGTCATCGCCAACCTCCCGCCCCTCGCTCACTCCCGCGTGCTTGCTCGCTCTCCTGCGGTGGCCGGCCGGTGACCGAAGCTTTGGTCGACAAACCGACCCTAACATCACCATCTACACCCCCCACGATTCCATTTTGCTAGAAAACACCATGGCTCGAGCTCCGGAGACAGCTCACCAATGACGGTGGCGGCTCGACGGCCACGGTGCCAGGTGACTCGACTGTACAACGCGGTAGCAGTTAAATTAGTGTGAGGAAAACGATCAGGAGCTCACAGCGGTGACGATGGCGGTCTCGGGGAGGACGGCGAGGAGCCGGAGTGGCCTGGCCACGGGAAGGCGACGATGGCGGTGCTCCGACCGGAGTTGGGCACGGAAGACGGTGGTTGTGGCGATCCAGGCGGAGTTAGGGTCGCTCAGGTGGTTCACGAGATGCGCGAGGATGAGGCGATTCTGTGGGTGTGAATTGCATGGCCGGAGACGGCTCGACGGCGGCAGCGGGGAGCGGCCGAGCTGCGGTGGCGGCGGTGGCGAAAATGGGAAAAACGAAAATCGCCACTGTGAACTCGATGTATTTATAGAAGACGGTCGTGACTACAGAGCTGGACTACTCGCGTCGTCGCGCTGGCGTTCCCGACCACGCGCGAAGGGTCTGGGCTGCCACGGCGGCTCGCCGGCGCCCATACCGCGCGGTGGCCGGCCGCCATTGGCGCGGCACTGTAGCACCCCCCAAAATTTGAATTTTCAAACTGTTTTCTTAAATTACTCTTAAATTCACGTAACAACTTGAAAAACTTCCAATCTATGAAATCTTTATAATTTCAAGCTCTACAAGTTTTGTATTGAACACTTTTTCAAATTCACACTGGATTTTGAAATTTGAGTTTGAATTCAAAAGAGGACACATTTTTGAGATTTGGTAATTTAGAAATTACTTTTGATTTATATTGAAACTTCAAAATCTGCAAACACCAAAGTTGTACATCTTGACAAGACCTACAACTTTGCTGTTCAAAACATTTTCAAATTCTGCCTCCATTTTGAAATCTTAGTTTGGGGACAAAAATGAGTTAAATCTGAAATTTGTTTATTTTCAAAATTGCTCCACATTTTACACTAAAACTTTGAAAACTCTAAACACCCAAGTTGTAGCCCTTGAAAAGTTCTACAAACTTGGTTTGGAACTTTTTCCCAAATTTTGTTTAGATTTTGAATTATTTCAAAAGGGGTAAAACAGGGTTTCGAAATTTAGGGTTTTCAGAGGAATTTTTAATTGGAATTTGTTGCTACTTTAATTAGTGATTACTTAGTGATCAAACCATCATCCAAGGGCATCATTTGGACCAACATGACATGGTTGACCAAATGCCACTCTTGGTTGACCAATTTAGCTTTTGAATTCTTTTACATTTTTCCCCCAAATTTGAATTTGAATTCGAATCGGAAAACTCGTGACAAGTTTTTGGACTCCAACTCAAACTCAAACTTGGAGCTTCATTTTAGGGGTTGCACTTGAGCTCATACCCTACACTTGACACTAGTGTGTAACACAGTCACACACCTCAAATTACGCAGGGCATGGACTAAGTATTTGCGGTGGCATTCGAAATTATGGTTTTTGGGTTCGAGACACACCACGGAGAAGCACATCCAATCTATATAAGTAAACTTGTTTTAGTTGATGCATAACAAGGTTAACCTAATCCTGGATGCTCTGCAATGCATTATGATGACATGGTAGATTAATTAGCACTATAACACCCGGGGTGTTACAGCCCTTCCCCCTTAAAGAAATCTCGTCCCGAGATTTAAAGCCTTGAGTTAAGTAATGGAAAGGAAACGTGTCAAGCAAACACGTCCAAGACTTGTCTACAAAATAGGTAGGGGTTTTCTCCATTACAAAGATTTTTAAAAGAACAAATTACAATTTATAGAAGAAACTGCAACCTAGATAGAAGCAAAGAACTCGGGGAAATTCTCCAACAGGTAATCTTCCGATTCTGTTGATGCAAAAGTAGATCTGCAAACACAAAGGGCTAATACCCAAAATCGATATCCAAAGCGTGCCAGTCGATTTGACCTGTTAATCGACAAGGATGAAGATACGAGCACTTTGGTCCTGACAACAGTGATACGCCCGGAAGTCATGGCCAAGAGGTACTCACATGGAACTCGAGGATCGCCGAAGATTGCACTGGAGCAATGCAACTCGCCGAATCGATGAGAACTCGTAAAAAAGAAAAATATGCAAATTGACGAAGTCGTCAAAAGTAGATGTAAATAAGAATAAAAAGTTGTTTTTGATGTATTGATTGATCTCTTTTTTTTACATTGCCCTTCACCCTATATTTATATCCTGATCTACAGAAACGTAACCAAATACAACTAGGACACTAAATCCAAATCTATGGAAACACATGACTTTGATACAACTCAGACTCTAATAAACGTATATAAGGAAATTAACTCCTATCTTATTCCATAGTCCGCCTCAGTCACGATGGTATTCTCATCGACCTCCTTTTTATCGGCACCATCCCTGTTCCATCGGCACAATCCCTGTTCCATCGGCAGCAGCCTTCAAGTTCCTTCCATCGGTACATTCCCTGTTTCATCGGCAGCAGTCTTCAAACCATCTTTCATCGGCATCGGCAATAATACCCTTAACCTTATTGGCAAATTTCAATTTGAACCCATACGCCGCTACCACTCATAAGCAAACTCATTTTTATCAGCTATCAATCTACACAATAATCTTTCCTCTGCTGATTAGCCCTTCCTGACCATCTTGACACGTGCTAAAAAACGATGTCAACACATGCCCCCCAATTTCGGAGTATAAGATATTGATGCTCCGAAATTTACTCCAGATAATGCCTGCTATTACCTATTTTTCAACCCATTCTCCAAGCATAACATGATCTGTTACCAGATTTAATCAAATCTAGATCTAATCCATGTATCTCAGTAAATATCACACATTTTCCAACTGTTTTTTGCCTCAATTACGGTTGAGATACCAAAATAACAATCCATCAGCAAGATCTTATCACAGCAACATCACCATTTTAGAACTGAAAGATCCTGTATCAAAATATCCTTCAAGTCATGACTACTTGCCATGCCATCAAATCTTCTGTACAATCCCTTGATTGTCGTGCGAATAGTTACCATATCTATCTGAACCACCTCGATCCATCCGCGTACGGCATAGAGATAAGTCAAGAATACCCCTACCCCAAATGGCCTATAAATAGATTTCTCCGAACTGCTCATCTTCTATCTTCAAATTGCAACCTTTGGCATTCTCTCTCCGGCGGCAACGCTAACTACGCATCATCAACCCACCAGAGCAATCCCAGTAAACACATTTGGTAGCGGGAAGAATTCTCATATCACTTATGAATTCTACAATCCATCGGCAGTATCTCGCCAATTAGCCTTTGGGCAACTGCCAATCAAGCTATGCTTTGCCGATGTGATTAAGCCCAGAGAAATTATTATAGCTGGAACTGAATGGAGTAGAGTAGTAAGACTTGCTCCTGATGCCGATATTTCAAATGTTGATCTCTCCGCATGGTCACCAGCGTCTTTCATCACAAAGTCATATAAGCAATGGTGGCAAAAGTGAAAAGAACAGTTGTTTTCAACATCCGTTCATACATATCGGCACATGATCGATCCGACTATGCTGTTCCTAACGATGCAGTAAGTTCCTTTTAACTTTCATCTCTCTCCTTCCTTTTATATGTATATTGGTAACTAATCTTCCCTGAAACAGGCCGATGATCCAGTTTCATCAATAAGCAAAAGTGGAAGACCCTTCAACCTCCACCCTATTTCTTCAGTCTCAATAATTGGCTACAACGCCCCTACCTTAGAGGCCTTAACCTTCTAGAGGACTCGTGCCAAAACTATCACCTCCAGACCAAGACTAGCAACATCCAGGGCCACTCTAATGGCTGCTGCTTCAAGCCTAATCAAGGTTTTTAAGGTAATAACCTTGCTTACTTTGTTTTTCTGTCGATGCACACTATATTAACATTTAACTATCAGGATGTGAGAGCTGCAGCTGGATCATCATTAGCAACTCTTCCAATATCAAGCACCACAACCTCTACTCCTCCTTCAGAGGTATTCTCTTATTTTTACATTTTTTCTGTTAAATATCCAATCTTATACTCGTTTTTGTAGCAACAAACGGGCACATTAGCAAGCACACCAAGCATGCAAGCTCCCCAATCAACACATGTCGATGCCCCCCAGCCAATTGTCGCTGAGGCCCAAACAAAGCGCAAAGCTTTAACCGATGCTGAAGCTCAACAAAAGCGACAAAAATCTACATCAGCCCCTTCATCCGCTCTAACACCTGTCAATCGACCCAGTGATATAATTGAACAAGTTGCTTCTTCTGTACAAGATACACCATCAGCCATTATACCCCAAGGGCCAACTACTGATGAGGTCGTAGAAGACATTCCATCGGCATCCTCTATCGATCCTTCGCATGATCTTTTTCTAGCCGCTCCCTCAAGCCAGGCTCAAGAAATTGCCCTGAAGCAGGTAAACTGATTAACTGTTTGGTTTATAATATCCCCAGACACCACAAATAGGATTCCTAACTCTCTTTATTTCATAGGAACAAGATTCTCCCGATAGCTTGTTTTCTTTTGCTATCGATGTCTCTGATGATGACGGAGAAGAGGCGAGTTCTTCCCTGGCATTGGGAACAATATCGGCAGATACCTATGGCAAACTAGAAGTTCTTCTGAATCTGCTGCAACAAGATACTGCTCAACTGGTGATCGATTCAGACCCTGCAAGGACCATCTTCAAAACAATCCGTGGCCAAGTCCCTGCCGATGTTGAAGAAATCATCTTCCCAACAGTCCATCTGGAGAGCAGACAACTTCAATATCAAAAGGTTGTTCAACGTATTGCTGACAGAGCAGCTCAGGCTCAACTTAAGGAAGAAATGCTGCAGCTGAAGCAAACTGCCGATGAGAAGCACAAAAGCATCAGCAACTTGCAAGCCTCCGGTGCTGATCTTAAATAGAAAATCTTAGACCTATCGGCAAAAAGGGCAGCTCTGCTAGCCAAACTGGAAAAGGTTGAAACAGCCCTGACTCAAGCCAAGCAAGAAGAAGACCAGCTTCCTGATGCTATCAAGGCCCTTCAGCAAGAACGAGACGTCCAAGCTCGCAAGGCCTTGGTTCTCAAGAAGAAACTCAAGCCTATGAAAGGAAGTGCCGATGAAGATGCCAAGGAATTAAAAGAAACTGATGAAATTCGCCTGCGTGCGATATCAGCTATCTAAGCTTTATTAAATTAGCGCATCGGCAATGATTGATACTTTGTTTTGACTCTAGCTGATAGGATTGTTATCGGCAATTACTCTTTTATGCATCCATCCAGACACTAGGGTAATATTTCTTTAAATATTTTCCATTTAATGCTCTGGGAAATACAACTCCTTCAAGAGTTTCAAGAATATATGCATTACCAGGAACAGATTGATTTATCCGATATGGACCTTCCCAATTAGGTGACCATTTGCCAAACTTAGAACTTTTAGTCCCCATCGATAAAATCAACTTCCAAACAAATTCTCCATCGACAAATTCATTTACCTTTAGCTTCTTGTCATACCATCTAGCTACTCTTTTCTTATTCTCGTCGATGCTAACTAAAGCTTTTAACCGATGACCTGCTACATCTTCTAACTCATCCTTCATAAGGATATCATAATCATCGGCTGTCAATTGATCTTGAGAGCGTATTCGCCTAGAACCAATTTTAATCTCCCAAGGTAAGACTGCATCGTGTCCATACACCAACTGATAAGGTGTTACCTTGGTTGCACCATGACACGCCATCCGATATGACCACAAAGCTTCATTTAATATTGTATGCCACTTCTTAGGATACTCTTTAATCTTGCGCTTAACGAGCTTGATAATTCCTTTATTAGATGCTTTAGCCTGACCATTAGCCTGGGCATAATACGGTGAAGAATTCAAAACTTTAATCCCCATTCCTATAGCAAACTCATCAAATTCACCCGATGTAAACATAGTGCCCTGATCGGTAGTGATGGTTTGAGGGATGCCAAATCGGTAAACAATATGCTCCTTCACAAAATCAATCATATTAGCCGATGTCACCTTTTTTAAAGGAATTGCTTCAACCCACTTTGTGAAATAATCGGTAGCAACCAGAATAAACTTATGCCCTTTACTCGATGGTGGATAAATCTGACCGATGAGATCAATAGCCCAACCCCGGAACGGCCAAGGCTTAATTATAGGGTTCATAGCCGATGCGGGTGCCCTTTAAATATTACCAAATTTCTGACATTCCTGACATCCTTTAAAATATTTAAAACAATCTTCAAGAATAGTCGGCCAATAATATCCATTTCTTCTGATCATCCATTTCATCTTGAAGGCTGACTGATGAGCCCCACATACTCCTTCATGAATTTCACCCATCAGGCCTTTTGATTCCTCTATGCTAACACACCTGAGTAAAACTCCATCTATGGTACGGTAATACAATTCATCATTGAGGAGTACATACTTGGTAGCTTGGAACCTTATACGTCTTTCAACCTTTTTAGATGGATTCTTTAAATAATCAATAATTTCCTTCCTCCAGTCATCGGTATCAGCTGCTGATATTAATACTTCTTGAACAGGTTGATATCCTGAAGCATGCTGAGCCAATCGGTTAGCCTCTTCATTATGCATCCAAGAAATATGTTCTAGATGAAAACTCCTAAACCCTTTTAATAATCTCAAACACTTTTCATGATATGAAATTAGAATTTCACTTCGGCATTCATAAATCCCAATCAACTGATTTATAACTAACATAGAATCACCAAAGATCTCAACAGCATCAGCATGTACTTCCTTGAGCAATTCTAACCCTTTTATCAGGGCTTGGTACTCAGCTTGATTGTTTGTCGATGTAGCAACAATCGGCAATGAGAACTCATACTTCTTCCCCTGAGGGGAAATTAATACGATATCAATGCCTGCCCCTTCACCACAAGTAGACCCATCAAAGAAAAGTGTCCACGGAGCAATTTCCAGAGAATCCACCGTGTTGCAATGTTGAGTAACGAAATTGGCCATAATCTGTCCTTTAACTGCCTTAGCCGATTCATAACATAGGTCAAATTCTGATAATGCTAAAATCCATTTACCAATCCTACCATTCAGTATCGGCATTGACAGCATATACTTGACCACGTCATCTTTGCATATAACAGTACATTCAGCCGATAGTAAATAATGTCTCAGCTTAATACAAGAAAAGTATAAACATAGACATAATTTCTCAATGGCCGAATACCTGGTTTCAGCATCTATTAACCGTCTGCTCAAATAATAGATAACACGCTTCTTTCCTTCAAATTCTTGAATAAGAGCTAAACAGATAACAGTATCTTCAGCTGAACAGATAACACTGGAGGATTTGTTAAATAACTCTTAATTTCATCTAAGGCTAACTGTTGTTCATCCCCCCATTTAAATTCCTGATCGGCTTTCAATTTCAATAATGGACTAAAAGCCTTGATCTTACCCGACAAATTAGATATGAATCTTCTGATGAAATTAATCTTACCGATCAAGGATTATAATTCAGTTTTATCGGCAGGAGCAACAATCTTGTTGATTGCCTCAATAGATTTTCTACTAATTTCAATACCCCGCTGATGCACCATAAAACCCAAGAATTGTCCTGCCGATACACCAAATGCACATTTATTAGGATTCATCTTTAATCCATGTTTTCTTGTGCACTCCAATATCTTCTGTAGATCGGTTAGATGCTTTGTGATGTCTCTAGACTTAATCACTATGTCATCAATGTAGATTTCCACCAATGTGCTGATATATTCATGGAAAATAAAGTTCATAGCTCTTTGATAAGTAGCACCGGTATTTTTCAAACCAAATGTCATAACTATCCACTCAAATAATCCCACATGTCCTGGACATCTAAAAGCAGTCTTAGAAATATCTTCTTCAGCCATGAATATTTGATTATAACCTGCATTACCATCCATGAAACTGATAATCTGATGCCCTGCTGCAGCATCAATCAACAAATCAGCAATCGGCATTGGGTAACCATCCATCGGTGTGGCCTTATTGAGATTCCTGAAATCAATACAAACACGAAGTTTCCCATTTTTCTTGTATACAGGAACCACATTAGAAATCCACTCTGCATATTGACACTGCCGAATAAACTTTGCCTCAATTAATTTAGTTATTTCGGCCTTAATATCAGGAAGTATATTAGGATTGCAGCGGCGTGTCGGCTGCTGATGTGGCCAAAATCCAGATTTAATAGGCAACCGATGTTCAACTATAGATCGGTCTAACCCAGGCATTTCAGTATAATCCCAAGCAAAACAATCTTTATATTCCTTTAACAAATCAACTAGTTGTTGTTTACACTTGGAATTTAACTTAGCGCTAATAAAAGTGGGCCTTGGCCCATCGCCTTCACCAATATCTACTTCTTCTGCCGATGTAAATCCTTGACCTAATTTTCCATCATCGGCAAATCTATCCATTAAAACTCTTCTTCAGAACCGACTGCTTGGATCGGTAGAATTTCGTAATCGGCAACCTTGAGGAACTCTTTTTCCCAAGCTTCTCTTGATATGCACCTAGTTCGCTCATAAGTGTCTGATTCTGCCGATGCGATGATATAAGAAGAATCACCAGGAACAACTTCAATTTTGTCTCCAACCCATTGTATAAGACACTGATGCATTGTAGAAGGAACACAACAATTAGCATGAATCCAATCCCTTCCTAAAAGCATATTATATGCACCCTTGCCATTAATAATAAAGAAAGTTGTCGGTAAGGTTTTACTGCCGATGGTCAATTCAACACACACTGCCCCTTTAGCTGGTGATACATTGCCTTCAAAGTCCTTTAGCATCATATCAGTCTTAGTTAAGTCTTGATCTCCCTTACCAAGCTTCCGATACATCACATAAGGCATAATATTAATTGCAGCTCCTCCATCAATAAGTATCTTAGATACAGGCTGCCCATCAACTCTGCCTTTTACAAACAAAGCCTTGAGGTGTTGTCTCTCATCATCGGTAGGCTTCTCAAAAATAGCCATCATTGGATCTAGTGTTAATTGAGCTATTTGGTCAGAGAAAAAAACTTCTTCGCTATCAGATAGAGCCAAAAATTCCATCGGCAACATAAACACCATATTGACATATGCCGATGGGCCTTTATTTTTGTGCCTTATCTGCCACTGCTGATTACCAGATTTCTCATTGGAGGGACTTCCTTCTTGGTAAAAGTCTTTTTGACGCTCTCGCTGCATTTTCCTCTTCTGTGTCTTTGTCAAACCCTCTGGACACCATTGAGGAAGTTTAGTTTTCCACACTGGCTGATAGGTCCTGGTTATCTCCACACGACGTATATTAGGATCCCTGTAAAATATTTCTTCATTAGGAACTCTTGCATTTGCCATCTCTTCAAGTTCCTCTTGGCTTCTCGGAAAATATGCAACGTGTTTACCAAGCCTTTCATGTACACTGAGCCTGCCCCCCAGCCGATCATATACTGATGCTCTCCTTCTGATCGGCTCATTAATGGACAAACCTTGATTACCATATTGAAATCTTCTTATAGGACGATTAACTCCATAATAACCATTGCACTCTGGGCAATCTTCAACAGTAGGTAACTTAATACCTTCCTCCCAACAATGAATAAAAAACGGACAATTCCAATGATCCTTATGCTGATTCCACTCTTCTTGACGTCTTTCTTCTTGCTGTTGTCGATATCGGTCCCTTCGCTGACGCCAGCCTTCCTGTTGTCTTTGTTGAGTAATCATGATGCCAGATCGAGGAGGCTTTCCAGAACTGCCACCTTCTGTCAATAGCCCCTTGCCTTTTGCATCATCGGTAGTTATCCGATGTTGGGGATCTACTGATGCATTCTTTTTAGCAGCTTCCGATGTCAACACCTTAATTTTACCTTCAGTATCCAACATATTTGCTGGAAAAGGATGTTGATCAATTTTCATCGGCTTCTGAATCTTGGAATTGCCAAATTTTATTCTCCCAGACTCAATAGCTAACTGTAATTGTTGTCTAAATACTTTGCACTCATTTGTACTGTGTGAAGTTGCATTATGCCATTTGCAATACAGCATATGCTTCAACTCTTCTGCCGATGGGATCACATGATTAGGTGACAACTTAATCTGGCCCTCCTGAAGCAAAACATCAAATATCTTATCGGCTTTGGTGACGTCGAAAGTAAACTTCTCTGGCTCTTTGTGACCAAAGGGACAAGATATCGGCTTTTTATTCTTAACCCACTCAGCCAAACCGATAACTGGTTCTTCATCCGAATCAGAATCTTCTACTTCTTCAACAAATGAAACTTTCTTATTCCAATTCCTTTTAGATTCAAAAACCCTAGTGTCTTGATCAGAAATTCTTTACACTAGATGACTTAGGCTTTTGAACTCCTGAGAAGCATATCTGTCCTTAAGGTGTGGCAACAATCCCTGAAAGGCCAAATCAGCAAGCTGCCGATCATCCAACACCAGGCTATAATATTGTTCTTTACATCTCATAGCCTTTGCACAAAGCCTTCTACCGATTCATCATTGCACCGTTTCATCTTTACCAAATCGGTAAGCTTCTTTTCATGAACTCCAGCAAAGAAATACTTATGAAATTGCTTTTCTAGATCAGCCCAAGTAATAATAGAATTTGGCGGTAGTGAGATAAACCATGTAAATGCTGATCCAGATAGAGATGATGAAAACAAACGAACTCTCAATTCATCTCTACAAGCTGCCTCTCCACATTGAATAATAAAACGATTAACATGCTCCATGGTTGATGTATCGTCCTGCCCAGAAAACTTAGTGAAATCTGGCACCTTGTAATGATTTGGGAGAGGAATTAAATCATATGCCAGAGGATACGGTGTCCGATAAGAATAGGTATTAACTTTGGGCTTGATCCCAAACTAATCCTTCATAATTTCTGCTATTTTATCGGCCCAAAAAACATCAACATCTTGTTGACGACATGGTTGAATCTCCACTGGAGGTACTTGCTGATACCCTTCTGCATACCTTTGTGGCCCACGATCTCTAGCAATTGGCATATTTGTCACTATCTGTGGTCCATTAACCTGCTGAAAAGGGTTCATCGGTTGAGCTGCCGATGCTTGATTCTAAAAACTAGCATGCATGTGACCTTGATGAACACCTGTGGCTTGCTGATTTGGCTGAACTGAATGTTGAGTGGGAAACTGCCCTGGCCAATTATTAGCGTTCATCGGTACAAAATTTGCCGATGGTTGGTAACTTGTTGGCATTACCGGATAATTACAACTAACTTGAGGTAAAACCTGGACTCCTGGTTGACTTACGATTGGAGCCTTCTGTTGCATCGGTAACAAATTTGTCGATGGACTTGAACTAGATGTTTGACCTAAAGACACCTGGAAACCTCCTAGAGTTGGTTGTACAGTAGTTGCTGTAGTATATTGGGGTACTTGAACTATCGGTGAACCGGCCGATAGCATAGGAGCTTTTCCTGTTGCATCAAACACTTGAGGTGATCCATGGTTAAAAACAGATGGCTTTGGAGGCATACCATATCCCCACCAATTAGCAGGATTCTGATTATTCTATGGTGCAGGACCTGATAAAGCCGATGCTGATAGATCTGTATTAAGTTGAACTCGTCCTGATAATGCTAAATCCAGACGCATTGGTGTAGACTGTACGTTAGATAAACCTGCTGATACTGGAAGAGAAGAAATCTCTATACCCGCAACGGCCAGGGGAGCCGATGGAGCAATAGCAAATGCTAATTCTGGTTGATGATAAGCAGGCCCAACGTAACGAGGTGACGCTTGCCCTTCTTTGAAAGTTCGAATCACAGCATTATGAACAGTATTGGACAGCACATTGGAATGATTAATTAAAGCATGATTCACTGCATAATTAACCATCTCTTTAAGTTTACCCGGATTAGAATCAAAGGTAACTTGCCGAGGCAACGGCAAGTCTTGCTTCTGGATGACTTGTCCACTTTTGTTCAAACTGAATGACTTCAAGCAGAGTTGTCTGTATTCTTCTATAGCCCTCTCCATAGCCTGCTTCTGATCGTCCTTAAGATCTTCTTCTGTTACCGCGATGATGTTCCCCGCATCGATCTCAGGATTAAGCATCTTGACTAGATCTGTCCCACTAGGCGTGCCAAAAGATGTGTTGATGCAAAAGTAGATCTGCAAACACAAAGGGCTAATACCCGAAATCGATATCCAAAGCGTGCCAATCGATTTGACCTGTTAATCGACAAGGATGAAGATACGAGCACTTTGGTCCTGACAACAGCGATACACCCGGAAGTCACGGCCAAGAGGTACTCACGCGGAACTCGAGGATCGTCGAAGATTGCACTAGAGCAATGCAACTCGCCGAATCGATGAGAACTCGTAAAAAAGAAAAATATGCAAATTGACGAAGTCATCGAAAGTAGATGTAAATAAGAATAAAAAGTTGTTTTTGATGTATTGATTGATCTCTTTTTTTTACATTGCCCTTCACCCTATATTTATATCCTGATCTACAGAAACGTAACCAAATACGACTAGGACACTAAATCCAAATCTATGGAAACATATGACTTTGATACAACTCAGACTCTAATAAACGTATATAAGAAAATTAACTCCTACCTTATTCCATAGTCCGCCTCAGTCACGATGGTATTCTCATCGACCTCCTTTTTATCGGCACAATCCCTATTCCATCGGCACAATCCCTGTTCCATCGGCTGCAGCCTTCAAGTTCCTTCCATCGGTACATTCCCTGTTTCATCACCAGCAGTCTTCAAACCATCTTTCATCGGCATCGGCAATAATACCCTTAACCTTATTGGCAACATTTCAATTTGAATCCATACGCCGCTACCACTCATAAGCAAACTCATTTTCATCAACTATCAATCTACACAATAATCTTTCCTCTGCTGATTAGCCCTTCCTGACCATCTTGACACGTGCTAAAAAATGATGTCAACAGATTCCTATGTGGCTTCTTCTTCTGAATGTTGATTCCATTGCATCTTGTACCATTTGATTGTTCTACTTCGAGTAACACGATCCTTTTGATCTAAAACTCGAACAGGATATTCAGAATATGTCAAATCAGGCTCAAGTTCAACTCCCTCAACATCAACAACTTGACCAGGCACTTGAATACACTTCTTCATTTGTGATACATGAAATACATTGTACATGGCTGACAGTTGTTCAGGTAACTTCAACTTATATGCCACTTTTCCACATTTGTCAATGATTTGGAATGGTCCAATATAATGGGGTGCAAGCTTGCCCTTGACTCCAAATCTACTAACTCCTTTCATGGGTGACACTTTCAGATAAACATAATCTCCCACTTTAAACATCAAGGGTCTACGCCTTTTATCAGCATAACTCTTCTGTCGAGACTGAGCAACTTTTAAACTCTTCTGTATCTGCCTGACCTTTTCTTCTATTTTCTTCACCAGATCAACTCCATAAAACCATCTTTCTCCTAGTTCTGACCAGTTCAACGGAGTTCTGCATCTACGGCCATACAATGCTTCAAACGGTGCCATTTTGATACTCTCTTGATAACTATTATTGTATGAGAATTCTGCTAACGGTAAACATTCATCCCATTGATCTTGATAAGTAAGAGCACAAGATCTTAACATATCTTCTAGAATTTGATTTACTCTTTCAGTCTGTCCCCCAGTTTGTGGATGATAGGCTGTGCTGTAAAGAAGTTTAGTACCTAGTGACTTTTGAAACTATTTCCAGAATTGCGAAACAAACTGAGTACCCCTGTCAGTAACAATTGTTTTGGGTATTCCATGCAAACTCATAATCTGAGCAACATATATTTCCACATATCTAGATGCTCTATAGTCAACCTTCACAGGTACAAAGTGAGCTGACTTGGTCAAACGGTCCACAATGACCCAAATTGAATCAAAGCCTCTTGAGGTCTTGGGTAAACCAGTAATGAAATCCATACTAATATCTTCCCACTTCCAAGATGGAATGGGCAAGGGTTGTAACATTCCTGCCGGCTTCAAATGTTCAACTTTCACTCTGCGACAAGTATCACATTTGGCAACATACTTAGCAATCTCAATTTTCATTTTGGTCCACCAGAATCTCTGTTTCAAATCTTGATATATCTTATTATTCCCTGGATGAAGAGAAAACCTTGTACTATGTGCTTCATCAAGAATAAGCTGACGTAACTCTGGGACCTTTGGGACCACTAGCCGGTTCTTGAACCACAATACATATGCATCATCAATACTGAAATCTGTTTGTTGACCTGTTCTAACTTTTTCTTTGATGTGAGCTATTCTAGAATTCTTTCTCTGAGCAGACACAGTCTGATCTTTGATTATTGATTCCACAGTGACATTAGTTAACTGACCTTGTTGGACTATTTCAATATTCAACTTTTCCAATTCATAACATAAACTGTAATCCATTGGCTTCACAGTCATACAATTGCAATGATTCTTTCTACTGAGTGCATCGGCAACAACATTCGCTTTTCCAGGGTGATAGTGTACTTCTAAATCATAGTCCTTTATTAATTCAAGCCACCTTCTTTGCCTCATATTCAACTCTAACTGAGTAAAGATATACTTTAAGCTCTTGTGATCTGTATACATGTGACAAGTATTACCCAACAAGTAATAACGCTAGATTTTCAATGCATGAACCACGGCTGCTAGTTCAAGATCATGTGTCGGATAATGCTCTTCGTGACGCTTCAACTGTCTCGAGGCATAAGCAATGACTCTGCCTTCTTGCATCAATACACAACCAAGGCCAATACCCGAGGCATCACAGTAAACATCGAATGGCTTTTCTATATCTAGTTGTGCCAAGACTAGAGCAGTTGTCAATGACTTCTTTAGAATTCTAAAAGCTTTGTCACATTCTGGAGACCATATAAACTTAGTTTGATTCTTTAATAACTTTGTGATTGGCTTGGCTACCTTTGAAAAGTCAGGTATGAATCGATGGTAATAACCTGCCATTCCTAGAAAACTTCGAACTTCATGAACTGAGATTGGTGGCTTCTAATTCAGAATATCTTTCACCTTGCCAGGATCTACTGCTACTCCTTCGGCTGACAACACATGTCCTAAGAATTGCACTTCTCTTAACCAAAACTCACATTTACTGAACTTGGCATATAGTTGATGATCTCTCAGACGAGTCAGAACTACTCTGAGATGCTCAACATGCTCTTCTTCACTTTTGGAATATACCAGAATATCATCAATAAACACAACTACAAACTTGTCAAGTTCCGGCATGAAAATTGAGTTCATCAGATACATGAAATGTGCTGGTGCATTGGTGAGACCAAAAGACATAACTAGGTACTCATACAGTCCATATCTGGTGGTGAATGCAGTCTTTGGGATATCTTCAGGTCGAATCTTGATTTGATGGTACCCTGATCGAAGATCGATCTTTGAAAATACCTTTGCCCCCGCAAGCTGATCAAAGAGTAGATCAATGCGAGGCAACGGGTATTTGTTCTTAATGGTTACTTCATTCAGCGGTCGATAGTCAACACACATCCTTAAAGTCTGATCTTTCTTCTTAACAGAAAGAGCCGGACATCCCCATGGTGAGGAACTGGGTCTGATAAAACCTTTGTCCTGTAACTCTTGCAATTGATCCTTAAGTTCTGCCAATTCATTTGGTGGCATTCTGTAAGCTCTCCTGGATATTGGGGCAGTACCAGGTTTTAACTCAATCACGAACTCTACATCTCTGTCCAGTGGCAGACCTGGTAGATCATCTGGAAACACATCAGGAAATTCACAGACTATCGGTATATCACAAATCTCCTGTACAGAAGTTGCACATAACTTTCAAATGTTCTCTTGGGAATAGGAAGTTGGATAAGAAGATGAGATCTATTATCTGGCAGGTTCAACCTTATAGTTCTGTGCAGTGCATCTATAAGGGCTCCTCGTTGGTACATCCAATTCATACCCAGGATTACATCTATATCCTGTTTCTGTAATATTATCATTGAGGTAGGGAATATATGCCCACCTAACTCTATAGGTACGTCACGTACCATCTCTTTAGTACATAGTCGTCCCCCATGCAACTGAATAAAGAAATCTTCTTGGGTTCCCACAATTGGAATGTCATGCTTAATAACAAAGGTGCGATTTATGAATGTATGCGATGCACCTGAATCAAATAACAGTACTGCTGGATGATTAGCAACAGGGAACATACCCATCATAACAGGTTCCCCCTCTAGGATTGCACTTGCTTGAGTGTAGAATACACGTCCGGTCTTCTTCCTCTCACCCTTACCCTTCTGAACAATCAGATTGTTATTCTTGCTCTGAGGCTGCTGCTGTTGTGGTACGGGAGCTCTAGGATAATTGGGATTGTACTGCCTTGGATACGGGCAGTCCTTGGAGAAGTGGCCTGGCTTTCCACAATTGCAGCAGAGAAAGTTATGGGTTATTGGAATCGGGTTTCGAATACCAGGGGCATTCGGCTGCTGTGGATATTGCTGGGTTACGGCAAGACGAAAAAACATCTGTGGCCGAGCTTGGTATTGCGATGGATGATAAGTTAGGCAGAAATGGTTCTGAGGGTGGTAGATAAACTTCTGGCGCTTCTTAATGCCGCCAGACGGGCTAGACAACACTTGCTTCTTTTTCTTCGACTCCTTGTGCAGTCAGGACATTTCTTCTGACGCAATAGCCACATTGACTATCTCATGGTATGTGGCATTATAGCAGGTAACCAATGCTTCCTGGATTCTGGTACTCAAACCTCTCATGAAACAACTCTTCTTCTTCGCATTGGTGTTCACATACTCAGCTGCATACTAGGACAAATGATTGAATTTGCCCACATACTGTAAAACTATCTGGTTCCCCTGCTTCAGCGAGAGAAACTCTTCTAACTTCATGGCCATGACACCATCTGGAATGTAATGTGCTCTAAAAGCATCCCGAAACTCTTGCCAAGTGACACGGTGGCCAGCAGGCCGTGCGGCGACCAGATTCGCCCACCACGCCCCTGCGGCACCTCTGAGTTGTTGTGCTGCAAACACGGGTTTCTGGTACTCCGTGCACTGTAAAAGTTCAAACTTTTGCTCCATGGTGCGGAGCCAGTCATCCGCCTCTAGCGGCTCATCTGCCTTTTGAGAACACTGGTGGACGGATATCGGTGAAATCCACATAAGTGGTTTCTCCTCCATTATTACGGCCTTGATGACCCTGATTTCCATTCTGATTCTGATTCTAAGCCAACAGGGTAGTGGCATTAACCAGTGCGGCAATAGCTTCTGCCAAGGTAGGTGGAAACGGTGGGGGATTTGGAGCATTATCCCCATCCTGGGAAGTTCCAGTACCGTCCATCTATGGTACACAAACCATGTTTATTTACATTGCTTTATTGAATTAAAAAGCAGTTAGTACAGTACTTGTACACACATCAAACTTATCTTACATTATTTTCATTACAAACTTGTTCGTAAGCAAGAAACTACCCACTAAGGTTCTTAGAAAGCAGGAAAGACTACTATATTACATAACCATCCATGTCACACTTCACTCCTCATCATCATCGCTGATCACGATCACTTCATCCTCATTCTCTGGAGCACTTGCACCAGTGACATGACTTGCATCATCCCCACTTTCCATCATGGGTTCATTCTCTTCCGGATCTTCTTCCTCATTGTCCTCTCCACCAGGAACAACCACGGCACCGACATCATCTTCCACTGCCTGAGGCTGATGATTAGGATTCATTAGATCATGTAGCCTATGGACTTCCTCCTGCAGAATGGTGTTGTACTGCTCCAGGTGTGTCGCATAAAGCTCCAACTCATGAACACGGGCCCTGGCTTCTGTCTCCTTTTCCAGAGACTCGTTCTAGAACTGCTTCCAAAAACGCATGTTGCGCTTCAGTCGCTCTACCTCTGATGTAAGCCTTGCAACCTCTGATTCTGAATCCAGGTTCAGATTACGGCTACTGCTTGCTCCATCACCTCTGATGGCCAACTGATGACGTGGCACTCCTTGCGGACCACTTTTCTTGTGAGGAGTCGTCTTCACACGTGCCATCCTAAAGCAAGATAGAATTAGAACGATGAGAATAGATAGGAGGGATCTGAAGGTTAGCATGAATAGGATTCAACCTTACTTAACCCAAACCACTTTAAAAGGGAAGGTAACTTAAGCAGGTTAATTAAACATGATGCATGCATCGGACTTACGATCTAACAGAAAGATTAAGTAACACATGCAAAATTTATAACATAGGGCACTATAGCATGATACTTCACTACGAAGCTTTCAAATATGAGCTAAGGAAACTATAGAATAGATTAAGATAAGCAAAAGCAATTTGGACCAAAATATCCATATTAAGTTCATTTGACCCAAATCATTTTGAAGTTTTGCAAAGTAATACTACAATAACTCGAGTGATTATGCTCTGGTACCAGCTGTCACAGAACCTCCTAATTATGATGGCCCACAAGTACCCGTCATTGCCATAATGACCTCTGACAGCCACACTCATGTTCACCATAACTTAAAAGGCCTACTTTCCTCCGAATAGGATCCAATCACAGGAGTATTGCAATATTACAACAGTTTATTCAAAACATTAACAGAGTAAAGTAGCGGAAGTCTTACAATAACTTTAGGGTTACAAACCAGTTTTCAAACCTCAAACCTTATGTAACATTATTACAAACCAGTAGTAGAGAAGTATCGGTAGTAACTTTATTACATCACACAAGCGAGATGCCTTGCCCAAAGGCCACACAGTCTACTCGTCGTCACTTTCTTCAACCACGACGGTCATGCAACAAGGCTCAAAGCAGACTTATTCATGAACCGCACCTGCAACAAGGGGTTCAACAAACCCTGAGTACGAGAGTACTCAACAAGACTTACCCGACTAAGACAAAGACTCTAAGGGCATGCTAGCTTTTAGGAATCAAGGTACGGGTATTCAAGAATCAAAATTTCTTTTGCAGAAAAGCTTACTAAAGTAAGTCCTTATCTTCAATATTTTACTTTTACCATTGATGGTTCATTAACCAATTCTAGGTGATCCTAATCTAGATCAAGTAATTATCATCAAAACACTTCTCGTTCTTTCTTTCAATTGCAATTCTTAACTACGATGTTGGTGCAAGGCCAAGACTCCTTTCTCGTGGAGCAACGACGATTCGAATCGCTTCATTTACCCAGCTGGGGATTCCTAACCACACGACATATGTAGAACCGAATCTTGCATATATCAACGCTTACCTGAGTAACCCAAAACCAGAACGTGTCCATCGCCACCCGAGAGCACAGTACTCCTCGAACCCGGCCCAATTCTAGCCCCGAGGGTACACGCTACTCTCACCATCTCTCCACTCCCAGTGCGAGGTTAGACGTTCTCGTAATGGACTAGCCGAAGTAAGGCTTACCCGATATGGGTACATGGCTAGTACTAATAAAAACTCCATGACGCGAGGGCCAACAATGTACAGTCCTTAACTGATAAGGTGGAAACAATACATTGGGACTCCTCTCCCAATGCAAGTTAGCAGTGGCCAAACCACCTGCCCGATCTTACAAGCTCATTCTCATATTTCAATATTCATTAAGTATGTTGTCATGGCCGAGTAAACATTCATTTGAAAAGCTTAACTCATAAGCATAGCGAAGCATACTATGCATTTTCAGTAAAGCAGGTATCAAGGATGATAATACAGCAATTGGGTTATCACTCAACTCCTAATTACTTAATGCAATAAACCATAATATAAATAATAAATATTTGTAAAACTCAAGGTAGGGTTTAAATGCATCGGGGCATGCCTTGCTCTGACAAGACAAAAGACTCGGACTCACAGACTCCGACTTCTGGTCCAGAACCCACCGACGATAGCTCTTCTCCGGAAGCTTGCTCGGCGACTTCGACTTCTTTGAAAGCGGAAACTGCACGAGTACATAACATGCTTTAACATGATGCTCGATGATAAACATGATGATTGATGATGATATGCTACGATTTACAACTTGAGTACAACTTTCCTTCGCGGTACAGTCGTAAAACAGAAAACCTACTAACTAGTAGCGACCAAACTAGCGATACCAGCATTTTATCACTAATTAAGTTACTAATGAGCTCAAACATAAAATTAAGGTGCCAAAGATCACCAAAGAGTAGTGACCTAAGGACATCACTCAATCAAAAGGGCACACAACACTTAAAGTTCTCAAAATAACATTTATTTACTATTTAATTAATTAGGGCATAATTAATAGTTAATCAAACTTTATCTAAACATGTTCAAACTTTTTCTATGGATTAAGAATGATTTAAAACAGTGTCACAATAAATTTCATGATTTTTGGATTAACAAAATAATTATTAAAATTCCTGGAAGTTGCATTTAATCTTTATTGGAACTAATTAATTCTACTGCTCAAAGTACTCAAATTCATGATTTAACATTTTTCCTAGATGGGTTACACATTGGGAAGCTTACTCAAAAATTTTCATGAATTTTGGAACTCTACACAATTTTTAATGAAATAAACAAATAGCTGTACTATTCATTTATTTGAAAAAGAAAAACAAAAATGAAACCCGAACCGGGCCGATCCCCTCCTTTCCTCCGGTCCGGCCCAGCTGAGCGGCCCGCTCACGCGCGCCCGCGCTCGCGTGCGCGCTCGGCCCAGCGACGCGGCCCAGCAGCGTGGCCTGCCTTGCCCCCGCGCGCGCTCTCCCTCTCTCTCTCGCTAACAAGCCGGCCCCGCATGTCATCGCCAACCTCCCGCCCCTCGCTCACTCCCGCGTGCTCGCTCGCTCTCCCGCGGTGGCCGGCCGGTGACCGGAGCTTCAGTCGACAAACCGACCCTACCATCACCATCTACACCACCCCACGATTCCGTTTTGCTAGAAAACACCATGGCTCGAGCTCCGGAGATAGCTCACCGACGACGGTGGCGGCTCGACGGCCACGGTGCCCGGTGACTCGATGGTACAACGCGGTAGCAGTTAAATTAGTGCGAGGAAAATGATCAGGAGCTCACAGCGGTGACGATGGCGGTCTCGGGGAGGACGGAGAGGAGCCGGAGTGGCCTGGCCACGGGAAGGCGATGATGGCGGTGCTCCGACTGGAGTTGGGCACGGAAGACGGTGGCTGCGGCGATCCAGGCAGAGTTAGGGTCGCTCGGGTGGTTCACGAGATGCGCAAGGATGAGGCGATTCTATGGGTGCGATTTGCATGGCCGGAGACGCCTCGACGGCGGCAGCGGCGAGCGGCGGAGCTGCGGTGGCGGTGGTGGCGAAAATGGGAAAAACAAAAATCGCCACTGTGAACTCGATGTATTTATAGAAGACGGTCGCGACTACAGAGCTAGACTGCTCGCACCATCGTGCTGGCGTTCCCGACCGCGCGCGAAGGGTCTAGGCTGCCACGGTGGCTCACCGGCGCCCATACCGCGCGGTGGCCGGCCGCCATTGGCGCGGCACTGTAGCTCCCCCCAAAAAATTGAATTTTCAAACTATTTTCTCAAATTACTCTTAAATTTATGTAACAATTTGAAAAACTTCCAATCTATGAAATCTTCAGAATTTCAAGCTCTACAAGTTTTGTATTGAACACTTTTTCAAATTCGCACTGGATTTTGAAATTTGAGTTCGAATTCAAAAGAGGACACATTTTTTAGATTTGGTAATTTAGAAATTACTTTTGATTTCATATTGAAACTTCAAAATCTCCAAACACCAAAGTTGTACATCTTAACAAGACCTACAACTTTTCTGTTCAAAACATTTTCAAATTCTGCCTCCATTTTGAAATCTTAGTTTGGGGACAAAAATGAGTTAAATCTGAAATTTGTTTATTTTCAAAATTGCTCCACATTTTACACTAAAACTTTGAAAACTCTAAACACCCAAGTTGTATCCCTTGAAAAGTTCTACAAACTTGGTTTTGAACTTTTTCCCAAATTTTGTTTAGATTTTGAATTATTTCAAAAGGGGTAAAACAGGGTTTTGAAATTTAGGGTTTTCGGAGGAATTTTTAATTGGAATTTGTTGCTACTTTAATTAGTGATTACTTAGTGATCAAACCATCATCCAAGAGCATCATTTGGACCAACATGACATGGTTGACCAAATGCCACTCTTGGTTGACCAATTTAGCTTTTGAATTCTTTTACATTTTTCCCCCAAATTTGAATTTGAATTCGAATCGGAAAACTCGTGATAAGTTTTTGGACTCCAACTCAAACTCAAACTTGGAGCTTCATTTTAGGTGTTGCACTTGAGCTCATACCCTACACTTGACACTAGTGTGTAACACAGTCACACACCTCAAATTACGTAGGGCATGGACTAAGTATTTGCGGTGGCATTCGAAATTAGGGTTTTTGGGTTCGAGACACACCACGGAGAAGCACATCCAATCTATATAAGTAAACTTGTTTTAGTTGATGCATAACAAGGTTAACCTAATCCTGGATGCTTTGCAATGCATTATGATGACATGGCAGATTAATTAGCACTATAACACCCGGGGTGTTACATTTAGTGTCTAGTGGAAGACAAGTGCCTCTGAAAGTGTGTTAATTCGGGCGGTTCTGCCACACCTTGTAATATAAAGCATTTGTTACAACATACGTCCGAAACATATGAAACATTTACAACATACTCTTGCACATATGTGTATTGCCACTGTAATATATGCAACATCCAGATAAAACACTTGCAACATACGTTTGAAACAACTAAGACATTTGAAACATACAATTGCAACATGCGTGTATAGCCAGTGCAACATATGCAACTTTCAGATAAAACACTTGCAACATACGTTTGAAATAGTTGAAACATCTGAAACATACACTTGCAACATACATGTATAACCATTGCAACATATGCAACACCAGATCTACTTTTGCAACATTCAGATAAAACATGTGTAACATACATATGAAACAAATGAAACATACGGTTGCAACATGTGCTCGCCTACTTGCTGCCGTCCAATGAAGGCTCGTTGACGCGGCGCGAGGGAGCGCAGTGCACAATGCTAGGCATGAGCGGGGTTGGGAGGCACGGACGACGTGCGGCGCAAGACATGGGCGGGTGCGCAGCACGAGGCAGGTCCAACGCGAGGCGTGAGGTGCAAGGGTGTGCGGTACGAGGCGGGTCGGTCCCGGTGGAATCGGTCGCAGCATGCGAATAGGAAAGAGAAACATTCATATTTTTTTAATAAAATGGAGAAGCCGTGAGGGAAGCTAGGCCGGTCAAACCTGGTCTGCAAGCCCAGCGAAGGCACACGTCCGACCGGCCCGACGCTCGGTATAGAGCATTACCGTTTACAAACAGATGGTCAAAGATTATATTGTTTGACTTAGCTACAATAATTCTAATGCGACATGTAAAAAAAACTGAGAGTAGTGTAGTAACGATGGTAGTGGTAGTCCTAGTGGCCATAGTAGTGGTCGTAGTAGTTCAATGATGCCTTAGTACTCTGGCCGTTAAATAGTGTATATATAGCGGTAACATTATGTATTCAAATTTTTTAATTTAAAATTTTGCGGAAAAATAGATGGTAAGGGCGGCTGGAAACTCTAGCCGTCCTATAACTACGTATTTAGAGCATCTCCAGCAGGACCCCCTACTTGACCCCCTACTCCAGATTTAGGTAGTGGAGTCTAAAAAATCAACTCCAGCAGGCCCCCTACTACACCCCCTACTTCTGTTGCCCCCCTACTTTCTCCCCCAAACCCCCTACTTCTGTTGGCCCCCTACTCCACTCTCCCTACTTTTTTCTGTGATGGGACCCACATGTCATTCTGTGCTGGGATGAGTTTAGGTAGCCTATTTTAGGTAGTGCTGCTGGAGCAAACCACGAAATATAGGTAGTATGAAAATAGGTAGCACCCTAAATAGAGAAGTAGGGGGTGTGTTTTAGGTAGCATTGCTGGAGATGCTCTTAGAAGCAACTAAAGTTAGCAGTTGCCCCTGAAAAAAATTACAGGGACAGCTCACGGCTGGTGTTTCCAGCTGAACCTACAAAGCTATTTTCTAGAGGCGGGTGGGCAGCCGTCTCTAGAACTCGATGATTTCTAGGCATGACTTGGTCTCCATAGTGAATCACCAATCGCCGCTATGAATCCTGACTGTAGTAGTATGTGGTATTGATCCGGCTATAGTGAATCACCGGTCGCCCCTACAAACCTGGTTCTAGAAGTATGTGGTATTGATCCGGCAATAAGGGGTTGTTTAGTTGGTGAAAAAGTTTGGGTTCGGCTACTGTAGCACTTTTCGTTTTTATTTGGCAATTTGTGTCCAATCATGGACTAATTAGGCTCAAAAGATTTGTCTCGTGATTTACAACTAAACTGTGTAATTCGTTTTTTCTTTCGTCTACATTTAGTACTCCATGCATGTGCCGCAAGATTTGATATAACAGGTACTGTAACACTTTTTGGGTTTGCTTTTTGGGTTGGGGAGGAACTAAACAGGCTCTAAGATGCATGCTGTAACTACTAGGTTGAGGCATGACCTAGTAGTAGTAGTAGGCATGCTATCATTGCTAGTTGATTTTACCCGGTAGTGACAGCGTATGACCGGCAGTGATAGACAACTCCCCCACTGCTGATTGCATCGGTCGGATTAAATTCGGTCAGTGATGCAGGATTTAGACAAGACAGTGATTACTTGTTCTCTATTAGTGTCTTTCGACTTATTTGAAGGAATAAAATATAGGCATACACTAAAATCATAGGGATTACAAGGAAAGGGAACCAAAAATGGAGAACAGAAATCCGGCTGACTCGTTCCCCACATGTTGTCGGTCTCTTCCATGCGTTGCACGATCTGGCTCATCACCCGTTCCAGCAGGCGACCCAAACAATGTTGTAGCGCGAGTGGTATCTGACGGCCCCTCACTGTCGGGGCCTGATGAAGAGCCAAGTTTAATACACCACACCTCGTTGAATACTTCAGAAACTATATACATATTGAGCATTTGTATATATGAAATTAAAAGTAGAAGTAAAAGGCTAGATTATCGCTCAAACGTGCATGGACGGTTCATCCACAACAAGTGCTGCTTGGATGAGGGCATATGCAGAAAAAGAGTGCGACTATTATGAAGAACAGGCCATATTTTAATAACAGCAATGACGGGTGTCCTGTACCGGAGGATCTGCGATGATGACAGTGGAAATACCAGGCCATGAACATGTCGAAGCTCACAGCAGTTGCACACACTGATAGCTCAAGTAAAAGAAATGTGAGCTACTTACCTCCCGGATCAGACTCTGGCCGCGACACAATAAGAAAACGTGCTGATGTGTAGCTGGAATGAATCATAATAAACATGACGAAGATCATCAGAACCAACCAAGTCAGGAAATCGCAACTGTTTGCAGGCATTTTCTTGGTTCGCATGATCGCTCGCAAATTCAAAGGGAGGATGCTAGCTCAAATTTCAAGGTTTCCCCGCGCCTGCTAATATATGACCACAGCCTGCTGCTGCTGTAACACCTTGACGTGGGAATAAAACTACCGACAAATAAAACTTGACCCCATTTTAAAAGTATGCAAACTTTCCTTTCCTTTTTGAGAGGTGCTCTCCGCGCTTGCTACGCGGTTGCAAACCTTCCTTTCTAAAAAGACAAAAAGAAAAAGAAGACGACGACTTCCCCACTGTTTTTCGTAAGTCAAGTTGATTCGATTTGCTTGTCCATACCCTTTCTAAAACGTCAAGTTGATTCTGCTGTTGTTATCAAGACACCACTTGGTTGGAAGAACTTTTTTTGTTTTGGCCTCTGCAGCTACCATCTTATGTATGTTCTATATTTCTCCTTGATCTGCTTGTCTCCTATTTTGGCTTTGTATGGAACTCCAAGCAGCACGGTGGTTTAAGTCCCTGTAAGACCAGTCTCAATGCAAGTTTCATATCCTAGTTTTCAACGCACCTATATTTTGGAAACAGTGCAGAAGAGTTTTATTCCCATGAAATTATTTCTACTCCCATCCCATGAAACTTTTATCCTTTCTCTCTTAATCAATACAGTATCATGTCAGCATATTTAATGCACATGAAACTCTATGAAACTCCATTGAGATTGACCTAATCATAGCTCAGTGGCATAGCTTAGCCCTTTTGGTTACAAGTTTCTAAGCCCAGGTTACCTTCTATTTCTTTCTTTCATCCTTCAAAACTCTGTATTTCCGTTATCCTGGTAATGGAAATGGGAAGTTCTCGTGTGGGAAAAAAAAATGTTGATTGCGATCCAGCAGTAGACGCGTGAAGAGATCGACCATTTCATAAGACACTTTTTCCACTAGACTTTTCTCTTTGTCCGTTATGCTAGTTTGTTCTTTTGCCCTTAGATCATGGCAAATATGCAAAAAAAGGTTTGGGCACTCTCGGCAACCTTTCTGTTTTACGTCGGGCCACATTCCTGTTTCTATCGGAAGCAGCTCTTTTTTTTTCCGGGCCCAGTTAGAGACGTACACACTCATATACACGAGCGTACACTTACCCCTGTTAATGCACACACACAGACCCTACTCCTATAAGCACCTCCAAAGAACTAAGTTGGACTAACAAATCTTAAGATTGACAAAGACACCATAAGTGGCTCGCTATCCACAGGCATGTCACCTAGCGTCGTTAAATCCGGGAATAAATTTGTCTCCGTTTCTCATCTCTCTTGAAAGCAGCTCTTACCAGGTGTAAATCTTTAGGATTACTTTGCGATTAATAAGTAATATAAATTGCGATGAAATAAATATGCAGGATTTAAATAAATGCAGGAGATAAAGTGCAGCAAATAATACGTAATATGCAATAACAAAGAAATATAGTGGTCTTCGGGCCACATTTTCACGGGCTTTGGGCCGTGTATTTGATATCTTAGTGAACTTCGGGCCACAATTTTGTATAATTTTTTTTTTTGAGAAAAGGGTAGGATTTTATTGGTACAGCACTTTTACATCCAAACCCCTCATATCGAGGTACCCCTGAAAGAAAAGAAAAGTACATTGACACCCTTGTGAGGTCCTCATGGTCATCCTCCTCGTCGCCGGTTGGAGCCACCTCTGCTTGGTGCTCCGTCTCGCCACTAGATGGAGGAGAAGAACACCAAGGAAGAAGCAAGAAGCCGACACCCATGCAGACGAAGGAACTTCCAGATTTTGAATCACCATCAGTGACACACCAGGCATGGCGTGTACTTTAATCGCTGAACGCTCCGAGCCTCCGACGGACGGCTAACAGCCGTAACTTCGTCGCGAAGGAGAGGATCTGACACCTCCCGCCTCAACAGGAGACCCCACTCAACGGCGAAGGAAGAACCCAAAAAGGGGGGATTTGGAGACCCGAACCCGATGCCGCGAGTTCAAGGTGCACATACCTCACAAGCGAACTGCTGGATGAAGCGTCGGCGTCATCGGAGCTGGCTCGGAGGAACAAAGTCACCGGTGGAGACCTCACCGCCGCCACCGTGACCCATACTGCAACCGACGCCTCCGGTTGCAGGAAACCTACCCTAAAAACTAAAAGAAACGAAATACATACTAGTATGGACAACCGCCCCACTCTCAACCGGACTCCCCACCTCCCAGCGCTCAAAGACGCCGACGGAGGGAAGAAATCCAGCGAGGAGGGGGGCGGAATCAAGAATCGCCTGCGAGTCGCCTCTGTCAACTGTAGAAAGGGGAGAAACGAGGACGAGAGAGTTCTGGACTCGTGGTTGCTGGCCAGCTTGCTAGCATCACAAGCCCCACAATTTTGTATAAATAGGAGTCCTTTGTGCAACACAATTCATAAATATTGGGGAAAATTAGTTGAGTACCATTAAAAGATGTCAACTTTAGCAATCTACCATTAAAAGATCACATCTTTGCAATCTAACACCGAAAGGTCACCACGTTATTGGTTTCTACCATTCCGTGACCTTTGCTAATGTTCCGTGCATCTCCGTTCATCGAGTCGTCTTCTTTCGAAGTTCTTCCCTCGTCTAACTCAACCTCGCAGTTCCCAGCCTCCCACTCGACGCGGTCGAGGGTCGTCGAGGACTTGGAGAGCGTGAGGCCCACCCGGCGCGGTGCTCGTAGTCGAGCTCGGCCGCGACCCCACTAGAGAACGATGGCGACTGCGTGCCCAGCACTGCCCCGTGTGCTTGCTGAACTCAATCACGAAGTCCCTCACCGACCGAGACGACGGTGCCGGCGGAGGCGTGGACGCCGGTCCCGCTCTCGGTGGCCTGGCGTGGCACCAGCACCGGCGCGCGCGAGGATGGGTGGCGGAGACGGGGCGCCGGTCCCTTCGCATCGGCTGCTCACACCGCCACCACCGTGCCCGGTGTGTTTCTTGCCGCCGACGCTGTTTAACCACCCCGTGTTTTTTTGGGCCATGTGGTTTCTACGCTCATGCTCCCGCTTGACTCTGCTTTGCAGTTCTTCGTTGGAGACTCGGAGGCAACTGGCGTTGTTGACGTCGTCCTTGCGCGGAGCAGGTGGTCGGCGGGGCTCCTGCCAACCCTGTCGAACCTCTTGGACATGAAGAAGCTCCTGAGCGAGTTGAGGTTCCCGAGCGCATCCACCTCCACCATGAAGACGGCGCGGACAGGGCGGTGGTCCGACAGCGGGGACTCGCAGCGGCCGTACCGGGTCTGCCTGAGCCCCAGGCCGCGTCACAGGATGCGGTCGCACCACATCGGCGCCCACCGCTTGTTACAGACGCCGTAGCCCCCGGCGGCAGTGGCGCAGCCATAGTAGGCGTCGGAGTTGGGTAGTACTTATAGGTCGAGGAGAAGGTGATGGGCCCCTCGCTCCTGCCCTGGAACGCGCCACCGCGAGACACCTCCGCGCACAGCTGGTCGTTCTCCAGCAGTGTCTTCCAGTCCTGGCGCTCCACCAGCAACCTCGCCGCGCTCTCCAAGTCCTCGAGGACTCCGTTTACGTCGACCACGTCGATCGGGAGCTGCGAGGTCAAGTTAGACGAGGGAAGACACTCGGAAGAAGACGACTCGAAGAACGGAGATACACGGAACGTCAGCAAAGGTCACGGAAGTGGCAGAAACCAATAACATGGTGACCTTTCGATGCTAGATAGCAAAGAGGTGATCTTTTAATGGTACATTGCTAAAGTTAACATCTTTTAATGGTACCCAGCCAATTTTCCCTAAATATTGGGGCTTCCTGGAATAGCCTGATAGGCCTAGCCATCCGTGACTGTCCATCAAGATGGACAGCTCACTTTCTTCCTAATCTGTAATAAAAGGGATGCGTCAAACCCTAATCGTAACTCATTCCACACTCCTTTTTCTCTCTCCCTGTTCTTTTCTCAACACAATAGTACGAAGGGAAGGAGGCGACGTGGCCGGGTAGGCGAGGCCCACACCCGCGCCCATTGCGCGCTCAGCTTGGTGGTTGTTGCCGGCCTGCTGGGCCAGCGCACCTATACTTGCCACTAGGGAGGGTACGGACAAATCCATGCTAGTTCATGTTCAAATCTATATCATTTTTATTCATTTTCACCCTCCCCAATCTTATCCATACCCATTAGATAATAATCAATTTTATCCATACTTATTGGTTTGAGTTGAACTACTAGTTTCTATTCATATTTTACAGATATACCTGCTATGTATACATGTGATCTCCATATCAATCTGGACCCTGATTGAAAATCTCGTGTTCACGCTTTAAATTTTTTTGTGAAACTAATTTCAATTTTGTGAAACAAATCATTATAATAGTCTGCAACTTTGTGTAGATTAACAAGATTAGATCTATACGTGGGACACACGTAAAAAGCTAGACCAAAAAATTGAAAAAACTTGTGTTTAGACTTAAAATTTTGAGCAAAATTGATCTAAACTTTTTTTAGATGATGAGTTCATATGAAATCAGGGTACTTTGTGTAGACTGGTGCAGCTAGATTTAAATGTGGGCCCCATGTTAAAAACTGGACCTTAAAATTAAAAAAACTCGCGTTCACAACTTAATTTTTTTGCAAAATTGCAACTTTGTGCATATTATTGTAGAAAAGCAACATATGGGACCCACATACTTTATATTATTAGATCACTCATTTATACTAATAAGTGATTAGAGCTAAAGGCTTATCCATGGATAATCCACCCACAAATCCTCCCCACCCATTTGTATTGGATAAAAAAAATTATCCATACCCTACCCAAATTAGGTGGGTATGATATGAATTCTGGGTACCCACCAACAGGTATAAGCGCGCTCCGCAACACTTCAAGGTCGACGAGGTCATTTCCGGCGATGAACGGCGACGGCGGCTAAGCCGCCTTCATGTCAGGGCCTGTTTAGTTTGAAAAAATCACTGTAGTAGACTGTAGCATTTTCGTTGTTATTTGGTAATTAGTGTCCAATCATAGACTAACTAGGCTTAAAAGATTTGTCTCGTGATTTATAGCTAAACTGTATAATTAGTTTTATTTTTTATCTACATTTAATGTTTCATGCAAGATTGATGTGACAAGGAATCTGAAAATTTTTGGAAAAATTTTGGGAACTAAGGCCCTCACTGGGCGCTGCCGATGCGTCAACGACACAATAGGTAATGTGTGTCTGTGCTAGGGTGTGTGCTTGTTCATGTAAAGAGCAACAGATTGTATAGGAATGAACAAGCATCTTGTATATGGATTCCATCAGTTTGATGTGAAAGAACCGATTTCTTACCTTCTTACCCTTAGATCAGCACTGATAACGTGTTAGAAATCACGTGCTTTGGTTGGCACACAAACACAAGAGGAACACAGAACACAGAGTGAGAGGGGAATGGGAGTCCTCTGTAATTCACTTTCTTGCTTAATTATGCTGTTAGAGCATTTCCAAGAGTGCCCAAAATAATCTTCTAATCCATGATTTTTGGCAAGATTGATAAAAATACATCTTCAACAACTCTCAATCCCACCTCCTAATTTTTTGGCACCTGCAAAAATCGACCCCGCCGCGCAGATAAATAGGCGCGCCTATCCATCGCGCCAATCTAAGGTGAAAGGACATGTGCAAGAATAAGACAAGGTCCTGATACAAATGTATAAGTAGAGAAAAGAAAGTATAAAAGTTACCAGTGTGATTTAAAAATAGTTCAAGATTCTTGATGTAAAATTTTCTTCTATCTTTTAGGAGTGATTTTGTAGAAACTATTGGAGAAACCTTTCTTTGGTGTTCTCAATACTTTTTGGTCACGTGAAAGGCTCAATAGTTTTGGAAAGAAATTTTTAGGTACCCTTGGAGATGCTTAGAGCATCTCCAACAGGATCCCTATTTGATCCCCTACTTCAGATTTAGGTAGCGGAGGTCAAAAAACCAACTCCAACAGCCCCCTACTAGACCTCCTACATTTGTTGGCCTCCTACTTTTTCCCCTCCACCCTCTACTTCTGTTGGCCCCCTACTCTCCACCATGCAAAATCTAGATGAGAGAGATGACAAAAGAGCCTCATGCATTATTGACTACTAAAACGAATTTGAGTTGTATGGTTTAGGTAGTATTGCTGAAGTTGGAAGCAAAATATGAGTAGTCTCAAAATAGGTGGCTCCCTAAATAGAAAAGTAGAGGGTGTGTTTTAGGTAGTATTGTTGGAGATGCTCTTACAATGGTGAAAGTTACCTCCTATTTATATGGGAAGGAGGGATAAGTACAAGTTACAGTATATGAACTCATTGACTTTCTTCCTCCTCTCCACTAAATTTGGCCACCACTTCAAAGTCTTGTTCATACTTCTTTTTCTGACTTCGATTTACAACAGAGCAGACCATATTTTAACAGCAACGACGGCTCCCCTGTACCGGAGGATCTGCGATGGTAACGGTGGAAATAACATCAACGACGGCTCAACTGCTGCTGCTGCAACACCTTGACCTGGGAATAAAACTGCCGACAAATAAAACTTGACCCCATTTTAAAAGTATGCAAACCTAAAAAAACAAAAAGAAGACGACGATTCCCCACTGTGTTTCGTCAAGTCAAGTTGATTGCAATCCAGCAGTAGACGCGTGAAGTCAAGTCAAGTCAAGTTTCATAAGACATTTTTCCACTAGACTTTTCTCTTTGTCCGTTCATACTACTTTGTTCCTTTGCCCTTAGATCAACGCAAATATGCAAGAAGCTGGCAGCATACCTGAATTCTATAAATGGAGCATATCCACCACTACTGAAGATCATCACTGCAGGCAATTGCACACGTCCACTGCAGAATAATAACAATGTGCCACACAACATATATGCCCTCCGTAGGGACTCTCAGCTCCTCACTGTCATTGATCATTCTCCTGGCTACTCTTTTGGCACTCGCTGCTCCTTCACTATGTGCTATGCCTCTTCATCATGAACCTAATGATGATTTGGAAGCACTCCTTTGCCTTAAGCACCACCTCTCTGACCCTACAGGTCTCCCACCGTCATGGAAGAATGATTCCATGCAGTTCTGCAGTTGGTCCGGTGTTACATGCAGCAAGACACACCCATCTCGTGTTGTTGCACTGGACCTCGAGTCACTCGACCTCCATGGCCAAATACCTCCTTGCATTGGTAACCTCACTTTCCTCAAAAGGATCCACTTGCCAAATAATCAGCTGCAGAGTCAGATCCCATCTGAAATTGGCCAATTAAATAGACTGCGATACCTTAACCTCAGCTCCAACAATTTTAGTGGTGAGATCCCAGAGACTCTGTCGTCATGCTTTGCCTTGCAGGCCATTGATCTTGGAAGTAATACCCTCAGCAAAAGTATCCCAGAAGGTTTGGGCACTCTCGGCAACCTTTCTGTTTTAAGCCTTTCTGATAATTACCTGACGGGCAGCATTCCTGTTTCTCTTGGAAGCAGCTCTTCTCTTGTCTCCGTTGCTCTCACCAACAATAGCCTGACAGGACCTATCCCATCACTATTAGCTAATAGTTCCTCGCTTCAACTATTGCGCTTAAGAAACAATCATCTCAGTGGAGAGATTCCTCCGTCACTGTTTAATAGCACAACACTTCGGATGTTAGTGCTTGAGGAGAACAACTTTGTTGGGTCCATACCTGTTCTCTCAAATATTGGCTCACCCTTACAGTATCTTATATTGCAATCAAATGGTCTTACAGGTACCATACCTTCCACTTTGGGGAATTTTTCTTCCCTTCTCTGGCTCACGCTTGATGGTAACAGTTTTCATGGTAGCATCCCGATGAGTATAGGTAAAATCGCAAACCTGCAAGTACTAGGCATGACTAACAATGTTTTGTCAGGGACTGTTCCGGACTCTATTTACAACATGTCAGCACTCACAGACCTTGGCATGGGTATGAATAATCTCACCGGGGAAATTCCAGCTAATATTGGGAAGAACCTTCCAAGAATTGTAAATCTGATTATGGCACGAAACAAGTTCACAGGCCAAATCCCTACTTCGCTAGCCAACACCACCAATCTCCAGATCATTAATCTCTGGGATAATGCATTTCATGGTAATATTCCTTTGTTTGGAACCCTGCCCAACTTAATCGAACTGGATCTAACCATGAACCGGCTTGAAGCTGGGGACTGGTCTTTCTTATTGTCGCTGACAAATTGCAGGCAATTGGTGAATTTGTACCTGGATAGAAACACCCTCCAAGGAGTCTTACCAAAATCCATAGGGAACCTGTCCAGTACATTAGAGGTATTGTTTTTAAGTGAAAATGAAATATCTGGTACCATTCCCGACGAGATAGAGCGCCTCAGAAACCTCAAGGTTCTTTATATGGGGAAGAACCTCCTTACTGGAAATCTTCCTTACTCTTTGGGAAATCTTCCGAACCTGTTCGCCCTAAGCTTATCGAAGAACAAATTTTTAGGACAAATTCCAGTCTCTCTGGGTAACCTAAGTCAACTCAATGAGCTCTCCTTACAAGAAAATAACTTGAGTGGCCAGATACCAGGCGCTTTAGGACATTGCAAGAACTTAGATAAGCTGAACTTCTCTTATAATAGCTTTGATGGTAGCATACCAAAGGAGCTATTTACTCTTTCTTCCCTTTCTAATGGCTTGGACTTGTCTCACAATCAACTCTCCGGACAAATACCACTAGAGATTGGCAGCTTCATCAACCTTGGCCTGCTGAATATTTCTAATAACATGTTGACTGGGCAAATACCCTCCACTCTAGGTCAGTGTGTTCATTTGGAGTCCCTCCACATGGAGGGAAACCTTCTTGATGGGAGGATCCCAGAATCATTCATTGCCTTACAAGGCCTCATTGAGATGGACCTTTCTCGAAACAACTTGTCTGGTGAAATCCCAGAGTTCTTTGGATCTTTTAGCTCTATAAAGCTTCTCAATTTGTCCTTCAACCACCTTGAGGGACGAGTACCAACAGGTGGGATATTTCAGGATGCACGTGATGTGTTCATTCAAGGGAACAAGAACCTATGTGCCAGTACCCCACTGCTACAACTGCCACTTTGCAATACAGATATATCTAAGCCACATAGACACACCTCCAATATTCTGAAGTTAGTAGGATTTACTTCTCTTTCATCAGCCTTGCTATTATGCTTTGCAGTCCTTTTAAAGAAGAGAAAGAAAGTTCAACAAGCAGATCATCCATCCAGCATGGATTTGAAGAATTTTACATATGCTGATCTAGTCAAAGCAACTAATGGATTCTCCTCAGACAACTTGCTTGGCTCAGGAAAATGTGCACTAGTGTATAAAGGAAGATTTTGGAGTGAGGAACATACAGTTGCCATCAAAGTATTCAAACTTGATCAACTTGGAGCACCAAACAGCTTCCTTGCTGAATGTGAGGCCCTGAGGAATACTAGACACCGTAATCTCGTGAAGGTGATCACTGCATGCTCAACAATTGATTCAGCAGGACATGAGTTCAAAGCTGTTATTCTTGAATACATGTCTAATGGCAGCCTCGAGAACTGGCTCTATCCAAAACTGAACAAGTATGGAATTCAAAAACCATTGAGTTTGGGCTCCAGAATAGTAATAGCAATGGACATAGCTTGTGCTTTGGATTATCTCCATAATCATTGCGTGCCCGCTATGGTCCATTGTGACTTGAAACCCAGCAATGTACTTCTTGATGATGCTATGGTTGCACATCTTGGTGACTTTGGATTGGCTAAGTTTCTTCACACTTATAGCTATTCAAGCAATCATAGTTCTACAAGCTTAATTGGACCAAGAGGATCAATTGGATACATTGCACCAGGTGAGCATTTTTCCTTCATATGTTTCAGTTTCCTACTCTCTAAGAATATGCTTTTATGATTAACAATATCATGAGGGTACAATGTTTGATAAATTACTTTACTGCAGAGTATGGCTTTGGGAGCAAACTCTCAACGGAGGGCGATGTCTATAGCTATGGAATTACCATATTAGAAATGCTCACAGGGAAGCGTCCGACAGATGAGATGTTTTCTGAGGGTTTGACCCTTCACAAATTTGTGGGAGAAGCATTTCCTCAAAAGATTCATGAGATTCTAGATCCTTCTATAATTCCAGTTGCGGGAGATGGTGATAATCATAAAATGGATGGAATAACAAGAACCATCATGAATCTTATTAAGCTTGGTATCTCATGCTCTGCAGAGACACCAAAAGACCGACCAACAATGAAGGATGTTTATGCTAAAGTCATCACAATCAAAGAAACATTTTCAGAGCTATGCCACTAAGGGAGCGGAACATGATGTTTATTAAGATTGGTATCTCATGCTCTGCAGGAACAATTATTTTTACTATTCAAATCAGGGAGCACTACGTTTTATTTAAGCTGTTTGTGAGGAAAGCTTAGGAACCATTTGCATTGTGGGTCTTGTCCTATATTTTGTCATTATTCGTATGTAATGTTTAAGAAGTTGAGAGCTGAGAAGTCCATTTGCTTGGTTATTTTGTCTAATTGATGCAATCTCGGTGATAGCAGACTGGTACTTTCAGACCCTGCTGATCACGAATAACAGTAACATTAGTGAGGTTCCAGTGTTGATCTAGCTTGTCTATGCTATTTCCTGCTCAAAATTCACATTCTACTTTGGTTAATTTTCTTTTATTAAGTTTGTTTTTGAGTGGATCATGTACATGTCTTGTGTTGTGGACTTGTGGTCATGCCGCTCGACATGGTCTGGGAAACGCGCTTGGTGAGCGCGGAATAGCATGTTTGTTCATGGAAAGTTTGGCAGTTTGGTAGGTGAGCGGGCATTCGTCGTGCGTCATGCTTGAATTAACACTTGAATTGAATAACAAGCGTAATATCTTAATAACACTTGAATAACAGTCATCGTCAAAGGCCGTCGGAGGGAGGGAGCGTAGAGGTGGTCGCAGCACGCGGTCGACGTCGGGGGAGAAGATTGGAGGAGATTGGAGGAGGGGGCGCAGAGGAGGCGGTGCCTCCTGGTGCCAGCAATGTCAAGCGCCTAGAGCACAGTGTCCATCCCTCGGAGCGTGAGGGCTCGGTCAAACAGACAAGGGAGGCGATGGCAGTTGTGGTAATTTTCAACAAAACAGAGTAGATGGGCATCAGATGGAAGGCAGAGCGAATCGGTGCGAATCTAGGCAATCGCCGTTTCGAGTCTTTACGAAGGAAAGGGGAAACGATTCGCTCTGATTCTTCGTGTTGTAAACCTGTTTGGAACCGTTTCTACAGATTCTTCCTAGAAACGGATCCGATTCGGTCTTCCAAGCGCACCCTAAGTAGAAAGCCCTCTAGTTGCTCTATCGAAATGTGTGACAAGCTCCAATAAAAAGAAGTGGTTCTTAGTTTCTTAGGCTTGCACCTCTGCACGCAAGGGCAGCGACAGAACACAATCAGGGGAGCCTTCCCAAGGCCAAGTGAGCAGCGGCTAGGTGAGACGCCAAAGCCCAAAGCTAAACAGGGTTAGTTAGCATCTTGACCGGTGATTAGTGGCGGAACCACGATTTAAAACTTGGGTATTACTTCCACATTGAACAGAATATGACAAATGAGACATATAAAGAGCCTTTTCCTTATCATTTACTGCAGCAAACATTTCAACAATTGTTGCTTTAGGTGAAATGAAGGGATTATATCTCTCTTGAGCCATATTGTGAAAACTAGTCATAGCTCCACAATGTTTAGCAATCCTCTTTCTCATGTGCCAATTTCTAAACCCCCCTTTCACAAAAGCATCTCCACCAGAACTATTAATTTTATGCTTGAACAGATAGCAAACAAAACAAAATGCGGCAACCTTCTCAACACTATATTCAAGCCATCTAAATTCATCAAACCAAGTTGCATGAAGCGCTGAGGCTTACCTCCAATGCTCCTTATAGGAAAATTGTGACTCCGTTGTTGCTGACAAGGCTATGTTGTTGTTGTTGTTGTTGTTGCTGCTGCTGCTGCTGACAAGGCCCTAATAAAATGTATCTTTTGATTGGAATCCTCTTCCCGGGATCATGAGAGAGAAGGTCAATGTCAGATAGCTTCGTCACTTGATTCATACTCTGAGTCATCACCATCTCTAGCCTCTAATAGGGGACCAAGTAGAAGGTTCTGCTGAGTGCTGCTGCTGTTCTTCACCCACTTCTGTGGTTGCTGCTATATTGGGTTCATCGCTACTTATCTCAGGTTCTGCCACTTCTCTGATTGCTATCTCATTCTCAAATCTCATCAGATGGAATGATTTCATTATGAACTTGACTCTCAGTAGTAACTGGAACAACAGCTGGATTCTGAGCCTCAGCGTCACTCTGACAGTAACTGGTTGCAACACTGATGGGGAGGCTGATTCTACCTTTCTTGCCGTTGCTGCTCGTCTTCAAATTAACTGATTTGTTCTTCATTTTGCAAACCAAAACAAATCTATGGAAAACATATATGCACACACTATTAGATAGAATTCAATAGCCACTAGCAAATACTTCTATTGACTGAAGAGTGAAGTGAATCCTCACCCAAATCTGCGAATCAGACCACTGCAATTGCTTTGTTCTGCTCCAAATGCTCCCTCAGTCCCTCTCTCTCTCTCTCTCTCTCTCTCTCTCTCTCTCTCTCTGCGACTCTGCCCACCGCCCCCTGCCGGCCTGCCGACTCCGCGGCCCCCGCGGGCCGCCGGGTGCCGCTCGGCCCCCGCCCCGGCGCTCCGGGGTGCCGCCGCCCGTCTCCGCCTGCGGGGGCGCCGAGCCCGCGCGGCTGCGCCAGGTGCCCAGGCCAGCGGTCACCCGCCTCCGGCCTCCCAGGCTCCCACTTGCCGCCCGCCGAGCCTCGCCGGAGCCTCGACGTCGAGGCATTGAATGGCTTCTCCGACGCGTGAGGTGGAGCGACCGAGCCGGGCGTCAGGGCCGGGAGCCCAACAGATGACTGATGGCACTCTATCTAGCCCAAAAAAAATGATGGGAAAAATTTAAATAAAAAAACGTCGACAGCAGGGTTCGAACCTGCGCGGGCGAAGCCCAACAGATTTCAAGTCTGTCTCCTTAACCACTCGGACATATCGACTTTGATGGATCAATATCATTTCGAGAATGTTTTCTATCTTAGGATATCTATATGTTTAATACTTGTCCTAATATCGAGGTATAACCTTGAGGATGAGAAATTTGGACGAGTGAACTTGCGCTCCTCCATTTCACAGTCCAAATCACTTTTGTTACATGTAATCTGCCACTTTTTACCGTTTCGGCCTCTAGTAGGAATGTCAAATCTTTTCTCCCGAGTTCAGTCCGCCAAAGAGAAAATTTTAGTTAGTGGGCTCGGCCGTCTTTGGGCCGGCCCAGAATCTCTCGCAGGCCCGTACAGATAAGAAAAAATCTCTTTCAGCTCTTTGATTGAACAATTGTTGTCTGAATTTTTTTCTCCCTAAATTCTAAAATCAGACACCTTAACCCCTAGACTCCAAAACCGTTTAAATTACCTCCTTGCGAGGGTTAAAAGTGGTATTCAATGTAGTTTTATTTTTCAGTTGAAAGAATATGGTAACTACAAATGGTAATAAGGTTTTTAAATCACAAAAATTATCTGTAAAATTTTACAATTTACGAGAAAATTTTAAAGATGGCTTTGGACATGAAAAATCCAAATAAAATATTTGACTTATGAAAATATCTCTAGAAGCTTTCAAAACTTAGATTTAGATTTAAAAAACGTGAAAGCAACTCTAGAAAAATATGAAAATTTTCATTACATTCCAATTGATGTTTAAATGTGTTTTAAAAACTTTTCACAACCAAATATGAGAAACAACTAGAAAAAAACACAACATACATTTAACGTTGATTTATTCATGCGGTTTCTCATGTTTTTTTATTGTAAAAAGGTTTTTAAAACATCTAGACATTTATTGGAATGTTTTAGGAATTCTCTAGATTTTTCTAGATATGTTTCTTGTTTTAGAACTAAATCTAATTTGTCAAAGCTTTTAGAGATACTTTCATGAATTTTAAATATTTGTTTTGGGTTTGTCGTGTTATAGTCTATCTCTTAGATTTTTTTTCACAATTTTTAGAAGTATAGGGACATTTTTCTTGTTTTTAAAACCTTATTCTGTATTTATGGCATTTTTAAAAACTAAGAAAAATGAAATAAATTAACTTGGAAACCACTTCTAATTGAGGAAGGAACATAGTTTAAATGATTTTGAGAGTCGATGAGGCAAGGCGTCTGGTTCTAGAGCCATTCGAGGTGAAAATACCATTAGTTTAGGCAGATAAATGTGGCCTTTTTTGCATATATTGCATCATCATATATTCATTCATAGGCTTCTTGGATGCTAGACATGGATAAACAAGCGTAGGTTCTGCTGCTTTTTACAGAGGACGTGGTACCTGAGGTATGACGTTACTCACGAAAACGCTAAACTTTGGTCCAGTGGCAGCTTCTAACCCTGGGCATTCGGGTTACCCGAATTTTTTGGGTCAAGTAATTTGGCTAATACAAAACTCGAGTAATAGAAAATGCTACCTGACTTGAGGTCCGAAAAATCACTACCCGTAAATTTGGGTACCCGTAATTTTGGGTTCAGGTATACCCAATATACCCGAGGTCCTTCAATCCACAAGCCGCCACCGCACCTTCTCTCCCCCAAGGTCAACGCGCATCGGCGGCTGGTGAGGGCGGCATCGCAGCACTCGGGACCAGTGGGGACGTGAGGTGGCGGAGTGAGAAAGAGGGCGGCGCGCTGCGCGTTGTGGCTTGAGCGCCTGGCGCAGAGGAGGGTGAGGGAGTAAGGGCGGTGGGGACGTGGGGCGCCTAGGTGAGGTTCGTCGTGGCGCCTGGCTCACGATTCCGCGACTCCACCTCCACGCGTTGCCCCACGCCCCTATGGTAGTTGTGGGCTCGCGCTAGGTTTCTGGGAAACACCGAGACAGGGAGAGGTGAGGACGTGAGGTAGCGAGCCACAGAGCGTGAAGGATGTTGGTATGTTGGCCTATTTAACCCTGGGCAAATTACCCGCTACCCAATACCCCCAAACTACATGTACCCGATCTACCCAATCACAATTTCGGATAGTGATTCTAGATACCCGAAATTAGTTTGGATAAATCGGGTAACACCCTAAAATACCTGAATTTCCTGAACTACCCAATATATTCAGAGCCCCTCGTAAAGCCCACCAACCACTAGCCCACTACATGGCCCAGTTGAGCACCCCGTGAGTCCGTGACCCCATCCAGGCGTCCTCATCTCGCCCAGCACCCCTATGACTCGAGACTCGACTAGACCCCATCCTAGACTCCCAGTCTCCCAGAGCAGAGCATCGAGCACCAGGCCAAACCCTAGCCATGTCACCGCACGACTGCCAGGCTCGAGCCTCGACGTGTGGCCGCCCGCCTCTGTGACCGCCACTCTGCCAGGCAGGCTCGACGCGCGGTCGTGCCCCACCCCGCCCAATGGCCGACTCCGACCCTGGCTGTGCTCGAGTGGTCGAGCCCCCGCATGGCTGAGCTCCCACACTGGCCACACCAGCGCACCACCGTGGCACCGCCCGACTCCGACGACATCCAAATGGCTAGCTCTTGTGCTGAACTATGGTGTGATTTTCTGTTATTTAGAAAGTTGCTGGAATTCTGTATAGATTGCAAAGTTCTGTGAATTTCGGGTAAATCAGAAATACCTGAACCCAAACCCGACTTTGCGGGTATCCGAATTTTTGGATAGTGTTTTTTCGGGGTTAATATTGGGTAACAGTTTTCATTACCCGAATTACCTGACCCAAAAAATCGGGTAACCCAAATGCCCAGGGTTGGGCTCAGTTGCTCGGGCGACTCACTCAATCTTCGGGTAGCTCGGGTACCGGGAGGTATTACCCGAATTACCCAAATTAATATCGGGTAATAGAAATCACTATCCGAAATTTAGGTTGGGTAGTATGGGTTCAGGTACAGGCCCGGGTAGTTTAGGTTTGAGTAATGGGTAGCGGGTAATTTGCCCAGGCTTAGCAGCTTCTATGAAGCTGAAGCCATATTAAAAAAGCGTTTGACCAAAATGACTCTAGTGATAGTTTGTTTATATAGTTTATGCTTGTGAGGAGGAAGAAGAAAAGAAGGAAAGAGGCAACAGAGATGCTAGCATCTGGACGTCCAGCGCCCAAAACGTGTCCATATGCAATTCCCATCAGCCAACTATTAAACAATTCCAGCAATCGCGGGCTGGCGTCGCGGCCCACCAACGGGAGTCCGCTCTTAGGCTACTCATAGTAACAGAATAACGAAGCGGTATCCCTGCCCTGCCCGCGTAACAGAGAAGGGGAGAGCTTGCTCTCACGTCCGCACTGCCATCCCCCGGTGTGCCCCCTCCACCCTCCACCCCCTGGCACGCCCCTCCGCAGTCCGAGAAGGATGCAAGGCAGCAGAAGGCGAGGAGGAGATATTGAGGCGAGGCAGCAAAAGGCGAGGAGAGGGATACAACACCCAATCTACTTTTGAAATATCCAGGTGCAACACTCTTGCAACATACATATAAAGATAGATAAAACACTTAAAACATGCGTCTGAAATACTTGCAAAAACATACGCAACATCCAGATAAAACACTTTCATATGTGTGAACCACATGTAACATCAAATTAAATACTCCTGCAACATACGTCTGAAAAAAGATGAAACATTGGAAACAGACATTTGCAACATACGGTGTACAACCATTGTAACATATGCAACAACCCGATCTATTTTTGTAACATCCATATAAAACACTTATAACATACCTCTGAAACATCTACAACACTTGAAACAGAAGGTTGCAACATGCGCTTTCAAGCGCAACATCTACTTACTGCTTACAAAATAGAGGCTCGCCAACGTGTAGAGTTAACTGAAGGCAGCCAAATCGTCGCCACCATTGACCAGATTGACTATGCCTACGATGAGGCCGACAGGGACCCCTTCATGGCCGTCGGTATCCTGGGCTCCAGGCAGGACACGCAACCCCTGCAGCCGGCGTCGCAGCCCCCACCACCACCGGATCTCTCGCTGCGCAGTAGATCTAGTGGAAGGAGCAGCGAGGCAGAGTGGGGTGGAGCGCGTGGCGCGCAATGCGGGCGAGCGGGTTGGTCAGTCTGGACGGACGGTCGCCCGGGTCTAATCATTATGGAAAAGGCAAAGAAATAGCACCTTGTACTGTTTGTTTGGAAAAAAACCATATTCCAAATTATACATATATAAATTCTTCCTTTGTTTTTTTGAATCAATTCTTCCTTTGTTAATAATACTGTACTAATAGATGTGCACCCGTTCGCTAAGACAAAAATATGCTTCTAAATAACGGCGAGGAGCACGGATGGCAAGTACAGGTACGTATGTACTCCCTTCGTTCCAAAATAAGTAACATTTTTTTTAATTTCTAGACATCTTGTTTGACCGCTCTTCTTATTTAAAATTTTTATATAAATATAATTATTTTATTATGGCTTATTTTATCATTATAGATACTTTAACAATGATTTATTTATTTTATAGTTTTGCAAAAATTTTAAATGAAACGAATGTTCAAACGAGATGCATGTAGAAATAAAAAACATCACTTATTTTGGGATAAAAAGAACATTTATTTTGGGACGAAAAGAGCATTACTTGTTTTGGGACGAAGGAAGCAGGTGGAGAAACCGAGATGGATTATGCAGACGTCCGTGCACGCACCTGGTGGTGGGAGGTGGATCGACCATCTCTCTCACTCGCCTGGCACAGTGGCACTGGCAGTCATGGAGAGCACTCCTATCCTATACATACGGCAATAAGTTCGAGCTTGGGCCAGTTTGGTTCCAAATTTTTTTTTGCAAAAGAACGGTAGATTTCTCGTCACATCGAATCTTTAGACGCATGTATGAAGCATTAAATATAGATAAAAAATAAAACTAATTACACAGTTTAGACGAAATGGACGAGACGAATCTTTTAAGCCTAATTAGACCATGATTGGACACTAATTACCAAATAACAACGAAAGTGCTACAGTTGCATTTTGCCAAAAATTTTGGCAACTAAACAAGGCCTTGATAAGTTTGGCTGATAAAACAGTGGCTCGCGGCAATAAGGGCCTGTTTAGTTCCGAAAAATTTGGCAAAATGGCACTGTAGCGCGTTTCGTTGTTATTTGGCAAATATTGTCCAATCATAGTCTAATTAGGCTTAAAAGATTCGTCTCGGCCATTTCGTCTAAACTGTGTAATTAGTTTTATTTTTTATCTATATTTAATGCTTCATGCATGTGTCCAAAGATTCGATGTGACGGGGAATCTAAAAAATTTTGCAAAATTTTCTGAGAACTGAACTGGGTCTAAGTACTCCGGCGCCCAACCGTACCACCCAATGATCTCTAATTCTTCAGGGTGTACTTAGTTCGCGATTTTTTTTGGGTTTAGTTGCTGTAGCACTTTCGTTTGTATTGATCAATTAGTGTCTAATCATAGACTAATTAGGCTCAAAAGATTCGTCTCGTGGTTTTCTATCAAATTATGTAATTAATTTTTTTCGTCTATATTTAATACTCTATACATATGTCCAAATATTCTATGTGAAATTTTTTGAACTAAACATGCCTCATTCTCCGTGGAGCTGAGGTGCGGCATGCGGCCGTGTGATGGCACAGATGGCACGCTGCACACACGGCCGCCCCACAACCCCAACACGGGTGGATACGGATCCATGCATCACGTGTCAGACAGACAGTCAGGCAGGGGCAGCCGAGTTGGATGCAGGACCCATGATTACGTCTCAGCCCACGCGCCGGCCCGTTAACCAAACTTTCCTGGACCGAATAAGGCCTTGTTTAGTTCTCCCAATTCTCCCCAAATTCTACTATGTAAAAAAAAGATTCTTCATCACATTAAAATATCGGTAAATGCATGGAGTACTAAATGTTGATGAAATTAAAAACTAATTGCACAGTTTTGTTGTACTTTGCGAGACGAACATTTTAAGCCTGGTTAGTCAAAATTTGGATAATTTTTACCAAATACAAACAAAATGCTACAGGAATTCTGATACAATATTTTTCTCTCCAATTCACTGAACTAAAGGAGGCCTAAATTCGAGGAATGAATTCGCGGAGTCCGGGGCAGGCTGCGCTTGTGCTTGCCAACCAAGCTTGTGTGATGCGCGTCCGGCTCCCGCCGCATGGGACTTTGAATTTGAATTCAACTTTTGAAGGAAAAATAAAAACCATACTGCTGGCCTCCCTAAAAAAGGAATAAAAATCGTTTTTTGACTCCGACTCTGATTTCTATAATTTTTTATTTTGTATACGTAGTGTTCTGTCTGTATGTATTGGAGTCTTTATTATTTCTTTATTTTCCTATATCTCTTCATAGTTCTAGACTTCTATCGAACTATAATGTGCCAGTTTTTAGCCTAGTTGTTCTTTTTCCAACATATGGGAAACAAATCATCATCTTCAATCAACCTTAATTTTGAATTTAGTTATTATTTAGTAATTATAATTTATCATGGGACTATTTGGAGACCAAACTTTTAGTTTTTCATAGGTATATACACATGTTTCGAGGGCGTTGTCGATCCAAAACAACAATGCAAACAAGAAAAAACAAAGGAGTCGGTACCTTGCTAGTAATCAATAACTGCAGCTGATCGTCATCCCTTTCCTTAACATTTACTGTAGCTTTGAGTAACATGCATGATACTGTAGCTTGCTGCCTGTCAGGTCTTGTGTTGGTGGGCCGTTTTTAGGTCCGTGCACGTTGGTACTAGTAGATCCGTAGATCCGGGTCCGGGTGTACGCACGCTGAAGCTGTCGGCTGCACCAATTTCCAAGCAGCAGCGGTTCATCAGGGACACACGTCCGTGTGACTGACTGTGCGTGTCGTCTTGCGTTGGCGTGAGGACAACGGGATCGGAGGTCGAGCGTTACCTGCAGCAAGACGCGGCAGATGTTCCGGCATGGCAGCACCGCGGATCAGGCTCGTGTTCAGTTGTTTGCTATATACGGTGAAGTCTTCACTCTTCAGACCAAAGTGGAAAAAAAAAAGGCCAAGCATACCCGGCCTCTGGTCCTACACTACTTCCCCGTCGCTGATCCGTCGATCAGGCTACAATTGCGAGGAGCAATCTCGTCCTCCTCGTCGCATAAACCCACTGTACTTGTCATCTCGGACCGCACTGAATCAAAACTCAGCTGCGGCAAACACGAAATTCAGCCGATTCTCTCCGGTTACAAAAAAAAACATACACATGCATGTGGCAGCAAAACTAGCATTTGATTAAGATAGGCTGCGCATGCAGATGTGTGAGATGTCATGCTCGGCGAACAAAAAAAATTTAAGGAAAGCGGCGGGAGATCCTGGTCGATCGGGTCGTTTTCAGCGACGAATCTAGAAAAAATCATCGCCGGGGTCGGTCTTGAGTCTAGACTTGCCGTAAGCCCGTAACTATAGTTGACAATAATCTAACACCATATATATATAAGTATATATATAAATATATTGCAAAAAGTAACTAGTAAGCTTTCATACATGGATAAATGTAACGATAACATAATTTGAGAAAAAAAAACTATTTACAATAGTGGTTACCTCTTATAGTTTCACCTTGTGAGTACGATCAGTCATATTCTGGAAGCGAACTATGATATCATCATTTGGAATTGCATTAATAAATTCTTGCTCAACGAAACAAATGACACAATCATTTATAAATCCATCGACGATTCGTTTTCACAAGTCCGTCTTCAATATCTTCACTGCTGAAAAAATCCTTTCCACCGACACCGTCGCAATAGGAAGAACTAGCACAAGTTTGAGGAGCCGATATACACACCATTAATTCATCCACATAAATAGTGCATGAGAGATAAAATAGAATGTCTAAATAAGGAATTTTTTCCTTACCTCGACAAAACAATTTGCAATATCTCTTTTGGATGTGTGGAGCCACCATTTGTGCATTCCTCAAAAGCCTTTTGTTTCTGTCATTTTGCTTTTCCAAAAGGTCCACCAACTCTCGGAAATTTCCCTTATTTTTTGACTCTTCTGATTCATCATGACCTCGAAAAGCTAAACCTTAATGCAACAAGAATCGAGTAGCATCAATAGAAGTATTTAGTCTCCTACAATATTCCTCTTTAGTGACATCTTTTCTGCCTGTTCAGAGAATTGGCAATGGATCGATCAGGCTTCATCAAATTGTGACATCTTTTGACTGCCGTGTTATGGAAACTATTAGGTCGGATGCCTACGTGATCCTGCAATCTATCCGATTTGTTAAATCCATCCCAACCATCTTTTGCAAATGCATCATTCCCACCTTGGCCGTCATTGCTATCTCTAAATAAATAGCAATACAAACAGAAACATTTATCCACCTTCTCACTATACTCAAGCCAATCATATTTTTTGAACCATTCAGCCTAAAATTGACGTGGTACACCTGCTATGATTTTCTGAGGATATTTAAAGCCAGATGGTGGCCTAAAAGGACCTCTAATCAAATACTTCCGCCTTATCTCATTTTGTAGTTTTTCGCCAATGTAATCTGAAATTTTTCTTCATTCCGCCGGATCATACGGAAGCTAAAATTTACCTCGCGTCGTGAGATTCACGAAGAACGTTGAACTGTATTGTTGGCGTTTGTTGCATCTGCATCTCTTCTTGAAGTTCCTGCATCAATATTCTCCCTTACATCTCTTGAGGTGCCTCCATCATTATCATTTGTTGGGGTTAATTTTCTTTTCAAAAAACGATCCATCGTGCTTTGATTGCCTATCAAATCATTCAGTGTCAATCAAGGAAGGGGAACGCAAGTATATTCAATCATTCAATCACTAATTTAGTAATGTACTTACGTGCCATGTTTGCTGGAGGGCGGAGACAATCTGCCGGCTGCCGCTATCTGCGAGTACGGGATCACGAGAGCGCGCTGCTACGCTACGCCGATGCGGAAGTTGGATCGGTAGGATTTCGGGAGGGAGATGAATCGTTGCGGCAAGCCGGCGGCTGAATGTAATCGATGTGGGCATATGGCTTGTGGGCTGCTGGGCTGCTGGGAGAATTTAATTGGACTGCTATTGACCTGTTGTGCTGGGCTACTGCCTATTGGCATGTGGATGTGGACTGTTGTGGGCTGAAGACCAACGAGTATCACCGGGGTTAGCACTATTTTTTAACGGCAAGCACGGTGAAAATTTATACATGTACACGTGCTCGTACAAAGTCGTCGGGGTCAGCTGACCCCGATAGGACCACGTAGGTTCGCCCCTTCATGTGGCGGCAACGGTGAATAATTAATTATAACCTTAATCTATATCTATATCTCTTATAAAGATAAACCCCACTAGCAATTTATCTTGCCATGCAAAGTGTCCACATCGACATCCACTAACACATCCAACTAACACATACCATTATGTCTTCAGTCAAGCTATTCACATTAACAAACCACATCGTTTACTAACATATATTTAGTTGTCAACATCAGAATATTAAAAATCATCCACTAATATGTATTATGATATTTATTCAATCATATTAATAAATATAAGTAGTATATAATTTTACCAGTCATTTCTGCAGCAACGCACGAGGCGTTCTTCTAGTTACGCATCATTGACCAACATATCCAGAGGAGAGGAACATACACATGGTGCTTGCATTGGATGGTTATTATTGTGAAGCGCCATTTATATAGTTTACCAAATTGTGGTGTCTGACCCCATTGTTCCGTAGCCAAACTGACCAAATATATATATACGACCTTAATGCCAGTCATTGCCGAGACAGGAAACAAATGCTTACTTCCTCCCGTCATGAGTAACGTGCCTAACAATTGCATGGTCTACCTTCAAAGCACAACTTTTTATGGTTTTATTGGTAATCTTTTGTTGCAACATACTCTCTCCGTTCCAAAATAAGTATACCTCTTGCTTACTGAGAAGTTAAACTTTTTTAAGTTTGAACAAATATATACAAAAAAAACACTAATATTGGTTGTGGACAATAATTTTAGACTTTGCTATTTATCTGTTGACAGATTTTTTATATTAAATCTGTCAAATTTCTATACATGGGACTGTGCTTTAAGATTTGTGCTACAACTTTCTACTGGGTCGCATTTATAAAAAAATCTGACAGATTTGATTATATAAAATGTACCGACAGATAACTAACAAACTTATTTAGAGATAAGTTTTAATGCTATCTTTTATATATGTATTCAAATTTAAAAAAACCTGACTCCTCGAGATACGAGATGGAAAGAGTACTTCCTCTATCCCTAAATATTTATCATTTGCGCTTTCCGAGAAATAACTTTGACTAAATATGTATTAAAAATATTAATATTCATAGTACATAATTAGTATCATTGGAAAGATATTTGAATCTAGTTTTTTAATAAATTTATTTGGAGATACAAATGTTGCACGTATTTTCTAAAAATCGAGTCAAACTTGTGGTACGCACACCAATGGCGACAGATATAAAGGGATGGAGGGAGTAGTTATCAAACGTATAATCTGCACCCGGGGTGGTGGATGTCACAGAATCTCCTAATTATGATGGCTCACATGTACCTGTCATTGTAATAATGACCTCTGACAGTCATACTTATGTTCCTCATAACTTTAAAGGTCTGCTTTCCTCCGAACAGGATTCAATTACAGGAGTATTGCAATATTACAACAGTTTATTCAAAATATCATCAGAGTAAAGTAGCGAAAGTCTTACATAACTTAAGTTTACAAAACATAGTTTTCAAACCTCAAACCATACGTAGCATTATTATAAACCAGTAGTAGTGAAGTATCAGTAGTAACTTTATTACAACACCCAAACGAGGTGCCTTGCCCAAAGGCCACACAGCCTATTCGTTGTCACTTTCTTCAACGACAACGGTCATGCAGTAAGGCTCAAAGTAGACTTGCTCATGAACCGCACCTGCAACAAGGGTTTAACAAACCCTGAGTACGGAGAGTACTCAACAAGACTTACCCGACTAAGAAAAGACTCCAAGGACATGCTAGCTTTAGGGAATCAAGGTACGGGTATTCAAGAATCAAAATTATTTTACAGAAAAGCTTACTAAAGTAAGTCCTTACTTTCAACATTTTATTTTTATCATTGATGGTTCATTAACCAATTCTAAGTGATCCTAATCTAGATCAAAGTAATTCTCATCAAGATTATTTCCTTCTTCTTTCTTTCAACATTTCCATTTCTTAACTACGATGCAGGTCAGGCGATCGAGTCTCCATAACCGAGGAGCAGCGACGATTCGAACTGATTATACCTAGCTGCGGATCTCTAACCTCACGACATATGTAGAATCGAATCTTACATATGTCAACCCTCATTTAGATCTCCCAAGACCATAACGTGTCCATCGCCACCTGAGGAGTACAATACCTCTCGAACCCGGCCTAATTCTAGCCCCGAGGGTACACGTTACTTCCCCAATCTCTTCACTCCCAATGCGAGGTTAGACGTTCTCGTAATGGAGTCACTAATATCTTGGGCTTACCCAAGGCATGAGGCTAGTTGCAAAGTCTCGAAACACAAGCGGGCCTACAACGAACGGTCCTTAACTGACAAGGCGAAAACACTACATTGAGACTCATTTCTCAATGTAAGTTAGCAGTGGTCAAACCATCCGCCCGATCTTCAAGTTCATTCTTATATTTCATTATTCATCAAGTATGCCATCATGATCATATAAACATTTCATTTAAAAACCTAACTCATTAAGCATAGCGAAGCATACTACGTATTTTCAAATAAACAGGTACCAAGGGTGATATCACAATAATCAAGGATAATAATGCAGTAATTGGGTTATCACTCAACTCCTAATTACTTAATGCAGTAAACCATAGTACCAGTGATAACAATTTGTAAAATTCAAGGAAGGTTTAAATGCACCGGGGCTTGCTGTAACAGAACCGTCTAAATTATAAGAGCACAAGTACAAAAACAATCACCGAAATGATCAAATTCTCGCACTTGAGCCCATATAATTCCGGTAGTCCAATGAAATCACGAGGGATTTCAAACCAACCAACATACAAGCCAAGATCGTAGTGATTCAACATAACAAGTCACATGTTACAATCATTTCACAAGTAATTCAATATACATCGGAGTTCAACAAAGTTATTACAACTTGAGTTCAAAAGTAGCGGAAGCAAAGTAATTTGAAACTAACAACACCCTTATTTCAAATACATGCCAGTACCACGGTCGACTTCCAACCAAAAGCATTAGAGATAAGGTAATCAAGAAGGATCATGTCCGTGATCGCACTCCGCCTCTACGGCAGGAGCCAACCAACTCTTGCAGTCGCCATGATACATCATAACCTGCAACAAGTGGGGATAAAACCCTGAGTACGACAAAGTACTCAGCTAGACTTACCCGTTAGAAACCAGAAATAAGGTGACACCAAGGATCATGCAAGGCTGATATAAAGTGGGGCTAGCTTGACAACATTTTGCATAAAAGCTTAATATAGATGATCAATCATTAATGCTTAAGCATCAAGTTAGTTATCATTAACCTATCATCTATATTAGAACCTGTACTAGAGCACTCACTTTATTAGGAGCAAACAATATTAACCATAGCAGGTATAAATTGAGGCAACCTTTCCATCGTGATCCAATTAACCATCCGTTCAATTTAATTGAATCTACGTTGCCGCTGCTCAAGTCAAGTGCTCACTAACCGGGAGCGACGGCGATTCGAATCGAATTCCTATCCAGCTGGAGGGGTATTTCTAACACTCACCGTGCAGACCCCTGCCAGGGTCGCACAGGCCACCTTTTCATATGATTCAGGAATCGCGGGTCCGAATGATGTCGCGACCCCAAGGGCGACACTCTGCCAGGTGATAGGGACTCTAACCCCCCCTTGGTCTCACGCCAATGTCCCCAAGCACATCCTTTCTCTCCTCCAAGAAGTAACCTACCATTCGATTCCCGGCCTGAACCATATTACTCGGCTTCGCGGTCGGAACGACTTATCCGGCCAACTAAGTGTTAGACTGCGTTCAACATGACTCAAGGACGTACAGCGAATCGGTCCTTAAACGACTCAGACGGGGATAGATCCACACCCAAGACCTCCATGCCTTGTTGCTTCACTATCGTCATCCCGCCCGGTCTCATTTCATTTTATTAACACATGGTTCCATTCCACGATAGCAATATAGCCAACCGTGCCATATATGAATATCCCTATATCTCGCAGGTGACAGGAAATCACCTGACTTCTACCGCTTAAAGCAGGGCTAAGCATCTACTCGATCCTAGTCTATGTAGGATTCAAGGATTCATATATCTGGACAAGGAATGATATAATGCAGCAAGAGTTTCCAACCAACTCCTATCACTTAATGCAACAATACTTATAACATATATAGAATTAATTGCTTTGAAGATAGGAGGCTTATAATGCTCCGGGGCTTGCCTGGGATCCGACTCAAGTTAGAGTATGTCAGATGAGTTCGCTTGGCGAGCATCCTCTCATCTAGCACTTGCCCGATCCTTCTATCTTCGGGATGGATCCACCAACTCCATCTTCGGGTTTGGCTCCACCTTAGGTCCTTCACGTGCTTCAGCTAACATACCTAAATGAGGTGCAACAATGCATATGTATGAATGCATAGAAGTGCAATAAACAAAGAAATCAAACAAGCATACCAAAGTTCTCATAAACACCTAGAGCTAATTAACTTAATCCACAATAGGGCATAACATAGAAGATTGCAAATACATCAATCAAGACACAAGTCTTATAAGATCTTAGGGTACCAAACCAAGTACCAACAAATATAGGTGTCACACTTCAATACACAAGCATGGCAAAGTTAATCAAAGAACTAGAACTAGAAATTGCTACCTTCTGGACATCAGACCAACAGCTGAGTAATTTAATCATAACTGGAGATCTACAACTCTAAATGACTTGCAAGAAGACATTATGGAAAGCTTATGAAATTCTCTATATTTCATTTAATATCATCTAAACCTGATTCTAACATTTACTAGGTCGAAATACAGAAGGTACAGAATATGTCCTGGAAGGACATAGAGCAACATAAATCTGAACCCAACTTAGAACAGCTGTAGTTTCTAAACCATATGGCCAAATGCCACCAAATTTTAACAGCAGCTAGATACATGAATTATCTACAACTTTTGTATAAATAAGTTTCACAACAAAGCACATTATCATTAAGAAATTTGCCAAGTTTCCAGATCTGTCTAGAAATCTCATTTGCAAGAAATAATTATTAACTTATGTTGCAAACATATAATTGGACAAAACTAACTTTACCAACATGTCACACATGACTAATGAACACCAGAAAACATAGTGTCCATTCCTAAATAATTTCTTTTAATGCATTTTCTTAATTTATTTAGATAATTAGGTGGAATTATGAACACATAACAAAAGTGCATAATAAATTCTACCAAAATTACAGAGGCCTACACATGCTCTCAAAAGTCTACTGTCCAAATTTCAAACCATTTGGACAAGCATATCAACCTCTAAGAAAAAGACAAATAGCTATTGCAATAAATCATGTGAAAGCAAGTTAAACCTAAAACTCAATATTTTCTATGAACACAGGGCCATAGTATGAATCAACATGATAGAGCAACATCATACTAAGGTAATGGAACAACATTTTCCATTTTATCATTTATATATTATATATAAGCTATTTATCAAGCCCTAAACAAGTTAAATCAATAACTAGATCATCCAATAAGTAGTGACCAAGAATTTTATACCACAGTACATACATATCATGACAAGACTACCATAACAATTTCACATCAATCGGAACATCATAACTCAAGATATAAAATGACAAGCAATTTAATATAGATTTCCTTATTTATCAAGGTCCAATCAAAACCTTAAGAAAACAGTAAACAACTAGGGTATTTAATATTTTTCCTAGCAAGTACATGTCATCACAAAATTAACAAAACAAGAATCACTATTTTTGGATGTCTAAAACTCCAGATCTTGCTCTGGTTAGGTTTAAGGGCATTTCTAGAGCATTTTTAAAACTTAAATAAAGATATCAGAAAACATCTACAAACATGTAACCTTTTATGACTCTATTACATAGATCTCTTCTCAAGGTTTCCAAAAAGTCCACTTTTACTATTTTTGGAAATACCTAGCACGAGATATGATTTTTGGAAGATTTACAATTTCTCTGAAATTCAAAAACGAAATTAATTACCTAACCCTAGATCTGCTAGGTGTACCTGGCTATGCACCCAAAGCAATCCTTGTTCAACCGACGTGTGGGACCCGTCGCCCAACTAGGCCCGCTTGTCATACCCACATAGGGTGAGACAGAGAGAGGCAACGGCCTTCATTTCCCCCCCGGCACCGGAAACAGGGGAGTCGGAGGAGCACCGCCGGCGGAGCCAAATTCCGGCCAGGGAGAAGCCAACGGCGGTGAGAAATGGCTGCGCGTCCATCCTAGTGCCCGAGCACCCTGGCTGCTGGTCATGGATGACCGAGAGATGGACCAAGGCCTGCTGTCCATGGCAACTGGCGGCAGCGCGCGAGCAGCTCTGGTGGCGGCCGTCCACAGCGGCGGAAGAGGTCGGGAAAAGGGCGCTTCGAGGGCGGCGTGTGGCAGTGGAGGTGCGGCGGTATTCGACCGGGACAGGGAAGGTGTGGAGGAGCTGGTCGGGCGGCGGCCATGGAGCTCTGCTTGGCTGGCGATGGCGTCATGGCAATGGTGTGCTCCGGTGGCCGCGCTCTACTGCGGCGAGGAGAGGCCGGAGATGGTGCAGTGGTGCAGTAGGGAGAGGCGGAGGTGGTGCTGTGCCTCACTTGGCCCGTGACCGATGCAGCAGTGAGAACGGGCGGCGTGGACACGAGCGCATGAGCTCGCTCATGGCGGACGCGCTCGCACGGTGCCGCCGTGAAGGAGAGCGAGTGGGGATGTGGAGAGTGAGCCAAAGGAGTGGAGGAGCGTCTGCAGCAGCTTGACACGGCGTTCGAAGGGTAGGGACACACGGCATCACAGTGGAGCGTGACCTCGCGCATGGCGGCCACGTCCCGGACGCGCGGCGCCCATTGAGGCATTCTATCGAACATGTGGTGGGTGACGGGGTGGTCAAAGTGGGACACATTTTTGGGCCATATACGGGCCGAGTTGGATCTTGGGCCCAAAAGCAAAGTTGTAGCCCATGTTACGCTCTACAACTTTCGTTTAAAGCACAAGGTCATTAGTGTCCTAGATTAGGATATAATTAGCTCCAAAGATTGATGTGTCAGTGTTATGACAGTGATTGACAAATTCAAGAATTGATGGCCAAAAATGAAATGCAACTTATCCCATCTTCTTGTATGATCTTCCCTCTCATGTGAGCTCCAACTTTTACATTTGGGTCTACTCAAGTTACTTAACAAATTTCAGAGAACGCGGAATGCCAATGTCGAAGACACTGAAATCGAGGCTTTAAATGTCTAAGTGCTGAATTCAGCCCCATTTCTAATTTGTGGGCCCTTTTTGAGCATGTTCCACCCATTTTCATGACTTGACTCTTAAACAAAGTTTGTTCCTTATAAAATTCTCTACAACTTTGTTAAAGGGTGCACAGTCATGCAAAGCTTCTAGGTCCCACTTTTGAAATGGTCAAACAAAAGGGTTCTAGGGTCCATACACGGTCAACCATCACTTAGAAACACATTTAGGCAAAATGATCAATATGAACATTGTTCCATTAAGTGTCCTAAGTGTAGTTAAGGTGTTGTAGAGGCCAAACATACACACCATGCATAGGTTGCACAAAAGTGTAGGCCTCACATGCCTTGAAACATAGAATTCAGTGAAATGCTATAGTTGTTTCATGTGGTCGTTTCAAGATACATGCTACCCATGTTTCCCTAGGTTGTTCCACATGTTGCAAAGGTTTGTTGCCTAAGCACTAGTTCACATGTTTCCTTGTTTCATATGCATGTTTCAGTTATAATCCAAACAAGCATATAACTTATCATTTCATGTGACTTTTTGATTCCCAACTTCATGAAAATTTTCCAGGGATCAATATAGATAGTTATTGATGTGAGACATGTGAAGATACTTTGATAGCAACACCCAAGCATATATCTTAACATGGCCTATATGCAAAGAAGGGTGCAGCATCCAAGTTTAGATTAGGGTTTATTTCCATAGGTTTGACTTTGGCATCGTTATCTCCACTAATTTATCATGTTTGAGCTTAAACCCACTGCCTAATTGGTGATAAACACCTGGGGTGTTACACTTGCCTTGCTCAAACGAGATGACTGGTTTGGGCTCAACAACTCCGACTTCCTCGAAAGCGGGAACTATACGAAAGTATAACATGCTTCAACATGATGCGATGGTAAACATGATGCTTGATGATGACATGCCAAGATTAATGATTTGAGTATAACTTTCCTTTGCGATACAGTTGCAAATAACAAAACCTATTAACTAATAGTACTTCAACAAGTAACGTTATTATTTCTTAACGAACATGTTAATCATGAGCTCAACCAAGTAATTAAAGTGCCATGGATCATCAAGGATTAACGACCCAAGGTCATCACTCAATCAAAAAGATCACACAACACTTAAAGTTACCAATTTAACATTTATTTAAACACTTTAACAATAAAGGCATAAATTAAGAATAAATTAAACTTTCTATAATTGAGCTCAAACTTTTTATATAGGTTAATCATGGCCTAAAACAGTGTCAAAACAAATTTCATGATTTTTGGATTAATATTTTAATTACTAAAATTCCTGGAAGTTGTATTTAATATTTAATTAAGCTAATTTAATAACTTATAAAAAGTAATCAAAATCAGCATTTAACATTTTTCCTAGATAATTTACACTTTAAAAAGCTTACACAAAAAGTTTCACTATTTTTGGAGCTCTATAAAAATTCTGTTGAAATAAACAAAAACTAACACTATTTTACATTTTTGAAAAAGAAAAACAAAAACGGCAGCTCGGGCCACTTCTCCTCTCCTTTTCTGGCTCGGCCCAACAACGCGTGCGGCCCGCTCGCGCGCTCACCCGCTCGTGGCCCAGCAACGCACGCGGCTGAAAGGTCCAAATAGGCTAGAGGGGGGGTGAATAGCCTAATTAAAACTTCTACAATAATTACTTAACCATAAATGTTTGTACAAAAGGTGGCGAAGCAAAATGTACTAGCTCTAACTAATTAAGCAAGCCACCTACACAAGTCTAGTACAAGGCTATCCACTAACCAAAACAACAACTACAAGCTAGATATAAGGAGTAACGCGAGAAAAGAGCTTCGAGTGATTATACCGCCATGTAGAGACAAGAAAAACCAATCAATCAATCACACCAGAAAAATTCTCGGGAAGAGAACGACACAAGAATTTATCCCGAGGTTTACTTGCTTCCCGGTAAGCTACTCCCCGTTATGGCGATACACCCACATGTCGATTCGCAAGCTAATCGACTATCAAGAGTCGAGCCCTCGGCGGACGCCGTACAACCGCACACAAGATGGGGATCCTCCAAGCCACAAGCTTTACTAGAGTATCCAATTCATGAACTCCTACGGAGAAGGATCAAGAACCCCTTATAACACTTAGTGAGGGCTCCAACAATCTCCAATTGCGAGCTTAATCACCTCCGCTGCTCCAGGCCGTCTACCGTGTCGAGAAACACGGAAGAGTAACAAGAAATCTGCAGCAACTCGAAGATCAAGTGCCTCTAGAATGCAACTCTCAAGTAATGCAGTTGAATCTCACTCAATCTCACTCAAGATATGCAACCAAGCAAAGAGATGAGTTGAGAGGTTGTTCTCTAGCTCAAAGGATGTATCAATATCTCAAAATGTGCAAGAGTTGCCCCAAACACTGGCCAACTTCTATTTATAGTGAAGGGGTACGCAGCTAGCCGTTACCGGACGACGTGGTGAAAAACGTGATGACCGGACGCACCGGTTAGGGTGATTGGACGCATCCGGTCACTACAGGACAAACAGTAACAACGCGCGTCAGAGAGAGCCGTTGCCATGACCGGACGCGCTTCACGGTTTGACTAGACGCGCTGCACCCGACGTCCGGTCGGAGTCTAGAGAGCTCCCACCACGACCGGACGCGTCCGATCGCATGTGACCGGACGCGCCGCGCGTCCGATCAGCCCCTCGCCACGCTCTGCTCCTCTGGGTGCCCGACCGGATGCTCCAGTTCCGTGAGGGACCGGAAACGCTGGTTGCGCGGCTTTCCTCTGCGCCCAGGTGAACTGACCGGGCACGCTGGTCAGGCCAGACCAGCGTCCGGTCACAAACCCTAGGCGCGCTGCGCCTTAACCCTCGACTTGAGCTGACCGGACGCGCAGGTCCACCCTAGAACACGTCTGGTCCAGCGTCCAATCACTGTTTTTCAGTGAGAAACACACCGGACTTACGCCTCCATTTCTCCGCCTCTGGCGCAGTAGAAAATAGGCATTTCACTTCCCCAAAAAGCGTCGAATCCCTCTCTACCGCTCAAACTCTACCGCCTTCGCAAATGTGCTAACACCACCAAGTGTACACCACCATGTGCATGTGTGTTAGCATTTTATAAATATTTTTTAAGGCGTTATGTTAGCTCTCTACTAGATCCTAATGCATATGCTCAAGACATTGATCTAGTGGCACTTGATTCCCGAGCTAACCGTGATTGCCCCTCTTGATAGTCGGCTATGTATCCTAAACCCGGTCAATCACTTCTCTATTCATCTTAGACCGGCAAAAGAAAAATCCTATGGTTATACCTTTGCCTTGCGCTCTTAGATCCTTCTCCTCCACTTGAACAACATGTCCATCTCCTCATGCTTGATCACCATGATCATCATTTTATGTGCATCTCCACCTCTTGTGATCTTGTGACCATCACTTTATGCCACATACACCTTCATCACGGTGTTGCTTATGCCTAACTCATTGAACTTGATACAATAGCATTAGCAACTTGATGTCATTAATTACCTAAACCAAACTTGGGCTTTCAGCGGCCCGGCCCAGCTCCTCTTCTCCCCCTTCTTCCTTTTCCCCGTGTCCCGACCAAGCTACCCCGAGCAACATGACCTACACAACATACCGCACCACTCTGGACACATCACCCGCCCGCAGACGCTACGAAGGGAGCCCTACCTGACCATGGTGACACGACGGCAGCGGCGCACGGTGCTCCGGTGATACGAGCCGGTAATGATCAAATTGAGTGCATGGGGATCATCAGTGGCTCACCATGAGTGTAGCCGTGCAGCTGGTAGACATAGAGAAGCGGTGAAGGTGGCTGGCCATGTGAGGCAGCACGGTGGCTACGGCTATGGCGGCTGCTTGCTCCGGTGATACTCCGATGTCCCAGTGTATCTCCCCGTGCGCTAGAGAAAGTAGCGAGCACATGAGCAAGCAAGAACAATCACAATGCAGAAATGCTAGATCAAAAGCATTAACATGACTGTACAGGGCTGCCCACGGTGGTGGAGCTCACTTCGGTCGGCGGTGGACCGAGGTTGAAGACGACGGCGCACACGCTATCCCGAGCGGTAGCAGTTACACTAAGAGGCGCAAATGCTTAGTGAGGCGATGACGGCGCTGATGACGAGATGGAGAGGGCTAAGGTGGAGCAAGGAGGACAAATTTGGCCAACAAAGCTGTGACGGTGGCGGGCGAGAAATGATAAGAAGAACGTCGGTGGCGGCGCTGACTGGCTTTATAGAGGCCGAGAAGCTAGAGATGACGTAGGAAAACGCGAGAAGCTCAAGGTGATCGTCGTGGCGCACTGGAAGACCGTGGAACTGGCCAGCTCGGCGTCGATGGCTCACCGGTGCCCATGTCGCTCGCTGCCCTGCTCTCATTCGCCAAAACACTGTAGCACCCCCAAACTACAAAACCCTAAACTGTTATTCCAAAATTACTCCCAAAATCATGTAGTGACTTGAAAAATTCCCAAAATATGAAATCTTCAGAATTTCAAGCTCTACAAGTTTCATGTTGAAATCTTTTTCAAATTCAAACTGGATTTTGAAATTTGGATTGGAAATCAAAAGGGGACACTTTTCTAGAATTTGGTAATTTAGAAATTACTTTGAATTTTATATTGAAACTTCAAAAACTCCAAACACTAAAGTTGCACAACTAGCCAAGACCTACAACTTTGCTATTCAAACCATTTTCAAATTCTTCCTCCATTTTGAATTTTGGGTTTGGGGATGAAAAGGGGTCAATTTGAAATTTGCTTCTTTTCAAAATTGCTCCACATTTTACACTAAAACTTTGAAAACTCAAAACACCAAACTTGTAGCCCTTGAAAAGATCTACAAACTTGGTTTTAAACTTTTTCCCAAATTTTTCTTAGATTTTGAATTATTTAAAAAGGGCTAAAACCAGGATTTTTAATTTAGGGTTTTCGGAAGAATTTCAAATTGAAACTTGTTGCTATTTTAATTGGTATTTATTTAGTGATCACACCATCATCCAAGGGCATCATTGAGTCAAGCATCACATGTTTGACCAAATGCCACTCTTTGTTGACCAATTTGACTTTTGAAAATCTTTTAATAATTACCCAAATTTGAATTCAAATTCGAATCGAAAAACTCGCAACAAGTTTTGGATTCCAAATTCAAACTCAAACTTGAAGCTCCATTTTATGAGTTGGACTTGAGTTCATACCCTACACTTGGCACTAGTGTATAATACAGTCATACACCTCAAATTATGCAGGGCATAAACTAAATATTTGCGGTGACATTCGAAATTAGGGTTTTCGATTCGAGCCACGCAACTCAGAAGCACATCCAACCTAAGAATGTAAACTTGTTTTAGTTAATGCATATCGTAGTTGACCTAATCATGGATACTTTGCGGTACAATATGATGACATGATAAGTTATTTAGTCACTATAACACTAGAGGTGTTACAGTGGAGGTAGAGGCTGTGATGGTATGGCTGCTCTAGCCATGTGTGGCTTCACATGGGCTGATTCAAAGGCACTATTGGGATGGCTGCAAGAGAGGTTGGCGAGCTTGGTGGCAGCGAGTCCTCTTGCTCGAGTGGCGGGCACCCTGTGCAGGCAACATGGCTTCTATTTTTCCTGGCGCAAAGTCTATTTATGGCATCTATTTATGGATCTTCCGTCTCATTGGTTGAGTCCATCTCTTTGATGGGCAGATCTGAATGCAGCGGTGATATTGTCGAGGCGCGGCGCGACCCAACTGTGCAGGCAACGATTTGTTTTCCCAAGGTTCATGGTCACGTTGCAGGTGGGTCGGTTCGCGGCTGTCCGCCTAGTGTCCGCACCCGCCGCGAGAGTTCTTGTGGGTTTTGCGGCGTACCCGCATGAAACCGCTAGCATTTTGCGGCTTTTGCGGGAACCCGCATGCTGTCCGCAAACCTTGTACCCCTCGGCAAATCAGATTCGTCAGAATTGACAAGAAATAAATAGCAAAACACAATATCCGATTGAATCATATGTCTGACAGAGATGACGGCTCGACGTATTTCCAAGTTCCTGAACATTGTCAAGTAGATTGCCTCACCGTGATCTGGAGCAGCTCTTTCGAGCGACACGAGATCGCAAATTCGCAAGTTGTGGGCATGCAGCCATGGAACAAAAGCAATATAATACACCTTGGTGACGGTGGTGGCATCCCCGGTGATCAACAAGTGGCAGCGTCAGGACGGGACCGTGGATGCGAAGCCCAGCGTCAACAGGAAGCAGAAGTACGGATGTGGCTTGATGTTGTGTCCTATGGGCATGGACGGCGGCAGGTCGGTTCTGTTGTGGCCGATGCCGCGGCCCGCGTGGAAGGCTGGACGTGTGGTGGGGCACGGGGATCCACCGGGTGACGCTGCCTCGTGGCGGCGCAGGTAGCCATTGATGCCGGCGTCGTGATCGGCGTGTCAATGCCGATGGCAAGACAGATTTCTTCGTGGCTCACGCACAGTGCCGCGCCGCCGCGACGCCACCGAGAAACCCAGCGCTACTCCGGCCTTCATTGCATGCGACGCCAACACGTCGGCCCGCCTCGACCCTCAACGCCTGCGCCCTCCGTCGGCCGGCGCGGCACGTACGACTGTCTCACTCGCCGCGGCGCGCCCGCGCAACACCTCCGCCCCGCTTCCGGCCCTCTCCCTCATGGGGCGTCGCTTGCGGTATCTGGCGGACCGAGGTGGACTCCAGTGGGCTTGGCAGTCAGACCCGCAAAAATATTGCAGCTAGTCCGCGAGAGCCACAAAGTTGATTTTGCAGGGCGAGCGTTGCGGGTTGCGGTAATTACCCGCCCCGCCTGCAAGCTGAGTTCATGGTGGAGCGAGTTGGCAATCGTAGGCGAGGCCGTGCACGGAGGCTAACTGCAGTTGTCCAGCTGGTCTCATGTAAGGGGCAGCACGCGGTGGTGTTCACAATTCGATGCCGAGCCTGATGAGTGTTGATGTTGTAGCAACCCAGCTAAGAGAGTGGGCGTCAATGGAAACATGAGGCGGCCTTGACGAGGGTATCCTTAGGATTGGAAAGCTTCCGTGTGGCAGTTGCTAGGCGACGACAAAGCGGCACCATGCGCTAGAGGTTCCTACAAAGTTAGTTAGGGGTCGGTGCAGCACAAGGTGGGCTAACAAAAGTGCACCGTTGCTTTGGTTTGTGTAGAGACCTTCAGATTGACTGATGGAAGCATCTATTCTGATGTATTGTTTTTTGGGCAAGGTTGCTGGGTTGATTGTCTTCATGGCTTGCACCAGATTTTGGTGGCTATCCTTGCATGGTAGTGGTTAGTGTGGTGTAGGACAACATTGGTAGGCGACACAAGCAGAAATGATGCCGCGATATATCTACATAACTTGCAGTGGCCTGTCTTGCACAGCCGTGACTTGGTCAGTGTGGGACATCGCCTTTACACAAGCAGTGATGATGGTGCGTCGAAATGGTATTTTATCATCTGTGTGGTGGTTTTGTAATGCATCTTTGTTGTTAGAGCTATGTTGGTGTCTCGATCCAAACTCTTGGCGCAATTGTTGTTTTTAATTGTTAGCTCTTAGTTGTTTTTGTTGTTGAAGTCACGTCTCTAATGCTATTATTTCACTCGATTTGGGTTCATTTTTTTAGCTGAAAAGACAAGATGAAAAGTACTGTTCGCTGATTTACTGTGAGAGAAAAACATTATTCCCTCGTTAAAAAAGTACGGCTGAAAAAACAAGCGAACAGGGTAAAAAAGAAGATAATATAAACTTTTGATTTCCAAAATGCTGGTTGTATTGCACTTTTCAACTACCACTTATACGCAGGGGCGGAGACGGGGGCAGGGGCCTGGCCCCCCTAACATTGCATAGTTTTCATTACTATTTTTAGTTATGTCTCACTAATCACTAGAGATTATAAATAAACAAGATATACTAACTAATTTTAGATTGCTTTTCTCAAATATATCTCTTGATTATCTTATGTTAAGTGGCTAAATAAAATACATATATGACATGAATTATTGATATAAGAAGAATGTCTTTTCAATTCTTATCTTAAAAATTTAGATATTTACTTCCTTCGTCCTATAATATAGTGTATTCCAAAAAAAATTAAGGCAACTTAAGGGAATCTTTAAATGACGCAAACTCATAGATTAAGCTTAATAAAGATCCTCAATTATGCCAAATCTAAGCATACACCATGTCGAATGCATTATTTCAGTACAAATTTTAAAGTCAAAATATGACGGAGGGAGTAGCATTTTTTTTAAGATAAAGAGATTAAAGGTAATTTATTGCAGATTTTTAAGCCAACATCAAATTCCGCAATTTTTTAAGCCGACATCAAGATCTCCTGTGGGTACTATATAATTTTTGTCGACACTTTGTGTACGTCCGGCCCCCCTATATCTGAATACTGGCTCCGCCCCTGCTTATACGATGGCAGTAAATTAAACGGTGTGACACAAACCATTACGTACACAGTTTGACAGTAACACAGATTCAATGTATTGTTTACTTTGGGCGATCAAGTTGACAAACCAGAGAGATAATATCCCAGTTCTCCTTTTATTATCAGAGGGGCCGGGCAATCCCAGTTGCATTTTTTTTTCTACCACCATTTCTTCATATGCTTACACCAGCAAGCCGCATTCTGTGTCTCTGTGCTCTCGTCACTCACAAGACAACCTCTTTTGATTATGCCCACTAATGTTGCCGTGTCACATGCTCGTTGGTCGACGGCAAAAGTCAGCTACGGATCGCAGAGAGGAGAGAGATCAGAGATCGGAGATGAGCAGCAAGCAAGTAGACAGCCTTCTTCTCCCATGTCTGCCAGTCCCTGCACTGCAAACTGCTGATCCATGGATATATAAAAATCACTTGCTATAGTCGCCACGCACCTTCTCATTCTCAACTCTCAAGCGCCACCTACTTCTTCACTGCTTCCCTCCTTGCAGCCTCTCTCTCTCTCTCTCTCTCTCTCTCTCTCTCTCTCTGGCAAGCAGAGCAGGGTGTCAGTCACTGCGCAGTGCATGTTCGCCATGGCAAGCGCCGGCGGCAAGGAGGAGCCTGGACTGTTGGTGAAGCAGGGGAGCAAGCTCCACGCCAAGATGCTCTCCAAGGAGGCGGCGGCGCAGCTGGCGGTGCCGTCGTTCCGGGTGTACTACCCCGTGGCGTCGGCGGGCGCGGTGCCGTTCCTGTGGGAGTCGCAGCCGGGCACGCCCAAGAACGACTCGCCCTCCGCGGCCGCGCTCCCGCCGCTCACCCCGCCGCCGTCCTACTACTCCTCCGCGGGCAGGGGCGGCGCCGGCGGCCGCTCCAGCAGGACCCGCCGGCCCGGCGGCGGCCTCCTCGGCGCCATCCTCCCCAGGATCACCCTGCTCCGGAGGCCCGGCAGCGGCGGCAGCCGGATGACGCCCGCGGCGTGCTCGTCCTGGTCCTCCTCCTCCTGGTCGTCCTCGAGCTCCAACACGTCGGCAACCATGTCGCCCGTGTTCACCGTGCAGGGGGCTTCCCGCGGCCACCACAGGCGCGCGTTCTCGGCCGGCGCCGGCGGCGTCGACGACGACGAGGGGGAAGCCACGCCGCGGTGCTTCTGGACGGAGCGCGAGTGCTGCGAGAAGCGGGTGCTGAAGGGGTGCGGCGTCGCGGTGGCCGTCAGGAACGCGCTTGCCACGGTCGTCGGCGGCAAGCCCGGCCGGCGAGCTACCACTACCAGTACCAGCGCCGCAGCATAGAGAGGCTTTTTGATTGATATGAATATGCATAAAGCTCAAGGTGTGCTTTGCATTTTGCCGCAGCATGTGTAATGTAATCTATGTGATTTGTAGTAAAACTTGACGTGCAATGCCAAAAATTAATCGTGCATGATATACATGAAACATATATATAACAGTAAGCAAGGTTTTGGGATTCGTTTTGGAAAAAAATTCGGTCCCAACCGAATTGGACGAATTTCAGGAAAATTCGGATGAATTTTGGACTCAATTCGGTGAATTTTCGGAATATAAAGCATAAAATTCGTTTCAGACCTCACCGAAATGGACGAATTTCGCCGAAATTCGGACTAATTCGGTCGATCCCAGAACCTTGACAGTAAATATTTCGTGTATGTATGTTACCGTGTATATATACGGTCCTGTGTACTCTCTGGTCCTGCAAATATTTGCGCTTGTCCCAAAGTTGTTGAGTGTATTCACCACAGAAACGCTGGTGATCAGGGTGGTAGATCTACAAGATGCTAGTACTCAATACTCTTTTTTGTATTTTTACTTCTCAATATATCTTGGAAGTCATATTTTCAGTACTTTGCTTCAGTTTCTGTACAACTCGCATAAAGAAACAAGTTTAAAATTTTTTATATATTGAGGCGTACGTCATTTCACATTTGATTAGAGTACCTCCCCCCCCAATAATCATATATGTTTATTTTGGATATTTGCCATGTTTCAACTAGTTGGCAGTATCCTCTTTGGGGCTGTAAAAGCCAAAGTTTCCTATAAAAGTATCCAAGATCAAACTACATGAATAAAATCTAACAGCAAAGCAAACACGAACTGCCTAATACTTCCGGACAAATAACCTCCCTGAATTCCATCCAGTATGTCATTTGGATCATCTACCTAGCTAGCTTGTCCCAACTCCCAAGTAGTAATTAAAATAGTTTATGAGACCCAATGGAGTCAGTCTTTCATGAAGCTTCAGAGAAAATTAAGCACAAATCTAGGGACTGATCCCCTGTCTTGCCACCCTCAGGATCCATATATCTGTCACAAATCTGCCTGCAATTGTTTTCTCCAACTTACACCAATTTGAATTGCAATATACTACCACTGAGTAACATGGAGTTCTGAACTTAGCTGAAATATTTTAATTGTGGCATGCAGTTAGTTTAAGGTTCTTGAGAGGCCTTGCATGGATTTGCACCCTTGGACATTGTTCTTGACTCTCTTGCTTGACCACCATTAATCACTGTCTCAAACTTTGTTTAATCCTCTCTGATTGTCATGAGAAGATTAAAAGGATTAAATCTTGTTTACCCAGTCCAAGGTTCCTGGATGCTGCTACCAAGAAGAGGACAATAGTGGTTAAGCTCTGATGTCCTTTTAGAATTTCCAACTCCGAAAAAGAGAAGAAACTATCGTGTTCAGGCCTTGGGGTGATGTGGATTGTGGACTATGAATTTTAAAGCAATTTATTATCATCATCTACATATCATGAATGCGTGAAAGTTGCTGCATGAAGTGTCTGTCTAGACAGTTATGGTTTAAATGATCTCATTTCATCTATTTGACCTCCATCAGGTCAAAGTTTATGTTTATCCCTGCAGTCACTCTCTGATGACACACTCTGAAATTATCTCTTATCGAAATGACTCACCTGATGTTATCCTAAATTAATTCCCAACAATTCATGCCATTTGTACTGAGAATCCCAGGACATGAAAGTTCAGTTACACCATTACTACAAATGTACTAGCAATTCAATCATCCTGCAGAACTGAATTCCTGAATTGCCCTCTTCATCCCTTGAGAAGAACCGGAGAGGTCTGTTGGCCAAACTTCCTGACCAGAATGAGGTGCTCAGTAAAGGCAAGGGCATCAAGGCCACTGGCTAGCCAGCTACCAGCCCTGGCTGGGGGGCTCCATCGCTGCTGCCGCTACACATTGCTGTGGATGGCCATTGATCAGAGGCTTGCCTTGCCCCATATGAGGGGCACCAAGTAGTTGAAGCACTCACAGCAGGGAAGAAGACACTGAAGTTATTGCACTTGCTGGACCACCTCATCTCATCAAGTGCTGATTTTATTTTTGTAAAAAAAACAGCATACAGGTGCAGAGATGGACCCATGTTTCACTCACTGTTTGTGGTGATAGGTTTAGCTGGAGGATGAATTCAGCTTGCTGTCCAGGCTGTTTTAGGCAAATGACTACTCGCTCCGTCCTTTTATATCTGTCGTTGTTGGTGTACGTGTCACAAGTTTGACTCGATTTATAGAAAATACATACAACATTTGTATCTCCAAATAAATTTATTAAAAAACTAGATTCAAAGATCTTTCCAATGATACTAATTATGTACTATAAATATTAATATTTTTTAATATATATTTAGTCAAAGTTGTTTCTCAGGAAGCGCAAACGACAGATATTTAAAGATAGAGGGAGTATGTTTAATTGTTTGCAAGCAGGCATCCTATACTTCACTTGTCACCACCTTTGGTAACTTGAGTTCCCACGAAATGAAAGGCGACCGATGTGTGAGGGCAGAAAAATTAGGTGCAATTTCACATTGATGCATATATATAACAGACAACTGATGTGCTAGGAATTGTTCATTTAGAGCTTAAGACAGGTCAATGCTGCCCTATGTGATAAGCAGCGCTGCGAGATACCTTTCAAATCACAAATTCATTATCCTTCTGATCATGTACAGAGTACAGGCATGTAGGTCATTGTAGTTTAGGACTTCAGGTTTGCCTAGAACAAGTTGCTGCACCTTTTTTTTTTAAAATAAGAAATTTTTATTCCGGTTTTTGTATGATGAGTTACACACTCAACCAAGAGAGAATTATCTCTATGGTCCTCTTAAAATTCATGCTTATTTTTTTTGGCCCTGAAAATTTCCAATTTACCTATTTGGTCTTAAATCCAACTTTCGATTCCTTATCCCGCACGTACTCCTTACCCCTGGACGCAAAAATATCGTTTTTCATAGTTCAGAATTCGGTTTTTGATATTTTACAATTCAAATTATGTATGTACATTTTATAGATACTTGTAAATTGCATGTTTCATTTTTTAGCATTATTTTCACTTGTTACACGTAATTTTAGAGCACATCATAATTGCACAGCATACGCATACATTTTTTTTTGCAGACATCACATCATACGCACGCATTTTTTTTCTAGACACCTTCATATCTGGAAAAAAAATGCGTGCGTATGCTGTGCAAATATGATGTGCTCTAAAATTATGTGCAACAAGTGAAAATAATGCTAAAAAATGAAACATGCAATTTATAATCGCACATGCAAAGGTTTTTGGGAAAAAAGGAGGTGGTACAGTAACGGACGTGGGTGAACAGTGACATGTGTATGTGGAAACCCGTTACGGCGGGTACTGTAGCTACTTCGCCAAAATTAAAGATCTTTATAGATAGATGTACAGTACACAATTTGAATTGTAAAATATAAAAAACCGAATTCTGAACTATGAAAAACGATGCTTTTACGTTCAGGGGTAAAATCGATTTTTCGTCTCCCATCTAACACCATTACAAGGTCAAATTGACGGAAAGACCAAATGAGGAATCAAAAGTTAGATTGGAGACCAAATAGGTAAATTGGAAATTTTCAGGGTCAAAAAAGTAAACCTAAGTTTTAAGAGTGCCACAGACCTAATTCTCTCCTCAACCGATCCTTATTACAGTTGCAGCACGCCTCCGGTTATAAAATGGCAAGCCCACGTAAAGCTAAAAATTAAAATCCAACAGCAGCTAAGTACTGAAAGTCTTTTTTTAACGCAATAAGCACTATATATAAGAAGACAACCATGTATGCTCAGCAAAGATCTCCACTGCAGCCATTCGAGCAGTCCATTTTAGCCTCGGTCTATCCGTCTTTCTGGAGGATGGACGGGAGGAACATCATCATAGCCAGCCTCTTGCAAGACCCGGCCTGTCAAATGGATTAGGTGTGTCGCATGATCCTATTCCTGACTATCTGTCATAAATTAGTGTGATTCTTAACCTAACCCTTAGCTGTTAATTGATTACAGATCATAGCAATAGAGATCTGCACAGGAAACTTGCACTGCCAAGTAGTAGTCTGAACTCTGAACGATAAACTTATTGATGCAGCATACCAGCACATGTTACTTTTTTTTTTGAAACGAAAGTACATGTTACTTTAATTTGTACGGGGCGTACCCATAGATGTGCACACTGTGGACGTTGCTTCGTTTTCCGTTGCAGGACAGTGTAAGAAATCGATAGTTCAGAGTACAGATCAGATCTCAAACGAAGATATGGATCATCAGCAACTGATGTGTGTCTGATAGCCACAGTGTAATGCCAAATGATAAAAGTTCAGATTGGCACCTCGTAGCTGCAAGACTGTTTTCTACGTGAATAATGCTCATGCCCAAAAGGAAAAACGATAAAAGCCGTTGATCACCAGTTACTATCTGAATGATACATCTTGGCGGGAGGCATGCATGGGCTTTAGGTACATCCAACCAAACAATTCTCGCGTCTTTTGCAGGGAAGAAGAAAAGAATCTTGCTTGCTTTTAGCACGTACCTAGTACTCCTTATGAACAGTATATATATGAAAGTTCAGCTGGCACATAACCAGATTTCAGTGGCTTAAAACAAACATCCCCGTTCCCCTCCCCCGAGCGCTCCGCAGGGGCGACTCGGGGGCGACCGCCGTCGCGCCCCTAGGGCCTCCCCTCCGGCCGCCGTCGCTGCCCTCCGGCGCGCGGCGGCGGCGGCCAGCGGCGGCCCGAAAAATCCCCTCGTGCGCTGGCGTACCGCTCTTGCACGGCCGGGACCTAGGCGACAACGCTCTTGTGCCACTCCATGGCGTCCTGGGACGGTGCAGCGGCGGCCAGCGGCAGGGCCCACGGCCTGGGGCGGCTGGCCCCCCTTCTGGCGTTCCGAACTGTGGCTGGCCTCTCCATAACTCTCGGCGGCCTAGTTTGGTGCTGTGGACGTTCATCTCTAGGTGAAAACCTTCCTGGTTCATCCGGGACGGCGGCGGTGGCGCAGCATGCGTCACGTACCTTCTTCAAGGCGTCGTCGAAGTTCTGTTCGTCTGGGGCAGGCTAGGGACGAAAGTCCTGTCTGTGTGCTCTTACAGCGTTGTTGGCGTCTGCGGATGTCATTTTCCTTCCTAGAGGATTCGTTGGAGCACTACTTGTCGTCCTGCCCCTCTCGCCGGAGTTGCTCTAGGTTGTGTTGTGCCTGCGCGTGCCTCCACTCTATCTTCGCTTTGGTCTGTCTAGCTCGGATGTTGGTGTTGCCACAGTCGTCTATTTCTCGACGGTGCTTTGCCGTCGTTGCTGTCCGGGCGGATGCTTTGCCGCCGTAGTCGCTCACCTCTTGCGGATGCTTTACCGTGGGGTCTCTGGCGGATGCTTTGCCGCCGTTGTCGCTTCCTCTTCGCGGATGTGTCGCTCTCCTCTTGCGGATGCTTTGCCGCGAGGTCTCTGGCGGATGCTTTGCCGCCGTGTCGCTACCTCTTCGCGGGTGGGCTTTCCCGTGTGTCCTCTGGCGGATGCTTTGCCGTCGTGTTGGTTGTTCGGGTGGATGCTTTGCCACCAGGCTTGTCTCCTTGCGGTGGAAGCTTTGCCACCGCCGCTTCATCTCCCGAGCTGGCAGTCCTTTGCGTTGGTATCCCCTGCAGGTCCAGTAGGTTAGGTGGTGGTGGAGGCCCCTCTCCCTACCATGTTTCTTTCTCTAGTGTATTTTGTTCTCAACCACTTTCTCTGTGGTTCGTGTGTTGCGCTATGGGCTTTTCCATAGTTGCGCCGTGTATGCCGTTCATTCGGCACTCCCATTTCTTCTTAATGAAATACACGTCAATGCGTGTTCTCGAAAAAAAAGATTTCAGTGGCTTTTGTGCATGCTGACTGTAGTGCAGGTCATCATCCTACTAACTTGACACTGACAGCAGAGTTTGACTGAAATTGACGAAAATTTGAAGTTAGGTTCAGAATTGATCTGGATCTACTAGGTTTCTACTAAACTGACAGCAATAATTAATCATGGAAGCTCTAAACATCACCAACAGGCGCCATGCAACATCTGCATGCATTGGCCTGTAAAGCGAGAAGAGATGACATGGACGTATATAGGCGCACTGTTCCCATTTTATCCTTGTCCGGTCCCCTGATGTTACAGTCGCAATGGAAGGCCAACAACAAATTCCTTTTGTAAAAGGATTGGAGGGGAGGAGTTGTTGGTCTTTTGTCGACAGTATGACAGTTGATCCTGATGTGAAACCGTGGAGCTTCCAGAAAATAATAAAGCTCTGTCGTGTGAATGAATAAGGTTCTTTAAACTACAACCTCCCATGCAGTCATGTACTAGACATGTAGTGGTTAGGTCAAAGCTTATACTGTGAAAAAGCTCTCTTTATTTTTCTTCTGATGAAAAATGTGGTTCATATTTCACTAGGAAGCATGCCCGCCCTCTGATGAAATTATGAAAGAAGGGTCTTTAAACTACAACCTTCCGTGTAGTTGTTAGGTAGAAGCCCATCCTGTGTAAGGATACATTTATTTTCCTGCAGACCGATCGATGTAAATCATTCCAGTGTCAACTGTCAAATCACAGATGATTCAACAACTTGCTCGCCTCATCTTTTCTTTTAACTTTTTTTTTTAATGCAGTCACTGTCGAGCTTGTAAATTCTTATGCATGTGCGATGCAACGTTTGCCGATTGATCTGCAGCCACAAAACAGTAAATAAAACACGCATGATAAAAAATGCGCTGCAGAGATAGTTATTGGCTTATTGCTGTACGTATATTTTTCCCAAGACATGTAGGCATGATGTAGCAGGCGGTATTGGTACTACGCGCGTACACACGGTGACATGGTGCTGCCACCTTTGCAATTGGAAGAAGGCTCTGGAGCTTGGAGCTTGGAGCGGCGTCGTAGGAGTGTGCGTGTGATGCAGTATCTGCAGGTTCCAATGCATGCAAGAAGGGGCGAAAGGCATATGATATTCTTGCGTTTCGGCAGTTTCTGGTCTGTCATCACTCATCAGTCGGTGTCGCTGTGGGCGAGCGCGCCTGCAGTGGGATCGAGCAGCATGGCGCCATGCCTATGCCATGAGATCGATCTGGAAAGGACCCATGTGGGAAGCAACGAAGGAAAGGCCTCGTTTAGATGTCGGAATCGGCGCCCGATTCGGGCACTGTTGCTACTAGCAACTTTTATTTTTTAGTGCAAAAAATTGTCTAAAAATTGATTAATTAGACTCAAAATGTTCGTCTCGCAAAGTACAACAAAACTGTGTAATTAGTTTATGATTTCATCTACATTTAGTACTCCATACATTTATCAACATTTTGATGTGATGGAAAATCTCTTTTTTGCATAGTAAAAATTAGGGTGAATTTGGGTATCTAAACGAGACCAAATGAAGAAAGACAAGTGAACGCGCATTGTGGTTGTGTGAAGAAAGGGTGGAATGATGGGTGGTTACCAAACCTACTCCTTGACTAGGGGCAACAGCGGCGACACATGCTATCATGACGGCTGCTGGGCGTTCGTGTACCTGACTCCTGCCTGCCACGCCGCACATGCTGCTGCTCGCTCTATTTCCACACGGAGACGGAGGCGACGACGGTCCGGCCGGCCGGCCGGCCGGCGGTCCCAAAGCGAGCGAGCACCGAGCGTACTCATGCATGGAGTGGCTGCCTGGCTGGCCCAAAACCAAGTGTCGGATACACACATCTAGCTAGTGTCGGTGCTCGATTTGGCCTCGCTTATTAGCTTCCGATACAGGACCATAGTAGATCTGGTTGAGCGAATCACGGTCGACGTTTGGTCAAATACCCAAATGGATAGAGTAATTAAATTATCTGAGGTACGTACTGTAGTAGTAATAAGAAGACATGAGTATCAAAAACGGGATGTATGTGGGAGGGCGGATCCAGCACCGGGGCGACCGGGGCTCGAGCCTCAACTAAACGCCGCCTGAAGCATAGAGTCCTTCATTCTTAATAAGCCTCTATTACAAATTTATAGTCATTATTTATACCTTAAAAGGAAAGGCTAAATGTAAAATATAAGGAACACTTGCACCATAAAGTATTTTTTTAACAAATTTGAGGTTTGGATATATCAACGATAATGATACCATCAAAACGTATGTCCTTTCTGGATAGGACGGACACGTCTACCCCCACGTCTTGCATCGCGCGCCCCATGCCTTGTGCCTCGGGCCAAAGGACGGGACATACATGCCTAGCCTCACATCGCGCGGCCTCGCGCCTCGTACCTTGCTCCAAAATACTCGCGCCTCGTGCCTCCCGCCGTGCCGCGATCCATCCGCCTGCCGATCGTGGGCGACCTCGAGCTCCGTGTCTACGTCGAGCTCTGTGTGAACGAGCATCCATTGTGGTGCAATAAGTAGATGAGCACATGTTGCAACCTATGTTTAATACGTTTAGATATATGTTGCATATGTTTTATCTGGATGTTGCAAAAGTAGATCTAGTGTTGCATATGTTGCAATAACTATATATGTATGTTACAAGTGTATGTTTTAAATATTTCAGCGGTTTTAAACGTACGTTGCAAGTGCTTTATCTGGATATTGCATATGTTGCACTGGCTATACATGTATGTTGTAAGTGTATATTTCAAATGTTTCAGCTGTTTCAAACATATGCTGCAAGTGTTTTATCTGGATGTTGCATATGTTGCAGTGCCCATACACATATGTTGCAAGCGTATGATGTAAATGTTTCATCTACTTCCGACTTATGTTGCAGTAAATATTTTATGTTGCAAGTGTTTCATCAGCAGGCGTGGCTAGGGGGCGCAGGTAGAGGTGGTCCCCTCGGGCATAGCGGTCCCCGCGTGCACGCGGGAAGCCAAGCGGGCGTGGAGCAAAAAACTATATCCATGGGTGTGGCAACAAGCGTGGAGCACGAAGCTGCATCCATGCTCGGCTGCTCTCTCTGTCTCTCCTTATTCTAGCTAGATGCGGCCGGTCAACAGCAGCATCACCCACCAGCAGCAGCATGCAGGCAGTAGGAGTGCGTGGCTAGGTGTGGCCTGTCGCTGATGGCAGCGGGCGTGATAATTTCCCCCACAAGCGTGCATGGTCAAATCAGGACCCAGCTCTCGGTAGAGGCACGGAGGAAGAAGCACTTGCGGGCGCTGCGCGGGAAAGCCGAACACGGGGCGGGCAACAGCGCGGGGATCCGGACGCGCTGCTGACGCTGGATGTCCCGGCGCTAGACGTCCGGATATATCAACCTTGTATGCAAACGAGACATTAACCACGGCGGCACCTGCTAGGCCTCCGCCTCGCCTTAGCCGGCCGGCAAGGCCGCTGCCTTGCTTTTCTTTCTCGAGCGTGGCGAGCCTTCTTCCTTACGCAATGGAGATGTCCATGGCTAACAGTGACCAGGAAAAGGCAACAGCCAAACTTCCCTTTAGGGGTAGTACACTGTTGCCTCTATGACATCACAGTCAGCTCTAAAGGGGTGCCCACCATCGCTGGTTTTTGCCCTCGGTGGTGAAAATAGATGGTGTTAATCTCGATTATCATTGTCGGCTGGTATACGAACCTGTGGTGATAATAAGAAAAGCAAAAAGACTCCCCAATCCCATTAAGCAGTAGCCGTCGTCCTATGTTGTCGTTGGCAGCGCTCTCGTCAGATTCGTTAGTGGGGATTGGCACACCAAGGAGAGAATAGAAACCTTTGCACATCGAGGAGAGGAGAGAGATCGATAGCACATCGTCCTCCATTGCTGCAACTAGGGGACCACACCCACACCGCCAGGTGCCCAGTGGGGAGAGAGAGGGGCCACGCTGCCGAGTGGATGAGGGATGCACCCAAGCCACTAGGGAGTAGGGGCTGCGCTCACGCCGCACAGAGAAGGTGAGGGAGAAGAAAGACTGAGTGTTTAGGGTTAGGGATTCGACCGACCTTATATATCAGTTGTTTTCCTTCTGGTCGTCGCACTATGCATTTAAGTGTGCTGAATCTAGTGGTCATACGTTCATGGACCTTAAGAATTTTCATTTTTTTACCAGAATAAAGTTTTACATTGGCACATTTTTACCAACACCATTTCCATCGCCATTTCTTTGAAAATGTTGGTGATGATTGTGTTTTAGTGTTCTTAGTTGGGTCGTGCTATGCATGTAAGTGTGCTGAATCTAGTGGCCACACGTTCATGGGCCTTAAGAATTTTCATTTTTTTACCACAATGAAGTTGTACTTTGGCACATTTTCACCGACACCATTTCCATCGTCATTTCTTTGAAAATGTTGGTGATGATTTTCATCGCTAGACAGAAGTGTGTCAGAGAGTGTAACACCCAGAGTCCAAACGGCTTAGATCCACTCTACATCCTGAGAGCATCCCACTTACGCTTTCATCCTCGCTTCGAGTAAAAGGATTAACCCACGGGTGGTGGGATGGACTCTAGAAGCCTTATATGTTGGTCTAATCCACCTTTAACAACCAAGGTGGAACTAAACCCTGCACAATATCTCATAAACATGCACATGGGCCACATACACCCCCCTCAAAGGGCCCGATGTCCTCGTCGGCCCAACACACCCTCAATCGGGCAAGCGATGGCCAGGAAAGTTTCCTCTTAGCACACTCAATTATGCGTCTAGTGCCAGCACATGTGCCATGCTCTGCACCCTATAGGGCCTACAAGCGCAATGAGCCCCATGTCCGCGCCCCTGACCTGCATGCGCCCGTGGTCGCGAAGGTCAGATCTAATACCATTTGTAATGCCCCAGAGTACAGACGGCTCAGATCCACTCTACACCCTAAATGAATCACACCTATCACCATCTGAAAGCCCAAGTTTGGTTTTGGTAATTAATGACACCAAGTTGCTAATGCCATGTGTTAAGTGGTTTAAGTTAGGCATAAGCAACACATGTGATGAAGGTGCATGTGGCATGGAGTGGTGGCCACAAGATCACAAAGAGATGGTGCATGAACATGAAATGATGGTCATGGTGATCAAGCATGAGGAGATGAACATGGAACAAAGTGATCAAGGCAAAAGTATAATCATAGGGTTTGCCTTTGCCGGTCCAAGATGAGTAGTGAAGTGATTGACTAGGTTTAGGATTGATAGCCGACTATCAAGAGGGGCAATCACGGTTAGCTCGTGAATCAAGTGCTACTAGGTCATCATCTTGAGCATATGCATTAGGATTAGTAGAGAGCTAACGTAACGCCTTGAAAAATAATTGTGAAAATGCTAACACATATGCACATGGTGTTTTACACATGATGGTGTTGGCACATTTGCGAAGGCGGTGGTGCTTGAGCGGTAGTGAGAGGTTTGGGGTTCACTCTCCCTCCCGCCGAGCTTGCGAGCGCGGGATTCAGGCGTTTTCGGGGAAATGAAATGCCTATTTTCCATTGCACCGGAGGTTGAAAAAGTGGTGAAAGCACGAAAGTGTTTCATGAGCTAAAACATGTGCTTTAGTGATACACATATGGAGAGTAGCTCATAAGTGACAAGGGCGATCAAGCGGAATGAGAAAACGACGAAGTGTCGCCAAGATACACGCGACAAACGCGTGAGCCGGGAGCAATAGACGTTGACATCAGCGTCTGTCGGGCTACCCTAGTTCGGCCTGTGCGCGCGGGCGCGACAGACGCGCTGTCGTGAAGGCAACAGACGCGGCCTCGCGCACTATTCCAGCGTCTGACACTGTGGAACTACGTGGGCGCGCGCGAGCGTGAGCGATAGACGCTCGACGCCGCGTCTGTCGGCCTTACGGCGTACGCGTCTGATGAACTCGGGCGAAAACATCGTCACTGGACCGCGTCTGTCGGGCGTACGAGCGCGTCTGTCGACCGGCGGCAGACGCGCCTATCGCTACTGTTCATGACCGTTGGTTTTCGAATGAGCTGGACACGTGGCGTCGCACGGGGCGACGGACGTGCCTGTAGCGTCTGTTGTCTTAGCGACAGACGCTACTATGCAGCGTCTGTCGCCCCCGAAATTTGCCTAGTGAAGGGTATAACGGCTAGTGGCTTTTCTATTCGCTATAAATAAAGAGGTGGCCGACCCTTGGAGGTTCTCTCTTGCACATTTGAGATATTGAGGTACACTTTGAGCTAGAGAACTTCCCCTCCACTCATCTCCTTGCTTGGTTACATACTCTAGAGAGATTGAGTGAGATTCAAGTGCATTGCATTGAGAGTTGCATCTAGTGGCACTTGATTCTTGAGTTTGCTGCGGATTGCTTGTTACTCTTGGGTGTTTCTCGACACCCTAGACGACTTAGAGCAGCGGTGGTGTTGAGCTCATGATTGGAGATTGTTTCGAGCCTCACCAAGCGATCGTGAGGGGTTCTTGAGCCTTCCCTGTGGGAGTTCGCGAATTGGCTATGTAACGGATCAACGTAATTATACGAAATTAAGTAAGAAAATCTTCCACCGAGGCGGTTAATTTAACAAACTTAAGCCCGTATAACTCGAGATTCCGTGAAATCCCGAAGGATTTCAAAACCACTAACATACAACCAAGATCGTACTGATTTAGCAGCCACAATTCACACGATACATAAATCTGATCATAAAGGTAAGATACATCGGAGTTCGGAAATAGAAGTTATTACAACATAGTTCAACATAAAGTAGCGGAAGCAAATAACTTTACGCACACACACTTAGTTTAGTTACAGTGCCAGTCGATGGTCATGGTCCACAAAAGCAGTAGATAAGACTAACAGAAAGACCCTTGCCCAAGGTCCTAGTTGTCACCCATCGCCGGATACAGACAGTTGGAGCAGTACCCGTAGTACATCTGACCATCTGCAACAACAATGGGAACAACGCCCTGAGTACGAGGATGTACTCAGCTAGACTTACCCGTCAAAAACCAGAAATAAAAAGACACCAAGGAGCATGCAAGGCTATAAAAACTGGATTGGCTTGACTCCTTTGCGAAAAGCACAAGTTGTTATTAGTAAACTCATTTAAGTCCTTTTTGCATCATATTTACTATAACCTATTCAATCTAGGTAAGCACCTATGCTAAAGCAATCACTTGATTAACCATTAACATCAAAGGTTACCATCTCAGGTTTAGCATTTCCAACATTATACACATAACCATCCGTGTTCCATCATTAATACTACGATGCCATAGCTCGAGTCAAGTGCTCACTAACCGGGAGCGACGGCGATTCGAATCGAATTCCTATCCAGCTGGAGATTTATTCCTCACACAAACCATGCTTCCCCCGTCAGGGTCGCGTAGATCACCAATGACACTTTCCGAGAAGCCGCGGGATAACAATCATGGATCGCACTACCCAGGGACCGCCCGACTGCCAGGACGCACCTTGGGCTCACTCTTCGCGTCCCCGTACACCCCCTTCAACGCCAGTCTGCCAACCCGAGTTTATCCCGGCTCAAAAAGTGTCGCTAGCTTCGCGGTCGAAAGGTACTTTATTCGGCCAGCTAAATGTGAGGCATGCGTTCAACATGACAAGAGGGACGAGCAACGATCGGTCCTTAACCGACACAGACGGAATCACTATAGTCCAAAACCCTATAAGACTCCGCCCGGTCTCCGTTTATCCATCAACACTTGGTTATTATTCATGATCACAATTGCAGCTAACCATAACCCGGTATCCACCTATAACTCGCAGGTGACAGGAAATCACCCGACTTCTACCGGTCTAAGCATGGCTAAGCAATTTACTCGATCCTGACCTAATAAGGTAACAGTAATCTGGTGGACAAGGATAGTAATGCAACAACGGTTTCATTCAACTCCTATAACTTAATGCAACAATATATAACTATAATTCATGCAATACGAAATAACTTTTTTATAAATTTAGGAGGCTTAAAATGCTCCGGGGCTTGCCTTTTTCGAACGAACTAGGGTGGTGATCGACGCACTCTGGCAGCTCCTCGCCTGACTCTTCCTCTTCGGGCACCTCCGGTGCCTGGGGTTCCTGCTGATCCGCCCAACCCTGCTCCTCCGGAACTGCTGCCTGCAACTCCTCCTGCGATCCTGTATGATGCAAGTGCATAAGGAAACATGCGAAGAATGCATCTAATTGCGGTGGAGTGCTTTGATGACATGAGATGCAGATGAGCACATGGAATGAGCAGTTTGAATATAATTATTTCTTCTACAAGGTAGTCAACGTCATCCAAGAACATGTAACCTAAAACATACACCTTATCCTTCTATTAGTTAGGCTACCATCTACACATACAAGTGAACCTAAGCTACCAAAGCTTACCAACCTAGCTCATCCATAACATCAGCAAGGCATAATGATGCTTCAAAGATACACCAAACATATTTTATTTCTCTCAATTTCTCCTAAAGAATAATCTTTTATTTCCTATTTAGCTAGGGTTACACAACAACACCTATCTCTGGTGTAGATAAAAATCTACAAAAATTACAGTAGACTACTCTTACCCTAAATAACCTACCACTAAATTTTCATGAGAATTGCACAAGTAAAACTGCCTGTACAAAATAAACAAGCTATAGCCCAAATGTGAGCATGAATTTATTTTATACTAGAAAAAGTATCAAACAACAGATTTCACAATTTTCTTAGGTTACTAACAGTAAACTAACATACTACAAAAATTATCACATGTATGTTGTATACAATTTTTACTCTATAATAAAAATAACAGATATTACCAATTAAAAGCATTTGAACTACACTTCAATATTTTTCCACAGAACATGCTTCACTAATATTTTTCCTAGAAAGTATATCACAAATAAAGATTAAGGCCACAAGAATCACATTTTTCCCTTTATTATTTTATTTACTACACTTTTTCTAAGATATCAGCATTTATAGCAATTAAATAAAATTGCACAGTAGAGTGTCACAAAAATCACATGAGATATTTTTAAACTGTAGATCTATTCAAAAGGAACATTTCACAATTTGTTTCATGATTTTTGGAGCTATAAAACTTGAGATATATATTTTTAAAGCCTTAAATCAAAACTGGAAATTCATTTTCTAAATCATTTCAAAAATTCCGGCAGTCAAAATGCTGGGTACACCCCGCTCGATTTCCCCGAACCCGCACACAGGCGCTGAAAAGGGGGACCCGCGGTCAACTGTGCCCCACCTGCCAGTCAGCCAAGGGCAGGGGCGGCGCTGGCCGGCGCCTTTCTTGCCGGCGGCGAGCCTACCGGCGGCGAGGTCACCCCCGGAGGATTACCCGAGGCGAGGCGAGCACAATGACGTGAAAAACGAAGGCAGGGCTGCGCTCTATCGGGGATGGTGGGGGTCACCGGCGAGCGGCGGCGCTGTTCCACCAGAACCCACCGGCTCCGGCCACGACGAGGCCAGCGAGGGGCGCTACCACTACGCGGTGGAGCGGGCGAATCTAAGCAAGTGGAAATTAGGGGAAAAGAGGGGCGCTGTGACGGCGTTCCGCGCGGAGCCGAGCTCCGGCGAGCTTCGCCATGGCGGGCGGAAACGAAGGCGGCCAATTCGGCCTCCTTACCTGCGGATTTGGCGAAATGAGGGCACGGCGAGGAAGAGCAAATGGGGGTGGAGGCTCCGGCGAGACGCAACCCAGTGAGACGCGGCGATGGGGGAGCTTGGAGGGCGGCGGCAATGGCGCGCGGCCGCGGCTCCGCTGCGGCTGTGGCTGGCGCTCGGAGAAGCGAAATGGGAGGGACTGAAGGGAGCAGCTGAGGCGGGCGAGCGCGTGGAGGGGGGTAAGCCGGCGCGGGGGACGTGGGGGCCACCGGGGCGCGTGTCGCGCGGCGTCGCCGTCGCTCGGCCACGCGGCGGCCGAGTGCTGCCGCTGTGCCACGACGTCGCGCGCGGGGCGCGCGCGCGCGGGGGCGGGAGGGAGACGACGCGGGCGCGGGCCGGGCCGCCAGCGAAGCTGGGCCGAAAGGGAAGCCGAAGCCCACTAAGGCGAAAATCTGATTTTTCTTTTTCAAAATATTTTCCAGATTTAATTCTTTGTTTCAAAATTGAATTTGGAGATGAAAAAGAGGTTTTCAGAAATTTGGCCCAAAATAAAAGTTGTTCAAAATTTTATTCTCTACAACTTTCATATAGAGCACTTTTCAAAATTCTCAATAGATTTTGAATTTGAGATTTAAAGCTAATTTAAAATCAAAAACTCATTTACTTAGAATATTTTTAAAACAGAATTTGAGGAAAACTTGAATTCAAAATTTTGCTCCAATAATCAAGTTGATTTATTCTAGATTATTTAAAATTGCTACTTCTCAAAAGTTCACCAACTTTTTAACACTTATATCAAAATTAGGGTTTCCATTTATTTGTTTTTCACATTAAATTTGAAAGAGCTACAAATCAATTAATGTTAATCATGCAATGATGCTGAATGCTTATGCTTTGAATGATAATGCATGCTTAACACCCAGGGGTGTTACAGCCCTCCCCCCCTTATAAGAATCTCGTCCCGAGATTTTGAGTTACGAACCACTTATCGTAAAAAGCTTTATACGCGGTTTGAAGATATTCTCCTGTTTCCCAAGAAGCATCGCTCTCATCATGGTGGCTCCATTGAATCTTGTAGGTTGTGACCACTTTATTTCGAGTGACTCGGTCCTTAGTATCCAGGACTCGAACCGGTTGCTCGCGATACTCCAAGTCTGCCTTGATCCGAACACCCTGAGGTTCTATCCTCTCCTCTGGAACACGCAGACACTTCTTCAGTTGGGACACGTGAAAAACGGGAAATATCGAACTCATCTCTTCTGGTAACTGCAACTTGTACGCCACGGGACCCTTTTTCTCTATGATCTGGTAGGGTCCTATATATCTTGCAGACAGTTTCTTCTTGATTCCGAACCGTTTCTTCTTCATTGGGGTAACCTTCAAATAGACGTAGTCACCTACTTGGAACTCCAATGTTCTTCTTCTCTTGTCTGCATAACTCTTCTGACGAGACTGTGCAGCTTGCATGTTTTGTTGGATAACACGGACCTTTTTCTCTGCCTCATCGACAAAATCAATTCCATAAAACCTTCTTTCTCCAGGCTCTACCCAATTTAACGGTGTCCTGCACTTCCTGCCATACAAGGCTTCAAAAGGTGCCATCTTGATACTCTCTTGGTAACTGTTGTTGTAAGCGAATTCTGCCAATGGTAACCAGGATTCCCATGAGCCTCTGGATGATAGTACACAAGCTCTAAGCATATCTTCGAGTACCGCATTAACTCTTTCGGTTTGCCCATCCGTCTGTGGGTGGTAAGCTGTGCTACGAATCAAACTAGTACCCAAACCTTGATGCAGATGTTCCCAAAAGTGAGAGGTAAACTGCGAACCACGATCGGACACAATCGTTTTTGGTATCCCGTGCAGTCTGACAATCTCGGCAATGTACTTCTCTGCATATTGAGGTGGTCGGAATGTCGTCTTAACAGGCAGAAAGTGAGCTGACTTGGTGAGACGATCTACTATTACCCAAATAGAATCATGCCCTTTTTGTGTGGTGGGGAGACCAGTGATAAAGTCCATACTTATATCGTCCCACTTCCAATCGGGTACCGACAAGGGTTGCAGAAGTCCTGCAGGTCTCATGTGAAGAGCTTTAACTCTACAACACATGTCGCAACGAGCAACGTATGCTGCAATTTCTTTTTTCATCTTAGTCCACCAATAACAGGGTCGCAAATCTTGATACATTTTACTACTTCCGGGGTGAATAGATAACTTAGAACGATGGGCCTCATCCATCAACTTGTTCTTAAGCTCTCTATCCTTAGGTACTACCAGGCGATCCTTGAACCATAACACTCCTTGGTCATCCAATCGAAAGTGTTTGGTGGGTTCTCTCTTCATCCTTTCTTTAATATGAAAGATTCCCTTATCTGTTTTCTGACCATCAATGATCTGGCTTTCCAGAGTACAACTGACCTGAACATTATGCAACACAGCAGGATGTAACAAATTGAACCCTTCTTCAAACAACGGTTGCACATCAATAGCATGGGATTTTCTGCTCAGTGCATCCGCTACTACATTAGCCTTTCCAGGGTGATAGTGCACGTTCAGATTATAGTCCTTTATCAACTCTAACCATCTCCGCTGTCGCATGTTCAACTCAGATTGGGTAAAGATGTATTTGAGACTCTTATGATCTGTGAAGATATTACACACATTACCCAACAGGTAGTGCCTCCAAATCTTTAGAGCATGTACCACTGCTGCAAGCTCTAAATCATGTGTAGGGTAGTTAACTTCATGCTTCCTCAATTGCCGTGAGGCGTAAGCAACGACTTTTCCATTTTGCATTAGCACACATCCTAACCCATTCTTGGATGCGTCACAGAAAACATCAAACGACTTTTCTATATCTGGCTGGGCCAGAACAGGAGCAGTGGTCAACAACATCCGCAAGGTACGGAAGGCTGCTTCGCACTCCTCTGTCCATACAAACTTATGATCCTTCTGTAACAGGCTTGTCATTGGTTTGGCAATCTTCGAGAAATCTGGTATGAAGCGACGGTAGTAACCGGCTAAACCAAGGAAACTGCGAACTTCGTTAACTGAAATTGGTGACTTCCAGTTCATAACCTCTTGTACCTTACTGGGGTCGACAGAAATGCCATTTTCAGACAACACGTGGCCAAGAAAAGGAACTGTCCTAAGCCAGAACTCACACTTGCTGAACTTAGCATACAGTCGATGTTCTCTGAGTCTAGTCAAGACTATCCTGAGGTGTTCCGCATGTTCTTCTTCATTTTCTGAGTATATCAGTATGTCATCAATGAACACTATCACAAACTTGTCCAACTCGGGCATGAAAACCGAATTCATCAGGTACATAAAATATGCAGGAGCATTTGTCAACCCGAAGGACATGACAAGATACTCGTACAAACCATATCTGGTAGAGAACGCAGTCTTAGGCACATCCTGCGGCCTAATCTTTATCTGGTGGTACCCTGATCTCAGATCTATTTTAGAGAACACTTTGGCTTTGGACAATTGGTCAAACAAGATATCAATCCGAGGAAGAGGATACTTGTTTTTAATTGTCACTGCATTCAGTGGCCGATAATCCACGCACATGCGTAAGGAGTTATCCTTCTTCTTTTTCACAAACAGAGCGGGGCATCCCCATTCGGACGAGCTGGGACGAATCAACCCTTTCCTTAGCAAATCCTGAAGTTGCTTTTTCAGTTCTGCTAACTCATTGGGAGGCATCCGATAAGGCCTTCTTGAAATCGGTGCTGTTCCTGGAATTAACTCAATGGCAAACTCAACCTCCCGGTCTGGTGGAAGTCCAGGTAACTCCTCTGGAAACACATCTGGAAACTCACAGACCACAGGAATCTGGACTAGTAGAGTAGTTTGCATCGCACAAGATGTGCTAGCTAAGTCTACCCTCCGAGGTAGGATCACCCGAAAGGTGCCTTCCCCACTGGGTTCCTTAAGAGAGATACTCCTTCCTCCAACATCAATTACAACTCCCATCTGATTCATCCAGTTCATACCCATGATCACATCCAAAACTAACCCTGGCATGACTATCAGGTTAAGTTTAGATTGCCGGTTCGATATGTTTAGGGTTACTCCCTGAACAATCTGATTAGTCAACAGATCAGCCCCAGCTGAACTGATTTTATATGCACATTCCAATTCAACTATCTTTTGCTCATGTCTCTTAACGAATGCTTGACTTACAAAGGAATGAGATGATCCGGAATCAAACAAAACTACTGCAGGGTGATTGTTGATAGAAAACATACCAGCTGTCACCGGTTCTCCCTCAGGGATGTCATCCACAGTGGTGTGGTGCACACGAGCTTGATACTGCGTTTGCTGTTTCTTAGGGTAGGGACAATACTTTGCAAAGTGTCCAGGTTGGTTGCAGTTGAAGCACGGTCCCTTCACCTGAGCCACAGTTCCAGATGAACTGCCTTGTCCTGCCTTTGCTTGAGGCAATGCCATCTTGAACGGCTTCTGGTTCCTCTGGGGTGGCTGAGCATTCTGATTCCTCCTTTGCGGTGGCCTAAACCTTGCACCTGGGGCTGGCGATCGATAAGCCGGGCGGTTGGCTACTGGGGTCCTGGACTGAGACGAACCCGACTCGAAAGCCCTCTTACGGATCTTGGAAGCAGCATACACATGGTTGTTCTTCTCTTGCTTCAAACAGTCGCTAACGAAGTCATTGAAACTAGTCCTCATGTTTGTACCCACATGTTTCATCATCTTGGGACTCAGGCCTCTCTTGAAACTAGCGATCTTCTTGGCATCAGTATCCACCATGTCCGGAGCATAACGGCTCAGGTTATTAAAGGCATGCAGGTATTGAGTCATAGTCTTCGTGCCTTGATTTAATGCCAGGAATTCCCCAAGCTTCATCTCAGTCAGACCAGGTGGAATGTATGTTCCACGGAAGGCTTCAGTGAACTCCCTCCAAGAGATATGGGCATGGGGAGGAAAAGTGGTGCGGTGATGCTTCCACCACATTCCTGCCGGACCTTGAAGCTGATGAGCTGCGTACTCAGTCTTCAACACTTCAGTCATTCTTAAGACATGAAACTTATCTTCCATCGTATTAATCCACTCTTCTGCATCTAAAGGTTCTGTGGCTTCCTTGAAGATCGGTGGACGAGTATCCATGAAGTCCTTGAAACTGCTGTGCGGATTTGCTTCGTGACCTACCGGGTTTATCCCCCGACGGGTATTATCTGCAATACTGCGCAGCGCCGCTTCCATATTCTGTTGCATGCTCTCCATGTTTCGTTGGCTTCCCAAAAATTGGGCGAAAAACTGTTCCGCAGTGTAAGGTGGAGGAGGCGGTGGTGGATCTCGGTCATCATTAGCAGCTGCACTTCCACCAGCCTCAGCGGTACCATACACGGTACGACGAGTGTTCGGCATCTGCATGTTTCAGCAACAGTAATTATTAGGTGATGTTGTAGGAATCGCGAGCGAATGAAAAATCATGCCGAACTGAATTCACTGGAGAGAATAAATTCAGACAATAAAACAGGGGCACAATAAGTCATTCCAATTAACACAACATCACTAATTATATTACTTAAAGCACACACATCGCGTCCATTACAACCAAGTTGCCAGCATACATACACTGGACTTTGGACGTTCGGATACCGCCACAAACACATTCAAACTTTCCAACCTTACATCAAGCTTTAGTCTTTCTACTCATTATTACATGTCCAAAGTGCCAACAAGCAAAAGACCATGCAAACGGAACCTAGTAGCTAGTGCAACAACTACTAGCCTACTCATCGTGGTCGCTATCTAGGTCAGAGACGTTGGCGTTGTCGCCGACTGCAGCGTCGTCGTGCTCCTCAGCTGGCGCCACGGGCTCTTCAGGATCTTCGTCTGCATCCAAATCCATCTCTGCTGCGCCAGGAAGGTCATAAGGGTTAAGCTGATTGTTCAGCCGATGGACCTCTTCATGCAAGTTATCATTGTACTCTTCGGCATCAGCCAGTCGCTGCTCGAGCTCAAACTGTCTAGCTCTCAACACATTCTCTGCGGACCAGGCTTCATTCCTCTGATGGAGCACATGAGCCAACATGCTCTCAGCATTCCTGTGGGCGGTGGTCAGTCGTCCAAGCTGCTCTCTCAGGGCACGTACATCTCCCTCAAAAGTCATAGTCCTCTGAGTGGCCTGATCTCTCTGACGAGTCAACTGAGCCATCTCAGCAGTGAGCCTCTCAATCTCGGCGTCGTGCTCTCTCTGAAGCTGACGGCGGTCATCGCGAGCCTGACCAAGAGCACTAGAAACACGTCTCAGACTACCTTCCACTCCATCGAAGGCCCTCATCACTGCGAACATGGCACTCATAGCGGGGTTGTCACTGTTCTGTGCCTCTGCTGCGCTAATCTCCCGAGACCTGCCCCTGGCTTGCTGCCACGAGTCAGTGGAGGGGTTGCCCCTCGGAAAGACTCCCGCTATAGTCGCTGCCAACTCCTGAGGAAAACGATCCATGATATCTCTCAGGATTCCAAAGGCTGCCCTCTCAGCGGCTTCTTCAGGGGTCCTGCCAGTTGACTCAAAACGCCAACCGGTCCACTCAGAACCATCACCTCGGGGACGAACTACTGCTTCCACAGTCACCAAAAGTCCTTCACCCAACCGCTCATTTGACCAAAAGTAGCGGGGCTCCATCCCATCATGATAGCCTACATAGCTGAGCACTCTCCACAAGAGTGTAGGCATCCCAAACTCTCCAAGAAAAGTGTGACGCTGGCGAGTGCGCTGAGCAAGCTGATGACGGGGAGCTCTGCCGGTGGACTTGCGAGCGGTCTGCTTGGTACGTGCCATCTGTAGCAAAAATTTTATTACCGTGGTGAGAACAGATTTTTAAGTTGGCATTTTTATCAAAATGAGATAATCAACTTATAAGGGGAGGAACAGTGCCATGAATGAAATGCACACATGATGCATGCACGTTCAGTACGTCCTCACAAGCTTAGAAAACTAATGACTACTAACGGAATAATCGGTGGCATACAACGATCTCTTGTAACGTAACTAACACGTACTACTCGAAAGCGTTGTTATGTACCTGCAGAAAGGAAATCACTTCAGCCCAAACCTCACAGTATGAAAATGTGCAGAAAGCAGTAAAGTAAGTTACTCGCTCTACACGCATCCCCAGATACGAGTATAACGGTAACAACTACCCGAATCGTCGTCCTATTGACGGCATCGTCACTGCAGGACGGAATTCCCCACAATTTGGATACCCTCATACAAACAGGCGCAGGGCACGTAAGTATTTTGGTATCACATAAGCACTCCCCTAGATCGGCAGTGTATCCGACCATGCACTCACAACTCTCACTTACCAAGGCGTAGAGGTAAAGGATCCATACATTACCACTCAAGTGAATGGCACTCATACCATAGCACGCCGTATGAGCGACGAAATTTAAAATATGATGCAAACCCCCAAGTTAGTACTTAATTAAGCCACCTAGAGTCCTTATCGGGCATAAAGGATATGACCACTGGCACACTTTTAAGTTCAAAAGCTTATTTGAAAACACAGTTTTTTTTTTTTTAAATACCCATGTGAACAGTAGCATGCTAAACCATGCTCCGATGCCAGCTGTAACGGATCAACGTAATTATACGAAATTAAGTAAGAAAATCTTCCACCGAGGCGGTTAATTTAACAAACTTAAGCCCGTATAACTCGAGATTCCGTGAAATCCCGAAGGATTTCAAAACCACTAACATACAACCAAGATCGTACTGATTTAGCAGCCACAATTCACACGATACATAAATCTGATCATAAAGGTAAGATACATCGGAGTTCGGAAATAGAAGTTATTACAACATAGTTCAACATAAAGTAGCGGAAGCAAATAACTTTACGCACACACACTTAGTTTAGTTACAGTGCCAGTCGATGGTCATGGTCCACAAAAGCAGTAGATAAGACTAACAGAAAGACCCTTGCCCAAGGTCCTAGTTGTCACCCATCGCCGGATACAGACAGTTGGAGCAGTACCCGTAGTACATCTGACCATCTGCAACAACAATGGGAACAACGCCCTGAGTACGAGGATGTACTCAGCTAGACTTACCCGTCAAAAACCAGAAATAAAAAGACACCAAGGAGCATGCAAGGCTATAAAAACTGGATTGGCTTGACTCCTTTGCGAAAAGCACAAGTTGTTATGAGTAAACTCATTTAAGTCCTTTTTGCATCATATTTACTATAACCTATTCAATCTAGGTAAGCACCTATGCTAAAGCAATCACTTGATTAACCATTAACATCAAAGGTTACCATCTCAGGTTTAGCATTTCCAACATTATACACATAACCATCCGTGTTCCATCATTAATACTACGATGCCATAGCTCGAGTCAAGTGCTCACTAACCGGGAGCGACGGCGATTCGAATCGAATTCCTATCCAGCTGGAGATTTATTCCTCACACAAACCATGCTTCCCCCGTCAGGGTCGCGTAGATCACCAATGACACTTTCCGAGAAGCCGCGGGATAACAATCATGGATCGCACTACCCAGGGACCGCCCGACTGCCAGGACGCACCTTGGGCTCACTCTTCGCGTCCCCGTACACCCCCTTCAACGCCAGTCTGCCAACCCGAGTTTATCCCGGCTCAAAAAGTGTCGCTAGCTTCGCGGTCGAAAGGTACTTTATTCGGCCAGCTAAATGTGAGGCATGCGTTCAACATGACAAGAGGGACGAGCAACGATCGGTCCTTAACCGACACAGACGGAATCACTATAGTCCAAAACCCTATAAGACTCCGCCCGGTCTCCGTTTATCCATCAACACTTGGTTATTATTCATGATCACAATTGCAGCTAACCATAACCCGGTATCCACCTATAACTCGCAGGTGACAGGAAATCACCCGACTTCTACCGGTCTAAGCATGGCTAAGCAATTTACTCGATCCTGACCTAATAAGGTAACAGTAATCTGGTGGACAAGGATAGTAATGCAACAACGGTTTCATTCAACTCCTATAACTTAATGCAACAATATATAACTATAATTCATGCAATACGAAATAACTTTTTTATAAATTTAGGAGGCTTAAAATGCTCCGGGGCTTGCCTTTTTCGAACGAACTAGGGTGGTGATCGACGCACTCTGGCAGCTCCTCGCCTGACTCTTCCTCTTCGGGCACCTCCGGTGCCTGGGGTTCCTGCTGATCCGCCCAACCCTGCTCCTCCGGAACTGCTGCCTGCAACTCCTCCTGCGATCCTGTATGATGCAAGTGCATAAGGAAACATGCGAAGAATGCATCTAATTGCGGTGGAGTGCTTTGATGACATGAGATGCAGATGAGCACATGGAATGAGCAGTTTGAATATAATTATTTCTTCTACAAGGTAGTCAACGTCATCCAAGAACATGTAACCTAAAACATACACCTTATCCTTCTATTAGTTAGGCTACCATCTACACATACAAGTGAACCTAAGCTACCAAAGCTTACCAACCTAGCTCATCCATAACATCAGCAAGGCATAATGATGCTTCAAAGATACACCAAACATATTTTATTTCTCTCAATTTCTCCTAAAGAATAATCTTTTATTTCCTATTTAGCTAGGGTTACACAACAACACCTATCTCTGGTGTAGATAAAAATCTACAAAAATTACAGTAGACTACTCTTACCCTAAATAACCTACCACTAAATTTTCATGAGAATTGCACAAGTAAAACTGCCTGTACAAAATAAACAAGCTATAGCCCAAATGTGAGCATGAATTTATTTTATACTAGAAAAAGTATCAAACAACAGATTTCACAATTTTCTTAGGTTACTAACAGTAAACTAACATACTACAAAAATTATCACATGTATGTTGTATACAATTTTTACCCTATAATAAAAATAACAGATATTACCAATTAAAAGCATTTGAACTACACTTCAATATTTTTCCACAGAACATGCTTCACTAATATTTTTCCTAGAAAGTATATCACAAATAAAGATTAAGGCCACAAGAATCACATTTTTCCCTTTATTATTTTATTTACTACACTTTTTCTAAGATATCAGCATTTATAGCAATTAAATAAAATTGCACAGTAGAGTGTCACAAAAATCACATGAGATATTTTTAAACTGTAGATCTATTCAAAAGGAACATTTCACAATTTGTTTCATGATTTTTGGAGCTATAAAACTTGAGATATATATTTTTAAAGCCTTAAATCAAAACTGGAAATTCATTTTCTAAATCATTTCAAAAATTCCGGCAGTCAAAATGCTGGGTACACCCCGCTCGATTTCCCCGAACCCGCACACAGGCGCTGAAAAGGGGGACCCGCGGTCAACTGTGCCCCACCTGCCAGTCAGCCAAGGGCAGGGGCGGCGCTGGCCGGCGCCTTTCTTGCCGGCGGCGAGCCTACCGGCGGCGAGGTCACCCCCGGAGGATTACCCGAGGCGAGGCGAGCACAATGACGTGAAAAACGAAGGCAGGGCTGCGCTCTATCGGGGATGGTGGGGGTCACCGGCGAGCGGCGGCGCTGTTCCACCAGAACCCACCGGCTCCGGCCACGACGAGGCCAGCGAGGGGCGCTAGCACTACGCGGTGGAGCGGGCGAATCTAAGCAAGTGGAAATTAGGGGAAAAGAGGGGCGCTGTGACGGCGTTCCGCGCGGAGCCGAGCTCCGGCGAGCTTCGCCATGGCGGGCGGAAACGAAGGCGGCCAATTCGGCCTCCTTACCTGCGGATTTGGCGAAATGAGGGCACGGCGAGGAAGAGCAAATGGGGGTGGAGGCTCCGGCGAGACGCAACCCAGTGAGACGCGGCGATGGGGGAGCTTGGAGGGCGGCGGCAATGGCGCGCGGCCGCGGCTCCGCTGCGGCTGTGGCTGGCGCTCGGAGAAGCGAAATGGGAGGGACTGAAGGGAGCAGCTGAGGCGGGCGAGCGCGTGGAGGGGGGTAAGCCGGCGCGGGGGACGTGGGGGCCACCGGGGCGCGTGTCGCGCGGCGTCGCCGTCGCTCGGCCACGCGGCGGCCGAGTGCTGCCGCTGTGCCACGACGTCGCGCGCGGGGCGCGCGCGCGCGGGGGCGAGAGGGAGACGACGCGGGCGCGGGCCGGGCCGCCAGCGAAGCTGGGCCGAAAGGGAAGCCGAAGCCCACTAAGGCGAAAATCTGATTTTTCTTTTTCAAAATATTTTCCAGATTTAATTCTTTGTTTCAAAATTGAATTTGGAGATGAAAAAGAGGTTTTCAGAAATTTGGCCCAAAATAAAAGTTGTTCAAAATTTTATTCTCTACAACTTTCATATAGAGCACTTTTCAAAATTCTCAATAGATTTTGAATTTGAGATTTAAAGCTAATTTAAAATCAAAAACTCATTTACTTAGAATATTTTTAAAACAGAATTTGAGGAAAACTTGAATTCAAAATTTTGCTCCAATAATCAAGTTGATTTATTCTAGATTATTTAAAATTGCTACTTCTCAAAAGTTCACCAACTTTTTAACACTTATATCAAAATTAGGGTTTCCATTTATTTGTTTTTCACATTAAATTTGAAAGAGCTACAAATCAATTAATGTTAATCATGCAATGATGCTGAATGCTTATGCTTTGAATGATAATGCATGCTTAACACCCAGGGGTGTTACAGGCTACTCTAGTGGAGCTCGTGGCTTAGAGGATCCCCATCTTGTGAGTGAATGTGCGGCACCCGCTGAGGGCTCAACTCTTGATAGTTGATTAGCTCGCGATCCATCAAGTGGGTGTATCGCCACAACGAGGAGTAGCTTGCCAGGAAGCAAGTGAACTTCGATAATAAATCTTGTGTCATCTTATTGCCGAGGATTTCATTTGTGTATGTGATCACGTTGATTGATTGGTATATTGGACATATCTCTTCTCATCAATGTTGGTATATCTTTTCAAGCTCGCTCCTTTACTTATTGTTCTTTGCCTTGTTTAGCTTGAGTAGAATAGCTTATCACTTAGGGGTAGTTAGTTTAGAGACTTAGCGTTGTTGGTGTGAACTAGAGATCATAGCCTTGCACTAGAATTGTTTTTGTGGCTTGCTTAAAAGTAGTTGAGCTAGTGCTAGAATTAGCTTTGCCATCTTATTTACTAACTTATTGTTTAGTAAAGCTTGTAGAAAATTTAAATAGGCTATTCACCCCCCTCTAGCCTTTTAGACCTTACACCATCCCACTTACACTTTTATCCTCACTTCGCGTAAAAGAATTAACCTAGAGTGATGGGATGGAGACTCTAGAAGCCTTATATGTTGGTGCAACCCACCTTTAATTATCAACCAAGGTGGGACTAACCCTATAATATCTCAGAAACATGCACATGGGTGGCTATGGGTCAAATTCCAAACTAGGCTGGGTGTGAAAGAGAGGGGTGGCTAGGCATGGGTGGTTGTGAAGGTGGCAGCTGGGGAGAACGGGTTAGGTGGAGGCGTGCCAAGGAGGGGTTGCCTAGGAGGGCGTTTGGGAAGGAGGCTGTAAGGTCCAAATAGGCTAGAGGGGGAGTGAATAGCCTAATTAAAACTTCTATAAGAATTACTTAACCACAAGTTAGTATGAAAGGTGGCGAAGCAAAAACACTAGCTCTAACTAATTAAGCAAGCCACCTACACAAGTCTAGTACAAGGCTATTCACTAAACACAACAACAACTACAAGCTAGAAACAAGAAGTAATATGAGAGAAGAGCTTCGAGTAATTATACCGTCGTGTAGAGATGAGAAGTACCAATCAATCAATCACATAAGAGAAATCCTCGGTAAGAGAATGACACAAGAATTTATCCCGAGGTTCACTTGCTTCCCAGCAAGCTACTCCCCGTTGTGGTGATACACCCACTTGTCGGTTCGTGAGCTAATCGACTATCAAGAGTCGAGCCCTCGGCGGGCGCCGCACAACCGCACACAAGATGGGGATCCTCCAAGCCACGAGCTCCACTAGAGTATCCAATTTGCGAACTCACACGGGGAAGGATCAAGAACCCCTTACAACACTTGGTGAGAGCTCCAACAATCTCCAATTACGAGCTCAATCACCTCCGCTGCTCCAAGCCGTCTACCGTGTCGGGAAACACGGAAGAGTAACAAGAAATCCATAGCAACTCGAAGATCAAGTGCCTCTAGAATGCAACTCTCAAGCAATGCACTTTAATCTCACTCAATCTCACTCAAGATGTGCAACTATGCAAAGAGATGAGTGGAGGGGTTGTTCTCTAGCTCAAAGGATGTATCTAGTCTCAAAATGTACAAGAGTTACCCTCAAACCCCGGCCAACTTCTATTTATAGCGAAGGGGTACGCAGCTAGCAGTTACCGGACGACACAGTTCAAAACGAGCTGACCGGACGCACCGGTCAGGGTGACCGGACACGTCCGGTCACTATAGGACAAGCGTGAACAGTGCGCGTCAGAAGTTACCGTTGTTGTGACCGGACGCGCTCTAGCGAATGACCGGACGCGCTGCACCTTGCGTCCGGTCTGAGTCCAATAAGCTCCCAGCGCGATCGAACGCGTCCGATCGCACGTGACTGGACGTGCTGCGCGTCCGATCAGCACTCCGCTGCGCTCTGCCCCTCTGGACGCCTGACCGGACGCTCTGGTTCCGTGAGGGACCGGACGCGCCGGTTGCGTGCTCTACTTCTGCGTACAGGAGAACTGACCGGACGCGCTGGTCAGACCAGACTAGCGTCCGGTCAGAAACCCTAACACCCGCGCACCTGACAACAGCTGGGAACTGACCGGACGCGTCCGGTCAAACCGCGACCGCATCCGGTGCAGCGTCCGATCACCACAGTGACCGCTGTTCGCCTCCGTTTCTTTTCCGACTTCCGGTGCAGTAGAAAATAGGCGTTTTACTTCCCCAAAAAGCGCCGAATCCCACCTCGCAAGCTCGGCGGGAGGGAGAGAGGAACCCAAACCCCTCTCTACCGCTCAAACTCCACTGCCTTCGCAAATGTGCTAACACCACCATGTGTAAACCACCATGTGCATGTGTGTTAGCATTTCATAAACATTTTTCAAGGCGTTATGTTAGCTCTTTAGATCCTAATGCATATGCTCAAGACAATGATCTAGTGGCACTTGATTCCCGAGCTAACCGTGATTGCCCCTCTTGATAGTCGGCTATCAATCCTAAACCCGGTCAATCACTTCTCTACTCATCTTAGACCGGCAAAAGTAAAACCCTATGGTTATACCTTTGCCTTGCGCTCTTAGATCCTTCTCTTCTACTTGATCATCATGTCCTTCATTTTATGTGCATCTCCACCATGATCATCATTTCATGTCCATGCACCATCTCTTTGTGATCTTGTGGCCACCACTCCTTGCCACATACACCTTCATCACATGTGTTGCTTATGCCTAACTCAAAACACTTAACACATGACATTAGCAACTTGGTGTCATTAATTACCAAAACCAAACTTGGGCTTTCAGAGGCCCTATGTCGTTTAGACAGGTGGCTAGCTAGGGAGGGATGTCAGAAAGAAGATAAAGTTGATAGAAAAAGAGAAAAACAATGAGGATGATAAGTGGGTTTCACATATGACTTCTATTTAACGGTGTCAAGAAGTAGTATCATCCTTGCTCTTCGATCCACTCAACCAAACAGAAAACTAGAACGGCTCTGATCCCTCACCAAATGCTAAAGTGGGATGGCCCCATCTAAAAATCAGGGGCATCCTATCTTATCTCCAAACCAAATGCTATCTAAGGGACTACGATAAATTGCCAAGCAAAAGCTAATTAACTCCTCATTAGGCACAAGCATTTCCAAAGGATCTGGTCTTTAAAATTAGACATTAACCATTGTTTTCGCAAATATATAGCATCATTTATTTATTCTAGTCCATCATCCCGTGCTACAACATAACCTAGGATCTTTAATTATATATAATGTAAGCATTAAATTTTTGGATAGATTTAGTATGTACAATTAATTAAAATGGATTATCTTTAATGTTCATTTCCTAACTAAGTACTCCTACTCCTACACATTTAGATACATCATAATCTCTATCTAGTTATAGTAAATTTATTAATTAATCTCTATGTGTTAGGTGTCGCTGCCATTTTTCAGGACTGTCCAAATGCATAATTGCGGATTGAGAATATAAACTTTATCAAAATTAAAAAATTTTGCTCCCTCATATCTAAAAATGATGTAATTTTAGGTTTGAGACTAGTCAAACTTTTTCCGTTTAACCTATTTTATAGGAAAAATAAAAATATTTATGTCTCAAAATAGATTTACTATATGAAAACATATTTCATAATCAAACAAATGGTACTTATTTGATATAAAAATGATGTTAGTACTTTTTTATAGGCCGATCAAAGTTGAAATTGTTACTCCTTGGAAAATGAGAGTTGCATCTTTGTTTTGGACGAAGAAAGAATAAATTAATTAATTATAGGATTTTAATATAACTAGATAAATGCCCATGCGTTGCACGGGGCTAGGGGCTATAAAATATTGCTCACGCCTCCAACAAAAATATTGTGGTGGGCTATCAGTAGCACCATAGGAGGCGAAGGGGGCTCGCCCGAGCCTAGAGAGAGGGTCGCGCGGAGGACTACTACGCCGCGAACACCAACTCCACCATCAGGGTGGAGCTGCATTCCGGGATGTCGTTTTCACCGTTGAGCTCGCTGTCACGACATTCTTTCTGTGGCGATTGTCAGACACTCTATAAGCCTGAGATGACCATGACTGACCGGCAAGTGCTGAAATATTTGAATTGTACACTTGTGTTGTCGGTTGCATTGCAATAGTGGACCTAATCAAGAATGCGGAGGAGTGTTGGCACGGTCGCCAATGCGTGCCACGGGCCTCTGCGACATGGACTGCACACTTCTCCGTGGCCACCGCGTCCAACGACTCCTCGCAGGCCGCGCCCATTGCCGGTGTCCAGGAGAACTTCCACTGGTGCTCGGTGTTCCTGTTGCACGAGAATAAGAGCAGCAGCCGCTTGGGAAAATATTGAGGCATTCATTATCTATGCCAATGATTTAATTTAGCAATTGCACCGAAGCGATTTAAAAGTTGTCACAAGAAGTCGATAACAACTTAAATATATAAGAGCAACATTGGGACATATCATCAAACACTCTCACATCATTCCTATTAAGGTGAAGTTCGTGCCCCTTGCCGGCTCGCACGTCAAGCTTGGTTTACAAGCCGTACCTTTTCAGTCAATGAATAATATTTTTCTCTCACATCAAATCAACAAACAGTACTTTCAGTCATGACTTTTCAGCCAAGCAAACAGGGCCATCGTGGCCCTCCTGGCCACCGACACACTTCGTGTTGGCCTCGCTCGTCCTCTCGACAGTGCAGTTCCAGCCATTGGCCATCTCCGCTACGATGATCTTGTGGTGCTCGCCGCTGCAACCCTGCTATTGCCCTCCGTCTTGGCGCGCCTGTCTTTTTTTTGAACAACACGTCAAGTCTATTTATTCATGCACACAGGGTTCAGCGGAGTCGCGAACCAAAATATCAGATACAAAACTCGAGAGGGGATCAAGCCAAACATGAGGTTGATCCGGGTCCCAATCAAGACTCAAACGAGCGAGTTCATGAGCACTTCTATTACAAGATCTAGGAATATAAGCAATCTGTATAGAAATAAAGGATGACAGGATCAGCTCCTGTGCTTCCTTGTAGAGGACGGATGGAGGACTAAGATCACGTTCGTCCGACTGGAGCGCCTTCACCGTATTCACTGAATCAGACTCAAGTATAATTCTTCCCATACCATGGCTCGACGCCGCTTGCAAACCTGCAATGCAGGCCTGAGCTTCGGCACACTCAACATCATGAACGGCTCCCAGGGAGCCAGATCCCACCACAGATGCATGCCCATTATGGTCACGGATGACAAAGCCCCAGCTCCCTGTTTTGGTTTCAGCAAAGAAAGCTCCATCACAATTTACCTTGACGATATCCCTTGGTGGTCGAGTCCATGATGCATGTAGTCGTGAGACTTTTTTCGCCTTCTCCTTTGTCCCAGATTCCATCGCTAACAAAGATGCACGATGTACAACCTGGGCTGGAGAACGCATACCCTCACCTGCATAAGCTTTGTTCCGCGCCTCCCACCATGAGTATAAGAGCACGATCACCCGCATGCATAGTTCATTACGTAGGGACAATATGGCCAAGATCACGTCGGCAACTGATTGTTTCTGAAGCAATTCAGTTCGTATGTCTTCTAGTGAGGCCTCTTGCCAACACTTAACAACGAACTTGCATTTCAAAAAACAGTGACCCCCATCTTCATTGAGTCTCCAGCATACCGGGCATCTGGTATCTATATCCATCCCTCTCCTCCTTATATTCATTTGTACTAGGAGGCTGTTGTGGGCTAGGCGCCAAATGAACTGTTTGATTTTCGGAGCACAGTCCAAACGCCAAATGCTCTTCCACTTCAATTTCTTGTCTATTTGTTCATGTGATGAGTTTCCTCGCTGCCTTCTTGCTCTCTGTACTGACTGATCATGGAGAGTGTGGTATGCTGACTTAACATAGAACAACCCTTTATTATCAAAGTGCCAAGCTATGACATCCTCCCTACCAATTTGCACCGGTATAGCAAGGATATGCTGGCAAGTGCGGAAATATTTGAACTGTACACTTGTGTTGTCGGTTGCATTGCAACAGTGGACCTAATCAAGAATGCGGAGGAGTGTTGGCACGGTCGCCAATGCGTGTCACGGGCCTCTGCAACATGGACTGCACACTTCTCCGTGGCCACCGCGTCCAATGACTCCTCGCAGGCCGCGCCCATTGCCGGTGTCCAGGAGAACTTCCACTGGTGCTCGGTGTTCCTGTTGCACGAGAATAAGAGCAGCAGCCGCTTGGGAAAATATTGAGGCATTCATTATCTATGCCAATGATTTAATTTAGCAATTGCACCGAAGCGATTTAAAAGTTGTCACAAGAAGTCGATAACAACTTAAATATATAAGAGCAACATTGGGACATATCATGAAACACTCTCACATCATTCCTATTAAGGTGAAGTTCGTGCCCCTTGCCGGCTCGCACATCAAGCTTGGTTTACAAGCCGTACCTTTTCAGTCAATGAACAATATTTTTCTCTCACATTAAATCAACAAACAGTACTTTCAGCCATGGCTTTTCAGCCAAGCGAACAGGGCCATCGCGGCCCTCCTGGCCACCGACACACTTCGTGTTGGCCTCGCTCGTCCTCTCGACAGTGCAGTTCCAGCCATTGGCCATCTCCGCTACGATGATCTTGTGCTGCTCGCCGCTGCAACCCTGCTATTGCCCTCCGTCTTGGCGCGCCTGTCTTGACCAACAAGCGACGGGAGAGCGCCCCTGGGAGCAGCTCGGTCGTAGGCGTGCCGTCTCCGATGCGGTCTTTGGGACACCATGAACAATATTTTCCTCTCACATCAAATCAACGAACAGTACTTTCAGCCATGTCTTTTCAGCCAAGCGAACAGGGTCATCGCGGCCCTCCTAGCCACCGACACACTTCGTGTTGGCCTCGCTCGTCCTCTCGACAGTGCAGTTCCAGCCATTGGCCATCTCCGCTACGATGATCTTGTGCTGCTCGCCGCTGCAACCCTACTATTGCCCTCCGTCTTGGCGCGCCTGTCTGGACCAACAAGCGACGGGAGAGCGCCCCGTGGGAGCAGCTCGGTCGTAGGCGTGCCGTCTCCGATGCGGTCTTTGGGACACCACTCGCTGAGCGCGCGGCGGCATGGGACCGGGTCGATGTGTCGGGTATACACAACGGGCATGCCCGCGGCATGGCACAACGCGACGGTGGACGCCATGGCCGGCATGCATTATCGGAGCGCCAGCGAGGCAAAGTGGCCCTGCACATCGGATCCGTATTCGTGGCAGGACATCAAAACCTTAATGGAGGCGCGCACAGCATCCCGGCTCGGTCTTGCTTGCCTGGCTGCGAGTGCTACGCATGGGAAAAAAAATTCGATGCATACTGGATGCACCGTGCTTCCATGTGTATAATACATGCCATAAATAGTTGCCACGTGTCGTCCAACAACGTGCACCTGCTTGCCTCTCATGCGTTTGGCTCCGGCCTCCAGGCTCTCTCGTCCGTGGTTTGCGGGCTGCATGCGTCGGATGCTTGTTAGTGGACACGTGCCACACATCGAAGCTGTGTTTGCATGGATGTTATGTGCATCCAGTATACACCGATTTTTTTTCGTATGCATGTGGGTATGCACCGTACCAGCCTGGGCCGGGGGCACCAGCAAGTGTACGAAACCCCGTCTTGCTTTTTAGGTGGTAGTATATTTAGAGCCCCTACCATGACTCAAAGTACTATTCGCTGATTTTTTGTGAGAGAAAAATACTGTTCCAGCTAAAAAATACAAGTTGAAAAGTACAGATTATAAGACAAGCGAACCAGGTCTTAAATTGAATTGTCAGTGCCATTATATTGCTACCTTGTTTTTGTTTGGGAAAAAATATATTGCTACCTTGTTTGTCAGCAATGAACCGACGGAACGCATAATTGCGGATTTGAAATGAAAGTATAAAGTTGGGCACCTTTAAAACGGGGATACGCCTTTTCGCTCGTCGCTTTAGAGGAACCGAGGGCTGGTTTAGATTACAAAAAAATTCTAACCCGATGAATAATATTACTTTCATCTTATTTGGTAAATATTGTCCAATCGTGGACCAACTAGGCTCAAAAGATTCATCTCGTGATTTCCAATTAAACTGTGTAATTAGTTATTTTTTTACCTACATTTAATGTTGCATGCATGCGTCCAAAGATTGATGTGATGAAGAGAGAGTGAAAAAATTCTAACTTTTAGGGTGCATCTAAACAAGGCGCGAGGAGCAATTGCTTGGACAGTCCGACACGACAGTTGCCTTGATTTCAGAGGGATCTGGCTTGGAGAGTGTCCGACAGTGGCAACATATATCCGGTTAAGAAAACCTTTGATTTAATTTTGTCTAAGGAAGAACCTGTATGTAGCATAATAAACATGTTAAACCATGTACGGCAGCGGCTACCTAATGAACATGCATGCTCAGGTCGTCCAACGACGACGACGCATGCAGCTACTATACTACTAGTTGAGCAACTAGTGGGTGCGTTCGTCGGTGCATGCATGTGTGGTTGGTGAGTGGCGATGGCGTGGTGGCGCGCTGAAGCAGCTGGGTTGGCTGGACGATGAGTGAGCTGATGCCTAGTGCGTGCTAGCTTTGCTGCTGGCTGTTGCATGCATGATGCTTTGCCGAGTCGAGTACGCACTGCACGGCTGCAGATCGATCGATCGAGTTTGAGGCATCTGTCAGATATATATGCATATGCGTTATGCATGCATGAATGATGAATAATGGAGCTCCACTTCCCACTTCCATGGCTGCATGAATCAATGGAGCTGCTGATCGAGAAGCCGCCGCCCGGCCGGCTTCCATGGCTGCATGCATGCATCTGGAGATCGATCTGCTGGGTCAGCCTCACCGCAATTATTGGCCGCTCGTTCCGCACGCGGACGCACCACTCAGCCACTCACCGAGTCACCCCACCACCTGCTGCTCCGATTCTACCACTACCGTACCACTGATGATCTGAAAATATCTGATCGTATTCGTACCGTGACAGAAGGAAATCAGGCAGCGATTATCGAGGCGTGAATCAGCAGCGACCGCGCTGCAAACATTCCGTTTTGGACTGGGCCAAATAACACGACCGATAGCCCACAGTATATATGCCTTCTCTCTAGCTTCTGGCCCAGGGACGACCAACGTCCGTGTGATCTGGGCCTTTCGCCAGTAATCCACGCTTTTGTTCAATCTCACAGCCTGGGCCTGTTCGCTTCTGCTAGAAGCTACCGCAACAGATCTCAATTCAGTTTCCGAGGAGTCAGGTACTTTTAAATTTAACCAAATACTATATACAAGGAAATACTAATATTTATATAGTACACAATTGGTATTATTAGATAGATCGTTGACCTATTTTCACAATAAACTTATTTGGAGATATTGTTGCTAATATTTTATGCAAACCTAGTCAGACATAACAAAGTTTGACCAGCACGAATGTCATACGATACTTACTACCTCCGTTCTGAAAAGAATGTAACAATAGGTTGCGTGCCACAAAAAGTGATTCATGTTTGACCAAGTTTTTAGTAAATAATATTCATATTTATGATTTTAAATTTATTTAGTATGAAAATATATTTTGTAATTAATCTGATTGTATTTATTTGATATCATAAACATGGATATTTTTTTTATCTACAATTGGTCAAACTTAAGGTACTAAAACGTGACAGTGTGCTAGAATTGCATTCTTTTGGGGGACAGAGATAGTATTTTGGGACGGAGGGAATATATCCTAAATCTTATGTGCAAAGATATAGAGAGGCCTAAGATCTACTTTAAGGATTCACATTATTTTTGCAGCCTCTATGTTAAACCTCATGAGATGTATTCTAATAGAAAGATAAATTCTAGAAATTACCGTAGGAAAGCAGAGTAGCAAACCATTTGACCATTGCCTTTGTAACCTCCATTTTATGGGTAACAATAGCCACTTAATCTAACACCTCTAAATTACTCCCCTCTATCCAAATAAAACTAAAGTAACAATCTAATTCTCCATTTATTACCCACATATGCCATTCTAAGATATAAAAAATATCTCCCTAAATTAAATCTGAATTATCCACTTTTACCATTTTTTACAAATGATTTCCATCTGACACCTATTGTTATTAATATAACATAAAGTAAACTCATAAATTAAATCTAAATTATATATATACCATTATGAAAATGGAAATTCTCTGGTGAGGGTGTATGTCCATGCATATCCCTCCAGACGGTCCGTTCTCGGGCCTGCGCAGCCATCAGGCTGAACAGGCCTACTTTGCTCCACCTAAGTGTTTCACGGTTTCTTGAAAAGACATCGACATTTCTTTTCCCCACCGATGCATGCGACCGCCGCTGACGCATCCACCGTGCCGCTCGCCCGCAGCTCGCCTTGTCCAGTCGCCGCGACCTTCCCCAATGTGGGTGCGTCACACCCGGCCCCCATCCCATGCTCCTACTCGTCCCGCACTGCGCCCCCATCCACCCACGGCGTCGCAGCCATGGCGTGCACCATGGCCGACCGAAGACACCGTGATAGGAAGGGGAGGCCTACGCCTGGGTGTACGCTGGGCAGCTCTTAACGTCCCCCTGACCCGAGCTTGCTAACTACCACAGTTCCCCACTAGGTAGGCTGTGGTCGCCGGCGATGCTGTGTTTCAAGTGTTTTAAGCGTTTTAGAGTTATGTTTTAAGTGTTTTATCTAGATGTTGCAAACGTAGATCTAGGATGTTGCATATGTTGAAATGACAATATACACATGTGAAAGGTCCTTGTTTGGTTTTGGTAATTGAGTGACAACCTTAGGTGGACTAATTGTGTTTAATGTGAGATACATAGGAGATTAGTCCACATGTGATTATGTCATGAAGGAGCTTATTGCATTTGAGACATGACATGGAGTCATGTGACCAAGGTGGAGAAGATCGAGATGAGGCTTGGCTCGATGGATCGGTTGCAAGTGTGAAGGGCAAGTTGGAGGCTTTGAAGCGAGGGACCGCGTGTGACGGTTAAGCTTGGGCAAGACTTGGCGCCGATGGACCAAAGCAACGGTGAAGAGCAAGTGAGGTCAAGATCGATGAACCAATACGGTCACGTGATGATATGAAGTGGATCATATCATTTGGTGATTGGTTGGTGCATGTGTTGCATCAATATCGAAGGAGTTGGAATGGAATGCGCAAAGAAAAGGTATAACCATAGGGCATTTCTATTTCACCGGTCACAGGTGTGTAGAGAAGCTGATGACCGGGTTTAGGATAGATGGCCGTACTATCAAGAGGGGCAAACTTGTTTGCATATCGGTCATCTAGTGCCACTTGAGCGATCTAACTTTGCATACGTGTTAGGATCGAGTGGCGTGGCAAGTTGAGTGGTTAATTCCTTCGAAGAAAAGGATTGTGAAAATGTTAACCCACATGCACATGGTGATGTTCACATGGTGGTGTTGGCACATTTGCGAAGGCAATGGAGTTTGAGGGGTAGAGAGGGGTTTGGGGTCCTCTGTCCCTCCCGCCGAGCTTGCGAGGCGGGATTTAGGCGTTTTCGAGGAGATGAAATGCTAAATTTCCTTTACGTCAAAGGTCGGAAGAAGTGGCAAGGTCACGGGAGTCTTGACGGACACTGGCCACAGTGGTGATAGATGCTACCCTAGCGTCTATTAGCTTACCCTAGGCACGGCCTGGATCGAAGGAGGCGACGGACGCTGCGGTGCTCGAGCGACGGACGCTAACGTCAGCGTCTGTCGATCAGTTCGCAAGGGCGGCTTCGATGCGCAGGAGCGACGGACGCTGAGCCGCATCTGTCGCAGAGGCGACAGACGCGTCTGTCGCAGCTCCCTGCGGTTTCACCCTTTATGGACCGCGTCTGACGGTGCAACGGACCGCGGGCTTGCTTGCGTGTGACGCGTCCGTCGGTTGGTTCGAGAGCGTGTGGCGTCAGCAGGGTTGCGAGCCTCGGCAGCGACAGACGGATAGACGCGTCTGTTGATCAATGGACAGACGCGTCTGTCGTGGCTGAGCACAGCATAGGAGCTCTCTGTGCCGCGCCTGTCGCGCGACGGACGCTGGGAATTCGACCGTTGGTTTTTCGGTTGCGCAGGACATGTGGCGGCCATCTGAGCGATAGACGCTAGGTGCCGCATCCGTTGCTTAGCGTCAGCGCTGTAACACCCCAGGTGTTGATCACCAATTAAGTAGTGGGTTTAAGCTCAAACATGATAAATTAGTGGAGATGATGATGCCAAAGTCAAACCTTTGGAGATAAGCCCTAACCTAAACTTGGATATTGCACCCTTGCTTACATATAGGCTCAATTAAAAGATATATGCTTGGGTTTTGTTATCAAAGTATCTTCACTTGTCCCACCTCAATAACTATCTATCTTAAGCCCTGGAAAAGTTTCATGGAGTTTAGAATCAAAAAGTCACATGAAATGATAAGTTCCATTCCTATTGGAACTTGCATCATTAAGTGAATGGAATTGTAGATCATCAGCCAAACCATGCAAACTTGCCCAAATGACTCTAGACGAACTCTACAACAAAAGTCATGAAGGGTTCATGTTGAGCAAATGTCAAGAAAATGCCTCGATTGGCCTAAAACCCTAGTTTAGGCTTTATCGAGTTGATACTTTGACCAAACTAAAAGTTTGACTTCTGTACCAGTTATGAGGTTTGACCTTAAACAAAAGTTGTAGTTCATCTTGTGTAGAACAAACTTTGTTTAATGGTCAAGAGCTAGTTTGGCCTCTAACCTAGTAAAATAGAGATCACAATGTGGAATCAGCTGCTGTTTTCAGCACTTAGAAAAATATTCTAAGTCCTTGTTGTGACAGCAGCAAGTTGGTTACTTTGCGACATTTTATCTCCCAATTTCATATGGTAGCTCAATTAGGTTCCTTAATATGAGTTGTAGTACTTTTCATGATGGAAACAATGGATCAAGTGTCACTCAAAATGGAGCTTAGTTGGACCTTCTATAAGAGTTTCCAAAACAGCAAAAAGTTGTTTTATCACTTTTTGACCTTGACATGTTGACATGCCGCGTTCTCCAAATTTTGCTAAGCAACTTGAGTTAGTCCAAAAATAAAAGTTCAAGATTATGTTATGGAGAACAACATGTAAAAAGTTGGGATCAATTTGACCAAGTTTGGCATTGCAAAATCCCAAAACCGAGCCCTAGCTTAACATGTTGACAATGCCATTTTGGAGGCTAATTATCTCCTAATCTGGGACACTAATGATCTTACACAACAAAAGTTGTTTGAGGAGCCGGATCCGAATCTTTAAGGAATATGCCCAAAAACGGCAACCAAGGTGCTCATTCTTTCGCCCGCCACCTGTTCGGGGAAAGGCCTCAAAGGCGACAGGTGTCCCGAACGTGGCCGCCATGCGCTTCTCCTCGCTGCCGCGTGCCGTGAGCTGGGGCCATTGGGGAGCCACCTGAGCACCTGCCCGTGGTCTCGCTTCCTCCTTACCCGGCCATGCTTCCCATTCCCTTCGTCGCTCCCGAGCGTCCTGCGTGCTGGGCGTGGCCACGTCCGCCATGGGCGCCGGAGCGGGGCTCCAATCTCGGCCGCTGCCTTTGGCACCGCTAGCAGCCGCCGTGCGCCAAACCGCCACCGCCTGGAGCTTCTTCATCTTTCTGCGAGCCTAGAGCGCCATTTTCCCCATCGCCATTGTCACCGGAGTGCGCCACCGCCGTGGCCGCCATTGCCGGCCGAGCTCTATAGCCGCCAACCAATCTGCTCCTCCACGCCTTCCCTGTTCCAATCAATTACCGCCGCACCTCCACTGCCACATGCTGACCTCTAAGCACCTGTTTTCTGGCCCCTTCCGCCGCCGTGGACGGCCGTCGCCGGAGTGGCTCGCCTGCAGCCGCCCGCCTCCGTGGCCAGGAGGCCACGGGCCACCTCACCCTGAGCCGCGACCATCTTTGGGTGAGCCTCGCTGCGCTGGTGCTCGTGCTGCCCTCAGCCGCCGCCGTCGGTGACCCCCTCGCCGGGGCCGGGCCAGCCCTGTTCCCTCCCCTGCTCGGCCGTCCGGGAGGAAGAAGACAGCAGTCTCCTTCTCTCTGTATTTCCTCTGTATGCATGACAGGTGGGTCCCTCGGTGCGCGGGCCCCTCATGTCAGGTTAACTGGTGGCAGAGAGTGGGTACTGAACCGGGTGCGCCTAGCATTAAGTAGGGTTTGAATAATTTCTGGATTTGAATTTCAGAAAATTTGTAAATCTTCTAAAAATCATATCTCATGCTAGGTAATTCCAAAATTTGCAAATGTGGACTTTTTGGAAACCTTGAGAAGAGATCTATGCAGTAGAGTCATAAAAGCCTATATGTTTGTAGATATTTTCTGATGTCTTTATTTAAGTTTTAAAAATGCTCTAAAAATGCCTTTAAACTTAACCAGAGCAAGATCTGGAGTTTTAGAACTCCAAAAATAGTGATTATTGTTTTGTAAATTTTGTGATGACATGTACTTGCTAGTAAAAATATTAAACACACTAATTGTTCACTGTTTTCTTAAGGTTTCGATTTGACCTTGTTAAATAAGGAAATCTGCATCATATTGCTTGTCATTTTATATCTTGAGTTGTGTTGCTCCATTTGGTGTGAAATTTTTATGGTAGGTTTGTCATGCTATGGATGTACTGTTGTATAAATTTCATGGCCATTGCTTACTGTATGCTCAAGTTATTGAGTTAACTTGTTTATGGCTTACTAAATAGCTTATAAATAATATATAAATGATAAAATAGAAAATGTTGTTCCATTACCTTAGTATGATATTTCTCTATCATATTGATTCATAATATGGCCTTGTGTTCACAGAAAATATGGAGTTTTGGAATTAACTTGCTCTCACATGATTTATTGCTATAGCCATTTGTCTTTTTTCATAGAGGTTGTTATACATGTCCAAATGGTTTCAAATTTGGATAGTAGACTTTTGTGAGCATGTGTAGGCCTCTGTAATTTTGGTAGAATTTATTACGCACTTTTGATATGTGTTCATAATTCCACCAACTTATCTAAATAAATTAAGAAAATGCATTAAAAGAAATTATTTAGGAATGGACACTATGTTTTCTGGTGTTCATTAGTCATGTGTGACATGTTAGTAAAGTTGGTTTTGTCCAATTCTATGTTTGCAACATAAGTTAATAATTATTCCTTGTAAACGAGGTTTCTAGACAGATCTGAGAACTTAGCAAAGTTCTTCATGATAATGTGCTTTGTTGTGAAACTTGTTTATACAAAAATTGTAGATAATTTATATATCTAGCTGCTGTTAAAATTTGGTGGCATTTCGCCATATGGTTTAGAAACTACAGCTGTTCTAAGTTGAGTTCAGATTTATGTTGCTCTCTGTCCTTCCAGGACAGATTCTGTACCTTCTGTATTTCGACCTGGTAAATCTTAGAATCAGGTTTAGATGTTTATAAATGAAATGTGGACAATTTCATAAGCTTTCTAGGATGTCTTCTTGCAAGTCATTTGGATTTGTAGAACTTCAGATATGATTGATTTACTCAGCTACTGCATGTATGTCCAGAATTGTTGAAAATACATGATTGCTTGGTTACTTTGCTTGCGTATTGCTAAGTGTGATTCATGTCTTTGGTGATTAAGTTAGTACACCTAAAACTTGTGAAGATTATGCTTTACTTATTATGCATGGAATGGTTGGTGTGCTATAGTCAGTGAGTGGCTATGAGGGCTTGTATCTTGTTTAAATATTGTGCTTGTCTTATGTGATGCATTCTTATTGCCATTCATCATGTTCATACACATGCATCGTCATATCTCATTTAGGTACGTTAGATGCACTATGTGGATGGCAAGATGTGGAGCTGAACTCGAAGATGGAGTTGGTGGATCCATCCCGAAGATAGAAGGACCGGACAAGTGATAGATTGGGAAATGCTCGTCAAGCGAATTCATCTGACATACTCTAACTTGAGTCGGATCCCAGGCAAGCCCCGGAGCATTATAAGCCTCCTATCTTCAAAGCAATTAATTATATATATATATATGTTATAAGTATTGTTACATTAAGTGATAGGAGTTGGTTGGAAACTCTTGCTGCATTATATCATTCCTTGTCCAGATATATGAATCCTTGAATCCTACATAGACTAGGATCGAGTAAATGCTTAGCCCTGCTTTAAGCGGTAGAAGTCAGGTGATTTCCTGTCACCTGCGAGATATAGGGATATTCATATATGGCACGGTTGGCTATATTTGCTATCATGGAAAGGAATCATGTGTTAATAAAATGAAATGAGACCGGGCGGGATGATGATAGTGAAGCGACAAGGCATGGAGGTCTTGGGTGTGAATCTATCCCCGTCTGAGTCGTTTAAGGACCGATTCGCTGTACGTCCTTGAGTCATGTTGAACGCAGTCTAACACTTAGTTGGCCGGATAAGTCGTTCCGACCGCGAAGCCGAGTAATGTGATTCAGGCCGGAAATCGAATGGTAGGTTGCTTCTTGGAGGAGAGAAAGGATGTGCTTGGGGACATTGGCGTGAGACCAAGGGGGGGTTAGAGTCCCTATCACCTGACAGAGTGTCGCCGTTGGGGTCGCGACATCATTCGGACCCGCGATTCCTGAATCATATGAAAAGGTGGCCTGTGCGACCCTGGCAGGGGTCTGCACGGTGAGTGTTAGAAATACCCCTCCAGCTGGATAGGAATTCAATTCGAATCGCCGTCGCTCCCGGTTAGTGAGCACTTGACTTGAGCAGCGGCAACGTAGATTCCATTAAATTGAACGGATGGTTAATTGGATAACGATGGAATTGTTGCCTCAATTTATACCTGCTATGGTTAATATTGTTTGCTCCTAATAAAGTGAGTGCTCTAGTACAGGTTCTAATATAGATGCTAGGTTAATGATAATTAACTTGATGCTTAAGCATTAATGATTGATCATCTATATTAAGCTTTTATGCAAAATATTGTCAAGCCAGCCCACTTTATATCAGCCTTGCATGATCCTTGGTGTCACCTTATTTCTGGTTTCTGACGGTTAAGTCTAGCTGAGTACTTTGTCGTACTCAGGGTTTTATCCCCACTTGTTGCAGGTTGTGATGTATCATGGCGGCTGCAAGAGTTGGTTGACTCCTACCGTAGTGGCGGAGTGTGATCACGGGCATGATCCTCCTTATTTACCTTATCTCTAATGCTTTTGTTGGAAGTCAACCGTGGTACTTGTAACACCTCAAGTGTTTAGCTCCATAATTGCATTGCATTTGCATTTGCATAAGCATAAGCATGCATCATTCATGTTTGTTATTTTATGTGATGCAACACATGTGATTGTTCTAGGGTTTGTTTGATTTATTTCATGAAGTATTTGATAGTTGGTGTAACAAAAAGGTAAGGTAGCCAATCATGACCTACAACACCTTAGTTATACTTAGGGTAACATTTGGAACAAGGTTCATGTTGACCAAAATTACAAATTTGCCCTCCAAGAGAAGTTTGACCACCATTTGACCCTAGAGTGCTCTGGTTTGACCAATTAAAAAGTCTAATTTAGAGACCTTGCATGGAAGAGCACCCTTAAGTAAAGTTGTAGAGAATTTCATGAGGAACAAAAGTTCTAATATGGCCATCTCATGAAAATGACCAGAGCATGCTCAAAAATGGCCCACAAGTCAGCTTGAGTGGTGATCAACACTTAGAAAAATTCTAAGTCTGGAAATTGGACTTTTCAGTTTCACTGTACCTCACTTTAGCAACTTGTAACTCACAAACTAGGCCAAAGCAGTCCTGGAGCCAATTGACAAAGTTGTTGTCCACACATAGCTCTACAACATTGTCAATATCACCATCACCTGGTTCTCAATAGTTTAGGAGATTTTGTGTCGTGAAAATAGGGTTTCAGTCGGCTTAGTGACTGAAACTAGGTTTCAGTTTCTAAGTGCACCACTTTGGAGCTCTGTAGTTTCAAATCTAGGCTGAACCAGCCCAAACTCCAATTGACAAACTTGTTGCCCTCACATAGCTCTACAAATTTGATGTTGTCATCTTGGACCAAATCGAGCTGTGTTGGAAGATAATCAGCGTCAAACTTGCACTGATAGTCACCGTTCGGCCTCATCGGTCAGTCGACATCGCCATTCAGTCGGACAGCTGACCACGCCGTGGCGCTCGGGCAGAGCCCGGTGGCCGCGTGGCGCTCGCGCCCTGCCATCGCCTCCACGTCGCAAGCACACGCGCGGTCGTGAAGTCTGGGCCGACACCTCCACCCCCACACTCGCGCTCACTCTTCTCTCCTTCACTCTCGCTCTGGCCGGGTTCACCGAGGCGGAAAACGGAGGCGCCATTGCCGCCGCAGCCCACCCTGTGCTTGTGCAAGCTCACCGTCGCACCACCGTCCTCCAAATCCCGTCCACCGCTCCACCAGCATCCCCTCCACCTCCTCCAACCGTTGCTTGACCGGATTGTGTAGAGGTGAGGGCGAATTTCGGTTTCCGCCACCATGAGTCCTCGCCGGCGCACTGTCCGCGCGACGGCTCGCCGTGGCCAGCTCCCTACGGTCATCCTCCATTCTCACTAGTACATGTTTTGGGTTCCGGGTCGGGTAGAGAAGCCTAGGTGATGACGTTACCGGATGGGATGGCCGGTACACGTCGGAACACCGTCGTGCGCCGCCGCGCCATGGCCGTCGGTGCGGTGCTCACGCGGCCAGCGGCACTCGCTCCACCTCTGTCCTTTTCCGTGGCATGGAGAGGTCCGCCATGTCCTCAGGAAGCCGTAGCACACCTCACTTAGGTCCCTGACCCCCGGAGCTCGCCGGACCACCACCGGGTGCCGCCTCCGAGCCGCGGTCGCCATGGCCGTCGTGGCTAGGGTGGGATAGGTTCAGCAAATCTAGGTTTGGTCGATGCGGGAAGTCACGGGGAAGCCGTTGGTGCTCCTTTCGTCGCCGGAGGCGCCGTCGTCGGCGAGCTTGAGCTCGCCGGAGTCGCGGCCGTCTTCCCCCTTTCGCTCTCTCTCTCTGGCCTGCGGGCCCGCACTGTCAGCGCCGCGCGCGCGGGCGGGCGCCGAGGCAGGCCGCGCGCTGGCTGGGCCGCGCTAGCAAGCCGGGCCGGCCCAGTTTCAAATGGGATTTATTTCATTTCTTTATTTTGTCACAGTTTTAAGTAAGATTTGGAAAAATAAAGATCTAGGGTTTTACTTGCCCAAAAATTATGAGATAAATTTTGTTAGGATCTACATGATGTGTAGTATTTTAGAAAAATATAAATCTGGTATGTGATGTTTAGTTTTCTGAAGAATTTAATAGATCCTTTAAATGTGTTTTGGAATGCATGCAAATTTGTTAAATTTATAACTTGAGCTGTGGTATTCCATAAATCATGAAATTTGGTGGGTAGGTTACTCTATGCTAGCCCTAGCTCTGGTAAAAATTTGGGCATCAGTGCTTAAGTAATTTCCAAGTTATAAGGCTATCATTTTATTCTAGGAGATAATTGAAGGAATTTTTGTAATTTTTCTACATGTGCAATGTTCTTGTAACTTTTTGGAGAATGTCTTGGTACCCTAGAGTGTCTAAGAAAAATATGAAATCTGTTGTTTGATACTTTTCAATATGATTTATTAATTATACAAAAATCAGCCTTTTTGGCTTAGGAATTTTGTGTAGGAAGTTCCTGTGAATAAATTGAGTTCAAACTTTTACAGTAGTCTCTTTGTGGGTCAGAGAGTCTCCTGTAAGTTTTGTAGAATTTTAGGAGCAGTTTACATATATGTTTAAAATTCCACCTAATTAATTAAGTAAATTAAGAAATGAGTATAAATAAATGTTCTAGGTAGTCACACCCTACTTTCTGGTGTTGTTATACCCCATGTGAGCTTTTGGAAATCTTAGTTTGGTTTTAAGGGTCTTTGGCCACACCAATAAATGTTTAACCTTTGTAATTTTAGGTTTTCTGGACAACTAGTAGTAATTCTAAATTTGGCTTTGATAAAATTGGTTGCTGGAAAACTTGTAAATATCAAAGTTGGAGTAAACTTGATGAACTAGCTTGTGTCAAAATTTGGAAGCATTTGGCTTAGTAGTTTGAGAGTTACTGTTGTTTAAAGTGGCAGTTCAAAATCTGCTACTCTCTGTTTTGAGAGGACAGATTCTGGAACTTGTGAAGTTTGACATGGAAAACTTAGGAGTTTGGAGTTGAGGTCTGAAAATGAATTGTAATGCATTTCTTAGGCTTTCCAGATTGTCTTAGATCATATCTTTTGGAATTGTAAATCTCCAGTTGTGATAAAAACAAGTAGCTGCTGTCCAGAATGCTTACTGTGGTGTTTTGCTGATTGTTATGGTGTGATATCCTAAGACATGCTACTTTTGTAATTGTTAGGTGTTAGGGCCTTAACTGAGGATGAGCAGCTTTATCTTAGGTTAAGTAGATTAGGTGAGTACTTCTCTACCGGAGAGGAAATTTGCACCTACTCTTTTGAAGTGATTTGAATAGAGCGTTAAATTGTTGTAATGCATTTCATTCCGAGCATATTGCATCTTTCATTATGCATTCATGGGATTTATTATGCACTCATGCAATAGGTGTACCGGAGGGGGTGGCACTCCTCGAATTCGAACAAGCGATACCGGAGGAGGTGCTGAGTCAACCGGAGGAATTAGCAGAAGAGCCCAACGTCGGGGAAGCTCCGTCAGAAGATCTACCCGAGTGTCCGGACCACAGACCCGCAACCTTTCTCAAAGGCAAGCCCCGGTGCATGCTGAACCCATCGTTTTATAAATATATCTTGAGTACTTTTAATTGTTTATTGCATTAAGTTCTAGGAGTTATATGAAAACACTTGCTGCATTGTACCTGTCCTTGTCCAGATATCGTACTTAAATCCTATATTAGGTTTAGGCACGTGTCGATGCTTAGCCCTGCTTAGTACGGTAGAAGTCGGGTGATTTCCGGTCATCCGCGAGATATAGGACTGGGTCGCGAGTGGCTTATGGCTATCGTGATGGAACCATGCTTTAAAATGAAGTTGAGACCAGACGGGAGTTCGATGGTACAGCCGCAAGACACTTCACGTCTTGGGTGTGGAGCCATGCCCGTCTGAGTCGTTTAAGGACCGATTCGCTGTACGTCCTTGAGTCATGTTGAACGCAGTCTAACACTTAGTTGGCTGGATAAGTCGTTCTGACCGCGAAGCCGAGTAATGTGGTTCAGGCCGGGAATCGAATGGTAGGTTGCTTCTTGGAGGAGAGAAAGGATGTGCTTGGGGACATTGGCGTGAGACCAAGGGGGGGTTAGAGTCCCTATCACCTGGCAGAGTGTCGCCCTTGGGGTCGCGACATTATTCGGACCCGCGATTCCTGAATCATATGAAACGGTGGCCTGTGCGACCCTGGCAGGGGTCTGCACGGTGAGTGTTAGAAATACCCCTCCAGCTGGATAGGAATTCGATTCGAATCGCCGTCGCTCCCGGTTAGTGAGCACTTGACTTGAGCAGCGGCAACGTAGATCTCATTAAATAAACTGGTGGTTAAGGGAATGATACAATGTTGCCAAAATTCATACCTGCTCTGGATATAATGATGATAATTGTTTGATAATAATCAAGTGCATGTTTAGTGCAGGTGCTAAGATAGATGACAGGTAAATGCTAAAAATAACTGCTAGTACAGGCTACAAGAGTTTAAATTACTTATGCCTTTATGCAAAATGTTATGTCAGCTAGCCTCTTGTGTAAGCCTTGCATAATCCTTGGTGTCATCTTATTTCTGGTTTTCGACGGGTAAGTCTAGCTGAGTACATTCCAGTACTCAGGGTTTATTCCCTCCTGTTGCAGATGACATGCTTTATCAGGGATTCTGCAAGACGTGTCTCCACCCTGCGGGTGATGATGACTAGATCACAAGGGCGTGATCGTCTTTATGTACTTTCCTCATGCTTTTGCGGGATGTCGATCATCCAGACTGGCAGTATTTAATTAACTAGTGTGTGTGTTATGCTTCCGCTACTTTCAAACTTGGTTTGTAATAATTGCTACTCCGTGGTGTAAACTTATTTCAGAACTACTTGTGAAATGTATCGTATGATGTTGTATGTTGAATGATGCGATCCTGGTTGTAAGCAGTTTGGTTTGAGATCCTTCGTGATTTCGATTGACTACCGGGATTATATGGGCTCAAGTTTGAAAATTTGAGCGCTTCGGTGCTTGTTTTCGTACTTGTGCTCTTATAATTTGGTCGGTTCTGTTACAGCTGGTACCGGAGCATAATTCAACATTAAAAACATCATACGAGTATTTAAAAACAAAAATATTTGATTATGAAAAAGGGTTAAAACACTAAAAATTATTTTTAGGTATGCCAGTGATCACATCCCTTAGCCCAAATAAGGACTCTTAGGTGGCTTATTATAAAGACTAACTTGGGGGCCTTGTTTGTTTTTGTTTCGTCGTCCATACGGCGTGATATTGTATGGATGCCATCCACGTGGGTGGTAATGTATGGATCAATTGCCTCGACGCTCTGGTAAGTGTGAGTTGTGAGAGCATGATCGTCCAACCGGCGATCTAGGGGAGAGTAGTTTTGGTGACTTACATACTTACATGTTTAAACCATGTAATTACGTAAGCACTTAATTGTGGGAACCTTTATATCGGGTAGCTTTGATACTTAAGTATATACATCAGGGGATGTGTATATGGAAAGTATTTAAATTACTGCTTTCTTGTGTGCTTATATTGGGAAACTGTTGGGCTGAAATGAGGTTTTCTGCAGGTACACTAACAGCGTAACGAGTAGACCGATAGTTTCGCTTATATGAGAGAACGTATGTATGCCACCGCCTAGCGTTAGAACTTTAGGTTTCTACTAAGGTGAGAGGGCGTACGGAACGTGCATGCATCATGTTTAATTATATCATACATATCATTTACTCCCTCCTTAAAAAAATTTCTGTACTCCCGACTAAAGTAAATTTTGTATCCCCTAAATGATCCTCATTTTAAGTCGTATCTTATCTGTTGCTACAGATGGCACGTACCAAGAGGACTGCTCGCAAGTCCACTGGGGGCAGGGCACCGCGACACCAGCTCGCTCCACGTGAGCCCCGCCCTGAGCCTACTGAGGTGGAAAGGCTGAGGGCAGAGTTGGCTGAAGTGACTGCTGCCAGGAATGCAGCGCATCAGCAACTGGAGCAAGTGATTCGTGATCGTGACCAGGAAACCCTTGCAGTCCAGAGATTGACAGTAGCAAATCGCAACAGTCAACACATGTTGGTCCGTGTGATGGAACAGAGGGATGAAGCCTGGCACGAGGAGAACGTTCTGAGAGCTCGCCAGTTTGAGCTCGAGCAACAGTTAGAAAATGCTGAAGAATACAATGACAACCTTCATGAAGAAGTGCACCGCCTGAATAACTAGCTTAATCCCCTGCTACCTAGAAACAACAATGTAGATGAAGATATGGGATCAGGGATCTTCATGGCTGAGGATGATAATGAAGTGGAGGTTGATGGACCACAGGATGCCCCACCTGCAGAAGCACCAGAGGAAGAGCCAGAAGAAGAAGAAGACGAGGAGTTAGAGCCTGTCAGTGATGAGGACGGCGGAGAGATCCTTGACACTGACTCGGAGGATGATGCTTAGAGTAGTCATCACGTGCCTATAATGTTAGGATCGTCTTTTGTGCCCTCCCTGTGAAGGAGTGAGGCCTTGTAATAACTTGACTTTGGGATGTAAGGTTGAACCGTATGTTTCCTGAATGTAGTTTGAACCTGTTAATTTCGATCACAACTTGATGTCTTATTATGTTGCGTTCGATGATGGTGTCACGATTAGCACCCTTCGGTGCCGCGACGAAACCGAGGGCCTCCTATGGCGCGCGACATAAGGCTGTGCTGCTTGGCACGCGCAGGTATCGAGGTGGCTAGTCATGATCCACCATGGAACTCTTCATTGAGGAGTCTCTTTGTGGTCAGTTTGAAGTAGCCTTTCACAGTCAACTAAAAATCTTGAGATCGAATCCAAGTACCGTGCAAAAGGTCAAAAATCACGTAGATAGCAACGTAAACGGTCCGGTAACCGTTGTGCTCCCTGTGAGTGAGCCTTTAACAAAGAGCATCTTGTTGGATTACCAAGTATGATCTCGTCAAATGATGCGCTAGAATGGATTGTGCGGTTGTGATGAATTATTGTGCCTTAATTATTATGAGAAATCTATTCATACAGTCAGATTAACATTTCGCAATGATTCATCTACAAATTTCCCACATCGTCAGTGCTCATTGGCTATGCATTTTGCAGATGTCGTACAATCTACGCCGGGGTCGTGGAAATGAGGAGGAGGAACAGCCGCCCCCTCCGCCACCACCTACTCCGGCCGAGTTGATGCAATCAGTGGTTGAGGGGCAGCGTATGTTGGCTGACGCCATGCGCCAACTGGCTAATCGAGAGGCTCGTCATGGCCGCCAGGGCCCAGAGCCAAATCAGTACAGCGATTTCAAGGACTTTCTGGATATAAAGCCCCCGCTCTTCAAGGAAGCGGAAGAACCACTGCAGGCTGACGAGTGGTTGAATACCATTGAACAAAAGTTTCGTCTGCTACGCATAACTGATGAGCTGAAAACTGAGTATGCTTCCCATCAGTTGCATGGTCCGGCGGGCATTTGGTGGAGCCACTATCGTTCCACACTGCCTGCCAATGTCCCGATTGCTTGGGATCAGTTTAAGGCGGCATTCCGGGGAAATTATATCCCTCTCGGTCTTATGGCAATCAAGCACACAGAGTTTATGAGGCTGTCGCAAGGAAACAAAAGCCTGACTGAATACTTGCAGTCCTTCAACAACCTGGCAAGGTATGCCACAGAGTTTGTGGATACCGATGCCAAAAAGATTGCTAGCTTCAAAAGGGGCCTCGGCCCAAAACTGATGAAAACTATGGGCACTAGCAAATGTACTACTTTCAATGATTTCATCAGCGATGCTTTGACCCAGGAGAACAACAATACTATTTATTCTGCCTCTAAGAGCCGTAAAAGGGCCCTTGAGGCAAGTGCTTCTCAGTCAAGGGCCTCAGCGGCACCGAGGTCTTCCCCTCGCCCACCTGCTCAAAATACAAAGTTTCGTCCGCCGCAGAAGAAGCCTGCTGCAAAAACGGGGTTCCGTAAGGCTTATACCGTCGCTCTGCCAAAGGGGACTTCTGGACAGAGCAGCTCTAGTGTTCCTCCTAGCAATATGCCTTGCTGGAATTGCAACAAGCCAGGTCATTGGGCCCGGAACTGTCCGTACCCTAAGAAAAATGTCAACCAAGGTAGTCGTCAGGGACACGCCCATTATAACAGCATTGAGGAGATTCCATCTGGTGAGGTGGTCACCGCTGGTAAGTTTCTAGTTGACCAACACCCCGCAGTGGTACTTTTTGATTCAGGTGCTTCGCATTCCTTTATCAGTCCTAAGTTTGCATCCAAATTTGCACACAAGTTGCATACTGTTGAAGGTGGGGGTTATTGTATTAGAGCTGCAAGTGGGAATATTTCCACAAACAAAGTAGTGGGGAACCTTAAGTTTGAGATAGAAGGGCGAAGTTATTCGCTTGCCCTATTGGTTTTACCTAGTTTAGACATAGATGTTATCTTGGGCATGAATTGGATGAGTCAGAATGGGGTACTCATTGACACATCCGCTCGGGTAGTTATGCTCAGAGATCCTACAGATCAAAAGGGTTTTCTGGTACAACTTCCCAGAAAAGTTGATTTGTCTGGGGAAGTTCATGCTGTGCAAGCAAAGGCGTTGGCTGAAATTTCCGTAGTAAATGAATTTCCGGACGTTTTTCCCGATGATTTGCCGAGACTCCCTCCGGATCGGGATGTGGAGTTTAAAATTGAGTTGTTGCCTGGCACGGCTCCCATCTCTAGGAGACCCTATAGGATGCCTCCAAATGAACTCGCTGAACTTAAGGTGCAATTGAATGAACTTTTGAAGAAGGGGTTGATTCGTCCTAGTTCATCGCCGTGGGGATGTCCTGCTATCTTTGTAAAGAAGAAGGATCAGTCGTTGCGGATGTGCGTAGATTATAGACCTCTCAATGCAGTCACTGTCAAAAATAAGTACCCTCTACCGCGAATCGACATCTTGTTCGATCAGTTGTCTAAAGCTAAAGTTTTCTCCAAGATCGATCTAAGATATGGCTACCATCAAATTAAAATCCGCCTGGAAGATGTTCCAAAGACAGCCTTTTCTACCAGATACGGTCTTTATGAGTATCTTGTTATGTCCTTCGGCTTGACAAATGCCCCCGCACACTTCATGTACTTGATGAATTCAGTGTTTATGCCTGAATTGGACAAGTTTGTGGTGGTATTTATTGATGACATCCTGGTATACTCTGTGAATGAGGAGGATCACGCTGAACATCTGCGTATAGTCCTCACAAGACTGCGGGAACATCAACTATATGCAAAGTTTAGTAAGTGCGAATTCTGGTTTCGAGAAGTACCTTTCCTTGGGCATGTGTTGTCCGATGGAGGAATTATGGTGGACCCCGCCAAGGTACAGGAAGTACTGAACTGGAAGGCTCCTATCTTGGTTCACGAGGTCCGAAGTTTTCTTGGTTTGGCTGGCTATTATCGTCGCTTCATCCCGGATTTCTCCAAAATAGCCAAGCCAATGACTCGGTTGCTGCAGAAAGACACCAGGTTTGTCTAGACTCCTGAGTGTGATGCGGCTTTTCACAAACTACAAACCCTCCTAACCTCAGCTCCGGTTTTGGCACAACCGGATATCGAGAAACCATTTGATGTTTATTGTGATGCCTCAGGCATAGGTTTGGGAGGTGTGTTGATGCAGGAAGGCCGAGTAATTGCATATACTTCTCGACAACTTCGGAAGCATGAGGCGAATTATCCAACGCATGACTTAGAACTCGCCGCAGTTGTTCATGCTTTGAAAGCCTGGCGACATTATCTGTTGGGCAATGTTTGCAATATCTACACAGACCACAAAAGCCTCAAATACATTTTCACCCAACCCGAGTTGAATATGCGTCAAAGAAGATGGCTCGAGTTGATTAAAGATTATAACCTTCAAGTGCACTATCATCCTGGCAAGGCAAATGTGGTTGCGGATGCTTTAAGCCGTAAGTCTCATTGCCATTCCTTAGTTGAAACTGATTTTCATCGATCTCGCCTTCTACATCCAGCAATCTTGTACAACATCACTGTCAGTTGTACTCTCAAAAGCAGAATTATTGAGCTCCAAAAGACTGACACTGGTATATTTCACATCAAGCGTAAGATGAAAGAACAAGAAACTACACAGTTCAGGATAGATGAAGAGGGTGTACTATGGTTCAAGGATAGGTTAGTTGTGCCTAAGGATCGGGAGCTTCGAAATGATATTATGTCTGAAGCACACTCCTCTAAGTTGTCCATCCATCCTGGCAGCAATAAGATGTATTATGATTTGAAGCCATACTATTGGTGGACCAAGATGCGGAAAGAAATAGCTGCATATGTGGCTAGGTGTGACACCTGCTGTAGAGTTAAAGCTGTGCATATGAAAGCTGGGTTGCTTCAACCACTGTCTATCCCAGGTTGGAAATGGGAAGAGGTAAGTATGGATTTCATTGTCGGTCTTCCTCCTACTGTCAAAAATCATAATTCCATCTGGGTAATTGTGGATCGTTTGACCAAATTAGCTCACTTCATTCCAGTTAGAGTGGACTATCGTCCCACTGACTATGCTGAGTTGTACTTCAATCAGATAGTCCGGCTTCATGGGATACCTCGTACTATCGTTTCTGACCGTGGTCCCCAGTTCACTGCTCGCTTTTGGGAGCATTTGCATCACCTTCTGGGTACCAAGTTAGTGAGAAGCTCTGCTTATCACCCCCAGACATCGGTTCAGACAGAACGAGTTAACCAAATCTTGGAAGATCTGTTGCGAGCATGCGTCATTTCATCCAAGGGTTCTTGGGAAAAATGGTTACCTTTAGCCGAATTCTCGTACAATAACAGTTATCAAGAGAGTATTAAGATGGCCCCATTCGAAGCTTTGTACGGTCGAAAGTGTCGAACTCCACTAAACTGGGTGGAAGCTGAGGAAAGAAGGTATTATGGCATTGATTTTGTCCAGGAAGCCGAGGAACAAGTCCGTACCATCCAGAAACACATGGCTGCAGCACAAGCGAGACAGAAAAGCTATGCGGATCGTCGTAGAAAACCACTCGAATTTGAAGTTGGAGACTTCGTTTATTTGAAAGTTTCTCCAATGAAGAGTGTCCAACGTTTTGGTGTGAAGCGGAAACTTGCACCAAGATACGTGGGTCCTTTCCAGATCATAGGCAAGAGTGGAGCTGTTGCGTACAAAATCCAGTTGCCTCCTGAGATGAGAGCCATATTCAACGTTTTCCATGTATCTCAGCTTAAAAAGTGTCTTCGAGTTCCTGAGGAACAAGTTCCTTTAGGTGATATCAGGCTGGAATCCGACCTAACCTATGAAGAAAAGCCAGTCCGAGTGATCGATACTCAGGAACGAGTAACTAGAAGTAAAGTGGTTAAGTGGTACAAAGTGATGTGGAGTAATCAGGGAAGTGAGAGTGATGCTACGTGGGAACGGGAGGATTATTTGCGGGATGGTTATAAAGAATTCTATGAAAAATGGTACGCTTTCCAAATCTCGGGACGAGATTTTTATAAGGGGGGAGGGCTGTAACACCTCAAGTGTTTAGCTCCATAATTGCATTGCATTTGCATTTGCATAAGCATGCATCATTCATGTTTGTTATTTTATGTGATGCAACACATGTGATTGTTCTAGGGTTTGTTTGATTTATTTCATGAAGTATTTGATAGTTGGTGTAACAAAAAGGTAAGGTAGCCAATCATGACCTACAACACCTTAGTTATACTTAGGGTAACATTTGGAACAAGGTTCATGTTGACCAAAATTACAAATTTGCTCTCCAAGAGAAGTTTGACCACCATTTGACCCTAGAGTGCTCTGGTTTGACCAATTAAAAAGTCTAATTTAGAGACCTTGCATGGAAGAGCACCCTTAAGTAAAGTTGTAGAGAATTTCATGAGGAACAAAAGTTCTAATATGGCCATCTCATGAAAATGACCAGAGCATGCTCAAAAATGGCCCACAAGTCAGCTTGAGTGGTGATCAACACTTAGAAAAATTCTAAGTCTGGAAATTGGACTTTTCAGTTTCACTGTACCTCACTTTAGCAACTTGTAACTCACAAACTAGGCCAAACCAGTCCTGGAGCCAATTGACAAAGTTGTTGTCCACACATAGCTCTACAACATTGTCAATATCACCATCACCTGGTTCTCAATAGTTTAGGAGATTTTGTGTCGTGAAAATAGGGTTTCAGTCGGCTTAGTGACTGAAACTAGGTTTTAGTTTCTAAGTGCACCACTTTGGAGCTCTGTAGTTTCAAATCCAGGCTGAACCAGCCTAAACTCCAATTGACAAACTTGTTGCCCTCACATAGCTCTACAAATTTGATGTTGTCATCTTGGACCAAATCGAGCTGTGTTGGAAGATAATCAGCGTCAAACTTGCACTGACAGTCACCGTTCGGCCTCATCGGTCAGTCGACATCGCCATTCAGTCGGACAGCTGACCACGCCGTGGCGCTCGGGCAGAGCCCGGTGGCCGCGTGGCGCTCGCGCCCTGTCATCGCCTCCACGTCGCAAGCACACGCGCGGTCGTGAAGTCTGGGCCGACACCTCCACCCCCACACTCGCGCTCACTCTTCTCTCCTTCACTCTCGCTCTGGCCGGGTTCACCGAGGCGGAAAACGGAGGCGCCATTGCCGCCGCAGCCCGCCCCGTGCTTGTGCAAGCTCACCGTCGCACCACCGTCCTCCAAATCCCGTCCACCGCTCCACCAGCATCCCCTCCACCTCCTCCAACCGTTGCTTGACCGGATTGTGTAGAGGTGAGGGCGAATTTCGGTTTCCGCCACCGTGAGTCCTCGCCGGCGCACTGTCCGCGCGGCGGCTCACCGTGGCCAGCTCCCTATGGTCATCCTCCATTCTCACTAGTACATGTTTTGGGTTCCGGGTCGGGTAGAGAAGCCTAGGTGATGACGTTACCGGATGGGATGGCCGGTACACGTCGGAACACCGTCGTGCGCCGCCGCGCCATGGCCGCCGGTGCGGTGCTCACGCGGCCAGCGGCACTCGCTCCACCTCCGTCCTTTTCCGTGGCATGGAGAGGTCCGCCATGTCCTCAGGAAGCCGTAGCACACCTCACTTAGGTCCCTGACCCCCGGAGCTCGCCGGACCACCACCGGGTGCCGCCTCCGAGCCGCGGTCACCATGGCCGTCGTGGCTAGGGTGGGATAGGTTTAGCAAATCTAGGTTTGGTCGATGCGGGAAGTCACGGGGAAGCCGTTGGTGCTCCTTTCGTCGCCGGAGGCGCCGTCGTCGGCGAGCTTGAGCTCGCCGGAGTCGCGGCCGTCTTCCCCCTTTCGCTCTCTCTCTCTGGCCTGCGGGCCCGCACTGTCAGCGCCGCGCGCGCGGGCGGGCGCCGAGGCAGGCCGCACGCTGGCTGGGCCGCGCTAGCAAGCCGGGCCGGCCCAGTTTCAAATGGGATTTATTTCATTTCTTTATTTTGTCATAGTTTTAAGTAAGATTTGGAAAAATGAAGATCTAGGGTTTTACTTGCCCAAAAATTATGAGATAAATTTTGTTAGGATCTACATGATGTGTAGTATTTTAGAAAAATATAAATCTGGTATGTGATGTTTAGTTTTCTGAAGAATTTAATAGATCCTTTAAATGTGTTTTGGAATGCATGCAAAATTGTTAAATTTATAACTTGAGCTGTGGTGTTCCATAAATCATGCAATTTGGTGGGTAGGTTACTCTATGCTAGCCCTAGCTCTGGTAAAAATTTGGGCATCAGTGCTTAAGTAATTTCCAAGTTATAAGGCTATCATTTTATTCTAGGAGATAATTGAAGGAATTTTTGTAATTTTTCTACATGTGCAATGTTCTTGTAACTTTTTGGAGAATGTCTTGGTACCCTAGAGTGTCTAAGAAAAATATGAAATCTGTTGTTTGATACTTTTCAATATGATTTATTAATTATACAAAAATCAGCCTTTTTGGCTTGGGAATTTTGTGTAGGAAGTTCCTTTGAATAAATTGAGTTCAAAATTTTACAGTAGTCTCTTTTTGGGTCAGAGAGTCTCCTGTAATTTTTGTAGAATTTTAGGAGCAGTTTACATATATGTTTAAAATTCCACCTAATTAATTAAGTAAATTAAGAAATGAGTATAAATAAATGTTCTAGGTAGTCACACCCTACTTTCTGGTGTTGTTATACCCCATGTGAACTTTTGGAAATCTTAGTTTGGTTTTAAGGGTCTTTGGCCACACCAATAAATGTTTAACCTTTGTAATTTTAGGTTTTCTGGACAACTAGTAGTAATTCTAAATTTGGCTTTGATAAAATTGGTTGCTGGAAAACTTGTAAATACCAAAGTTGGAGTAAACTTGATGAACTAGCTTGTGTCAAAATTTGGAAGCATTTGGCTTAGTAGTTTGAGAGTTACTGTTGTTTAAAGTGGCAGTTCAAAATCTGCTACTCTCTGTTTTGAGAGGACAGATTCTGGAACTTGTGAAGTTTGACATGGAAAACTTAGGAGTTTGGAGTTGAGGTCTGAAAATGAATTGTAATGCATTTCTTAGGCTTTCCAGATTGTCTTAGATCATATCTTTTGGAATTGTAAATCTCCAGTTGTGATAAAAACAAGTAGCTGCTGTCCAGAATGCTTACTGTGGTGTTTTGCTGATTGTTATGGTGTGATATCCTAAGACATGCTACTTTTGTAATTGTTAGGTGTTAGGGCCTTAACTGAGGATGAGCAGCTTTATCTTAGGTTAAGTAGATTAGGTGAGTACTTCTCTACCGGAGAGGAAATTTGCACCTACTCTTTTGAAGTGATTTGAATAGAGCGTTAAATTGTTGTAATGCATTTCATTCCGAGCATATTGCATCTTTCATTATGCATTCATGGGATTTATTATGCACTCATGCAATAGGTGTACCGGAGGGGGTGGCACTCCTCGAATTCGAACAAGCGATACCGGAGGAGGTGCTGAGTCAACCGGAGGAATTAGCAGAAGAGCCCAACGTCGGGGAAGCTCCGTCAGAAGATCTACCCGAGTGTCCGGACCACAGACCCGCAACCTTTCTCAAAGGCAAGCCCCGGTGCATGCTGAACCCATCATTTTATAAATATATCTTGAGTACTTTTAATTGTTTATTGCATTAAGTTCTAGGAGTTATATGAAAACACTTGCTGCATTGTACCTGTCCTTGTCCAGATATCGTACTTAAATCCTATATTAGGTTTAGGCACGTGTCGATGCTTAGCCCTGCTTAGTACGGTAGAAGTCGGGTGATTTCCGGTCATCCGCGAGATATAGGACTGGGTCGCGAGTGGCTTATGGCTATCGTGATGGAACCATGCTTTAAAATGAAGTTGAGACCGGACGGGAGTTCGATGGTACAGCCGCAAGACACTTCACGTCTTGGGTGTGGAGCCATGCCCGTCTGAGTCGTTTAAGGACCGATTCGCTGTACGTCCTTGAGTCATGTTGAACGCAGTCTAACACTTAGTTGGCCGGATAAGTCGTTCCGACCGCGAAGCCGAGTAATGTGGTTCAGGCCGGGAATCGAATGGTAGGTTGCTTCTTGGAGGAGAGAAAGGATGTGCTTGGGGACATTGGCGTGAGACCAAGGGGGGGTTAGAGTCCCTATCACCTGGTAGAGTGTCGCCCTTGGGGTCGCGACATTATTCGGACCCGCGATTCCTGAATCATATGAAACGGTGGCCTGTGCGACCCTGGCAGGGGTCTGCACGGTGAGTGTTAGAAATACCCCTCCAGCTGGATAGGAATTCGATTCGAATCGCCGTCGCTCCCGGTTAGTGAGCACTTGACTTGAGCAGCAGCAACGTAGATCTCATTAAATAAACTGGTGGTTAAGGGAATGATACAATGTTGCCAAAATTCATACCTGCTCTGGATATAATGATGATAATTGTTTGATTATAATCAAGTGCATGTTTAGTGCAGGTGCTAAGATAGATGACAGGTAAATGCTAAAAATAACTGCTAGTACAGGCTACAAGAGTTTAAATTACTTATGCCTTTATGCAAAATGTTATGTCAGCTAGCCTCTTGTGTAAGCCTTGCATAATCCTTGGTGTCATCTTATTTCTGGTTTTCGACGGGTAAGTCTAGCTGAGTACATTCCAGTACTCAGGGTTTATTCCCTCCTGTTGCAGATGACATGCTTTATCAGGGATTCTGCAAGACGTGTCTCCACCCTGCGGGTGATGATGACTAGATCACAAGGGCGTGATCGTCTTTATGTACTTTCCTCATGCTTTTGCGGGATGTCGATCATCCAGACTGGCAGTATTTAATTAACTAGTGTGTGTGTTATGCTTCCGCTACTTTCAAACTTGGTTTGTAATAATTGCTACTCCGTGGTGTAAACTTATTTCAGAACTACTTGTGAAATGTATCGTATGATGTTGTATGTTGAATGATGCGATCCTGGTTGTAAGCAGTTTGGTTTGAGATCCTTCGTGATTTCGATTGACTACCGGGATTATATGGGCTCAAGTTTGAAAATTTGAGCGCTTTGGTGCTTGTTTTCGTACTTGTGCTCTTATAATTTGGTCGGTTCTGTTACAGTACTGGCATGTATTTGAAATAAGAATAATGTTAGTTTCAAATTACTCTGCTTCCGCTACTTTTGAACTTAAGTTGTAATAACTTTGTTGAACTCCGATGTATATTGAATTACTTGTGAAATGGTTGTAACATGTGACTTGTTATGTTGAATCACTACGATCTTGGCTTGTATGTTGGTTGGTTTGAAATCTCTCGTGATTTCATTGGACTACCGGAGTTATATGGGCTCAAGTGCAAGAATTTGATCATTTCGGTGATTGTTTTTGTACTTGTGCTCTTATAATTTGGACGGTTCTGTTACAGCTGGTATCGGAGCAAGATTCAACATTAAACATGTCATATGTGTATTTAAAACAAAGGTTTTGTTTTATAAAATCAGTTTTATCAACTTATAGCTATATATACGTTGTGAAATCTGAATTCTAAATCTAAGTATGCCAGTGGTCAATTTCCTTATGCCCATATAAGGATTATTAGGTGGCTTATATAAGTACTAACTTGGGGGTTTTTCATTTATGCATCTACGCCCAGGCCAAGGTATGTATGTGTGATAACTCTCCCACACTATGCTACCCAGTGTGTCAGATTAGGGGTAGCCTTCATATATGAAATAACCATATATGTTGCTAGTTTACTTTTATGCAACGTCGCACCTACGCTCAGGTAAGTGTGAGTTGTGAGAGCATGACCGTACAACCTGCGGTCTAGGGGAGAGCTAGTTTTGGTTACTGGATTATTTACATGTTACACACATGTATATATGAAGGTACTTAATTGTGGGTGATCGAAGATTCGGGTAGTTTTGGTACTACATGTACGTATACAGGGGTATATGTATATGGAAGTACTTAGAATTTTACTTTCCTGCTTTAATTGTGTGCTATATTTGGGATATTGTTGGGCTGCAATAAAATTTTTCTGCAGGTACGCTAACCACGAATGCGTAAGTCGAATGTAGCTGACGACTAGCTATATATCGAGAGAGTGCGTGTTATGCCACTGACATAGAACGTGATCGCCACCTTAGGTTGGCAATCTTGTGAGGACGAATAAGACGAAGCATGCATTATCATGATTGTTGCTTTTATGCACGACTATGCTCCTCTCGCCCTTATTCTATATTAAGTAACTTGTGATCAATGTAGTACACTATCTTCCTTGTGAGAAGCTAAGCAAGAATGCCTTAGTCTATGTTGCCCACCCAAGCGTTTGCCAATGCTTTAGACCTCACGTAAGTAATTATGGATTCTCATGAATGAATTAAATTCGTGTTGGTCTAAGGTAACAAAATTTATAGCTACTAGAATAACATGTTTGTGTGCTCTCTTGTTAAGTAGAACAAAGGCAAGCTTTGTTTTGCTTGTTGGACGTTGGCTGCTAGAATGATTTCTGTTGTAGTGACATTTTTGGTGGTCATAATGGTGTTTTCTGTAATTATAGAGAATACCAAAGTTGTAGCTAACTTACTTATCTAGCTTGTCTAAAAAATTCATGACCCTAGGTCTTAAAGTTTGAGAGTTACGAAATTTAGAAGTTTACTGTCAGGTTTTTCTTATGCTCTGAATAGATCTGAATGTTTGGTTTGTTTGACCTATGTGCATATTGAATCATGTCTTGGAAATAACAGAAGAAGTGTAGTACTTTTTCTAAGCTTTCCAAAGTGTCCTATAGCACTAATTTTGGTGATCGAAATTTCTAGTTATGAGCTTACAAAGTGGAATGACAGAATCTGTCCACATCTAGGCAGAGATGTCTTCTTTGTTTTGTTTGGCCTTGTTAGCTATAGAATCATCTTAATATGATAATAAGAAAGTTATAGACAACTTAATAAGATTTACATAAAGTTAAGGCTCAGCCTGGTTGTGTCCCTAGAACTCTAATTATGCATTTTTGAAGTTCTTGTCAGTTTTCTGTCCATATTGGTACAGATCTGAAACATCAGCATGTTTGACCATGCTAACTTGTGATTTAGTTTTTGGTATGAATAACAAACGCGTGGAAAACTTCCTAAGCTTTCCAGAAAGTCTAGGATCACCTTTGTGGGATGTCTATAACCTCAGTTATAGTTGAAACAAGTAAGTACTGCGTTGCTGTCCAGATTCTGGGCACATGCTAAGTTGGCTTCCTTAGCTAGCGTTGTTTTGAGCTAAACTTGTAGCTAGTTCATGCTTGAGATAAATGCTTGTTTTGGGTAAGCCTTGTGCCTTGTATTGGTTACTTAAACCATTCGTTTGAATTTTCTCAAAGGACTGCTTGATTGTGATGTTGTATGTGTGTTTGTATCTGGGTAGTGCTCTAGTTGACACCTTGTTTGTCCTCGATGAGCATACGAGGGTCACATAGCTTTATCCTATAACAAAGTTCACATACGTAATTGTATGGTTGTTGTCTTCAATTAGGTTTCTCTCTTAGGAGCCTGAGCCTATAAACTTGGTGGTTAGCCTTTGAATGTTTGTATCTATGCCTTTGCTTGGCCGAAAGCCCAAAATTTAGTTCTCCTATATGTTTGCATAAGCCGTGGATGTTTTGTAACCCTCTTTGTGAAGACCTTTATCGACTGACCAACCAAGTTAATTTTCATCAACGCTAGCCTTTGACCATGGTTCGTATGTTACCAGTTGTGAAGACCATACCCAAATCTATGTTGGACCTTCCGGTTACCTCTCCCAAAGGTTATCTAGTGTGACGCAACGTCTCTCTGCTATGGCCTCAAAATCGTGTGCTTGCAAATTCGTGCATCTACCTTATCAACCCAATCTGTGTCATTGAAATTCCTCATCGGGTGCATGTTCAGTAATGGTGTTATGAGTAGCAACTAATGGTGCCGTGACGAAACCGAGAGCCTCCTGTGGGTGCACACACAAGGTTGTGCTGCTCGGCACGCGCTGGTATCATGGTTTCTAATCGTAATCTATTGTAGAACAACACTGATGTGATTTTCATGTGACCTTCTTCCTTGATTGTTTTCCCATATCTTATCGAAAGACCCTGATATTGAACCAAAAGTAGTAAAACTTCCTCTTGAAGTTGCTAAGAGGATAACCTTTGAAGAACAAGTCACCGACATAAACATTAACAGACTGCAATAGGTGGTAGACATGTGACTCTACTTAGTTGTCCCAATACTGACGACCATCATCGAGGGAGCAACGTATCTCATTTCTGTTGGATAAAAAGGACACACAACACTTAAGTAGACAAGTCATCCGTTGGATAAGACTCGATCGTTACAATATGCAAGTTTTAACCGTTGTATGCATAATGGCCATACTGTCAAAATCAACCATCTCTGGTGTGACTTCTTATCTGCTGACTTCGATGGCAACCATCTGCTTTGTATTGACCACAATTATTGTGATCAAGAATGAAGAATTGGAACTTTTTAGTGTTGAGAGACAACTAATTAGTTACCAATAGGAAGGTTAATCTCTAGTTTGGTAATGACTCATTGGTAGCTACTAAGGCTATGTCTTACAGAGCAATATCCAACAAGAAGTTAATCATCTAGCCACAACTTGAGTGATACTCTATCTTTCAGAGCCATTGTGATCAAGTCAATTCCATCTTGGACAATCACACCGATAGTGCAAGGTGTTATATTAGCTAAGGTGAAAAAGTAGAAAAAGTATGTGTTTTGCCTTGCAAAAGTAACCCGCAAGTTTAAAGCGTGTGCATCCTCGAATTGGTATGTGAATTAATAGTCGAGATCTGCTGTTGGATGGCCCTTTAGAGGTCTCACAGATACTAGTTTACACTCTTTCATTTGCTTTTGCTTTCTCGTATCCCCAATGTACGAGCAGCCTTGGTCTCTGCAAATCAATTTGAAAAGTGTCAAACAACAGATTTCCATCTTAGAGCTGTTGTTTGATCCTAAAAAGGAAGCCTCAAGGTGAAAGGTTGGCCTGACAAAGTTGCTACACTGCAAGTCAACTCAACTTATAGTGCAACCAAGTCACAAAGGAAAATTTTACTCAACCGCTTGGTGGTAGACTACTTTCCACGGTTTAGTAAATATTACAACTTTTGTTGTCCTTAAGGCCTCGTTACATCTTTCTTTGGGAATTATTTTCCAATGATGACATACTTTGGTACCTTATACATGTTTTTACCAAGAGGTTGCATCTAATTCAACCTAGATAACTGTTGTCTTTGGATAAAAGAATCTTATTAGGTAACATTTGGCAGAAATACGAAGCCGACAGAGTCAGCTATCACATTCACTAATCCCTCAATAAACTCAGATAATACAGTGTTGTCATCAGAGAAAGAGAACTGCACACATGGAACCTCAAGTAGTTTTCCATTAGTTGGTGTCTAAAGGATTGAACATTTACGACCAACCTAAACCCTGTCTATTGTTTAGTCAGTATCTATAGCCTCAGAGTATATTTGTCGTCTATGATCTCACCCTTTTAGAAGGTTGTGTTCAAACCATTTTGGTAGAGGACTGCTTTTCAAACTTTGTTAACATAGAGTCATTTTGATGAGTATACTTCTGAAGATTTTGGTCTAATGTAAAGTTCATATGGACTATGTTGTGTTCACTAAAGAATCAGATACTTGTTAGTGGTTCGCTCATGGACCAAACGATCTCCATACATTGAGAATGCAGTACTGTGCTATCTGGGATTCCTCCCAAAGTAACAATGCTTCATGGAAGTCAATGAAGGAAATTCTTCAGACAAATTTTACCATGAAAAGTCAGTGCCAGAAAGTGCCTTTGGCCAAATGGTTCACCGATGTTGAAGCTTTGTAGCTGAATGCTATAGCAAATGTTGGGAACTTGATAACGTGTCTCTCTTCCTTAAAAGGTCTTCAATTCCGAATCTCGGGACGCGATTCTTTTAAGGGGGGAGGGCTGTAACACCCCAGGTGTTTATCACCAATTAAGTAGTGGGTTTAAGCTCAAACATGATAAATTAGTGGAGATGACGATGCCAAAGTCAAACCTTTGGAGATAAGCCCTAACCTAAACTTGGATATTGCACCCTTGCTTACATATAGGCTCAATTAAAAGATATATGCTTGGGTTTTGTTATCAAAGTATCTTCACTTGTCCCACCTCAATAACTATCTATCTTAAGCCCTGGAAAAGTTTCATGGAGTTTGGAATCAAAAAGTCACATGAAATGATAAGTTCCATTCCTATTGGAACTTGCATCATTAAGTGAATGGAATTGTAGATCATCAGCCAAACCATGCAAACTTGCCCAAATGACTCTAGACGAACTCTACAACAAAAGTCATGAAGGGTTCATGTTGAGCAAATGTCAAGAAAATGTCTCGATTGGCCTAAAACCCTAGTTTAGGCTTTATCGAGTTGATACTTTGACCAAAGTAAAAGTTTGACTTATGTACCAGTTATGAGGTTTGACCTTAAACAAAAGTTGTAGTTCATCTTGTGTAGAACAAACTTTGTTTAATGGTCAAGAGCTAGTTTGGCCTCTAACCTAGTCAAATAGAGATCACAATGTGGAATCAGCTGCTGTTTTCAGCACTTAGAAAAATATTCTAAGTCCTTGTTGTGACAGCAGCAAGTTGGTTACTTTGCGACATTTTATCTCCCAATTTCATATGGTAGCTCAATTAGGTTCCTTAATATGAGTTGTAGTACTTTTCATGATGGAAACAATGGATCAAGTGTCACTCAAAATGGAGCTTAGTTGGACCTTCTATAAGAGTTTCCAAAACTGCAAAAAGTTGTTTTATCACTTTTTGACCTTGACATGTTGACATGCCGCGTTCTCCAAATTTTGCTAAGCAACTTGAGTTAGTCCAAAAATAAAAGTTCAAGATTATGTTATGGAGAACAACATGTAAAAAGTTGGGATCAATTTGACCAAGTTTGGCATTGCAAAATCCCAAAACCGAGCCCTAGCTTAACATGTTGACAATGCCATTTTGGAGGCTAATTATCTCCTAATCTGGGACACTAATGATCTTACACAACAAAAGTTGTTTGAGGAGCCGGAGCCGAATCTTTAAGGAATATGCCCAAAAACGGCAACCAAGGTGCTCATTCTTTCGCCCGCCACCTGTTCGGGGAAAGGCCTCAAAGGCGACAGGTGTCCCGAACGTGGCCGCCATGCGCTTCTCCTCGCTGCCGCGTGCCGTGAGCTGGGGCCATTGGGGAGCCACCTGAGCACCTGCCCGCGGTCTCGCTTCCTCCTTACCCGGCCATGCTTCCCATTCCCTTCGTCGCTCCCGAGCGTCCTGCGTGCTGGGCGTGGCCGCGTCCGCCATGGGCGCCGGAGCGGGGCTCCGATCTCGGCCGCTGCCTTTGCCACCGCTAGCAGCCGCCGTGCGCCAAACCGCCACCGCCTGGAGCTTCTTCATCTTGCTGCGAGCCTAGAGCGCCGTTTTCCCCATCGGCTTTGTCACCGGAGTGCGCCACCGCCGTGGCTGCCATTGCCGGCCGAGCTCTATAGCCGCCAACCAATCCGCTCCTCCACGCCTTCCCTGTTCCAATCAATTACCGCCGCACCTCCACTGCCACATGCCGACCTCTAAGCACCTGTTTTTTGGCCCCTTCCGCCGCCGTGGACGGCCGTCGCCGGAGCGGCTCGCCCGTAGCCGCCCGCCTCTGTGGCCAGGAGGCCACGGGCCACCTCACCCCGAGCCGCGACCATCTTCGGGTGAGCCTCGCTGCGCTGGTGCTCGTGCTGCCCTCAGCCGCCGCCGTCGGTGACCCCCTCGCCGGGGCCGGGCCGGCCCTGTTCCCTCCCCTGCTCGGCCGTCCGGGAGGAAGAAGACAGCAGTCTCCTTCTCTCTGTATTTCCTCTGTATGCATGACAGGTGGGTCCCTCGGTGCGCGGGCCCCTCATGTCAGGTTAACTGGTGGCAGAGAGTGGGTACTGAACCGGGTGCGCCTAGCATTAAGTAGGGTTTGAATAATTTCTGGATTTGAATTTCAGAAAATTTGTAAATCTTCTAAAAATCATATCTCATGCTAGGTAATTCCAAAATTTGCAAATGTGGACTTTTTGGAAACCTTGAGAAGAGATCTATGCAGTAGAGTCATAAAAGCCTATATGTTTGTAGATATTTTCTGATGTCTTTATTTAAGTTTTAAAAATGCTCTAAAAATGCCTTTAAACTTAACCAGAGCAAGATCTGGAGTTTTAGAACTCCAAAAATAGTGATTATTGTTTTGTAAATTTTGTGATGACATGTACTTGCTAGTAAAAATATTAAACACACTAATTGTTCACTGTTTTCTTAAGGTTTTGATTTGACCTTATTAAATAAGGAAATCTGCATCATATTGCTTGTCATTTTATATCTTGAGTTGTGTTGCTCCATTTGGTGTGAAATTTTTATGGTAGGCTTGTCATGCTATGGACGTACTGTTGTATAAATTTCATGGCCATTGCTTACTGTATGCTCAAGTTATTGAGTTAACTTGTTTATGGCTTACTAAATAGCTTATAAATAATATATAAATGATAAAATAGAAAATGTTGTTCCATTACCTTAGTGTGATATTTCTCTATCATATTGATTCATAATATGGCCTTGTGTTCACAGAAAATATGGAGTTTTGGAATTAACTTGCTCTCACATGATTTATTGCTATAGCCATTTGTCTTTTTTCATAGAGGTTGTTATACATGTCCAAATGGTTTCAAATTTGGATAGTAAACTTTTGTGAGCATGTGTAGGCCTCTGTAATTTTGGTAGAATTTATTACGCACTTTTGATATGTGTTCATAATTCCACCAACTTATCTAAATAAATTAAGAAAATGCATTAAAAGAAATTATTTAGGAATGGACACTATGTTTTCTGGTGTTCATTAGTCGTGTGTGACATGTTAGTAAAGTTGGTTTTGTCCAATTCTATGTTTACAACATAAGTTAATAATTATTCCTTGTAAACGAGGTTTCTGGACAGATCTGAGAACTTAGCAAAGTTCTTCATGATAATGTGCTTTGTTGTGAAACTTGTTTATACAAAAATTGTAGATAATTTATATATCTAGCTGCTGTTAAAATTTGGTGGCATTTCGCCATATGGTTTAGAAACTACAGCTGTTCTAAGTTGAGTTCAGATTTATGTTGCTCTCTGTCCTTCCAGGACAGATTCTGTACCTTCTGTATTTCGACCTGGTAAATCTTAGAATCAGGTTTAGATGTTTATAAATGAAATGTGGACAATTTCATAAGCTTTCTAGGATGTCTTCTTGCAAGTCATTTGGATTTGTAGAACTTCAGATATGATTGATTTACTCAGCTACTGCATGTATGTCCAGAATTGTTGAAAATACATGATTGCTTGGTTACTTTGCTTGCGTATTGCTAAGTGTGATTCATGTCTTTGGTGATTAAGTTAGTACACCTAAAACTTGTGAAGATTATGCTTTACTTATTATGCATGGAATGGTTGGTGTGCTATAGTCAGTGAGTGGCTATGAGGGCTTGTATCTTGTTTAAATATTGTGCTTGTCTTATGTGATGCATTCTTATTGCCATTCATCATGTTCATACACATGCATCGTCATATCTCATTTAGGTACGTTAGATGCACTATGTGGATGGCAAGATGTGGAGCTGAACTCGAAGATGGAGTTGGTGGATCCATCCCGAAGATAGAAGGACCGGACAAGTGATAGATTGGGAAATGCTCGTCAAGCGAATTCATCTGACATACTCTAACTTGAGTCGGATCCCAGGCAAGCCCCGGAGCATTATAAGCCTCCTATCTTCAAAGCAATTAATTATATATATATATATATGTTATAAGTATTGTTGCATTAAGTGATAGGAGTTGGTTGGAAACTCTTGCTGCATTATATCATTCCTTGTCCAGATATATGAATCCTTGAATCCTACATAGACTAGGATCGAGTAAATGCTTAGCCCTGCTTTAAGCGGTAGAAGTCAGGTGATTTCCTGTCACCTGCGAGATATAGGGATATTCATATATGGCACGGTTGGCTATATTTGCTATCATGGAAAGGAACCATGTGTTAATAAAATGAAATGAGACCGGGCGGGATGATGATAGTGAAGCGACAAGGCATGGAGGTCTTGGGTGTGAATCTATCCCCGTCTGAGTCGTTTAAGGACCGATTCGCTGTACGTCCTTGAGTCATGTTGAACGCAGTCTAACACTTAGTTGGCCGGATAAGTCGTTCCGACCGCGAAGCCGAGTAATGTGATTCAGGCCAGGAATCGAATGGTAGGTTGCTTCTTGGAGGAGAGAAAGGATGTGCTTGGGGACATTGGCGTGAGACCAAGGGGGGATTAGAGTCCCTATCACCTGGCAGAGTGTCGCCCTTGGGGTCGCGACATCATTCGGACCCACGATTCCTGAATCATATGAAAAGGTGGCCTGTGCGACCCTGGCAGGGGTCTGCACGGTGAGTGTTAGAAATACCCCTCCAGCTATGGTTAATATTATTTGCTCCTAATAAAGTGAGTGCTCTAGTACAGGTTCTAATATAGATGCTAGGTTAATGATAATTAACTTGATGCTTAAGCATTAATGATTGATCATCTATATTAAGCTTTTATGTAAAATGTTGTCAAGCCAGCCCACTTTATATCAGCCTTGCATGATCCTTGGTGTCACCTTATTTCTGGTTTCTGATGGTTAAGTCTAGCTGAGTACTTTGTCGTACTTAGGGTTTTATCCCCACTTGTTGCAGGTTGTGATCTATCATGGCGGCTGCAAGAGTTGGTTGACCCCTGCCGTAGTGGCGGAGTGTGATCACGGGCATGATCCTCCTTATTTACCTTATCTCTAATGCTTTTGTTGGAAGTCGACCGTGGTACTGGCATGTATTTGAAATAAGAATAATGTTAGTTTCAAATTACTTTGCTTCCGCTACTTTTGAACTTAAGTTGTAATAACTTTGTTGAACTCCGATGTATATTGAATTACTTGTGAAATGGTTGTAACATGTGACTTGTTATGTGGAATCACTACGCTCTTGGCTTGTATGTTGGTTGGTTTGAAATCCCTCGTGATTTCATTGGACTACCGGAGTTATATGGGCTCAAGTGCGAGAATTTGATCATTTCGGTGATTGTTTTTTGTACTTGTGCTCTTATAATTTGGACGGTTCTGTTACAAGCACGTCTGTCGCTCACGTTTTTCAGCCCAGTGATGGCATAACGGCTATATTCGTTTATGGGGCTATAAATACGAGTGGTGGCCGGCTTTTGCAGTTGCTGAGCACCCTTGAGCCTTGGTGGCTTGTGTTGGTGTGCTTGGGAGCCCTCTAACTCACTTGAGCTTGATAGTGTTCATCGGATCGAGTGAGAGAGTGATTCTAGTGCGTTGCATTGTGAGGATTGCATCAAGTGGCACTAGGTGTTCGAGTTGCAAGCCGGTGGTGCTGGTTACTCTTGGAGGTTGCCACCTCCTAGACAACTTGGTGGCTTGGGACTCCGTCGAAGCTCGTAAGAAGATTGTGCGAGGCTCCAGAGAAGCTTTGTGAGGGGCATTGTGCTCGCCCCGCGGGAGCCGCGAAGAGCAACTCTAGTAAAGCGAGACACGAAGGGCGACAAGTGGTCCGGCCAGATCAAGTGCTAGAGCTCGTGGCTTGGAGGATCCCATCTTGTGAGTGGATGTGCGGCACCTGCTGAGGGTTTGACTCTTGATAGTCAATTAGCTCACGATCAAACAAGTAGGTGCATCGCCACAACGAGAAGAGCAAGAGGACCGGTGGCAACCTTGGAGCTTGTCTTAACGGGGACTAGCGTGTTGGCAAACACGTGAACCTCGGGATAAATAATCATCGTGTCAACCTTGTTCATCCCGTTGGTTTGCAATCTCCGAAACATAAGCTTGTATTACTTTCATATATATATATATATATATATATATATATATATATATATATATATATATATATATATATATATATATATATATATATATATATATATATATATATATATATATATATATATATATATATATATATATATATATATATATATATATATATATCTTGCTTGTGTAGTTGCTCTTGCTTCTAGTTGTGCTTGTGTAGCTAGCTAGATATCTTCTCACTTGTGAAGCTAAAAGTATCCCCTTTGCGTGACTAATTTGGTTTGTGTAACCTTGTTAGTCACATTACTTAGTTTGTGTAGCTAAGTAATTTGCGCTCTTTAATTTGGCATTAGTTGCCTTGTTATTGAGCATTGCTAGTGAGCTTAGGAGCTTTGTGCTTTTGCTTACTAGGATTGTGTAGGAGCTCCCCCGGTGCTTGAAGTACTAGTTGCATAGGTTTGTGTGACCTTGCAAGCTAGAATTATTTAGGTGAGCTCTTGTTAGGAAGACATCTTATTTGCTTGCTTAGGATCTTTTGTAAGGTGCTAGAGTTATAGATAGATGGATGTAGTCTTGGCTAGACCGATAGATTTAATTCCGCACTTGTTTCGGTTAGCCGACGTGTTTAAGTTTTAGAAAGGACTATTTACCCCCCTCTAGTCCGTCATCTCGACCCTACAACATGTTGCAAGCCTATGTTTCAACTGTTCCATCTGGATGTTGCATATGTTGCTATGGCTCTACTCGCATGTTTCAAGCGTGTGTTTCAAGTGTTTCATATGTTTCATACTTATGTTGTAAGTGTTTTATCTGGATGTTACAAAAGTAGATCTGTATGTTACATATGTTGCTATACCTATACACACATATTTCAAGTGTTTTATCTCTTTCATATGTATGTTGCAAATGTTTCATTCGGATGTTTTAAAAGTAGATCGAGGTGTTGCACAACGCCGGTGGCTGGCGGACAGCGGCCTGCCACAGCCGCCTATTGCTGCTGCTAGGGCGTAGCCATGTGTCAACCCACATGGGTTGCCCATGCGGGCGCGGGGCCGCGGTCCTGCGATGGACGTCGGCGTTGGCGCTAGGCGGGATGCAGACGCGGGGGCGTGGGGCGGGATGCGAACCTAGGGCGTGGGACAGGGTGCGACGGGGGAGCTGCATCCGGACACAACATCCCGTCTGGGCGCTAGCCCTTCTGTTATGAAAAATAACCCAAACTACTCCCAACAAATACTTCTGAATTTCTGCTAGTATTAAAAAATGGAAAACTTAAATCAACTTATACATGTCTTCCTTTTTTTTACGAATCGACACTCATATATGCACGCACACTCATCCCAATAAATTTGTGCACATACCATACCCCTATAATCATTTCTGAAAGACTGAGACTATACCGGGATCTCGAGATTTACAAATTTATCAAATGTGTTTCATTATTTATAATAGCGTTGGTGCAGCTCATTTGTCTTCTCTACTTGTGAGAGCTCTATCAAACAGACCCTGGGATAAAACACACATGTGCTCCGAGACTCGATTAGTCTCACTTTTAGTATTAGTTACACAAAGGCGGACAAGTTTGTGGTCAAAGAACAGTGCAACGACGTTGCCGGCACGATGTGCGGGTCAAACAACTCACACAACAAGGATAGGCGTGCAGGCCTGGAGGGGAATGCATCTCCTTGCAAGCCACGCACTTCACTTGCAACGTCACTAGGGACACCAACTCTCTTCCTCCCTCACACACATGGTACTATACAGTTTTTATCAACAAACCACCCCAAGTTAATCAAACTCTTGAAAAAAAAACTGAACCTTTTTTTTGTAAACATGGTTGGCGAAGTGTTCATCTAAGGTAGGCACCATTAATTTAAGTCCATGCCATAATTTAATTGGAGCTAAAGGATTGCTTTCTATGGTTCTTGATTTCTTGTCATCGACCTAATAATATTTTCCTAAAGATCTACGCAACTATAAGTATGAAAGTATTAGGATTTAAAATGAAAAAAGAGGGAAATTAGACAGGACTCTCCAACCAAATCTGGCATGTTTCCCCCCTTTCTCTCCTCTTCCCGTCGTCCCACGCTTGGATGTACCTGGCCTGCTAGTAGCCCACACGCTCTCCCCTCTCTCCTACGCTATACTCCGTAACTGATTCATTCAGTGGCCTTGTTTAGGCCTTTGTTTAGATTCCAGAATTCATCCTTAAATTTCACTATGCAAAAAAGACATTCCCCATCACATCAAAATACCGGTAAATGCATGAAGTACTAAATGTAGATGAAATCAAAAACTAATTGCACAGTTTTGTTGTACTTTGCGAGACGAACATTTTAAGTCTAATTAATCAATATTTGGACAATTTTTTGCACTAAAAAACAAAACACGCTACAGTGTTCCGACAAGAACACTGTAGCGTGCAGTGCTGAATCGGCCTCGCCAACTCGGGAACTAAACAAGGCCAGTGTTTTCTCTGGCAGTCGAGCGCCCACCTCGATGCACGGCTACACGGGACTGTCTGCTGAGCAAGGTAATAAATAGCGTATAGCGGGTTGGTAGCGGATTGATGTCGAGGTAGCGGATTGCAGATAGCGGACGATATTGCGGATGATAAGTTCCAATAACGGCACCCGATAGTTCCATATAATTTTAAGTACATATATCATGAATAATAAGTATAAATAATTTTAAGTACATATATCATGAATAATTTTCAGTTTCACAGCCGATGCGTGAATATTTGAATTTAAGGTGTGAGTCATAGTTGGCTGGACTAATTAGGTATATTTGCTTCCATGCTATTGTGGCTTGCTACGTGCAATTCCGGCCGCAATATCGACCCGCTATTCAGAATTGCGGCCGCAAAGTTCCAGGATACAAAGTTCAGAGCGCTACCTCATAGCGGTAGCAGCAATGGACCGCTACCGCTATTACGGGTGCAATTACGGCCGCTACCACCGCTATTTATTACCTTCCTGCTGAGTGGGCGCAACGACGCAAGCCCAAGCACAATCACGAATCGTCTCCAGTCTCCACACTCATGTGGCTCCGAAGAATTGGACCCCTACACTGCACAGATGACACGTTGAGCCACGACCAAAGCTTCATTCTTTCACCACCACACTTATTAAGGTACAACATCGTCTCACACACTAGGGTTAACATGTCATCATTAATGAAAGGAGTCAACTTTAGAAAAGTTTTCCCCCATTTTAAATTATAAGATGTTTTGCCATTTGTAGATACATACTATGCATTTAGATATACACCATGTCTAAAACATAGCAAAAGAAATGTATCTAAAATGTCTTATAACTTGAAATGTAGGGAGTAATATAGGTTATACACTAGGCTAAAGGGTGTTTTGTAGATAAAGGAAGTTTTAGTCGAATTCAAGGTCAACACATCGAGTTCATATATACAACCATCTTGAAATCACCTTAGATCTCTACTCAGACACTTGTAATAATAATTTAATTGTCTGAAAGTAGAAGAAGATATGTGGTTCTGATTTAAGCAACAATAGATGTTAGATGGACTGAAGAGTTATTATGAGTTGGGTACAATACATTCTCGTACAATTACCTTAGAAAAAACTGCCTTCACATCTGTATTTTGATCAATTGATTTGGATGAGTTGACCTTGACACAGGTTCTAGTCAAGGATTTCTGCAGAGTGCACATTGCATAGTAACTTAATGTTAATATAAAGGAATCGGATGGGGACCCAACAGTGGTCTCCTGTGACCTGCAGACACCACCTCCACATCCCATTCATAGGGCAGTGGACTCGTCGAAGAACGATGACTCTGCTAAATGCTACCTCGACAACTTCATCAGTGATGTGACGCGTAAGAGGGATTCTCCGCTGATTCGCGAGCCTCCCAAGCAGCCTCCTGCTAAGCCGGTGCTGCCGTGGCGAAGCAGGCGGTTGGCGGCTCAGAGCCTCTCCTGTGTGCCAGCTTCCAAGCGAGGTGAGGTGTTGATCATGCAGCGTATGGGCTACAACAAGGGTCTATTTGCGCCATCCGCTTCGGAGCTAGAGACCTTTGACAGGCTCTTCGATGGCAACATGACTGCATCTGAAGCCGAGGTGCTGGACAAGCTCTTCCCGGCCATTGGTAAGGCGCCGTCCAGGCAGCCGTGTAGGCGGAAGGGCACCTCCTAGGCTCGTAGTTGCGTCGATCTTGGTTGTTTCATTTATGTAATATCGAATCTTGAGGTCTTTTGCTAGGATAGTCCAGCTTCGGTTGTGTTAGGTCGACCTACTTTGGCGCTCGCCAGAAGCGCGTTAGATGTTTATTTAAATTCTTCTCCTTAATACAATGATACGCAAATCTTTCTCATATTCGAGAAAAATAAAGGAATCGGATGCATTAATGGCTAATGTGGCTTCAAGATGGCAACAGGTACGTACCCGACGGGTAGTGCTCACCCGTACCCGTACCCGCACCCGCAAAATTTTACCCGTCGGGTTACCCGTACCCGCATGCGGGTAAAAAAATAGTTCCATACCCGTACCCGCCGGGTAATTCTCACCCGACGGGTAACCCGTACCCGATAACATACCCAAAAATTACCTAAAAATATCAAATAGTCACATGCAAAAATAAATAATTCTAAGCTTCCAACAAGTTATAAACATGCTAACAAATATTATTAGCATCATTACAACAAAGACAATCTACTAGAAATATAGTGGATGTCTCAATGGGCCAAATTCATGACTTATATGCGCTAAAATAACTGAGGTTGGCTAGTTATTTTTGCGGGTATGTCTTACCCGCGGGTATGCGGGTATGGGTAGTATACACCCGCACCCGTACCCGCATACCCGATGGGTATAGGATTTTGTCCAATAACATACCCACGGGTAGAAAATTCATTCCATACCTGCCTCTTTATCGGGTAATACCCGTGAGGTACTCGGGTTTCGGGTACCCGTTGCCATCTCTAATGGCTGTATGCTAGGTATTGTTGGTAGGTCATCATACATAGTGACTGACTTCTTTTCTTTGGGGTAGGTTGTTCCTAGCTAGGATATTCGTGCATAATAGTAGGCAATACTATAAATTACTCCAGAACTTAACTACAACAATATGAGTATTTAGAATCACTCAAATCGCATATGCTGCTTTTCTTTTGATAACATTCAAAAGATTTGCATGACCACAAATTTTGTAATTTTAAATAGATGGGAAAAATCAAGCACGGTTCATTTTGAAAAGTCACGTTGTGGAAGATTGACATCTGAGTTTTGCTCCATCCATAAGACGATTTTATTATAAAAAAACATATTTTAGTAAAATCATTTTTCAGGTGGACAATTTTGAGAAAAGTCATTTTCCCAGTGGACAATTATTGGAAGTCATTTCATTTACTGATGACATCAAACTATTTTCGAAAATTAGCAATAATATGATAATTTTTTGTAATTTCCATGCAAAAAGGTGTATCAAAAATTAACAAAATCCATCCTCAGCAGGCATCTATTATGATGGTAATGGAGTTGGGCATTGGAAATGGAAGTGTCAAGTTCATAACTTGGTGATAGCCTATAGATAAGCACATCACTGACATGTTGAGACTATATTCAAAATGATTATTCTGGATGGGATCGATCTTAGATGTGCAGAGGCAGGCTGACTTGCCATCTACAGAGACTACAGCTGATGCCAAGCAAACATGGAAAACAGAATAAAAACACATGTACACCTAGTTATAAGGAAGAGGAATCGAAGATATATAACTTTCTTATTCTTGCTTATATATATAATATAATGGACCACAATAACTTCAACACCCTAAAGATGCGCCCGATGTTGGGCAGAGTATTTAGGGCCCTGTTCCTAGGAAAATAATTTACAATGCCTATAGCTAGTAATATATACACAGGAGTTGTTACTTGTTCTGAATTATATTTTAAATAATGAAAATAAAAGGAGGCCTGCAAGTTCCTCGTTGTGCCGATATATTATACTCCATCATTTCTCAAATCAATCAACTTTTAGAATTGTCTTAAATCAAACTACTTAAGTTTGAAGTTTAAAAAAAGAATTACCAACATCTATAGCATCATATAAGTATATGTACACTACGAAAATATTTTTCGGTGTATCTAATGATACTAGTTTTGTGTTATAAATATCTCTATGTTCATTTCTATAGATTCAATCAAACTTTTAACTTTGGAAACTCTAGAAGTTGATTGATGTTAGGACGAAGGAAGTATATTAGAGCAACTCTAACAGCTCCCCATCCCTACTCCCCATCCTTATTTTTTTGCAAAGTGACAAAAAAACTGGCTCCAACTGTTTCCCATCTTTACTCCCCATCCCTGGCAGCTTGGCAAAAATCGCCCCCCACCGCGCATATATGCGCGCTAGGCTTCACTCTCCATCCCATCGCGACTCCGTGGGGACCGCCTTGGGTTGAGCACCAGCAACACGCGCCGTAGGAGCCCCTCGCCCCGCACGCCGGAGTACCCCGCCCCTCGCCGGAACCCGCCCCTCCCCGCCTGCCAGCGCGCCGCAGGAGCCCCCGTGCCGCCGTGGCACCCCGGCCATCCGCCGCGGCTGCTCGAGGGGAGGCATAGAAGCAGCGCGGGCGGAGGGGAGGCGCAGAAGCAGCGCGGCGGACGGGCAGGGGCGGAAGTGCGGGAGCGCGGCCGCGGAGGTGGAGGAGAGCGGCAAAAGCGCCATGGGTGGCGGCATTGGAGGGACAGAGCCGAGCCGCAGGGAGACGAGAGGAGAGCGGGAACCACAACGTTGTCTACCTCAGGGTGGCCCCTCGCTCGAGGGAGGAGATGGTGGCGGCCATGGCGAGCGAAGCCAGTCGACGGAGGTGCCGAGAGGAAGGCTGCGTCCGCCGTGGCGTGCGCCTGACTTCACACCGTGCTCGCGAACGCCGGCGGCTTCACGCGGAAACACTGCGTCCCGCGGCAAAAAAAAAGATCGTGGGCCCAATTTGATTTTGCCAAGTGAATTATACCAAACTATTGGAGATTAGCCTTTTTTTTTTCTTTGCCATACCGTTTGAGGAGTTGCCAAACCTCAAGATTTGGGAAGTAAAATATCCCAAACTGTTGGTGTTGCTCTAAGCTTATATGAAAAGGCATATGTAATAACAAAGCCAAATTTGGCGATCCAATTATATTGTAACAAGTTATGTGTTATAGTAACAATCTAGTACCCTCCACTGATCATATCTTCATGATATACAATTTTTAGTTATTAGAACCATATTTCAGATATTAGCAAACTATATTCATGAAATATAAGAAAATTTTCTTGCTAATGCTAAATTACAACATTGTATAATAGTGTTTTTAGGACATGAGATAAAACAAGATAAAAAAATTAAACCGAACACTAAGGCCCAGGTTCGGGGAAAAAACAAACATATATAAGACAGTTAATAAACATTCAGAAGATTCCATCATTCCACGCGCACACATCTATACAGTCTAGCTAGCCGCATGATAAACTATAACTGGAAAGTCAACACAGCTCAGGCTAGCTTCCAAATGGTACAAGAACACCTACATCTACATATCTTGCAGTACAATCTCTTGTCAACACCGACGCATTTTACTAATCCTCCTCTGTCAGGCGCGCACACTCTCAAGCGGCGGCACAAGCACAGAAAACCTAGAAGCTACCTTTTCCAAAGCACTCTCAATCCCATTCCTTTCTCCCCTAGCTATCTTCTTCATGTCCACTGCAAGTGCAAGGTAGGGTATGATCCATCCAAGAAACACCAATTTCTGCGCAAAAGCATCTACTCCATCTAGTCAAATATAAAAGCTACTATATGCATCGATCTAGATAAAATCATGACCTCAATCTCAATTCATTTCCATTTTCAAGCATGAAGCATGCTACTGCTACTGCAATAAGCATCCAGCATCAAAACCATCAAGCAGTTATTAGGACCCTACTAGTATCTAACCCTACCTTTACTATGATCTCATGATGTGTTCAGTGAATGGCCTGACCATGATGAGCTAGGGAAGAAGATCAAGAGAGAGTCAGCGGCAGAGCGGATGACGACGGCGGCACGGAGGAGCTGCAGCTCGCCGGTGGGGGCGGGGGCGGGTGCTGTTGCGGGAGCCGGGCCAGGGTCGGTGCTGAACACAATCACACCGTGCGCGGCGTGCAAGCTGCTCCGGCGACGGTGCGCGCAGGAGTGCCCCTTCTCGCCCTACTTCTCGCCGCTGGAGCCGCACAAGTTCGCCGCCGTCCACAAGGTCTTCGGCGGCAGCAACGTCTCCAAGATGCTCCTGGTAAGTACACGAAATCCATGGCGTTTTGGCTGATCTGTACTCAACTTCTTCTTGGAGTTATTAAATTATGAATTTAGTAAAATGTTTTTTTATTCCGAGGGGACTATTTGGATCTAAATCTTAGGTCCAGTTTGGTTTGAGGAGTTAAATTTTAACTCCCATCACATCGAATGTTGCGGTACATGCATGGAGTACTAAATGTAGACTAATTGCATGCATGTTAACATAGTTTAGGGGTTTTTCACGAGACGAATCTATTAAGCCTAATTACTCTATGATTGGAAACTTTTTGTCGAATAAGACGAAAGTGCTACAGTGCAAGTTAAACTTTAACTTCTCAAACCAAATACCCCCTTAGTTACTCTGAGAGGTACACCTTTTTTGGTGTCGTGAATCGTGATTCAAATTGAGTAGTTCTTGAAAAAATATATAATTTTGACAAAATCTTGAGGCTTTATTAACCACAGACCTGTGTACGTTCAGAACCCTGTAATTCCCCTTTTCCATCTATTTGGAATTTGTAGTAGATCGCTAAAGCTTTCTTTCTGCCCATTTTCAAGTTTCAAAGAGCCTAGGGTGCTGATTTTTTGAATATTTTTCCCTTATATTGTTATTTCTGTATGCTAGCTCAAGACTCGAATGTTGAACACACAAATGATTTGTCATTCGCCAAGATTTGTGAGATTACAGCTATAGTAATTACACATTGAAAATGTCCTCAGTATGGATCCCATCATCTCAAGAAAACTTTGAACTTATTACGCCATGTATATATGCAGCAACTCTGTGTTATGCAAGTTAAAAACTAGCACGACGATTCTGGACCCAAAAAAAAAAGAAAAATCAAATCAACCCTCAGACTCTATATTTCTTGAATCAAAACTCCAATGTTTCTGTTGCCATGTTCATCTGAAAACAAGCACTTGATTCATGGCAAATGAATGCTTCGTCAGGGACTCATAGTCCCTTCTGCTCATCAGCAGTAAGCTCATCACAACTAAATCTCAGATCCTACAGCAATAATCTATGTGTGCATCATCAATCAGGCTAAACTAGACAGTAACAATATATCTTTATCAGTCTATATATATGCTCCATCCATCACTACTGGACTGCTGGTTAGTGACAGTGCGACACACTGCACTGCTGCATGCATGCTGAGCTGCTGACTGACAATGGCCACCTACAAACATTTGCTGCATCAGGAGGTGCACGAGAGCCAACGCGCCGACGCGGCGAACAGCCTGGTGTACGAGGCGAACCTGCGGCTCCGGGACCCCGTCTACGGCTGCATGGGCGCCATCCTCACGCTGCAGCAGCAGGTGCAAACGCTGGAGGCCGAGCTCGCCACCGTCAGGGCCGAGATCGTCAGGCACAGGTGCAGTCCGGCGGCGGCCGCGGTGGCCACGGTGCTCCCCTCGTCGCACGCCTCCCAGCTCCTCGCGGCCTCGGCAGCCAGCCGCGGGCTGCACGCCGGCAGCAGGTCATCGGTAGGGGCTAGAGCGGCAACTTTGGCGGCGGCTGCTGCCGTGGGGCCTGCGGCCTCCTCCTCGTCGTCATCGGCGGTGTACGCCGCCGCCGCGTCGAGCTCAACGGACTATAGCTCCATCACCAATGAGAATGCTGCTTATTTTGGTTGATAATTGAGGTAGAAGTGGCTGCTGCGTTTCTGCTTGAATGTATTTTTGCCTCTTTTTCTTGTCTGTAGACCTCTTGTGAAAATATTGCAATAAAAGGCTTTCCTGGCAGAGTAAATATTTTTCTTGTGTTCCCTTTTTGTTTTCCAAGATTTGTTTTGTTATTTACTATTATGCATTATTGTCCAGCTCCGGATTTAAGCTTAAACAACTCAGGCTCTACAGTGCTAAGGCAAACAATGCAGATCCTAAGTGCTAAACTGAACAGACTGCAGGACCATGCCGTCCCTGTGTCATTGTTTCTTCTAATTTTATTGATTATTAATCTGATCTTGTTTCATAGCCGAATGCCGATCCGTGTGAATTGGCAACACGATCATCAGTATACAAGTATTCAGGTCTTTTTTTTAAGTCAACCAAACGCTTAATTATGGTTAAAAGCTCTGTTTTGGAAACTTAAGCTCACCTCATTCACCAGTAGTACTGGATGTGCCAGTCAACTATCAGCAAGGGTTACGAATCGGCGTGAGTGCACGTGCATATGATACATAGTGTATGGTATGTTTGACTGCATTTGGATCTCTGCATGGAACAGACACCTCACATGCTTGCTTGTCTGTGCACATTTCATTTTCATACTTCTCATAGCCTCTCATTTATGTGGCACACAACACAAAAGATGCAGTATTGTTTAACAAAACTTTGCATCTTTCCGTACATGACAAAGTTTCACTTGAATTGCTTATACGTATTTGGCATCTCATTCAGATTATCCAACAAAAATAAAGCATGACAGTGAACGCCAGTATTCAGTAGCAGTATGTCAGGTCTATGGAATCATAAATGGTTAGTGTTAATCCATATACACTTCCAGCCGAAATCACTCCTAACAATCAATTCCCCTAGCACTGGTTACATTCTATGAGTATGATGACATCAACCCCATCAGTAGTTTTCCTATCTGAATCTAGTCTAGCCCAACTGCAGATGCCTCTTCTGACGATACATACATCTACACGAAGCCCCAGCTAACTCATGTTTCTGTAGAGTCCCGGTTACACATTTGAGAAGGGCTTGGGTGTTCACAGTTTGTCAACGTGCAGAGAGCTTTCCATACTGGAACCAGCATTTTGACAGGAGGACGAGATCTCTGCATGATTAAGCTTGCTATTGGATTGCTGAAATTCGTTTTCAATTAGCCAATATATGAGAACAAGTGCGAGCTTTACCTGGAAAACTAGCAGGAGTTCCTCTTCATCACGCAAAAGCAGTGCCAAGCTCCAGTAACAGGTCACCGGTGTCACGCACTCATTTATCAGTGGCTTCAGAATCTTGCCAATGGGCACAAAACGATGATCAACTCTTCCACTAAGAATCACAATTTAAAATTCTTAATATAAATGAATCGACAATTGGAACCAGCTTAAAGCAGTCTATATCCTTCCCAAGCAAAAAAGAAATAGCTGTAAATCCCACACCTCTCTAACGCGAAGTGAGAAAGTGCATGGTTAAGAAAATCTGATACGCTGCCTATATGATGTCTATTCAGTACAGTATACCAATCGTGTTAAAGCTATAGGGAATATCTAGCAATTGTCAGACAGAGCCCAACTCATACTTCAGAAACTATTTAACTAAATAATTTGATACTTAGTGCTAATCATACATAGAGTCCAGATTATGCATCCCATATTCGCATGGCCCATAAGAGGTCAGTTTTGCTCATAATTCTGGGCTTCATTCAACAGCATGATTCTAGAGGAAAGTTCAGCCTAAAACATACAATAGCTACTTGATGCATATCATTTATCATGCATGATCAGTGATCTTGAGCTGCAGTGTATGAAAGAGAATGGATTGCTGTCATCTCTCTATCTCGTTTTGGCCAAAATAAAACGGACCCACCCCCATGTAAGCTGATACTGAAGAGCCCTTATACAGCACTCAGCACAGAGCTGCTGAAAATGAGACCATTGATCTGCTACTTTGCTGGGTAGCAGACTAGCAGTGACCTCCAAAAGAGATTGCACTCCAACAGTCAACTTGAATGATTCGTAGTGAAAATATTCAACAGAAAAAGTGGTCATTTTATTTTTTCTACCTCCTTTCTCTCTTCATTTTTGCGTGGAGTTCTATTTAATGCATGGCATGCTACAGTCCCTACTCCAAGAAGTACAGTAAGCTGCCATTCTCCAATTATCAAGGACTGTGGATATACACAATAAGATAGAGAATAGGATAGACAGTAAGGGACTAAAATGGAGCATGATCTATTATTCAGGTAAGGATTATGCATACCTCCAAAAATGTATCTCTAGCTGAACCCCAAAAGCTGGCATTATCACTACTGATTCTGCACACACAAACAGGGAAAGGCAACATACAATCTCAATTTCATGCACAAATAAAGGAGGCAAGGGAACTTTAAATTTTGAAGTATGCAGTATCTGACAGTCAAACTAACTATGACCTATTACTATCAATATGTAGAAAGGTTATACAAACACATCTACGATGAAGGACTCACCTCTCTTCACAGGTTTGTACTGCAAACATTTGGCGACAAGAACAGCAAAGGTAATATTCCAAACTGATCCAAGAGACAGGCACTCCTGCGATGTTGAAGCAGGTAAATTTCCACTATGTATACCAGTCATGAAAATACAAAGTTAAACAAAACTATGATGCATTTTATCATATATGCAAACCTATAATCGTAAGGACGTTATTAAAAAGATTAACACAACTTGATGATTCTCGTAAGTTCATTTCCGTAATTCCGTATCAATAAATATGTGAAAAGAAGGTAATGTCAAACTGTGAAACTGTTCTACATAGACATGAAATTCAGTGGCTCCAGGTCTGCCTACATTTCAGTGAACTAACCAAAGATCATGAATGAAGCACATATAATAAGATTCTTCTGGAAGTATCTGATCATTTTCCGCACCAACAATTACAAGAGAATTGTACCTTTGTCAGCAATGGTTTGCAGACATTCGCAAGAAGGAAAATAATGCCAATGTATGACAGAACAACCCGCAATCTGCTCCTCTTAACAAAGATCTCGTGGACGTCAACTCCTATGCTACAATGATGCTTGTAAGTATACATGGCATTAGATACTTCTAGTTTTTGTTCTTGATCCATGGTCCCTGGAGATCCTGAAACAACACTGATGCGTACCAATCAGGCACCAATACAATTAACTCAACAACGGACAGAAATGTGAACCAAACTACTATAGAGGGAAATATCAAATATCTGCCTCCACCGTACAAATTGGGGAGCCTGTTTGGACAAAATTGAATATGCACCAAATTGCGAAAGCCATCAAATAGCCAAATAGCTTTAAGTTAGGGTTTGGGTGCTCGGTTCGCACAGCAGTAAGGGACGAGAAGTGGTTGGAATACCTGGTGGGTGCTAGTCGCCGGCGAAGAGACCGACGAAGGCCTGGGCACCTGGTGTAGGGCGGCGGCGGCGGTAGCACACCAGTCGTCGGAGAGAGAGAAAAGAATGCACGCGAGGGCAAACGAAAGTGCGGATGGGGGCGGACGGCCTTAGCCCAGTCCGGGGTTGTTCGGCCCAGGAGAAAGCATCCACACGGGCGTTCTTGGGCCCATTTTCACGCATTTCTTTTTACATTTTTTATTTCTTTTTATTTCTCTCTCTCTCTTTTTAGTTTTCATTCTTGTCGATTTTGTACCTATCATCTCAATGGGACACTATGCTAATGGGAAATTGGTTTCAAATAACTTAAACAGAAATATTATTTATTATTACATAGTAAATAAGTAAATGATTCTTTATATTTTATTAAGGTCGAACATTTTTTCTATTAAAGCTAGAAACCCTAGAATAATTTCACGAACCTGGAATGTTTATTCTCACAAAGTTATAATATTTTTATACAGAACTAGAATCAATTTTATTTTTGTGACATCCAAGTCAACATGAATATTTTTATGCTATATAAACATGGTGAACTAGGAGTACTAGTATAATGCCCGTGCTAACGCCACGGCTTTATCTTGGGATGCACATGAAAAAAACCGATGATTTTTTTTCCATAGTTCAACTTTTATACAATTGTAGAGCATGTATACAATCCGAGAAACACTTTTGCATAAGAAGGCATAGAGATCTTTAGGGAAGCTGTCAAGACATTCGTTTGCACGGCTCTTCAAAATGTCCGTCAAGAATTCCATCCTCAGTGAAGTTAATAGTTGTGCATGGCAGATAATAAGTATATTGCCCGTGCTAACGCTACAGCCCACATTAAATCCAAAATTAATTCTATCAAATTTGAAATACTTAGCTAATTGTTTTATGCTATATAAACATGGTGAACTAGGAGTATTGTTATACTCAATAGAAAAAATGTTATGGCCTCATTAAAATTTCTTCAGGTGCAACAAGAACTAATGAAGAGTATCATCACTTCAATATCTTGTGAAAAATATCAAGTCTTCCTAACCTTCTATTTACGTTCTGTAGTTTGCTTTCTAGAAATTTTAATGCTAGATAGGGTTAAAACCTAGGCTGCCAAACAATTTTGTGTGTTAGAATAGCCACACTGTCAACATTAGGTGAATACGGCTAAGTGATATAGTTGTATCTAGCAAAAAAGTTTATAAAAACCCAATTCTATCAAACCCTTATGGGGAGTATGAAAGGTCCTAATAGCTAGAGGGGGTGAATAGCCTATTAAAAATTTCTACAACAATACTTAGCAAATATGTTAGATAATTAAACGGTGAAGCGAGTGTTGCGCTAGCCTACTAAAAGAGCAAGCCACCTACCACAATTCTGGTGACTATAATCACTAAGCACACAATTTGCTAAGTCACTACACTAAGTTAGTGAGCTCTCAAAGGCTAACTAAAAAACCTCACTAACCACTAGACTTGACGAAAGCTAGCTTTCAAAACTAATTACACTAAAGAGATTAGCTTACACACTAGGAATGTAATACAAGAGAAGATGGTGATGATTATACCGACGTGTAGAGGTATGAGCCAATCACAAGATGAAACCAATCAATTTTAAGACAACCAATGAAATCATCAGACAAGGTAACACAAGATTTTTTTATCGAGATTCACTTGCTTGCCGCAAGCTAGTCCTCGTTGTGGTGATTCACTTACTTAGAGGTTCACACGCTAATTGGCATCACACGCTAAACCCTCGATAGGGTGCCGCACAACCAACATAAGATGAGGATCACACAAGCCACGAGCAATTCACTAGAGTACCTTTTGGCTCTCCACCAGGGAAAGGTCCAGAACCCCTCATAATCACCAACCTCCGCTCGACGATCCTCGCTGCTCTAAGTCGTCTAGGTGGCGGCAACCACCAAGAGTAACAAGCCAAATCCGCAGCGAAACACAAACACCAAGTGCCTCTAGATGCAAACATTCAAGTAATGCACTTGGATTCTCTCCCAATCTCACAAGGATGATGAATCAATGATGGAGATGAGTGGAAGGGCTTTGACTAAGTTTACAAGGTTGCTATATCAATGCAAACGGCCAAGAGAGTGAGCTTGAGCCGGCCAAGGGGCTTAAATAGAGACCCTCACAAAATAGAGCCGTTGGCCCCCTAATTGTCTGTCTGCATAGGGTGACCGGACGCGCCTGTCAAAAATGACCGGACGCATGCCTCATCGTCCGGTCATCCGATGACGTCCACGTGTCACCAAGATTCAACGTCGACCGTTGATCTCCAACGTTCAAAAAACTCCCATGCAAGGTTAATGAGCGATCGGACGTGCCGACAAGGTGACCGGACGCGCCAAACTGCGTCAGGTCGCGTGCGCGCGTCACAGCAGCGCCATGCCCAGATGCACCGTCGCCTCCACCTAACGCTGAGCCGAGCCATGTCAGATTGACTCTAGTAAGCTTCCCGGGTGGCCAAAATGTGACCGAACACGTCTGGTCATGTATGACCAAACGCACCCCTATGTCCGCTTGCCCCTGCCCCGCCTCCATGCTTGCGTCAGCCACTATCACCAGCGACCGGACGCGGCCATTGCGCATCAGGTCACCACTCTACGCCAGTGTCCAGTCGTAGACCGAGCTACGCCGTTCACTACTACGTTGACCAGATGCACCCATGTAGGGTCCGGTCCAGAGTTGGTCAACACGAAACAGCTCCTCCACTTCACCAACTTCGCCACCCTTGCTTAAATGTGCCAACCACCAAGTGTATCACCTTGTGCATGTGTGTTAGCATATTTTCACAAATATTTTCAAGGGTGTTAGCACTCCACTAGATCCTAAATGCATATGCAATGAGTTAGAGCATCTAGCGGCACTTTGACAACCGCATTTTGATACGAGTTTCACTCCTCTTAATAGTATGACTATCAATCATAAATGTGATCACACTCGCTAAGCGTCTCGATCACCAAACCAAAAAGCTCCTAACCACTCATACCTTTTCCTTGAGCTTTTTGTTTTCTCTTTCTTCTTTTCCAAGCCGATCACTTGATCATTATGGCCATCACCACCATGATCTTCATCCATTTGCTCCACCACTTGGAATGTCTATCAATGAAAGCCCAAGTTTGGTTTTGGTAATTAATGACACCAAGTTGCTAATGCCATGTGTTAAGTGTTTTGAGTTAGGCATAAGCAACACATGTGATGAAGGTGTATGTGGCAAGGAGTGGTGGCCACAAGATCACAAAGAGATGGTGCATGGACATGAAATGATGATCATGGTGGAAATGCACATAATATGATGGACATGATGATCAAGTGGAAGAGAAAGATCTAAGAGCGCAAGGCAAAGGTATAACCATAGGGTTTTCCTTTTGCCGGTCTAAGATGAGTAGAGAAGTGATTGACCGGGTTTAGGATATATAGCCGACTATCAAGAGGGGCAATCACGGTTAACTCAGGAATCAAGTGCCACTAGATCAATGTCTTGAGCATATGCATTAGAATCTAGTAAAGAGCTAAAATAACGCCTTGAAAATGTTTGTGAAATGCTAACACACATGCATATGGTGGTGTACACTTGGTGGTGTTAGCACATTTGCGAAGGCGGTAGAGTTTAAGTGGTAGAGAGGGGTTTGGGTTCCTCTCTCCCTCCTGCCGAGCTTACGAGGCGGGATTCGGCACTTTTTGGGAAAGTGAAATGCCTATTTTCCACTACGCCAGAAGTCAGAAAAGAAACGGAGGCGAACGGAGGTCACAGAGGTGACTGGACGCTGCACCGGACGCGGTCATGGTATGACCGGACGCATCCGGTTAGTTCAACGCAGTAGTTAGGCGCACGAGTGTTAGGGTTTGCAACCGGTGCATCCGGTCACTCGCGGGACCGGCGCATCCGGTCAGGCGCCCAGAGGGAACTGAAGTTCGCAAGGTCGATCAGACGCGCAGCGTGTCCGGTCACACATGATCGGACGCGTCCGGTCGTTGAGGGAGCTTACTGGACTCTAACCGGACGCTGGCATTGTCGCGTCCGGTCGTTGCTTGGAGTGCGTCCGATCGTTGCTTCGCTGGCTCGTGGTGCTGTGCGATTGGCGCGTCCGGTCAGTTGAGCGGCGCGTCCGGTCATTCGCTAGAGCGCGTCTGGTCACAGCAACGGTAACTTTTGACGTGCACTGTTCACGCTTGTTCTGTAGTGACCGGTGCGTCCGGTCAACACGTTTTGAACTGTGTCGTCCGGTAACGGCTAGCTACGTACCCCTTCGCTATAAATAGAAGTTGGCCGAGGTTTGAGGGTAACTCTTGCACATTTTGAGACCTAGAGACATCCTTTGAGCTAGAGAACATCCCCTCCACTCATCTCTTTGCATAGTTGCACATCTTGAGTGAGATTGAGTGAGATTCAAGTGCATTGCTTGAGAGTTGTATTCTAGAGGCACTTGATCTTCGAGTTGCTGTGGATTTCTTGTTACTCTTCCATGTTTCCTGACACGGTAGACGGCTTGGAGCAGCGGAGGTGATTGAGCTCGCAATTGGAGATTGTTGGAGCCCTCACCAAGTGTTGTAAGGGGTTCTTGATCTTTCCCCGCGGGAGTTCGCAAATTAGATACTCTAGTGGAGCTCGTGGCTTAGAGGATCCCCATCTTGTGTGTGGTTGTGCGGCGCCCGCCGAGGGCTCGACTCTTGATAGTCGATTAGCTCGCGAATCGACAAGTGGGTGTATCGCCACAATGGGGAGTAGCTTGCCGGGAAGCAAGTGAACCTCGGGATAAATTCTTGTGTCATTCTCTTCCCGAGGACTTCTCTTGTGTGATTGATTGATTGGTATTTATCATCTCTACACGGCGGTATAATCACTCGAAACTCTTCTCTCGCATTACTTCTTCTATCTAGCTTATAGTTGTTGTTGTGTTTAGTGAATAGCCTTGTTATAGACTTGTGTAGGTGGCTTGCTTAATTAGTTAGAGCTAGTGCATTTGCTTCGCCACCTTTCGTACTAACATGTGGTTAAGTAATTCTTGTAGAAGTTTTAATTAGGCTATTCACCCCCCTCTAGCCTATTTGAACCTTACAAGTGGTATCAGAGCCGAGGCACCGTTTATTTGAGGCTTAACAACCTACGGTGAAAAAAGAAATGGCTCAATTAAGCTTGCACATCAACAACACCAAGAAGACACCTCACTTTGATGGCACAAATTATGCATATTGGAAGGTTAAGATGACCGCACACCTCAAGTCAATCAATAGAGAAGTGTGGAAGGTCACCGAAACGAAATTTGAGGTTGCTAATCTGGAAGCACCTACACCGGTGGAAGAGAAGAAGCTCCAATGCAATGACATTGCCATTAGTACTCTTCATAAGGCACTAGATGACAAGACCTTTGAGCAAGTGAAGAACATTGAGATTGCTCATGATGCTTGGGCCAAGCTAGAAGAAACATTTGAGGGCACCGAAGGCATAAAGACCACTAAAGCATATATCTTGCAAGAAAAATTTTCAAGCTTTAAGATGCAAGATGATAAGAGTGTACCGGAAATGTTTCATCGGTTGCAAGTCATTGTCAATAAGCTCAAGGCACTTAGTGAGGAGGTCAAGGACAACCAATTCTCTATGAAGTTCTTGAGAAGCTTGCCCAAGAGGTTTGATACATTAATCACCGTGCTAGTGAGGACTACATTGAAGGATTCAACTCCTCAACAAGTATTTCAAGAAGTAATGACCGATGATTCATATAGAGAAGATGATGAGAAGGATGAGTTGGTCAAGAAGAAGAAGAAGGAAAATGAGAAGAAAGATGATGAGAAGAAGAAGAGTGTGGCATTCAAAGCCACCACATCCAAGGGCAAATCCAAGATTGAATCATCAAGTGATGAAGACTCAAGTTCTTGTGATAGTGATGACATTGATGAGAAGATGGCTCTTTTTGTCAAGCAATTTGGGAAATTCATGAAGAAGAAGGGCTTTCATGCAAGAAGGAGGAAGAACTCATCCAAGAAGAATGAGCATACCATGAGATGTTTTATATGCCATAGCAAGGACCATCTCATTGCAAAGTGTCCTTATGATAGTGATGATGAAGATGCTATCAAGAAGGAGAGGAAGAAGCAAAAGAAGAAGCTAGAGAAGAAGGAGAGCTCTTATAAGAAGAAGAATGATTCTCATGTTGCTACATGGAATGGTGATGATTCCTCAAGTGATGATGAGGATGACAACATGAGCAAGAAGAAGGGACATGCTAGCATTGCCATCCAAGAGAAGGTCTCCCTCTTCGATACTCCATCGTGCTTCATGGCTAAGGCCGCTAAGGTATCATCCGACGATGAGAGTGATCATGATAATGCTAGTGATAGTGATGAAGAAGAATTCACTAAAGATGAACTAATCACTATGCTAGAAGATTGCACTCAATATTTTAAAGAATCTAGAAAGGAGTGCAAGGGCTTGCTTAAGGATAAGAAAAACCTTATGCAAGAACTTGATGAGCTTAGGGCATCTTATGAGAATCTAAAGGTAGACCATAAGAAGCTTCAAAAGTCTCACACTAAGCTTGAAGAAGCTCATTCCTCTCTAGTTGAAAAATGTGAAAATATACCAACTAATGTTGAGAAGGCTAAAACTTGCAACATAGGCATATCATGTGATATAATTAATGAATCTTTTCATAAGCCTATTGTTGTTGCTCCTACTAACCCTTCATGTAGCGCATCTACATCATCCTCATCTAGTAGTGATGGTTTCACTTGTGACTCCACACTTATAGTTGAGAATGAAAATCTTAAGGAGGAGGTAAAAGAGCTCAATCACACCTTAGCTAAGGCTTATGGTGGTGAGGACCGCTTGCTTATGTGCTTGGGTAGCCAAAGAGCTTCTCTCTACAAAGAGGGATTGGGCTATAACCCTAAGAAAGGCAAGGCCGCTTTTGCTCCTCACAAGACTCATTTTGTGAAGAACAATGGTAGCTATTGCAAAAGTTGCAAGCAAGTTGGTCACATAGAGCAACAATGCATGAACAAGAAATCAAATACTAATGTATCCTCAATTAAGCTTGATTCTTTCTATATGCTTACCAAGGGTACAAATGGTGTTCATGCTAAGTTTATTGGTGCACCATGGATGAGCTCAAAGAAGAAAGCCATTTGGGTACCAAAGAGCTTGGTCACTAACCTTGGAGGACCCAAATAAGTTTGGGTATCTAAAAAGAATTGATCTTGTCTTGTAGGTCAATTACAAAGCCGGTGGAAGGCATTGGGTGCTTGTCACACCCGGTTTTAAGGACAAAACTAGATATACACTATATGTAAAATAAAGAGGTCAAATCTCACATATAGTTATAGATAAGTGTAATATCAAAAGACAAATGCTTATTAAACATAACGCAATAGTATAAGATATAACCTTAGAGAGTAACACAGCGGCAAGACAACTCCGAACACCGGGTGTAACCTTCACTCTAGGATCAAACTAACTGGTTGATCACAAGCCTAACAATTCCAGAATCTAGCAGTCTGGTACCCTTCCTGAGATGTGGGAGATAGCAAGGGTGAGTCCATGTCGAACTCAACAAGCATAACACGGGGTTCATGAGGCTCAAAAGGCATGACACGGGTTTAACTGTATGTAGCTTTTAGTTGGCAAAGTTTTAGCATATGAGTAGCATCAAGTTGTCTTTAATCCCAGAATAAACATATGATCAGGTAATATGAAGAATGAATAGCAAAAACATAAGCATATTATAGTTCAATAGTGATCATCTATTTCGTAAGGGTCCAAGGCCGCTCGTGACCATGAGCACAGCTGATATACCAGTTTTACACTCTATAGAGGTTGTACACTTTTACTGTGAGTCGTGATCCCCATAAGCCCGAGGTTTGCAAGGCCTTAATGGGCAGACATGTTTCACTATGAAGTCTTTCCAAGGTTTGTCTAACAAGTTAGGGCCGCTAGATTTCTGTAACCTGCGAATGTAGAGCTCCCCTTCCGTATGGCATAATGACGCGCAACCTATACACATAAGGACAGAAGCCGCACTACACCCAACCCGAGAAACACCCCTTTTGCGCCCTTTCGGGTAACCTCTAACAAGCTAGAAAAGGTCCTCTTATATGACTAAAGCCAGAGCCATGTAGCCCTCACAGCTGTACTGTAAGTCCCGGATGTTCGCTTACAGATAAGTCCTTATGGAGAGAAACTAGTGCACCAAAAGATAGCCCAAGGCTCTAGCCCTCTTTCATTATGTTACTAAAAAGTCATCTTTTAATGTTGTTGCATATTCCATTAGTCAAATTACAAGATCATAGTTTATGTTGAGCACTAGCAATAGCTACCCAATGCAAAACCATAGGCGACAAGGTACAAGATCAATTTCTAAGGCATCCTTAACAAGGAGACACATGCATAGTGATTTAAGTGCTTTAAAAGTGATTAGGTAACAAGAATGATCCCATGCTATACTTGCCTTAACTTGCTTTTCCCCTAAAGCAATACGCTCGAAAGCCTTTAGTATTCAACTTTCAATCTTCTGCTTCCAATTCTTAACTTCTAGTCTTCAGAGAATAGCTTCTTAATCACCACGTAAACCTCACCAATTGACTGAACCATATAGCACCACACAAGCATCCATACAATCATACATGAAGCAAACAATAGATCTATATTAAAACAGTACACCAATCATACAAAAATAAGTAAAAGAGTTTAAAACACGATTCTATGCATCGCTATGAACACAAAGTCGCGAAAAACACACTAATCGGAGCTACGGTTGAAAAGGTATAACTACCGATAGATTTACCCATAAAACTATTAGCTTCATGTATCTTAATGGTATAAAAACATATATAAGATATTTTATAGAGATTATAATTTAAGTCAAATTTAGATTCGAATTATAAAACTAAAGTAAAACAAATCATATTTTATTTACAAAACCCAGTTGCATAATTATTATTTAAGATATGATTCAAACAATGAAATTCCAATATTAGTGACATGATAAACACTGTTACAAATGCAAAGATCTCGTTGCTATGAATCTAACGCAACTTGAATGGCTCAAAACGGAGTTGAAACGTAGAAGATATGAAATAAACAAGATTTCCTCTATTAAAATAATAGAGTAAATCTAATCACGAATTTTAAAAGTTGAAAACCTACTTAACAGTAGTATTAACATGTAGATTATGAAATTACGAACCTAACGCAAGTTGACGGATCAAATCGGAGTTAAAACGGAGAAGTTATGGCTAAAACAAAATCAGTGGCAATTCTATAAATAGCTGAAAACGTAATTTATTCTTAACCGAAACAAAATACGCTTTCAAATGAAGAAAACAAAATTTGTAAACATGTTTTGGACTGCGGGTTTATTTTCTAAGAATATAGGGACGGCGGCGGACTTACTTGTTACCGAGGAGAGTATGGCCGGGCTAGGCAGCGCGGCAGCGACGGCGACGGCAATGGCGAGAGAAAGAGGAGAAAAATATAATTTACTACACGAGAGATTTCCTAAACTAGGGGCTCCTCCTACGGTAGTTTTGGTGTGCTTTGCCCAAGGGGTAGGTCCATACTTATTGGGAGAAAACTCCTCGTCTTCACATCAACTAGCAATATGGTACTAATTGATGTTGCACCCTCCGTCTTTACTAATAGGCCTAATTAATTATTAAAGCCCATTAGTAAACAAATGTATGGGCCTTCGAGATTTATTAAGATTATTGCACATGAGCTTTGAGCGTTGGGGAAAATGAGAGATTTATTATTTTCTGAATTAATTATTTTCATGGATAAAATAATTCTAGAAAAGTCCAGAATTATTATTTAAGCCGCGAAAAATACTCTGAAAGCTCCGAAAATTCGGAGAAATTTTCCAGAGACATTATGGAACATGAGAAACCCAAATAAAGTATTTGGAGCTCATGATAAGATATTTTGGAGCATCTAAAAATTAGATTATGCTCACAGATAAGTGGAAACAAGCTACAGAAAAGTCAGAAAAATTCCCGAGAAGTTTGTAGAGGTTAATTGACGGATGAGAAACAAGGAATTTGATTGTCTAAAAATGATATATGTATATCGAGAAAGGAAAATCGACCTAAACGCATTTTGAAAGAACAACTTGAATTCATTTTGATCTTTGGTCAAAACCAAGCAATACAAAACACAAATGCATCAGCATGTATGTACAATAATGTTGCTACATCCTAAGATGAATTTTAATTCAATAAAAATTTTTGTTTTACTATGTTTCATGAGCACAAAACATTCATAATTAAATCATTTTATCTCTATTTCCAAAGAAGCAAATTTTAGGGTGTTACAGTGCTTGATAGTGGGTGCACTCAACATATGACCGGAGACTCTTGTATGTTCAAATCAATTGATACAAGTCAAAATGGTGGTTTTGATGCTATCATTTTTAGCAACAACAAGAAAGGCAAGGTCAAGGGGCTTGGTAAAATTGCAATCTCAAATGACATGAGCATATATAATGTATTGCTAGTTGAGAGCTTGGATTTCAATCTTTTATCGGTGGCACAACTTTGTGATCTTGGCTTCAAGTGCATATTTGGTAGTGATGATGTTGAAGTCATAAGTGTTGATGGATCAAATTTAATATTCAAAGGATTTAGACATGGTAGCTTATACTTGGTTGACTTCAATGATAGTGAGACACAATTGACATCATGCTTGCTTAGCAAATCTAGTATGAGTTGGTTATGGCATAGAAGGCTTGGTCATGTTGGAATAAAACAATTGAATAAACTTTTGAAGCATGACTTAGTTAGAGGCTTGAAAGATGTCACCTTTGAGAAGGATAAACCTTGTAGTGCTTGTCAAGCCGGCAAACAAGTTAGAAATGCACATCCTAGTAAGAGTGAAATGAGCACATCAAAGGCATTTGAGCTATTGCACATGGACTTGTTTGGGCCAACAACATACACTAGCATTGGTGGAAACAAGTATGGTTTTGTGATAGTAGATGACTACACTAGATACACTTGGGTGTTCTTTCTCTATGACAGGAGTGGTGTTTATGATCTATTCAAGTATTTTGTCAAGAGGGTGCAAAATGAGTTTGAGACTACCATCAAGAAGATTAGAATTGACAATGGTAGTGAGTTCAAGAACACAAGAATTGAGGATTTGTGTGATGATCTTGGTATTAGACATCAATTCTCTCCAACCTACACTCCTCAATCCAATGGTGTAGTTGAAAGGAAAAATAGAACCTTGATTGATATGGCTAGATCAATGCTTAGTGAATACAATGTGAGTCATTCATTTTGGAGTGAAGCCATCAACACGGCTTACTATTGTAGCAACCGTCTCTATTACTATGGGAAGCTTGGGAAGACACCATATGAGCTATTGAATGGAAGAAAGCTCAACATTGCATACTTTAGAGTGTTTGGTTGCAAATGCTATATTCTCAAGAAAGACACTAGATTGAGCAAGTTTGAAAAGAAATGTGATGAAGGGTTCTTACTTGGTTATTCTATCACAAGCAAAGCATATAGAGTGTAGAATTTCACAAATGGCACCTTAGAAGAAGTTCATGATGTTAAGTTTGATGAAACCCAAGGGTCTCAAAATGAAGCTCAAAACCTTGATGATGTGAGAGGAGATCAATTGTTAAATGCAATGAAGAACATGGACATTGGTGATATAAGGCCGATGTAAGCTGATGATGATAGTGACATACATATGATTAATCAAGATGTGCAAATTGATACAAATCAAGCAAGCTCAAGTGGTACTCATGATGAAGCTCAAGTTCAAAGTCAAACAAGTGGAAGCAGTCAAGGCAAGTACATCAAGGACATGATCAAGAAGTTTGGATTGCAAGATGCTAAGCCAATGAGTACACCAATGGGCACAAATGATCAATTGGGTGTTGATGCTAGTGACAACATGGTAGATCAAAAGAAATACCGGTCTATGATTGGAAGTTTGCTCTATGTCACCGCTTCTAGGCCGGATGTGATGTTTAGTGTGTGCAAGTGTGCAAGATATCAAGCTTCACCTAGAGAAAGTCACTTGAAAGCAACCAAGAGAATATTGAGATATCTTAAGGGCACTCATGATGTTGGATTATGGTTTCCAAAGGGGTCTAATTTTGAGTTGATTGGATATTCGGACTCCGACTATGGTGGATGAAAGATTGATAGAATGAGCACAAGTGGTACTTGACAATTGCTTGGAAGGTCTCTTGTTTCATTGTCATCAAAGAAACAAAATAGTGTTGATCTACCGCCGAGGCCGAATACATTAGTGCCGGTAGTTGTTGTGCACAATTGCTTTGGATGAAGGCCACCTTGAATGATTTTGGAATCAAGTTCAAGAATGTACCATTGTTTTGTGACAATGAAAGTGCTATCAAGATGACACAAAATCCGGTTCAACATTCAAGAACCAAGCACATTGACATAAGGCATCACTTCATAAGAGACCATCAACAAAAGGGTGATATTAGCATTGAGAGCATTGGCACCGAAGATCAATTAGCCGACATATTCACAAAGCCACTTGATGAGAAGAGATTTTACAAGTTGAAGAATGAATTGAACATACTTGACTTCTCCAACTTGAAATGAGTGCACCCCCACATTCTTACATGACATGCCTCTCCTCCAACATAGCAAGGTAAAGTTATTTGGCATATCATTCATACTTTGCTAAGGACATGGTTAGAACATATAGACATATTTGTATGACGATTAGGCTCATTCATGAAAATCAAATGATTTTGATGTATATATGGTACCACTATTGCTTCTATGTTTGTTTAATCTAGTGGTAGCATATGATATGTTTGTGGGCTTGCAAACCTAGTGTTGAATCTAGTAAACGAGCTAATGATGTGTAATTCAACATGGTCAAGATAACCCTTATACTTTATGAGGTGTGAAGAAGCTTATCCTTGGATCAAATCGAATTACATATTCTAGGCAAGTGGTCTAGATTGAACCATAATTTGGACTTCCTCATATTGATTGACTTATCTCTCACTAAAATTGGCACCTTTTTGGTGATTATTGACAAAGGGGGAGAGAAAAGTCACAAAGATAGAAAAGTCATAAAGAGGGAGAAAGATATAGTAAGGGGAGAGAAATTAAAATTGAGCACACAAGTAGGGGGAGCAAGCTCATGAATTATTTGTTGCATTTGCATGTGCACTAACATGATGATGTGTTGCATTGCAAATTTAATTTCGATATTCATGATTGAATGGTGATTGCTAGAAATAGAACTTGAATGATGATTTGTTAAGAGTAGCTTTACAAGTGGTATCTAGACACCTTTTGCTTATAATGTTGATCTCACGTGGTACTTTAGTGTTTGTGATCTTTACAAGTGATGTATTACAAGTGGTGTCTAGCTACATCGATGCTAAGGATGTTATATAAAGGCAACTCCGATTGGTATCACGCTTCAAAGGTCCATTCTATATACCTTAGCATCAATTTGATAGTAGTAACTCTCCCAAAATTCAAATCCATACATATGTGCACAATTAAACCAAACTCATGGAAGCACATATGTAGGGGGAGCTAATACTATCGAAATTAAAAATTGATTTCATTTCATATCTTTGTGATGGTTGTCATCAATTACCAAAAAGGGGGAGATTGAAAGCCCAAGTTTAGTTTTGGTAATTAATGACACCAAGTTGCTAATGCCATGTGTTAAGTGTTTTGAGTTAGGCATAAGCAACACATGTGATGAAGGTGTATGTGGCAAGGAGTGGTGGCCACAAGATCACAAAGAGATGGTGCATCGACATGAAATGATGATCATGGTGGAAATGCACATAATATGATGGACATGATGATCAAGTGGAAGAGAAGGATCTAAAAGCATAAGGCAAAGGTATAACCATAGGGTTTTCCTTTTGCCGGTCTAAGATGAGTAGAGAAGTGATTGACCGGGTTTAGGATACATAGCCAACTATCAAGAGGGGCAATCACGGTTAGCTCGGGAATCAAGTGCCATTAGATCAATGTCTTGAGCATATGCATTAGAATCTAGTAAAGAGCTAACATAATGCCTTGAAAATGTTTGTGAAATGCTAACACACATGCACATGGTGGTGTACACTTGGTGGTGTTAGCACATTTGCGAAGGCGGTGGAGTTTAAGTGGTAGAGAGGGGTTTGGGTTCCTCTCTCCCTCCCGCCAAGCTTGCGAGGCGGGATTCGGCGCTTTTTGGGAAAGTGAAATGCCTATTTTCCACTACGCCGGAAGTCGGAAAAGAAACGGAGGCGAACGGAGGTCACAGAGGTGACCGGACGCTGCACCGGACGCGATCATGGTATGACCGAACACGTCCGGTCAGTTCAACGCAGTAGTCAGGCGCATGAGTGTTAGGGTTTGCAACCGGCGCGTCCGGTCACTCGCGGGACCGGCGCGTCTGGTCAGGCGCACAGAGGGAACTGAAGTTCGCAAGGTCGATCGGACGCGCGGCGCGTCCGGTCACACGCGATCGGACACGTCCGGTCGTTGAGGGAGCTTACTGGACTCTAACTGGACGCTGGCACTGTCGCGTTCAGTCGTTGCCTAGAGCGCGTCCGGTCGTTGCTTCGCGGGCTCGCGGTGCTGTGCGATCGGCGCGTCCGGTCAGTTGAGCGGCGCGTCCGGTCATTCACTAGAGCGCGTCCGGTCACAGCAATGGTAACTTCTAACACACACTGTTCACGCTTGTTCTATAGTGACCGGACGCGTCCGGTCAACATGTTTTGAACTGTGTCGTCCGGTAACGGCTAGCTGCGTACCCCTTCGCTATAAATAGAAGTTGGCCGGGGTTTGAGGGTAACTCTTGCACATTTTGAGACCTAGAGACATCCTTTGAGCTAGAGAACAACCCCTCCACTCATCTCTTTGCATAGTTGCACATCTTGAGTGAGATTGAGTGAGATTCAAGTGCATTGCTTGAGAGTTGCATTCTAGAGGCACTTGATCTTCGAGTTGCTGTGGATTTCTTGTTACTCTTCCATGTTTTCCGACACGGTAGATGGCTTGGAGCAACGGAGGTGATTGAGCTCGCAATTGGAGATTGTTGGAGCCCTCACCAAGTGTTGTAAGGGGTTCTTGATCCTTCCCCACGGGAGTTCGCAAATTGGATACTCTAGTGGAGCTCGTGGCTTGGAGGATCCCCATCTTATGTGCGGTTGTACGGCGCCCGCCGTGGGCTCGACTCTTGATAGTCGATTAGCTCACGAATCGACAAGTGGGTGTATCGCCACAACGGGGAGTAGCTTGCCAGGAAGCAAGTGAACCTCGGGATAAATTCTTGTGTCATTCTCTTCCTAAGGACTTCTCTTTTGTGATTGATTGATTGGTATTTCTCATCTCTACATGACGGTATAATCACTCGAAACTCTTCTCTCGCATTACTTCTTCTATCTAGCTTGTAGTTGTTGTTGTGTTTAGTGAATAGCCTTGTTATAGACTTGTGTAGGTGGCTTGCTTAATTAGTTAGAGCTAGTGCATTTGCTTCGCCACCTTTTGTACTAACGTGTGGTTAAGTAATTCTTGTAGAAGTTTTAATTAGGCTATTCCCCCCGCTTTAGCCTATTTGAACCTTACAACCAACCTATCTCACATACACTTAGAGTACATAGGTTAGTAGGTCGGGTTTCATCAATTCACCAAAACCAAACTAGAGCTTTTAGAGTATTATCCTTTGGAAAGAGGAGAGAACAAGAATAGAGAAGAATAAAGTAGAGGTACATAGTAGCATTAAGCACATAGCTAGGAAAGATCGAATCCAAGACAAAGGTATATGGGTTGAAAGAGCAAACCTCATCATGATGGAAAGGGAAAAGAAGGTTGCATGCATCCAAGAGAAGTGCTGGAAAAAACAATAATAGATTGAGTTGGGGTTTGGTGATGGGGTTTCTCTATGATGTTCATAAGGTCCTTTGGAGCTAATCAAGCAAGGTGCATTGTGAAGTCCATGCCCACCTAAGTGAAGCTCGATCTATGTCAGCAGTGGTGTTTTTGCTAAGTGGGAGCTATCTACATTGATCTCTATGGTTTCATGAGTGGTTGAGGGTGAGATTCATCTGCCTTAAGCCAAGAGGTGGATATGGTGATTGATCTTGATTGATGTCGGATTCCTTGCTTCACCGCCAATGTAAGGGGATGAGAGCACTCCTTGCTTCTTCCCTAGCAATGGTGCTAATTCATTGTGTTGCTTATGCTTGGGCCATCCTCCAATCCTTCCCCTTGACATCCCCTCCTTCATTTCCTCTTTCTTTTCCTTGTGCTAGGGCTCTAAGTGTTCTTAAGCAAGAACTAGAGAAATAAAAGGAGGAATGAGAGTAGGAGAAGGAGAGTGTGTGAGAGGGGGTGTTTTGGTGTTGTGCTTTGCATATTGAGGGTACCACGTTAGCTGACATGTGGGACCAAGGGAGATAGCAGCTTGACAGCTCAATTTTGTGGCTACTATATGTTCTAGTGGACTGTCTGTTAGAATGAAGCTATGACAGTCTCTGATAGACCTGGCACTTCTTATGCTGAACCGTTTACCACTGCACATTAGTACTTAATTTGCCCATAAGAGGCATAACTCATAGGAGCAGCATGGACCATGAGATGTATCGAACTTACCGTACTTGTAGACTTCCATTGTGATGATTGAATGTTTAACTAAATCTGTGTTGAACCACATCTGTTGTAACTTAACTACTTTTCTTACTAGAAGAACTTGTGTGAACTATGTAATGTCTTCTTATGCAATAGATCCTGAGTGTTATGTGTATAGTCGATAGAACAGATGGTGTGATTCCAAGGATGGCCATATCAGTCATATTGAATAGAGTGTGGTCAATGTGGCTACAAAGATGATAACACTCAATAGTGAGCTTATAGTTTTCAAGTACGGATTGGCTCTCCATTTTGTTTTTGTAGTCCTACATGATGAGCATCGAACCATTGCTTGACCTTTTTCTATTTTCTAACATAAGAAAGGAGATTCAGTTAATCATGAACACTTATCTCCAATATAATCAACTAGAAGGATACCTCGCACATTGCTGCAGGAATCATAGATGAAATTATACTACTTATATTTACTTATATGAATGGAGAAATATCATGATGCATGATAGTGGATGATGTAGACTATGATATGGATAACTAAATATATGTTAGTGAATGATGTTGCTTAACAATAATATGAATAGCTTGAATGAAGACATAATTGCATGTGCTAGTGGATGTTGATGTGGACAACTTGTATGGTGAGATAGACTGCTAGTGGGGATTGAAAATATAATTAAGATATACAGATACAAATACAAATACAAATACAGATATAGATATCTTCCAAACTATAGCTCAATTTAACATTTTCGTAAGTCATACTTCTCTAACTTTGAAATTGATTTAAAAATGTATCAACATCTAGATCATAAATTTGTTTTCATTAAATTCCACATGAAATTTATTTGAACTTTTATTTGTTAATATGTTCTCCTAAAACTTGGTAAAGAAATTTGATGAAGATTATAGCTTTAGAGAAGATATGCAGCTTGGCAAAGTTTTTATCAAACTCACCACGCTTAGCCGAAGATGGACCTTATAGAAAATACCCATAGATAAACCAGGAGAATACCCCACGCGTTGCTGCGGGGATTCTAGATAATTTAAAAAAATTAGACTATTTATATTTATAGTTATATGAATGAAACTATCTTAAATTAATTTTGGTGAATGGTTTGACACATCGATGTGGACAGCTATATGCATGTTAGTGGATGAAGAGATAACTATCATAATTACATGTGCAAGTTGGCTCTAATTGCAAGTTCTAGTGGATTGTTGATGTGGATAGCTTGCATGTTGAGTGAAATCTCTAGTGGGGTTTAGCTTTATAAGAGTATATGATTTCAAACTTGAGAAGGGTGGGGAAAGTCGAAGGCCAATTAATTCCCAAAAAGGGCATGCTGTTTTCTGCTTGGAACAGAGTATGAGTTTGTTCCATTGAAGTTTTAAATTAACCTAGTGTTTGCTCAGAAACTTTAAAAGATTGTTCTAGAAAACCTCATGTTGTTCTCCTTCCATACATCATGCATGCCATCAAGCAAAGGCATGTATGAGAAAACAAACATTGCAAATTTAAAACAATACATCAAACAGTGACAACAATAAATGAAAAGCATACAAAAATGCAAAAACTCATTGGTCCAAACTTGTGAGCCCACATTTCATAAAAAAACGGGTTTAAAACATAAAATTTATGTTGAAAATATGTTTTAAGGCATTCTCGCGATGAAAAACCATGTTTTTAGGGCTTTTAGACCATGTTAGGAACACATGATTTTTCCCATTCCTACATTTTTCTTGCGAAATGAAATTGATTCCTATGAAATTAAACTGATTCCTAGTTTTAAACTGAAACAAACAAGAAGCATAAGGTGAGCCCATGTATATCAGAATCCTAATAAATACACTCATGCAAGGAAAAGTCATGCACTTAGACCGAAGAACTACAATAATCATGTTTGTAGAAATCAAATGCGAACCAAGCAATAAAAAATAATGTAAAATTTCGTCAACTTTATGCAAATTAAGGCTCTTCACGAATGAATAAGGAAAACACATTTCTATTTTTTTGTGAAACATAGACACATGTGCTCAGATACATGCATGTACCTAGGAAAGACTAGGTAGGACTGGTTAATCTCGAGATTAACAAAGTTAACAAATATATCATCTACCACTGAAAGAATATCCTGTGAAATGTGAGAACCGCCACATTCCTCCTTAATAAGCTAACTTAAAAGGCACATCAGCACATGTGGTGGGCAACTCATGACAAGAAGAGAATTCTACACCCCTTCGTTTCCAAAAGAAGAAAAAAACGAAAGCACTACTACAAACAAAACCATTATACTCTAACCACGGTCCTAACCCCAATTATGAGCCATAAATGAACAAAAGAACATCCTAGTCTGCAAACCACCAATGGTCTACACTACTCCTCTACTACTCAATCTCTTGCAGTTGCAGGCCTTCAATCATTGACTAATACTGAAACCCGAAGCGTCATTAGTTGTCTTTAGGACGTAAACAAACACAGACGAATCAAATTGGTAACACTAAAAAGATAGGACATGGGAATCCGTGCGTGATTTGGTGCGCAGCTTAATTCGTGCAGCAGCATGTGTGCGTGTGCATTTGTTTTCTGTGCCCGATGATGAGTTGCTTGCTGTGGTGCCTGATCCAAGAGCTCACGCCAGTTTATTCAGTTCAATTCAGAGCTTGCATGTTCCATGTAAGCAAACTGCTAAGTATGTGTTGTCTCCCATGTACTGATGCATGTTCCTTGTTGCTGATGACCAAACTCAAAGCTGTCAAAATGCAGGTTGTAAGCAAACTTCCTTCTGAAAATTTTGCAGGTTACCTGAATTTTCTACTGAAAGTTTACTGTTATTACGTATCAGATTTCAGAAAAGCCAGCAGCAACAAACAATAGTTACCAGCTTTGGATTTAGTATCTCATTGTATTGAGGACTGAGATATTTTGTTGAACAGTTAGTTTCAGTAGAAAATTTGAGATCAGAACTATATAAATTAAGCTACTGAAGATTTCAGATCTTCGCCACAGACAGTATTTCTGGTGCATGGATCGTGTGTTCTGTCAGGACAGGGCAAGCAGGAGGTCCAGTTTTCTGCTTCTGCAACCACAATAGCAATTATTGGTGATTGACATGACAAGACCTCACTACTATGACTACTGAACTACTGTGGTTTGTCTTTTCTAATGTAAATTTTGTATGGGTTATTAGCCAATGGGCAACATTAGTGATTGGTTCTGTTCTTTTTGTTTGTGGAATCAATATCAGAATTTCTTTTTTGTGTAATGAGAATGATACCTTTTCATTTTCAACAGTATCGAATATATGTTTGCACAAGTCAATAACATGATATTATAAGGAATGTTCGGAGTGCAAAGTTCTCCACCAAAGACTAGCCGAGTTTGTGTCTAGAAATGGAAAACATAATGCTATTAATGGACGCACTCAGTTACATATATAAAAGCAAGAACCATTTTCCAGAGGCGAAAACGGATGGGCAAAGCCTGCACAGATGACACGATTCATAAACATTAGCTGATCTTTCTTTGTAAAGGGAAAAGCAGTGGCCATCTCTAGTGCTCAAATTCTACAAATGTTTTTTCATACAAAATGAATGGTAGGGTCATGAAAATTCTCTTTTCCTTGCCAATTTAAATTGCAACTGTCCTCTAATTGTGTAAGCTTTCTTCTGGACCAGTTAAATGCATTTGTGGGGGAGCCTTCATTGTGTAATAGTACGGACAGGACAAATTCATGGAGGAAAGCATCATCTACAAAGATAGAATAAACATAAACTATATACCCTCTTAGCTGGCTTTGCTTGAAAACGTTGCTTGCTCGGTTGTCTTTTTTGTCAACCTCCTTACAAAATCTAACAAAGCAACCCTCTAATCATTCATGGTCTAATGATGCATGTCTCCCACTATTAGTTAGCAAATGATGCTGAGAAACTAAGGTATGATGGAAAATCAAAAGAGTGCTACTGATTAAGTCTTCATTTGTACTCCTATTAACATCATCCTCCCTATCTTGATATGTGAGAACATAGCTTGCCTTTGGTGGATTAAGTGCAGTAACCAGTGGGATTAACATTAAACATCGTGTAACTTGAAATCTATATTCAAACAGAACTACTTGCATTGCAGGAGTATTGTTTATTTTGATGAAATATTTTTGAGCCCCCTCATCATTTACTCTCTTCCTCAACCACTGCACAAACCCTGAAAAACAGGAAAATAATAGGCAACTGCAGAACATGAAGAAGAAAGAAGTGACAACCCTCCCTCTCCATATCCATCATATATATATGTAGGAAGGGGAAAACATTACATGGATATACAGTTACCCAAAAAAATTTAAAATACTCACTAATTAACCACACAAAGTGAGCAAAACACCACATGCTGCTGCTGGTGTTACATTGCATTAGCCCCACTTGATTCACAACACCCAAAAAGAAGAAGAAGAAAAAATGGATCCACTTCTGCTCAAGCGTCCTCAACAATGCACTCGAGGTGTGGCTTCCATACGGCAGTTCTGCAGCCGCCGCTGCGTCGTCGCCGGTGCGACGACGACGACGACGACGACCTCTTCTGTGACAAGGCGTCACCCAACTCACGGCGCCCATTGCTCTTGGGTTGGGCGGTGGTCTTGCCATGGACCGCCGCCGATGCCTTCTTGACCACCAGCTGGTCGCCGTGCGAGCCGGCCGCGACGCTCTTCTGCTGCTGCGGCACCGACGACGCCGGGATGAGGAAGTATATCTCGCCGCGCTCCAGCTCGGACTCCGGGGACACGATGAGGATCCTCCGCACGGCGACGCCCTGAGAGCACGGCTTGCTGAGAACGTGGTTCGGGTTGGCGGCCAGGACCTCGCCGGCGGCCACCGGCCGGCCGTACTCCTCGACGCGGCCGTTGAGGTGGACGATCCTGATCAGGTCCAGCGCGCCGCAGGGCAGGACGCAGGCCAGGCAGCACCTAAGGCTGTTGCCCATTGCTAGCTATGTGTGTCTCGATCTTAGCTTTTTTCTCTCTCTCTAGCTTGAGCCCCTGCCGGCCCTGAGTCGTGTGTCTCCTCAGTCCGGCCTCACGATGCAGGGAGAGGAGACCATTTGTTATATAGTGGCATGGGACAGCCATGGTTGCAGCATGCCCAAGGTAGCTAGCCACCCCAGACCCCACCACCACCCATGGGGTGGGTATTTTTGCTTGCATTGGGGTTGGTCATGCTCATTTGCTTGCATTGCTTGGAGGGCAAAATTAAAGAGGCCAAAGTTAAAGAGGAAATTATATATTGTGTAGAATTTAGAAAAAGTTTAGGCTTCTTAATTATGAGGAGGAGGCTATTAGATTAGGAGAGGGTCCTCTCATTTCATTTGTTTGATAACCTTATCTATAGCACTCATCTAATGAGGACAAGGGCACTACAACAACACCCCCCATGTTCACTACTACACCTATACTGTACATTTCTTTTATGAGGCCGACTTCTTTTTATTCGTGCTCTCTCTCTCTCTCTTGCCTCAATCATTATTCCCTGCCACACTCATGCACATTATTCATGGCCACGCTGGTTTGCTGTGCTTTGGCTGTGCACAATGCAATGTAGAAGTAAGCATGTGTCGGTAGACCACTCAGTCAGTGCACGCAGTTGCATGTGTGGATGCACCACATGGATTTCCAAAAACAAAAAATTGTTCAAAGACTAAATGGTGTGAGATTTCCGTCAAACCAGCAAAGTGTTATCGATATCAATAAAATTTCCCACCACTTATTATTACTGAAGGAGAAGATTGTCGAGTCTTTTCTTACTGATTTTTCGCACTCTTGTGCTTCTCATATTTTACCATGTGATGTGTCGATGTCTTCAATAATAATTGCGCTTACACATGTCATACCTCTCCTAATGGTTTGGGGGTATAGAGACATTATTTCTTTCTCTCTTAATTGATTTAGAGTTTGCCTACGGTTGCTAGACCAGTTGGTCAAGCCTCCGAGTGGCATCCCCAGTTGGTCAAGTCCTCTATCTTAAGCTAAAATAGCTCAGAGGGTGTCTAACCCGCAGCTCAAGTTTTTATTTATTTATTTAGCAGAGCATCCTAGCTAGCTAGCTAGCTAGTTTTGGAAATAAAAAGGCTTACCATTATTGTTGTTGCCAGAAATAATAAGCCGAAGGGTCATATGTTCTATGGGTGAAATTTTCAACCACGCAATGTTTGCCAAAAACCAAAATCGTAGTTGAGCAGAGTAATCAGTGTAGCCATGGGCAACCACAAGTGTACGGTGTGTAAATCTGCAAAGACCATACACCGTACCATAGATTTTAGGAAAAGGTGATTTGCATGGGCATTTGTGCCGCCTTGATTGGATAATAACAATGAGAATGCAACCACCGTTGCCCTTGCCCATAAAGAAGCACTTCGCACCATGCATCGTACCTCTGTTATATATGGAAAAGAATGCATCAAACATCTTGATCGGGATAAATAACGTCCTCAAAGTTACAAAAACGCAGAAGACTACCCCCCACCCCCCATCATAACATGCCAAATAGCCAAAGTGAAGTGCTTCTGTTACCTATGGTTAGGCTACAATCAACATAAAAAGAAGCTTATCACATTATAGAGTACTCCTATTTCTCCAGTTTTCCTTGCATTGGAACTTGTACCTCTCAGTTTTTGAACAAAATATGTAGGAGACCCTATATTGGTAATATACAGTGCAGTTCTAGTGAACAAGCTATTCTTCATTAGATCTACAAAAAAAAAATTGGTGTTACAGTCCTCAGTTTTGATTGGGAACACAACACTAAACTTTAATCCCTGAGTAAGCAAATATTAGTCTCTAAACTTCCATTTGCAATAAAGTAGTGCTGTCAGTTAGGTCTGAACTTTCAAGTTAACTTGCATTGGTATATATGTACCAATAGTTGAAATTAATAGAGTGGCTGGTGTACCACTACTTGCGACAGATATACAGTATTTCAACATATAGACTACAATAAATTCAGGTGTGCATTCAGAATTGGATAACTATAGGCCTTGTTTAGATACCAAACTTTAGAGGCAAATTTTACATAGTAAACATCACGTCACACTGTAGCAATTTTGTTTTTATTTGGTAATAATTGTCCAAACATTGATTAATTAGGCTTAAAATATTTGTCTCGCAAAGTAGAACAAAACTGTGCAATTAGTTTTTGATTTCATCTACATTTAGTACTCCATATATGTGCCGACATTTTGATGTGATGGAGAATCTTCTTTTTGCATAGTAGAATTTAGGGGTGAATTTGGGTATCTAAACACGGCCATAGTTCAACTGCCAATAGTTGAGATAAATAAAGTGCTTTGCATGTGTATCACTGTTGGAGACAGATATATATAGTAATTTAAACATATATAACTGCTCCTAAGAACTGCAGTAAATTCAGATGGACATTTAGGATTAGAGAATCATATATAGTTCAATTATTTGTACCCATGCATGACGGCCCTTAGGGAATTAAATATCATGCATATTTTTTCTATAAAAAAATCTTTGTTTTCAATCTTTAAGTTAAAGGCTTTCCCTGTGCCTACGTATACGCACTCAACAACCATGTCCTCAGCCATAGAAATGTCTTTTTCTTATACTGCCATACTGTCCTCAACTACAAAATTAATAGAGCCAGATCTGTTCATCATGATTCAATAATCATACAAACTATTTTCCAGAAATTGTTTATGACTACAGCATAATATAATAAACAAGATAATGTTTTTCCGAGGCAAATAAACATGTCATAAATCAACACAGAAAAGAAGAATATAGCACTGCTACCATATACTAACAAGTAGTTGGTTAGATCTCAGTTATTGCCGTATAGGCTTAGCAGAATTATTGAGACATCGAAGTAATAAAATGGATTGTATATAGTATAGACGCCACCGTGCGCTGTACTGAGCGTGCGATTGTTGCCAATCTGCTTGGTAAACTGATTGCAGGCCAAGTTGCCGTGAGATAAGCTATTATATGTATTTTATATATGAATGTTGTCATTTGTTTGCAATTTTGGTCAATGCCTATGCATTAGCTAGCTACCTGTAGGCTAAAGACGTGCTTTATTAGGTCCGGTGCCACCGTATGCATTAATCATTTTGCAATGGTTTTGGATATAGCAGATGTTCGTGTGTACGTGTGCATGACTTCAAGCCTGGTTTGTATTATCTATTATGAGCTGTTGAGTCCCCCCCCCCTGAATTGAATAATAATAACGTAGAACTCCAAATTGGGGGTGTGCGTTGTTTATACTCGTTATCACTATGCCATTCTTGTGTCTCTGCTCTTGTGCTGTCTTCCTCTTCTCCCGCCGCCGGTGGTGTCCTCCACCAGGCTGCCTTGTAGTACGTTCAATTTCCTCTATAAGCCCCCACCTCTTCCGAACGTCAATCCCGGCCCCTCTCATGCCAACTCGTTATCGCTGGGCCATTCTTGTGTCTCTCAGCTCTTCTATCTTCTTCTCCTGGCGCCGGTGGTGTCCTCCACCTGGCTGGCTTCTAGCCCAACGTACAATTTTCTCTCCTCTACGCTTCCCACCTCTTCCGAACAGCAATCCCCATCGCATGAGAGCACTCTAAGATTTTAGGTGACAAAAATCTAGAAAATATGTAATAATATATATAGGCTATGCAGATATTGCAGGTATTGTTCTTATGATTTCTACTCCATATATGCCAATATATACTTCGTGAAAGGGGCTTAGCTATGCTGGTGCGACCAATATAAGACCCTTTTGAGACGTGGGGATTTCACATAAGTCACGTAGACATTTCAATTTATTTTCATAAAAAAACACTAGAAACAGGGAAAAAAATTCCCTCATTTCAAAGGAGACCATAGACACTGAAACTAACTTGCCATTGTCTTACAAATAATATGCAATACCGTAACTCGAAAAATATTGGTGAGGACTAGAAAAACACTGTAACAAAAATATATTGTCTTACAAATATGCAATACTTCAACTCGGAAAATAATGATAAAATTTCAGTCAAACTAGTCTGTCTTGAATGAAGGGTAACACTACAGTCTACATGAATGAAATGATTGGCAGTTTGGCACTGTGATCGATCTACTCCTACAAGGCTAGCCGCTGCTGCTGCTGCACGGACCGAGACAAGATGACATTCAGCACCAAATCCGGGAGGAGAGATTTCGTGAGGTGCACACATCCATGTCGTAGGATCGTAACAAACAGATCGCCTGCTGCAGCACAGTTGTTTGGTCTCAGAAAAATATTGCTGCAATAGCTAGGTGAATTGTATACAAGCCCTAGCTCGTACGCCCTGCTACTGTGATGGATCAACGCACATCTGTCATTACTCATTAGTTTAGGCCATGTTTAGTACCAAAAAGAGCCAAAATTTTTTGCATAGTAACTGTCACATCGAATCTTTGGACGTATGCATGGAGCATTAAATATAGGTAAAAAAATAACTAATTGCACAGTTTGTCTATAAATGTCGAGATGAATCTTTTGAGCCTAGTTAGTCCATGATTAGACAAATTTTGCCAAATAACAACGAAAAGTGCTACAGGAACTTTTCCCCAAAAATTTTCGCATCTAAACACGCCCTTACTGGGTAACCCATTTCTGCAGGATCGTTCTCGAGATATCGATCCATGCACACGAACCAAGAAATGATTAGCATGTACTAGTACTGTAGTTAGGAGTACATATGTTAGTATTAGTAGCTGTCAGTAGGCATGTTTGCTTGGCTTATCAGCTGTGTTTTTTTAGTGAAAGAACAATGTTTTTCTCTTATAACAGCGAATAATACTTTTCAGCTTGACTTTTCAACAGTAAGACGATCAATTGTATTAGCTAGTTGGTGTCACACATTTAGTGTACATGTGCGCCTTAGCTATTTGTTGTGTTAGCTATATATGAGAAACCAGTTGCAACTCTGTAATTTCATTACAATCGTAATGAAATTCGGCTTACGCTGTTCTGGAAAAAAAAGCTACGAGAAATCAGCTAATAGCTACTGATTGTTATCTGAGTGATAGGATCCAAATAGATCCTCAACAAATTTTTAGCAGCTAATCTATTAGTTGTAGCTAGAAGTAATTGCTAGCTGTGTGATAAGTAAGACATTATCTGGACTTACTAAATGAGGATCTAAATAGATCCTTAACTAATTTTTAGCAGTTAGTTATTAGTTGTAGAGATTCAACCCTTTATTATTAATCTAGGCATATAATATATATCTAGGTGCATAGTAAAAATAATTTATCTAAAAAGTTTAAATAACTTATAATTGAGTACAAAACAAAAGATGTCGGCGGCAGAAAGGTCTGGCTGGTGTTACATGTATCATTTTTGGCTGAAACTTTTAGTTGAGCTTTGTCTACGTCATTTGAAAGATTTGGGATATGCTGCTGTTGTTCCAATAATCGCACGTGGTTCCAAAAGGTATAGAAATGTATACAGAGATTTTAGTGGGGCGAGGACATGCACGAACTGAATGAATAGTAACGGGAAACAAACTGAATATACATATAGGGAGAGACATGCATACTATGTTACCATGTTTATATTAAATTTATTCAATAATATGATATAATCAAGGCATTGAGCTGCTTGCGGATATATATATATATATATATATATATATATATATATATATATATATATATATATATATATATATATATATATATATATATATATATATATATATATGAAATAAGTGCTCTTAAACCAATATTCCCTTAGTTATTAAAAAGTGGAAGTTTAGGTAAATCCAATTTGTAAAAAAAAAATATTTACTATATGAAATGAGCTAGGTACATTATAACACATTCTTATAATTTATCTTTTTGAAATAATCAAACTTAGAATATTTTATTTAGGATAACTGAAAATTAGCTGTCCTGATAATGTCATTAGCGTTGCATTTCTAGTGTCAGTGTGTCAACTAAATTGGCCTACTGCGAACTGAGTCTAGCTCAGTTGGTTAGATTCCTTGTGGTGGAACCTGTCCACCCGGATTTAAGTCCTCGACTTAGCACGGGTGCTCACATTTTTCTAGATTTATTCTAGAATTTAACGGCGTTATGTTTTCAGTAGTAGGCGACATTCTCGTCGATAGCGAGACTCCTATGGTGACTTCGTCAATCTTGGGATGTGCCGACACAGTCTTTTGGAGGTGCTCATAAAGATAGGGTTTACGTATGTGTATTCGTAGGGGTCAGTGTATGTGTACTTGTGTAATTCGTAAAAAAAAATAACTAAATTGGCCTATTGGTAAGTCCAACCTTGCTCTAGCCGGTAAAAAGGTCTTTATTAGTATATAATCACCTCGAGACATGTAGGAGGAGCAGCTCTTTCCTACGGCACGGTCAAAGTCGCACGCACGTGCAAAGCAGGGGAAGCTCGTGTCGTACCCCTCGAGCCCCGGTGCAAGTTGCAAGGGAAGGGCCCCGCCCACGTGCCCGTTCGGCGCTCGCACGTGCCCACGCACTTGAAGATTCGCGCGCATTCCAATCAGGACCATACCCGACGTGCGTGTCACTGTCAGTGTCAGTCAAGACTGTGTTGGAGATAGCCTGCGGGCGTACGGCCTTCTATTTTGGCCCGTGTAAAAAATCGCCGCTATCGCCACTCTCTCTGTTCTCTATCCCGCTCTAGCACAGTCCTCCAGGCTCCAGGTGTGTGAGCTGAAGGCTGTGTTTACTTCTTAAAAAAAATACTGTGCAAATAAAAGATTTCCCGTCACATTAAACTTGTGATACATGCATAGAGTACTAAATGTAGATGAAATAAAAAACTAATTGTACAGCTTGGTTATACTTTGCGAGACGAACGTTTTGAACCTAATTAGTCAACGGTTGGACACTATTTGCCAAATAAAGCCAAAACGTGCTACAATACTTTTTTTACACCTTTTTACATCTTTTTACACAACTAAACACAGCCGAAGAAAAACTTCATTCTGAAAGAATTATGGAAGGGTGTTAACCCTCTTGGAGCTGTATTTTTTTTAGTTAAATGCACCACATGTCCTTGAATTTGTAAGCGTGTGTCATATAGATCTCTGAACTTTAAAAATACATTTTGGCCCTCTAAACTTGTTAAGTGGTACACCGCAGGCCTCTGAACTTTGAAAATGCATTTCTGGCCCCTAAACTTGTCAAGTGGTACGCCGCAGCTCCTGAACAGTAACATACACGCCGGTACAGTAGCATGCGCGTCGGCTCCGCCTCCGCCTCGCCGAGAAAGCACCCACCGATGCAGGTGCCGCTGTCCACCAGGAGGGATCACCCGCTCGCTCGCCGCCGCCGCCGCCGCATCCTCCCATGAGTGATGAGTCCTCTCACCTCGCCTCTGTTTTTTCCCCTTTTGATTGATGAATCCCTGGGTCGCTTCTTCAATCTCGACACGTTCTCGGTTGTGTTGCCTGAAATGAGAATCCTGACGTACGATGCTAACTCACCTTTCTTCAACTTGGATGGATTCTCCGCAGAGAAGAGAGCCGCCGCCGGGTCGGACTCGGACTCGGTCTCCGCTGCCCTCTTCTCCCGGTCCCGGACCAAAAACGCCACTGCGTGGTGGACCCAGACCCACCAGCCGCGCGCCACCCTGCACGACATCACCAACGTCGACTCGCCCTCCCCTATAGTCGGCCACGCAGCGGGCGGCCGCGGCCTCCACGCCACCGCCGACACCACCCCGCGCCGTACGCCCGGCTCCAGGGAGGCTCAGGCGCTCCTCGGCGTGTCCAGGTCGCCGCCCGAGCTTATTGCGCCCATGCCGGAGATCTGGCCCGTCGTCTCCGCGCCCAGGGAAGGCCTCCTGCTGCATGATGGCGCCGCCACCGCTGTGCCCTGCGTCCTAGACGAAGACGAGCTGCTGTTTTCTAAGCTCCTGGTAATGTAATGTAATTGTCGGTTCAACAATTGAAGATCCCGGGTCCCGGCCCAAATTTGGCATGCATATATAGTACAGAAGCTTTGATCCAATATTTCTGTCGTTCCGATCGAGTAGTGGATTTCAGATTTTGTAAATCTGTCTATGCAGCAGAAGCTTGTGTACCATTTCATTTCATCTAGTATCTTTGTTGGTTACTTCGTTACCTTAGTTGTGCACGTACATGTTAGTTTAGGTGCATTTCTGCACGACCGACCTGTTGCATGCATGATAAGTTTGATTCATTCAAGGGTTCTCCCAACCCGTGGGCTGTCGTATGTAGTAATCATCATCTTCATATATATATGATGAATTTATTTCCGAGTGCGTGCTTTCGTGCTGCATTGTCAGGTCTCGGTGCATTGCATCTACCCCGTTCTCAGATCTCAATGGTATGCCAGCTCTTTCAGTATTGCAAATCGATGTCTATCTACCGTACCTTACCAGCATGAGTGCATGACCTTGTGACTTCAGCGGGTTGTGTAGTCAATGCTGCTGCTGCTGCTGCACTTTTGGTCCTGATATAAATAAGGTGCATGCTTTGCTGCTCCCGTTCTTGTGCAGGTCACTGCAGCTTCCCTGCCTCTACCTCTGCCAGAGGAGAAGCTGAGCGAGTGCCAGCTGAACCGTGTGCTGGTGTTCGGCGACTACCCTGAGAAATCCGACGAGTCCAGTGGACCAGCCATCTCGTCATCCGTCTCCCTCCAGGAGACCAGCACCGGCAACTACATGAAGAAGTCATCATCACCCTGAAGCTGAGGACGACCACGACAGCTCCTCTGTTTGGTCCATTGAGGGCCATCGCTGCAGCCACAAGGACCACGAAGAATATCTGGGCTTGGGCTTAGTCTGGGAGGAGCCGGCAAACTATACTGAAGAAGCAGAAGGAGGATGAAAAGAAGAAGCCTCTGCCCGCAGATTCCAAGGCCTTGTTTAGATGCACCTAAAAGTTAGAATTTTTTCACTCTCTCTTCATCACATCAATATTTAACCGCTTGCATGTAGTATTAAATATAGATAAAAAAATAACTAATTACACAGTTTAGTTGGAAATCACGAGATGAATCTTTTGAGCCTAGTTGGTCCACGATTAGACAATATTTATCAAATAAGATAAAAATGATACTATTTATCGGGTTGAAAAAATTTGCAAAGTGAACGAGGCCCAAGCGTGGAAGATTATCATGGCTTACCTACCAGCCAAGGAGCTCCTCAGTTGCCGTGCTGTCTGCAAAACCTTTTGAGGCTTTACCACGACGTGCATGCTACTGTTCAGGGGTCTGCGGTGTACCACTTGACAAGTTTAGGTGTCAGAAATGTATTTTCAAAGTTCAGGGGCCTGCGGTGTACCAATTAACAAGTTTAGGGGGGTCAGAAATGCATTTTCAAAGTTCAGAGACCTATATGACACATGCTTACAGGTTCAGGGGCATGTGATGCATTTAACTCTTTTTTTAATGGTGGGCTGCATCTTCTGGTTATATATAGTTGGAGGGAATACAAGAACTCGTAATCCACCAGGTTACAAAGATCAACAAGGCCCGCGGCAGGCAAACTATGTCGATTGAATACAGTCCGACTGGATTACAAGTAGACGTAATACTAGCCACAATCTAACACCCTCCATCAAGATGATTTAACTGCGAACACATGCATAGTTGATATACACCTATATGTGTCGACTAGCCTACCAACTAAGCACACACAACCAAGATTGCAATATAAATGTGGAAGGTAAAAGGGTGATAGAGATGCAAACTTCGATCGGCGACTCCAGTATTTTTACCGAGGTATCGAGAAGTGCTCTAGCTTTCTCCTAGTCCTCGTTGGAGCTAATCGCAAGGAATCCCTCACCAGGGCTAAGCTCCCGGGTAACTCCGTGGATAGCCCTGGGCCTTGTAACGGAACCGTCCAAATTATAAGAGCACAAGTACAAAAACAATCACCGAAGTGATCAAATTCTCGCACTTGAGCCCATATAACTCTGGTAGTCCAATGAAATCACGAGGGATTTCAAACCAACCAACATACAAGCCAAGATCGTAGTTATTCAACATAACAAGTCACATGTTATATCCATTTCACAAGTAATTCAATATACATCGGAGTTCAACATAGTTATTACAACTTAAGTTCAAAAGTAGCGGAAGCAAAGTAATTTAAAACTAACATAAATCTTATTTCAAATACATGCCAGTACCCCGGTCGACTTCCAACAAAAGCATTAGAGATAAGGTAAATAAGAAGGATTATGCCCATGATCACACTCCGCCACTACGGCAGGAGTCAACCAACTCTTGCAGCCGCCATGATACATCACCACCTGCAATAAGTGGGGATAAAACCCTGAGTACGAGAAGGTACTCAGCTAGACTTACCCGTCAGAAACCAGAAATAAGGTGACACCAAGGATCATGCAAGGCTGATATAAAGTGGGCTGGCTTGACAACATTTTGCAAAAAAGCTTAATACAGATAAGTAATCATTAATGCTTAAGCATCAAGTTAATCATCATTAACCTGCCATCTATATTAGCACCTGTACTAGAGCACTCACTTTATTAGGAGCAAAGAATATTAACCATAGCAGGTATAAATTGAGGCAACCTTTCCATCGTGATCCAATTAACCATCAGTTCAATTTAATTGAATCTACGTTGCCGCTTCTCAAGTCAAGTGCTCACTAACCGGGAGCGATGGCGATTCGAATCGAATTCCTATCCAGCTGGAGGGGTATTTCTAACACTCACCGTGCAGACCCCTGCCAGGGTCGCACAGGCCACCTTTTCATATGATTCAGGAATCGCGGGTCCGAATGATGTCGCGACCCCTAGGGCGACACTCTGCCAGGTGATAGGGACTCTAACCCCCCCTCTTGGTCTTACGCCAATGTCCCTAAGCACATCCTTTCTCTCCTCCAAGAAGCAACCTACCATTCGATTCCCTGGCTGAATCACATTACTCGGCTTCGCGGTCGGAACGACTTATCTGGCCAACTAAGTGTTAGACTGCGTTCAACATGACTCAAGGACGTACAGCGAATCGGTCCTTAAACGACTCAGACGGGGATAGATTCACACCCAAGACCTCCATGCCTTGTCGCTTCACTATCATCATTCCGCCCGGTCTCATTTTATTTTATTAACACATGATTCCTTTCCACGATAGCAAATATAGCCAACCGTGCCATATATGAATATCCCTATATCTCGCAGGTGATAGGAAATCACCTGACTTCTACCGCTTAAAGCAGGGCTAAGCATCTACTCGATCCTAATCTATGTAGGATTCAAGGATTCATATATCTGGACAAGGAATGATATAATGCAGTAAGGGTTTCCAACCAACTCCTATCACTTAATGCAACAATACTTATAACATATATAGAATTAGTTGCTTTAAAGATAGGAGGCTTATAATGCTCCGGAGCTTGCCTGGGATCCGACTCAAGTTAGAGTATATCAGATGAATTCACTTGGCGAGCATCCTCCCATCTAGCACTTGCCCGATCCTTCTATCTTTGGGATGGATCCACCAAACACCGTCTTCGGGTTTGGCTCCAACGCCACATCCTTCACACGTTTCTGCTAGCGTACCTATATGAGATGCAACCATGCACATGTGTGAATGCATAGAAGTGCAATAACTATAGCAATCATGCAAGCATACCTAAGTTCTAATAAACATCTAGAGCTAATTAACTTAACTACCCTCAAAGGCATAAGTCACACTTAACAATATACAAGCAAACAACTATAATTAGAATTTATCAATTTCTGGACAAGCAAACAGTAGCTCCATAATTCAATCATATCTGAAGTTTTATAAATCCAAATGACTTGAAAGAAGATATTATGGAAAGCTTATGAAATTCTCTACATTTAATTTATAATTATGACAGCATGATTCCAAAGTTTAACATATCGAATTTACACAAACACAGAAACTAGTCTAACAAGACAGAGAGCAAGCAATTCTGTAACCCAAATTTCAACAGCTATAACTCCTAAACCACATGGACAAATACCACAAAATTTTAACAGCAGCTAGATATATAAACTATCTACAACTTTTGTATAAACAAGTTTCACAACAAAGCACATTATCCTGAAGAACTTTGCCAAGTTTCCAGATCTGTCCAGAAACTTCATTTGCAAGAAATAATTATTAATTTATGTTGCAAACATATAATTGGACAAAACCAACTTTACCAACATTTCACCCATGACTAATTAACACCAGAAAACTTAGTGTCCATTTCTAAATAAATCCTTTTAATGCCTTTTATTAATTTATTTAAATAATTAGGTGGAATTATGAACACCTATCAAAATTACACAATAAATTCTACCAAAATTTCAGTGGCATACATATCTTTCCAGTAGTTTACTGTACAAATTTCAAACCATTTGGACATATATATCAACCTCTACGAAAAAGACAAATGGCTAATGCAAGAATTCATGTGAGAGCAAGATGAATCAATAACTCACTCATACTATGACTAAATTTCATGAAATTTTTACCACACATCAAACATCACATGAGTAGCATGCCACAAAAATTTCACTTCATTTGGAGCCCTACATTTGCAGTTATGAAAATGACAAATACAACTAGCATTGAAAACCTAATCTGAAAAATCTATTTTTGCAGCAAAAACATTAAACTAAAACATGTCATATTATAGATCTACTGCATAGAAAATTTCACAGTGATTCCAAAAAGTCCACATTTGCTATTTTACGAATTTCCTATGAATTACTATGAATTTCCAAAGTTCAGCAAATTTCCTGCAACAAGGTCCTTAAAGGCACTATTCATATGAGTTAATGACATTGCAGTTAGGCCCCTGACTCTCGTCGAATTCGTGTAGGATGTCCCGTTTGGAGCAGAGGCCATCGGGGCTCGCCGTTTCCGGCGGAGGGAGGCCATGCCGACGGCAGCCGACGGGCGGGAGAGCACCAGGGGGCCCTTATGCACCCGCCAGTGGCCTTGGCTCGGCCCGAGGTGGCCCACGGCGGCTTGGCCACACGCGGGCGGCGGCTGCGTCGGTGGCGGCCGGAGTTTCCACGGCCACGGTGGCGGTTTGCGACGGCGAGCACGAGCACGACGTGAAGGAGATGGCGGCGAAGCTGAGGGTGGTGCTCGTGGGGAGTGAGGAGGCTGGGAGCGGCGAGAACAGAAGCGGCGGCCGGAGCTCGGCCCGGCCATGGCCGTGCGCGCTCGGCAGCGGCAAGGGAGGACGAGCGAGAGCGGGGTGGAGGGAGTGAGAGAAGGGGACCGAGGGAGAGGATTCGGTGTCCTTTTTGCCGAGCATGGACGCGAGGTGGCGTGCATGCGAGCGAGCTGGAGCTCCATGCGGCGTGAAGGCTCTGTCCCGGTCGGCCACTGTAGCAGCAAATTCAAAAATCCAATTCTACCTCAAAAGTTCGACTGAATCCACCATCTTTCCCCCTCCGTATCTCTCAGACCGATTAGTTATTTGAGCAACTAAATACATGATGTGTTAGAGCTATATGAGTACAACAACTTTGATTAAGGGAGTTTGGTCCAATTCAAAACGGTTTAAGAGATATTAATTCCCAAAGAGAGCTACAATGAAACTGAAACTGACGGACTCCAGTTCTCAGACTTAGCCAAAATTCGGGATCCTGAAAACAGCACCGAGTTCCAACTTAGGGGCTTTGTTATATTAGATTAGAGACTAAACTAGATCTTAACCTTTGAACAAAGTTTGTTCTATGCAAACAAAACTACAACTTTTATTAAAGAACCTTCGTCTAGATCAGCGTGTGTTGCAAGATATAAAGCTCCAAAGTGGGGTACCCGAAATTGAAAACTGAATTCAGTTTCAAGCCAACTAAAATTGCAATCTTCTTCCATCTCCATCTCCTAAACCGAGCAAGCAAAGGCTAAACCAATTCCACAGCATTGTAGAGCTATATGAGGACTACAACTTTGCTTAAATGATCTAGGTTTGGTTCGACTTGGTTTGAGATAGATACTATCCTAAATGAGGGTACATCAAAACTGAAATCAGCTCCAACACTTAGCCAAATTTGCGAAGTCCAAAAACAGCAGCTGAATCAATATTGTGAGCTCTATTTGACTAGGTTAGAGGCCAAACTAGCTCTTGACCATTAAACAAAGTTTGTTCTACACAAGATGAACTACAACTTTTGTTTAAGGTCAAACCTCATAACTGGTACAGAAGTCAAACTTTCACTTTGGTCAAAGTATCAACTCGATAAAGCCGAAACTAGGGTTTTAGGCCAATCGGGACAATTTCTTGACATTTGCTCAACATGATCCCTTCATGACTTTTGTTGTAGAGTTCATCTAGAGTCATTTGGGCAAGTTTGCATGGTTTGGCTGATGATCTACAATTCCATTCACTTAATGATGCAAGTTCCAATAGGAATGGAACTTATCATTTCATGTGACTTTTTTATTCCAAACTCCATGAAACTTTTCCAGGGCTTAATATAGATAGTTACTGAGGTGAGACATGTGAAGATACTTTGATAGCAACACCCAAGCATATATCTTTTAATTGAGCCTATATGTAAGCGAGGGTGCAATATCCAAGTTTAGGTTAGGGCTTATCCCCATAGGTTTGACTTTGACATTGTCATCTCTACATAATCTGTCATGTTTAAGCTCAAATCCACTACTTAGTGATTGACAAACACCTGGGGTGTTACAGTCCTCCCCCCTTAAAAGAATCGCGTCCCGAGATTCGGAATGGAAGACCTTTTTAAGGAAGAGAGGCACGTTATCTAGTTCCCATCATCTGCTATAGCATTCGGCTACAAAGCTTTGACATTGGTGGAAATAATTTGGTCAAGGCATTTTCTGATACTTACTCTTCATGGTAAAATTTGTCTGAAGAATTTCCTTCATTGACTTCCATGAAGCATTGTTACTTTGGGAGGAATCCAAGATAGCACAGTACGACATCCTCAATGTATGGAGATCATTTGGTCCATGAGCGACCACTCACAAGTATCTGATTCTTTAATGAACACAGCATAGTCCATATGAACTTTACATTAGACCAAAATCTTCAGAAGTATACTCATCAAAATGACTCTATGTTCACAAAGTTTGAAAAGCAGTCCTCTACCAAAATGGTTTGAGCACAACCTTCCAAAAGAATGAGGTCATAGACGACAAATATACTCTGAGGCTATAGGATACTGACTAACCAATAGACAAGGTCTATGTTGGTCGTAAATGTTCAAACATTCATATATTAGTTAATGGAAAGCTACTTACTATTCCATGCGTGCAGTTCTCTTTCTCTGACAACAACACTGTATTATCTGAGTCTTTCGCTGGTCAGTGAATGTGATAGCTGACTCTGTCGGCTTCCTATTTCTGCCAACAGTTATCTAATAAGATTCTTTTATCCAACGACAACAGTTATCTGGGTTGAATCAGATGCAACCTCTTGGATAAAAACCTTTACAAGGTACCAAAGTATGTCACCATTGGAAAATAATTACTAAAGAAAGATGTAGCGAGGCCTTAAGGACAACAAAAGTTGTAATATTTACTAAACCGTGGGGAGTAGTCTACCATCAAGCGATTGGGAAAAATTTTCCTTCGTGACTTAGTTGCACTATAAGTTGAGTTGACTTGCAGCATAACAACTTTGTCAGGCCAACTTTCACCTTAAGGCTTCCTTTTTAGGATCAAACAGCAGCTCGAAGATGGAAAATCTGTTGTTTGACACTTTTCAAATTGCTTTTGATTCGCGATGGTATAAATTGATTTGCAGAAACCAAGGCTGCTCGTACATTAGGGATACGAGAAAGTAAAAGCAAATGAAAGAGTATAAACTAGTATCTGTGAGACCTCAAAAGGGCCATCCAACAACAGATCTCGACTATTAATTTACATATCAATTCGAGGATGCACACGCTTTGAACTTGCGGGTTACTTTTGCAAGGCAAAACACATACTTTCTCTACTTCTTCACCTTAGCTGATAGAACACCTTGCACTATCTGTGTGATTGTCCAAGATGGAATTGACTTGGTCGCAATGGCTCTAGAAGATAGAGTATCACTCCAGTTATTGGCTAATTGACTAACTTCTTGTTGGTTATTGCTCTGTAAGACATAACCTTCGCAGCTACCAAAGAGTCATTACCTAGCTAGAGATTAACCTTCCTATTGGTAACTAATTAGTTGTCTCTCAACACTAAAAAGTTCCAAATCTTCATTCTTGATCACAATAATTGTGGTTGATACAAAGCAGATGATTGCCATCGAAGTCAGCAGATAAGGAGTCACACCAGAGATGGTTGATTTCAACGGCATGGCCATTATGCATACAAAGGTTAAAACTTGCATATTGTAATGATCGAGTCTTATCCAACAGATGACTTGTCCAACATTAAGTGTTGTGTGTCCTTTTTATCCAACAGGAATGAGATACTTCGCTCACTAGATGGTGGTCTTCAGTAATGGGACAACTAAGTAGAGTCACTTGTCTACCACCTATTGCAGTCTGTTAATGTTTATGTCGGTGACCTGTTCTTCAAAGATTTTTCTCTTAGCAACATCAGAAGGAAGCTCTACTACTTTTGGTCCAAGATATGGATCTTACGATACGATATGGAGAGATAACCAAGGAAGAGTTCACATGAGAATAACACGTTGATGTTGTTCCACAATGGATCATGACTAGAAACCACGATACCAGCTCGTGCCGAGCAGCACAACCTTGTGTCGGCCGCCCACAGGAGGCTCTCGGTTTCGTCGCGGCACCATTAGTTGCTACTCATAACACCATTACTGATCACACCACCAAGGTGAAATTTCAAGTGACACAATTTGGGTGGTAAAAACAAGCATTATACAAGGGGGATAGCAAGCAAAGGTATTCACAAGGTTTAGAATCAATAGGGAAGCTATTCGCAGATTAAAACACCTCACAAGAGAACATAGCTCCATTGCCGAAGGTGACTGAGCATGCGATTTTTGCGTAATTTCACGCACACCTGGCGTCGACTAAGGAACTGCCAGATAATTAATTAATAGAGATTCGATCATGTTGAATAACAACATGAGATCAAGACTGATAAACATTCCGAGACTTGGGAAGGTTGGGGACAAATTAAGCAAATTTCAAGGGCAGAAACCGATATGTAGTCATAGATTGAGTTGATAAGGTAGATGCATGAATTTGCAAGCACACGCTTTAGAGACCATAGCAGAGATACATTGCGTCACAATAGCTAACCTTTGAGAGAGGTAACCGGAAGGTCCAACATGGATTTGGGTATAGTCTCCACAATTGGCAACATACGAACCATGGTCAAAGGCTAGCGTTGATAAAAGTTAACTTGGTTGGTCAGTCGATAAGGGTCTTCACAAAAATAGTTGCAAAACACCCACGGCTTATACAAACATATAGGAGAACTCAACTTTGGGCTTTTGGTCAAGCAATGGCATGGATACAAACATTCAAGGGCGAACCACCAAGTCTACAGGCTCAGTCTCCTAAGAGAGAGAACCTAATTGCAGACAACACCAAGAGATCATTTCACGTAACTCGAGTGTTGCCCTAAGATAAAGCTATTCGACACTCGCATGCTTACCGAGGACAAACGAGGTGACAACTATGACACTACCTAGATAACACTCATACATACAACATCAGTCAAGCAGACATCTGAGAAAATTCAAACGATTGAGCTTAAGCAACCAATCCAAAGCATAAGGCTCACCTAAAATAAGCATTCATCTCAAGCACGAACTAACTACAATTTTAGCTCAAAACAAACGCTAGCTAAGGTGACTAACTTAACATGTGCATAGAATCTGGACAGCAACACAGTGGTTACTTGTTTCAACCATGACTAAGGTTGTAGACCTTCTATAGAGGTGATCCTATACTTTCTAGATAGCTTAAGAAGATTACTACACTTTAGTTATTCATACCAACAGCTAAATCACAGGTTAGCATGGTCAAGCATGCTGATGTTTTAGATCTATACCAATATGGACAGAAAACTGATAAGAACTTCAAAAATGCATAACTGGAGTTCTAGGGACACAACAAGGCTGAGCCTTAACTTTATGTAAAGCTTATTAAGTTGTCTATAACTTTCTTATTATAAGATTAAGATGATTCTACAGCTAACAAGGCCAAATAAGACAAAGAAGACATCTCTACCCAGATGTGGACAGATTCTGTCATTCCACTTGGCAAGCTCATAACTAGAAATTTCGACCACCAAAATTAGTGCTATAGGACACTTTGGAAAGCTTAGAAAAAGTACTACACTTCTTCTATTATCTCCGAGACATGATTCCATATGCACACAGGTCAAACAAACCAAACATTTAGATCTATTCAGGGCATAAGCAAACCTGACAATAAACTTCTAAAAGTTATAACTCTCAAACCATAAGGCCTAGGGTCATGAAATTTTAGGACAAGCTAGATGAGTAGGTTAGCTACAACTTTGGTATTTTCCATAACTACAGAAAACAACAATATAACCACAAAAGCATCACTACAACAGAAACTATTCTAGCAGCCAACGTTTAATAAGCAAAACAAAGCTTGCCTTTGTTCTACTTAACAAGAGAGCACACAAACATGTTATTCTAGTAGCTCAAAATTTTTGTTACCTTAGACCAACACGAATTTAATTCATTCATGAGAATCCACAATTACTGAAGCAAGTTCTAAAGCCTTTGCAATGCTGGTATGATCAACATATCCACCACTTGGCTAAACTAGAGGGCATCTATAGGTTCAAGCATGTAACCATAATTATTTCTAGCAAGGCTAAACACACACTTTTCTCAATCACTTTCTATTCCAGTAACATTGAACAAGGCATTCATGTCTAACTCCACACAAGGAAGATAGTACATAACATCAATCACAAGTTACTTAATATAGAATAAGGGTGAGAGGAGCATAGCTATGCATAAAACAACAATCAGGATGATGCATGCTTCGTCCTATTTGTCCTCACAAGATTGCCAACCTAAGGTGGCGATCACGTTCTATGTCGGTGGCATAACACACACTCTCTCGATATATAGCTAGTCGTCAACTACATTCGACTTACGCATTCGTGGTTAGCGTACCTGCAGAAAAGTTTCATTGCAGCCCAACATTTCCCCAAATATAGCACACAATGAAAGCAGGAAAGTAAAATTCTAAGTACTCCCATATACATATACCCCTGTATACGTACATGTAGTACCAAAACTACCCGAATCATCAATCTCCCACAATTAAGTACCTTCATATATACATGTGTGTAACATGTAAATAATCCAGTAACCAAAACTAGCTCTCCCCTAGACCGATAGATGTTCGGTCATGCTCTCACAACTCACACTTACCTGAGCGTAGGTGCGATGTTGCATAAAAGTAAACTAGCGACATATATGGCTATTTCATATATGAAGGCTACCTCTAATCTGACACACCGGGTAGCATAGTGTGGGAGAGTCATCACACATACATACCTTGGCCTGGGCGTAGATGCATAAATGAAAAACCCCCAAGTTAGTACTTATATAAGCCACCTAATAATCCTTATATGGGCATAAGGAAATTGACCACTAGCATACTTAGATTTAGAATTCAGTTTTCACAAACCTATATATAACTATAAGTTGATAAAACTGATTTTATAAAACAAAACCTTTGTTTTAAATACACATATGACAAGTTTAATGTTGAATCTTGCTCCGATACTAGCTGTAACGGAACCGTCCAAATTATAAGAGCACAAGTACAAAAACAATCACCGAAGTGATCAAATTCTCGCACTTGAGCCCATATAACTCCGGTAGTCCAATGAAATTACGAGGGATTTCAAACCAACCAACATACAAGCCAAGATCGTAGTGATTCAACATAACAAGTCACATGTTATATCCATTTCACAAGTAATTCAATATACATCGGAGTTCAACATAGTTATTACAACTTAAGTTCAAAAGTAGCGGAAGCAAAGTAATTTAAAACTAACATAAATCTTATTTCAAATACATGCCAGTACCCCGGTCGACTTCCAACAAAAGCATTAGAGATAAGGTAAATAAGAAGGATCATGCCCATGATCACACTCCACCACTATGGCAGGAGTAAAGCAACTCTTGCAGCCGCCATGATACATCACAACCTGCAACAAGTGGGGATAAAACCCTGAGTACGAGAAGGTACTCAGCTAGACTTACCCGTCAGAAACCAGAAATAAGGTGACACCAAGGATCATGCAAGGCTGATATAAAGTGGGCTGGCTTGACAACATTTTGCATAAAAGCTTAATACAGATAAGTAATCATTAATGCTTAAGCATCAAGTTAATCATCATTAACCTGTCATCTATATTAGCACCTGTACTAGAGCACTCACTTTATTAGGAGCAAAGAATATTAACCATAGCAGGTATAAATTGAGGCAACCTTTTCATCGTGATCCAATTAACCATCATTTCAATTTAATTGAATCTACGTTGTCGCTGCTCAAGTCAAGTGCTCACTAACCGGGAGCGACGATGATTCGAATCGAATTCCTATCCAGCTGGAGGGGTATTTCTAACACTCACCGTGTAGACCCCTGCCAGGGTCGCACAGGCCACCTTTTCATATGATTTAGGAATCGCGGATCCGAATGATGTCGCGACCCCAAGGGCGACACTCTGCCAGGTGATAGGGACTCTAACCCCCCTTAGTCTTAAGTCAATGTCCCTAAGCACATCCTTTCTCTCCTCCAAGAAGCAACCTACCATTCGATTCCCGGTCTGAATCACATTACTCGGCTTCGCGGTCGAAACGACTTATCTGGCCAACTAAGTGTTAGACTGCGTTCAACATGACTCAAGGACGTACATCGAATCGGTCCTTAAACGACTCAGACAGGGATAGATTCACACCCAAGATCTCCATGCCTTGTCGCTTCACTATCATCATCCCGCCCGGTCTCATTTCATTTTATTAACATATGGTTCCTTTCCACGATAGCAAATATAGCCAACCGTGCAATATATGAATATCCCTATATCTCGCAGGTGACAGGAAATCACCTGACTTCTATCGCTTAAAGCAGGGCTAAGCATCTACTCGATCCTAATCTATGTAGGATTCAAGGATTCATATATCTGGACAAGGAATGATATAATGCAGCAAGGGTTTCCAATCAACTCCTATCACTTAAAGCAACAATACTTATAACATATATAGAATTAGTTGCTTTAAAGATAGGAGGCTTATAATGCTCCGGGGCTTGCCTGGGATCCGACTCAAGTTAGAGTATGTCAGATGAATTCGCTTGGCGAGCATCCTCCCATCTAGCACTTGCCCGATCCTTCTATCTTCGGGATGGATCCACCAAACACCGTCTTCGGGTTTGGCTCCAACGCCACATCCTTCACACATTTCTGCTAGCGTACCTATATGAGATGCAACCATGCACATGTGTGAATGCATATAAGTGCAATAACTATAGCAATCATGCAAGCATACCTAAGTTCTAATAAACACCTAGAGCTAATTAACTTAACTACCCTCAAAGGCATAAGTCACACTTAACAATATACAAGCAAACAACTATAATTGAAATTTATCAATTTCTGGACAAGCAAACAGTAGCTCCATAATTCAATCATATCTGGAGTTTTATAAATCCAAATGACTTGAAAGAAGACATTATGGAAAGCTTATGAAATTCTCTACATTTAATTTATAATCGTCATAGCATGATTCCAAAGTTTATCATGTCGAATTTACACAAACACAGAAACTGGTCTAACAAGACAGAGAGCAAGCAATTCTGTAACCCAACTATCAACAGCTATAACTCCTAAACCACATGGCCAAATACCACCAAATTTTAACAGCAGCTAGATATATAAATTATCTACAACTTTTGTATAAACAAGTTTCACAACAAAGCACATTATCATGAAGAACTTTGCCAAGTTTCCAGATCTGTCCAGAAACTTCATTTGCAAGAAATAATTATTAACTTATGTTGCAAACATATAATTGGACAAAACCAACTTTATCAACATTTCACCCATGACTAATGAACACCAGAAAACTTAGTGTCCATTTCTAAATAAATTCTTTTAATGCCTTTTATTAATTTATTTAAATAATTATGTGGAATTATGAACACCTATCAAAAGTACACAATAAATTCTACCAAAATTTCAGTGGCATACATATGCTTCCAGTAGTTTACTGTACAAATTTCAAACCATTTGGACATATATATCAACCTCTACGAAAAAGACAAATGGCTAATGCAAGAATTCATGTGAGAGCAAGATGAATCAATAACTCACTCATACTATGACTAAAATTCATGAAATTTTTACCACACATCAAACATCACATGAGTACATGCCACAAAAATTTCACTTCATTTGGAGCCCTACATTTGCAGTTATGAAAATGACAAATACAACTAGCATTGAAAACCTAATCTGAAAAATATATTTTTACAGCAAAAACATTAAACTAAAACATGTCATATTATAGATCTACTGCATAGAAAATTTCACAATGATTCCAAAAAGTCCACATTTGCTATTTTACGAATTTCCTATGAATTACTATGAATTTCCAAAGTTCAGCAAATTTCCTGCAACAAGGTCCTTAACGGCACTATTCATATGAGTCAATGACATTGCAGTTAGGCCCCTGACTTTCGTCGAATTCATGTAGGAGGTCCCTGACGGGATTTTGGAGCAGAGGCCATCGGGGCTCACCGTTTCCGGCGAAGGGAGGCCATGCCGACGGCAGCCGACGGGCGGGGGAGCACCAGGGGGCCCTTACGCACCCGCCAGTGGCCTCGGCTCGGCCCGAGGTGGCCCACGGCGGCTTGGCCACACGCGGGCGGCGGCTGCGGCGGCGGTGGCCAGAGTTTCCATGGCCACGGTGGCGGTTTGCGACGGCGAGCACGAGCACGACGTGAAGGAGATGGCGGCGAAGCTGAGGGTGGTGCTCGTGGGGAGTGAGGAGGCTGGGAGCGGTGAGAACGGAAGCGGCGGCCAGAGCTCGGCCCGGCCATGGCCATGCGTGCTCGGCAGCGGCAAGGGAGGACGAGCGAGAGCGGGGTGGAGGGAGTGAGAGAAGGGGACCGAGGGAGAGGACTCGGTGTCCTTTTTGCCAAGCATGGACGCGAGGTGGCGTGCATGCGAGCGAGCTGGAGCTCCACGCGGCGTGAAGGCTCTGTCCCGGTCAGCCACTGTAGCAGCAAATTCAATAATCCAATTCTACCTCAAAAGTTCGACTGAATCCACCATCTTTCCCCCTCCGTATCTCTCAGACCGATTAGTTATTTGAGCAACTAAATACATGATGTGTTAGAGCTATATGAGTACAACAACTTTGATTAAGGGAGTTTGGTCCAATTCAAAACGGTTTAAGAGATATTAATTCCCAAAGAGAGCTACAATGAAACTGAAACTGACGGACTCCAGTTCTCAGACTTAGCCAAAATTCGGGATCCTGAAAACAGCACCGAGTTCCAACTTAGGGGCATTGTTATATTAGATTAGAGACTAAACAAAATCTTAACCTTTGAACAAAGTTTGTTCTATGCAAACTAAACTACAATTTTTATTAAAGAACCTTCGTCTAGATCAGCTTGTGTTGCAAGATATAAAGCTACAAAGTGGGGTACCCGAAATTGAAAACTGAATTCAGTTTCAAGCCGACTAAAATTGCAATCTTCTTCCATTACATCTCCCAAACCGAGCAAGCAATGGCTAAACCAATTCCACAGAGTTATAGAGCTATATGAGGACTACAACTTTGCTTAAATGATCTAGGTTTGGTTCGACTTGGTTTGAGATAGATACTATCCTAAATGAGGGTACATCAAAACTGAAATCAGCTCCAACACTTAGCCAAATTTGCGAAGTCCAAAAACAGCAGCTAAATCAATATTGTGAGCTCTATTTGACTAGGTTAGAGGCCAAACTAGCTCTTGACCATTAAACAAAGTTTGTTCTACACAAGATGAACTACAACTTTTGTTTAAGGTCAAACCTCATAACTGGTACAGAAGTCAAACTTTCACTTTGGTCAAAGTATCAACTCGATAAAGCCGAAACTAGGGTTTTAGGCCAATCGGGGCAATTTCTTGACACTTGCTCAACATGATCCCTTCATGACTTTTGTTGTAGAGTTCATCTAGAGTCATTTGGGCAAGTTTGCATGGTTTGGCTGATGATCTACAATTCCATACACTTAATGATGCAAGTTCCAATAGGAATGGAACTTATCATTTCATGTGACTTTTTGATTCCAAACTCCATGAAACTTTTCTAGGGCTTAATATAGATAGTTACTGAGGTGAGACATGTGAAGATACTTTGATAGCAACACCCAAGCATATATCTTTTAATTGAGCCTATATGTAAGTGAGGGTGCAATATCCAAGTTTAGGTTAGGGCTTATCCCCATAGGTTTGACTTTGACATTGTCATCTCCACATAATCTGTCATGTTTAAGCTCAAATCCACTGCTTAGTGATTGACAAACACCTGGGGTGTTATAGGCCTTCCCACGCGCAAGTGGGTCTCCAGTGTGCCTCTCCCGGACCGCTCCCCGCCGTCTTTACTATCAAGTTTCCAGCCGAACCGCTGCAGGCCTTGTTCCCTTCGGTACACGGTGATGGCTACACCACAAATACGGTTGGTGTGGTCTCGCAAGACTACAAGCTCCGTCAAGTACAACAATGGTGTGCGCAAGCACCGAGAGATAAGAGGTGTACAAACCTCACTAAACACTAGGCCTAAATCTAGAGCAAGCGAATATGAGCGTGGTCTAACTAACCTAAGCACTTTGCAAAGCACCTACGCTAATCACCTTGTGATCTATTAAGCTCTATGCAAATGGAAAACTCTAATATGGCATATGTTGATGGCTCTTAACACCCTCTTTTGCCAACAACAAATAGTCATGAAATGTATAAAATCAAGCAACAAACAACATTTTATGTTTAAATTTCACTTGGTTCCACATGTACTTGGAGAATTATGCTTGCAGGGACAAAATAGTAAAAAAGGAGCAAAAGGAGGCCTTCTAGAAGCCATCCACGTGGTTAGGAGAGGCAGGGCCCACAGGGGGCCGTCGCCCGAAGCTAGGTGGCATCGGCTGGTGCCACCTAGGGCCTTGCCACATCACTGATCTGTGGGATGGTGTCTTAGAGTGCAGTGGAGCGTTGATCCAAGGTCGGTTCAGTTAGTGGACGAGATTTGCTTCTCTAGGATTGAATGGCCCACTTATCATCAATCTAGAGCTCCAAATCGAGGTTCCATTGACTTATTCAACCACCATTGTCCAAGTAACTGCCATTGGGAGTGAATCAAGGCCGTAGATGCATAGGTCGGTGGAGATGGACGCCGACCGACGCCCCTAGAGGTCACCCGACGCCTAAGTAAGCTCCACCACCTTACTTGCTGCCTATAAGGACCCCTACCTCATTTCAACTTTAAATAGGGGTCATGAGCTCATTTGTAAGACACACAAGTGAAGAAAGAGCAAGAGAGTAGCTTAGGACCCCCTACCTCATTTCAACTTTAAATAGGCGAGGAGAAGCTGGAGGAGCAGCCAGGCTTGTCGGCAACCTCTTCTTGTATCTCGGTGGCTCTTCTATGGTAATTTTGTTCCCTTTCTTGCATTAAGTTTTGCTATATTTTTGTTGTTTACTGGTTTCACCGCTTGGTTAGAGTGCTCTAGTCTTATTTCATCAGGATCCAAATTAGAGTAGTAAGTGCATAGATTAAGCACGGTGCTTAGGCTATACCTTACCTGTGTTTGCGGCTAAGTCTCCGGATAGATTGTGGTAGGTAGCAGGTGGTGACAACCCTGTCCATCCTCTATATTTCACCACGATAGGCTTAGTTATTAAATCATAGGGCTCATGGCAGACCTTGTCTAGTTAACCCTCCTGGTTGGTAGGAGGGTTGTGCCCCGAGTGAACAACTTTTATTTACCATCTCTTGTTCAAGTATTAGTCCAGAATACCCCATAGTAGCCCACTTCCTTTCATATCCAAAACCCATAGAATTCATTAGTTCTAGATACCTATCACTCCTTGTTCCATGTGGATTCGATACCTAGGAATACTCCTTGGTGAAAAGCTACTCTAACAGTCGTGCACTTGCGGTAATTTCTATGTGTGCCACCCCAGGTGTCAACAAGCTTTCCTGGCGCTGTTGCCGGGGAACGGTAGCTGATCATTCTGAATCTAGAATTAGAATTTTTATTTTCATCCTTGTTTTAGCCTTTTGTGGAAAACATGTTTATATACCAATATGCTGCTCCAAGGAGTATGCGATTGGAACCACCTTCATCATCCCAACCAATATTTTTTGATAGTTATGAGCTATGCCCTATTTTCATAACTAAAGTTCATGAGCATATTTTCTTTGGAGATGAGAAAGAAATCCCATGTATTCACCTACGTGAATTCGAGCAAGTGTGCTCATGTTTGCATATTTCGAGCATGTCACAAGAGACCTTTAAGTAGAAGCTATTTTCATTCTCTTTGACGGGATTAGCCAAGCTGTGGTACACTCGAAACGTAGAAAGTGTACATGGAGAATGGGAGGTTTTGCAAACTAAATTTTGCATAGCTTTTTTCCCTATCTCCTAGGTAGCTCAACTCCGTTGTGAAGTTCTTTTCAAACAAAAGGAAAAAGAAACTTTAGGTGCAGCCTTTGGCCCATTTCAATGGCTTGATATCTTTAGGGCCCAACCTAACTATTCTCGACTCGATACTGTTGCAACACGTGTATTTAGGACTTAGTAAGGAGACTGCCCATTACCTTGACATCACTTCAGGAGGATCATTCCTTCATCTATCTCCCCGAGGAGGGAAAGATGTTCTTAACAAAATTGCTGAGAACACTCCCATACCGGTATTCATGATGAATGTCCTGAAATTGATGACTACTAGCCACGAGAATTAGAAGCTCTAGAGGCCCAAGCACCAACTCCTAGTCCTGCTCAGCCCTCTAGAAGCCCTCCTGAACCAATTCCCTAACCTCTAGAGGAAGAAGAATCTCCTTTAGAATTCCCTTTTGAAATTGAAGATAATCTATTTGAAGATTTTAGAAATATTACAAACTATCCTCTTCAAGCAAGGCCATCTTCAAGACAACGTCTTGACCTTTTTGATGAGGATTTTAGTTGTGAAGATTTGCAAGACCTTTCTGCCATCCTTAGTCATGAATGGACCATGGAGGCCAAGGTAGCAGAAAATGTTCTTCGAATTGATGGAGCAGTAGATTCGGTGCACTATCAAATCAGAGGAAAGGATATAGAAGCCTCGTATGACCCTGTCATTGGATTAAATCTAATATCCACATCCTTCATAGCTAGGAATCTACCCTATATTCCTCTTTATCCTACAAACCAAGGCCTTAGAGTCCCGGAGGGCAACATTCTTATATGTCATGGTTAGCCAAAACTATTCTAGTCATCCTTGACGGCGTGGAAGCCTTTTTGGACTTCTATGTCTTCAAAACTGCCACTTTCAATGTCATCATAGGACAACCCTAGTCCAAATTTCTCTTAGAAGGATCCACTAAAGGACAATTAGATGTCCGATTAGGTAGGAAAGAGTTTTTTGTTCCTATCACTCGGGCAATCAATGCTATTACAGAGCAACCTCCCGATCCTGATCCCCTTGAATAGGCAATAACGGGTGTTTCACAAGAAGCAGCCCAGCTTGATTTTGAGGAGGACGCTCCATTCTTTACCCAAGAAGCCGAAACAATGAACCCTTTCGTCTAGATGAATCTGAAAGGCCACCTCGACCTTCGATTGAGTTGAAACCTTTCCATGCTAGACTTAAATATGCTTTCCTTAACCACGATCCTGAGACCCTGGTGATCATAAGTGATAAGCTATCTAAGGTCGACACCTATAGACTTATCACAGTGTTAGAAAAGCATCGATCTATTTTTGGCTATTCACTTCAAGATCTAAAAGGGATTAGCCCAACTTTGCACACACTGTATTCCCATTGACCCTGACTCAATCCCGTCTAAGGAACCTCAACAATGACTTAACAACGCAATACGTGAAGTTGTAAAGAAAGAGGTTTTAAAACTCTTTTGTGCAGAAATTATTTATCCAGTTCCTTATAGTGAATTGGTAAGTTCTATGCTAGTAGTCCCTAAGAAAGGTGGAATGATAGTCGTTCGAAATGACAAGAATGAACTCATACCTAGCGTACTGTCACGAGTAAGAGAATGTGCATAGATTATAGGAAGCTAAATAAAGCTATGAAGAAAGATCATTTCCCGCTACCTTTTGTGGCAGAACCTCCTAAATAATATGGCCCACATGCACCTGTCATTGTCTCAAAGACCTCTGACGGCTATGCATGTGTACCCCAGAACTTAAGAAGTCTATCGGGTGTCCTTGGGAAAGCCGAATCATCCACGATCTTCCGAGCAGGATCACATTACAGAGGCATTGCAGTATTACAATAGTTTATATAATAAATTACATCAGAGTAAAAGTGCGGAAGTCTTACATAACATAATTTACAAACCATTTGTTCCAAACCTTACAAACCTTAAGTTTAGTTATTACAACCTTAGTAGTGGAGTAGCATTAGTAACTTTATTACAAACCACCAAAACGTAACGCTCCGCCCAAGAGCTAAACATACTACTCGTCATCACTTACCGCAAAGACGGTCATGCAGCAGGGTCCAAAACAAACCTGCTCATGAGACGTACTTGCAACAAGGGTTTAACAAACCCTGAGTACAAAAGTACTCCACAAGACTTAACCGACGAAAAGGGTGGAGAATACTTAGGAATGCATGCTCAAGGGAATCAAGGTGAGGATGTAGTAAGAATCAAAGTTCTTTTGCATAAAAGCTACTAATGGTGAGTCCTTAAGATCAACCTTTTAATTCATCATTAGTTATTACATAATGTAAGTGACCCTAGTCTAGATTAGGTAACTCATACAACTTCTTTCTTAATCTCTGACCAAAGTTCCACTTATTAACTACGATGTAGGTCAGGTGATCGAGTCTCCATGACCGAGGAGCAACGACGATTTGAATCGATTATACCCAGCTGATGATCTCTAACCACATGGCATATGTAGGACTTTAACCCACATATGTCAACCTTCACCCAGATCCTCCAAAACGTGACCGGGTCTAGCGCCACCCGAGAGCACAGTACACCTCCAATCCAACCCTTGGCCACAAGGGTACACGCTACTCTCGCCATCTCTCCACTCCCAGTGTGTGGTCGGCCGTTCACACGATGGACTAGCCGAGGTCTTAGGCTTACCGTAGCATGCGGTCAGTTGCAAAGTCTCGAAACACAGGCGGGCCTACAACGGTACGGTCCTTAATCGACACAATTGGAGACACTACATTGGGACTCCTTTCCCGATGCAAGTCCACCGACCGGTCTCAAATTAACATCATCATTTATTCATTCAGTTGTTCCACAATAACCCTTCAAACTTTGTTAAACATTTTTAAAGTTTTCTCATTAAGCAAGGCTAAGCATACTTAGTATTTTCAAATAAAACAATAACAAGGATAATATTGAAGTATCAAGGATGGTAGTGCAGTAATTAGGTTATCACTCAACTCCTATCACCGAATGCAACAAAGCATTAACAAAGTGAAGTAAAGCTTTTCAAAACACAAGGAATGTTTAAATGCATCCGAGGCTTGCCTTGGTCGATGGGGATTTCAGGTTCGGGGTCAGTTCCACAGATATCAAATCCCACCTCCACTGACGACTGCTCTTCTTCGGGGACTGGTTCGACCACGTTAATCTCCTCATTCACGGGGACTACACGAGATGATAATGTATGCTCAATATGATGAAGTGCGAAACATGATGCTCGGTAAATGCATAACAAGATTATGAAGTTGAGTACAACTTTCCTTCATGGTATAGTTGCGAAACAACAAAACTAACTAATGAAGTATATTAGGGTTTCGACAAATTTTAGTTCACATGAAATGTCATTAGGGTTCACTAATTACATGTTAATCATGAGCTCAAATAACTAAATAAGATGCCAAAGATCATTAAGTGTTAATGACCTAAGGTCTACACCCAATTCCAAAGTCAAACAAACCCTAAATCATTAAGTACTAATTACTTGATTAACTAATTAATTAATAAAGCATAAATTAAGTATAAAATCAACTTTGCCTAATTGAGCCCAAAATTTTATTTTAAGAAGCTTACATCATAACTAAGTGGCAAAACAAATTTCATAATTTTTTACAATTATTTAAGCCTAGATAAATCATATAAGTTGCATTTATTAATTAATTGAGCTAATTAATTAACTTACAAAAAGTAATAAAAATTGGCATTTCATATTTTTCCTAAATAGTACACAGTACAGAGAGGCTACACAAAAAATTTATCATTTTTGAGCTCTAAATAATTCACAATGAAATAAACAAAATATGGTACTATTTGATATTTTCAGAAAAAGAAAAACAAAACTTCATTTCGGCCTGCGGCCCTTCTTTCTCTCCCTTTGGCCTAGCCGGCCCAACCGCGCGTGCCTCGCCTCCCTGTTGCCCTTCCCCGGCCTGCTTCTCCTGCTTGGCCCAACCGATTGGGCCGGCCCAGCAAAGGCCAGACCGCTTCCTGCTCAGGCCAGCGGCGAGACTCCGGCGAGGCGGAGACGCACCAACATGACTACCATGATCCCGTGAATGCACCCACACATCAAACACAGTAGCAGGCACACCGGCCATGGTGGCCATGGTGGCGGCGGCGCGTGGAGCTCTGGCGAGCAAAGCCGGTAGAGGCGAAAATGAAAGCGTAACGAGCACCAGAGGCTCACCACAAACACGACAACGTGACTGATTGAGGCGGAGGAGCGACGGAGGTGGCTGGCCATGGTGAGGGCGGCTCCAACGACGCTCTGCCGGACCTGAGGAAGAAGGGGTCGCGCAGGGTGATTTCGATGGCGAGGAAGGCTGCAAGCTAGCTCAGCGTGAGCGCCAGGTCATGGCGGAGCTAGGAGCAAGAGCTAGAGGACAGCGGTGCTGTGGTGACTATGAATTTCGCTGGCAGGTGTGAGTTCACAACGACGGTGGCGGAAAAGAAGAACGTAGACGACGACGGCGGGGAGGGTGCGTCCAGCTTCGCTAGCTCCCGAACGAGGTCACCACGCAGACAGATGCGTGTCACCGCGCGAGGAAGCGGCGAAGATGGCCGGCAGCAAGCAGCTCGGTGGTGAGCAGGAGGTGGCGCCCTATTTCTGAAAACCGACTTTGAAATATTCACAAAAATGCCACTGACTCCATTTTGCAAATTACTCCCAAATTTTCTAAAGAAGTTGAAAAACTCCAAAAACAAAATTTGCTCAACTTTTCAAACCCTACAACTTTCTAAATAAAAACATTTTTCAAATTCTGCTTAGATTTTGAAATTTGAATTTGAAATCAAATGGGGATATTTTCTAGATTTTGGTAAATTCAAAATTACTTTAATTTTTATATTGAAACTTCAAAAACTCAAAACACCAAAGTTGTTAATCTTGGAAAAATCTACAACTTTGCTATTTAAACCATTTTCAAATTATGCCTCCTTTTTGAAATTGGAATAGGGGATTGAAAAGGGGTCAAAATTGGGATTTGAATCTTTTCAGAATTACTCCAAATTTTATACTAAAACTTTGAAAACTCCAAAAACCAAAATTGTACAACTTGACAAGATCTACAACTTTGCTTTTTGGCTCACCCTCAAATTCTTTTTAGATTTTGAATAACACAAAAGGGGTAAAACGGGGTTTTCCAAAAATCAGGGTTTTGAATCAAATTTAAACTCGATTTGGTTTCTACATTAATTGATGATTAATTAGTGATCACAACTATCATCCAAATGTACCATTGAGTCAAATCACAAGTGACCTACCTAATGCCCCATTTGTTTGAACCAATTTTGAATTATAAATTCATTTTAATAAACCTCCCAATTTGAATTCAAATTTAAATTGAAAAACTCGGGGCGAGTTTTGGAACTCAAATTCAACCTCAAACTTGGAGTTCATTTTTAAATGTTGCACTTGAATTTATCCCCTACACTTGACACTAGTGTAGAGCACAACTTTACACCTCAAATTACATAGGGCATAATCCAAGTATTTGAAATGACATTCAAAACTAGGGTTTTGGATTCAGGTCAAACATCTCAAGAACTCAATCAGTCTAAGTATGTAAATTTGTTTTAGTTGATGCACATCAGAGTTGACTACAACATGAATGCTTTGCAATGTATATGATGGCATGGCCAGTTTTAGTTACAATAACACCAGGGGTGTTATAGCCCTTCCCCCTTAAAGAAATCTCGTCCCGAGATTTAAAGCCTTGGGTTAAGTAATGGAAAAGGAAATGTGTCAAGCCAACACATCCAAGACTTGTTCATCAAACAGGTAGGGGGTTTTCATATTACAAAGTTTAAAAGGACAAGTCACAACTTAAAGAGGAAATTATAACTTAGATAGAAGCAAAGAACTCGGGGAAGTTCTCCATCAGGTAATCCTCAGCTCAACCAGCTAGTATCAGAGTGATCATTGTCAGGGCTATTGTAGTATTGCTATCTAAAACTTTAAAATGATTTGGGTCAAATGAATTTAACTTGTTATTTTGGTCCAAATTGCTTATGACCTATCTTTATTCATCTTGTAGTTCTTTAGTCATGTTTAAAGACTATCGATGGAATAGCATGCTAAAATTACCCTATGTTATAAAAAGTGATTGTTTTATTACTCTTATGTAATTGTTTACTGGAAATCTTTTATGCTTAGTTTCATAAGTTTGATTCATGCATCATGCTTAATGAACCTATTAATTACCTTCCCTTTTAATGTGGTTTGGGTTAAGTAGTATCAATCCTATTCATGCTAACCTTCAGATCCTCCCCAGCTATCCTTACCAATCCTAATCTTAACCTCTATAGGATGGCTCGTACTCGTGCTAATGATGGTGCTGGAACCTCCTAGGGTGGGGGTGATGCTCCTAATCCACCACTAGTTCCACTAACTATGGCAGAGGCCATTGCTGCTCTTGTCAATCCCACTGCTGAGAATGCCCGACTGTTGAGGGAAATGGCTCAGAACAACCGGAACATACCTCAGGGGGATCGTGGTCGTAATAACCGAGATGAGACCACCTATGTCGATTTCACTGACACCCGTCCTCTAGTATTCACCAGGGCAGATGAACCACTGAAAGTAGATGACTGGCTCCGTACCATGGAGCAGGAATTTGATCTCTTCCACTGCACTGAATTCTAGAAGCCCGTGTTCATATCCCAATAGCTTAGAGGTGCTACGAGAGCTTGGTGGGCAAATCTTCTAGCCGCACAGCCAGCTGGTCACCATGTGACCTAGGCAGAGTTCCGCGAAGCCTTCCGTGCACACTATATTCCTGAGGGGGTGATGACCATGAAGATAGAGGAGTTCCTCACTCTAACTCAAGGGGATAACTCTGTCATGCACTATGTGAGCAGGTTTGTTTCAGACCCTGCTGCATGACCGTCTTTGCAGTAAGCGACAACGAGTAGTATGTTTGGCTCTTGGGCGGAGCGCTACGTTTTGGTGGTTTGTAATAAAGTTACTAATGCTACTCCACTACTAAAGTTGTAATAACTAAACTTAAGGTTTGTAAGGTTTGGAACAAATGGTTTGTAAATTATGTTATGTAAGACTTCTACACTTTTACTCTGATGTAATTTATTATATAAACTGTTGTAATACTGCAATGCCTCTGTAATGTGATCCTACTCGGAAGATCGTGGATGATTTGGGTTTCCTGAGGACACCCAATAGACTTCTTAAGTTCTGTGGTACACATGCATAGATGTCAGAGGTCTTTGAGACAATGATAGGTGCATGTGGGCCATATTATTTAGGAGGTTCTGCCACACCTTTCATAGATGAAATGTTAGAAAGATTAGCCAATCATTCTTTCTTCTACTTTTCGGATGGATATTCGGGTTATCACCAAATACCTATCCATCCAGAAGATCAGAGCAAAACCACTTTTACTTGTCCATATGGAACATATGCCTATCGACGCATATCTTTTGGACTATGTAATGCTCCTACATCTTTTCAATGATGCATGATGTCCATCTTTTCTGACATGATCGAGAAGGTCATGGAAGTCTTTATGGATGATTTCTCTGTCTATGGCAAGACATTCGATGACTACCTAGAAAACTTAGATAAAGTCCTGCAGAGATGTGAAGAGAAGCACTTAGTCTTAAACTGGGAAAAGTGCCACTTCATGGTCAGAGAAGGGATAGTCTTAGGCCATAGAGTGTTGGAGCGTGGGATAGAACTGGATAAAGCAAAGATTGATGTGATCGAGCAATTTCCACCTCCCACTAATGTTAAAGGGATTAGAAGCTTCTTAGGCCATGCCGACTTTTATAGAAGGTTCATAAAAGATTTCTCTCAAATTGTTAGACCTTTAACTAGCTTGCTAGCAAAGGATATTCCTTTCAACTTTGATGATGAATGCTTAAATTCCTTTCATATCTTGAAAAAGGCTCTAGCTAGTTTCAGCTCTAGTCATACAACCCCCTGACTGGCGCCTACCTTTTAAAATAGTGTTTGATGCTAGTGATTTTGCTGTTAGTGCTATTCTTGGTCAAACTAAAGATAGGAAACATTATGCAATCTCTTATGCTGGTAAGACCTTAACAAGACCACAACTTAATTACGCAATCACTGAAAAGGAGCTTTTAGCTGTTATCTTTGCAATAGACAAATTTAGATTTTACTTAGTTGGGGCTAAGGTAATTGTTTATATTGATCATGCCACTTTGAAATACCTCCTTGCTAAGAAAGATGCTAAACCCCGCCTGATTCGATGGATTTTGTTACTCCAAGAATTTGACTTAGAAATAAAAGATAAAAAAGAAATTCTGTAGCAGATCATCGTTCACGATTGCAATTCTATGATAATGACAACCTTCCTATAATTGATTTTATGCGTGATGATACCCTTGTAAAAGTCACACACACAAATCCTTGGTATGCAAACATTGTTAACTTCATAGTCACTGGCTATGTCTCGCCAGGTGAATATAAGAAAAAGCTGCTATACCAAAGTAGAACCCACTTATGGGATGACCCTTATCTCTATAGAGTCCTTTCAGACTGACTCCTTAGAAAGTTTGTCCCTTTAGAAGAAGCCACTAAAATCGTAGAAAGATGGCACTCTGCTGAATATGGAGGCCATTATAGAGCTTTTAGAACACATGGAAAAATCTAGCAAAGTGGTTTCTTTTGGCCCTCCATGTATGAGGACACAAAAGACTTTATTAGACGATGTACTAGATGCCAAAAACATGGGAACATAAACACCCAAGACGCTATGCCACTCACTAATAACTTACAAGTAGAGTTATTTGATGTTTGGGGAATAGACTTTATGGGGCCTTTCCCAAAGTCATATGATTCCAAATATATTTTAGTGGCCGTTGACTATGTCTCAAAATGGGTAGAAGCTATACCTTGCCGAGCAGCAGATGCTAAGCATGCCAAAAAGATGTTTCAAGAAACTATCTTTCCTCGTTTTGGTGTCCCTAGGATGGTCATTAGCGATGGAGGCCCTCATTTCATTGATAAAAACTTTGGATACTATTTGACTAACCAAGGAATCCAGCATAGTATAGCCACACCTTACCATCCTCAAACTAGTGGGCAAGCAAAAACCTATAATAAGCAAATTAAGAACATCCTACAGAAAACTATAGAGGAAATGGGGACATGGTGGAAAAATAAGTTGCCAGAAGCACTTTGGGCTTATAGAACTACCTATAAAACACCCATTGGTATGTCCCCATACCAACTAGTGTATGGGAAGACTTGCCATCTCCTCGTTGAGCTAGAATTCAAAGCTCACTGGGCTATTAAGAAATGGAACATGGACCTAGAATTAGCAGGGCAAAATTGGAGAATGCAAATCTCTGAACTAGAAGAGTGGAGAGAAAAAAGCTTACCATAGCGCTAAGCTCTACAAAGAAAGAGTTAAGCGGTGGCATGACAAACGAATCAAGAAAAAAGAGTTCAACCCTGGAGACAAGGTATTGCTCTTTAATTCTAGGGTACGACTCTTTAGACATGGGAAACTACGGAGTAAGTGATATGGGCCATTTAAAGTAGTTGCCACTTCACCCCATGGACCCATCATGCTGGAAAGCGATGAAGGTAACATTTTCAAGGTGAATGGTCAAATGCTTGAAACTTTATTATGAGCTAGACATGCAAGGATTGAAAGAGTTACACATAATAGAGTTTATAACTTTCTAAAGTTTATGTCAACCTCACATGTCTTCTTGCTTTGGGTGAGCCTTTAATAGTCTATTTTCATAAAAAGGGCTATAAGACCCATCTTGGCAAGAGCAAAAGGGCATAGTAGGAACTTTGGGCCCCCAAGGTGCAAGACCGTGGCAAAGGACAGGTGTGGGCCCGCCCAACGTCTAGGTGCATCCCCTCTTATCACACGTGCCAGGAGATGATTATCCTTGGCATATCCACCTATATTCCCATGTGTTTATCCGAGATTCCAAGTGATTCTCATGATCTAAAGCACAGGATAATCTTGGGAAGCTTAATCATATCTACTTACCTCCCTATAAATACCACCGTCCACCTGTTCCATCCCCATAGTCATTTCTCCCATCCTTCTACTTCCAAGCGTAGCCTCTCTAGCCTTTTCATCATGGGTAGAAACTCACGAAGAAACAACCCCGCCACTCTCAAAGCCCCTCGTGCCCTCATCGACGAGATTGACAAAGAGGAGGTTCTGGACATGGCGCCACTGGCCTATGCCACGCCACCAAACAACCCACTGGGGACTCCACCTGCCAGGAGCCTGAGGGGAGCTCCCATGGCGTCGCCCGACACCCTAGGCCGTCGACCGGCCCTGACACCCTAGGCTGTCGACCAGCCCTAGGGAAGTGCCCCCTCAACCCTCCTCGGCCTAGGCAACATCCTCGATCGCTGGACTTCTCCAGCAAGAAGCTGTGCAATGACTAGTCGCCCCGTCCTACTACCGGGGAGATCACCCCCAAAGAAGCTGGTGATGGTGCGCCTCTTCCCCGCTCTAGATCTTTCTACACCCACTCCGACTAATGAGCAGCGCGCCATGGTGGTGTCTGACAAGTCAGAGGATAGCCTCTGTCTCATCACCAGTGAGAGCACTCGGAGCACCACCCCTAATCCCAAGAGGGTGAAGTATGAGGTCACCAAGTGCCAACTCCCGTCAGGGCAATATGAGAAGGTGCTCATCCGCTCGGACTCCAGTGATGCTAAGGCGATGGACGGGTCGCTATCTGCTCCTTCTGTTCGCTGCCATTCAACTCCTTCGCCCATTCATGGACTGCCAGGAGAGATAGAGCATAGCGATGATGAGAAGGCAGAGCTCATCCTTGAAGGGCTTCAAGCTTAGCTAAATGCCTTCAAGGAGGAGAACCTGACCCTGGGGGAGAGGGTGGTAGAGTAGGAGCTCTGGCACTTTGATATCGAGGAGAAGATGGAGATACTCCGCAAGGGGTGCACCTCGAAGATCAGGCGCTTAGCTGAGACCATAGGGAACGAGCACCTTTATGAGGCGCCTCTCCCCTAGATCCCGTGGCCACTTAGGTTTTTGGAATTAGGCACTCTTAGGTTTATATTTGTTTTCCTTAGTTCATTTTAAAGATAGGTCGTGTTAGGTTTGCATTGTTTGTGTTAGATTTGTTTTCCCCTAGTTTAAATTCCAATCATTGTAAACAACACCTAAAATAAAAAAGTCAAAGTTAGTCAAATTTGTGTCTTGTCCTCTAGTGTTTTCCCACCAGTAGGACTTTGCTATTTTACTTGTTTGCTATTATGAATAAAAGAACCAGATTACTGAAGAAGAAAGTGTGGGGGAAGCCTCCTTCCTGATCATGGCGGCATCCCACATCCATGAAAATGCCATCACTGAGATACACACCTACCATGCATCACACCGCATGAAGACCAACATGTTGGGGCACCAGGGCCCGTTGCTCGGCGGCCCCACAGGTCGGCTGACGTGGCAAGGCTAGCCCCTAGGCCCACCGTGGTCCACCACGCAGGTATGAACCCCTATTTCTTTCCCATACGTGATTTGCATGCTTTCTACCTCTATGCACATGAAAATAAAAAAAGAAAATCAATGGCTAAACACACATGTGACTATGTTGATCTTCAAGATTTGACTTGTATAAGTTCTATTCTACTCTCATGCTTAGAAACTTGTGATCTACTTTTTATTAGTATGGTATACCTAAGTTGTTTTGTGAGATATAGTAGTGACAAAGCAAGTTGCTCTTTCTTTACTCATAACCTTGGAGATGTTTATTTTACTAAAAATAAAATGTTATGATATCATGATTCCTCATGTTTCCTACCAAAGCCAAGGTATACTTGCTCATAAACCCAGCACAAATGCTATTTGATCTTGCTTTGAGTTTTTTCAAACTTTGAGATCTATGTAGAGAGTTAAGTCATGCTTTCATAACCAAGACGACATATACCACCTCTAAGCTACTTCTACACTGGAAGTACGCTCATCCATGCCATCTTTGACACTATAAAGTCTTAATTCTCCTTTTTAAATATATGTGTATCTATACCTTCTCTTTCCACAGAGGACATGGCTATCTAAAAAATATAAAAAGGAAAGAAAGCTTGAGCACTAATGCTCATGAGTTCAATTCTTGAAAAGAGAGAGATAGCCATGCTCCCTGTAGGAAAAAGAGAAGAAGAGACAAGGAGGAAAGACATCATCCACCATTCCATTTACCCACATATCTTGGTTTAGATTGCATGACATGACCCTCCCAGGATCCATTGTTTGACTTAGCAAAATAAGTAGGATAAATATTCCTTGCCTTGTTCCCTACCTTTTAGCTCCACATAAGCATCTATGCCCATGAGAGGACTACCACCAAATACTTTTTGAGTGCCAAGAGAGCTCACATGATTTCATGACTATTTCTTTGAAAAACTCAACCAAAAACTCCAAGGTATTTTGAGGAGAGAAAGTGTGACCACTTTGATCATAGCTGTTCCACTTCTCAACCGCCCAAGGTTTGATCTTAGCCACTAGAAAGATCACAGGTAGGAGTATGAGATATAAAATAATTTTTATACTTGTTCAAATTTTGAGGAGAAGCATATGTCAACTACTTATTTCACGCACTTTACTTGGGATGAGCAAAGGTTTAGTGTGGGGGAACTTGTTGACGGCTCTTAACACCCTCTTTTGCCATCAACAAATAGTCATGAAATGTATAAAATCAAGCAAGAAACAACATTTTATGTTTAGATTTCACTTGGTTCCACATGCACCTAGAGAATTGTGCTTGCTGGGACAAAATAGTCAAAAAGGAGCAAAAGGAGGCCTTCTAGAAGCCATCCACGTGGCCAGGAGAGGCAGGGACCACATGGGCCATCGCCCAGATCGAAGCCAGGTGGCGTCGGCCGACGCCATTGTTGACGAAAGTTAACAACCATATGAAACTATCAAAGAAACAAGTATAAGGGCACAATTGAGATCACCAACAAAGGTTTAGGGTTTAAACTAACAAATTCCACGAGTTTTGGTGAATCTATGATCTTTGTAGGGTTTATCCAGAAAACCATCAAGGGGGACCTACATGTCACAGCTAATAATGCAATTCCGCCGTGAAACCAATGTAGGAAGGTTCTAGAGGACCCCAAAAGCCACGCCACCGAAGCAGACTCAAGGTGGATGACATGTGGGGCCGGCCAGGCCGGCCGACCTTCTATCCCCACCTACCAACCTCCGCTTCAATGTTGGTTCTCCCACCACCTTCTAGGTTGCATCTCCGCCGTTCCTTAAGTCAGTTTGATCCAAGGGCTCACGTTGCAAGCTCAGGGCTATATATACCAGCCCCTGCCCCCTCTCTTAGTAGATCCCTGAAACCCTAATTCATATTCATCTCTTTGGATCAAGACACAACACCAGAAGAATTAGGGTTAGACTCTCCAATGTAGTAGATTAGTTCTAGTTGAGAGTTAGGGAGGGTTGAGCCATGCTCAGGTTCTAGAGAAATCTTCGGAGATCTGATATATCTTTGTATCTTACCTTTGCAAGATTTATGCTTAAATATATTTATCTTCTCGATTTGCTTGTATGCCTTTCATGTGATTGGTTAGTATAGTTTATATACTCTGGCAAGGGATGTCCGCTCGTATTGAGTGCTCTAGCTATTATATGTGATTAGAGTAGTAATCAATAGTGTAGACATGGTGTCTAGACTATAGGTTACATGAGATTGCGCCCAATCCTACGGTTAGTTGTGGTATCCCTAGGGGTGACAGCTCTGTCAGGCCATTGCAATTCACAACGTTAGGGTTGGTGTTCACAGAGCTTTAGGCAGGCTTCCCCTGACTACGCTTTCTCACCCCCTTGAGAGTCAGAAAGGTACTACTGCTCTAAAGTGTTATTGTACGATCACTTTATCTACCCATGCTTTAGTTATACCTTCTAGAACCAAAGTAATAGAGAAGTATTTAGGAACCTTAAACTCTCCCATTGTCCTCTCAATTCAGCTAAACTACTCTTTCATCATGGAATTCTCCTATGTGTGCCATTATACATAATTCATATAATTTACGACTTATCCCCGCTTTAGTCTAGTCGGTATACTAAGTTAGTAGATACATGATGGTGAACTATTAGTTTCTTTAACCATTGTTTCCCTATGGATAAATACGATACTCTGGAATACTTCCTGGTAAAAGCTATAACGGTATCCGTGCGCTTGCAGAATTTTCGGTGTGCGTTATAAAATACCAACAGCCACCTAGGGCCCTACCACATCATCCGTGGGATGGGGTCCTAGAGTGTTGTGGAGCACTGATCCATGGTTGGTTCAGTCAGTGGACGAGATTTGCTTCTCTAGGATTGAATAGCCCACTTGTCATCCATCTAGAGCTCCAAACCAACGTTCTACTGATTTATTCAACCACCACTATCCAAGTAACCACCATTAGATGCATATGTCGGTGGAGATGGACATCGGCCAACACCCCTAGAGGTTGCCTGGCACCCAAGTAAGCTCCACCGCCTTACTTGATGCCTATAGGTACCTCCTACCTCATTTAACTATGAATAGGGGCCGTGAGCTCATTTGTAAGACACACAAGTGAAGGAAGAGCTCTCAAGAGAGTAGTTTAGCTTAGGATAGCTATTCTCTAGAGTAGAGAGAAGGCGAGGAGAAGCTGGAGGAGCAGCCGGGCTTGTCCACAACCTCTTCTTCTTGTATCTCAGCGGCTCTTCTATGGTAATTCTGTTCCCATTCTTGCATTAAGTTTTGCTACATTTTTATTGTTTACTGGTTTCACCTCTTGGTTAGAGTGCTCTAGTCTTATTTCTTTAGGATCCAGATTAGAGTAGTAAGTGCATAGATTAAGCGCGGTGCTTAGGCTATACCTTACCTATGTTTGCGGCTAAGTCTTCGGATAGATTATGGTAGGTAGCAGGCGGTGATAGTCCTGTCCATCCTCTGTATGCCACCATGATAGGCTTAGTTATTAAATCGTAGGGCTCATGGCAGACCTTATCTAGTTAACCCTCCTGGTTGGTAGGTGGGCTATGCCCCCGAAGTAAACAACTTTTGTTTACCATCTCTTGTTCAAGTATTAGTCTAGAATACCCCATAGTAGCCCACTTCCTTTCATCTCCAAAACCTATTAAAATTCATTAGTTCTAGATTCCTATCACTCCTTGTTCCCTATGGATTCGATACCCGGGAATACTTCTTTAGTGAAAAGCTACTCTAACAGCCGTGCGCTGGCGGTAATTTCTATGTGTGCCACCCCTGGTGTCAACAACGTATCAACACTCTAGCATCTTCCCATAGCTTCTCACTTTATTTGGCTAGTTAGGGTTGTATTTATAGCCCCATATGTGAGAACTAGCAGTTGGTCCTGAGTTTCAACTTTTCTACCAGCACCGGACGCTGGTTGCGTTAGCACCGGACTCATCCAGTCTCTCACAACAGTTGAAATGATCGTTAGCCGACCATTGGCGCACTCCTCACATCGGACACTGATGCCGAGTCCGACAAGCCAATAGATGCGTCTAGTCGCTTCTGCGTCATTCTGGAACCTCTCTGGATTCAATCGGACGCTGATGCCATAGTGTCCGGTCCTCCTGCCACCTGCGTTCGATGCACGCTGAAGTTCTGTCGCCCTAGTGAACAGTAATACAGTTGTGTTTGGTGCCTATCCCCTCAGTGTCTGGTACATGGACTAACACCTTCGCTGCTAGGGTTTCCCACCGGACACGTCCAGTCAGTGCGTCTGGTCCTCCTGCCGAACCACTTCTTCACTATTTCTTCGCAATCCTTGAGTCCGGCTTGGTTCCATCTTCATGCCTTGGACTTTGCTTAGTCTTGTGGGTCTCCCATGATGCTTGTAAGGTCTTACTTGAGGTGTTGATCATCTGAATCACCACATTGCCTTTGTCCAAGTCACATTTGCACCCTATTGGACTACAAAACAAACACTCGCAAATTCATTAGCCCAATTTGGTTGTGCTGATCATCAAACATCAAAATCCAAACTAAAATGGGCTGAGGTCAATTTTCCTTATAGCGTCATCACAAAGCTTGCGTCAATGCAAAGCAAAGTCATGAAGAGCTCGTGGCCATCGGATGCTTGGATCTTAAGTTAGACCATTTTGCACCAAGGGTGAAGTGGTTTAGCCAAAATATCTAAGGGCATGTTAGGGATTGTGTAATAGCTCTATAAATAAGTGGATGACTACTTCTAACCATCCCATCTCTTCCTATTGTTTTTGCTTATGTTTCTAGGTAGTTTCTAGCTCTAGTTTCATGTAGCTGAGACAGATCTGTAGATGAAGTGAGTGATTCCACTATCTGTGTAATCTATAAGCCCAGATCATGTTCAAGTTGATTTTATGGAATAATGTTGTTCTCTGAAATCATTGTCCTAAGAACTTGAGATCCAATTGTTCATCTAGTCACAAGTTGACTTGTTTGAGCACCTCTTGCAGTTTTCAGAGTTTTGGGGTCAGATTTGGGACATCGCCCGAATTTGGAAGAAAATTGAAATCGGCTCCAATTCACCCCCTCTGGTTGCCTTTATTGGTCCTTCAATTGGTATCAAAGCAGGTTAAGGATCAATGAACCTTAATTGTAATGCCCAGAGTCTAAGCAGCTTAGATGCACTCTGCATGCTGAGCGAACCACACCTACCACCATCCCACTTACTCTTTCGTCCTTGCTTCGCATAAAAGGAGTAACCCTGGAATGGTGGGATGGCGCTATAAGCCTTATATGTTGGTCTAATCCACCTTTAACAACTAGTGTGGGACTAAACCCCCACAATATCTCATTAACATGCACATGGGACACTATAGGCCAAATTCCAAATTGGGCCGGATGTCACATACACCCCCCTCAAAGGGCCTAACATCCTCGTCAGCCCAACACACCCACAACTAGGCAAATGATGATCAGGAATGTTCTCTCTTAGCACATGCAACCATGTGTCCAGTGCTAGCACAAGTGCCATGTATGTTGTGCATCCGTAGGGCCTACTCACGCAACGAGCCCCATGTCTGTGCCCCTGACCCGCACGTGCCCGTGGCCATGAAGGTCGGCTCTGATACCATTTGTAACGCCCCAGAGTCTAAGCGGCTCGGATCCACTCTACAAACTGAGTGAACCACACATGCCACCATCCCACTTACGCTTTTGTCCTCGCTTTGCGTAAAAGGATTAACCCAAGGATGGTGGGATGGACTCTAGAAGCCTCATATGTTGGTCTAACCCACCTTTAACAACCAATGTGGGACTAATTATGGGTTTTGGTGATAATGACCATGCAATTAGAGGACTAATGAGATTTATCGAGATGACAAGCAGAGAATATATAATCAAGGATGTTATACGAAATGGAGGAGTCCCCAATTACAAATGTTGATGTCTTCAAACTCAAAGGAGGTTTAAATTATTTTATATTTCGAATTTGAGTATAGAAAAAGCCATACTATAAAGGGGGACAATTTGCTTAAGCTAAAGTGTGCTACCAAGTGCTCAATCTTTCAGTTACATCCTTAGTTTCTCAGCCAACACAGCCAGCACTTCACTTTTCACCTTTGCTGTCTTGCCTAGTGCCGCACTTGGAGAGTTAAGTCTCTTAACTTGAGAACGAGGAAGGGTTGCAAAGCCCTAAGCCTTAGTGGCTAACCTTAACAACGTGGACATAGGCAAGCCTTGGTAGCGAGCTGAACCACGGGATAAATCCTTGTGTCACCTTGTGCTTGATTTACTTCACTTGCATTTCATATTGTTGTTGAGGTGATTTCTAGGGTTTGTGGCCGATCTACTTGTGTGTGGTGTTCTTACCCTTGTAGCTGTTGTTCTGCGATCCATATACTTGTAGGAAGCTCAATAATTTTTTCGATCTAAGTTTTCTTTCATAGATTTTGAATTGTGCTTTGAAGTTGTCTGTAGGTGCGGTAGTGCTGCTGTTCTGGCCTAGCAGTGCCACGGGCATAGAGCGGCAGTGCCACAGGTTAAATTTGACAAAAGTTCAAGTTTTGCTTTAACAGGCCTATTCATCCCCCTCTAGGCCAACCAGAGATCCTACAAGTGGTATCAAAGTAGGTTACCTCGTGAGCGCTTTACCGCGTGAGGTATGGAGCCCGGAGGTGGTACTAGTGGTGTGAAGCCCATTGACGTCGATCCAGAGTATGTGGAGTTGCATGGCACCAATAGCAGTGAGCTCAGTGTATCTACAGCGAGCAACTCCACGCTCCCACAGCTAGAGGCTACCGATGCTGAGAAAGCTCAAAATGAAGAAGAAAGAAAGAAAAGAAAGGCAACAAGAAAAGCAAAAGGAGAAGCAAGAAAAAATAAGAAGGAGCAACAAAGGCTTCAAGACAAGAAGCAAAGAAAAGAAGAAAGAAAGCTCAAGAGAGAAGCAAGAAGAAAAAGAAGAGAAGCTAGGAAGAAGAAGGAAGAAGAAGAGAAGGCAACAAATGTATCAAGTGACATATCAAGTAGTTCCGAAGATGGAGATGATGATGAGTCCTACCAAGTGTCAAAGGGGGCAAGAAGGAGAAGAAAGGAAAGGGCAAAGTCGAGAACAACAAATATGCCACCGTATCCTTTAACTATTCTTCAATGCCTATGATTAACCATGATCAGAGGTCTTTCATCAATGTGCCCACGGGTAAGTTACCTCATTTCGATGGGACCAACTTTGCCAAGTGGAAGCACTTGATGAGAGCCTATCTTATAGGTCTTCACCCCAGCATTTGGGAGATTGTTTGCAATGGATTTGAGCCACCAGTTGATCCAAGAATCCAACACTAGAATAAATAAGAATCATTCACCTCAATGGTCAAGCCACAAGCGTGTTGCTTAGTGCTTTGGATGGTGATGAGTACAATAGAGTGATTGGTGTTGATGTTGCCAAGTAAATATGGGACACCTTGCATCCTGCACATGAAGGATTTGACAAAGTGAGGAAGGCAAGAATTGATTTGTTGATGGCAAAGCTCAACCGGTTCATGATCATAGATGGAGAAGGGCCACAAGAGATGTTTGATAGATTGATGACTATGGTGGGCAAGATTAGAAGCTATGGTTGTGATGAGCTAGATGATCACAAGGTTGTGAATATCATGTTGGAGGCTTACTCACCTAGAAATGAGTCCATGGTTACTCTAATTAGAGACAAGAAGAAGTTTGAGTACTTCACACCAAATGATGACCTTTGACATGCAAAGAGAAGAAACAAATGAGAGGAATAAGCTTGGTGAGTTACAAGCAAAACTAGATGGCATAAAGATCAAGGATGTAGCTCTCAATGCCAACAAATCAAGCAAGCAAGGCTCTACAAGCAAGTCCAAGATCAACAAGCAAGCCCAAAGCAAGCAAGCAAGTCCAAGAGAAAGTAGAAACCACATCATCCTCAAGTGAAAGTAAAAATAATGATGATCAATATGAGAAGGTTGATGATGTTGCCCTCTTTATGAAGAGATTTCAAAAGGGGCTAAAGAAGCAAGGTTACAAGGTAGTGAAGAGAAAGTTTCCAAACAGGAAGAAGAGGACATGCTACAATTGTGGTAGCACCGATCATTTTATTGCCAAGTGTCCATATGAGATCAAAGACAACAAGTACAAGAAGGAAAAGAAAGAGGACAAGGCCGACCATAGAAAGAGAAAGAAGTACATGGGAGAGGCTCACATTGGGCATGAATGGGACTCAACTAAAGAGAGCACAAGTGAAGAGGATGAGAAGATTGCAACCATATCTATCCACAAGTCATCCCCTACACCAAGGCTCTTCAACAACATGTCCGATGATGACTACTACTCTCCTCACATTTGTCTCATTGCAAAGGGTGAGAAGGTAAAATCCAAATCGAAGGACAAACCTCCTCCACCTCCTAATGATATCTCTAGTAGTGATATTAATGATAGCTCTAGTGATGATGAATCTAGTGATGAAGACATTGATCAAATAACTAAAAACTTGGATAGAAAGACCAAATTATTCATCACTAAGCTAATGGAGGATTTAGAGAGTGTCCAAGCTGAGCTAGAATCTAAAGAGGATACTCTTATCTAACAAGAGGATCTCTACATTGCTAGCAAGGAAGCTCTTGCATTAGAGAGAAGTGAGGTGGAATCATTGTGTAAGGCTTTGGCCAAAGAGCAAGAGGACCATGCTATCACAAAGAAAGCTAATAATGCTCTCAAGAAAAAGTATTGTGACTTGGATGAAAAGCACAAAGAACTTGAGCAGCAATATGGCATTCTTTGGGATAGCAACTCACATCCCTCTAAGGCAAAGGAAACCTCTACTCCCTCCACTAGTCAAGGTTGTGAAAAATGTTATAATCTTGATTTGAATGCCTATTCCACTAATCTTACCAATATGGAGGCTATGAAAAATAAATTTGCTAGGCTCAATAAGATCATTGGTAAAGGGTGCATGGTTGACAAGGCTCAAACCAATGACAAGAAGAAGGATGAACAAAAAGGGCTCGGCCACACAAATGGAGCCAAGACAAAAGGAAGAAAGACAGTAAATGGCTATGAGCGTGTGCAGTGTGAGAGGAAGGAAAAAATGGGTGTAGACCAGCCTGCACAGCCCGTGACAGTGCAGCATCCTCGAGCGGCAGTGCCGTGGTGAAGGGCGGCAGTGCCGCGCCCTGCAAAAATGGGAAGGCTACCAATTCTGTTCCTGATCAGACTAAGCCCACGAAGAAGGTGTTCTAACAGAAACAGGTTTTCTAGAAGCCCAAGGAATCAATATGAGGCACCAAGAACAAGTATGCTTATCAACCAAAGGCCCATGCACCTCGACAAAGCTTGACATCGTGTTTTGTATTGAAGAACAACAATAATGGAAAAGTGGTTGCCAAATATGTTGGAAAGGAAACCAACATATATAGAAATACTTCTATATGGGTTCCTAAGTTTCTTATGACTAACATGCAAGGCCCCAAATCTAGTTAGGGACCTAAATCTAGCAACTAAACTTGTTTTGCAGGCATACTCCTCCGGTGGATCAAGTTGGGTGCTTGATAGTGGAGAAAGGAGTATGTTCTCATCATATTCCCCGATGACGCACTCAAATGGAAATATTGTCTTTGAAGACAATTCAAAGGGGGATGTGATTGGTCTTGGTAAAGTTGCTATAACCCTTGAGAATTCAATTACAAATGTTTTATATATTGATTCGTTGAGTTACAATTTGTTATCCATTTCTCAATTGTGTGAGATGGGCTACAATTGTCTCTTTACGGATAAGGGTATGAAAGTCTTTAGAAGGGAGGATTCCTCTATTGTCTTTATGGGTCGATTAAAAAATAAGTTTTACCTAGTTGATTTCAACAAAAGTAAAGCTAAGCTTGAGACTTGTCTAGTGGCAAAATCTAGCATGGGTTGGCTTTGGCATCGCCGACTAGCCCATGTTAGGATGAGGAACTTGACCAAACTTCTAAAAGATGAACACATCCTAGGACTAACAAATGTTCACTTTGAGAAAGATAGGATTTGTAGTGCTTGTCAAGTAGGAAAGCAAGTTGGCATACCTCACCCACCAAAGAACATCATGACCACCAAGCAACCATTGGAGCTCATTCGCATGGATCTCTTTGGACCGGTCGCCTACCTAAGTCTCGAGGGTAACAAATATGGTCTTGTTATTGTTTATGATTATTATTGTTTCACTTGAGTTTTCTTTTTGTATGACAAGTGCCAATTTCAAGAGAAGGTGAAGATATTTGTTAGAAGAGCACAAAAGGAATTCAGTCTCCCAATTAAGAAGATGAGAAGTGATAATGGGACCGAATTCAAGAATACTCTAGTTGAGGAGTTTCTTGATGAAGAGGGCATCAAGCATGAGTTTTCAACTCTATACACCCCTCAATAAAATGGTATAGTAGAGAGGAAGAACCAAACACTTATTGACATGGCAAGGAAAATGCTAGATGAGTACAAGACGCTGGACCTCTTTTGGTGCGACGCCGTCAACACCACTTGCCATGCCATCAACTGCCTCTACCTACACAAGAAGTTGAAGAAGACTTCATATGAGCTTCTAACTGGTAACAAACCTAAGGTGTCTTACTTTAGAGTGTTTGGGGGCAAGTGTTTCATACTTAACAAGAAACCCAAAACCTCTAAGTTTGCACCTAAAGTTGATGAAGGTTTTCTTCTTGGTTATGGATCAGTGTCTTCATGGTTATGGATCAGTGTCTTCAACAAAACCTCTAGGAGAGTTGAGATTGCGGTAGATGTGACATTTGATGAATCTAATGGCTCTCAAGTGGAGTAAGTTGATTCAAGTGTTGTAGGAAAGGAGGATCCACCTTGTGAAGCAATCAAGCAATTGGCTATTGGTGATATTAGACCACAAGAAGATGAAACTACTAAAGTGGAGGTTCCTCAAGTTGCTGCAGCACCAATTTCCGCTGATGTACCTGATGCTGAACAGCAACAGACACCTGTTGCAACCCCAGCACATGGCAGTGCCATGCCTAAGAGCGGTAGTGCCATGCCTGTCTAGTCAGCAGTAGCTAATTCAACTCTAGTCCGTGGACAAAACCTACAACCCATCTTTGAGCAAGAAGAAGAAGATCCGAAAGATGAAAAAGAAGGCATTGATCACCCAAGACTAAGCAAACCATTCAATGAGATCATCCCGCTGACAACATCCTTGGGAGTCTTCGAAAGGGGGTATTAACACGATCACATTTAATAAATTTTTATCAATATTACTCGTTTGTTTCTCCTGTGGAACCTCTCAAGGTAGAAAAAGCACTTGAAGATGAAGATTGGGTGATGGCAATGCAAGAAGAGTTGAACAACTTTGAGAGAAACCAAGTTTGGACATTAGTGGAAAGGCCCAAGATGAACGTGATTGGCACCAAGTGGGTCTTCCACAACAAGCAAGATGAGAATGGCGTGGTGACAAGAAACAAGGCAAGATTGGTTGCTCAAGGTTTCACTCAAGTAGAGGGCTTGGACTTTGAAGAAACATATGCACCGGTGGCAAGGCTTGAAGTAATCCGAATGCTTCTAGCCTATGCTGCCCATCATGAATTCAAGCTATATCAAATGGATGTCAAGAGTGTATTCCTGAACGGCCCTATTCAAGAACTTGCCTATGTTGAGCAACCACCGGATTTTGAAGATCCCAAGTTCCCCAACCATGTCTACAAACTCCAAAAGACGCTCTATGGGCTTAAGCAAGCACCAAGAGCATGGTATGAATGCCTTAAGGAATTCTTGCTTAAACAAGGCTTTGAAATAGGTAAAGCCGATCCTACCCTTTTCACTCGCAAAGTTGACAAAGATATATTTGTATGCCAAATATATGTCGATGACATAATATTTGGTAATACTAATCATGCTTTTTGTGAAGAATTTAGTAGGATCATGACCAAGATATTTGAGATGTCCATGATGGGTGAATTGAAGTTCTTCCTTGGATTTCAATTCAAGCAAGTGAAGGATGGAACTTTTATTAGCCAAACGAAGTACACCCACGATATGCTCAAGAAGTTTGACATCGTGAATGCCAAGCCTATCAAAACTCCCGTGCCAACCAATGGACATCTTGATCTCAATGATAAAGGGAAAGCCGTGGATACTAAGGTATATTGCTCCATGATCGGCTCTCTACTTTATTTGTGCGCATCTAGGCCTGATATTATGCTTAGTGTGTGCATGTGTGCTAGATTTCAAGCTAACCCAAAAGAGTTCCACTTAGTGGCCGTTAAGAGAATCTTGAGATATTTAGTACACACTCCTAACCTTGGCTTGTGGTATCCTAAGGGCTCTAAGTTCAATCTACTTGGGTATTCGGATTCCAATTACGCTGGTTGCAATGTAGATCCAAAAAAGCACTTCGGGGACATGTTAATTCCTTAGACGGTTCCTAGTGTCTTGGAGTTCTAAAAAGCAAAATTATGTAGCCCTTTCCACCACTGAGGCCGAGTATGTTGCAGCCAGTGCATGTTGTGCTCAACTACTTTGGATGAGGCAAACCTTTATGATTTTGGATGTCGCTTTACCAAAATCCCATTATTCTGTGACAATGAAAGTGCCATAAAGCTTGCAAACAATCCTGTAAGCCACTCAAGAACTAAGCACATAGACGTCCAACATCACTTCTTGAGAGACCACAAAGCCAAAGGAGATATCAAAATTCACCATGTAAGCACCGAAAAGCAACTAGCTGATATCTTCACTAAGCCTCTCGATAAGTCAAGGTTTTGTGCTGTGCGTAGTGAGCTTAATATACTTGATTCTCGTAACATGGTTTGAACTATAGTACATCTTTGATTGATGAATTAGCATGGATAGGAGAAAAGAATTGCAAAAGTTTAAATATTGTGCTTCAAAATGTTTTATCAAAAGCTTCAAGTGTATTATGATCATTGTTTGTATTGATTATCTACTGCTGATCATAGTGTACTTGAGATATATGTCCATATCTTATATATATAGAGCTATTTAGTTAGTAGCTAAATCTTGCTATTTTGGGGAGTGCGGCTGTGTCGTGCTGTGCCTGCCTTGTGGCAGTGTCGTGCTATGGCAGTGTCGCGTGTGGCCTGCGACAGTGCCCCACTTTGAATTCTAATCAGAATTTAGCCCACAATGACAGTTACCATGGGGCTCATCTCCTTTACTCTTTTCCCCATCTGGCTCATGATAACTCTCTCTCTCCCTCCCTCATCCTCGCCCAGACATCGCCGTGCGCTCGTGCTCTCTCTTCCTCACGTCGCCACGCCGTCGTCTAGCCGCGCCACTGCTCTCTAGCAGTGCCATGCCAACCATCGGCCTTCTCCCTTGTTGCCGATGGCCTCTGTAGCTCATGGGCAGAGCAATTTCTCCTCTATTCCCTTCAATCCACGAGTTCTAAGGTGATAACCCTAAATCATTCCTGATCTATGCAATGTGACGATTCTAGTTGCTTTAGCTGTTTGATTAGAAGGTGTATAGTAGGTTGGATGGTGTTTTGGGGATTGATTGATGTAGAAACCATGATTCAACTTTGGAACCAAAGAAACTGCAGCGGTAGTGCCGCGCCCTCTGCCCGGCGGTGCCGCACCTGTTGGTTCGAGCTGTTTCATTTCTCTAGTTCGATGGTTGACTCACTCTTTCTATTTCAATCAGCTTCCAAGATCAAGAATTCCTATTTACTAGGCATTCTTCTAATCCTACCCAATTGAATCATTGACATAGACATGTTAGTACTTTCTGAGATTGTATAATGGATCAGAAGAACACTTGGAGAACAATTTAAGTAAGAAAGAAGAAGTAGATCATGAGCTCTGAGAAACACCCAGTGCGGCAGTGTTGCACCTCCTGGAGTAGTACTGCCCTGAGGATTTCTCTAAGTTGATGATTTAAATCCTCCTTCTTATGTAAACTGCTTTGCAGATCTTTTTCTACTCTCCATCTATACAGCTTCTCATCTCGGTCTATATTTTTGCATAGATGGCCTCCGGAGGTGAAGATGACTGGAGGGGGAAGAGGAAGATGACCGAGCCCCATGACAAGCAAGCACCTCATAGTAGTCATGGGAGGACAGCTAGTAGCAGTAGCAGTGCAGTAGCCAGGGGTGGTGTCTGAGACAGGGGGAGGAGAGAGCAGTTGATCCAAGAATTGCAAATTTGCAGAGGGCTAGCCACACCATTCCTCCTAGTGCTTGCCCAACTACTCCTCACCTTGAGGAGTTTGACAGAGCCTATATCATCGAGTACCCTGAGGGGGTGATCATGAGGCATCCAGTTGACACTCCTGCTCATCCCGTGCTCAATTATGCGAGAAAGCAGAAGATGGTGGAAGAAGCACGTGAGGACAATCCTTATAAGCAGCCAAAGGATTTGGGGGTGGGCTATAGATTTTGGAATGAGTTTCATTCCAACTTTTATGCCTTAGTGATCTTCAACTCAAGGAAGTCCAAGATTGTGAAGATGCAATATGTTGATTGGGAGGAGATCAAGGACAAGGATGATCCTGAGTTCAACAAGGTGATCAAGGCTTGTGAGCACTTTGGCCTCACTGACATCATGAGCTTCCAGTACAATTGGAATGAGGAAGTACTAGCCCAGTTTCATGCTACCTTCTTCTATGACATCTATGCTGATGAGATACACTACATGACTAAGGAACGACACTACCGTGTTGACTTTGGGACCTTCTATCAGATCCTTGGTTTTGGAGAGGGGTGATGTTTCACTTACATTCATGATGAGCCTAGGGCAGAGATCCGTGACATTGCCTATATGTGGATTGACAGGAGAGGGGCAGATGGCAAGGTCAGTGGCTTGCAAAGCTACTACTACATTCTGAACAACCTGATCAGGCACACAATCAATCCCAAGGATGGAGCAGCCTCATATCTTAATGGGTATGTGAGAAATGTGCTTGCTAGGTTTGCTCCAAGAGGTGACAGGTTCAATGTCCCTCGCTTCATGTGGCGTGAGCTAAGGAATGCCATGGATGACGGGAGAAAGGGGCTGCCCTACGCCCCTATCTCATGTTCGTGATTAAGAGGGTCACCAGTTACAAGTTTGATAAAGATGGTCTCCACACCGTCTACAAGATTGAGAAGACCCAAGCCTCAGGTGCTAGCAAGGCAGTGAGATGCTCTCCTTCAGTTGAGGACGTACCCGAGTCCTCCAGCTCTAGGTCCCGCAAAGGTAAGAAGATGGAGAAGTTTGGGAAATGGATCAAGGCCATTTTCACTACTTGCACCTATGCAACAAGGACCACATATGAGGACCGGTTGGAGAACTGAGAGGCCAATTGGGAGGCTAGAGAGCATGCAGGGCTACCACCCCTTCCTCTAGCTTAGTCATCGCCAAGGTTTGATAACCTCCCTAGCCTCTTCGACACGGATTCAGAGGATGATGAGGAGAAGGAGCAGTTGGAGCTTGACCCTCACATGACCTTGGCATCGACCTTAGAGTCCTTGAGGAGGAGCACCCGATGCACTCGCCACACTTCGACCACACATCACCAAGGGAGGGCAGTGGTGTCCTCTAATGATGATGGCAATGATGGAGATGCTGCCCATGGTGGAGCTGATGTTGACTGGGAGGACATCCACGAAGATGAGGAGTGAATTCGTTGGTCTTTCTTCTTTTCTTCTCTTTTTGGTGCTTTATGCCAAAGGGGGAGAAAATTAGAGGGATCAACAACTTTTCAACGCCAAGGAGAGGGTGCTGCAGCAGGAGTTTCATGTTCTATCCATCGAGAGTATTCTTCGTTAGGTGAGAGTCACTCAAAACTCTATTTGTGTAATAATGCTACCTAAGTACTCTTTATGTATGGGATATGGACATGTATTAATCTGTGTTGTAGCTTGTTATATAACTATGCTAAAATGCTTGTGTTTATATTTGTTACGTACTGTGTGATGCCTATTTTACCTGTGATGTTACAGCATGTGCGGCAATGCCGCACCCACGCCCGGCAGTGCCTCTCTGCGGCAGTGTTGCGGCTAAGGAGCGACAATGCCACACCCAGCTGTCACAACAATCTTTGTTGTGCATGAACTATCATTTACATCATGATTATATATCTGACACGGTGTGCAGCACCCCACAGGAGCATGGATGTAGGGGGAGCCCCATCACTTTCATTAAAATGTGAATCTTGGCTTCTAATGATAATCTAAGAATTCTATTCTCTATTCACACATTTAGGGGGAGGCTCTACACCCATGGCTCAAAAATCTCAGTTGTATTTCATATCTTTTGTGAGCTCTAATTGGGTTGTCATCAATCACCAAAAAGGGGGAGATTAAAAGTGCAATGAAGCCCTAATTATGGGTTTTGGTGATAATGACCATGCAATTGGAGGACTAATGAGATTTATCGAGATGACAAGTAGAGAATCTATAATCGAGGATGTTATACGAAATGGAGGAGTCCCCAATTACAAATGTTGATGGCTTTAAACTCAAAGGAGGTTTAAATTCTTTTATATTTTGAATTTGAGTATAGAAAAAGCTGTACTACAAAGGGGGACAAATTGCTTAAGCTGAAGTGTGCTACCAAGTGCTCAATCTTTCACTAACATCCTCAGTTACTCAGCCAAGATAGCAAGCACTTCACTTTTCACCTTTGCTGTCTTGCCTGGTGCAGTAGTGTCGCACTTGGAGAGAGGCACTGCCGTGACTTAACTGACCGTTGGGGGCTAGGGGTATTTATACCTCTTCCATCCCTCTCCAACGGCTCTCTCCTTCTTCCAGCCGTTTAGTTCGTGCAGGAACATAAGTGTGCTCTTCTCTCTCTCTCGTCCATTGGTGACCTTGAGCTCCCAAGCTACTCCATTGATTTCTCCATCAATCCTTGAGAGAAAAAGGTCCCAAACTCGATTAGAGAGCAGATCCTTTGATTTCCCAACTCAAAAGAGTACTTGGTTCACATTTTGGCTGGCGGTTATGTTTGTTACTCTTAGAGCTTTGCTCCTAGCCGGCTAGAGCATCGTCCGTGGAGCTTGCCAACTTGTGTGGTAGCCCTAGGAGATTTGTAACCATCTCTTGCAGCTAGTAAACTCACCCCTCATCTCAAGAGTTAAGTCTCTTGACTTGAGAATGAGGAAGGGTTGCAAAGCCCTAAGCCTTAGTGGCTAACCTCAATAACGTGGACTTAGGCAAGCCTTGGTGATGAGCTAAACCATGGGATAAATCCTTGTGTCACCTTGTTCTTGATTTACTTCACTTGCATTTCATATTGTTGTTGAGGTGATTTCTAGGGTTTGTGGCCGATCTACTTGTGTGCGGTGTTCTTACCACTTCTAGCTATTGTTCTGCGATCCATATACCTGCAGGAAGCTCAGTAATTTCTCCGATCTAAGTTTCCTTTCATAGATTTTGAATTGTGCTTCAAAGTTGTCTATAGGTGCGGCAGTGTCGTAGGTTGAATTTGACAAAAGTTCATGTTTTGTTTTAATAGGCCTATTCACCCCATCTAGACCAACTAGAGATCCTACAGCTAGTGATGCTACCAGTGACAACTCTGACTCTGAGGTACAACTTTCTAAGCACGTGCAAGTTGTGGCCCGCTTTGCAGTCTAAGGTGGCTGAGAAGAGTGCTAAGATCTCTTTGCTTGAGAAGGCTAGTTGTGAGACCCTTTAGGGTGAGTGTGAAATGTGTCAAAGCTTGATCCTAGAACTTGAGGCTTGTCACGTAGCCAAGACTAGATCTAACGAAGAAAACACATAACTTCAGACTATCTTGAGTCGGGTGTCTTTTAGAGAGCCCTAATTGGGGAAGATGGTCTAGCAGTTCAAGTGTGGTGTTGGTGGACCGGGTGTAGGCTTTGCTATAGGTGTTGAGGGTGACAAGCTCTATGGCAAGGTTAGTGAGTGTAGTGGACTAAAACCATGCCACCTTCCTCTACTCCCAAACTCACAAAAATCACTCCAACTATGCCTGTTGTGCCTAACACCAAAGATGGAGTGTTTGTGAAACCACCCAAAGCCCCACCTTAGAAACAAGTGTGGATCCTGCCATCCCTAAGGAAACCCTTCTGAAAGCACAAAACCCACCTCCAAGAGTGAACCATACCCACAAGAGAGTGAACCAACATCCCAAGAGAGTGGTGAGGTATCACTGTGAGTATTGTCATAAAGGGGGTCACCTTGTTGAGTTTTGCTTTTAAAGGAAGAGGGATGAGAGGTGTGAGGTGGAAATAAACAATTAGGACATGTACCACCCTCCCCGTGGTGTACATGCCCCACCTACTTAGAGGCATGCTACTAGACCAAGAGGTCCAATGCCTCAAGGTGCTAGACCCTATGGTGTTTGTGCCTGGAGGGCTCCAAGTCATGGTCAATATGACTATGGACCTGGGGCGGTGGCTTTGAATCCTACCCTTCTATTGACGATGATTTCGTCAACATTCTAGTTGGTCAAAAACATCATAAATCTATGACATACGAAAGGACATAAGACAACCATGAATGATTTTGGTTCAAATAACTTGGTTTCACATGTACATGTCCTCTATTTAAATGCAGGTACAAAATGGATGAAAAACCAAGCTTGGGGGCCCAACTTGACAGGTCTCCCGACCCCCTAAGTATGGCAAATGGACAAACCAACTCCACCATCGTGATGAGCGATGCTTCTGGAAGCCACCCGCAGAAGATGGGCTGATTTGGCCCCATATGGAGGTCGGGCGACCTCCCGATGGAGCTTATCAGCCACTGCAAGCCTCCATGATCCATGACAAGGTCCCCAAAGTCAATCTCCATCCTTGGATCACAAGTGTGCTTTCTCTCAATGGCTGGAGATGAGAGCACATGGATCCATGGGCCCACATGAGAAGCAAACCGACGTGATAAGTGAAGAACATGCATCATCCGGACCTTATGACATGTGGGACATGCTTCTAGAAGAAAGTAGGAGGTCCCACCTGTCATTGAGAGGCCGGGTGACCTCACTAGGGAGCCAACCGACCTGAAATTGCACCCACCGCCTCTATGCATGCCACCATGCATCCTCCTTGATCTGAACCGTTAATCAAAGGTCGGTTGGATCCAAGGGCAAGGAAGAGATGTCACCTGGATCGCTGATGTGGCACCACCCCTCACTCTAGATATAAATACCCCCCTAGGACTTCACTCTCATTCATGACACATTAGAGTAAACCACTCTCTAGTAGCTTTTAGCGAAGCTCTACTATAGTGCTATGAGATTAGGGAGAGAGTGAGGGGAGTGTGGAGAAGAGTCAAGCATGTCTGGTATCTTCTCCAAGCTATACCTTGGCGGATGTGATCTTCTTGTAAGTGACTCATCTGAGATCTTTTATAGTATTTGATATTCTGTCTCTGCTAGTAGTTATATAGCCTTCTTACCTGTACACCGCTTTACTTTAGTAGAGTGCTCTAACCTTTCTAAGGGAACTTAGTGGTGCAAGGTTAGAGTAGTAAGTATAATGTAGACGTGGTGTCTAGACTATATCTTGCCTATGTAGACCGCTTGACGCACATATAGTTTGTGGTAGCTAGCAGGTGGTGATAACCCTGTCTAGCCTTTGTAGCCCACCATGTGTTGTAGGCAAGTTCTTAATAGGTAGGGCTCCAGTAACAAGGTAGCTGGTTCGGATAGGGGTTTCATCCCCTATTGTCTTGCTTATCTCCTCTTGTAAGCAGGTGGGTGACAAACCCTTTATAACTACTATTTTTACCAGATATCATTGCTATCTAGATCCTCTTTACCCAAGTTCCATAGTCTCTTTTGTATCATCATAGGACAGTCTTGATCCTTAGTTAGTTCACTTCACGTTCCCCATGGAAATACGATACGATGAAGGCTACATTGACTACCATACGCCTGCAATTTACCTGTTTGCCACTTCTGGTGTCAACACCTTCTTGCGAACCATGTTTTCCTTCTCGTGGTTGTTGATGGTAATTTCAACACATATTTACATAGTCAAAACCATCAAAAGACATCCTTTTTGGGAGATAACAAGCAAATAAGTAATGACTTTGGTACAAATAACTTGGTTCCATATGTACAGGTCATCATTTGCTTATAGGAATGAAGATGGACTTTGGGTGACCATGGGCCGAAATAGGGGGCCGACTGACCTCCCTATGGGCCCACTACCCCCCACAAATCTACCATGATCCTCCCAAGCAAACCCAAAGCAATATCAACCATTGGATTGGAGATGTATTTTCTTTGGATGGCTTACAAGTGAAGCACATGGATTGAAGAGCCCACATCTCAATCATGCACAACAATTCAGTGGCCCCACCAGTTCATACCCACTGTTGACGGTCACTAACGTCAATTATAAACCATCAACATAACCTGCATATATATTTAACTCCATCACCAAACATAGGTATAGGGGTTTAAACTAATGAATTCCATGAGCTTTGGTGAATATTTGTATGCAGGAGGATTTATCCAGAAAACAGCCTTAGGACCACTATTATACACTCCAAACAAGCAAACCGACGACAACATATGATTCAACCTGCAAAAACTACGAAAGATAACTCTAGAAGGTTCTAGAAGACACCACGTCGAAGCTTGGGCCAATTGGCCATATTAGTGGGTCAGCCGGCCCACTAGGGAGGTCGCCCGGCCTAGTGGGGGGCCCACTCACCCTCTGCCACCTCGTACTCCTTCCTATGATCTACACCGTTGATGCTAAGGCGGTTTTAGGTAAGTTTATCCAACGGTGGTCGAGGGAGTTGATGCGGATTGATGACGTGGCAATTCCTTGCCCCCTACTCCATCTCTCCTATATATACCAGCCCCTGCCCCCTCCCTGGAGCCATCATGAAACCCAAATTCATATCCACCTCATCAGGATTAGAGCTAGCTACCAAGAGAAGATTAGTCCTCATTAGGATCTAGTCTTTAGAAATAGAGAGATGGAGAGTAAGGGTAGAGTTTGGAGGAGGTGCTCTCCTATCAGTGCTCCGGCTTGTACCTTGGCAGAAGTTAACCTACATCTGAGATTTCTCTGGTAATCAACTTCTGATTTAAGTAAGCAACGTGTTTATATTGTTCTTTTGGTTTGCGAGTCTCTTTTGAGTGGTTTAATCTATTGGCCTTAGGTTAAAGTATTATTCATAGTGTAAGTGTGGTGCTTAGACTCTGTAACTTATGGATGTACCCTACATTCTAGATCGGTGGTAGCTCACGAGGGTGACTCTTATAGCCTCGTTGAATCCTTTGTAGTCCACCTCCTGTTTGTAGGCCTAGCAGGATCTTGTTACTAGGAAGAGCATACTCTATTTGTGTTCTTTCTTAGTAATTTCTATAGATAGAACAGTAGAAGGCATAACTTACTGAGATTAGAACTAGAAGACCTTAGTGATCTCCTCTACACTATCGACTTTCTTAAGTCTTGTTGCTACTCCGGGTTAAGTTGAACCGTAGTTAGCCTCACACATTTTCCTGTGGATATGATACTTGAAATACTTCTAGGTGAAAGCTACAGTGGTATCCATGCGCTTGTAGATTTATCTATGTGCGTCTTAATTTTACCAACAAGCTTTCTAGCGCCGTTGTTGAGGAAACGATTGCTGAGTTAACTTCGAACCTAGCTTATCCTTGTATCATACTCTTTTATCTTTTTATTCCTCCATTCTTTTCTTTTCTTTTCCATTTTGAATTCCACTCCTATCTATCAATATGCTAAACCCATGAGCGCAAGCCAAGGGCCACCAAAATCTTCAGAGCCTATCCTAACACCTGGCTATGAGCTGCGCCTGTGTTTTATAAAATTGATTTGGGATAAATCCTTCTCGGGAGAAGGCAACAAAAACCCATACTCACACCTATTAGAGTTTGAACGAACCTGTGCATGCTTGCTTATCACTGGCATGCCTGACAAAAACCTTAAGATGGAAGTTGTTTCCATTCTCTTTGACGGGAAGAGCCAAACATTGGTACAATCAAACTATAGGATCTATGCAAGGAGATTGGGAAACGTTATGCTCTAAATTTTATTTACGTTTCTTTTCCATCTCTAAATTGGTTAGCCTTTGAAAAGAGGTTCTAAATTTTAGACAACCAGAAGAAGAATCCCTTGGCACATCGTGGGATTGTTTTAATGAACTCATCATCACTAGCCCGGACCTTGCCATTCAAGACCCTGTACTTCTTCAACATTTTTACATGGGTCTTAGCAAGGATTCCAGGAAATCCCTTAATGCAACCTCTAGAGGAGCTTTTCTTCATTTGTTTGCTAGTGAAGCAAGGGCTATGCTTGATAGAATTAGTGGAAAGACTCCCTGCACTAGCATTCGTAATGAACTCCTCGAGAAAGAGAGGGAATCATCTCTAGAACAAGAAGAGGAAGTTTTGATAGTTAAATCACAACCACTCCAATACCAAGGTTTAACTATCAATCCCGAACCATCAATACCCCAAAATTCTCTAAGGAAAGAAGAAATTTCACCTTTGGAAAGCTTTGATGAAATTAAGGATGATCTTTTTGATGTTGATTTTGGGAAAAGCTTAAACTCTCTGCTACATAAGAGACCTTCGAGTGAATATAATTCAAATCCTCTCAAGAAGAGACCTCTTAGAAAGCGTCTTTATTCCCATATAGGACATTGGGAAGAATTCAAGGATGACATGTCTAGTGATGCCATAGAGGGATAGTCAAGCCATTTAGAGGCCACTCCTATCCTCTCCCCTTCTATGCCCACATTAGATGTCTTATCTAAACACATCTCTCAACCCATCCTTGACCTCTATGATCCCACTTATGCTCTTTCTTCTAAGTCTCATGATGACCCTAGAAATCCATTAAGACACCCAAAGCATAGGAGTCATAAAGACCACAAGGATGACCAAGAAGAGCAACGACAGTGGCTAGAATGTATGAAGAAATATGCCATTGCTAAAGAATGGATGGACAAGGACGAAGCCTTATGGTTTGGCCTAGATTCAAACGGTGAGTTTAACTCAATTCCCTTTGAAAACATGACTCATCCAACTTTGGAGGAGGTCTTAAACAAGACCAACCCAAGAGACACCAATCCATGGGAAATCTTGGACAATAAAACGTCCAATGAATGTCATAGGCATGGAGCGATGGAGACAATGTTGTCACCTATAGACATTCATGAAGAATCAACCTTGGAGCTTGAAAAGGAAGATTACATCAGCGAGCATGAAAGCTACTTCATTAACACCTCATTAAATCCATGCTCATATGAGAAATCTCCTAAATTAATTGGTCTCTCCAACACTGCCACACACGAGATCTTCAACCCCCTCATACTCCCTGTTCATAAAGACTTTGAAAGGGTGGTTGTAGATACATAGGTTTATCATAAATATTACAAATCTCATTGGCATGAATCTTGAGATAGGCACACAAAGGTTGGTGTTGAAGGAGAAAGCACTTCACCAATTAGAAGCTCAATTCAAAGGTTTCCCAAGGATGAGCTTTTGTCCTAAAGCAAGCACTTTCGAGAGATAACATGAGTTTTCACCTTTTGCTATAATGCCCTTGTGAAATGAGCATAGAAATATAGTTGTGAAAATATACCTTCAGGTATTTTTGTCACTAACAATTCTAGGTTTGAATCAAAAAGGATGAACGATGACGACGCAAGGTATGTCCAACAAATCATCATGCAACATTGAATTATATCTATCCAAACTTGACTTTGCTTTGCAAAATTCAAGCTTGGGGGATGGGCTTCTCTGAAAAATCTTAAGCCATGTTGCTCATCTTGGTTGTCTCTACCTTTAAGCCATGTGTAATTTGCTAAATAACAATCATGCTCTTCCATCTCTAATTGATTAAATCTCTATAATGCTTTCATGCTACCTTTGTTTACTATTGTAGGTTCAAGGTTTGGAGTATGTTCATACATCTCATAAATTAAGTATGGTGCTTAGTTTAGAAGTGTTGATCTTACTTTCAAAGCCTTTTTAAATTAAGCGTGGTGCTTAGGTTAAAATGCTTTCCTAGATTAAATTACACATGGTGTCTAGTTTGATTTTTGAACCAAGAATATGTAGTAGTAGATATTGGTCATTTTGTTGGACTAACCCCATGCAGGAAACTTTTAATTCAATATTGGTAAGTCATGAGACGAATTCAAATCGGAGAGGACACATGATGAACTCCAATAACGTTGTGCAAAGAGGACACAACTCATTCAGGGATGGAAGAACTGCATAAAACAATGAGTGAGGCAAAAGGTCTAACAAGGTATCAAAAGATCGAAGAGCAAAAAGATGGCATGATAAAAGGATGAGAAAGAAAGGGTGCAATCTAGGAGACATGAAGCTCATGAATAGCTCAGGCTACGAGGCTAGCCGAACAAGGAAAACTTCAAGATAATGGGAAAGACCATCATGAGTCATCTACCCTTCGTCACATGGTTGCATCATGCTCCAATGACAAAGGTAACATCCTAAGGTAAATGGTCATTATTTAAAAGTTTTCCCTGATTCTGGTATACACATAAATAAGAAACAAACATGTCTGAGTTACAAACTTGCTTAATCCAACTTGATTAACTCAACATGTTTAGTTCTTCAAGCTTGTTCCTAGCACCACTCTCTTGTGCCCATAGTCTTAACCGATTTAACTAAAAAGTGTACATCCTATCTTTGGAAGAGGATAGTCATAATCATGTAAAGAATTATACATTATGTAGAGATAAACAATCCTTCCATTGGTTAAGCAATTCAACCCTTTGGGCCAAATATACTTAAATGCTCGTGCTCAATCTGTTGATCTTATCACCCATGACATAATTGAACAAAGCTCATAACATCAACCTCATCTTGTTCAATATGCCTAAGGATAAAGAGGAATAAGTAAAGTTTTGGTTCTGTTGGTGTTTTCCCACCAACAGAGCCCATGCACTTGATCTCTACCTTGTCTTTATGAGCAAGACACACTTTAAGCAAAGTGTGGGGGAGTTAGTTAATTCCCCAATTTCTACAAATGAAAGTTTTGAGCCTGTCAGACCAAAATCAAAACTCAAAACCAAGATAGGTTTGGAGGAAGAAGGTGGCATTACCAATATATGCGTCATCACAAGAATCTTCGTCTTCAGAACAAACTGAGGAACTTGATCAATAAACTTCACAAGGAGAGGTCCGGTTTGAAGGACTTACAACACTGAACCCTCACTGAAAGAGCTAGCTTGGGGGAGAAGCACTTCTGTGTATCTAGGTAAGTATTATTTCCCCTTTTGTTTTAGTTTTTAGTTTCTTTTTAATAGTTAAAAAATGAAAAATAATGAATGAAACAAAATAAAAATTTATCTTTATAATAAATATATATATAGTAATAATGTGTGATCTAGTAAAATTGAAAACAAAATAAAAGATGTGTCTAGTTTGTTTAATTTGTTTTTAAAAGCTGAATAAAATAAAGAAGACTCAGAATAATCTCTTAAATGGAAATGATGCATAGTTGCTTTGTTGTAATTCCTTTCAAGTACCTAGTTTTCACCCTTAAATTCTCTCGAGTTTTGGATAAGGTTGTTTTGACATAAGGATTTACTCTGAACTTGAAACTCGTGGGTAGCATATGCTTGATCTAAGTCTAGGTAATTGACAGAAATGATATGTCAAGGACTGAGCTACTGTTTATCTTGTTCCAAGTGACACTAAAGTTCTAGAGATTTATCTTTTGGAAAACACAAAAATACTACATGATGAGTTCATGTATGACAAAGCTTGAATTCCCACCGGAGCCATACATGTTATTTAGTCTAGGAAAACTTTCATATATATGCTGCTTGCTTTTGCATTGAGTTTTGTCAAGCTTTGTTGACCCTTATGAGAGGTTTGTCATGCTCTTAAAATCAAGATCACATACACACCATCCACATATACTTGCTGCTCCTACACTGGGGGTAGGCGCAAAAACATGCCTTCCATCTAGATCCACCCAAAAATGTTCTATTCCTAACTGGAGGTGAACACAAAAACATGTTAGGTTTTCCATCCACCAAATAAATGCTCCAAGTTCTTGTTGCTATCTCTCAAACGTTTTGTTACAGAAAAGAGGCATGGGGCTATGCAAAAGTTGTCATATAAAAAAAGAGAGAAAGAAAAGAAAAAAAGAAAGTTGAAAAAATGGATAAGTGTCCGAGATATCTAAAACAATGGGTACTTAGATGCCCACCTGAAAGAGAGAGAGAGAGAGATGAATAAGATAGCCCCTGCTCTCTAGCAAGTATTTCCAAGTTTCAAAAGAGAGATAAGTTTTCAAGGAGCAAAGTAGAATTAGGTTAGCCACCATATATATCCACCATACATCCACACACATGCACATCTTGATTTGATTGTATGACTCAACTCTCTTTGGATCCGAGGTTTGACTTTACAAGATATGCATTGCAAGTCTGCTCTAGCTTTCTCCTTACCTATGAACTCCACATAAGCCTTAGTGGTAGGAAGAAAAAGGCATAATATCATTATTTCCTCGGTGAGGATCCACAAATACCACATATATTGAGAGACTTGAGAGTGCCATACAATGGAATCTCTGAGTTTTATTTTGAAAACTTATAAAAACTCTAGAACAATGGTTGAACAAAGAACTTGAGACATAGTGCTTGACTTGATCTTTCTGTCTTTCAATTGCTCAAGACCCAAGTGAAGGCTAAGAAGCCCCATGGTTGAAGGTAACATAGGTAAGTTTGAAAGTCAGAATAGTTTATTCTAATCCAGAGGAGAATTCTTGATTGAACGCATGTGTATTTTTGAGGCATGAAAGCATTGTAGCAACTCCAAATCCATTACTGAGTTTAGCTTTGCTCAGGGACTGGCAAAGGTTAAGCTTAGGGGAGCTTGTTGACGGTCACTAACGTCAATTATAAACCGTCAACATAACTTGCATATATATTTAATTCCATCACCAAACATAGGTATAGGGGTTTAAACTAATGAATTCTACGAGCTTTGGTGAATATTTGTATGTAGGAGGATTTATCTAGAAAACAGGCTTGGGACCACTGTCATACACTCCAAATAAGCAAACCGACGACAACATATGATTCAACCCATGAAAACTGTGAAAGACAACTCTAGAAGGTTCTAGAAGACACCAAGCCAAAGCTTGGGCAAATTGGCCACATTAGTGGGCCAGCCAGTCCACTAGGGAGGCCGCCCGGCCTAGTGGGGGGGCCCACTCACCCTCCGCCACCTCATACTCCTCCCTACGATCTACACTGTTGATTCTAAAATAGTTTTAATTCGATTTATCCAACGGTGGTCGAGGGAGTTGACGCGGATCGATGATGTGGCAATTCCTTGCCCCCAACTCCATCTCCCCTATATATACTAGCCCCTACCCCCCTCCCTAGAGCCATCCTAAAACCCTAATTCATATCCACCTCATCAGGATTAGAGCTAGCTATCAAGAGAAGATTAATCCTCATTAGGATCTAGTCTTTAGAAATAGAGAGATGGAGAGTAAGGGTAGAGTTTGGAGGAGGTGACGGCCTATCGGTGCTCTCTCTACGACTTGTACCTTGGTGGAAGTCAACCTACGTCTAAGATTTCTCTGGTAATCAACTTCTGATTTAAGCTTGTGCATGTAGACATGCAAGGAAACACACTCAAGCTTGATCTCAACCCTTCATTTGATGGTGGTTTGATCCAAGGATGGAGAAGGCATGTCACATGGATTGATGACATGGCATTGAAGTAGCCCCTACTCCTCCCTTAGCTATAAATACCCCCTAGTCCATCACTCTCAACTCATGACACGAAGGAGGAAACTACTATGTAGTAGCATTAGCGAAGCTCTACTCTTGTAGCTTGGAAATAAGGAGAAAGTGAGTGGAGTGTGGAGAAGTGCTGGGCCTGTCTGGTGTACGTCTTCTCCAAGTTGTACCTCGGTGGATGCAGGCTTGTCTATAAGTAAGCATCTATGATTCTTTTATACTATTTGATATATGATTCTAGTATAGTAGATATATAACTTGTATTCATTGGTACACTACTTTAGTTTGGTAGAGTACTCTAGCTTCGCTAAGGGAACTTAGTGGTCGAGGGTTAGAGTAGTGAGATATAGCATAGAGCTATCTAGATCATACCTTACCTGTGTATATGGCTTATCACATGGATTGTTTGTGGTAGCTAGTAGGCGGTGATAGCCCTGTCTAGCCTTTGTATTCCACCGTGTATTGTTAGGCAAGTCCTTAAAATAGTAGGGACCCCATAAATGGTAGAAGCTTTGGGTAAGTGTTTTGTCCTCTTACTATCTCACCTACCGCCCCCTTAAGCAAGGGCGTTAACTCACCGTTATATCTATCTTACCTTACCAGATAATATAGCTATAAAGATCCTCTCTCTACCCACTATCATAAACTCCTTGTATCATCATAGGACGATCTTGATCCTTTGTTAGTTCACTTCACGTTCCCCACGGAAATCGATACCTGGAATACTCCAGGTGAAGGCTACATTGACAATCTATGCTTGCGGTTTATCCATTTGCCACTCTTGGTGTCAACAAGCTTTCTGGCTCTGTTGCCGGGGAACAATAGTTGTTCTTAACTTAGAATCGAGTCATCTGAATTATCTTTATTTTATCTTTCTTTTCTTTTATCCTTTTCACCCCATGAACCAAACACCCATCTCTCACTTCGCTGCTCCAAAGAGCACTTGTTTGGATCCACCACTATCATCAAAACCCATCCTTTCACCTAGCTATGAGCTTCACCCTAGTTTCATAGCCAAGGTTTAGGAATAATTGTTTGTTAGGAAAAAGATGAAAACCCCTATAATCACTTACGTGATTTCAAGCAATTGTGTTCGTGTCTTCACATTCAAGGCATGACATGAGATACCCTAAAATGGAAGCTATTCCTATTCTCTTTGATGGGAGTAGCTAAACATTGGTATGCTCGACACGTAGAGAGTGTACATGGAGAGTGGGAAAGCCTTCAAACCAAATTATGTCTAGCTTTCTTCCCTATCTCTCGTGTTGTTCATCTTTGAAAGGAGATTGTATCCTTCAAGCAAAAAGAAAAGGAATCTCTTGGTGCATCTTGGTCCTGTTTCTTAGATCTTTCCCCATCTGGCCCTAATCTTGCTTTACCCGATCCTATGCTCTTGCAACATTTTTATGTGGCTCTTAGCAAAGATTCTACACAATTCCTTAATATAGCCTCGAGAGGAGCTTTCTTACATCTATCCACTAGTAAAGGGAGGACCATTCTAAACAAAATCCTTGAAAACACTCCCTACACTAGCTCCTATGATGAAATACCCAAGGAAGAAAAGGAATCAATCCCCAAGCAAGAAGAAATCTCGATAGCCAAATCACCACCAATCTCATCCAAGGATTTCGCCATCGATCTTGAACCACAAATATCACAAATGTTGAAGGAAGAAGAAATTTGTCATTTAGACCATTCCTTCGATTACAGGGCTAATCTCTATTGATAGTAATTCGTCATGTTTTAAATAGTCAAAACCGTCAACAAAATGTCATTGTTGGAAGCAAATGAGCATAACATGAATGATTTTTGTTCAAATAACTTGGTTCCACATGTACATGTTCTCTATTTGAATGTCGGTAGAAAATGGATGAATAACCAAGCATGGGGGCCCAACTTGACCCATTTGCCAACCGCCAAGTATGGCCAATTGGCCATTTGAATACACTATCATGATGGCTTGGCCTATGAGGGCTCCTTGTAGAAGATGGGCCCATTTGGCCAAAGTTGGTCGGTTGGTCGACCTATGAACTTTGGCCAAACAAGCTCAAATTTTGTGAGGAGCAAGCCAAGAGGACCCACGCCAAGGGGATGTGGGCCACCTATCATAGGAATGTGGGGGTTGGCCAACCCCCATTATGGCCGATTGACGTACCTCTTTCACCCATTCAGCTCCTACACACACAAGAAGAGGTCCCACACTCAAGGGGGTAGCCCCACCAGCCATAGGGGGTTGGTCGACCCCCCTTTGGGTTGCCCAACGACCCATTTTCACCCACCGCCTCTCTACATGGGTGCATGCAAGGAAACACAACATCAAGTGATCTTGCCTCTTGATTTTGAGGCGGTTTCATCCAATGGAAGAGAAGGGAGGTCACGCGGATCCATGGACCCACTTTGATCACTCCCTCTCCACTATAAATACCCCCTCACTCCCTCTCATTCAACACACCACAAGAAGAAGCTCTCCACTCTCTCTCAAGATGTAGTACTAGTGTTAGTATAGTTAGGAGTTAGAGTGAGTCTCAAGTCTCCAGTTCTAGTCTAATATGCCCCATGACTGCAGGTCACCTAAAACTCAATTAACAGAGGGAAAGGTGGATTCCTCACTTTGGTTATACCCCCCATGACTGCAGGTCACCTAAAACTCAATTAACAGAGGGAAAGGTGGATTCCTCACTTTGGTTATACCCCAAACCTTGGGCAGTGAGATAGAGATGGGGAAAACCGATCTACGTCGATGATATACCTCGGCTTGATCCTGTCCTCCTTCTCAATCGTATTTCTCCTTTCCCCTCTGATTTTTGCTGCTATGGTGGTGGTTCTATAGAGGGGGAGGCTCTATGGGGAGGGGCAGCCATGTTCTAGGGAGAGAGGGGATCGACAAAGGGGTTAGTGATGCTCCTCCCTAGGTCTAGAGAGGGTAAAATGACTTGGGCCTAGCATGTGGTCAAGTTGGATGTTTTTTGTTTTCTCCCCATGAATTGGGCTCAAATTAGGCCCTAGTTGCATCAACTCAAGCCCAAAAGACCCGTGCTCATATGTTAGTACTTTTTTTGTTTTGGGGCATTACACCTATCAACACCTCTAGACCATAGTCGTTGACCCCTTCAGCTAAGGACGTATTGTTTTGTCTGATAATCCTGTCCCAAGCATTTCTATTCATCATATATCCTTCCCTGCCGCTTTCCCTTTGGAAAATATAAATATGACCTTGAAATACTTACTGAGCAAAGTGCTACATGATATTTCTATGTGCTCTTGCAGAACCCCTCCAATAGGCATACGAAGTATCAACAACCAGTTGTTGAACAACTAAGGGAAAGTGCATAGCCATGAATGATGTGAGAGAGACTTTGTTGAAAACGTGAGAGATTTTGTTGAAAAACATGAGAGAGATTTAGTCGCTAATGCTGTACAAATCACGGCCTTGGAGTACATCAGAGAGATAAATTCAAGATTCATTAGAGAGATAAAGTAATAAAACAAATTAATTATCATTCACGATTCATTAATAAAAGAGATACATTGGAGTACATTGTACTCCGATAGATACATCAGAGAGATAAACTAATAAAACTAATCTAAACTAAATCTAAGGAAAATCCTCACTAACAAAGCAAGATTCTTCCTTCCTTAGCCGCTTGTGAGGAGGCTCAACGTCCTCGTCCTTAACATCATCATCGTCGTTGGCGTCGTCATCGTCATTGGGGGTGAAGGCGTCGTCGCCACTCTCCTCTTGGGAGCTCCAGTTAGGACTACTAGGAGAGTAGGGTTTTCATCGTTGGAGCCATCATCGCTCATGGAGGAGCTTTGCTAGACCTCGTCCTTGTCCGTGGATGAGTTGTTGATCGAAAGCTTGAAGCCGTTGTAGTAATGCTACATTCATATAGTCACCAAAACGAGTGAAATTGAGTAGAAATAAATCCTATCACTAGGATGATGATAATGTCTTTGTCATTTATATGAAGGACTTGATGGTCATTTTAGAAGGTTAATGACCACCGCAACCCCACGCATCAAGTACTCTAGTTATACATCATGACTAGAGTAATAATCAATAGCATAAATGTGGCACCTGATGAACTAGCACTAGTATAAATATGCACTTCTATAATGAAAATCTTAATGACGAATCCAAAACTATCATAGAAGATCGCTTTCTATGACAAATATTTTCATTTCATCATAGATCATTGGTGATGATCCTCCAACCCTCCCTATCTATGACGAAATCAGACATCATCACAAAAAACATCATAGAACAGCACAACGTTTTGTTAGGGATCACTTGCACGACTGTTCCTGCTCATCTGTGATGATCCTCTTTAGAATTGTAACGACCAAGGCTTCATCATTGAACTAATTACACATCTATGACGAACAGTTTTCGATCCGTAACGAATGGCACTTCATCATTAATCTGCACACAGTCCTTTCTCTATCTGATGTGTACATGTGGGACCAGCAGTTACTCATCCGTGACGCTTGCAATTCGTCATAAAGTCTCCGCTCAGTCCTTTCTCCATCCGACGTGTACTTGTGGGACCTTCTCCATCCGATGTGTACTTGTGGGACCTACGGTTACTCATCTGTGTCACTTGCAATTCATCATAAAAGTCTTCGCTTAGTCCTTTCTCCATCTGACATGTACCTGTGGGACCCTTCTCCATCCAACCTATGGGACCTGATGGCTTATGTGTCATGTGTACCTGTGGGACCTTTCTCCATCTCCATCCGATCTGTGGGACCTACGGCTTGCGTGTGACTTATACCATGTGTGCCACCGGGGTTTAATTTCTTAAAAAAGGTCTGATACCTAGGAGTCAAACCTGAGATCTAGACCAAGGAATGGAACATTTTACCATTGCGCTAGACGCCTAGCTATAATGATATCTCTTTGGAGTTGCTATAGTATCGTATTGTCTATGTGGATGCCCTATAGGTTGACCTAAATTGGGTATCCCCTACAAGTGGAAACAAATATGTGCCTGCTGGACTTGCGGTGGCGGCGGTGGAGGCGGAGGATCCCCGGTTTGCGGTGGTGGCTCAAGTATTCTATGGCGTGGCGGGGCTCTCCTAGTGGAGCGTGGCGGCCCTGGCGTCCGTGTGATCAGTGTGTGCCATGGCAGAGGTGGCTTGTAGCCGAGCCGTGCCAGTTCATAGAACAAAGGTATGAGTATCTTCTTCTGTGATTATAGGACTGTATTTTCTATACACGATAAAGTAAAGTACACATAAAGAAAGGCTATTCTATACGAATTTGAATTGAAATCAATGCTTTTGTCACACAAAATAGAAAACCAGACTGTCCCATAGAAAATCAGACTGTCCCATAGTATGATATGAACAAATGCACAGACTAGTGCTCTCGAACACTGTATGCTTTGTTCTAATGCTAGTTTTGCCATTGTCCACCTAGTGGTCTAAACTCTAACGGACTTTACATACTTTTGCAGCAACAGATGGATAGAACCTGGATTACTAATGGGTTACCGTTCTCGGAAATGTTCACCGTAGGAGTTCGAGATTTCATCATGTGGGTTAAACAAAGATACCTGATGAAGAAGTGACACCTGCTCCAATCGAGATGTGACACGTGTGCCAATAAAAACCTGACAAGTGGAACAACTAAGACCCAACACGTGGTCTAGTTAGATCCTGAAATGTGCAAGGACAAGAGAGGGCCACTTTGTTCAATAACAAGGTGACACGTGACCCAAACCATCTCCAATGCAACTAGCTACCGCATGTACACATGGAAAGCATCTCCAACGGAAGCACCTACAAGCGTGGCTGCCCCTGCCACGCATGCCAAAATTGTTATATGACGACCAGTTTTTCATCACAGATCAACCCACTTCTATGACGAGTTTCTCGGTTCATCACGAAAGCCAAGTATGATGTGACTTTTTTGACGAACCGTTTTTCATCATAAATTCGACATAAAACTAAAATTATGACGAATTTAGCTTCTTCTGTGACAAAAGTTGTTCATCATGTAAGTGTAGATTCCTAGTAGTGATAGTCATCACCTAATAAGATTATACCCTACCCTGCCGTGGTAGCCTATAGATGATGACATCATTATCCTATGCTAGTGTATTAAACCATGTTTGGGCATGTGTTTAAAATATGGACCATTGTTAGAGTTGCAAAACACCCTTCTCATCCATTTCCACTATTAGGAAGGTCTGATGACCCAAAGTGAATCTCCTAAGTGAGAACCCGATTCCTAATTCTTCAAAGTATCTTAGAAACCAACTATAATTTCCTCTCTACCCCAATCATTATTTATATTTACCCATTTCTTTGTCCATTGTGGAAATAGATACTCTAGAATACTCCAAGTGAAAGCTACATCAGTGTTCGTGGGCTTGTAGATTTATTTGTTAGTGGTATCTATAATACCAACATTAGGTAAATGTTGTTGAGTACATTGTGTACTTAACATTTATCCCTATGTTGTTACTGATGACTATTTGAGTGCAGACCTTGCTGATCAGTAATGAGCCGAGTGTCGTGCCAAGTGGTCAAACTCCTCTCACTTAGCTAAGCTCTATGCCACTTGGGAGCTTGTAGTGGGCATAATGTTGCTTGACTATTGTTGTTCTTGTTGCTATCAAAGTGCTATGCATTCGAGTCCTGTGAACATTTGTCAATGTTGAGGTTCTTTTGTAATTTTGTACTAAACCTCTATGAACCCTAATGTAAAATTGAATTTCTTACAGTTTGTCATAACTTAGTCTTTCAATGTATATTTTTATTCTTCGAATTTGGCCCTTATGTAAAGTTTAAATTCAAAGTACATGGTTATGTCTTTCTGTAACACCCTAAAATTTTGAAGAAATGAAAAATAGGAAAAATATGATTTTTATATATTTTAGTGAGCATGCAAATTTAGAATAATAATAATTTTTATAAATTTAAAATCAAATATAAGAGTAGAAATATGTTTGTGCACTCATGCTGTTGCATTTAAATTTTTGGTTTGAGTGGTTTGATCAAATTCAAATTTGGATTTGAAAATCTTTTGAAAATTTGTTTTGAAAAATTAGAAAAGAAAAAGAAAAGGAAAATCATTTTCTTTCGGTTTTCAGCCCAGAGCTCGTCTCGGCCTGTTAGCGCGGCCCGCTTCCTCCTCCCGCGTCCGCTCCCGCATGGGCCGAGCCCAGCCAGCGGCCTGCCGGCCCAACTCGCGCGGCCGCGTCTCGCACCCAGCCGCCGCCCCGTTTTCCCTCTCCGAGTCGCCGACATGTGGGGCCCGCCTGTCAGCGTCTCCTTCCACCTTCCTTTCTTCCTCCTCCGGCCGAACGCCGCCTTCCCTCTCTTCCCCGATCCGTATCGAGCTCCAATCTTTTCTTTCCTTTGCTCCCTTGCGCCACCGGGCTATAAAAACGAAACCCCGTGCCTCCCCGCTCCTCATTGACCCCTAAAACCCTAGCCTCGACGTCCCGGGAGAGCCACCGTCGAAGCTCCGCCTCCACCGCAGCCTTGCCGAGCTAGCCGCCGCCTCCGGTTCCTCTCCAGCTTCGTTCTCGCGTGAGGTAAGGTCGTCGTGATGTGCTCGTTCTTCTGGTGCTTTTGGTCTGGCAAACGGTGCTCGGGAGGGTCGTCTTCGCAAGCTCCAGCGAGCTCGGGCTCCATCCGGCAATGGCGCCACCGCAGGAAGCCGTTTCGGCATGTTCTCGGCCCTCGTATTTGCACCCCATTGAATTCGCGAGACCCTGTGCTACGCGTAGGTGCCCTCGGCTCGGTCTAGGGTGGCCGGAATCACCGTACCGGTGATCACCGACGAGCTCGGGCCGTCGGCAACAATGGCGCCGCCGTCCTGTGCTACTTCCCCGGCGACCTACTGCCCCCGTACATGCCTGCGCCGTCAGATGTGACGTGGACGGCCACGATAAGCCCGTACCCCTTCGCTGTGTAACCGGTCCACTGGGACTTGTGGACTCGGTCCACCCCGCCAGGTCAGCAGCGCCCACACCACGTGGTACACCGAGCCAATCACATGTGCCCACGTGTTTGCCTGGTCAGCAGCCGAGTCAACCCAGCAGTCAGCCGTGCCTATTTTACAAAATAGCCCCTCGGTTTCCAATGAATCAACCCGCGATCCAAATTAGTTCAAACTGATTTCTTTTAGGTCCTATTTTCTTCTGATTTAAACCCTATATTTTCCTGAATTAGTGTGCCCAGTCCAAAGTACATTTAAATTCAGATTTTAAACTGTTTTAATTCAAATTTGAGTTCAAATATTCACAGAAATGCCACTGAACCTTATTTCATGCATAACTTTTGCGTTTTAACTCCGATTTGATCCGTTCAAATTGCGTTAGATTCGTATTTGCGAGCTCTACATGATTATAGAACTGTACAGTAGGTTTGAGATAATTTATTTTCGAGTTTATATTAAAGTAATTATTTATCTATAGGAAATCTTAGAAAATTCATAACTTTTACGTTTTAAATCCAAATTTCGTGATCTTTATGTCTATGTGATCGTAGTAACGTGTAGAAGAGTTTTACAAACTTGTTATACTGTTAGTATTACTGTTGGTTAGGTTTTCTATCTTTAAGTTCCAACGTAAGATTTAATCTATTACTTTAATAAAGTAAATCTTGTTTAAATCATATCTTCTATGTTTTAGATCCGTTTTAGCTCATTCGAGTTGCGTTAGATTCATAGCAACGAGATCTACGCGTTAGTGACAGTGTTTACCATATTATTAATTCTGAAATTTTATTGTTTAAATCATATCCTGATTAATAATTATGCAACTGGGTTTTGTAAATAAAATATAATTTGTTTTACTTTAGTTTCATAATTTGAATCTAAATTTGACTTAATTCCATATATAGTATTTATAAAATATCTTATATATGTTATTATATAATTAAAACTCATGAAGCTAAATAGTTTTATATTTTCTTCTATGAGCAAATTTTTCGGTAGATGTATCTTTTCAACCGTAGCTCTGATTAGTGTGCTTTTCGCGTCTGTGTATTCGTAGCGAGACGTAGATTCGTTCTACAAACTTTTCATCTTAATTTTATGTTTGATGTACTGTTCTAATTTAGATCTATTGTTTGCTTCGTGTATGATTGCTCGATGTGTGTGTGATGATTTATTGATCAAGTCCAGTCGGTGAGATATACGTGGTTATCAAGAAGAAGAAGAAGAACGTTGAAGATTAAAGCTTACCGAAGGATCGGTGTTTAAGGCAAGTATAGCATGGGATTATCCTTGTTTCCTATTCATCTTTAATATACTTAATTCATATGCATGTGTCTACCTTGTTACCATTAAGGATATCCTAGTTTTTGTATCTTGTACCTTGACACCCATGGGACATTGCATTGGGTAGTATTATGCTAGCGTTCAAGATAAATAATCATGATCTGTAACTTGACTAATGATATATGCAATAAATGTTTAAAAGATGATTTAAAGCAATATGGCTCAAGAGGGCTAGAGCATATTTGGTTGTTTTTATGGTGCTCTAGTTTCTCTCCATAAGGACTTATCTGTAAGCGAAAATCCGGGACTTACAGTACAACTGTGAGGGCTATATGGCTCTGGCTTTAGCTCAGTATGAGGACTTTTTCTAGCTTGTTAGAGGTTACCCTTGTGGCGCAAATGGGGTAGAGCAGACTGTGGATCCCTGCGTGGTGTATCACACGGACTGACTCCGGAAACCTAGCGGCCCTAACTTGTTAGACGAACCTTTGAAAGGCTTCATAGTGATTCCTTGCCTGCTCACCTTGGAAGTGTTTTGGGAGTCGCGATCCCGGGCATATGGGTAATCATGACTCACAGTGAAAGTGTACAACCTCTGCAGAGTGTAAAACTGTTATAACAGCCGTGCTCACGGTCACGAGTGGCCTTGGACCCTTACAGAATAAATGATGAACACTGATGATAATGATAACACTGATGATATTGATGTTCACTAATGATTATTGTTTCTAGCTATACATTATTCTCGTTTACATGATCATGAGGTTATTTGGGATTATGTTAAACTTGTTGCTACTCAATTGCTAAAAGATGACTCACTAAAAGCTATTGCAGTAAATCGTGTCAAACTTTTGAGCCTCATGAACCCCATGTTATATTTGTTGAGTTCGACATGGACTCACTCTTGCTATTTCCCACATCTCAGGAAGGGTACCAGATTGTTAGATTCTGGAATTGTTAGGCTTGTGATCAACCAGTTAGTTTGATCCTGGAGTGAGGTCTACACTCGGTGTTCGGAGTTGTCTTTCTGCTGTGTTGCTCATTAAGGTATATTTTATACTATTGTGTAATGTATATTAAGCATTTGTCTTTTGATATTACACTTATCTGTGGCTATATGTGAGATTTGTCTTCTTTATTTCACATATAGTGTATGTCTGGTTTTGTCCTTAAAACCGGGTGTGACACTTTCAACTGTGTTTGTTTTGAAAAGCTTTGTTGTAAAGACATATAGATGTGGTCATAGAGAGAAACATGAACTACTGGTTTGGCTTGGGTTAAGCATTTCTTGTGTCAAGTGATCAACGAACATGCCTAATCAAGGTTAAACTAGTCAGTTCCACCAAAAAAACTTCTTACACACATCTACATTACAATTCTAGTTTTGTTGGGCCAAGAAAATGATTAAAATATTACTATTTTTCCATAATATTTAGAGTCTAGTTATTCAATACTTGGATATACATTATTGTACATTTATTAATTGCCATTTAAGGAGGGTGGACTAGTAATTTCCTAGGTGGTGTGCTGAGAATATTGCCTATGCATGAAAAGTCCTCTGGTATCACGCTGATAATGCCTGCTAGCTGTAAAGATAACTGAAACGGTCCCTTTCTGCATAGAATTTAGCTATATATGCTAGCCTCCTCCTTCCTTCCATTTCACCCACACCATTGCAACCTTTCTCAGCCTCTCCTTGAATCAACTGAACCTAGCTTTGCAACCTTGCTGATCACCGTGAACCATGTCCTCCAACCCACCAATCATTGTGCAAGCACTGTGTGACGTAGCTCCAAAACCGAATACCTCTCAACCTCTTATTGATAGACCAATAGGTGCACCTACCTTGGAGAAATTGGAGGGTGCTATGCCACGACGGAGTCTACGATAGCGTCTAGGGAAAGTTGAGGATTTAGGCACCTTCACTCTGAAGCTGACGGATGAAGAGATCGCTGAGGACATATTTTCCATGACCGGTGAGCTCCCACGCGGACACCCTCGTCGGAGACCAGTCCAGACACAAACGATGCTTAATGTGAGTCGCTGCCCTCCCCCCTGTTTCCTCTCGCAGATTTCATTCCTCCCCTCTATTGATTACTTTGATTTTTATTATCTCTAGTAAATTAAATACTTGGATTACTTTAGTTGGTGCACTAATTATGATTTACAAATTTGAGATCTTAGTGGGTATGGGGAAACACGCTATTTATAGCATCTTAGTCTAGCTGTAATTGCATAGACAAGTAAAGATGAGGATTTCCATGGAACACGCAATCTATACAGTATCGGTTAGCTTGTTGTGAACTTTGTCATTCCCAATCTTGGTCTATCCTTCCTATGTTGAAGTGATCAAAACTCCTCCTCTGTATAGGAGGATCTACTAGAAAGGAAAGGTGGTTTAGGATGACAAAATATTTTTGTATTGGCAACTGATAGTAGTCAATGCTTTAGGCACAATCATAGTCACAGAGGCCAGGGTTGACACCACATTTCGTAACATGAGAACATTGTCCCAAGTTGAATAGGCCATTTTATATGCTACCAATTTTTTTATGACTTTGTATTGATAAGTTGCGGTCACTCGATCCAAACTACTCCCACCAGTGTTTTTAGAAACTCACGACCCATGTAACTCGACCATGACCCAATGACATGATCCAACCAGATTATAGGTGACTATGGGCATGTTGTTGTGGAACATGTTTATGCATCAGAGTGGTTTAGGTGACTATGGGCATGATGTTGTGGAACCTGTTGATGCATCATAGTTGCACATCAAGTCACTAACATAGGCTATATGTTCCGCATTGTGGGCCATGTAGGGACATGACCACATTCAATTTTGAAGAAGGGAGGTTGGAGAGTAAAGATGTTAACAATGGTTGGTGGATGTTACACCTCTATTGCCACCGCACCCTCTTAGGCCAGTCTCAGTGGGAGTTTCATTTGCATTAAATAGGTTGCCACATAGCTGTTTTTATGACATGGCAGTGTATTTAAGAAGAGAGAGAAGAAATGATGAAACTCTCTTGGCACGATTACCAACTATCTATGAGTCTTGAAATTAAATGCATATGAAACCATAGAATGAAACTCTCCATTGAGAGTGGATGCTTCATCTAAGTTTCATTTCATATGACATTGCAGTCTTGGAAACAACACCATGAAACTACCCACCGAGACTGGCCTTAGAGTCACTAGCTCTCTGTGTTTACGGTAGTGTGGCCATTTGTGTCATCTGTACTAGTGGTAGCTATAGTGGCTGGCTGCCTATTAGTGCCTCCGCATTGAGATTGTAGCAAAGCAATATTGTGTCCCCGGTGAAGTTTGAAGAGAAATGATGTACTTTGGAGTAGAAGACCACTAATATGTTGGGTAGCCTAATAACTAGTAGGGCTAGACAATTGGTGTGTTCGATGTAATCGGTTTGGTTTATTTGGTGTTGCAAAACTTCGGTGTATAGAAAATAGAAGCCGATCTGTGTTTGATAGAATCAAAAACTGATGCATCCAGTGTTGGTATAATCTGTTTGGTTTCTCAGTCCCACCAAAAACACCGAGCTTCATCAGACACTAGTCTCACGCCACCACAAGAGGCCCGTCATGTTGTCATGGCATCACCTTGCTGCAGTCCAGTTCACCCCGCTCGGTGCTCGCCAAACTCCACAACCCCAGGCACTTGCGCCATGCAGTAGCACCATGCCACAGCCCCACTCACCAAATGCCACACCACTCACCGCAACCTCGGCTGGGCACTTGCGTTGTCTAGCAGCATAGCTTGGCAACCCCGCGTGCACCCGCTGAGTAGTAGCACCGCTCACCGAGCACCAGTGCCACACACGTCGCTCTTGCCCTGCTCTGTTGGGTTGCTCCCTACACAAGCGCAAAATTACTAGATCCATATAAAGAGTTGAGGAGGTGAGACGTGTGGGAAAAAAGGATCGACAGGAACGATGTAGAGTAATGGATAGAAGAAGTTGATGGGATCATGGGAGGAAATGAAAAAGTGACGATAGCCCTTGGGCCTTAGGTGGTTTCTGATATGAGTTAACAGGAGTTTGGTTGTCATCGGGTTTTCAGTGTCCTATGGTTTGAAACTGACGCCGACACCAATCACTGGACGCATAGAAATTTCGAACCCACACCGACACCAAACACTGAAAAAACCGACACTTCGGTTCGGTTCGGTCTTTGGCCTTTGGGAAAAAATAGTGCCCAGCCCTAATAACTGGGCATTCATTTTGTTAGTCTCTTTATTGAAATGTTTATTTATCTCAATCGTTGCATTGGTCGAATGGTTTGGTTCTGACTTAATTCGAGAGTTTGTTTTGTGAGATCTCTTTCTTTAATCTGTTGTCCATATCAATCACATATTTTTGGTTGAGTAGTCCAAAACATGGGAGGTAGGGCAAAATGGGGAAAAGGAGAGCTGCACGCATGCTTACTATTGGCAAAAAAAATTAAACATCATGCTAAAGCACCTGCTGGGATTATTAATGAAAATGAAATATTGATTATTTATTTATTTGCAGAAGCTGGTTCCTGGAGCACCCCTGGCTGGTATGACACCAGAGTCTTACCCCATGCGTCAAAAGAAGAACTAGCTTTGCCCGATTGCGCACTAGTGATTACATCGATTAGTGCTCCGCTTGATGCTACTATATGTTGTGTTGCTGCACAACATCTATTTACATTATCAGTACTATTTCATATAAGTCTAGTTGCCTACTTCATCACTCATGGATGGGAAAAGCTACAGAGGACACTAATGGAAACAAAACATGATATCCGATAAATTTGTGTGCTTTTCATATGGACCATCTTTCAGTCAATGAATTATTTATCTGTTAATTAGCATGTGTTTTTGTTAATATGTGTTGCTATCTTTATCTACTTTTTTCCTATGTCTTCCTTTTCTTGTTTACTTTCATCCATCATAGTGGTTTAGCTTACAAATGAAAAATTTCTATGTCCAAAAGAATACCACAGGCTTCCTTCTAGAGTTGGGATTGATTGGAGCAGATGACATTTGATTGTTCCTGAAGTAAATTGCCAGTATGGTGTTTCTTTGTTATTGTTTTAGAAGGGGAAATCCTACATTCTACATATTCACATTGTCGATACAGTCGTGTTTAAGAAGGAAATTCTATCAATATTTCACAAATCCATAGATATTAGTCAATGGAAACTTGGAGAGGTTATTTAGCCTTTCAACATCTTGGGATTTTGTTTGATAGAGTAGGGTTGTTTCAGGAATTTTTAGAATTTAATTAATCAATGTATATACTAAACCAAACTAATAGTCCTTAAAAATTGTATATGGACTCCCTGTTTTCAACAGTTTGTAAGTCAAATCAAACTAGGATACCGCTACTAATTTTAGGACAAAGGCCATGATCCATCTTTTTTTGAAATCTTAAACAACAGTACTATTAGGGTTACCATCTTACAAACACGCAACATGTTACACCACAGACTGACAGAAAGCACCTTCACCTTCATTTGGAGCAAAATAAGATAACAAAGTTACAACTACTCAACACAGTTTAACAAAACTTTAGAAAAAAATAAACAGTTAAACATATTACAAATGTCAAATTTTAGAGACATGTCACCGCTTTGTTACGCCTTCCGCCTTCCTTCAGCTTCAAAAGAAACTCCTACATGGTCATCTCCTTCTTCCTCGCCAACACCTACCAATGATTAAGAAAACCAAATGACTTGTAAGCAGCTCATTTAGGTGATTTTAGCACAATAAATATATTAATGAATTTTTTTTGTGATCTTTGACCACCCCATTGTTAGGGGAAAATAGGAATTCATTACTATTGTATAGGAGTATGGGAAAATAAATTAGGTAGCATTGCATATTGCTTGAATGACAAAGATGATTTGATTAATCTAATAATTACTAAATGGTTAGTTACTGCTCCAATAGTAGTGTGTTCCTACTTAGTTTCACTAAACACTAACCCAACTTGTTTGGTGAAGTTAATAATAATTTATTGTTGGTTAACAAATGTCATATCAAATAAATTAATTAGAAAGCAGCAAGGACCCCACAAAGTTAATTACCTAAACCGAGTGTCATCCTCTTGACCAACTTAGCTTAAGTAACTCAACTTCGGTAGCCCCTGGAGATTTCATCCACATACTCCACTAGCAAGAGACACGACATCCCGGTCGCATAGTATATCAATACTAGAAAAAATCCTTATATATGTGGAATCTTTTTCGTCAAAATAAATGTCAATATCATCAATGTAAATCACTTGTAAGTAATGACGAAGTCGTCGTCATTCTTATCGCGTCACATATGAAACTTAATAACAGTTTAGCTTAATTTGTCATGGATAAGCACCAAAAGAGGCCTGACCTGACCCATGTCAAACTACTTTAATATTTGCTTGGTGTACTTCCCTTGGTGCACAAATGTCCCATCTCTGGTTTGCTTGATTTGGAGCCCAAGGAAAAAAGGTCAGTTCTCCATCATACTCATCTCAAACTCCCTACTCAATGCCTTTGCAAACAAGCATACCCAGCTCGACAGGATTCTTTCAAACCATATATAGCTTTTTAAAGTTTGTAAACATTGGTTTGGAAACTTTCAATTTTCAAAGACAGTGGGTGGCCTCACATAGGCTTCTTCCTCTTTTTGTAACCATTCAAGAAGGCACTTTTAACTTCCATTTGAAAAAGTTTGAAACCTTCAGAAGAAGCAAACACTAAGAGGATCCTAGTGGCTTCTAAATGGGCTATAGGGGCAAAGGTCTCTTCGTAATCTATCCCCTCTTTTTGGAAAAACCCTTGGGCAACCAACCTAGCTTTGTTATGCACTACCATCCCATCTTCCCCTTGCTTGTTTTTGAAAACTCATTTTGTCTCGATAGGATCGCAACCTTGTGGTGGAGGAACCAAAACCTAAACCTAGTTTCTTTCCCTATTTCAAAGTTCCTCATGCATAACATTAACACAATTAGAGTCCAAAAGTGAGTGTCCAACATCCCAAGGCTCAAAGGAACCAATGAATGCAGAATGAGCGAAAAGAGTAGTACTTGCTAGACTTGCGTGCTTATCTAGTAGAAGTAAATCAGGATTCCTATGCCCACTCAGTGATCTCCCACTAGCTATGTCATTTACCTATGCTTCTCTTCTTATTCAACCCTTATTACTGTACTCCATATTATCATTGCCCCTGTCTTAAGTCAGGAGATTGTTTGTAGCTCGATCACTAGAAATTATATTAATCAATCATCTTGTCCACACACTTTCCCTAAGGATATAAATAAGTTACTCGAAATACTTCTAGGAGAATGCTACACCGATATTCTATGCAATTGTGGAATAACCCAACTAAGCATAAGAAGTATCAACAGTGCCCCAATTTTTTAGCTCATTCACAATGACATTGAGCCTACGAAACATCTTCGGCACACTCTCAACACTTCAAGCATCTTGAATTTGGCATGCTTGTCATTGAATATATATATATATAGCTTGACTTTTTTCACTGTCGATGTGCCCCAATATGTATCCTCAAGCCTCTTCCATACTTGGTGTGCCACCTCCAAGTCTTTAATTGATACAAAGACCTTGGGATCAAGAGCTTCATAGATCACAATGGGACCTTGATCATTCAATTGCAAATTATCCTCTTCTCTTGGTGTTGGGCCCTTCATATCAAGCATAATAAACTCCTCCACAACCCCTCAATATCTTATGGCTCATAGCCTTCAAGTGCAAGCGCATTCTCTTCTTCCAATAATCATATTTGTTGCCATAAAAGTTTGGTGGCTTGCCCACATGGTTTGTAGCCGTCTTTTGACACCATAGGTTGTTAGACCTTGAAATTGACAGTGACTTAGCTCTGACACCACTTGAAAAGATCTAGATGGCTAGTAGGGGTGTGAATAGCCTATAAAAATTCTCTACAAAATCGACAATATTAGAGCGAAGTTGGTTAGAGCAAAATAAGGCCCTTATAACAGCTACTTTGTATAGCTCTACTTCACGCAAATGCAAGCCCCTACACAATTATAGTTGCAATAGATTTCTGTAACTAGAGCACACAACCACTCAAACCTAGCAACTAAACAAGGCTACTCTAGTTCTAGTTAAACTAGTGAAGCAACTAACTAGCTACTTCTACTTACTAACTACAAATAGAACTATAGCTACACAAGCAACTACCACCCACAAGCAATAGATATGAAAGTAAAGCACAAGCAACTACACTGAACTGGGCAAGAGATGAACACCATGATTTATCCATGAGGTTTGGTTGCTTGCCAGCAACCTATGTCCTCATTGTGGTGAGTCTTATAGGATGATTCACGCGCTAACTAGCCGCTCTAGCTAGACCCACAACTAGGGTGCCACAAGAATCAAACACACATGCACTCCAACCAGCCACGAGCATTCCACTAGAGTTACTTTGTGATCTCCCATGGGGACGAGCACAAGAGCCCCTTACAATCAACTTGATCGGAGGTGGCAAAACAATTAGTCTCAAGGTTAAGTACACGATAAGCTCGAGAATGTAAAGCATAACCAAGAAAAATCACGTTAGAAGATCAAGACTCAAATTTATCCAAGTTACCCTACTTGAGAACAAAACACTTGTAGTTAAAGACCCAAAAGTGGCTCACTTTGGACGAACAACATAATTCAAAAAGTCTTGTTCAAGAAGACCTAAAGGAAAATGCTATTGGAGACATAGCAAGTTGTGTTGATTGCTTTGGCCCAAAACTTTCTAGGAGTCATGTGCTCATTGAGCATCATCCTAGCCATTTCATAAAGGGTCTTATATTTTTGTTCAACCACATCATTCTATTGAGGCACATGAGGAGAAAAAAATGATGCTCAAGACTAAGAGAAGAACAGAAAAGTTTCAAATTGATTGTTTGTTGAACTCTGTGCTATTGTCACTATGAATAGCTCTCATGGCATGTTTTGGGAACTCATTTTGCAACCTTAAAATAAAATCTTGAGCATAAGAAAAAACACCATCCTTGCTCTCCATGAAAAACACCCAAGAGTACCGCGAGAAGTCGTCAACCACAATAAGAACATATGACTTCCAACCAATGGAGCGTACCCAAGCCATACCAATTGTGTCCATGTGTAAAAGTTTGTTGAGTGATTTGGTCATGACATGTTTAACTAGTGTATGGGAAGCAAGAACCATCTTGACATGATGACAAGGATGGCAAAGAAGATCATTGGATATGATCAAGTGAGCTTAGCCTTGCAAGCAAGTCAAAACTCAACTGCCCAAGTCTCCTATGCCATTTCTACAAATCAAAAGATGATCTAGGCATCGAATGGTGAGAAGAACCAAATGATCTTGAGAAGTCAACATGAAAAATATGACCAAAGGGAAAAATCCAACAAATAAGATCTCCTTGAGACTCAAGAACAAGAGAGAGGCCCTTCTTAAAGTGCACTTCAAAGCCATCTTTGAGAAGCTATAGCAAGTTGACCTTCTCACCTAACTTCATAGGCCCTTCTTAAACACTCAACCAAAACAACATCATGAAGCATGACCTTCTCACCTACCTTCATAGCACTAAGTAATTTCACTCTACCTTAACCATTGTCCCCAAAACTAGCAAATGGGTCAACACTAGGGTTAGCAAGTGATAATGAAACTAGTGTTGTGCCATTTAATTTGTTCAATGGAAGGGTTATAAAAATCCATCATTACTTGCTCAGTGCTGATGGATTTTACTTCATCAAGCTCATTAATCAAACAGGCGTACTTGGATTGCAAGTTTGAATGATTAGACATATGAACTACATAGCTATCACACTATCTCATGAGACACAACAAGAGTAGCCCTAGCAACCTTAAGATCCTTAGAAGCAGGCTCAGGCCTAGCCTTAAAGTCATTTGTCTCATGCACAACACACTTCTAGAAATGGCTCTGACTATGCAAAGCATTGTTCAAGGTATCTAACTCTACTACAAGTTCATTGGCCAAGAGAGGTACATCATAGTCAGAGTCATTATCGTTGCCATCCACCTTCTCATCGCCAAGGGACATGATACAATACCCATCCTTGGACTTGGTGGTGCTAGCAAGGAAGCATATCCCATTTAGCATGTCTTCAGGCTTCTTCTTGCACTCATCATCACTTGAAGAAGTGGAACCATCATTGCTTGAATTGAGGTCGAGGTCAAGGTCACTGAAGGAGGTGAGGAAGGCACACTCCTGAGCCTTGGTGTTCTTGATGTGCTTCTCTATGTTCCTCCCCTTAGGCTTATGCTTGGCATAGGTGTACTCATGCTTGTCCTTGCACTTGTTGAAGCTGGTCTTTCCCTTGCTCTTGGGACAGTCATCAACGAGGAAGTGGTCAAGGTCTCCGCACCTGAATCAGTCATCCTTGTGTCCACCTTACCTCTGGATCCTTAGGCTGTTATGTAAGTGCTTGAACTTGTTGGTGATCAAAGCAAGCTCCTTGTCTCCAAGAACCTCCATTTGCTACTCTGATACAAAGAAGACAAGGCAAAACACAAATGTGAAGTGTTAGCAGAAGACTCACTCAAACTCGAAAACAAGGCCATGGTTGGGTTGAATGGTGTCGGCGTTTGGTCCCATGGGGGTCCTAAGCCAACGAGTGAATCAAATGCTGCGTGTCCCTAATCTAGATGGTGATGCAAGGAGGATACACGGAGGTTTATCCTGGTTTGGGCAAAGGAAGGCCCTACGTCCAACGGGGAGGGGGAGTATTGTATTTCCTTGCACCTAAGTGTTTGTGTAGGGGTTACAAGCTGTGAGAGAGGGAACCGAGCCCAGGTCTCAAAGGAAAAAATGAAAGTACAAAGGAGATTGCTTGAGATGTTGATCTTCTTTGGTGGGATGGAGATTGGTTTCTCGTTGTTCGTCTTTCGTTGTCCCTCCTTTGTAGAGCCCCTGCCTGCCCTTTTATAGGGTAAGAGGAGGCAAGGACACCGGGTGCCTTTGAAGTGAAGTTTTGTCGACCCCTGTGGAGGTGGCTGTAGCGACGTGCCCTGGGAATGGTCGGCCATCCCTGGACACCATGGTGACGTAGAGGACGAGACAGTGAAAAGACCCCGAGTCCTGTGCCACGTCGGCCTCTTCTCCCTGCTGACCGATGATAGGTCAAGGCTGGGTCAAGGCTAGGTCGAGGACGGGTGGATCAGGCTGAATCCCCGAGATCATGGAGTACGGTCCTTGTCGTATCCTCCCTCGAGGGTGATTGATGGCAAAATAGTGCACGGTATGGTGCGTACAGTGACAGGTTTTCACCTCCCATCCCGGGATGGGCAGTAAAAAGTAAGATTTGACACCGGTACTGCTTCCACATTGGTTACTGCTGTAGCCATGATGGTAGGAAGTAGTAGGTGGTTGCATTAAATGCTCTGACTTTTGTCTCAGAGTTGGTGAACAAGGTGGGTCGAGCGGTCCGACCCGGGGTCGTGCGAGTCGGAGATTTCCCGGAAGTCGAGATGCCTTGTCGAGCGAGCCTCGTGCGAGTCGGGACACGGTCGAGGCGTCCCGTCGAGGGTGCCTCGTACGAGTCAGAACGTAGTCGAGGCGTTCCGTCGAGCGAGCCTCGTACGAGTCGGAACGCAGTCGAGGTGTCTCGTCCGCTATTTTGGCTCGTCTTGTTTGCGTGTAGCGTTTTGTTTTTCTTAATCATTGATTGTGGGTATCCCTAGTTTTAGGTACCCAACAGTAGCCCCTGAGCCTTTGGGTGAGTGTGGGTCACTCTCACAGAGGCTCAGCAGTTCATGAACTGGAGTCGTAGTGTCGTAACTTTTTCCGGTGGGGGCACGCGAGCGCACCCGCCGAGTGTAGCCCCCGAGGCCTCGGTGGAGTATTTTGACTCCTCTGAGGTCTTTTATACGCTCTATTGAGGAATGCTCTCGTATCATGGCATGTTCTGTCTTTTCCCGTTCGAGGTTTGGCTTTCTGCGGTCGAGCCCCCGAGCCTCGTGCGCGTGAGGTCGATCAGAGTCTTGGTCGTCTTTTATTGTTTGACCCTTACGCTCACTTTTTTAGAAAAAGGGAGGAGGGGTGGGGAACATCGCACTACCCTCATTTGGGGGAGTTCTGATGGTCTCCGGTGAGCTATTAACGGGGAATTCGAGTGGGAGCCCGTGCTCCATTCGATAGGAGTTGGCTAGCGGCCGTAGAGGCGCTCTCAAAAATGCCAAAGAGTGGTCTTGGGGATCTCGATTCCTTGCGATGGGATTCAAGGGCTCGATGCCTCCCTCCGAGGGGATTCCTCTGTCGACCTTCCCTTTTAGCCTCGAATACATCTTGGGGTGCCTCAAGAGCGTGGCTCAAGCCCTGGCCTTGTATGGGCGCACCCCTAGTCGTCCCTGACTCCGTTACTCGAGGGCAGCTATCGAACCCTGGTCGAGGGCCAGCTTCCAATCCTTCGAGGTTTATATCGGGCTCGGAGCCCGTTACCCATGCGTCTGGGAATATCCGTCCGCGGATCCTTCTCCTACCCATTTTGGGCGCGTCTTTTCATGTGGGGAAGCGAGATCGGCGTGGTAGTGGGCGGCATGGTGTGACAGTTATGGCGTGTGTAGCGGACACGTGCCCATATCTGTGGATTTAGAGGGAGCGGTTAGGTAAGGTCATTGAATGAAAAAACTGCTCCTACCTTTTCGCCTGTCCATTGGACTTCCATCGGGGTATAAGAGCAAGGCCCGGGGTTCCGTTTACCCTTACAGGCCCTTTGCATTCTTGCCTTCCTTGCCTTTCTTCGCCCCCTTTACCCCCTTTTGCCATCTTACACCCTTTAGCCACCGTCCAGCGCTGTCATCGTTTCTTTGCCCGCGCCGTTCTTCCGACAGCGATGGCGGGCAAGAGCCAAATACTTCTCGCAGATGCTTGGGCCTGTTCCTCGGTGACTAAGAGGAAGCTGGAGGAGTTGGTCCGCGACGGGCTTCTGCGGCCTAGGGCGAGTCAGACCCAGTCGGAGTGGACAGTGCCGCCGTCTGACCACCGGGAATCGGCGCCTCCAGAAGGTTATGTGGTGAGCTTCATGGCCTTCCACGAGAGGAGGTTCGGCGTGTCGGCCAGTCCCTTCATGCGGGCGCTCCTCCACTACTACAACGTGGAGCTGCACCATCTCGCCCCCAACTCCATCTCGCAGGCCGCCATTTTCCTAGCGGTCTGCGAGGGATACCTAGGGATGGAGCCACAGTGGAATCTATGGCTCCACCTCTTCAGGGCGGAGCACTTCGCCAAAAAGGTGGGTGAGCGAGGGGTGCGGCGCGCAGTGCATGTGGGGAGCTACACCCTCCAAGTTCGGTCTACTCAAGGCGACCAATACATCCTGGCACAGTTGATTTCTTCGAACAGCGGTTGGCATGACGTTTGGTTTTACCTCCGCAACGACGGCGACCAACTACCTAAGTTCTTCGGCTGGGTGCTGATGGCGCGAGAGGAGAACTGGATGTACGGCATTGTTGAAGATGACAAGCCAAAGCTGGAGCCGCTCCTCGATGCGCTGAGGAGGCTTCGTCAGCGTGGGCTAACGGCGGGGATGGTGGCCGTAGCGTTCCACCACCGGAGGGTGCTGCCGCTGACGCAGCGCCGGCTCTGGCTCGACGAGATGACGTCGGAGGCGTCGTTGGAGGGGAGCAGGATGTCGCACGAGTCCCTCTCCCTCGACGAGGTCACCCGACGTGCGCGGTGGATGGTGGGGAGCTTCCGGCAGGAGGACATCGACAGGGTCCCGATGCGTCCCACCTAGGGATTCGAGCCCCTGGTAAGTGTTGTTTTTTATGATCTTAAGTTCTTTTGCTTCCGGATTCCCTCCACTAACTTGGTCGAGGTCCGTGTACAGGATCCATCGGCGATCAAGGAAATACGACCGCGGGTTCTGGAAGATCGGGTCACTCAGGAGGCTCGAAGCCTCCTGGCGGCCCAGAAGAAAGAGGAGAAAGACGCTGCCAAGAAGCATCAAGTCCGCAAGGCCCTCGAGCAGGAGGCGCTAAAGAAACATCGTCACCAATAGAGCCTCGACGAGCTCCCGCTCGAGGAGTCTCCCTCCGAGACGGTCTCGGGGGAGGACGATGACAGCGGTGACGACGACGCCTGGTCGCGGTACAACACCGCGACTTCCCTGGCGCACCTCCCCAATGTGCGGCCCTTTCTGGAGCCCATTGGGGGGGTCGACCTCTCAGGCATCGAGGGGATCCTCGGTGCCTATTGAGGGGGAGGGAGAGCCGAGAGAGAGAGAGAGAGAGAGGCCGAAGCGAGGCCTTCAGCAAGAGGAGCCACCTCGTTTGGGGCCCCATAGGAGGGGTTGGTGGCGCCGTCCCCGCGAGCCCAAGTGCCTCGAGCTCAGATGGCGGTCGGGGCAGCGGCATCGGCATCAGAAGCCGGGGCACCGTTGATGGGCGTGAGGACCCGAGGCCAGCTAGCCTCGACAGCGCAAAGGACCTTGAACGCATCGTTAGCCAGAGCTCTGAGGAGCGTCCTGCCAGCAGGAGGGTCCACGGTAGGGCCGTCGCAGGCGCCGCTGGGTGGCTCTGGCCTGCTGGGGTCTAGGCCCCTGGTTCCCCTATCCGGGTAAGTTTTTCGCTCTGTTTTCCGTGATTGGTGATCCTATTTTTAGTTCTGACACATTTGTTTGTCGCTCAGGCATAAGCGTAAGGCGGAGCTCACGGGTCCGACTCCCATGAAGGCGCTCAGGTCAGGCGCCGTCGTAATGATGCGGATGGCGGCCGACGCCACCGCCTGGGTTGCCAAGTACCAGGCTGTGGCAGAGCGGCTCAGGCTGCGGGAGGCGGCCGCCCAGACGGGGGCGAGCGCCCAGGAGATCCCCGGCTCTGATCCCACCGCGCGAGGGTCAGGGCCAGCCGAGGCGGTCCCGGGTGATGCTAGGCTCGAGGTGCCCAGCGCTGGAGGGTCAGAGCCTGGGTCGACCGCGATGACCCAGGCGACCGTTGAGGCCGCTGAGGCCAGAGCATCCATCCGCGACGCGGGGTGGGCGGATGCTAAAAAGTTGAAGGAGTGGGTGGAGGCCCTGCCAGAGGCAGGGCAAGAGGCGACACAGCCGGAGGAGCCGCAGCCGCAGTAGGACCGGTCGACGGAGCTGGTGGTCGAGGTGGAACGGGGGGCGGTCGTGCCACCGCCTATCGTACAGGCGGTGGTGCCGGCAGTCGAGGCGCCAGCCCCACCGCAAGGGTCAACCCCGGCCCTGATCGACCTCACCGCCGATGGCTCTCCTGCTGACAAGGGGAAGCAGGAGGTGAATGTCGAGACGGTCGAGGCCTCAGATCGGGCTGGTACCTCTACGGCGTCAGGGGGTGACCAGGCCAAGGCATCGGCCAGGTGGCGTGACTTCACCGGGCTAGCACTTGTGCGGGCGGAGGAGGAGCTTCCGTGTTGGGGCCGGTCGACCCTTGAATTCAGGGACGCGTCCAACCCTAGCGCCGAGCCCTTCTATGCGCTCGATGACAAGGACGAGGTGCACCACTAGGAGTACCTCGAGGGACTCCGAAAGCACTCGTTGCAGTCCCTGCGCATGGTCTCGGATACCCTGGTGCGGGGTATGTCGGAGGCCTTTGAGGTAAGCCAGGCTCATTAGTCTTTTCCTGTGCTTTATCCTTCCATTTTCCTTGGTTCTGATTGTTATGTTTTAACTATGGTTAGGAGCTCAAGGAGCGTTCCCACCGCAAATCACTCTACATTTGTCATGAGAGTGGCATGTGGGCGGCGCTTGTTCGTCAACGGGCCCTGGTCGAGGAAGCCAACAAGCGGCTATCCTAGAAGAGCGCCGAGACGGCCGAGCTTCGCGTCGCTCACGCGGCGGTTAGGGAGGAGGCGGCGTAGGCCCGGGAGGTCAAGGCCAAGGCGCATGAAGACGCGGCAAGGGCTCGGGAAGAGGCTGCCAAAGCCCATGAGGATCTCGCGCCGCTACTGGCGTGTGTGAAGGAGCTCGAGGAGGACATTGCCTTAGTCGGTGGTCAGCGCGATGCCCTCAACATCTAGGTCGGGATGGCGTTCACCCGTATCAGAACCTTGGAAGACGAGGTTGTGATGTTGAAGGGGACGGTCCGAGAGAGGGACGAGGCTCTCTCGGGCATCGGCCGGGAAATTGAGGTGCTAAGGGCGACGGTCCATGACAGGGACGAGGCTCTTCGAGCATTTGAGAAGACATGAGTGGAGCTGCATGATGAGGTCATGGGTTGGCAGACCCACGCTGAGGGTAAACTTCTTGTTATGCTCTGGCCTTAGCGTTGAGGTCCCAGGCTTTTGCTAACTTGATGCTTATGTTTCAGAGTTGGAGAAGCAGCAACAAACGGCTCAGGCGACGGCCATCTCGTTCTAGAACCTCTTCGAGGCCAAGGCTGGGCAGACTCAGTTGCTCCAGGGTGCTATTACCTCGGTATGTGATGGCCTAGGGGTCGAGCTCGATGCCGATACTGAGGAGGACGTCTCGGGGAACTCCTTCGTCCATCGGATGGTGGCGCTAGGCCACCTCGTCTGCGAGAGGATACGAGGCGGGCTTCATCACGGCGTGAAGAGGGCTCTAGCAGTCGTTCGGTCTGGGTTCATGTACGACATGGACCTCGTCGCTGATGGCTTCATCATGGATCCAGATCGGACGGACGAGGAGAACGAAGTCGCCTGCCTAGGTCTGATCAAGGCCGCTGAGGAGCCTGGGAGTCGCCTTGCCAAGCTCTTTGAGGTTAAGGTGGTTCCGCCTACTGATGACGAGGGCCTATGAGCCAAACCTAGGCATGAAGGCCCGTGTAATAAGTTAGTATTCATAACTTAAGTCATGATGGCCTCAGGGGCCCTGAAACATTTTTAGATGTAAACTTGTACTGATTGTTAAGTTTTGTTTGAGTTTTTTTTCTTTCCTTTATCGCTTGAATCACGTTCTCGCATGATTTACTTAGCGCGCGGTTACACCCCTTGGCGTAAGGAAGCGAGTGGAGGTACCGTAGCCTCGGAGGCGTAAGTGATCTCGCGGCTCGACTGCCCTCGTGCTTTAGGGTGCGTTTGCGGCCTTGCAGATCGTGTAAGAACTCGATTCGAAGCGAACAGGGATGTGAGCTTTTTCAAAGTTGTGAACTGTTATTAGGTCTACTTAGCATGTGGTTGCGCCCCTTGGCATGAGGGGTGAGTGGAGGTACCGTAGCCTCGGAGGCATAAGTGATCTCGTGGCTCGACGGCCCTTGAGCCTTAGGGTGCTCTTGTGGCCTTGTTGACCTATGTGACAGTTCTCTCTTTTGAAGAAGCTCAAAAAAACATGTTTTGAAAAAATGTGAGTTTTTTGGGGGCGGGAGGTTCCCCCTTGCAGCCCTCGAGGGAGGGTCGACTCTGAGGGAGCAGGGTCGATCCTTCCTAGTTGTTATGAAAACAAAGCTTTGAACACCGCTGTATTCTTTATTTATGAGATAGTGAAACAATTTACAGAGCCTCGAGGCTTTAAGGAAAAAAGTGACGTAGCTGTTCAATGTTCCAGGCGTTGGTGAAGATTTCGCCTTTCTCGTTCGATAGTTTGTAGGTGTCGGGCTTCAACACTTCCGCGATGATGTATGGCCCTTCCCACTGTGGCGTAAGCTTGTGTCGTCCCTTTGCGTTGTGGCTTCGCCGTAGCACCAGGTCACCAACATTGAGGTCCCGCCTGCGGATGTGTCTGTCGTGGTAGCGTCAGAGACTCTGCTGATACCTGGTAGAGTGTAATAGAGCCACATCGCGAGCTTCCTCGAGCTGGTCGAGGGCGTCCTCTCTTGTGGCGTCATTGTTTTTCTCGTTGTAGGCTTTCAGCCTCGGGGATCCATATTCTATATCAGTTGGGAGCATAGCCTCGGACTCATAGACTAAGAAGAACGGAGTGAACCTCGTGGCTCGACTCAACATTGTTCTTAGGCTCCACAGGACCGAGGGAAGCTTGGTGGCCCATTTTTTGCCATGTTTGTTTAGCTTGTCAAAAATTCTTGGTTTCAGGCCTTGTAGGACCATGCCGTTGGCACGTTCTACATGGCCATTTGTTTTAGGATGAGCTACGATCAACTAGAGCACACGGATGTGGTGGTTACCACAGAAATCTAGAAACTTTTTACCAATGAATTGGGTGTCGTTGTCCGTGATGATGCAGTTAGGAACCCCAAAGCGGTGGACGATGTCAGTAAAAAATAGCACAGCTTGCTCAGACCTGATGCTGGTGATAGGACAGGCCTTGATCCACTTGGAAATTTTGTCAATGGTGACGAGCAAGTGGGTGAAGCCCCCAGTTGTCCTTTTCAGGGGTCCGACCAAGTCGAGCCCCCAAACAGCAAATGGCCACGTAATGGGAATAGTTTGCAGGGCGTGAGCCGAAAGATGGGTTTGTCTTGCATAGTACTGGCAGCCTTTGTAGGAGCGTTCTAGCTTGACAGCGTCAGAGACCATGGTCGGCCAATAGAAACCTTGTCGGAAAGTGTTTCCAACGAGGGTTCGAGGCGCTGCGTGATGACCACAAGCCCCCGAGTGTAGATCATTGAGCAGGTTTCTCCCTTCCTCATTTGTGATACAGCGTTGGAGGATGCCAGTGGGGCTGCGGTGATACAGCTCCCTACTGTTGCCAAATATCACAAAGGATTTGGCCCGGCGAGCGATCCGTCGAGCCTCGATCTTATCCGAGGGGAGGTCCCCTTGAGTGAGATGGTCGAGGTACGGAATACGCCAGTCAGGCTCGGGGTTGGCTGGTGGGGTCGAGCCTTCCACCTGCATGGCCTCAGCCCCGGTCGAGGGGGCTTCCACCTCAGGTGGAGGGTCGAGCGACGGCCCGTTGACCCCTCTATCTGCCCTGATGTTGATGGACGGATGATGGAGATCTTTCACGAAAACGTCCGGTGGAACGGTAGTTCGACTAGAAGCGATTTTTGCATGTTCATCGGTGGCCTCATTATACCTATGTGCGATGTGGTTGAGCAAAGGCTGTGAAACTTTTCTTCAAGGCGTCGCACCTCCTCACAGTAGGCCTCCATCTTGGGATCACGGCAGCTCGAGCTCTTCATGACCTGGTCGATTACGAGCTAAGAGTCACCTCGAACATCGAGGTGTCGGACCCCTAGTTCGAGAGCGATTCGCAAGCCCGTGACGAGCGCCTCGTATTCGGCGATGTTGTTGGAGGCAGGAAAATGAAGCCAGATGATATAGCGCATGTGGACTCCGAGGGGTGAGATGAAGAGCAAACCCGCGCCTGCCCCCGTTTTCATCAGCGACTCGTCGAAATACATGGTCCAAAGTTCAGCCTGGAGCTGAACCGGAGGAAGTTGAGTGTCGGTCCACTCTGCAAGGAAATCTGCTAGTACCTGGGATTTGATGGTTTTTCGCGACGCAAAAGAGAGGGTCTCACCCATGAGCTCGATCGCCCACTTGGCTATCCTACCCGAGGCTTCCCGGTTCTGGGCTATCTCTCCCAAAGGGAAAGAAGAGACCACAGTCACCGGGTGGCCCTCGAAATAGTGACGGAGTTTGCACCGCGTTAAGATGATGGTGTACAACAGCTTCTGGATCTGCGGGTAGCAAACCTTGGTTTCTGAGAGCACCTCGCTGATGAAGTAGACTAGTCTCTGGATGAGCAGGGTATGTCCTTCCTCTGCCCTCTCGACAACCAAGACCGCACTGACTACTTATGTCATTACGGCGACATAAACTAGGAGGGGTTCCCCTGGGGTCGGAGGGACGAGGATCGGTGAGTTGGAGAGCATAGCTTTGAGCCTTGCAAGGGCTTCCTTAGCCTCGAGGGTCCACGAGAAGTGTAACGATTTCTTTAGGAGACGATACAGTGGGAGCGCTTTTACGCCGAGGCGCGAAATGAAGCGACTAAGGGCCGCAAGGCAGCCCGTGACCCTCTACACGCCCTTCAGATCTCGGATAGGGCCCATTCTGGTTATTGCGGTGATTTTTTTTGGGTTGGCCTCAATGCCACGTTCAAAAATGATGAACCCTAGGAGCATGCCTCGAGGAACGCCGAAAACACATTTCTCGGGGTTGAGCTTAATGTTCTTTGCCTGGAGACACTTGAACGCAACGTCGAGGTCGCTTATCAAATTACTAGCCTTTTTGGTTTTGACAACGATATCATCGACGTAAGCCTCGACGATTGGTCCGATGTGTTCCCCAAAAACGTGTTGCATGCATCACTGGTACATAGCCCCTGCGTTCTGGAGACCGAAGGGCATAGTAACATAGCAATACATGCCGAATGGGGTGATGAATGAAGTCGCGAGCTGGTCGGACTCCTTCATTTTGATCTGGTGGTAACCGGAATATGCATCCAAGAACGACAGAGTTTCACATCCCGTAGTTGAATCTACGATTTGATCAATGCGTGGCAAAGGAAAAGGAACTTTTGGACATGCTTTATTTAAACTAGTATAGTCTACACACATCCTCCACTTCCCATTCTTTTTCTTAACTAATACAGGATTAGCTAGCCACTCGGGATGATGAACCTCCTTGATGAATCCGGCCTCCAACAGCTTGTAGATCTCCTCGCCGATGACGTTGCGCTTTTCCTCGTTGAAGCGGTGCAAGCGTTGCTTCACCGGTTTGGAGCCGGCTCGGATCTCCAAGGCGTGCTCGGCGACTTCCCTAGGCATGCCCGACATATCCGAGGGACTCCATGCAAAGATGTCGATGTTTACGTGGACAAAGTCGATGAGCACTGTTTCATATTTGGGATCGAGGGTGGCGCTGATGCTCAACGCCTTTCCCTTTGGGTCGGTGGGGTCGAGGGGCACGAGCTTGACGTCTTCTGCGGGCTCGAAGCTGTCGGCGTGGCGCTTAGGGTCGGGGATCTCGTCGGCCAAACCGTCAAGGTCCACCGCCAAGGTCACCGACTCCAAGACGGCCTCTCTATGCTCGATGCACTCTACGCCGCACTCGTAGGCGTGCTCGTATGAGGGCCTGACAGTTATGAAACCGTTGGGGCCTGGCATTTTGAGCTTGAGGTAGGTGTAATTGGGGACCGCCATGAACCGGGCGTAGCAGGGGCACCCAAGGATGGCATGATATGTTCCACAGAATCCGACCACTTCGAAAGTGAGAGTTTCCTTTCTAAAGTTGGCGGGAGTGCCAAAATAGACAGGCAGGTCAACTCGCCCGACGGGTTCTGCTCGCTTTCCTAGCATGACTCCATGGAAGCCCCCGACGTTGGGTTGGAGGCTCGTCCTCGTGATCCCCAGGAGGTCGAGGGTCTGTGTATAGATGATGTTGAGGCTGCTGCCACCATCCATGAGCACCTTGGTGAGGCATGTGTTGGCGATAACGGGATCGACAACAAGCGGATAGACCCCAGGATTGGAGACGTAGTCTGGGTGGTCATCACGATCGAAAGTGATGGCCACCTCGGACCAGTCAAGGAAGAGGGGGGTTGCAGGCTGCATGGAGAAGACCTCTCGATGTTCCTGCTTGCGCTGGCATGTCGAGAGGCACGTCGAGGGTCCTCCGTATATCATGAAGAAGTCGTGGATTTCGGGGAATCCCTCGTCCTTATCGTCTCCCTTGGGATCGTCCTTCTTGTCATCTTTCTTGATGCCTATGCTTTCAAAATATCATCGAAGCATGTGGCAGTCCTCGAGGTTGTGGTTCGTGGGCCCTTTGTGGTAGGGACATGGCTCTTTGAGCATTTTGTCAAAAATGCCCCCGCCGGGGGGCCCTCGAGGTTTCTTGCGATCAGCAGCAGCAACAAGGTCGTCGGTCGGGGCCTCGAGCTTGCCCTGTTAGTTCTTCTTCTTCTTCTTCCTATTATTCCTCTTTGAGCTCTGGCTGGAGCCCGTGGGATCCTCCTCCTTGTGCTTCCCCTTGTCCTGATCGCCACCAAAGATGGCACCAACCGCCTCCTTGCCGGCGGCGAAGTTGGTGATGATATCCATCAAACCGTTAGCAGTGATGGGAGTGTTGCGGCCTAATTCTCAGACCAACTCTTTGCAGGTGGTACCAGAGAGGAAGGCCATGATGACGTCAGAGTCGGTGATGTTGGGGAGTTCGGTGCGTTGCATGGAGAAACGCCGGATGTAATCCTAGAGGGATTCACCCGGCTTCTGCTTGCAGTTTCGAAGATCCCACGAGTTGTCGGGGCACATGTAGGTTCCCTTGAAGTTCCTCTCGAACACTCTCATGAGGTCATTCCAGTCGTGGATTTGTCAAGGTGGAAGGTCCTCGAGCTAGGCTCGAGCGGTGTCCGACAGGAACAGGGGGAGTTGTCGAATGATGACCTGGTCATCGGTGGCCCCACCCAACTGACAAGCCAAGCGGAAGTCAGCGAGCCAAAGTTTGGGTTTGGTCTCGCCGTTATACTTGGTAAGAGTCATGGGGGGCAGAACCGAGCCAGGAGTATCATTTCGCGAATGGCTTTGCTAAAGACCTGAGGACCCGGTGGCTCGGGTGAAGGGCTTCGATCTTCTGAGCTGTTGTAGCGCCCGCCTCTGTGCTCGTGGTAGCCTCGAGCTACACCGTCACTGTGTTTGCGCCTTTGGCGCTCGATGATGTTGTCATGGGCATCTCGAGGTTCATGGTTGTCGATGATGCGTTCACAGACAGAGGCCACCTTGTTCCATTGGGCATGCTCGGGATGAACCGAGGCCTCTCTCTCCTGTCAGGAGGGCTCGGCAGGCTGCTCCAAGGCAAGCCCACGTCGCCTCGAGGTGGAACTCTCGGCCTGCTGCATGACAGCGGTCTCGAGGAGTCCTCGGATTTCATCACGGGCTCGACAGGCCTTGGGGTTCGATGGCTCAGGCATGTTACGAAGGAGCATGGCGGCTGCGACCATGTTCTGGCTGGCTCGATCGAAAACCGGGGGCTCGACTGCCCGATCCTCGACGATGCGATGATTGACATCGCGAGCTCTCTCTCTCTCGAGCTCCTCCGCCATGTGCGCGCGCCGCGCACTCTTGCTCGAGGGTTTGCTCAAGTAGACGTAGGTTTTCTCATTCCTCGTCGAGCCTGTCCTGCAACTCGTAGATTTGCTCAAGCTAGATTCCTTGATCCGCAAGTAATTGAGCCTCATCCTGCTCAGCAGGGAGCTCGACCCAAGGTGGCATGTTCCTTCCTTCAACAGCTGCCTCATCCTCTGAATCCGATGCGCTAGCTCCATCGATGTTGAAGCACTCGCGGGTCGGGTCGTAGGTGTCATCAGCAGAGTCAGAGTCTGGAGCACCAAAATAGTAGTACGATGGGTGCATGTGAGGTCATCCATCTCTGGGGTCATAATGTCGAGAAGCAGTCGCACGAGGCTCCGTATCTAGGGTCTCCGTGGAGTCCAGGTACTCGGAAGCTAGTGTGGATGCGACAAGGTCGAGGGTAGAACGTAGATGGTGTCTGGGGAGTTCCTCGTAAGCACTCATGCTGGTGCTTACAGAAGAAACATATGTCCGGGCAACCGAGTCTAGTCCATACGGGAATGCTGACGAAGGCATCGTTCCTTGTGCCGGTGTAGTCGAACAGGCTGGTGGCGGCACCGCACCGGGCGGTAGAGCGATAGGACTCCCTGTCGACATCTTACCCTCAGCCAAGCTCATCCTACACAGATCCTCAGCGAGGAAATCCGTGTTGGCGTCTAGCTGAGAGGCACCGGATCAGGGAATACCATCACCCTCCGCAAGGCGATGACGGTGGTTGCGCTGGGCTCGCCGTCGCCTGGTGGCGCGTGCCTGACGAGAGCGACGATACCGGCGTAGGGCTCCCCCATGTTGGGAGAGTTCGTGGTCCACGTCGGTCGAGTGCCTGGGCGGGAGGAGGACCATGTCATAGCCATGGCCAAGCAACATGAACTCCAAACTCCCAAACCAGATCACCGTGGCCAACGGGAGCGGACGTTCGGGGTTAGCCATCCAGAAAAATAGCGGGAAAACGATGTTGGCACGCAGCGTCCCCTACCTGGTGCGCCAACTGTCGGCGTTTGGTCCCGCGGGGGTCCTAAGCCAATGAGTGAATCAAATGCTGCGTGTCCCTAATCTGGATGGTGATGCAAGGAGGATACATGGAGGTTTATCCTGGTTCGGGCAAAGGTAGGCCCTACGTCCAGCGGGGAGGGGGAGTATTATATTTCCTTGCACCTAAGTGCTTGCGTAGGGGTTACAAGCTGTGAGAGAGGGAACCGAGCCCAGGTCTCAAAGCAAAAAATGAAAGTACAAAGGAGATTGCTTGAGATGTTGATTTTCTTTGGTGGGATGGAGACTGGTTTCTCGTTGTCTGTCTTTCATTGTCCCTCCTTTGTAGAGCCCCTGCCTGTCCTTTTATAGGGTAAGAGGAGGCAGGGACGCCGGGTGCCTTTGAAGTGAAGTTTTGTCGACCCTTGTGGAGGTGGCTGTAGCGACGTGTCCCGGGAATGGTCGGCCATCCCTAGACACCATGGTGACATAGAGGACGAGACGGTGAAAAGACCCTGAGTCCTGTGCCACGTCGGCCTCTTCTCCCTGCTGACTGATGATAGGTCGAGGCTGGGTCGAGGCTAGGTCGAGGACGGGTGGATAAGGCCAAATCCCCGAGATCATGGAGTACGGTCCTTGTCGTATCCTCCCTCGAGGGTGATCGATGGCAAAATAGTGCACCGTATGGTGCATACAGTGACAGGTTTTCACCTCCTGTCCCGGGATGGGCAGTAAAAAGTAAGATTTGACACCGGTATTGCTTCCACGTCGGTTAATGCTGTAGCCATGATGGTAGGAAGTAGTAGGTGGTTGCATTAAATGCTCTGACTTTTGTCTCAGAGTTGGTGAACAAGGTGGGTCGAGCGGTCTGACCCGGGGTCGTGCGAGTTGGAGATTTCCCGGTAGTCGAGATGCCTTGTCGAGCGAGCCTCGTGCGAGTCGGGATGCGGTCGAGGCGTCCCGTCGAGGGTGCCTCGTACGAGTCGAAACGTAGTCGAGGCGTTCCGTCAAGCGAGCCTCGTACGAGTCGGAACGCAGTCGAGGTGTCTCGTCTGCTATTTTGGCTCGTCTTGTTTGCGAGTAGCGTTTTGTTTTTCTTAATCGTTGATTGTGGGTACCCCTAGTTTTAGGTACCCGACAAATGGGCTCTCAAGTTTGGCTCTTGATTTGTTGTCAATTTCAGTGGATCTGAGCTTGCTAAACAACTCATCAACTGTGAGAGTCTCGTAGTTGGGTGACTCGATGATAGCCTCTAACTTTACCTCCCACACATAATGATCTCGAGCAAGAAGCAACTTAAGGGCTCTCTCATGATCATTGTCGATTAGCTAGGGCTTGTTGGCTCTCATCTTGTTCACAATATATTTAAAGCGGCTGAACATTGAGTCAATACTCTCACCACACAACTGCAAGAAATTCTCATACTCACATCAGTGAGTCTCGAAAAGTCTGGTTTTCACATGAGATGAGCCCTCATGATATTTTTTGATAGTCAACCAGATCATGTAAGCAGTGTCAAGACTTGAGAAATGATCAAATTAAATCAAAGAGAGGGAAGTGAATAAAGTAGTCCTAGTCCAAGCATATATCCCTAACTTGAAAGCCAAGACTTTGCAATAAAGTAGACATCCATATCTTCCAATGAGCATAATTGGTTCCATTGAACGAGGAGGGCTATTCCACTAGCGCACTCCATTGTCGTCTTTATGGACCACAAATCTGATCAGGGTGGTATGATCCTTAACCAGCTCTAGTGCCAATTGAAGGAGTGAAAAGGCGATCAAGGGGTGAATGGGAAACAATCAGAATTCTTTTCAAGAATTGGCCTATATCCCATAATCAACCCAAAAAGCTTCTCTTCTACAAACCTAGGTCATTTAAATCAACAAGTGACAAGATAATCTAGGAAAGGATCAGAGAAAAAAAAAACAAGTAAACATCTTGGTAGGAAAGCAGAAAAAAATTGGGACAGTGTCATCGAAAACCACAGACTGCGAAAGTTTCATACAAACTCTAAACCAGTAGAGCGGAACAAAACTTGCAAAATTCAACCAAACGAAATCCAAATTTCACCAATTTGTACACATCTTATGTAGACTATAGTGAATATGTCACCAAGAGATCTTGACCAAAAGCTCAAAGGTTGGCCAAGGATTTTGAATTTTCTTCTCTCAAATTTTGGTTTTCGCTATTTTCTTGAGAGTGGAGAATCAAAGGTGCTTGTGGGAATTCAACTCAAGGCAGAGCATGGACATGTTCCCAGGACCTCATGGCACCCAATAAGCAGTAGAAATCAACACAAAAACCTCTGCTCTAGTCACACACACTTAAGCAAAGCTCTAATCACCTCCCTGACATTCACTCATCACTCACACATAGGCATATACCAACCAAGTATTTGCAATTGTGTGCTGAGGTGCTACTAGCTCTTAAAAATGTAAGAAAGTTACATGCGTGAACCAATGCCGCCTTCTAAACATAAGCCATGCACGTCTGGCTATTTCACTGCAACTGATAAGGACACGCCTACTATGTCCGAATATTTTCCCGATCTTTCACGGTACAAGATAAACTGAATATAAATTTCTGGATTTTATATGAACGAATAGCTGCAGCAATATAATTCCTCTCAACTAGCACGGGTAATCAGTAAGGAACAAATATGCTCTCGGGAGTATTCAATGTATATATTAGCAGGCCCGACCAATCACAGTTAATGGCAAAGGCAGGTCACGGAAGGAACCAATTACGAATTGAATTCACAAAGCACAGTACGCAATAATTATTTAATCTAGAATGATCTCCCAAAGTAACAAAGAAGCAGCAATCGTCCCACCGGAAGACTCAGCAACAACCGTGGACCAAATAATTCTTCTGAGATCAAACACCAGCGATAGCAATATAAATGATAGGAGGGGTTCAGCTTACAATGGTTGCAATCCAAACCTTAGATAACTTTTTCCACCCACAGCCACGACGAACCACGATCAGAAGACGGGGATTCCACAGAAATCCAGGACGCGCCCAAGAGGAAACTTGATCGCGCACAATTCTCAATCCGGACGGATCGGCAGGGTAGATGAGAGGAGACGTCCTCTCGCTGTTCGCAGGAGAAACCCTAGACGAAACACTCACAAAATAAAATCCAATCTGCCTTACACGGCCGACACCCTGGCCAGCACACGCAGGTGCTCGAACGGACTCACCTGGTTTGACCTGACACTCCAGGCTTTGGCCAAGCCAAAGTCCGACTCTAACCCAAACTAAGCACGTCCACTAAATCCGGCAAGAAAATAACTTACTATAATGAATATGATGGACTAAGTCAATCATGACCAGAACTACTAGGCTGCTGCATCAATGATCATGACGTCCACAGAACCAATATTGATATGTTTTCTTTGCTTTCTCTCTTCTATTCTTTTGTTGAAAATTACATTATGCCAGAAAACCTTATCAGTGACGCGTCTAGAGGATTATCAGTGACTTTTTGCGTCTGTGATAAGGGCAAATCAGTGACGCGTAGAAACTCGTCACTCATAACCCTCTATTAGCGACACGTGTATCCAAGACGCGTCACTGATAACCCTCTATCAGCGACGCGTCCAGCCATTATGCGTCGCTGATAACCCTCTATCAGCGACGCGTCCAGCCAATACGCATCACTGATAACAATTTTAGAAAAACAAAAAAAATTATATATATATATATATATATATATATATATATATATATATATATATATATATATATATACACACACACACACATCAGACATGTTCCACCATTTCAACAATCAATTCTTTACAAGCTTTTTAGATACAAGTTATACTACAAAATGTGTTCAGTAACAGAATAACAACCCCACAGGACATTCTAATCATCCAACAAGTCAATTCTAATCACACTAGCTACTTAATTACATATCATTTGCTTCGAATCCCCAAAAGATGAACCAAAACACAAATTGTATGACACCTTTGTTGAATCTGCCGGAACAGGAACAGATCTGTCACTGTCAACATACTGGTATTTTCCCCTAAAACCAAAAGAAACAGGTCTCAGACATTATAAACTGGGATTCATTGATCAGCGCACTAGAAATAAAAAAATAAAAACTCAAAACACAACTATAAGAACTAACCTGAGCATATAACTGGGATTCATTGAGCTTGACAACCAAACTAGCACAAGACATTGGATTCACAGGTTGGTCAACTTGTGCACTAACCTGCTACAGGCCCAGATCGAGTTAAGAAATACACAACATATATCTAGAAAAATATAATAGATAAGCAACTAGAAAATATTTGGGACATATATCACTTGGCTCAAACCTAAGAGGTTCTGACTTACGCCTACAAGTGTACATGAATAGCTAATTCATTTTGTATTACAGCATGTGGCCTGGCCTATTCATACTACTCAGATTTTTTTCCATGGAAACTCATATTCAGTTGGACAGGGCTTGTATGAGGAAATGGCTAAGCTAATTGCTTTAGTTTGTTATGTCAGGCAAAATTCAGAAAGAAATCAAAGCAAACCATAAAGGAGTTTCTTACTGGAATTCAGATATTTACTTTGAAAAATCACCAGCCAATTCTTCAGGCAGCTTTCCTGACCACAAAAGTGGAGCATGATTTAATAATAGTGGAATGAAGAACTCCATAATATTAAGGAATCCCAATTCTAAAAGTTTTTGCTAGATTCTGATACATGGGGAAAAAAACTCACATGTGCATGAAACATTACCAAAACATTACCAAAAACTCACATATTTACCAAAATATTTACTCAGCTGCAGCATTTCATTAATTTCAAGTGTAAGTAAAGATAATAAAGCAAACTAAACTGGTAGCTACCTATGACAAGAGAGAAATTTACTCTTTGGTGACTGCTAGCATTCTAAATCCAACAAGTACTAGACAGTCGATCATTACCGTAAGTAACCATTAACATAGACTTCTACACATCTAGATTATATGCGGAAGTGAGCTCAACAAGAAATCTTACATGCAACATGACACAGTCCTCCATTCCTTTCCTCTTCTAGTGCAGATTGTGATCAGGCTTGCTTAGGCTGCAACACATGATATAGAAACTCGGGTCCTTTTTCAAGAACAAACAAAAAACATTACAAAGAGAGACGATACCTGGCCATGATCCTCCATTGTGGTAACTCCACCGGGTGTTCTTGGGGTCACATCCAGTGATAATTCTCCACTCGTGATTCTCGAGAACAGGATAGCATATCTTCAGATGCGACTCACCAACTAGCTCATCCCACTATTCCTAGATCAGATCCATTATAGCAACTGACTGTTCAGGGGTAGCCAGAGATGATACAATGGCAATGCAATTGCCAAGGGCATCTAAATATGAATTAGATCAAGGTGAAATGATCCTACCATTCGACGATCAATCATTGAGCAGCCATCTGTGCAAAGCAGAGTTGGAAAAGTATCAAATCCTTCAGATAAGCAGAGATTCAATATCAACCTGATGCACTTCTGGCAATCAGGTGATTTCGACAAACTAACATCTCTGGTGTACTTTGTATATGCAAGGCGCAGATCAAGGTGAAATGATCCTACTAACATCTGGCGACCTAGCTGAAGATTGATTATTAGGTGCAGATCATATAAAGTGACATGGCTCCTATACATTGTTGCCTTATGGGATCATTTTTGTTAGAACAGCATTATAAACTTAGCAAAGTACCCCCGGCATCCAGCTATTCAGCTAAAAAATAATCTAAACATGCTGTAAAAATAACAGCAGTACACTTTCTTGTACTCTGAAATAATCTGTACATTTACTAGCAGAAGTACATCCTGTAAAAATACATGCTGGTAGGTTGTTACTAGCAGATATATTTTTTTAACATTGTTACTAGCATATATACATTGCCAGGTATATATGATACATTGGCAGTATACCACTGTTCCATATCAGTTCGGCAGTTTGTTTTCCTGTTTTACAATAACTAGGAAAGCAAGACCTATATAGCTTAATGCCAACTAGAGATAGCAGTAATAGAACCAGCACATACAGTGAATCCTTTTCAGTGAAAAGAAACAGAACATACAGTGTAGCCATTTGTAGGAAACCAATCTCTACAACAAAAAAACAGCCATAGTTAACGTGCACAGCTTCACCATGGTGCTGCCCGATATAGATTAAGTTAAGTTATCTCATGCATTGGCCTGCAAGATTCAGAACAGAGAGAATAATGAGTTTAAGTTAACAGAGAATATAACTTCTCAAATTGTTTGCATACATCAACAGGCTCTATATGTCACTAAATATTGTCAGCTTAAGTTTTATCTACTCAGGAAAAGTGAAGGCCTCATGTATGATAATTTATCAGTTTCATTCGCTTGATTAGGAAAAAGAATGCAAGTCAATCTTACATGATGAATCTGTTAGCCGCCTCACACCAAATCAGCAGGTAGAGTCCCATATAAAGAAGCTTAAGCTGCTGCACTTCCTGCTGGATGGTTGGCAACCTAGAGATCAATTTGACAAAACGTTTAGAGAAGCAGTAATTTAACAAAGAGATGTACTATATGCCATGATACAATTGTTTTCTTTTTAATACAGCTACCTGTCTAAGTATTAGCAAATAAACAAACTAGCTTGGGAGGAAATGATAATGATAATAATATATGAAAGACAAACAGCAAGTACATGAATGGAGCGACTAAAAAGCTTGTACTGTGAGATATCCAAATGACTGTCGGAGCCTCATCCTACTTGTCTATGACTGTCGGAGCCTCATCCTACTTGTCTCCAACACGGATAATTATCACCAGCATTCTCTGTTGCTTGAACTCATTTGAGGAAAAAAATCAGCAACTACTCCATAAATAAGAGATCTCAGTACTGAAAAATAAGTTGAACTGGATGCACTATGTTACAAAGCACGATTACCACCAAATACACTTATCTCTAGAAAACAGAAAGAGTTAGGCAATCATAGCAAAATTCTCTATAGAATTAGAGTAGGGATAAACATTCTCCTATGAGAAAATATTGTACACAAGGATAAACATTACTAGACATGTCAGTGACATTTTCCTATGAGAAATTGGCAACCTATAAACATTACTAGACATTTTATCTATGTGCAGGTCCTTTCCATCTACCCATTTATATATTGCGGACATGTCAGTGACATTCATAAATGTAAGAATCAGAAGTAATTGTCATGATCTGGCTGACCAAATGCAGCCTGTGCACATTGGCCATACTTGCCTGAAAATGAGGAACAAGTCCCATAAACACTAGAAACTCTTAAGTACTGGTTCCTGTAACGACTATCTGCAACTAAAGTTTCTACTGCTACTGATTGCAGTTTGCAGTATACTGATGATGGAAATTAGGGAGGGCCAAAAAAACACTGTCATGTCGTTAAGATCCATTCTGTAATTTAAGTTCTCACAATGGAATCAGTATGTTAATTATGGCCATGGCAGGATGTAATAAAGGTAGATGATGTGATAAATATTAATCTGACACCAAAATTAAGTGTCATTTGTGCATCTCAAGTTCTCAAAAATCATATTGGTGCATATAAAACAGAGCATATAAAAAATCAAATCAGCTAGCTATCTTCTCTAAACTAGATTGCTACAAATTGGCACCATAAGGCTTGTTGAATTCCAAAAGCAGCAGTAGAGCAGCAACCATCACTGGTGCCGAGTATCTATTGAGAAGCCAGGCTGTAGAGCAGCAACCATCATTGCCCAAATCCTAGATCTAGAACCATATCAATTTAGGAGAAATCAGAGAGGGAGAGAGAAGGGAGATGGCAGACCTGAGTAGAGGAGGCGTGTGCAGCAGGCGGATAGCGCGAGGGATCCAGAAGCAGCCACCACTGGGATTCCGCCGCCACCACTGGGATCCGGCCGCCACTGGGATTCCGCCGCCACCACTGGGATCCGGCCGCCACCACTGCCATCGCCCAGGCGTGAAGCCCAATTGTGGCCTGTGGGTGCCCAGGCACCCCCCAAAATTCCAGAAATTCTTGATAAGTAACAAGATTCGGCCCAGTAGGCACCCCCCACAGCCCAATACGAGGCACCCCACCAGGCCTTGAAGCCCACTGCGCCACTTCCTTCAGGCTTGGAGAGTTGGAGTCGAAGCATCACGCGTAACGAATTCGCGGTTCCTCCGCACGACGACTGCGCGAGGACCGAGGAGCGACGCATCACCTGCCCAACTGCCCTTCCCTCGCCAATACGAGACGGAGCCGCTGCCGCACCGGCGCTCTGCTGCAGCCTGCAAATGCTAATCACACCGCACCAACGTCGCCACGAAGCCATTCCGTCGCCGCCGTCCGCCCGTCCCAGGCTCCCAGCGATGCCACGAAGCTGTCCGCCTCGCTCCATGAAGGCATGAAGCCATCCGCCTCGCTAAGTCGCTGGCCGGTGGCCGCCCGACGCCTGCTACTTGGCTGCCTAGCGCCCCCTGCTGCCGGTTGTCCCCATCCATGGCTCCCTGGCTCCCTACCGAGTGAGTGTTTATTCAATTGTTCTCAAGTTTGAGTTCATCCTCGCTGAAATTATTTCGAACTGCATTTTCATTACGCAAATGAATGAATTTTAGGTAATCATGGAGAGGTATTATAAACGGAAAGCTCAAGACATGATCGATGCTAATAGAACTTCATGTCCAGATGAAATCAACTGGGATGAGGAGATTAAATATGATCCCGGTTTGAGAAAAGAAATTGATGCTTACCATCCTAATGTGAGAGAAAAGGTGAGAAGAAAATACTTGGAGAATGGACCTTGCCAGCCTCGCACGTGTGATTTTCCTATTACACAAATTGGAGAGAAAGAGAAGCCGAGAAGATTTATTCCAAAATAGTTTGATGAGTTTGGTCCTTGGCTTGAATATAGTGAGGCAAAGGATAGAGCATATTGCTTTTATTGTTTCTTGTTTAGAGAAAAGAAAGATGCAGGATATGATGCATTTGTGGTTAATGGTTGGAATGGTTATCATAGGAAAGAAAGACTAAGGTCACATGTTGGTGAGGTTGGTGGCTTACACTATAATGCAATGAAGAAGTGTGATGATTTGTTACAAAGAAAGCAACACATAGATGTTGCTTACAATCAGATCAGTGAAGTTGCTAAGAAGGCCTATTTTACTCGGTTGAATGGGTCCAATGATACTGCTAGACTGTTATTGAAGCAAGGATTGCCTTTCCATGGCCATGATGAGTCAAAAGAATCCTATAATAGAGGGAACTTCAAGGAGTTATATGATTGCTTAGCCGAACATGATCCAATGTTACGCAAAGCCGTGACTACAAATGCTACAAAGAATAGTTGTTTACTTGCTCCTGAAATTCAGAGGGACATTGTTGAATGTTTTGAAAATGAGATTGTACAACCTATCCTTGAAGAATTTGGGGATGATGTCTTTTGCTTGCTAGTTGATGAGTCCAGAGATGTTTCTTGCAAAGAACAGATGGTTGTAGTCTTGAGGTATGTTGACAAATTTGGGGTTGTGAAAAACAGGTTTGTTGGCCTTGTGCACGTGACTGAAACAACTTCTTCCTACCTCAATTCATCCATTGATTCTCTACTTGCAAAGTTCAAACTAAGCTTAAAGCAATGTCGAGGCCAAGGATATGATGGTGCTAGCAATATGCGAGGTGAGTTGAATGGCTTGAAATCATTGATCATGAGAGATAGTAAAACAGCTTATTATGTGCATTGCTTTGCTCATCAACTTCAGTTAGTCATTATGGCAACCGTGAGAAAACATAAGAGTGTAAGCAATTTTTTAAATATGATTTCTATCTTACTAAATGTGGTTGGTGGGTCAGCTAAGAGAAGGGATATGATTAGAGATATCAATCATGAACAAGTGAAACAGGCATTAGGTTGTGGGCAACTTGAAACAGGATAGGGTTAAATCAAGAGCAATGTCTTCAAAGACTTGGAGATACTCGATGGAGTTCTCATTATAAAACTTTGAAAAGTTTACTCAACATGTTTCCTACAATAGTTGAAGTGCTAAAGGTTGTTGAAAAGGATGACAGGGATTGAAAAAATAGAGATCAAGCATCAAATCTTCTGGTATACTTTCAATCTTTTGACTTTGCCTTTTATTTGCATCTCATGTTGACTACATTAACTGCCACAAATACATTGTCATTAGTATTGCAACGTAAGGATCAAGACATTGTAAATGCCATTGGATGTGTGAAATCAACTAGAATCCATTTGGATGATCTTAGAAGACATGGTTGGGAAAATTATTAGATGAAGTGAATGAGTTTTGTGACTTGCATGAAATTGATAGAGTGGACATGAAAAGTACATATATTGATCCCCGACAACCTAGGAAAAACTCAGGAATTACAAACCAGCATCACCATGCAGTGGATTGCTTTAATGATGTTATTGATTGGTTAGTTCAAGAGCTTGATAGCCGCTTTAGTGAGACAACCTCTCAATTGCTTGTTTGCTCAGCCGCTTTCAATCCAAGAGACTCATTTCATGCTTTCGATGGGGAGATTTTGATGAGCTTAGCCAAATTATATCCTGATGATTTCACCAATGATGATCTGAGAGACCTTAGCCATGACCTTCACCTTTACATTGCTGATGTAAGAGAAGATAATAGATTCTCCAACATAAGCACTATTGGTGAGCTCTCTCAAAAAATGGTAGAGACAGGGAAATATCATTTGTATAGATTGGTATATCGACTTTTGAAGCTTGTGCTAGTATTGCCTGTCGCTACAGCAACAGTTGAGAGATGTTTTCGGGAATGAAGATTGTAAAAACAAGTTTGTCTAATCGCATGGGTGATCAACACCTAAGTCATAGACTTATTTGCTACATAGAGAAAGAAGAAATGAAGAAAGTTAGCAACGAGACTGTGGTTCGTCGTTTCATGAACATGGAAGGAAAAGGGCGTAAATATGATTTCTAAGAGGTAATACAAATACATTGCATCTACGTTTAATGAATGATTCTACATTTTCTTTGCTAAATAATTGACATATTTATTCTCTTTTCTTTAGGCTGGATCACATATTTTATTCATCGTTTTCGCATTCTTTCAATCACTACACTACAGTGATCAATATATGTCTTTATTTTGTTATAAACGGTGAGTGTTATTGCCCTTGCCCTACCAGTTTACTTATGTTTTGAGAAAAATCACATTGCCATTACTGCATGTTGAATTTTGATGTTAAAAAATGTGAGGTAGTCATGCTATTTGTTTGAACATCACATGGGTCATTATATTTATGATAAAGTTGTGCACCCCCCCACCCATTTGCTCTAGCTTCGCCACTGCCATCGCCCACACCAGGATCCCGCCGTCACCCACACTGGGATCCCGCCGCCCTACGCCCTCCACCACCGCTTGTGGTTATGGATTTGAGAAGAGGAAGGAAACGAGAGGAGAGAGAGAGGAAGACATAGAGCGAGGAGAAAGGGAGAGGAGACAGGAGGGGAGCGACGGTGGCTGGCAGGCTGCCGGCGGCAGCGATGAGAGTCGAGAGAGATGGGGAAGACGAGAGTGGCTCGGCTGCTGTGACTCAGGACACCTCCGTGGATGAGGGAGGGGCCGTCGATCCTTACCAGATTTGGAAGAGGGAGGCGGCGCCGGTGAGGAGTAGATGACCGGCGGCGGCAGCTAATCCTAGCACAGGAGAGGAGAGGGAAGGAGAGGAAAGAGTGAGTTGGGAGAGGAAGGACTGCGTGGACGTGAGTCTTGCGATTAAGCAGCGGTGGCGGCGTTTGGACTTGACTTCACATGTACAGGAGAGACAAAAGGGGAAAGCAAAAGATGCATTAAGATTGGTGCGTCGCTTTTATTATCAGTGACACGTTTTATCGAGAAGAGTCACTGATATTTTCTTGTATCAGTGACACGTCTTGTTCACCCGCGTCACCAATATAGCCATATATCTGTGACGCGCCTGGGCAATACGCGTCACAGGTTTTATCAGTGACGCGTTTTCTTTGCAAGAGTCACTGATATCTTGTTATTAGTGACGTGTCTTGTTCTTGGGGCATGGGTAACAGCTAATCGGTGACGCGTATCGTTAACCCACGTCACTTATATGCTTATTAGTGACACGTTTCGTTTCTGAGTCACTAATCAAGGCGTCACTGATAAGCTTTTCTGGCATAGTGTTATCTCCTTTAAATATTAGCTTGGTAGACATAACTCTTCACTCCATGTTGCTGTTCTTTATATCAAAGGACAATGAACCAAACTGCATAGGGTGTGTTCACTTCGCGAAAAGTAGGTGAAAAGTTACTGTAGCATCTTTTGTTGTTATTTGGCAAAATTTGTCCAATCATGGACTAACTAGGCTCAAAAGATTCGTCCCGACATTTACAGACAAACTATGTAATTAGTTATCTTTTTTACCTATATTTAATGCTCCATGCATGCGTTGAAAGATTTGATGTGATGGGTGGAAGAGGAAATATTTTGGGTTGGTATGGGCGGCCATAGTTAAATAATTTGTCTCTTCACGCGCTGAACTAATTTGAGGAGCCATGGGCTCATCAACAACTCCTTTCGGAAATCCCAAAAGCACATATCTGATACGACTTATGCACTATAGACGCACCAAAACCCAAGTATAATGGTGATTCAAGAAGGGCTCTATCAGAAAAAATTGTAGGGCTAAATGAGCCGCCGGGTCGTCCTAAACTTGATTGTTTTGTAAGTTGGCCTCTACATCTGGAGTGTTAATTTGACAGATGATTTAGCTAGGCGAATGCATGTGCGGCTAGCAGGATGTGATGTGTGACCCTCTCCGTTCTCCTAGCAAGAACTCATCTGGAATAATTGTTCCTGAAATTGCAGACATACCGTTACTACCTGTCTTACTATTGGATGAACAACAATGCGACTAGTGATGCTCTTGGGATCAAGGAGGTACGTATTTGTTTTCGGTTTGCACACAATTAAATATTTTGTTCTTGTCAGAAAACTGCTTCTGCTAAGCACAACTCCACAGTCAAGTATGTGAAACTAGAGACCTGTGGTTAATGCATGATTCTATAGGCCGCATAATCGGCAAATTTTTCTACTAATCGCTAATATATGATGTAAATATGGATATTCAAAAGGGGGGCAATTGGCGAATGGATAAGGTGCACCGAAGGGCTTCCTTATGCAAAAGACCTCCCAAAGCAGCATCTTGTTTCTAGCTGAGCCTGAACCTTCTTCCATGCCATGCCATTGCAATCTTTGTGGGTACAGTGGAGCCATGACATACCATTCCACGGCACGCAAGCGTCGATAGGAGCACCAAATTTCTCCATAGTTGATGACTGAAGAGCATGGCACCTCAATGGCCAGGCTGCTGTGTTAAGTCATCTAACTCCCTTCTTTTTCCTTACTCTGATGTGTGTGTGTATAAGGGATTTCACCTGCTGAATATACAAATGTTTGTCAAATAAAAATTGTATTACAATCCAATCGTCTGGAATTCACTCTCTGACAGGGGCATTACTTGCATTCTTTTTCTTTAATTCTCCTGTTCGGGTTTACGACAACATAGGCCAACAATTTGACGTTTGCAACAGTGAAGGTAGCTATCTCCCTATCATCTATCTGTCGATAGCTCACACGCGTTCATGTTTTGGAACAGGTAATTAGAAGTATTCCCTATTCTAAATTATAAGACGTTTTGGCTCTTATAGATAGATACATTACTTTTTCTATGCGTCTAGACATAAGTGTATATCTAAGTACTCCCTCCGTTCCAAATTATAAGTCACTTTGACTTTTTTGGTTCATTCATTTTGCTATATATCTAGACATATTATTGTATCTAGATGCATAGCAAAATTGATGTACCAAAAAAGTCAAAGCAACTTATAATTTAGAATGGAGGGAGTACATAACAAAAAAAATTATATATCTAGAAAACCAAAATGTCTTATAATTTGGAATGGAGAGCAGTAACCTAATGCTTTGTTGCTTGGCAGAGTGCCGGCCATATCACTACAGAATACCAGCCAGAAAAAAGTTTGGCGATGGCTTAAAGGTGGCTGGACGGTGAGCCTCTCTGAGACATCTGCTTTGCCCTCAACTCCCAAGTGTCAAATCCCAAAGATGGTCAGTGCTACCCAATCTCAACAATTGTGAGCATTTTTTTTCTGGCGAGTCCTCCTGTACTGAACTTCACCCAAATGAAAATGGGTGTGTTTTATTCTTCTCAGACTCGTTTTTTTCTCATAATGATATGGATGTCTCCGGCGCTTTCAAGAGAAAAAAAAAATCATTCTGTATGTTTACCTCTCTACTTCACCCAAATAAGGCTGAATTCACAATATGGACGACTGCAGTCAGAATCTCAGAAATGGTCAGGCTGATGAAGACTGTAGTCATCTTTCTCCACTTTGTGTTGCCACCCTCCAAATATCTGCATTATATATATAAACCGAGACACGAGATAGAAGGATTTTGCAATTAACTATCTGGTTCAGGACAGAACTCTACTGGATGCAACAGCGAATTCAGTAGAGCTTCAACTCTACTACTTTATACATACTAGCACGACATTCTCGTCAGAATCATGAATAGTAGCAAACTTCTAAGTCTGGAATAAACAACTTCCAAGATCATCAACCTGCTACTGGTGGCTACACCAAAAACCTATGGTTTTGCGACATTTCAGCATTGTTGTCTTCATTGTGATATCATGGTGTCATCAAATCTTCCAACATTAGGCTGTCCAAAATATTTCCAGATTATCCTGTAGAGAACATGGCAGGCTTAAGCAACTTGTTACTTGTGGATAATATCAAATAAACAATCTCTTAGTTATTATTGTAAAAAGTAACAAGGTTTAATTCAGTTGGGCAGGATTACTGAAAGAAAACTTTGAAGTAACAGATTTGTCTTAATTTCCCTTTAAGCGATTGACGAAATGTGCCAAAAAAAAATCAAGCACCCTTATTGAATCATTCAGAGAATCAGAGGTGGCAAAACAATGGATAATATCCTAAAAGAATCTGCTAAATTCGTGTACACAAATGGTTCTTGTTAATTAGATATTCAAGCAAAGGGTCAGACAGAAGGTAATATTGCAGGTTAACTGTGCGCCATGACTTTCATGAAATAAAAGCATACAGGACCATAAAATTTGTCAGCAACACAAAGGCATAGTTCAAGTGTGTGATATATATATATATATAAAAAAAGAAAAACTAGCATGGACAGAAGAAAAAAAGGTCTTTCAAGAACTATGGCTCTGTTTCACAGCTTATTTCTTATTTTTTTCACAGATTAAACAGAAGCTGTGCCAAACAACATGATTCTGCAGCAGGTTATCAATAAAAAGACTAGGAATTAACTGAATAATCAAAATACACTTTTCACCAACTTCTCATAAAAGAAAATTCTGCACAATTACAAGTTGTGCCAAACAAGGCCTATACTATAGTACAGCTCTCTTTACATATCCAAGAATCAAAATTACTAACTACGCCTTGCCACTCGCGAACAAGTTGTTTACTAGAAGAAATTTTCTATTATAATCAGCGTTCACTATAGGACAAAAATTTGAAAGATTTAACCACAAGATTTCAACCCTTCTCACAAGAATATTTCATTGCAATATAGCAAAGTTCATGCTTAACAAATATATTAGGGGCACTTGCAAAGTTGCAATTGATTCTTAAGAAAACATGAGCAGGACGTAATAACAGGACAATGTTTAGTTATAGCTGAATGTACCATGGAATCTCAAGGAGCAGAACTCTTTTTGAGTGTTTTAACATGCTCACAAAACCGCTGATGCTTCTCTTGCACTTCAGCTATCGCCTTTTCAGCAGCCTCTTTGTTCTTTGCTAGAAGGTATTTCGATCTGAACAGACCACTCCCCCAATGTCATATTCTCCAACCTGTGTCTTCCTGTGCGCTCCCCCACATGACTTTTCTCTCCACTGGCACCAATAGCTTCCCTCTTGTCATTCTCTTCCACTTCTCCAACACCATCCAGCTTTGACTCTGGCAACACTTTTTCCCTCAATTCCTGATCAACTTCAGTTTCCCCTCCCTTGCTGAAATTCTTCATCTCCTCTTCTTCCACATCACCATTGTCAGCAGGAGCATGCTGAGCATTGTCCCTCCCCTCTATTTCCCTCTCTGTCAATGTCGCATCCTCCTCCACATCCACCATCTTCTCATCCTCCATGGATGCCTTTGAGGTTCCATCCAACATGTCCTCAGTTGCCACCTTATCCTCTCCAGAACCATCATTAACGACTAACACCCTCAATGGGCTCCCCCCTCGTTCTCTGCCATCAGCCATCCCTTTCCTCTTGCTCATTTTCATCGTCTCAACAATTGCATCCTCAGCTTTCCTTGTACTTGCCCTTGTAGCCCTTCCTCGGCCTCTTCTGCTCCTCTTTGCTCGTCCTCTCCCAGCCGCCAGCACCACCTCTGATGCATTTGATGTTCTGTCTGTGGTCTCTACCATATCCTCCTCTTCATCACCTCTGCCCTCGGCAGCTGACCCTTCCCGATCTCTGGCCACAGCAACCTCACCCTCCTCTTCCTCGGGAGTACCACTCGTGCCATCCCTTGCACTTGCCCGTGTAACCCGTCCTCGCCCCCTTCCAGTCCTCACCACTTTCCCCTCATCGTTTTGGCACCCCACCGCCTCACCTCTCCTTGCAGCAGCTCTCGCTGACCTCGCATTTTGCGGCTGTGGCGGAAGGACGACCGTCGCTGCAGCCTTCCTCGACCTGCCACGGCGGGGTGGGGGTATTGCCGCCGCCTCCTCTTCCTCTTCCATCTCCACCCCAGCGGGCTCAACGGCCTTCTTCCTCCCGCCTCGGCGAGTCGGGAGTGCAGCTTCCTCTTCCACTTCATTCCCAACTTCGGGGGCTTCCGCCGCACCGGCCTTCCTCCGTCCGGCCCTGCGCGAAACCGCAGGGCCCTGTTCCTCTTCCTCCTCCGCCGCCGCCACGGCCGCTGCGTTGCGCGCGGAACGCCTAGTCGCCGCGGGGCCCGGTACCGGGCCCGCATCGATCGATATGGAGACGGCGATCACGGTGCTCTCCCCGATCTTGATGAGGTCCCCATCGGAGAGCGGCGCGGGGACGGTGGGCACGAGAGGCGTACCATTGAGGAGGGTGCCGTTGGAGGAGCCTAGGTCGGTGACGGCCCACCGGGCCGCAGGCGGCGGGAGGAACTCGACGGAAAGGTACCTCTGCGACGCGCCCGCGTCGCGCACGGAGAGGTCGTTGCCCTTGGCAACGCGGCCGACACGGAGCGCCGCGGCGCCGGCGCGGCGCTGCAGGGTCCTCCCTTCGCAGGGGCCCTTCTTCACCAGGAGCGTGAGCACAGACCGCGGATCCACCATCGCTCGGGTCGGAGGTCGGTGAAGGGGGAAATGAAAAGGATTTCAAATTTTTGGGCGGAGATAGACGGAGGTAGGGACGAAAACGGTACCGAGATCAAATGTGTTTAGAGGAGTTTAGATCCGTTCATATCTATATCCGATACTGTATCTGTATCCGAATACTCAAATCATATATTTATGATGTTAATATTTAATCATATCCTATCCGATATGGTTGACACTATCCGTATTCGAATCCGAATTCGAACAGAAATATGAAAATAAATGTGATATCAGTGTCGTTAGTATTCGATCCGTTTTCATCCCTAGTGGTAGGGAGCCGACCGCCGCTGCAGAGTTGGGGCCGGGGTTCGGGTTTCGAATTTTGGGAATATGAAGGGAGAAGCCGATGCAATGCAGATAGGGGAACAATTTCGAAATTTGTCCCTGTATATGGTAAGTGAGCTTGGCTCAAGTCTCTACTTCTCCGTGTAGGGATGAAAAAAATAAAAATGGATATTCGTATTATTCGACATTCGTATTCGCTCAAATTTGGAGTAAAAAGTTGGATTCACCTCCTGAACTAGTCACTAATTTTGAAAGACCCTCTCAAATTATAAAACTGAACAACATACCTACCCGAAACTTTCGAAAACAAACAAAGTGTCCCCTTCACCATTTCAAAGTGGTTTCTTGGGTGGTTTTGCCCGTATAACTACAAACTTTACATCAAAGTCGTAGAGCTCAACATGATTTATAACTTTGTACTTGATAAATTTTAGAGTCTCGAATATTCATTTTAAGTTTTTAGATTTTAAAATTCAAATATTTAAAATTTTCAAATCACCCTGGGTGTTGACATAGTCTATACCAAAGTTATACTTCTCAATAAAATCAATAACGTTGTACTTGATAACTTTTTTATCTAAGATCATTCAGCGTCCCAAATATTCGTTTTAAGTTCTGTAATTTTGAAATTTGATTTTTTTAATTTTTTCAAACGACCTCTGATGTTGATGTAATCTACACCAAAGTTGCAGCTCTCAGCATGTTCTACAACTTTATAATTGATAATATTTTTATCTGGAGTCGTTTAGATATTCATTTTAAATTCTTACACTTGAAATCCAATTTCTTTGATTTGTTCTAAAGACAAACAATTTGGGCCTCTAAACAATATCAAATAAAAAAGTTGTCAGCTACAAAATTATAGATCATGTTAAAATCTACAACTTTGGTGTAGACTACGTCAACATAGTAGGTCGTTTGAAAAACAAAAAATTGAATTTCAAAATTATAGAATTTAAAATGAATATTTAGGGCTCTAAATGATCTCTGATAAAAAAAGCAACTACAAAGTTTACCGAGAATTACAACTTTGGTATAGACTATGTCAATATCCAAGGTCATTTGTGAAAATAAAAAATTTGAATTTTAAACCGGTAACTTAAAATGAAGATTTGAGCCTCTAAAATTTATTAAATAGAGAAGGTGATGATGACGAAGGCGAAGCCAAGTGAAGCTGTCTGTTCTGATGTGTTGGGTTGGCGTCCTTTTGATAGACTGCAACTTTTGTTCAGTTAGTTGCTTGGTTTTGTCTGCTATAAGGAGCCAGCTTAAACTTTGTGTTCTGGCACTTCCATATCTTTTACTGTTGTATTTCCGTTGCTATGGTAATGGAAATGAGGATGCCCTCGTTTTATAAAAACGAAGTTGTAAATCGTGTTGAGCTCTACAACTTTGATATAAAGTTTGTATCCATAATAGACTTCATATGAAAAAGTTAGCCATCTTATATATATAAGAGAAAGAAGGACCAAACCATAGGTGGGCCCCATTGCCACATCAGCAATACCACCTAAGAAATCACTTTGAAATGATCAAGGGGTACTTTATCTAGTTTTGAAAGTTAATGGAGTAAGTTGTCCGATATTGTACTTCGAAGGGGTCTTTCAAAATCAGCGAAAAGTTTGGGGGTTTGGAATTGACTTTATTCAATTTATAATATGAAAATCCGTATTCAAATTCGTTTCTAACGTGGATGTATCCCAATTCGTTTCCCAGTATTTTTCTCTAACCAATTTCAGATCCGTATTCGACAAAAATATAGAATATTTGACATTTATTCATATCTGCAAAGAACAATCTATTTAAAAGTGACTAATTATTTAATTTAAACGCATTAAAACTACTTAATAGTATATCTATAGATGACTTTAATATTAGCTTAATACTATTAATGATACATAATGATTTAAATTATTTTAGTATTTTTCTAATTCAGTGTAAACCTAATATATTTATTGTTGTAAATTATTTTAATACTTCCATTAAATTATTTCCATATGTAAATTATTTTATATAATTTATAATTGCATGGTAAATATTATATAAATAATGATTGATTACTTATATATTTAAATACTATATTTGTTGGTAACTTTATTAATTTGTTGAGCTATCTTTGTCTATGTTATATATCCACATGTTTTAATATGTATTAGTATAATAATTTTGTAACTAAAAAAATTGATAAAGCAAAATGGCTATTTTTTGCCTACCAATCTTATTTGAATTTCTTCACTTGATCTATCATTCTATTAAATATTATCCACTTTAGTTCATTTTGATATTGGAGATAATTAGAAGTGTACTTTAATTTTATTTCACTTTGGTTATCGTTAAATTACGTACTTTGAGTTGAATTTAATCGTGTAAATATCCGAATAGAAATCCAAATCCAAGACATCCAACTTATGTGTATTCAAAAATATCCATAATCTATTTGAATTCGAATCTATACCTAATACTAAATCTATATATGATACTAAAGAGGCAAAATTTATGGCACTAATAATTTTTCATTCAACTTTAATACTAAAGTGATTCGGTCTCGGTCATCATCTCTACAAAACTATGTTGGTTTTTCTCCGTGAACACTGTACAGATGGGAATCGGAACAGGCAACGTCCATGTGGTTTTTTTATTGGCGCGAGTCCGATGCATGGAGCATCCGGTTCCAAATATTTCTGACAATAAAAATAGCTCATGTGGGACCAATCTAAGGGGGTGTTTAGTTCGTTGAGCTAAAAATTTTGGGTATCATATCAGATGTTTCATGGGATAGCAGAAGGGGTGTTCGGATACTAATAAAAAAATTAATTACATAACTCGCCTGAAAACCGCGAGACGAATTTATTAAGCCTAACTAACCCATCATTAGCACTTGTTTACTGTAGCATGACATTGTCAAATCATTGATTAATTAGGCTTAAAAAATTCGTCTCAAAAATTTATCGTAATCTGTGTAATTAGTTATTTTTTGTCTACATTTAATATTTCATGCATGTGTCCAAACATCCGATGTGATGGGGTGAAAAATTTTTAGAGATGAACTAAACACCCCCTAAATGGAGTTGTGCGATCCAATGACCCAGAGAGCTTCAGGTGTGTGTGCAGGAGATCACCAACGTGAATCCTTGTGCTCGGTTGGATTGTAGAGTGTGCGTCCGAATGCGGCCATCTTCGTTGCTTCTTGTGCTCATGACGAATTTGTTAGTGGCTTGGGGTTTAGTAGTGTCTTTGAGAGGATGAGTGTTCTTTATTCCGAGCACTCTCGTTCTGATTTCCTCTTCTTTTTATATACGTCAAAAAAATACAATATTTTGTGTCTTTATATCCTTAACTCTCTCCTAATAATTAAAGATTGTCACTACTAAATTGTTATGTGATTTTAACTGGAAATAGAACTTATTTTTATTAGAATCTGGACGAGCTAATAGTCCCGTGAGCCGTCTAAGTAATCAAACTATAAACTAAAATGTTGAGCAGTTTATCGTCTAATCCAGTCTAAATAATATCTCCAAACTATATTCATATCTAGAAAAGCTAAAACAACTTATAATTTAGACTATAATTTAGACTAGAGATATTAGCTTTTTTCCCTTCCGTTACAACGCACGGGCATATGTATAAACAAGGGAAAAATCCAAATAACCTCACTGGCCATTTTGCATTTAACCGTGTAATGTTTTTGTCAAATACTAATAGTGTGTGCCATTCCAAAGAAAAGTATATCACAATATTTTATTTTAACCATTTTTTTGTCCTGTTGCAACTGATATTAGGATCAATTTCATACAATCCGGACCTATTCCATTCTCATCTCTATCTCTTCTCTATCCTTATTTCTCTACATCTCTATACTTTTTTTAGGAACAGCCGGAGCTTCATTCATTGATCATGAACATGATTACAATCTGTTTCTAAAATACCCCGTAAACTTGGTGGTGGTTCTAGCCACTCCTCCACCAGATTGTTACGGGATACTAACTTGGCACATTCATGAGCTAGACTATTACTATTTCTATTTGAAAAAACAATATTAAAATCAACAAAGCTCCGACTCAGATCGTGGATCTGCTGAAGAATGGGACCGACATCTGAGTTCTGGTTCAAACGGTTGTCACAAAGCTTGACGAATACCGACAATCTGTGTTCTAGCTGCAGACGCACCACTCCTTGTTCGCGAGCATAAAAGCTGTCGCTTCTGTGGCCAGGGCGTTCAAGCAATGGTCGTACCACTTAGTCCCGCCTCCACAGAATTTTCCTTCGTGATCTCGAAGTACCACACCGCTTGCACCATACGTGTACAACAATTACAACATACGAAACATCTCGATCTACTTTTGCAACATCCATCTGAAACACTTGCACCATACCTCTAAAACATCTGAAACACTTGAAATATACGCTCACAACATGCGTTTTTTAACCTTTTTCTTCCGTACGACGGAGAGCAAAGCAGGGAATGGCCGGTTCTAGGCAGCCGGTGGTCGAGGACGGTGGTGCGGCCTGGCAAATGGCCGGCTGCGCATGCGCCCGGTCTAGGCCCGACCAGCGACGGTTGAAAGGTCCTAAATGGCTAGAGGGAGTGAATATCCTATAAAAATTTTCTACAACAACACTAATACAAAAGGTTAGACAACTAAATGGCGAAGCGAGTTTTGTGCTAGCTCTTCAAGTGTTGCAAGCCACCTATTCACAAGTCCCTCGCTTGAAAGCTAGGTGGCTTGAGGGAACTAGTCCCTCGCTGCCGGCGGAGCCTTGTCGCCGCCGGCCGCCCTGATCGCATCGACAGGCTTCTCGTCGACGGAGAGTGCCGCGGCAGCAGCTTCCGCTTTCCTCTCCGGCTGATCCTTTTCTCAGCAGAGGCGCACAGTCGGGCGAGGCGGGAGCACCTCCCGACTCTCTGTACGCACAGTCGGGCGAGGCGTTGGACTGAGAAATTCCTGGATCTCGATCTCGCGCGCATCGGTGTCGAGGAAGAACTCGACCAGGCCGGCATCCGTGTCCGGGATCAACCGCGCCTATCCTAGCAGAGACTTCTTCGACGGTGGCGGGGGAATCCCGGAGTTGCTCCTCTGACATCACCAGCAGGTGTCAGGCGGATCTGTCAGGTGAATCCGTTTCGATCTCCGTGCTGGTTTGTGTCCGTTGATCTTCTTCTTCGTTTCGTTTCGTTTTTCGCGTCCAGTTTGTTCTCTTTGGTGTGTGCAGGCAACCTTGGTTAGGTGATGAAGCTGAGAGCATGGAGGCTCACTCTTGCTCCAGGGACTCTTGCAGCACTGCAACCTTCCATGTCGTCGAACGATGGTGAGGATGTGCCAGTGAATGACGATCGCTGCTGCGCGGAAAGCCGGGCCGCCATTGCAAGGGCGGTGGACCTTGCTGTCGTAGCTTCACGACGTCCAAAACCGGTCCATGGTGTTCGAGAGAAGCCGACTCCGATTGCAACCAAATTTTGGTCACATTCCGGTGACTCTGATTCGGATGTCTCAGTTGACGATGATCTGTCGACACCTGAGTTTATTAACAGGGCAGCGAGTGCAGGTTTTACTTTAGATCAATTGTACAAAGCTGAAAAGGTTCTAGATTCTGGTAACAGTGATACCCGTTCTGGTGATATTTTTTTAGCAAAATCGATCGTCTCCAATTTGGTCCAGAGGAAATTCAATGGTGCGCCTTGGAAAGGTCCGTTGCCACCTTCTAGAGTTTCTCCTCCAAGAACTCTCGGTGATGCAATGGCCAAGGCTGTGTATCAGAGAAGTTCCTCGAGACAAAGAAAGGGCATGATGACCATCGAAACACTACCGACTAATGAAGTCGTGTGTGCTGATCATGGTCGGAGCCTGTCGTCGGAGCGGCCGTCTCTGGGAGGGAAGGAGATGATCGGTTCAAATTTTTTTGAAATTATTAATCCAAAACCCAAGGAGCCCGTCCCGGAGTTTCCTCCGCTACCTCATGCGTCCACTACGATTTCTCCCGTGTGCGACAAAAGAGGTGATACGGTGGGACCAACAAAGTCAAAAATGGAAATTTCAAAATTAATTGGAAGCCCGGTTTTACAGGATGCCGATCCTATTTCATCTCCGTTCCCTAGGGCAGCGCCGTTGACCCTCACGTGCGCACATATCAACCTAACAGAGGAAGTGGATTGGAAGTCTAACTCGGTTAAATCGAAAAGGATCCAATTAGGCCAAGGAAAATTTTTTTGGCCCACCAAGGGTTTGGTTGCCCTGTTTTCCTGTACCGGCACCAGAAGCCGTCGTCGTGTCTCCTCGAACCAGCCGCCATCGCCCCCAAAGAACATCGGCGTTCCTTTGCCGAGGTAGTTCGCGTGGGCAAGCCAATGGCGGCACAAGGAGGAGGCAACGGAGGAGGGTTTGGAGGCCGCGGTGGGGGCAGAGGTGGCATGGGATACAACCCTAGCTTCAACCCGGGCTTTGATCCGGGTTTTGGCGGACGTGGCTGTGGCTATGTGGCCACCAGAGAGGTCGTGGGCGTGGTTTCAGCTATGGAGGAGGCCGTGGTGGCCAAGGCGGCTATAGCTACGAGGGCTACAATGACTATGGCTATGGGCAGCATGCTCACGGCCGCGGGCGTCGCCCATATGGAGGAAGATACGGTGGTCGCAGTCATGGGGGGTTATGGCAGGCAACATCTCAACCCTGAGATTGCACCTGCTAGCTGTAACGGATCAACATGATTATACGAGATTAAGTAAGAAAATCTTCCACCGAGGCAGATAATTTACCAAACTTAAGCCCATACAACCTGAGATTCCGTGAAATCACGAGGGATTTCAAACCAATCAACATACAACCAAGATCGTACTGATTTAGCAGCCACAGTCACATGCTATAGAAAGTTCGCAACAAGAGTTGAATACATCGGAGTTCAGAATAAAAAGTTATTACAACACAAGTTCACCAAAACATAGCGGAAGCAAGTAGTTTCGAACCACGCACACACACTTAGTTCAGTTACAGTGCCAGCAGGTAGTCATAGCCCATAAAAGCATGAGATAAGACGAACGGAGTGACCATTGCCCTTGGTCCTAGTTGTCGCCCATCGCCGGATACAGATAGTTGGCGCAATAACCATAGTACATCTGACCATCTGCAACAACAATAGAAACAACGCCCTGAGTACTAGAAGGTACTTAGCTAGACTTACCCATTAAAAACCAGAAATAAAAGACACCAAAGAGTATGCAAGGTCTTTATAAAATAGGCTGGCTTGACTCATTTGCGAAAAGGCTAAGTTATCAGTTTTAAACCATTTAGCTATAAGCATCTACTTAATTATACCGGATTAGTCTAAGTGAGCACCTATGCTAGAGCAATCACTTGATTAATCATTAACATCAAAGGTTACTATCTCAGGTTTAGCATTTCCAACATCACCCACATAACCATCATTGTTCCATCATAATTACTACGATGCCGTAGCTCGAGTCAAGTGCTCACTATCTAGGAGCGATGGCGATTCGAATCGATTCCTAACCAGCTGGTGATTTATTCCTCACACAAACCATGCTTCCCCCGTCAGGGTCGCTTAGATCACCAATGACACTTTCCAAGTAGCCACGGGATAACAGTCATGGACCGCACTACCCAGGGACCGCCCGATAGCCAGGACGCACCTTGGTCTCACTCTTCGTATCCCCGTCATACCCCCTTCAGCACCAGTCTGCCAATCCGAGTTTATCCTGGCTTGAATAGTGTCACTAGCTTCGCGGTCGAAAGGTACTTTATTCGGCCAGCTAAATGTGAGGCACGCGTTCACCATGACAAGAGGGACGAGCAACGATCGGTCCTTAATCGACACAGATGGAAAACTAACAGCACCCCAGAACTCTGTCTAGTTGCCTCCAACTTTTCCGTCTGGTCTTCAATTATTCATCAACACATGGTTAATTCCAGGATATCATTCTTTTCATAGCTAAATTCTTTCAGTAACCACCTATAAATGTATGTGACCGGAAATCACCGATCGCTACCGGTCTAAGCAAGGCTAAACAGTTATTCGATCCTGACCTAACAGGGTAAAAAGGTAACCATGTGGGCAAGGATAGAAATAAATGCAACAACGGTTTCACTCAACTCCTATAACTTAATGCAACAATACATATAACTCATATATATATAAAGAATTGCTTTTATAAAGTAGAAAACTTAGAATGCTCCGGGGCTTGCCTCTTTTGAATGAGCTAGGCTGGTGATTTACGCACTCGGGCAACTCCTCTCCTGGTTCCTCTTCCTCGGGCACCTCCTGTGCCTAGGGCTCTTGCTGATCGGTCCAAGTCTGCTCTTCCGGCACTGCTACCTGTGACTCCTCCTGCGATCCTGTATGATGCAATTGCATAAGCAACCATGTAGGCGGTGCATTGGATGCGGTGGAATGCTATGATGACATGATATGCAGATGAGCACATTAAACTGATAGGATAGATTACAGACAACATCTTCTACAAGGTAGTCTACATCATCCAAGAACATGTGCCACAAAACAAGTCATCTACTCTTATACTAGGTAGCATAAAATTCTTACACAAGTGGTGCTACACTTTGCCAAACCCTAATACCTTAACCTACCAAGTAACACCAGCAAGGTGGTTTGGTGCTTCAAAGATACACCAAACACTCCTTTACTCTTTTAATTACTCATAAAGAATAAACTTTTATTTCCTATTTAAATTAGGGTTACACCCCACATCTATTTCTGTTGTAGGTAAAAATCTACAAAAATTACAGTAGCACACTCCTACTCCAAATAGTATACTACACAAATTTCATGGAATTTGAATAAGTAAAACTATCTGTACAAAATAAACAAGCTACAACATAATAATGAGCATGAAAATACTTTGTACTAGAAAAAGTGTCAAACAACAGATTTCATATTTTTTCTATGTTATCCACGGTAAACAAGCACACCATAAAAATTATCACATGCATGAGTTATACAAATTTTGCTCTCTACCAAAAATAACAAAAATTATCAATTAAAGGCATTTGAACTGCACTTCAATAATTTTTCACAGAACAAGCCTCATAAACATTTTTTCCTAGAAAGTACATCACCAAAGAAGATTAATGAAATAGGAACCATATTTTTCTGACCTTCCTTTAATTTACTACATATTTTCTAAGATATCAGCAATTTTAAAGATTAAATAAATCTACACAGAAAAGTATCACAAAACTAACATGCAACATTTTTAAACTGTAGATCTACCCATGAGAAACACTACAAAATTTGTTTCACAATTTTTGGAGCTATAAAACCCGAGTTATGATTTTTGAAAGCATTAAATAAAATCTGAAAATCCATTTTTTTTTCTTGAAATCCGAAAATCAACCGGCTCTAAACGCTACGTACACCCCAGATCTGCACACCGCGAACACACACAAGACAGACAGGTGGGACCTCGTGGTCAAACGGGCCCACCCGTCAACCGAACCGGCCAGGGGCGGCGTTGACCGTCGAGCTCTCGCCGACGGCGAGGTCTCCGGACAGGCCGTGACTGCCAACGTGATCTCCGTCTTCACGCGAACCTAGCGAGCCAACTAGCGCGGTCAAAGGAGCTCAGGAGCGGGCTCATCGGCAGCCATGGCGGCGCGGTGGCTTGGCTCACCGCCGGTCGGCCAACTCCAACCGGGATGGGGTGTGTGGGGTGGTCTGCGAGCTTCACCGTGTGAGTGCGGTGCTCGTGCACGTGAGAAGAGGGCAAGAAGGGGGACGGAGGGGTGAAGTTCACGGAGCAGTGCGCTGCCGGTGAACTCGACCATCTCCGGCGAGCCATTCCCACCGACGGGGGCCTTACCACGACGCGATAGGGCGAGCACAGGATTCGTGGAGTCGTGGCGGAGCCCTAGGCAAGATGTAGCAGCTGGCGGTGAGCTCTAGCGGCGGTAAACTCCAACTCCGGCGAGGCGCGCGACGGCGGAGGCGGAGCGTGCTGCTGCTGCTGTGCGGCTGCTGGTGAAGCGAAGTGAGGGCAGCAGCTGAGGCGGGCGAGCGCGCGGAGGGAGTAAGCGGGCGTGGAGGGACGCGGGGTCCACCCGAGGGCGTGTGGCGCGCAACGTCGGCGGCGTACGGCCACACGGTGGGCGGCTTCTGCCGCGGTCGCCACGGCGCGTGCGCGCGCGCGGGTGAGAGGAGGCAGGCACGGGCGCGGGAGACGGGCCAGGCCGGCTTGCTCGAGCGGGCCGAAAACGGGGCGGCGGCCCAGTAAGCCGAAAAAATTCGTTTTTATTTTCTAATTATTTTACCAAATTTTCTAAATCAATTCAAATTTGAATTTTGAAGATGAAAAAGACATTTTCACAAGTTGTCCCCAAAATAAAAGTTGTTCAAAATTTAATTCTCTACAACTTTCATTTAGGGCATTTTTCAAAATTCTGAATAGATTTTGAATAAATGATTTAAAGCCAAATTTTTAAATAAAAAACTCACTTTTCTAGAATATTTTAAAAGCAAAATTTGAGGAGATTTTGAATACAAAAGTTGCTCCAAAAATCATGTTAATTAATTCTAGATTATCTAAAATTATAGCTAAACAAGTTCTACAACTCTAGCAAGCAAATGCAACCATTTTGGTTCAAACCAATGTTTTTCACATTTCAATTCAAGTGAATTTATATTGCATGTGATGATAAACATGTATGAGATGCTAATGCTCATGCTTTGGAATGGTAATGCATGCTTAACACTCAGGGGTGTTACACTAACAACCCTACCATGGCAGGCCACCACGCAGCACCGGTCATGGGAATGGCCGGCCAGCCTCCCTAGTAGGCGCCCATGGGGGGCGCTCCCCCACAGCAAGGAGGAGTGGTGGCACATCCGGGCCACCAGCAGCAGGCGTTTTAGGCCGCACCAGAGGCGGCTCAGGGTGGCATCGCCGACGCAGACGCTGCTGCCCACCCGCCCCCTCCTCAGAATGGAGGCGTAGCACCTGCAGCCACCGTGATGGTGGTGGATCTAGCGCCCGTGAAGGTTCCAGAGCAAACCAAGGAGGCTGTCCCATCGGCTTCAGAGCTGAAAGGTAATATGCTAGAGATCCCGGAGTCGTCTGAGCAAGGGGCAAAAAAATCTAAGGGCAAGCCATATTGCTATCGTTGTCGCACTAAAGGGCATACAATTCATGAATGCACTGTGGTTCTTTGCTGTGAGTTATGCTATGGAGATCATACGACTAAGTTGTGTCCAAATAGTAAGAAAACAAATGCTAGTGCTATTCCTTGTGGTTATGCAGTGGAAGACCTTGGTTTTTATTTTATTCCAATGGTTCAAAACCCAAAAGTTAATACTCAAGAGAGGAGAGTTGTGGTTCATGTTTTAGAAGGTTCCTTTACTGTCAATCAATTGGCAGTAGAACTGGAAAAACTACGACCAGAAAAGAATCATAATTGGGATATTCAGACAACAGGCACCGGGGCCTTTCTTATTAACTTCCCTTCAGCTGACCTACTGGACATAGTGGTTAACTGGGGTCCCATGGATGCTAAGTTTGTTCAGGGCAAGATCAGTTTTGAGAAAGGAACAGACAATGAGGTGTACAGACGGGAGATTGACAAAGTGTGGGTACAGTTCAGAGGACTACCCAGTGAGTTCAAAGAATTCCCCATTATTTGGGTAATTGGAACTATCCTGGGTGTCCCTCGAGCTGTTGACACTGTCTTCACCAAGAGCATTGGCAGGGCAAGGTTGAAAGTAGCAGTGCTGGACCCAAGACTCATCCTAGATTTTGTGGATGTGGTTATTGGAGACTATATTTATGAGCTACAGTTTGGTGTGGAGGAAGAGTCCCTCACTGGTGAGCCACAGTTAATTGATTTGGACTTTACCAGGGATGAGGAGCCTAAGGAGGAAGACCCCAAAGGGACGGTCCAAAAGATGATAACCCCAATGGGGGAATTCTAGAGGAAAAAATAGATGTAGATGGTAAAGCGCCTGGTGATGGCAAGGGGGATCCACCTTTTAATGGCCAACAGAGTACTGCCATTGGGGCAGCACAGCTAGAGGAGTTAGGTGCATCTACCAAAAAGCCAAAAATCAAACCAAGGGTCATACTCTCCGAGACTGCAGGAGTTGTAGATGGTATTGGGGCATGGAACGCGACCATGTTGCCCGCACAAAACGACTCTGGGAATCTAAACAAAAAAAATTCAGCAATGGGACAGCCTCTCCAGTGCGATCAAGCAAGAGGAACGCCTTTAATGTTGACCTAGACTCCACAGAGAAGGCGGCTAGGCTTAAAGCAAAGAACTTGGAATCCACGCTTGATAAAGGTAAATTACATTAACCTCTATCTTTTATTTTTAGAGATGATTCTTCTTTATTAAATGCAACACAGTCTATAGGGGTTGTTCTAGGTAACAATGAGCAGAATGTCTTTAATTCTTTAAAATCTTTAAAAGACCAGGAGTATAATAGAATGACTGAAAATGCTAAACTAAGGGAGGAGAACTTTGTTTTAGTAGAAGATGCTTCAACCGTTTGTTCTAATAAAGATAGTGTATATCTTGAAGCTTTAAATCTTATTTGTTCGGAAGTTGCAGAAGGGCTTGGTGATGGGGTTGTGATCTTTTGATTTTACAAACCCCTGTATCACCAAAAAAGAGAAGGCACCCTAAATACAAAAATAAAAGTTTTAAAAGTAAGTCCAGATAAAAGGAATTTTCTGGAATTGTAATGGGTTCGCGGATGGTAAAAAATACAAATTTTTGTCAAACTTAACAAAGGAAAAAAATCTAGACTTCATTGCCTTATCGGAAACTGGTAGAGCTAGCTTTTCACAAAATACTCTCAACACAATCTGTGCTGGTAGACTTTTTTTTGGCACTGTATGGCTCCACGGGGTAGATCCGGTGGCATGATTCTAGGTGTTCATTTGTTGAATTTTGACATTAGAGAAATTGAGGAAGGAGATTTTTTTATTCATTTTAAATTACGACACAAAGAAGATGATTTTAAGTTTAATCTTATTTCAGTCTATGGTCCGGCTCAGATGGAGCACAAGTCAAATTTCTTGTCTGAAATGGTTCGAGTATGTTCAAAAGAAACTATACCTATGGTTATAGGTGGTGATTTTAACATTATTCGCAGACCGGACGAGAAAAATAATAATAATTACAATGATAGATGACCTTTTTTTTGTTCAATACAGTAATTGATGCCCTAAACTTTAGAGAAATTGATCTGTCAGGAACAAAGTATACCTGGGCTAATAATCTGCCTAACCAAACTTTTGAAAAATTGGACAGAGTTCTACTATGTACAAATTTTGAGTCGAAGTATGCTCTTACAACTGTTCATATGCTAAATAGAGAAATCTCTGATCATACATCTTTGATCTTCTCTACAAACAACCCATCCTCAACCTATCAGCCACAGTTCAAATTTGAACTTGGCTGGTTGTTAAGAGATGGATTCTGTGAGATAGTTTTACAGGTTTGGCATAATACTCTAGTTTTAGGTTCACCTATTGACAGATGGCAGATGAAAATTAGAAGGCTTCGTCAGCATCTTAGAGGATGGGCGAAGCATGTAAGTGGTGTGTACAAGAAATAAAAAACAACACTTTTAAACAAGTTGGACAAACTAGATAAAAAGGTAGAACACACTTTGCTAAATGACTCGGAAAGAGATCTAAAACACGTTTTTAATGAAAGGCTTGCAGAATTACTAAGAGAGGAGGAACTCAAGTGGTACCAAAGGGCTAAAGTGAAACACCTTTTAGAAGGAGATGCAAACACAAAATATTATCACTTGCTAGCCAATGGTAGACATAGAAAGACTCGTATTTTCCAGCTGGAGGATGATGATAGTATTTTAACTGGTGATGCTCAACTTAAAGAGCATATTACTAGTTATTACAAAAACTTGTTCGGTCCATCTGAAGATTATCTATTATCTTTAGATGAATCTCGGACGGAGGATATCCCTCAAGTTTCTGATCTGGAAAATGAGTTCTTGACAGAACCTTTCACTCAAGAGGAAGTTAGGATAGCAATTTTCCAAATGGAACATAATAAGGCGCCCGGGCCGGATGGTTTTCCACCGGAGTTTTATCAGGTCTTCTAGGGTTTAATCAAAGACAATTTGATGGCATTGTTTTCTGATTTTCATCATGAAACCTTACCTCTAAATCGTCTTAATTTTGGAAATATAATCTTGTTGCCTAAAAAGAAGGATGCAAAAGTTATTCAACAATACAGGGCGATCTGTTTGTTGAATGTCTCTTTCAAAATCTTCACAAAAGTAGCAACAAATAGATTAACTACTGTTGCCCAGAAGCTTATAAGACCGACTCAAACAGCCTTCTTAACAGGAAGAAATATTATGGAGGGCGTAGTTATTATGCATGACACACTTCATGAACTACACACAAAAAAACAAGATGGTGTGATTTTTAAAATAGACTTTGAAAAAGCTTATGATAAAGTAAAATGGAGGTTTCTACAACAAACTTCAAGGATGAAGGGTTTTTCACAAAAATAATGTGAATGGGTACAGAATTTTACATAAGGAGGCAATGTGAATATTAAGGTTAATGACCAACTTGGGTCCTATTTCCATACTAAAAAGGGGCTAAGGCAAGGTGACCCCATGTCACCCATACTATTCAATATAGTGGTTGATATGTTGGCCATACTAATTGCCAGAGCAAAAGAAGAAGGACAGATACAATGGGTTATTCCACATCTTATTCAAGATGGTTTGTCAATCCTTCAGTACGCGGATGACACAGTGATCTTTATGAGCCATGATGTTGAAAAGGCAGTCAACATGAAACTGTTGCTAAGCACTTTCGAGCAACTATCTGGCTTAAAGATTAATTTCCACAAAAGCAAAGTCTTTTGTTTTGAAAAAGCTAAAGACCACAAAGAGTTTTATTCGCAACTGTTCGGATGTGTCATTGGTAAATTCCCCTTTCGCTACCTGGGGTTGCCTATGCATTTTAGGAAATTATATAATAAAGACGGAAAGAATATTGAAGAGAGAATTGAGAAATGACTTAGTGGTTGGAAAGGTAAAATGCTAATAGTCGGCGGTTGATTGGTCCTTATAAACTCGGTACTGTCCAGTTTACCGATGTTTATGATGTCATTCTTCGAACTGGCGAAAGGAGTGCTAGAAAAAATCGACTGTTTTAGATCTCGCTTCTATTGGCAAAATGACCCACACAAAAGGAAATATAGATTAGTTAAATGGGAAATCATGTGTCAGCCTAAGGACCAGGGAGGTCTTGGGATTTAGAATTTAGAGATTTAAAATAAATGTTTGCTTAGTAAGTGGTTGTTCAAATTATTAAATGAGGATGGTTGTGGCAAGAGTTACTAAGAAACAAGTATATTGAAAATAGGACTCTAGGAAGTTGTGAAAAGAAACCAACGGATTCGCGTTTCTAGAAAAGTCTTATGAATGTTAAAGATTCCTTCATGAAGTTAGGACATTTCAATGTAAAAGATGGGTCACAGACCAGATTTTGGGTAGATACTTGGCTAGGCAACAAACCTCTCAAAGATAAATTTTCTGTGTTGTTTAATATTGTAAGAAAAAAACAAGACTCTATTGCTACAGTTATGAGTTCCCCTTACTAAACATTTCTTTTCGAAGAAATCTGGTGGGTGCAAACTTATCAAACTGGAATCGAATTGTAGCTTCTTTACCACAAGTCAACTTATCACAGGAAAGGGATGTGTTTGTATGGGGCTTAAAGGTCTTTGGGATTTTTACAGTCAAGTCTATGTACGCTGCATTAATTAACAATGGAGTGAGAGTGTCGCAAGATATTTGGCAAACGAAACTTCCAATGAAAATAAAGGTTTTCATGTGGTATTTGAAAAGAGGAGTGATTTTAACCAAAGATAACTTGGTTAGGAGAAATTAGTCTGGAGACAAAACTTGTTGTGTCTGCCATTTCTCAGAGACAATACAACACCTCTTTTTTTATTGCTTTTATGCCAAATTTTTGTGGCGTTCTATACATATACTTTTTGGGATTTCACCACCTATGAATATAAATGATTTGTTTGTTCACGGGTCCAAAGTGGGTAACAAAAAGTATAATACATTGCTATTAACAACATCTACAGCACTACTGTGGGCAATTTGGCTAACAAGAAATGAGGTAGTTTTTAACAAATACAAACCCAAATCTTTTTTGCAGGTACTGTTCTGAGGGACACACTGGCTACGTCAATGGGCGAAATTGCAGCGGCATGACGATCGGAAAGATCAAATGATCTATGTGGCACAACACCTAGAGACGTCGACTTTAGAGTTTTTTTGTTCAAATGGTTGGCTTTCGCAAAGACATGTTGGTTTTGTTTAGTCAAGAACTTTTCACTTGTTCAGTTAGTCGTGTGAGTGGTTGTAAGTTTATTACAACCGAACTGTGTGCCCATGTTTGGAGTTTGTAATAATTGGCCTGATTCTATTCTTGGATAGATGAATCCAGATATTTTATCCTTTATCTAAAAAAACCTATTCACAAGTCTAGTATGTTATGATCTCTATGTATCACTCAATGGTTAAGTCACTACTTCTACCACTAGTGAACAAACTAGCAACCTAATTACAACTAATTAAGCTACACTACTCACTAGCTACAACTAGCACTACACAAGTATATGAGAAAGTAAATACAAGTGCTAGGGATGATATACCGAGCTAGGCAAGAGATCAATCACAACGAATACCAATGAATTCCTTAGAGACAAGATAACAAAAGATTTTTATTCCGAGGTTCACTTGCTTGTCGATAAGCTAGTCCCCGTTGTAGCGATTCACTCACTTAGAGGTTCACGCGCTAATAGGCATCACACGCCTAACCCGTAATCGGGTGCCGCACAACCAACACAAGATGAGGATCCGCAAGCCATGAGCAATCCACTAGAGTTGCCTTTCGTGATCTTCCACTGGGAAGGCACAAGAACCCCTCACAACCCACCGATCAGAGCTGGAGATAAACACCACCCTCTACTCAATGATCCTCGCCAGCGTCTGATCCTGTGCCCCCGCGAGCACAGCTGCCAACGACTGGACTCGCTTCTCTATGACCGGACTTGCGCTCACTCAGAGTCTAGTCCAACACTGAGAGGTTCTAAAGCCGGTTTTTTGTGACCTGACGCGTTCGATCAGGGGTGATCAGACTCGCCTAGCGTCCGACCTTCACTTGCTCAGCTCCTGCGTGCCACATCACCGAGACCGAACATGGGAACAATGTTCCTAGCGTGTCTGGTCGTGCACCTTCGCCAGGGTCTAGTCCAATGACCAGAGCCGCGCCTCCTCAGAGTGGGTGACCGGACTCACCACCATGGGTCCGGTCACACCTGAATTCCCCCTTTTCTTCACCAACTTCTTCACCTTTGCTTCCAAGTGCTAACTACCAAGTGTATCACCATCATGCATGTGTATTAGCATTTTCACAAAGCATTTTCAAGGGTGTTAGCACACACTAAAATCTAAATGCATATGCAATGAGTTAGAACATCTAGTGACACTTTGATAACCGCATTTCACGACGAGTTTCACCTCTCTTAATAGTATGGCTATCTATTCTAAACTCATTCACACCCACTTGGTGTCTTGAGTGGCAAAACAAAATGCTCCCATCAAATATACCTTTGCCTTGAGCCATTTTGTTGTCTCTTTCTCTTTTCCAAGTTTGGAGCTTGATCACTATCATCACATGTCCGTCATCACCTCCATGGATTTCATCTTGCTCCACCACTTGATGTGTACTAACCTATCTTATATTCACTTAGAGCCAAAGATTAGTATCTAGGGTTTCATCAATTAACCAAAATCAAATTAAAGCTTTCAATAGCCCTCTCTCCTGGTTGCCTGGCCACACGTGATGTCCTGGTGCCTGCGTAGCTGCTGCTTGGTTGGCCCAACCAGCCAGTGGCACCGGCAAGCAGCCAGACCCCGGTGGCGACGAGGAGGCTGGCTGGCTCGTTGGAGGCGGCCGCGGCAAGCAGGGTAGCACGGTGGAGGCGGCCACGGCGAGCGGGCAACACGGGTGCGGTGGTGGAGAACGCAGCGAGGTGGAGTCGGGAGTCATCCAAATGTCGAAGCATCCAGTCTTTTAGAAGTAGTAGAAGTCGTCCAGCCTTGTTTAGATTGCAAATTTTTTCAACTCTAAATACTGTAGCACTTTCGTTTGTATTTGGCAATTAGTGTCCAATTATAGACTGATTAGGCTCAAAAGATTCGTCTCGTGATTTACTACCAAATTGTGCAATTAGTTATTTTTTTACCACCATTTAATGCTCCATGCATGCGTCCAAAAATTGATGTGATGGAGAGAGAGTGAAAAAACTTGGAATTTGGAAGGGAAGAGAACAAGGCCCAACATGGAATTCCGAATTCACTTCAAGCACTGCCAAATTCTGTACATAAGCTAAAGGTACAGAAAAATCCTGAAAATAAAGAATAAATAAGAGTATTATCATCCACCACATTATTTATCCATAAATAACAATTTGGTCCATATCCAATCAAAAGAGCCAAATGATTTCAATCAGTGACAACGATGTTCTTTAGACACTGATAAACATGGCAAAAAAATCTGAAATCAATTATAGCCTTCTATTCTTGACTCCAACCTTTAGTTCTTGACTCCATTCCCTATGTCGTTTTTATTGATGACAACTGCACAAAGAGATATACGCAGCCCATGAAGTATGCTGCAACTTGCCTGATGAGTGGACACACAAAGAGATGGGATAAGTTACCAGCAGTAAGATTGGCTTTGTTTAAATCCAGGACGTAAAGTTTTGGACGTCACATCGGCTATCACACACCGGGGTGTTATATGGGAGTGTTCGGATAGTAATAATAAACCAAATTATAGAAGTCCTCATTACTCCGCGAGAAGAATTTATTAAGCCTAATTGATCCGTCATTAGCACATGTTTACTGTAGATTTTCTGTAGCACTACATTGTCAAATCGTGGACTAAATAAACTTAAAAGATTCGTCTCGAAAATTAGAAGCAATCTATGCAATTAGTTATTTTTAGTCTATATTTCATACTCCATACATGTGTCAAACATTCAATGTGACATAAACTAAACTTTAGAGGGAGGAACAAAACAAGCCTGAACAAGCTAGTACTAGTGTACTAAATGTCGAAACCTGAATAGGCAAGCTTCCTGGTGGCTGGGAACATAAGCCCAACAGGCAATTCACTTGAGTAAGGGGGGTGTTTGATTCACCTCCTAAACTCTAGTTGCTGTCTCATTAAATGTTTGGACACATGAAGGAGTATTAAATATAGATTAATTACGAAAGTAAATGCACAGATTGAGACTGTTTTGCGAGACGAATTTTTTAAACCTAATTAGTCCATGATTTGACAATGTGGTGCTACAGTAACATGTGTTAATGATGGGTTAATTAGGCTTAATAAATTCATCTCGTGGATTACTGATGGATTCTGTAATTTGTTTTTTATTAGTATCCGAACATTTCATGTGACACCTCCTAAACTTTAGTCACTAGATCCAAACACCCTCTGAGATCAAGAGAGAGGAGTTCGTTTGGGAGACCTTGTGACTTTATGCACAAAATTAAACAATGGCGCAAGTGCTTACAGAGTTTAGATTGAAGAAGTGAAAACTGTAAAATAAGACAGAGATTATTTTTATTTTTTGAAACAAAAGAGAGAAAAGTTTAGATCGAGGAATTGAAAAAAAACAGAGATGAAAATGTAATAAACGACTTTATGCACAAAATTAAACAATCGTGCAAGTGCTCATAGAGTTTAGATCGAAGAAGTGAAAATTGTAAAGAAAAAGATAGAGATGATTTTTTTTCAAAAAAAAGGAGTAAAGTTTAGATCGAGGAACTAAAAAACAGAGATGAAAATGTAATAAACAAAAAAAAATTATCAGATCCAGGTTTCGATCCTGGGACCTGTGGGTTATGGGCCCACCACGGTTCTGCTGAGCTAATCTGATCTTTGATGCTAAAGTGGATGTACAATCTTTTTAATACTAGATGACTGTCCTGTACACACCTGCGGTTCAAACTTGTTCTTCTGCGGTGAGTTTCCGCAGAACAGAATGATGAGGCCCGGTGGGGCGACGGAGAAACGAGCGATGCGGTAGCCCGCACAACCAAGCTGTTCCCAACACCTGTTTTCCACATTTGCCACCACGATTGAATTGGAAAATCTCGGCAGGATCTGGGGGTACATTGCTACTGTCGAGGTGTGTGTTTTTCTATTTTTCATTCTCAGAGATTAGCATTTGGACTTGAAACCCCCTTCTGATGAAGGCAATCGGGAATCAGCAATTCTGGGAGACTGGGACCTTATTGACCCTAGGATATGATGGAAACCGGGTTTGAGCAACGTCAATCGTCATTCTGCAGCGATGATACGTCGGATGGGGCAGGTAACATAGTTTGCAACACCTTTTCCCCATTCCTGGATAACGTACAGCAAAGGATCAAAATGTGACCGTCGTGTCTCATATCCCAGGTGGTTAGATCACTATGTATATAGTCTAGCAGACTCGAATTTGAAGTGAGCACGATGCCCTGTCGTCTTCTTGGGTGCCGGCCAGGCCGGAGAACGTCATTGACGCCACGGCCGCCGCGAGGAACGGATTCCCCGTGCTCAACTCTGGCAACTCCAGGGCCATGGGAATGAGCACGTGATCGCCGGGGCATATGTGCGGCTCCGCGCCCCCCCCCCCCCTCCCCCCTAGGCTGCTGTGTTGCCTTCGTAGACGGCGCACGCCATAACTGGCTACGGCTACCCAGCTACCACCGGCGTTGCCGTTGCGAAGGCCATGGCGGCTCGTGCTCCCAGTCCCAGTGGAGAACCAGGGACCAACACGCTGGAGGTGCTCAAGCATTTGACTGGATGGAATAACCACCCGCCATGGGCACAGAGCTATGCGGGCATGTCCCCCGGGGCCAGCCGCTGTCCTCTCTCCTTTCACGCTTCTAGCCTCATGTTAATGATGTTGTTGGTTGATTGGGCATCGTGTCTAATTAGGAGAATTCGGAAGGCACTATGCCACCATGAAACCTATAGCTACGGATATAAAATGGGTCATATACTAGTACAGAACAGACTTTCAATCTTGGCTTTTAGTCCCGCCCGGAATTTAACCTAAGACTAATAAGAGATTTACTCCCAGTTGGAACCATCAACCGAGACTAGTATCCCTTGCCTAACGGATAGTGCAGCAGACTTTTGCAGTAGGGACTTTTAGTCCCGGTTGGTGTAGTCTGGGTTGGTAACACCAACCGGGATTAAAGAGGGATATTTTAGTCTCGGTTGGAGTCACCAACCCGGATTAAATGTCTCCCACTCGGGACCAAAGGTCTCCCATGGATGAATTCAAAAGGAGAGCGCCCAGGACATTGTCACATGTGGTGTGCAGTTGTGTTAGTAAGGAAGCTACACGCGAGGCAAGAGATCCTGGGTTCGAATCTCACACACACAAGAGGGGGGAGGTCAGTATTTAAATTATTTTTTAGTCTCGAGGATGGGTTTTAATCCCGGTTGCGTGACCCGGTACTAAAAGCCTGGACCTTTAGTCCTAGATCCGTAATCCCGCTTGGAAAACCAGGACCTTACTAAAGGGAGGACTAAAGGGGGTTTTCCAACTGGGATTAAAACCCACCTGTCTACTAGTGATATATTTTTTTCAACACAAAAGAAATGGGACACACAAATTTTCTCAAACATGTTCACACTCTATAGTCTTTGAGTTTCCTCCATATGAATAATGCGCTGAAGGCACAAATTCAAAAACCGATATAAAATTATTACAATCTTTTTGTTTCTAAAAAAAGGTACAATCTATTTAATCAAGTTGTCAGCTGGTCTTACTCGTACCCAAATTTGGCCCTTGGGTCATAATTGGTTTTCTATGCTTGTGGGCCGCCATGAGTTCAACGTACCCCTCGCCCCACACAAGCGCGCACCACACGAACTCTTGTCGTATGTCGTGAGAGCTTACCAAACCATGGCATAGATGTTCTTGCGTTCTCTTCGACCATGAGCTTCTGCGATAAGTTGGCCAAATGGTCTTGAGCTCTCTCACTGGACGACAACATAGGTTCCACCGGAGCAGTGCAGGGGTGAATGTGCTGTGTGAATCTCGCCAGCTATAAAGGAGGATGCTGAAGAAGTCTATCGATTGAAATTTGATGGAAACTAAAAAAAGGACGAAGTGCGTGACGTCGCCGGCATCGTTCTCGGCCCCACCCTTGTCGCCGCCCCCAGCTTGGATCACCCACGGCCGGCGGCTCCTGCCGCCATCACCGGTGCGTTATGCGCTGAAAAACGATGATTTGCACGCTCTCTGGAACGCCGGTGCCACGACTGGTACCATGCTGGTTACCACCGATGTGTTTTCGCTGCTCTCTGTCTCGCGCAACCTCTCTGGAACGTGTGACCGGTGCAATGACCGGTGACGCACCAGTCACCATCGTTGGCAGAGAAAAGCAGGACATTGTAAATGGTAGAAGCGGGCTAAAGCGTGATATAGATACGCCGAAGAAAGTATTTATTACACGCCAACATCGAATATGTTGGTTGTTCTTTACAGATAACGTTGTGGCGTCGTTGTCGGGTACCAATGTCAGGGGTACCAAGCCAAAAGTAGTAAATAATATGTCTACATTTACTTCCCGAGGCTTAGGGGTAACCTCCGCCTCGCCTGATCCCACCTAAAAGGCCTCGGGTAAGGCGGACCCCTCAGATGCGATCTCCGCCTCGCCTGAGCCCTACCGTAAGGCCTCGGAGGACCGACCCCTCAGGAGCAGTTTCTGCCTCGCCCGAGGGCCACGCCAGGGCCTCAGGCGCAATTGGGAGTCATGCGGCCCCCCACCACGACAACCATTTCCAATGATGGGATGAACACGGCTGTGTACAGTGAACGGGGGCATGGGAGCCGTGGTACGACTTGACATGACCTCGGTTATTTCACCATGACGGTGTCCATACCTCTACAGCAACGGGGGTAACGACAACTGTGCTACCTAACCCCCTCTCTACGTGAATCCTGGTGCACGCACCGCCCATCCTCGATAGTACCAAAACACACAGGTCAAAGCATGGCCACAGCGCGTTGCACCAGTGGACGGAGAAGTCAAAAGCTCGACGTCCATTGCGTCCCTGCACTACATGGTAAACTGCTCACACCGGATAAGGAGGAAGATGGCCACATCCGAGGCCACATTTTTGTTTTTCTCTTTCATCTTTTTTCCTTTCACCTTTTTACCACAATTGTAGCCCGAACCCTCCCCTTGAGAACTATAAAAGGGGAGGCAGGGGCCACATCTAGGGCCCTCCCGAAAGAAACACAACTCACTGGGCAAGCACTCAAGCTCACACACCACTAAAGAGACTTGGGATTTGCTCCCCCTCTCGAATGCTTGTAACCTCTACTATGAGCACTCTGGTGCAAGGCAACACGAGCAGCAGCAATATCCACTGGATGTAGGGATATTTTTGCCCGAACCAGTATAAACTCTTATGTTCGCATTGCACACCATCCAGACCTAGACGCGCAAATATAAATTCACTCGTCTTAGTGTCTAGAGCGCGGTTTTGGACACTGACAGTTGGCGCGCCAGGTAGAGGGCTTCTGCGCGTCACAATCCGCTTCGCCAGGCTTTGGATGGCCGATCACCGCGTCTGCTTCACTCTGGGCTCCCATATTCGGTTTGGGAGCCTGGATTTCCTCTGCACGGGGGTGGATCATGACTTGGTCCTGCTCCCCCCTTCCGTGTTGGTTGACCCTGCATGCCCTCCAGGTTCCGATGAGCGCGTCGGAGACCTGGACCCTGCCGGCACGGAGGAGGAGTGCGTCCTGCCACCCCCCACTGGGTCATTCGACTCATCTGCCGACGTCGACTCCATCACCGAGTCGATGGCCGGCCTTTGTCTGCATGTCAATGAGGCACGAGCTTCTGAGGGCACTCAGCCCCACGACTTCACCTACCCAAGGCTGAAGCGTCAGCTCGACACCATCCTAGGACCACGCCCGTCCCAGCAGGATCTCCATTGCCTCTACTTTCTCTTTGCCAATGCCTTAGCGTAGCTCTCGGGGGGACCACCGCTCTCCCCAGGGATGAGTGCCGCGTCGACGCAACCGGTGTGGCCTTACAGGCCGCACAATGCCACAAGGACCTATAGTTGCCTCACACAGCCTGCGGAGGACACTTCCGCAGGTTTGCCATGCCATCACCTGCAGTCCCTCTCAGAGCTCCTCGCGAGCACCATGAAGTCCTCAAGCGTCGACTTCGAGGAGGACGGCAGCGGCTGGGCTGGTGCTGACTTCTCCAGGCTCAACGACCCGGGGGCTCTGCGCCAGCTCCTCGGCAGCAGCAACTATCTTCTCGAGAGCTTTGACTCTGATGATGTGAACTACGATCCATCTCAAGAGTGCTTCATGTGTGATGCTGAGCTCTGCGAGGGAGTCTCCGATGAGAACGAGGGCGAACACACCCCGGCTGATGCTGCGACCCGCACTATGGCGCGTGCCGGGGTGCAGCCATGCCTCCACCCGTGGGGCAACCACAGCCCTAGCTGGAGCAACTCCGAGAGCTAGAGAGGAAGCTCGAGGAGGAGCGACAGCAGCTGGTGCAACTACGCATGATGCTCGAGCAGGAGCTCAGGAGTCGCAACGATGGCAGCGCGGCTCGATGCAGGGCTCATGATGTCCACCGGCACATCTGTGATGACAGCAGCGATGATCGTCCACCACTCTTCGCTTGGGCAAGCCAGAATGTTGCCGTCACGGCAATACTCCTCTAGGTGATGCCCGAACATTGACCCTGGAGGGACGGCGAGCCCACGAGGAGCTGCGCGCCCTCCTCGAGCGTGACGCGGTGCAGCAGGCCAAAAACTCCATGTCTTGGTGACGCAGGCCCGAGCCCGACCAACCCGCACCGTTGGCACCACATGAGAAGGAGGCTTTGGTCCACCCAAAACAATAGAAAGCGGGGAACAAGCCCCATCCGTCCATGACCACGTTGACAACAACAATGACGTGCGTGATGTCATCAACGCGCACAAGAAGCACAAGGAGGATGGTGCCAGTCATTACTACCACCCTCGTCGGGGCGGTCGATAGCGAGGAGGACCGGAGCCCATCTCCTGAACCCCTAGGATCTCGGGTCTTCAGCCAGGACATTCGCAACGTGCCGTTCTTGACGTGGTTCCGGCAACCCACCAACGTCACCAAGTACTTCGGAGAGATGAACCCCGAGCTCTAGCTTGACAACTACCGCCTTGCTTGCCAGCTAGGTGACGCGGACGATGACCGCTTCATCATCCTCAATCTCCCTTTGTACCTAGCCGGCTTAGCGAGAGCTTGGTTGTAGCACCTCTCGGTCCGCCGCATCCACAACTAGGCCGACCTCATGAAGGTTTTCGTGGGGAACTTCCAAGGCACCTATGTGCGCCCTGGCAACCCTTGGGGCCTCAGGAGCTGCCGCCAAAAGCCGGATAAGACTCTTCGCGAGTACATTCGGCGCTTCTCCCGGCAGTGCACCGAGCTGCCCAACGTTATTGACGCTGATGTCATCGGAGCGTTCCTCGTGGGAACCACCTGCAAGGAGTTGGTCCATGAGTTGGGATGCAAGGGCCCACACACCACCAGGGAGCTCTTGGACATTGCCACCAACTTTGCCTCTGGCGAGGAGGCAATAGGGGCCATCTTCCATGACACCAAGGGTAAGGAGAAGCGGCAGGAGGATATAGACGAGGGTGGCTCCAGCCACAATTCCAAGAAGAAGAAAAAGACCAAGCAGTTGCGCATGGACCCCCTTGTGGAGTGCGCATGAGGTATATCATTCAAATTTATTTTCCGGTCTCTAACAACGTGGCTGAGTATGAGGCACTTGTCAATGGTTTGCACATTGCCACCGAGCTCGGGGTCCGACGGCTTGATGTCCGAGGCAACTCCTAGTTGATCGTGGACCAAGTCATGAAGGGGTCAAGCTATCACGACCCCAAGATGGCAGCATACTGCCAGGTGGTCTGCCTCCTAGAAGACAAGTTCGATGGCCTCGAGCTCAACCACATCGCAAGGCGACTTAACGAGGTAGCAGATGAGCTCACAAAGCTGGCGTCCGGCTAGGCATCAGTTCCTACTGGCATCTTTGCCAATGATCTGTATGAGCCCTCGGTCACTTACCAAGGATCGACGCAAGACAGTAGCGAGCCACCTGAACCGACCTTAGGGGCGGGCCCGACCCCGGCCCCCACCGACCCTAAGGTTATGGAAATCGATGAGGACCCAGACACAGGGCCTGACCCCCTGCCACACTAGAGAATCCCATACCTTGACTGCCTAGTCTGCGGCATACTCCCCTCTGATAGAACCAAGGCCTGACACCTCGTGCGCTGCGTCAAGTCATTTGTCCTGCTGGATCAAGAACTCTACAAGCGGAGCCCCACTGGAATCCTGCAGCGCTAAATTCCCACCGAGCAGGGAAGGAAGCTACTTCAAGACATCCACGGGGGCGTCTATGGCCATCACGCAGCACCACGCACCCTCATCGGGAACGTGTTCCGACAAGGTTTTTACTAGTCCACTGCCATGGCTAACACCACCAAGGTGGTACGCTCCTACGAAGGGTGTCAGTACTATGCTCGGCAAACTCACTGCTAGCCCAAGTGCTCCAAACGATCCCCATCACATGGCCTTTGGCGGTCTGGGGTCTAGACCTTGTCAGGTCGCTCCAGAAGGCGCTTGGGGGCTTCACCCACTTACTCGTCACCGTCAACAAGTTCTCAAAGTGGATCGACGCTCGACCAATCGCGCAAATCAAGTTCGAGCAGGCGGTGCTCTTCTCCACCGACATCATTCACCGCTTCGGGGTCCCAAACTCCATCATCACCGACAGTGGCACGTAGTTCACCGGCAAAAAGTTCCTATGATGATCACCATATCTGCGTGGATTGGATAGCCATAGTGCACCCCGGACGAACGGGCAGGTTGAGCGTGCCAACGACATGATCTTGCAGGGCCTCAAACAGAGGATCTTCAACCGGCTAAATAGGTTTGGCTGCCAGTGGCTCATGGAACTCCCCATGGTCCTCTAGAGCCTGAGAATGACCTCGAGCCAAGCAATAGGTTTCACGCCCTTCTTCATGGTCTATGGATCTGAGGCGATCCTCCCCACCGATCTGGAATATAGAGCACCGAGGGTAAAGGCATTTGACGAGCAAGGGAACCAGACCTCCCTTGAAGATGTTGTGGACCAGTAAGAAGAAGCGCGTGATGTTGCCCTACTCTACTCTGCCAAGTACCAGCAGGCCCTGCGACGATACCATGCCCGCCGCATCTAGGGTCGGGCATTCAACGTCATGACTTGGTGCTTCGGCTCAGGCCGAACAACAAGGGTCGGCACAAATTGACCTGACCATGGGAGGGCCCATTCGTCATCACAGAAGTACTCTGACCCAGCACCTACAAGCTAGCCACTACATATGGCAAAGTCTTCACCAACGCTTGGAACATCGAACAGCTACGTCGCTTCTACCATTAAATTTCCAAGCTATTTACATAATTAATGTCGAAAAAATAAAAAGAGCACTCGTTGTTCCTTACTTTGTCGAACTCTGAGTGAGACCCGATCCTACCTCTGGCTAGGGTCGGGCCTCCCTTGGGGGCTAAAAGGGGGAATCCCCCGACGCTTCAAAATTTTCACAACACTTTTCAAAAAAATTTCGTACCTGAGCCCTTCCAGCGCTGTTTAAGTAAGCGGACGTTTTAGAAAGCGAAGAGCCCCTCGGGCTAGATTGGTCAGATTGCGAGAAAGCAACACCCCGACGGTTACAAAGCCTTCGCTCACTAGTCTTGGCCTAAGGGGTCAAATTGCACTTCTAAAATATCTGTGAACTTAAACACAATGTGGGGATCGGGCAACCACTCGAAAAACTTTATGAAAAGTTGCCTACCCGAGCCCTCCGATGGCGACTGGGAAATACGGGCGCGTTAGAGCACGAGAATCTCTTGGGTCGAGTTAATCGAACTACGAAAGGCCTATTCCTCTATGGCTACGGTACCCTAGCTCATTAACCCTGACCTAGGGAACCAGAGTCGACTCTAAACACCATAGGCATATGCTCACTATGAGGATCAAGCGAACACGTAAAAACTTAAAGCGAAAGATAAATACAACTTTTTAAAGGGCTCCGAAGGCCACAGACTTGTCCAATATCCTAAGTTTTTACACGGGCACCTCGCCCAACACTTTTTTATAGCTCTAGGGTTAGAGGGACAATCTCATCTTTGAACTTGGTAGCCAGGGTCTTCACCGGCTCTAGCACCTCCTCGTCGATGGCGTCAAGCTCCTCCTCGGGGATATCGACATAGCCCTCACTGAGCGCCTCCAGATTGATCTTTTGGTAGTGGGACCTGAAGATGACAAGCACGTGTCGCACCCCGAGGTGAAGTGCCTCCTTCACTTGGGTCCGAGCCCGCTTGAAGGCAACCTCGAGATGACTCCGCAGCGAGCATGCCCTAGGGCGCACCTTGACCGCCCCGAGGGCGTCGCACACCAGCCCGACGGCGGTGCGCAGCTCAGAATGTTTGTGCTGTTCTATCTTCAGGGCCTCCCATGCCAATAAAAGCTCCACCTCCACCTTGGCAAGTTTGCCCTTCAGCCCTGATCGTCACAAGGAATAAGGAGCAGGTTTCGGAAAGCACGATATGGATAGGTAAAAGCACTTACCTTCTATTTCCTGACTCCTGGCAAGATCCCGTTGATGCCCTTGGGTCACCGCGGCTCAGAGGGACTACACCTCAGGCTTTAGCTGGTGGTTCTCCTCAGCAAGCCGAGAGGCCGCATGTGTAGCCTCCTTCATCTGGTCCACTGCGGCGTCCCGCTCCTTCCAAGCTATGGTGCACTCCTGGCGAGCCTCGTTGCGCTCACCAAGAGCTCGCTCACGCTCACGGTGGATAGACCCGAGCTTAGACTAGAGTTGCCCAGCGGCCCGTAACAGCTCATCGCACATGTCCTTCACCTTCTGGGCCTCCTCCTAGTCCTTGCGAGCACGCTCGACGAGGGCCAACAACTTCTCCCTGCCTCCTTAGCGTCGGTGACCGCCTCCTCATGTCAAATGCGGAGGGCCGCCATTTCACCGCTGAGGTCAGCCACCCTTTGCTAGGCCTTCACGAGCCGTGCCTCGGCCACGGTGGTCCTCTACGCCTCCTCCGACTAGTGTCCCCATGTGCCCTGCTCACGGTGGAGGAACTCTGACTTTGCCCGGCTCTTGTCGAATAGCGCCTGCGCGGAGGGCCACATCAAGATCACAGGAAAGGGGGGGAAGAACCAAAAAATAAGCATCCACCAACTCGACGTACCTAGTCAGCCAGGGCGATATCATCATGTAGGGTAGACAACGCCAAGGATAGGGTCTTGTTGAAGGACTGGAACCCCGTTTGCAGCTGGTCCCAATACCCTTGCTACTCGGTGTCATCCAGCACAAAAATTGGCGGCGCCTCCGGTTGGTTCCGATCCGACCAAGTGAGGTGCGGGCTGCCCCACTATAAGGATCGTGTCCCACCTGCATAAGGGTTGTGGGCCCCTCAGCACGGGAGGACTGGGCCACCTCGGCCATGTCGGATGGCTCGCTAGATGAAGCTAACACCATCTCCACCTTGACGACATCAGGCTTGCACGATGCCGCCTCCTCCGCCTGGGACCTGCCTCCAGCGGCGGCTCTCACCTAAGCCAAGAGGTCCTAGGGCGCGGCCTCCTTCCCGCCGCCTAGGCCCCGGCGTCTACACCCGCCTCCGTAGTCGATCCTGATGCCTCCATTGCCGGAGGTGGAGGCGCCGCACTCTCCTTGGGGAGTGCCACTTCGAGAGCGGGATCCGTCCTGAACCACAGTAGCTTCTCTAGTGCTGCCATCTCTATCTCGATGGACTTCTCCACCTCCGCCTCTGAAAGTGCTGCCCCAGCGGACAAGGTGGGGTTAGGCGTAGGCGAAGCAGGGGTGGCCGGCATCTCCCGTCCCCCCACGTCTGAGCCTGGTGCACCGCTAGCTGAGGCCTGGCCTTGCCACCTCAGCACCTTCTACAGCACGAGCAGGGGGCATCGGACTGAGCTCTCCTATAGGACGACAAGCGTCAGTGTTACTGAGTCTTAGCGCAAACAATCATCACAAAGGACACCTCTTACCTCTGTGTCGTAGGACGGGGGCGTTTTTGCATCGGCCCGCTAGAGCCTGACCCTGCCGCAACAGGGCAGGACCTCTTCTCGGCCGCCACTGTCTCGGCCACGCTGGGCTAAGGGGGTGGCAGCGGTGACCCCACCATCTCTTGGGATCTGGATCCCCCTATCCCCTTAGGGCGGGCCGACCCTAGCAGCTTTGGGGGTTCTCCTCCTCCGCCTGATGCTACCGCGGCTCCCCCGAGGTTGGGGTCCTCTGGCTCGTGGAGCAGTAGCTGAGCCTGGGGTGTTCGCCCCTCGATCGAGAGAGACAGCCCCTCGGGTTGTTCCCCCTTCTCGGCCAGGGAGTCTAGCCAATTGTATGGGTGGACCCCCTCATCATCATCATCCTCGTCGTCCTCTTCCTCGCTTGACTCCTCCTCCTCTTCTTCGACCTCCCGCTGCATCCTCCAGCGCTTCTCGTGCTCCTCCTTCCTCCTGGCCCTATCAGTCCTCTTTCGCTTCTAATCATCCTTCCTTTGCTTCACCTTCCCAGCATGGGCCTAGTTACTCTCTGTATACGCTCCCATGGCCCATTTATGGTCCAGGGGTTCGAAGGCTAGCCAATCGTGGTTTCAATAGCTGCCCCAGACACTTAGAGTTAGGGATGGCATGGGATGGGCACACTAGCTACCAGCACCCTGGTGTTCGAGCGCCGAGGGCATCCCGACCCATGTTCAAGTCCTGATCGGTAACTGATTCATGGTATCCCTTGACAGGAGGCACCGAGCCCTTAGGACCGGTTGGATGGTTCCGAGAACTATATGAATCAACCATCGATAATCTAGAGTGCATCACCAGCTTGACCACAAGCCAGCGCCCGGTGAACAGGAACCGGGGCTCCACTTGAACATACCCATTAACAGCTCAACAAGCACCATAATTCGTCCAACGAGGATAGCATGGCCCGACTCACCCCCTCCGTTTCGTGAAGGGACATGTGAGGGACAACGAACAAAGATGAGAGGTCGCCCGATCAGTCTCTCGCAACGCGTGGGGGCTTAGGGCTATGCTCGCACCCTGACCCACTGAACGGTCATGCCCCCACAACAAGCCAGGGCTCAGGGGCTCCACGGGCACCCTATGGTTGCACAAAAATGGCAAGGGCTGACACACGCAAGGGGAACACACTCTAGGATAGCACCAACAGAGACCACTCTGCTCGATTCAAGCCCTTGAAGGGGTGTCTCACCCCTTTAAGGCCTCGGGGGCTACACCCGGCGGGTGCGCTCGCGCGTACCCACCGGACGACTTCTCACAAAAATAGGACACCGGCGTGTACTCTGCTCAAAGCGCAATGTGCAGTCATCCTCAAGCCTCTGAAGGAGTGCCTCACTCCTCCACAGGCTCGGGGGCTACTATCGGATACCAATGTTAGGGATACCCAGCCAAAAGTAGTAAACAATGTGTCTAAACTTACTTCCCGAGGCTTAGGGGTAACCTCCGCCTCGCCCGATCCCACCTAAAAGGCCTCGAGCAAGGCGGACCCCTCAGATATGATCTCTGCCTCGCCTGAGCCCTACCCTAAAGCCTCGGAGGGGTCGACCCCTCGGGAGCAATTTTCGCCTTGCCCGAGGGCCACGCCAGGGCCTCGGGTGCAATTGGGAGTCACACAGGCCCCTACCACGACACCCATTCCCAATGATGTGACGAACATGACCATGCACAATGAACTGGGGCATGGGAGCCGTGGTATGACTCAACATGACCCCGGTCATTCCACCATGACGGTGTCCATACCTCTTCACAACGGGGGCAATGGCAACTGTGCTACCTAACCCCCTCTCTACGCGAATCCAGGCGCACGCACCACCCATCCTCGATGGTACAAAAGCACACAGGTCAAAGCGTGCCCACAGCGTGTTGCACTAGTGGATAGAGAAGTCAAAAGCTTGACGCCCATTGCGTCCCTGTGCTGCAGGGTCAACTGCTCATGCCGGATAAGGAGGAAGACGGCCACGCCCGAGGCCACCATTTTGTTTTTCTCTTTCATCTTTTTCCCTTTCACCTTTTTACCACAATTGTAGCCCGAGCCCTCCCCTTGAGAACTATAAAAGGGGAGGCAGGGGCCACATCTAGGGGGACCCCTGAAAGAAACACAACTCACTGGGCAAGCACTCAAGCTCACACACCACCAAAGAGACTTGGGATCTGCTCCCCCTCTTGAATTCTTGTAACCCCTACTGCAAGCACTCTGGTGCAAAGCAACATGAGCAGCAGCAACATCCACTGGACGTAGGGACATTTTTGCCCGAACCAATATAAACCCTTATGTCCGCATTGCACACCATCCGGGGCTAGACGCGCAGATATAAATTCACTCGTCTTAGTGTCTAGAGCGCGGTTCTAGACACCGACAATTGTGATGAGTAATCTTTTGCCCGTGCCACCCGCCTCTCTAACTCCGCCCTCACATAATCATCTGCATCATGACGCCCCCACCACCAACCCTGCCCTAACCTCTGTATTCCACTGCCCTGGCGGGCGATGCCCCGCCACACCGTCCGGTTGCTGTCTCGCCTACCACCACTAGCGTGTCACGACTACCGCCCCCAAACATCCTTCTATAGTCGCCGGTGAATTGATTCTCCTAATCCCGGAACCCTAACATTTCTTCTTATCGGCGAGCGGCACATGGATAGGTCGCGTGTGTGTACCAAACCCGTGACCCACCATGTATAGATCGAGTTTGCGAATAAAAAAAATCAGGGGACAGGAAATTAAATTTTCACCCCCAAGAACAAAAGAACATGCACATCACAACGCTGCTGCCATCATTAGTTTTGTTCCTAGTTGTGCTTTTATTTGTACACCTAGAGCTGCAAATGACAGCCAATAGTATCACTGTGTGTGGAACCTATAGGTACGGATATAAAATGGGCCATACATTTTTTTTGAACAAAAGATAAATGGGACGCACTTATTTTCTCAAATTAAACATGTTCACACTCTATGTATAGTTAAATAAAAATAATGACATGTCAGGTTTGACATTCCTTACATATGAATAATGGGCTGAAGGCACAAATAATGCAAAACCGACATAATAGTGCGTACCTCCCCGGCGTCGTCCTGGCCCCCACCCCTGCTGCCGCCCCCTCTTGCATCAGCCGCGAATGGCAGCTCCTACCACCTCGCCATGCCACCCGCATCCCACCCCTGCTTCTCGACCCCACCCTCCCATAATCATGTGCATCGCGACGACGCCACCACCACCAGCCCCAGCCACCAACCTCCACCTTTCACTGCCCCAGCAGGCTGCACCGCACCGTCTGTCTGCCACCACTAGCGTGTCACGATTGCCGCCCCAAACCAACTTCTACTGACGCCGGTGAGTGGATTCTCCTCACCCCGGAACTCAAACATTTCTTCTTGCTCATCAGAGAGCGGCGTGCGGAGGGGTTGCGTGAGTGTATGAAACGCGTGTCCCACTGCATATAGAGTTTGCGAATAAAAAACACATGGACAGGAAATTAAGTTTTCACCGCAAGAACAAAAGAAGATGCACGTCACAACTGCTGTCATCATTTCTTGTTCCAAGTTGAGCTTTTATTTCTACACCTAGAGCTGAAAATGACAGCCAATAGTATCAACCTAAAAATGGTTAATTTCAAAAGAGATTCACCGATGATATACTAGTACTGCATGCCAAGCTTTTATTAGTTTTTTCTTTTCGGTTATTTGTTATTTGATTAGCTTTCTTACTTATTATTGCTGATGTGTGCAGCCTCATAATGAGTGCAGAAACTATTTATTTCGGATTTTCCATTCCGTGGATGCACGCCATCATGTTCCTAATGCATTGCTGTGTTGGTGCAATGTTGGATCACAATTTACATCCATTTATTTTGCTAAGGTTTTTTACTCGCTTCCTACCTTGATTCTCGTTCATGGAAGCGATTATTCATTCTGTTTAATTCTTCGTTCGATTGTTTGTCGTGTGTGAACTGAGCAGGATGCCATTGTCGTCTTCTTCGGTGCCGGCTGGTCCTCTCTCCTTCTGCTCTTCTAGCCTCATGTAAATGACTTTGTTGGTTGATTTGGACAGTGTGTCTAATTAAGAAAACTCGGAAGGCGCTATGCTACCGTACGTGGAACCTATAGATACGGATATAAAATGGGCCATACATTTTTCCAACAAAAAATAAATGGGATGCACATATTTTCTCAAACATGTTCACACTCTATATATAGTTGAATAGAAATAATTGCATGTAGACATTCCTTACATATGAATAATGGGCTGAAGGCACAAATTCAAAACTGACATAATAGTGCGCGACCTCGCTGGCGTCGTCCTCGCCCCCACCCAAACTGTCGCCCGCGGCTTGCATCACCCATGAACGGTGGCTCCTATCGCCTCGTCGTGCCACCCGCGTCCCACCCCTGCCTCTCGACCTCGCCCTCCCATAATCATCTGCATCATGACGGCCCCGCCAACACCACCCAGCCAAGTTTTTTCCTGACGGCCTATTTCATCAGGAAAAGTGCTTGAAACCATCAGGACCGTCAGGGATAAGCCGTCAGGAAAGAAATGACAGGGATAAACCATCACGGATCATTTCCTGATGGCTGCGACTGTCAAGAAAAGTCTGCAGCGTCGGTTGGTAAGCCTCCCATCAGGGAAGATTTTCCTGACGGCCCGGTACCGTCAGGGATAGTTTTCAACTTTTCCCGTCATTTGCTGAACTGTCAGCGAAATTTCAAACTTTCACTGTCAGTTCCTGAACTGTCAGGGATAGACTCAACTTTCCTATCAGTTGCCCAACAGTTAGGCATGAAATAATTGCTGACTGTTAAACTCTGTCAGGGGAAATATTTCCAGTCAGGCTGTCCAAAATCACTGATTATTTGGCCATTATAAGACCACTGTTCATAGCAAATAATTGGCCATTAACAACAATATTACAGCAACTGATGCATCCACACTAAAGTAAAAAAATTATATTCAATAATCTTAGAACATCATTCAAGTCGTTCATGAATACAAAGCTATATAATAATTAGTGCCTCCTACTAGCCTTCTAGTTAGGTACCTAACAGGGAGCACAAATTAAAAGTGTTAACTCACAACTAGGTGCTATCTATCTCCCAACACAACTATAGGTAGCTATATGCTATCTCATGGCAGTATGCAGCCACTTCTGCACAAGATAGCCAAAAAAAATTGACATTCCTTGACCCAGGAAGTCTACAAGTAGCAAGCTGCCCTTTGATGGCAGTATGCACCCACTTCTACACAAGCCTGTGTGCAGTGAATAGGCAATATGTAGCTGCTACTCCACAACTAGCACGCATGCCTTGAAGCACGACAGAATCCACATATGTTGCTTCACAACCTAAATATGCAGCAGCTCATGCACAACCAAAATACCTCCCTTGCACAAAATACCCAGCATGACACATGCATGGCCTTCGAACTTGCTGGTTGTTGCCATCATCCTAGTAGATAAACAAAAGGCTATGGCTTCACAAATACTTCCTGCCACCGCGCAACTCAATTGCCATCAGCCTAGTAGATAAACAAAAGGCTATGGCTTCACAAATACTTCTTGCCACCGCGCAACTCAATGGCCTTCAATATTGTCCTTGTATAGTCCCTCCCTACAACCAAAACAAATAAATAGGATCATTCTAGGAGGCAAGCATACATAAATAAAACATCCTACTGCTGACACCAATCCTAACAGGAGGCAAGCATGCATCTATTTACAACCACTGAATCACTTTGAATAAATAAAATAGGAGACGGCAGCTGCACAGTTTCATTCACTGGACAGGATATATGATACTCCTTTGGCGAATCTGAAACAATGCAAAGCAGCATAGCTTATGCTTCTCCATTGGTCTTTAGCACAAAAAAACTAGGACTAACTAGCAGCAACACACATGCCCTCAGCTGCAGTGCGGTTTACCTCCTATAATGTACTGTAGATTAAACGAAAAAGGCTACAGCAGCTGCAGCTTAAATCTCAAGCAAGCAAGGCATACACAGTTAAAGCTACCATGGGTTCACTTAAAGGTATATGTGAGAGTATGCTAAAGATCAAGAAGCCTGACCTTACTGAAACCCGACATCACAAGTGGAAAACAATGTCAATCAGAATATGCTAGCCTTTTCCCATCCGCACGATCTTCCAGTCACGTGGGGAATAATTCTGCGCCGCTGACGGAGGATCCGTAGCCGACGCGAGTACTCTCAGCCGACGGGAGAAAAGTGATCTGGAGTGGTGCAACCTCCATCTTTCACTGCCCAGGCGAGCTTCGCACCCGCCGCACCGTCCGGCCGCCACCACTAGCATGCCACGGTTGCCACCCCCAATCCAACTTCCACAGTCACTGGTGAGTGGATTCTCCTAACCCTAGAACCCCAACATTTCTTCTTCCTCATCGGTGAGCGGCGTGCAGATGGGTCTAGTTAGGAGAATTTGGAAGGCACTGTGCCACCATGGAACCTATAGCTACAGCTATATAATGGGCCATACATTTTTAGCGCAGAATAAATAGGACAAACATATTTTCTCAAACTTGTTCACATTGTATAGTTGAATATAAATAATGGCATGTAAGGTTTGGCATTCCATACAAATTAATAATGGGTTGAAGGCACAAATGTAAAACCAACATAAAATGAGTACAATCGATTTAACTAAGTTGTTAGCTGGTCTTACTCGTACCCAAGGCCCAAAACGATGGCTTTGGCCTTTCGGTTGTAGTTTGTTTTCGATCCTTGACGCTCGCAAGAGTTCACCCACACCATTGCATCCTTGCTCAATATCTCCTCCCATCAATTTAACCGAGCATTGCAACCTTGTTCAACGTCGTGATCCATGTCCTCCAACCCACAAATCATTGTGCAAGCACCCTATGCCGTAGCTACAAAACCCAATACCTATTAGCCTCTTGTTGATGGACCAATTAAAAGACATGCAATAATTGAAAGGGCACTTTGCCACGGCAGAGTCTACGGCCACATCAAGGGAAAGCTAGACATTTAGGCATCTTCTCATTGAAGTTGATCTCTACTATAAAGGAACAATGTAAACAATCCTATGTCCACATAAGTTTTTGTCCCCCATAGAGATGGGTTTCCCTTTATGTGGCCCAGTTTGTGCACCCAACAAACTAAGACCATTAAAATCAATGGCCCACAGGCCTTCCTTGTAGGCTTCACCACGATCCAATGACACGGTCACTTTGAGGCCTCAATGCCCTTTCCCCCGCACCGTGCCACACTGCCCGTGCATGCAATCCAAGGTTCGATCCCCACTTTCTCCATCTTGGTTTCTCTAAAAAAAATACAAAACTTCTGTCCATCCGGTTTTTCCAAAAAAACAGCATGCCAGGACCTGATGTCCAGCAGGCACATGCACGCTCCCCAGCACTCCCACACGCGACTTCTGATTTGTTTCCAAAAAATAGAGTCAACTAATAATTAGATCAATCTATCAAATAGTATAAATACCAATCGCCCCATGATGCAATCACATAGACTGAATTCAATCTTCCTTCCATTTTACCACGTTGGTTGTGATTTTCTTCTTTTCCTTCCATATGTGCAAATCTATCATTAGTAAGCAAACCACACCTTTAGTTCTTGGCAAAGACTTATTCATGGTCAGCCGTATTTTATCCTACCCACCCACTCAACCAAGCTCACAAGCATGCTCACCCAAGCACGTCTCCTTCCCCACGCGCCTGACACGACTTCTCCTTCTCTCCCCTCCGGTGGCGGCTCCTCCCCACATGCCCGATGCTACCGACACACACGCGGCTCCTCCCTCTCTCCCCTCTGGCAGCGGCGGCGGGCTTCGACGGCGGCGCCACCGATGGGGTAGGCAAGTACCTCCTCCTCTTAGATCTGTGAGTTAGGGTTCCAGTGAGCTCTCCCTCTCATCTTCCCCAACTCCAATGGGCTTACAAAGGGAATGTTTGGAGGAAGGAAGGCTGGCCAGGTGGTGGGGATGGCTAGAGGGCGGTTTAGGGGGTCCTTGCGGTGGTGGAGGCGGCTGGGCCAGGTAGGGGCGGGGTTGTCACGATGGCAGAGCTAGGGGATAAGGACGCCATGGTAGTGGCGGGAGGAGGGAGAAGGAGGCCACTGCTTGCACATTAGGGCTTCACCAGAGCTCCATGATTGCAGTGGGGGCGATGGGAGCCGGAGAGTAGGAGGGGCACCGGAGATGAGGTAGTCGTCGTGGCATGGCACGGCTCCCTACATCGTTGGTGGACCAAGCAGTGGTGGCGGCGATGACTGGCAGCCTAGGGCGTGCAAGACGCTCACACCCAACAATTTCCCCCTCGGCTAGCGGTGACTGGGCCTTGGTGGGCCTGCGAGAGCATGCGGGACGCTATCTAGGTTGGAGTGGAGAGGGGCGAGCGGGGTGGGTGCTGTAGACCTTGAGGCTGGGGATGCAGCTGGGCTACGTTGGGGTGGAGGAGCCGATGGACCGCGTGGGTGGCTAGAGATGGAGAAAAAGCTAGGCCTAAAAGGAGGGAAAAAGGAGTGGATCGAGCCTAGGCGACGGATGTGGGCAGGCTAGGCCCATGGGATGAGTAGCTGCTAGCCTCGTTTGTTAAAGTGGCTTGCCATGTTAAACTTATGATTTCATTTCTAACGATAAAAGACGATGAAGGATGTTTAATTAAAGTGGCTTGCCATGTTGTCGTGCCTCTTACACACCTTCTAGACTTATGTAAATGGAGTTGTTGATGGACTGGACAATGTCTCTAATTAGGAGAATTTGCAAGGCACTGTGCCACCACGGAACCTATAGCTACAGCTATATAATGGGCCATACATTTTTTTAACGCAGAATAAATAGGACAGACATATTTTTCTCAAACTTGTTCACACTATATAGTTGAATATAAATAATGGCATGTCAAGTTTAACATTCCTTACAAATTAATATTGGGTTGAAGGACAAATGTAAAACCAACATAAAATAAGTGCAACCGATTTAACCAAGTTGTTAGCTGGTCTTACTCGTACCCAAGGCCTAGAACGATGGCTTTGGCCCTTCTGTTGTAGTTTGTTTTTTATCCTTGAAAGGGCCCACATGAGTTCACCCACACCGTTGCATCCTTGCTCAATATCTCCTCCCATCAATTCAACCCAGCATTGCAACCTTGCTCAATGTCACGAACCATGTCCTCCAACCAAAAATTCATTGTGCAAGCATTATGTGCCATAGCTCCAAAACCCAATATCTCTTAGCCTCTCGTTGATGGACCAAAAGACACGCAAGAATTGAAAGGGCACTTTGCCACGGCGGAGTCTATAGCCACATCGAGGGAAAGTTAGACATTTAGGCATCTTTTCTTTGATGCTGATATCTACTATAAAGGAACAATGTAAACAATCCTATGTCCACGTAAGTTTGTGTCCCCCATATAGATGGGTTTCCCTTTATGTGCCCCAGTTTGTGCACCCAGCAAACTAACACCATTAAAATCAATGGCTCACAGGCCTTCCCCACAGGCTTCACTATGATCCAATGACACATTGACTTCAAGGCTTCAACGCTCTTTCCCCCACACTGTGCAACGCTGCCCATGCGTGCGATCCAAGGTTCGATTCCCACTTTCTCCATCTTGGTTTCTCTAAAAAATGCAAAACTTATGTCCATCTATTTTATCCAAAAAAATAGCATGCTTGGAACTAACGTCCAGCAAGTGCATGCTCGCTCCCCGGCACTCCCACACGTGCCTTCTAATTTGTTTCTGAAAAAATAGAGTCAACTGATAATTAGATCAATCTATCAAATAATATAAATACAAAAAGCCAAATTATTTTCATCATGTGAACAATCTCCCATGACACAATCACGGAGACTGAATTTGATCGTCCATGACGCAATCACGTGGACTGAATTCAATCTTCCTTCCTTTTTACCATGTTGGTTGTGATTTTCTTCTTTTCCTACCATATGTGCAAATATATCATTAAAAATTAAGCCACACATTTAGTTCTTTCCAAAGACTTATTCACGGTCAACCGTATTTTATCCTACCCACCCGCTCACCCAAGCTCACACGCATGCTCACCCGAGCATGTCTCCTTCTCCACGTGCCCGACGCGGTTCCTCCCTAATGCAGCGGCTCCTTCTCTCCCCTTCAGCGGCGGTGGTGGGTTTCGGCAGTGGCGCCTGCCCACGACGTGCCCAACGCGCACGTGGCTCCTCCCTCTCTCCCCTTTGGTAGGGATAGCGGGCTTCGGCGGCGGCGCCACCGGTGAGGTAGGTGAGTTCCTCCTCCTCCTCTTGGGTCTATGAGTTAGGGTTCTGGTGAGCTCTCCTTCTCATCTTCCCCAACTCCAATGGGCTTACAAAGGGAAGGTTTGGAGGAAGGAAGTCCGACCAGGCAGTGGGGATGGCTGGAGGGTGGTTTAGGGGCCCTTGCAGCGATGGAGGTGACTAGGCTAGGTAGGGGTTGGGGTGTCGCGGTGGTGGAGCTAGGGGATAAGGACGCTATGGCGGTGGCGGGAGAAGGGAGGAGGAGGCTGCCGCGGGCATGCTAGGGCTTCGCTGGAGCTCTGTGGCTGCGGTGGGGCGATGGGAGCTAGAGAGGAGGAGGGGAACCAAAGACAAGGTGGTCGTCATGGCATGGCAGGGTTCCCTACATTGTCAATGGACAAAGCAGTGGCGGCTGGGAGCCTAAAAAATGCTCAGACCCAAGGGTTTCCCCCTCGGCTGGCGAGGCGGCTGGGCCTTGGTGAGCCTGTGGGAGCAAGCGTGCCGCAGCCTAGGTGGGAGTGGAGAGGGGCAAGCGGGGTTGGTGTTGTGGACCTTTAGGCTGTGGATGCAGCTGGGCTGCTTTGGGGTGGAGGAGTCGACTCGACCACGTGGGTGGCTGGAGTGGGAGAAAAAGCTACGCCTGAAGGTAGGGAAAAAGGAGTGGATTGAGCCCAGGCGATGGATGTGGGCAAGCTAGGCCCGTGGGATGAGGAGGTGATAGCCTCATTTGTGAAGAAAGGAGATGGCTCGACAAGGGAAGGTTTTCTCTCATTTCTTTTGTGAAGGTCATGTTAAAATGGCTTGCCATGTTAAACTTATGATTCCATTTCTAATGATAAAACACGATGAAGGACGTGTTAAAGTGGCTTGCCATGTTGTCGAGCCCCTTACACACCTTCTAGACTTATGCAAATGGTGTTGTTGATGGACTGGACAATTTCTCTAATTTGGAGGATTTGGAAGGCACTGTGCCACCATGGAACCTATAGCTACAGCTATATAATGGGCCATACATTTTTAGTGCAGAATAAATGGGACAAACATATTTTCTGAAACTTGTTCACACTGTATAGTTGAATATAAATAATGGCATGTCATGTTTGACATTCCTTACAAATTATTAATGGGTTGAAGGCACAAATGTAAAACCAACATAAAATGAGTACAATCGATTTAACCAAGATGTTAGTTGGTCTTACTCATACCCAAGGCCTAGAACGATGTCTTTGGCCCTTCGGTTGTAGTTTGTTTTCTATCCTTGATGGGCCCACATGAGTGCACCCACACCATTGCATCCTCGCTCAAAATCTCCTCTCGTCAATTCAACCCAGTATTGCAACCTTGCTCAACGTCGCGAACCATGTCCTCCAACCCACAAATCATTGTGCAAGCACTATGTGCCCTAGCTCCAAAACCCAATACCTCTTAGTCTCTCATTGATGGACCAAAAGACATGTGAGAATTGAAAGGGAACTTTGCCACCGTGGAGTCTACAGCCACACCGAGGGAAAATTAGACATTTAGGCATCTTCTCATTGAAGCTGATTTCAACTATAAGGGGACAATGTAAATAATCCTATGTCCACCTAAGTTTGTGTCACCCATAGAGATGGGTTCCCTTTATGTGCCCTAGTTTGTGCACCCAGCGAACTAACACCATTAAAATCAATGGCTCGTAGGCCTTCCTCGTAGGATTCACCACGATCCAATGACACGGTCACTTCGGGGCTTTCACGCTCTTTCCCCCGAACCGTGCCACGCTACCCATGCGTGAGATCCAAGGTTTTGCATCTTGGTTTCTCAAAAAATTACAAAACTTTCGTCCATCTGGTTTTTCCAAAAAACAGCGTGCTTGGACCGGATGTCCAGCAAGAACATGCGCACTCCCCGGCACTCCCGCACGCGCCTTTTGATTTGTTTCCAAAAAACAGAGTCAGCTGATAATTAGATCAATCAATAAAATAATATAAATATAATAGAGGAAATTTTTTTCATCATGCGTACGATCTCCCATGACACAATCATGGAGACTGAATTTGATCATCCATGATGCAATCATGTAGACTGAATTCAATCTTCCTTTTTACCGCGTTGGTTGTGATTTTCTTTTTTTCCTTCCATATTTGCAAATCTATCATTGAAAAGCAAGCACCGCCTTTAGTTCATGGCAAAGACTTATCCATGCTCAGTCATATTTTATCCAACCTGCCCATTCACCCAAGCTCACACGCATGCTCACCTGAGCAGGTCTCCTTCCCCATGCGCCCGACGTAGTTCCTCCTTGGTGTGGCTCCTCTCCCCTCTAGTGGTGGTGGTGGGTTCTCGCGGCGGCCCCTCCCCACATGCCTGACATGGCACCTCCTTGAAGTGAACAACACGCATGCGGCTCCTCCCTCTCTTCCCTCCCTCTGGCATCGATGGTGGGCTTCGATGGTGGTGCCACCGGTGAGGTAGGTGACTTCCTCCTCCTCTTGAATCTGTGAGTTAGGGTTGCGGTGAGTTATCGCTCTCATTTTCCCCAACTCCAGTGGGCTCACAAAGGGAAGGTTTGGAGGAAGAAAGGCCGACCAAGCGGCGGTGATGGCTGGAGGGCAGTCTAGGGTCCCTAGCGGCGTGGAGGCGGCCAGCCCAGGTAGAGGAGGTGGTGTAATGGTGGTGGAGCTAGGGGATAAGGATGCCATGGTGGTGCCGAGAGGAGCAAGAAGGAGGCTACCGCGGGCATGCTAGGGCTTCACCAGAGCTTTGCGGCCACGGCGGAGGCGATAGGAACCAGAGAGGAGGAGGGGCACCAGAGACAAGGTGGTTGTCGTGGTGTGGCATGGTTCCCTTTGTTGTGGGTGGACCAAGCAACAGTGGTGGTGACAGCTTAGACCCTAGGGCGTGCAAGACGCTCACACCCAAGGGTTTCCCCATCGACTAGGGAAGGCTGGGCCTTGGTGGGCCTATGGGAGCATGCGGGCCACAACCTAGGTGGTAGTGGAGAGGGGTGAGCAGGGTGGGTGCTGTGGACCTTTAGGCTGGGGATGTAGCTAGGCTGGGTTGGGGTGGAGGAGCCGACTGGACCACGTGGGTGGTAGGAGAGGGAGAAAAAGCTAGGCTTCAAGGGAGGGAAAAAGGAGTGGATCGAGCCTAGGCGATGGATGTGGGCAGGCTAGGCCCGTGGGATGAGGAGGTGCTAGTCTCATTTGAGAAGCAAGGAGATGGCTCAATGTGGGAAGGTTTTCTCTTATTTCTTCTATGAAGGTCGTGTTAGAGTGGCTCTCCATGTTAATCTTATGATTCCATTCCTACCAATAAAAGACTATGAAGGACGTGTTAAAGTGGCTTGCCATGTTGTCGAACCCCTACACACCTTCCATACTTACGTCAATGGTGTTGTTGATGGACTAGACAATGTCTCTAATTAAGAGAATTTGGAGGCACTGTGCCACCATGGAACCTATAGCTACAGCTATATAATGGGCTATACATTTTTTAGCACAGAATAAATGGGACAAACATATTTTCTCAAACTTGTTCACACTGTATAGTTGAATGTAAATAATGGAATGTCAGGTTTGACATTCCTTACAAATTAATAATGGGTTGAAGGCGCAAATGTAAAACCAACATAACATGAGTACAACCGATTTGACCTAGTTGTTAGCTGCACTTACTCATACCCAAGGCCTAGAACGTTGGCTTTGGCCCGTTGGTTGTAGTTTGTTTTCAATCCTTGACGGGCCCGCATGAGTTCACCCACACCATTGCATCCTTTCTCAATATCTCCTCCGATCAATTTAACCCATCATTGCAACCTTGCTTGATGTTGCGAACCATGTCCTCGAACCCACAAATCATTGTGCAAGCACCCAGTGTCGTGGCTCCAAAACCCAATACTTATTAGACTCTTGTTGATGGACCAAAAAACTTGCGAGAATTCAAAGGGCACTTTGCCACGGCAGAGTCTACGGCCACATCGAGGGAAAGCTAGACATTTAGGCATCTTCTCATTGAAGCTGATCTTTACTATAAAGGAACAATGCAACCAACCCTATGTCCACCTAAGTTTGTGTCCCCCATAGAGATGGGTTTCCCTTTATGTGACCTAGTTTGTGCACCCAACAAACTAACACAATTAAAATAAATGGCTCATAGGCCTTACCCGTAGGCTTCACCATGACCCAACGACACAGTCACTTCAACGCTTCTACTCTCTTTCCACCACACTGTGCCCCACTGCCCATATGTGCGATCCAAGGTGCGATACCCACTTTCTCCATCTCGGTTTCTCTATAATAATGCAAAACTTCAATCCTTCTGGTTTTTCCAAAAAAAAATAGCATCCCTAGACCTGATGTCCAGTAGGCGCAAGCGCGCTCGCTGGCACTCCTACACGCGCCTTCTGATAAGCATCTAACAATGAGCAAATTTAGTGCACGTGACAGTGGTGGAGGTCCAGCAAATAAATTAAAAGTCTCACATTGTGTTGCTCGACTTGAGGGCAGTTGGAGTTTCTTTGCAAACCTCTTCTACTTGGCATTGGAATTGGAGTATGCCCAAGAAGCAATTTGAACGACTGAGTGACGTCCATAAGAATAGGTGTGCCATTGCTCTGTCCCTTTGGCTCTGAGGAGAACAAGAGTACATTTAAAAAATAAAGGATGCCATGAAAATTCAGAAAATAGTAGGGAAAACAATAGCAAATAGGAGACTTTCACCCTAAACATGGATCGAGCCCAGGTGGCGGATGTGGGTAGGCAAGGCCCGTGGGATGAGGAGGTGCTAGCCTCGTTTGAGAAGAAAGGAGATGGCTTGATGAGGGAAGGTTTTCTCTTATTTCTTTTATGAAGGACGCATTAAAGTGGCTTGCTATGTTAAACTTATGATTCCATTTCTAATGATAAAAGATGATGAAGGACGTATTAGAGTGGTTTGCCATGTTGTTGAGCTCCTTACACACCTTCTAAACTTATGTAAATGGTGTTGTTGATGGACTGGACAATGTGTCTAATTAGGAGAATTTGGAAGGCACTATGCCACCATGGAACCTATAGCTACAACTATATAATCGACTACACATTTTTTAACGTAGGATAAATGGGACAAACATATTTTCTCAGACTTGTTCACACTGTATAGTTGAATATAAATAATGGTATGTCAAGATTGACATTCCTTACAAATTAATAATGGGTTGAAGGTGCAAATGTAAAACCAACATAAAATGAGTACAATCATTTTGACCAAGTTGTTACCTGGTCTTACTCGTAACCAAGGCCTAGAACGATGGCTTTGGCCCTTCGGTTGTCGTTTGTTTTCTATCCTTGACGGATCCACATGTGTTCACCCACACCATTGCATCCTTGCTCAATATCTCCTCCCATCAATTTAACCGAGCATTGCAACCTTGTTCAACGTCATGATCCATGTCCCCAACCCACAAATCATTGTGCAAGCACCTTGTGCCGTAGCTCCAAAACCCAATACCTATTAGCCTCTTGTTGATGGACCAACTAAAAGACATGCGAGAATTCAAAGGGCACTTTGCCATGGCGGAGTCTATGGCCACATCGTGGGAAAGCTAGACATTTAGGCATCTTCTCATTGAAGCTGATCTCTACTATAAAAGAACAATGCAAACAACCCTATGTCCACCTAAGTTTGTGTCCCCCACAGAGATGGGTTTCCCTTTATGTGACCCAGTTTGTTCACCCAGCAAACTAACACAATTAAAATCAATAGCTCACAGGCCCTACCCGTAGGCTTCACCATGATCCAATGACATGGTCGATTACTTGAACGCTTCTACGCTCTTTCCCCCACACCACGCCACACTGCCCATGTGTGCAATCCAAGGTGCGATACCCACTTTCTCCGTCTCAGTTTCTCTATAACAATGCAAAACTTCAATCCTTCTGGTTTTTCCAAAAGAACATCATGTCTGGACCTGGTGTCCAGTAGGCACATGCGCGCTCTGCCGCACTCCCACACGCAACTTCTGATTTGTTTCCAAAAATAGAGTCAATTGATAATTAGATCAATCAATCAAATAATATAAATATAAAAAAAGAAATTATTTTCATCATGCGAACGATGTCCCACGACGCAATCACGTAGACTAAATTCAATTAATCTTCCATTTTACCACATTGGATGTGAATCTTCTATTCCATCCATATGTGCAAATTTGTCTTTAAAAAGCAAGCCATACCTTTAGTTCTTGGCAAAGACTTATTCATGGTCGGTCATATTTTATCCTACCCGCTTGCTCACCCAAGCTCGCACGCACGCTCACCCGAGCACGTCTCCTTCTCCACATTCCCGATGTGGTTCCTCCTCAACACGGCTACTCCCTTTCTCCGGCCCCTCTGGTGACGGCGGGGGGTTCTGGCGGCGGCTCCTCCCCACGTGCCCGATGTGGCTCCTCTCTGACGCGCCTGACACAAACGTGTCTCCTCCCCATGCATCTCCTCCATCTCTACCGTTTGGCAGCGGCGTCGGGTTTTGGTGGCGGTGCCACTGGTGAGGTAGGCGAGTTCCCCTCCCCTTGGATATACGAGTTAGGGTTTTGGTGGGCTCTTCCTCTCATCTTTCCCAACTCTAGCAGGCTTAGCAAGGGAAGGTTTGGAGGGAGGAAGACTGGCCAGGTAGTGGGGATGGTTGGAGGGCAGTTTAGGGGCCCTAGCGGTGGTGAAGACAGGTAGTCCAGGTAGGGGCGGAGCTAGGGGAGAAGGCAGCCATGGCGGTGGTGGGAGAGGGGAAAAAGGAGGCCATCGTGGGCATGTTAGGGCTTTGCAGGAGCTCCACGGCCATGGCGGGGGTGATGGGAGCTGGAGAGGAGGAGCAGAACAAGAGAGGAGGTGGTCATTATGGCATGGCATAGCTCCCAGCATCATCGGAGGATCAACCAATGGTGGCGGTGGCTGGGAGCCTAGGGCATGCAAGACGCTCACAACCAAGGGTTTCCCCATTGGCAGGCGGCAGCTAGGCCATGGTGGATCTACGAGAGCATGCGGGCCGCAACCCAGGTAGGAGTGGAGAGGGGCAAGCGGGGTGGGTGTTGTGGACCTTTAGGCTAGGGATGCAGCTGGGCTACATTGTGGTGGAGGAGCCAATTGGAACGCGCGGCTGGCTAGAGATGGAGAAAAAGCTTGGCCTAAAGGTAGGGAAAAAGGAGTGGATCGAGCCCAGGCGGTAGATGTGGGTAGCCTAGGCCCGTGGGATGAGTAGGTGTGAACCTCGTTTGAGAATAAAGGAGATGTCTTGATGAGGGAAGGTTTTCTCATATTTCTTCTATGACAGACGTGTTAAAGTGGCTTGCCATGTTAAATTTATGATTTAATTTCTAACGATGAAGGATGTTTAATTAAAGTGGCTTGCCATGTTGTCGAGCCCGTTACACACCTTCTAGACTTATGTCAATGTCATTGTTGATGGACTGGACAATGTGTCTAATTAGGAGAATTTGGAAGGCACTGTGCCACCATGGAACCTATAGCTACAGCTATATAATGGGACATACATTTTTTAAGATAGAATAAATAGGGCAAAATATTTTCTCAAACTTGTTCACCTTGTATAGTTGAATATAAATAATGGCATGGTTGGCTTAAAATTCCTTACAAAGTAATAATGGTTTGAAGGCGCAAATGTAAAACCAACATAGAATGAGTAGAATCGATTTAACCTAGTTATTAGCTGCTCTTACTCGTACCCAAGGCCTAGAACATTGGCTTTGACCCATTGGTTGTAGTTTGTTTTCTATCCTTGATGGGCCCGCATGAGTTCACCCACACCATTGCATCCTTGCTCAATATCTTCTCCCATCAATTTAACCTAGCAATGCAACCTTGCTCAACGTCGTGATCCATGTCCTCCAACCCACAAATCATTATGCAAGCGCTATGTGCCATAGCTCCAAAACCCAATACCTCTTAGCCTCTCATTGATGGACCAAAAGACATGTGAGAATTCAAAGGGCACTTTGCCACGGTGGAGTCTACAACCACATCGAGGGAAACCAAGACATTTAAGCATCTTCTCATTGAAGCTGATCTCTACTATAAAGGAACAATGCAAACAATCCTATGTCCACCTAAGTTTGTGTCCCCCATAGAGATGGGTTTCCCTTTATGAGCCCTAGTTTGTGGTCCTAGCAAACTAATACCATTAAAATCAATGGCTCATAGGCCATCCTCATAGGCTTCACCATGATCCAATGACATGGTCACTTCAAGGCTTCAACGTTCTTCCCCTGCACTATGCCATGCTGCCCATGCGTGTGATCCAAGGTTTGATCCCCATTTTCACCATCTTGGTTTCTCTAAAAAACGCAAAACTTCCATCCATCTGGTTTTCCAAAAAAATAACAGCATGCCTAGACCTGATGTCCAATAGGCGCATGCGCGCTCCTCAGCACTCCCGCACGCGCCTTATGATAAGCATCTAACAAAGAGCAAATGTTTGTGCATGTGATAGAGGTCGAGGTCCAGCAAATAAATTAAAAGTCTCACATTGCGTTGCTCCACTTGAGGGCAGTTGGAGTTTCTTTGCAAACCTCTTCTGCTTGACATTGGAATTGGAGTACGATTGGATGCCTAAGAAGCAAAAATTTGAATGGGTCATTGACGTCCATAAGAATATAGGTGTGCCATTGATCTATTGCTCTGGCTCCGAGGAGAACAAGAGTACATTTAAAAAAGAAAGGATGCTATGGAAATGCAGAAAATAGTATGGAAAACAATGGCAAATAGGAGACTTTTACCCTAAACATGGATCGAGCCCAGGTGGTAGATGTGGGTGGGCTAGGCCTATGGGATGAGGAGGTGCTAGCCTCATTTGAGAAGAAATGAGATGACTTGATGGGGGAAGGTTTTCTCTTATTTATTCTATGAAGGACATGATAAAGTGGCTTGCCATGTTAAACTTATGATTCCATTTCTAACGATAAAAAACAATGGACGTATTAAAGTGGTTTGCCATGTTGTCAAACCCCTTACGCACCTTCAAAACTTATGTAAATGGTGTTGTTAATGGATAGGACAATGTGTCTAATTAGGAGAATTTGGAAGGCACCATTGCACCATCGAACCCATAGTTGCAGCTATATAATGGGCTATACATTTTTTATCTCAAAATAAATGGGACAATCATATTTTCTCAAACTTGTTCACACTGTATAGTTGAATATAAATAGTGGCATGTCAGGTTTGACATTCCTTACAAACTAATAATGGGTTGAAGGTGCAAATGTAAAACCAACATAAAATGAGTACAATCGATTTAACCAAGTTGTTAGCTAGTCTTATTCGTAACCAAGGCCTAGAACGATGGCATTGGCCCTTCGGTTGTTGTTAATTTGTTTTCTATCCTTGACGGGTCCACATGAGTTCACCCACACCTCAATATCTCCTCCCATCTATTTAACCCAGTATTGCAACCTTACTCAACGTTGTGATCATGTCCTCCAACCCACAAATCATTGTGCAAGCACTATGTGTCGTAGCTCCAAAACCCAATACCTCAGTCTCTCGTTGATGGACCAAAAGGCATGCGAGAATTCAAAGGGCACTTTGCCATGGCAGAATCTATAGCCACATCAAGGGAAAGCAAGACATTAGACATCTTCTCATTGAAGCTGATCTCTACTATAAAGGAACAATGCAAACAATCCTATGTCCACTTAAGTATGTGTCCCCCATAGAGATGGATTTCCCTTTATGTGCCCCAGTTTGTGCACCCAACAAACTAACACCATTAAAATCAATGGCTCATAGGCCTTCCCCGTAGGCTTAACCATGATCCAACAACACGGTCACCTCAACACTTCTACGCTTTTTCCCCAACATCGCGCCACGCTGCCCATGTAAGTGATCCAAGGTGTGATCCCCACTTTCTCCATCTTGGTTTCTTTATAAAAATGCTAAACTTCCATCCATCTGGTTTTTCTAAAAAAACTGCATGCCTAGACTTGATGTTCAGTAGGTGCAAGCGTGCTCCGTGGCACTCCCACACGCACCTTCTGATTTGTTTCCAAAAAACAGAGTCAATTGATAATTAGATCAATCAATCAAATAATATAAATATAAAAAGGAAATTATTTTCATCATGTGGATGATGTCCCATGATGCAATCAAGGAGACTAAATTTGATCGCCCATGATGCAATCACGTAGACTAAATTCAATTAATCTGCCATCCTTTTTACCATGTTGGATGTGAATCTTCTTTTCCATCCATATGTGCAAATCTATCTTTAAAAAGCAAGTCACACCTTTAGTTCTTGGCAAAGACTTATTCATGGTTGGCCATATTTTATCCTACCCACTCGCTCACCCAAGCTCACACGCATGTTCACCCAAGCACAGTTCCTTCTCGACACGCCCGACGCAGTTCCTCCTCGAAGTTGCTTCTCCCTCTCTCACCTTTGGCAACAGCAGGGGGTTCCGGCGATGGCTCCTCCCCACGTGCCTGAAGTGGCTCCTCCCCATGCAACTCCTCTGTCTCTAGCCTTTGGCGGTAGCACCACTGGTGAGGTAGGCGAGTTCCTGCTCCTCCTCCTTCGCCTCTTAGATCTACGAGTTAGGGTTCCAGTGAGCTCTTCCTCACATCTTCCCCAACTCCAGTGAGCTTAGAAGGGGAAGGTTTGGAGGGAGGAAGGCCGCCCAGGTGGTGGGGATGACAGGAGGGCGGTTTAGGGGTAGGGGTGGGGGTGTCACGGTGGCGGAGCTAGGGGAGAAGGCAGCCATGGCAGCTGCGGGAGAGGAGAGAAAGGAGGCCACCGCGGGCACGCTAGGGCTTTGCCAGAGCTCTGTGGCCATGGTGGGGGCAGTGGGAGCTAGAGAGGAGCAGGGACACATGAGACAAGGTGGTCATCGCAGCACGGCATAGCTCCCAGCGCCGTCGGTGGATGAAGTAGTGGCGGCGATGGCTGGGAGCCTAGGGCGTGCAAGACGCTCACAACCAAGGGTTTCCCCATCGGTAGGTAGTGGCTAGGCCTTGGTGGGCCTGCAGGAGCATGCATGCCATAGCCTAGGTATGAGTGGAGAGGGGCGAGTTGGATGGGTGATGTGGACCTTTAGGCTGTGGATGCAGCTGGGCTGCGTTGGGATGGAGGAGCCGATTGGAACGCGTGGGTGGCTGGAGGTGGAGAAAAGGTTAAGCCTAAAGGGAGGGAAAAGGAGTGGATCGAGCCCAAGCAGTGGATGTGGGTAGGCTAGGCCAGTGGGATGAGGAGGTGCTAGCCTCATTTGAGAAGAATGGAGATGGCTTGATGAGGGAAGATTTTCTCTTATTTCTTTTATGAAGGACGTGTTACAGTGGCTTGCCATGTTAAACTTATGTTTTCATTTCTAACGATAAAAGACGATGAAGGACATGTTAAAGTGGCTTGCCATGTTGTCGAGCCCCTTACACCTTCTAGACTTATGTAAATGGTGTTGTTGATGGGCTGGACAATGTGTCTAATTAGGAGAATTTGGAAGGCACTGTGCCACCATGGAACCTATAGCTACAGCTATATAATGGGCCATACATTTTTTAACACTGAATAAATGGGACAAACATATTTTCTCAAACTTGTTCACACTGTATAGTTGAATATAAATAATGGCATGTTAGGTTTGACATTCCTTACAAATTAATAATGGGTTGAAGGCGCAAATGTGAAACCAACATAAAATGAGCACAATTAATTTAACTAAGTTGTTAGCTAGTGTTACACGTAACCAAGGCCTAGAATGATGGCTTTTGCCCTTGGGTTGTAGTTTGTTTTCTATCCTTGACGGGACCACATGAGTTCACCCACACCATTGCATCCTTGCTCAATATCTCCTCCGATCAATTTAACCCAACATTGCAACCTTGCTCAACATCGCAAACCATGTCCTCCAACCTATAAATCATTGTGCAAGCACTGTGTGTAGTAGCTCTAAAACCCAATACCTCTTAGCCTCTTGTTGATGGACCAAAAGACGTGTGAGAATTCAAAGGGCACTTTGCCACGGCAGAGTCTGCAACCACAATGTGGGAAAGCTACATATTTAGGCATCTTCTCATTGAAGCTGATTTCTACTATAAAGGAACAATGCAAACAATCCTATGTCCACCTAAGTTTGTGTCCACCATAGAGATGGGTTTCCCTTTATGTGCCCCAGTTTGTGCACCTAGCAAACTAACACCATTAAAATCAATGCCTCACAGGCCTTCCCCGTAGGCTTCACCATGATCCAACGACACAGTCACTTCGAGGCTTCAACGTTCTTTCCCCTGCACCGTGCCACGCTGCCCATGCCTGTGATCCCAGGTTCGATCCCCATTTCTCCATTTCAGTTTCTCTAAAAAACGCAAAACTTCCGTCCATCTGGTTTTCCAAAAAATAACAGCATGCTTGGACCTGATGTCCAGTAGGCACATGCACGCTCCCTGGCACTCTCGCATGTGCCTTCTGATAAGCATCTGACAATGAGCAAATGTTTGAGCACATGACAGAGGTGGAGGTCCAGCAAATAAATTAAAGGTCTCACATTGCGTTGCTCCACTTGAGGGCAGTTGGAGTTTCTTTGCAAACCTCTTCTGCTTGGCATTGGAATTGGAGTACAATTGGATGCCCAAGAAGCAAAACTTTGAATGGGTGACATGCATAAGAATACAGGCGTGCCATTGATCTATCCCTCTGGCTCTAAGGAGAACAGGAGCACATTTAGAATAGTATGGAAAACAATGGCAAATAGGATACTTTCACCCTAAACATGGATCGAGCCCAGGTGGCAGACGTGGGTAGGCTAGGCCCATGGGATGAGGAGGTGCTAGCCTCGTTTGAGAAGAAAGGAGATGGCTTGATGAGGAAAGGTTTTCTCTTATTTCTTCTACGAAGGACGTGTTAAAGTGGCTTGCAATATTAAAATTATGATTCCATTTCTAACAATAAAAGGCGATGAAGGACGTATTAAAGTGGTTTGCCATGTTGTCGAGCCCCTTACACACCATCTAAGCTTATGTAACTGGTGTTGTTCATGGACTGGACAATGTGTCTAATTAGGAGAATTTGTAAGGCATTGTGCCACCATGGAACCTATAGGTACAGCTATATAATGGGCGATACATTTTTTTAACACAGAATAAATGGGACAAACATATTTTCTCAAACTTGTTCACACTATATAGTTGAATATAAATAATGGCATGTCAGGTTTGACATTCCTTACAAATTAATAATGGGTTGAAGGCGCAAATGTGAAACCAACATAAAATGAGTACAATTGATTTAACTAAGTTGTTAGCTAGTGTCACTCGTAACCAAGGCCTAGAATGATGGCTTTGGCCCTTGGGTTGTCGTTTGTTTTCTATCCTTGACGAGCCTACATGAGTTCACCCACACCATTGCATCCTTGCTCAATATCTCCTCCCATCAATTTAACCCAGCATTGCAACCTTGCTCAACGCCATGATCCATGTCCTCCAACTTCGATGGCGGCTCCCTCTCTCCCCTTCGGTGGTGGCTCCTCACCATGTGCCTGATGTGGCTCCTCTCCGACACGCACACGGCTCCTCCCCATGCGGCTCCTCCGTCTCTACCCTCTGGCACTAGCATCGGGTTTTGGTGGTGGCACTACCGATGAGGTAGGTGAGTTCCTCCTCCTCCTCCTCCTCCTCTTGGATCTATGAGTTAGGGTTCTAGTGAGCTCTCCCTCTCATCTTCCCCAACTCCAGTGAGCTTAGAAAGGGAAGGTTTGGAGGGATGAAGGCCGCCCAGGCGGTGGGGATGGCTGGATGGCGGTTTAGGGGCCCTCGTGGTAGTGAAGATGGGCAGTCTAGGTAGGGGAGAAGGCAGCCATGGCTATGGCAAGGGAGGGGAGAAAGGAGGCCACCTTGGGCACACTAGGGCTTTGCCGGAGCTTCACAGCCATGACGGGGACGATGGGAGCTAGAGAGGAGAGGCACAGGAGAGGAGGTTGTCGTCGTGACATGGCATAGCTGCCTGCGTCGTCAGTGGACCAAGTAGTGGTGGTGGCGGCTAGGCCTTGGTGGGCCTGCGGGATTGTGCAGGTCATAGCCTAGGTTGGAGTGGAGAGGGGCGAGCAGGGTGGGTGCTATGGACCTTTAGGCTGGGGATGTAGATGTGCTACGTTGGGGGTCAAGGAGTCGATTGGACCGCATGGGTGGCTGGACATGGAAAAAAGGCTGGGCCTAAAGGTAGGGAAAAAGGAGTGGATCGAGCCTAGGCGGTGGATGTAGGTAGGCTAGGCCCGGGGCTGAGGAGTTGCTAGCCTTGTTTGAGAAGAAAGGAGATGACTCGATGAGGGAAGGTTTTCTCTTATTTCTTCTATGAAGGACATGTTAAAGTGCCTTGCTGCTAAACTTATGTTTCCATTTCTAACGATAAAAGGCGATGAAGGGCATGTTAAAGTGGCTTGACATGTTTTTGAGCCCCTTACACACCTTCTAGACTCATGTAAATGGTGTTGTTGATGGACTGGACAATGTGTCTAATTAGGAGAATTTGGAAGGCACTGTGCCACCATGGAACCTATAGCTATAGCTATATAATGGGCCATACATCTTTTAACACAGAATAAATGGGACAAGCATATTTTCTCAAACTTGTCCACACTGTATATAGTTGAATATAAATAATGGCATGTCAGGTATGACATTCCTTACAAATTAGTACTAGGTTGAAGGAACAAATGTAAGACCAACATAAAATGAGTACAATCGGTTTAACCAAGTTGTTAGCTGGTCATACTTGTACTCGAGTCCAAGAATCGATGGCTTTGGCCCTTGGGCCAAAATCTATCCTTGAGGGGCCTGCATGAGTTCATCCACACCATTGCTTCCTTGCACACGATCTCCTCCCATCAATTTAACCTAGCATTACAACCTTTCTCAACATTGTGAACCATGTCCTCCAACCCACAAGTCATTGTGCAAGCACTATGTGCTGTAGCTCCAAACCCCAATACCTCGTAGCCTCTAGTTGATGGACCAAAAGATGTGCCTACCTTAGAGAATTCAATGAGCACTATGCCACAGCGGAGTCTACGAACACATAGAAAGAGAACTAGACATTTAGGCGTCTTCTCATTGAAGCTGACGGATGAAGCCACAGGACATATTTGCCATGAGCAGTGAGCTCCCATGCGGACACCCACTACTATAGCATTCTTTTTGGGCAAAATCAATTTTCCCAGGCAGGCAAACCACCCGCCTCGTATCAAATGATTGTGTTAATGGTTTTTAACGGGAGGCGTTCACTTTCAACTCCAAAAAATGGTTTCTAGAGTTGGGCGAATTACAACACCACCTAGCCGAAATCAAAAGAAAAAAAAGCTCATGTTGTGAGCTTGCTCTAGCTTCTGATGCTACCAACGTTGTGGCTCCCCCATGCATGCATCGATCGTCGCAGTGTGTGTTGGCTCCAGTTGCCCTAGATGTTCCCGTCGCCCAGATCTGCTGGCTCTGGAGTCTCATCGCCCTCCACACCCGCAGATTTGTAAATAGGGAGAGGGAAGCATGAGAGAGATGAAGAGGGGAAAGAGAGGGAGATGGAGAGAGCTGTACTTGCCAAATCTGTGTGTGGCCGGCCTCCTCCTCGCTAGATCTGTGCGCAGCCGGCCTTCTCCTCACTGGATCTATGCGCGGCTGGCCTCCTCCATGCCAAAGAGGGAGGCACACCCGTCTCCTCCACACTAGAGAGGAGGCGCGTGTAGAGAGGGAGGTGCACGTAGAGAGGAGGAAGAGGGAGTGCGAGCAATGAAGTGCCATGCGTAGAGAATAGGGAGCGGTGAGAGAGGGAGTGCGCGTGGAGAAGGAGAGGGAGCAGCGAGAGATGGAGTGCGCATAGAGAAGCGCTTCTTTGTTGCGGCGGCTAGGTAGTGTGAGAGGGGAGAGATGGAGAGAGGAGGTTTCCCTTTTTATACTTAGGGTTTAGAGTGGGTTGCTTAGTGGGCCTCAAGAAAAGCTACAGAGGACACTAATGCAAGCTCAGCAATGTCTGCAATGGATCCACCCGAGATCTCTCATCCTCCACCATCGAGCTCGTGTCGAGTCCATTCAAGAACTCGCGCCTCATCCATTGTTTGCTCTGGGCCACGCAAGAGCTTGCGTGACCCACCGAAGGGAACCGACTCCATGCACCATGAATAGACCTTGAAGAGGCCGAGGCTTCCCTACTGTGGGCCAATATAGGGTGGGCCAATATAGGGAACACGTATGTTAGTGGCTAGCCAGCATCAACAAAGGTGGGCCACTTAAGTGCTTTGCCTCTAGAAATGGACCCCATTTTCATATGTGACCACTTAAGAGGCCCACCACTATGGATTGATTTTAGGAGGCAGGAATTTATCGAGTCTCTGTAGAAACCTCTGAAAACCACAAGGTATTTTAGGAGACTCGAGCTTTTTTCTTGGCCTCTTAACATAAAAGAGGTCATTTACTGAAACCATTTTTATAGTAGTGACTAGTATTTCAAGCATCATTCTAGACTTGAACAGCACTAGAATTGAGATGTACATGTCTAAGCAGTTTCTCATCCCATGAATTTTTGGCATCATAGCATAAACTTATGATTCCATTTCTAATAATAAAACACGATGAAGGATGTGTTAAAGTAGCTTGCCATGTTGTCGAACCGCTTACACACCTTCTAGACTTATGTAAATGGTGTTGTTGATAGACTGGACGATGTGTCTAATTAGGAAAGTTTGGATGGCATTGTGCCACCTTGGAACCTATAGCTACAACTATAAAATGGGACATACATTTTTTAACGTAGAATAAATGGGATGAACATATTTTCTCACACTTCTTCACACTGTATAGTTGAACATAAATAATTGCATGTTAGGTATGACATTCCTTACAAATTAATAATGGGATGAAGGCACAAATGTAAAACCAATATAAAATGAGTACAAGGTCATATTCGTACCCAAGGCTTAGAATCGATGGCTTTGGCCCTTGGGTTGTAATTTGTTTTCTATCCTTGTGGGGCCTACATGAGTTCACCCACACCATTGCATCCTTGCTCATTATCTCATCCCATCAATTTAACCTAGCATTGCAACCTTGCTCAACATCGCGAACCATGTCTTCCAACCCACAAATCGTTATGCAAGCACTATGTGCTATAGCTCCAAAACCCAATACCTCTTAGCCACTCGTTTATGGACCAAAAGACATGCCTACCTTGGAGAATTCAAAGGGCACCATGCCACAGTGGAGTCCACGGCCACATCGAGAGAAAGCTAGACATTTGGGCATCTTCTCATTGAAGATGACAGATGAAGAGATTGCACAGGACATCTTTGCCATGACCAATGAGCTCCCACGCGGACACCCCACTACTACAGCATTCTTTTCATACGCGGGCAAAATCAGTTTTCCCATGTGGACAAACCATCCACCTCGTATTGAACAACTGTGTTAATGGTTTTTAACGGAGGCGTTCACTTTCGATTGCCTCTGGAAATAAGGTTTCTAGAGTCGTCTGCCTCTAGAAATAAGGTTTCTAGAGTCGTGTGAATTACAACGCCTGCCAGCAAAAATCAAAAGAAATTAAAAACAAAAGCTCCAAGTTGTGAGCTAGCTTCAGCTTTTGGAGCAGCCATTGCCAGAGCTCCTCCGCGCATGCATCGACCACCACCGTCCGTGTTGGTTCTGGTCAGCCTAGATGCTCCCATCGATTAGATATGCTAGCTCTAGAGTCCCGCTGCCCTCCACACCCGCATATCTGCAAAGAGGGAGAGGGAAGCATGAGAGAGATGAAGAGGGGAAGAGAGAGGGAGATGGAGAGAGTTGTACCTGCCGAATCCCTGCGTGGCTGGCCTCCTCACTGGATCCATGCTCGGTCGGCCTTCTCCTCGCTAGATTTGTGCGCAGTCGGCCTCCTCCTCACCAGATGTGTGCACAACCAGCCTCCTCTCCGGATCTATGCGCGAACGACCTCCTCCATGCCAGAGAGGGAGGCGCGCCCGTCTCCTCCACACTGGACAGGAGGTGCTTGTAGAGAGGAGGTGCGCATAGGCAGAGAGGGAGAGGGAGTGTGAGGGATGATGTGCTAAGAGTAGAGAGCAGGGAGCAGCGAGAGAGGGAGTGTACGTGGAGAGGGAGAGGGAGTGCGCATAGAGAAGCATTTCTCTTTTGCTGTGGCTAGGTGGTGAGAGAGGGGGAGAGGTGGAGAAAAGGGGGTTTCCCTTTTTATACTTAGGGTTTGGAGTGGGCTGATGAGTGGGCCTCGGGAAAAGCTGCAGAGGACACTAATGCAAACAAAACATGATATATGATAAATCTATGTGTTTTTCATGGACCATCTTTTAGTCAATAAATTATTTATCTGTTAATTAGCATGTGTTTTTGTTAATTGGTGTTGCTATCTTTATCTACTTTTTTCCTATATAGACTCAAACTCTTATTTAAAACAGTACTACATCTGGCCCCATCCAAATCTGTACTGCCATGCGAGGTAAGAAGGAAGAGATGGAGAGGACCTAGCCATGGTGAACGAATTAAGGGAGAGATTATGGGCTCACATATGTGTGCGTTGGATCTGGCCAAGAGCTTGCCTCCTCTGCCATCTGCCTTGCACAATGCGTGAGATGTGCTGCCCACCAAAGGGGACGGTGTCCATGTGTTGTGGCCAGATCTAGAAGTGGTTGGGGGTGCCCTCACACCCCGAAGGTGTCAACACAACATTCGTGGGCTCGAGATCTAGCATCCAAATCTCAGTTGTGGTTCTAATCCTAAACAGGCCAAGATGGCGGATCTAGAAGATGAAGCAGCATAGGGGTAGAGGGGAGATGAAGGGAGGGGATGATGGTGTAGGGGAGACAATGGGATGAGGTGTAGCGGCGGCGGCTGCTCACAAGGTGGGCAGAGAGGGTGAGGGAGGGATACGGCGAGCGAAAGTGATGTGGGATGTGGTGCCCCTTATAGATTATGGATATGGTCTTCCTTATATACTCTGAGGCCTCTTGTGGGCCAATGCGGGTCATATATGTAAGTGGGCTAGCCAGCATTAACGGAGCCTCTGAAAATGGCCCTCAATTTAGATGCAGACCTCTTAAGAGGTCTGTATCTATTAATTAATTTTAGGAGGCATGAATTTTTAAGTGTCTCTATAAATATTATGAATACACCTGAAAATCATGAGGTATTGTAGGAGACTTGAGCTTTTTTTGTCCACATGTCATTCTAGACTCATCACTACTAGGAATGTGTTGTACATATGTGTAAGTTGTGAGAGAAATTAGGGGCTCACCTATGCCCATAATGGATTCGGTCAAGAGGTCGCATCCTCCACCATCAGCCTCATACTGTGCAAGAGCATGTGACGGATCCAGCCCAGAGCTCACCTCCTCCATTGTCTACCCCGCGTTGCATGCGAACATGTGCCGGCACCAAAGGGGTTGGTGCCCATGCTCTACGAATAGATCTAGAAGAGGTCGGGCTTTCCTCCTCGACCGAGTCGATGTGGCATTCGCGAGCTCTATATCCGACCCTCCAAATTCGAGCGTCAGCACTGACCCAAAAGAGAGGCCGAGATGATGGTTTAGAAGAGGGAGCAGCGTAGAGGCAGAGGGGATAGCAAAGAGAAGCGGGGGGATGATATGGTGGCAGAGGAGAGATGGGGGTGAGAGGGAGGAGGTGTATGGTCGGCGATGCTCGCAGGGTCGGAGAAAGGGTCAGGGAGGGAGATGGTGACAGGGTCTATCTTATATACTGTCTTATATACTCTGAGACCCTTTGCGAGTCTAGATGCACCGGAGGAATGTTAGTGGGATAGCTAGTATTATTCTCTGTTAATTGGTTTTAGGAGGCAGGAATTTGTTGAGTGTATTTGTAAGTTTGACCGCCTCTAAAAATCACGATGTATTTTAGGAGACTTGGGCTTTTTTGCTCGCCTGTGAAAATAAAAGGGGTTGTCTCCTAAAATCGTTCTTGTGACTAATATTTGAACCATCATTCTGGACTCGGTAGCACAAGAATTGTGATATACATGCGTGTAAGCTGTTTCCCATCATGAAATTTTGGCATCATAGCAAAAACTTATGATTCCTTATCTAGTGATAAAAAGACGAAGAAGTACGTGTGTAAGTGGCTCGTTGCCATGGCCACAAAGATCAATAACATCTGCTGCAGCCACAAAAGTTAAGGCATGGTAAATAGCATATGCTACGGTAACAATCTGAAAACTTTGGGAGCTCCAAACTGGGGCCAGGACGCAAAATTCCAAGCTATCAGATGACTGGACCCAGTCACGCGCTACCAAAATCAAGATTCCCTGCACTTTGATGGTAAAAGTAAGCCCATCCTAATGTTTTTTTAAGATATCGTCATGAAGAGTTTAATAAAGCATTATAAGGTTTGATGGAGTTGTTCCACATGAAAGACAATGTACAGTAGTCGTAGAGGTACCATCGACATGCATGAGCATGAAGAATGTCACCTACAGGTCACAAATCATCAAGTACATCAACGATCCAAGACAACCATATGGTACATCTACTTCAAGCTCCAAATTTTGTTACCTGTCGTTGGATGTTGTTTCTTGGGCCTGGCAGCTTTCTCAGGGCTGCAACCAAACAGTCCCACAATGCATGAGCACAACTACTAGAGCAAAACTGATGCGAACGAACCTGCACTGCCAATGGGAACATGTAGTTTTTATCCAGAGGTTGGTCCTCATTCGAATCCAAATAGATTTAGTCAAAATTTCTCACAGTCAAAATTTCTCACACAACATTAGGGCCTTGTTTAGAATGCAGGAAAATTTTCCTATTCCTGTATTTTTCCTGTGAAATTGAACTGATTTTTATAAAATTCCTGTGAAATTCCTGCAATCCAAACAGGCCCCGTACTGGAGTATGCTTACTGAATGCAATGATGACCATCATATATATGTTTCGATATGGTGGGCAACAAGGCAACAGCAATAATCACCATACTTTCTGTGTGCAACCCACAAATTTGTGTGATAAGCAAAGTGGTCATCGCACTCGTTACAAAACTTAGCTTGAGAGATGGGCATGTGATACGTGGAGTTTGACATGCCAAACTTGCCTACCTTTAGTGTGAAATTTTAATAAGTGTCGGATCTAGAATAATTTAGTTAATGACCCTTAGGGGGCGTTTGGATCCTTCATTTTGGAGGAATTGGAATCTACTTATTGGATTATGCTATTTGGTTTGGAATTTAACATTCCATAACTTTCCCAAGCTCACAAATAAACCTATCTAAAACTCATAGGGTGGGAGATGGATCACCATACTATATTTCTATTCTGCAACTTATAACATGCCCTTCAACTCACTTCTCTATAGTAGAAATGCAACATATAAGTATCTCCCTTGTACGGCTACCAATAATATACAAATATATTTAAATTATAATTATTAAAATGAATTTAATTCCAAGGATCTAAATAGGGCCTTAGGCTAATTCCATTGTATAGCAACATAGGCAGTAAATATAACTGATACATATGACTACTTATTGACTTGCACTACAACTACAACAGATTTGCCTATCATTGTTGGGTCTAAATCTGAACTACACCAGACTCTATCACTGTCGTGCCTAAACCTAGTATTTACACCAGATTCTATCACTGCCGTGTCTAAACCTAGCATCACTACCGGATTTAGATCCGACAGTGTTCGGGTCAATCGTTGTCGATTCTAGACCCGACTGTGATAAGTGATAAAAAAATGTGTTTTTAGGATTCAAATCAAACTGAAGACCTTAATGTTCTTGTTTTTTCAAGTGTCCATACCAGTTGAGCTACACGACATTGACTATACAACTAATGATATTCTTTTTAGTACATAATTTCGAATCTTATATTGTATATTTGACATTCTAAATAATTTTAAATTAAAAAGTTGTTAATCATAAAATTATATATCTCATCGACTACTACAACTTTGATATTGACTTCGTCTCCATTCGACATTGTTAACCATCTCAAATTTGATAACAACTTATATTGGCTATTTGGATATGTAAATCATCTCAAATTAAAAAGTTGTAAACTACAAAGTTTTAGATCTCTTTGAACTCTACAATTGTGATATAAAGATTATCTTAATCTGACCACATATTTAAAAGTTCTGAATTCTTTTCAAAATAGTATATCCCTAGCTGTTTAAGTGAACCAGTAGTGATGGTCCACCTATCACTGCATGTTGAAGACATGACATGAACCAGTAGTAATTGCATCCGGTGATGATAGTTTGACATTAATAACGTGTTTTGTGATTGTGTTGGTATAAAATTAATTAAAGAAGAAAGAGAGAATGAAGTAGTACTACATCCGTTCTCTTTTTTTTGCGAATTACACAGCATAGACACAGATGCTCACAACGCATGCACACTCAGGCGCACATACATATCAATAAGATTCAAACTTCACAATCTTTGACCAATTATTTGACTAACAATTTTTAATTATTATAGCACAAACTTGATATGGTTAGATTTGTAATTAAATCTACTATCCAATTATCATAAGTATATAAGTATAAATAAAATAAAATAAAATAAAATAAATAGATGGTCAAAGTGCAATTTGAGGGACTGCGTCATGTCAAGCTATGCCTTATAAAAGAGAATGGTGTGAGCACAAAGCTCACTTCATATATCACATAAGAAAAAGAATAATAGCCACAAATCAATGTTTTGATTATTTGTTGTTGTTGCCCTTGATAATGCAATGATGAGAAATTTTACAATAGTTGGAAAAAAACATGGACCATCCATTGACTAAGATCGGACGGTAGAAAAACAGGAGGTACCCAGCTTACTTGAAGGTACCAAATAGGTGGGGATAGTACCAAATTATGTGGGACCAGTACTAAAATATATGGGGCTATATATATTTTCCATTTTATATTTTATTTTTGAATAAGGGTAAATCGGTCAGGGGAAAAAAGTGGGATATATAGTGCTGGATGAGACACGTGTACTTGTATTTGTAGACATTTGTTCTTTAATTTTCATCAAAGGGAAAAAGAGCGTATATGATACTATCATGACGTCATGGATCAAGACCATTAGCACGGCGCACGGCACGGCTCAAGCTCCGAGCACCTCAACTAGCCTGTCCCGCTTCACCTCGGGCTCCGGCGACGGCGGTGGCGGTGGCAGCTGGCCGTGTTGGGGAGCAGGCCGTCTGGCTTCTTGAGCTCAAACAGCAACTTGAGTTGAGCGTGGTCCTGAGAACGGCAGGTGATCAGCACAACCATGGGCTACATCATCTCGCCGCTCACCTTCACGCTCTTCTTCAGAGCGTTCGACATCGGAAACCCGGACGGATACTAGAAGGCTCCTACGCGCTGATATTCAGGAACATGGCCATCCTCGGCGTCCAGGGCATCTCGGCGCTGCCGACGCACTGCCTGGTGCTATCAATCGGCTTCTTCACGTTCGCGGTGGCCACCAACGTCGCAAGGGACTTCATGCTGGTGCCCGCCGTCGCTTACGGTTTCATCTGCAGAGACAGATATGGACCTTCCCCGCCTCGTCGCTCTCTCTTGCCAAGGTGAAGCCTCCGATCTGCATGAAGTTCTCGCCAGGAAGCTAGTGCGATGGGAGAGGTGAAGAGTAGAAAGCGTGGTCCTGAGAACGGCCGCGCGCTCGCCGTCCTGAGCCTAGTTGCCGCGTAGTCGATCCGCCGTGGCGCGCTTGCTGCCGACCACGCCCTCCACTGGGTCGCGCGCTGTCAATGAGACGGCCATTGGGGCCTCGTTCGCCACGACCAGGGTTTACTCGAGGGCACAACATCAATTACTAAAATACCCTCTATAATATATTTCTCAATTAATTACTTAGAAAATAAAAAAAGATGGAAGTACCTAGAGGTACCATGGTACTTTTCCAACCATGGTAAAAGATCTCATGCAATGATAATAAGAGCCACGTGTGATCCATCCTATCTGAAGAGCACACACACAGCTGCTCTCAGTCAGGCCATGCATTGCCAGCAGAGGACTTAGTTTTCACTGGTCTTGATTGACTGCTTGTTCTACTCAATCAGTACCTAATTGAGGTGATTGCAATTTTTTCTGATGCTTTTATGGCATGTCTAGAATGTCCGAAATAGTGCCCTGCGTGCTGGCCAGAAGATTTCCATTGAAGGCTCTGTTTTTTTTTCCTAACACGATATATGTGTTCTCTTTTGCAAATCCAACAAAAGAATCTACGACCTGATGGTAAAGGAAAGCATTGCTTGCTTGGTGTGGGCGAGCAGCCACACCCAGTGAGGGCACGACAAGAGCAAAAACGTTGAACACTGCCTTACGGTAATGCTACGGTGCAAGCGTCCATCCGTCCAAACGCTCTCTAGTAAACTGCGACGCCAGAACAACTATCCCATCATCTGCTCAAGAGTTTCTCAAAAAAAATTCTCTAGTCTAGTCCTATCCTATGGTTCACTTCCTATTCACTCCAGGCACCGCCCCTCACCGCACCACACCTCTGGACGACCATGCCGTCGCAAGGTCCTGCGGCAGGAAGCTCTTTCTTCCCCGCTACCTCCCCGCATGAAGTGTCTGCTCCAGCGTCTCTCCCATGTGGCCGGCCCCTTCCTGCGCTGCTCCTTCCCGCGAGGCACCTGACCCCTCCGCGCGCTGCTTCACGCGCCCGCGCTGTGCCCCCATCCACCTCGCCCGTCGCAGAAGGGAAGGCAGGGGGAAGTCGCCTGGGGAGGCCTATGCCTGCCACCCGCGCCTACGCCCCCATCCACCTCGCGCCGCTGGGAGGAAGGGGAGGCCTGCGCCACCGTAGTTCCCCACCACGTAGGACTCACGTGGGCAAACACTATGTTTTCAAGTATTTCAGACGTTTCAGACTTATGTTTCAAGTATTTCATCTAAATGTTACAAAAGTCGATCTAGGATGTTGCATATGTTGCAAATGCAATATACGCATGTTTGCAAGCCTATGTTTTAGGTGTTTCAGACGTTTATTTCAAATGTTTCATCTGGATATTTTAAAAGTAGATCCTGATATTGCACGTGTTGCAATGGCTACACATGCATGCTTCAAGTGTTTCAGACTTATGCTGCAAATGTTTCATTTAGATATTTCAAAAGTATATCGGGTGTTGTAGGCAGCCGTCCGCCTACTGCTGCTGCTGCGTCACCGTGGTTCACGTGCCGGTGCCTGAGGTCTGCAAATGCATCCGCGACACAGATCTGCAGGCGGGGAAGGTGGGCACAGGTCCCGGTTCCATCGTGCGGGTGCGGGGCACGGTTCCACCGAACCGTGTGTGGGGCACGCGATGGGCGCGGGCCACTGTTTCGAACACCGGCGCTAGTTGGGAAGGGGATGGTGCGCGTAGGATGCCATCGGGCACATGTTGGGAAGAGGATGGAGCGCGTGGGATACCATGCGGGCATAGGGGCACAGGAGCTGTGTGTGGCACTAGCAAGCCCACACTGTCTTATCCTGGATATCGAGCCAACCGTAGTTTTTTTCGAGCTTTTTTAGAAATTGGTATAATCTTATTCATCATTATTTCCTGCATTGTTTAAGACCCAACTTCACGACGAGCCTAACGAGCCGAGCCGAAGTTGAAAGTCGTTCCAAATCAAGTCATTTTTATTTTAAAAAATAAATGAGTCCAATCGAAGCACTTTTGTACCGAGTCACCGAGCCAGCTTAACGAGCTTTTTGTCCAGCCCTGTTATCCTGATACTTTGAAAATCAATGTGGATGAGACCTATAATTCTAATTTCGGGTCGCCTGTGGTGGGAGACTGGGAATTGTTATCAGGATCATGAGGGCCACGCGAAAGTAACAGCTTCGCCCTATTATTTCATTGCACGGACGTGAAGGTACGAATCTTTAAGGAAATTGAACTCTACAGACCGATAAGTTTGGAATCTGTTGGGCTTCTCAACCTCGTAGTATATGCGATTTACAAGCATAGAGAGTCCTGGAAGGCTGGGCCGCTACCCGTTGGCCGCCTGCTGAGCCCAACCCGCTGGCGGCCTGGTACTGGGGTTTGGACTTTGGACGGCCTGCCCCCTGTGGCATGCTGCTCGTCCTCGCTGGATCCGGTGCTGGCTGACATCGCCGCCTCTTCCCCACTTTTTATTTGAGGGGGCCGCCTCAATTTTTAGCGAGTCCGGAGAATGGGAACAACACTTCTGTCGAAGTGTCAAACAGATAGAAAGGCTTTTCTAGGCTAATAGAGTTCACTTCTGGCCCACCCAGGTGGTCGTCTTCTACGGTTCTACCTCCAGCATAGATCCGATGTATAAATATTTAAAAGATCTGATATTCATACCCATATTATTTGATTATAATATGGATGTATTCGAATCCATTTTCTATGATTCTTCTTTATTCGGATTCAGATCCGTGTTTGAAAAATATGAACACCGAAACAATTTACTACTCATAAACCTTAGCTACTAAACTTTACTGCCAGCCCATACTGTTTTTTTACCGGAGCTTCGGTGAAACCTTAGCGCAGCCGTGGTGGGGCGGTGGGGGGCTGCGACCGCGGAGCTTCGGCGAAACCCTAGCACAGCCGTGGCGGGGCAGCGGGGTTGAGAAAGAAGATGAACAGTGCTAAAAATCAAGTGTTCCTCCCTTCGCTGAAATTTGGCTTATACTGATTTGTTGTAAGAGAAAAACATTGTTCGTTCGCTGAAAAGTACCGCTGAAGTAGTGTTACAGAACAGGGCTGGTCTCTTTTTGCTCGCCTGGGTCTAGTGTTATTACCTGGTGCAGGCATGTATAGGTTGGCTACCAAACGAGTGTCACGTAGTATCCAGGCGACCTGCCATCCAGGCAAAGTGTTGCTATAATATTTGTGATGGTCAAACTTTTTTAAATTTAGCTAGATTTATATAAAATATTAGTGACAGTTATAGTAGTAAATTTGACAATCTAAAAAATAATAAAAAGTTAAAGCAACTTATAATTTTGAACGGAGGTCAAACTTTTTAAAATTTAGCTAGATTCTCGTCTAGTCAGGCAAGTGCAAAGAAGATATGTTTGGTTGATATCGTGGGCCTAAGAAACTAATATGGTGATAAAGTATGCCTTTTAGTATAATGTGACTTTAACCGTTTTGATTTAGTAATACACGGATAAATATTTTTAATAAGAAATAAAAAGTCATAATCTAGATTTTAGAATAAACTATACTGATGAACAGTAAAAGATTATTTCCATGCCTTTGGCGAATATTAACGTGGATGCAAATTTTTTTTCGTCTTTTATGGTTTGTAAAAAAACAGTACAGTAGCTTTTTTTTAGAAACAAAAAACAGTACAGTAGCTGGGCTCGTAAAGTTTCAATACAGTAACAGTTAGCACAGAATCAACACAAATCATCGTTGCATGTTCACTGATCAAGCAAACTCCACATGCATCCAGGCGATCTATTTTCTGCTCGCCTGGGCAAAGAAAAAAAAAAGAATATACTAGGCCTCGTTCCAGCTCGGCAGCGGTCGCTGCGGGAGTGACCCCACCCGATCACGCCCCCATCTCTATAAAACTCTCAGCTCCTTCCCCCACACGATTCGGGCGATGCTGCTGCACAGGCTGCTGGGTCCGAAGAACCACGTTGCGGCACACACACAACTCGAGCGCACCGTTTTGGCAGAATTTTGCTCTGGTGTCTAAGCGCCAGGTGTTCAATTTTGCAGTTTCAGTTGGGGACTGTACGCTTGCATCAGTTTTTACCTTCTGCTCGTCTCGTCTCTCCACAACCTTGTGGTTTGCGGTGGGCGCAACAACTTGTTGCTGCAAACTCTTGCGGATCCACATTATACATATGTGCCCCGTGGCCCGTGGGGCGTGGGCTGTGTGGGCTGTGCAGCACTTGTGCGGTTTAATTGTTCTGTTCGTCACAATACACAAGGAGTCAGTGTTTGAACAGGGGTCAAGATGTTAACTGTTTTGCACAAAATAGTGTTTGAGCAGGTGACAAGATTTTTACTGCTTTGCACAAAATACCTCTAGGGGTAAGGGGTTTGAGCAGGTGATAAGATTTGTATATTTATTTATTTTTGCTGAACATAGAGTTTAAGCAGGTCGAACACTTCAGGTTTTGTGTGGTGACGATCACAAGGATTGCTAGTTTGATGCTAAAATCGGGATACCACAATTCATTGTCCTTGTGTGGTGAATTTTTGGTTTGTTGCTTACGTGCCAATAGCTGAATTTTGCAATTTCGGTTGGCAATTGTACCTGCAACCACTTTTTGTCTGATTCTTCTTACTTACTTTAACAATTTTATGGCTTGTGGGTTGTGGTGGGTAGAGGTTTTTGTTGCTACAAGAGCTTGTCGAATGTTGATGCTAGATGCTGTGAGGTTCGGAACAGTAGTGAATTTGTATTTAATTGTTTTTTGATCAGATACTGTTGGTTTTACATGGTCCTTGTGTGATGATTACTTCTCTATGACAGTTTTTCTGCACAATAACTTCTGTCCTTGAAATAGTGGTGACATGTATTTCTTTTCAGTTCTGTTTTTGAGACTGTGTGATGGTTAATCCATTGGATTCATATGTTCTTGTGCGTCACATTGGTTGTACTCATATTTGGTGTCCCACATGGTTCCTGAAGCTTCGTTGTGGCTTAAGAAGGCTGGTTATTAGGTGCTGGGGTAGGCATTTGGACTTGTTGATTAAAACTGAGGGATAATTAGATGGTTGTATTTTAAGCATTTCTGGGAGTCTAATTTGGGTCCATCCAACCTTTTATCTGAGTACTTGTTTAACTGATTGTTAGGCCAGTCTTAGTGGAGAGTTTCATGGCGTTGTTTCCAAGACTGCCATGTCATATGAAATGAAATGAAACTTGGATGAAACACCTACTCTCAATGGAGAGCTTCACTCTATGGTTTCATTGACATTTAATTTCATAACTCATAGAGAGTTGGTAATTGTGCCAAGAGAGTTTCATCTTTCTTCTCTCTCTTCTTAAATATGCTGCCATGTCATCAAAAATGCCTATGTGGCAACTTATTTAATGTAAATGAAACTCATATGAAACTCCCATTGAGACTGGCCTTATGGCAATAACATTGTTTATTGTTTCAGTTTGATTTTTCAGTACACTGTTGTATGCTACTCTGCATAACCTTCATGAATTTGTTACATTGGAATGTTTAACTCGTGTAGTGATTTTGCTTGGTAGCATGTCAAGACCAAAGGACTATCTATGCTCCCCTCCTAAGATTTACAATTGCCACATCCTTTTCTCTGTTTTTTGTTCTTTGTAAGAAGAGTGGACTGAATTGTTCAACTTGGATGTTTAAGTTGTTCTCACTTTGAAAATCATATTACAAATGTTTGGGACCTTTTACTTCTGGTCACTGTTGTAGATGTATGCATTGTCCTCATATTATGACTTAATACCCAGTGTTATCCCTTTGATTTCACTGTATATGCTATCTTTCACTATATACCTAACTTATGTGCCTTGCATATTCTCAAAATTTGTGAAGCACAGGTGCTGGAAGGTGGGACCCATAATCTTGCAATGCAGACGAATCATCAGAATAGCAAATATGGGGAACTTACCCGTAATATCCGAGAAAACCAGCTTGGAGGGGTGATCTTTGGTTGCAAGCATGATACAATTGAAGAATGCTTCAGAAAACAGCTATTCGGTCCGTTAAGTGCACCTTTCACCTCTTGCTACTATGCCCTACTGATTTTGTTAATATGATATTATAGATTTTGTATGCTGATGGAAAATAAAATGCCTTGTTTCTGAATATTGACTCAATTAATTTAACTTTTTGTGGAAGTTTCTATCTTGATAAGATTATGATTCCTTATTGACTTGTTTAGTTGTTTTATAGGTCTGCCTTCAGTCCACTATTCATATGTTAGAAATGTCAAACCTGGCATGCCTTTATTTCTATTCAATTATAGTGACAGAAAGCTCCATGGAATTTTCGAAGCTGCAAGTCCTGGTGAGATGTATATTGACCCATATGCTTGGAGTAATGATGGTTCTTTAAGGACAGCCTTTCCTGCGCAGGTATCAATATATTAAATATCTATACTCCCTCCATTCTTGTTTGTTTTGTCGTCCTAGCATCCATGATGTCAGACTTTATAAACTTGTACCATTATATAAATATGTTAAAATCAATCAAGACTGACTCTATAAAAAATATGATAAATAAAAGTATACCCTTATTATATATTGATAGTCCACCTGGAAGACCATAAAAATGTCAATATATATATATATATATATAATAGAATGGAGTAGTTGGCACTGCTGTTTGTCCCATTTTGTTTACATCAGATTGTTTGTTTTTTAAGGTTCGTATTTGCACAAAGACTCAGTATCCACCTCTGCTGGAGAGCCAATTCAAAACATTGCTTGGTGACAACTATCACAACCATCACCACTTCTATTTTGAGCTTGACCATGCACAGACAAGAGCTTTGATTTCTTTGTTCAAATCACTTGCTCCTGCTAATCAAGTTCCAGCTGTTTCAAGCAAAAGGAATATTGCAGTATCATCACCACCAACTAGAATGAAGCTATCAGCTGTTCCTGACCCAAAGAAAGTCACAGAAAATTCTAAGGACACCAATCCATTTAGTGTTCTATCAAATACAGCCGCTCCATTTAACTGGGCTGATGATGTGGAAAGCGCTAGTAACACTGATGAGAAGAAATCGGATGATTCAGTTTCTGATTATGACAATTTGGGTGACAATCTTCTTCAAGACCAATTTAGTCCTCATTCAAATCCAGATGTGGTCAGTCAAACTTCCTCAGGCAAAACTCTTGGCCAAGGACTGGAGCTTACTGAATGCAATCATCCAGTTGTCAATCCTGTGAATGGTGAAAGAATCATAACTGATGAATCAATGCTTTTGAATTCACACAATGAGCATAATGGTGCTGTGGAAGTTGATGAAATAGAGATTGAAGCTCACAATAACCCAGGTGGTGGTGGTGGGCTACAGCCAGAAAAACAGACTATACTAGAAAAACTAAAAGAATTATCTTCCCTACGACAGCAAGCGGCCATATCTTCCCAGGATTGTACTGATTCTGGTTCAGATCAATGCGTACCTGATGAAAACCAGACCAACCCAAATCTTTCCTGTGGCCCGTTTGATGCTACAATGGAAGATAAAACCTCATTTGATGAGTGCCATGGAAATGCTGAGGTGACTATTGTTGCTTTTGTTAGCCTTCTTTTATTTCAGTATTCAGTTTTGTTTCATAAAAGTGCCTTGCGCAATTCATATAATCGTCTCATATTATCATTACATCCATTTATAGGTGCTGCAAATCATCACTCATTTACAGATGAGGACTGAAGCATTGGAGAAGAAGCTGGTAACTTATTTCTTCTTGAATAATAGAGATAAATAGTTTATTGATGTCCTCATTTGTTGTAAGGGATGAATTGCTGACCCTAAGGGTCTCATTTTGGAAAACTATTACAATTTGTTGAACTGAAAAGGGGCGGTGGAGACCCTTAGAGTCACCAATTTGCACCCCTATTTGTTTGTTTGTTTGAAAGTAAAAAAACAAATGAACTCTTTTTCCATACAAACATCTATCCTGCCACTTTGTTGATTTGAGTGATAGAGTGATATGTCTGTAACACTCAAATTTTTAATCGTAGTGATAGTTGACATGGTTGGTTCACTATCACATACCTTTTAGTGGAAAACTATGTTTTCTTGTATGAACTATTTAGATCATTTTACAAAAAATATTCTAGCAGTGCATGGCCTAACTTGTTTGGGGAACCCACGCAGACTAAATTGGATAGCTCTAGTTTTTCTTTCATATCTGCATGCCTTAGTGTTTGCCCCAGAGGTACCCATGCTACAAGATCTTTTAGGGGCATTATTTTTTTATTATTTATGCACACGGTGTCTCCATAGGATATTGTGATTATTTTCTGTTGTTTTCCAGATTGGGTCAGACAAAGAAATACTTTCGTTGAGGGAAGTAGTTAAAGACTCAGGAAGAAAAGTTCAGCAACTGGAATACCTTGTAGATGAGTTACAATTCAAATTTGACTCTTCGCTGTCTCATCTTGGAAGCATGTGCAATACTCTAGCCAAGCCATCAATATTCCTGATTGGTGGTTATAATGGTGTGACCTGGTTATCATCTCTTGATTCTTTTACTCCTGAGAAAGATGCAGTCCTGGGTCTCACACCAATGAGTTCTCCCCGCTCATATGCATCTGCTGCTGTATTAGATGGTCACATATTTGCTTTTGGCGGTGGTGATGGCATGTCATGGTATAACACAGGTATACCATGGCATCTGTAAGATGATTTTGTGACTTCTTTTGCATGAGCTTTCATCTTTAATTGTATGTATTTACTTATCTCTGTTTTTTTGGGTAGTGGAATGCTATAGCTCAAGAAATAATGAGTGGACGGAATGCCCCTCCTTGAACCGGAAGAAAGGAAGTCTTGCTGGGATCTGTCTTAATGAGAAAATATACGCTATTGGTGGAGGAGATGGAAATGAAACTTATTCAGAAGTTGAGATGTTTGATCCGTACCTTGGGAAATGGATATGTAGCCCATCTATGCTGCTCTCTGTATGTTCTCAGCCTCAGTTGCATGCATAATTACCCAATTTGGTATTGTTTAACCTATTGCAATGTATTACCTGAATTTATGCTTCAAGTCTGGAATATTTGGATTCTTATAAGTTCAGCAACCTTCAGAATTTTGTACGAACAGTAACAAGAGATATATGCATTTTAAGATGTGTAACATTGGTGCCTATCATGACAGTTCATTGCATAAATGTTTAGATACCCTGCCTAGACTTTTGATGATATGTTCTAGTAGGATGGCTGGATGGGATACTGTATTACTGAAACAAATCTTTGAACCAACATCTTATTTGGGCTGCGTTATATTTCAGCGGTTTGCTCTTGCTGCGTCCGAACTAAATGGAGTCATCTATACATCTGGTGGCTATGATGGAGACATGTACTTGGAGTAAGATCTGTCACGATTTCCCTTCATGTTGTTACAATATATTCCAACAAAATTACTTCAGAGACTAACAGTGACAAACATACTATATACAGATCAGCAGAAAGGTATGATCCAAGGGAGGGCTTCTGGGTCCGGCTTCCAAGTATGAGTACTAGGAGAGGATGCCACACCTTAACTGTCCTTGGAGACACCCTGTCAGTAATTTTCTCCGATACTTCAGACTTGCGCAGATAACTAAGAGCATCTTTTCTGAACAGATAGCTAAGAGCATCTTGTTCTTAAATCTTGAAAAGAAACTTAGTTGCAGTGGTGACTTATTTTCCAGATATGCCGTGGGAGGGTATGATGGGGACAAAATGGTTTCTAGCGTCGAGATCTATGACCCTCGTCTTAATGCTTGGAGGATGGGTGATCCAATGAACACCCCAAGAGGATATGCTGCTGCCGTTTATCTTGATGATAGCTTATTCCTTATTGGTGGCATGCAGTCCAATGTGCAGATCTTGGATACCGTAAGTGATCGTGCTACACATACCTCTTACCGTTCAATTCTATGCTCTGTTCTGTTCTGTTCTGTTCTGAAGATGAGTCCTCTCATTTGCTCTAGGTGGAAGTTTACAATGCAAGTTCTGGCTGGTCAGTCCTTGGTTTTAGTTCTATTGGGAAGAGGTCCTTCGCATCTGCCGTTGTCATGTAATTGCTAGTGAGGAGTTTAGGGTTTACATCACCAAATTTTGTAACATCGCTGCCACTACAAGGAATGGTTAGCATAAATCGGGGTAAATAACCCTTCTGAAACATTCTGGTTACCAACAGCAAGATACGACAACATAGCGGTTCGAACTTTTAGTTCTAGAACCCTCGTTTGCCGACTAGAAACTGCACATTCACCGCATTGTGTGGATGAACATTTTTATCGGATAGGAATGCCCAAACTGATGGAGTATAATGCAAAAGAATCTTTTGTATCACGTTGTTGCTTCTGTTTTTCTCCTTATGTAGGCTTATATACATGGCAGTGCTTAAAACTTTGAAGATGGTGGTTGAGCAGACTGGTAAGGCTTGCAGGTTACTACAGGTTACTATAAGCTGCAGCAAATGTTGCTGTTAGCTTTATTCAGCTCTTCTGCTGTCAACTGGATTGCAGACTGAGCACATGTTTCTTTGAAATGCAGCGGATCTCGTGTGAAGCGGCTAGTGGATCCGTAATAAATATGTGATTCATGATGCCAAGAAATTTAGGATTTGTCGTTTTATTCACTAACAGATAGGTATGTCTGCCTGCCACCGAGTATTGCAGTGGTGATGGGATGCAGCTACAAACTGAGGCCCCTTTGGAACGATGGTTTTTTTTCCATTCCTGCGAAATTTTTATACAATTCCTACCTGTGTTCCAAAAGAGACCCTAAGATTGCTACACTTATGAGATATAAAATATATTATATTACGATGGATTGGTGTACTCATGAAAATATAAAATAGCTATCATTCCTTAATAATAGATAAATAGTAGTTGTTGCAGTATGACAGGTTTTGTGTACGGAGCAAAGTTTGTTTTTTTGCATATTATATGAAGGTTTCTCTGTATAACTTTTCTCACGCCATCATCTCTAGAAATAAAGAAGCCAGGAGGCCTGACTAGAGATGGCAAGGTATTAGGATCAAAATTCATATGGATAAATCCAATTTAAATGCAAAGAAAAAATCAAATCAAAACCTACCCTAATATAAAATGATTAATGTCAAATTCAATTGTTGGTGTTTTGTAAACCGGACTAGTAAACTTATACGATTGTCGCGCTGCTCTAGAAAGACGATGGTAGTATCCAAAAGATACGAGGATTTATACTGGTTCAGGCCGGAGACCTACGTTCAGTCTCAGAGATGATCGAGTGCATGTTCCTCGCTTCAATGCTCTGAAGTTCTTACAATGGGTGGTACAAGAATGTGGAAGAGGTTGGAGAGCTAGAGCTAGGAGATGAACTGCCTAAAGCAAAGTTCCAGGAGCCCTACTACGATGGAGAATAATATATAGATCTCGGGGCCAGGGCGTATACAAAGAAGAAGGTTCTCCTGACCGAAGGGTCGTGAGCATGAGGGAGGACCTATCTAACTTGGCTTGCAAGCTACGCTATCTTGTGGTGCACGTTTGGACGTGGTTGTCGTCACTGTCCTATAGCCACGTCGTAGCATGGTGTGGCGTGGTGCTACTATGCTGATCGTGGCAGCACTGTAGGCACGGTGGTGGTTCACCAACCGTCCTGTGCGACGTGGTCTCCGCCATGGTCTTCGTCGTTGCTTCCTGGTTTCCCGGGGTGTCGTATAGGAGTTTGTAGCCACCCTTGGGTCATCGATTGCCTTGTTGGTTTGAGGAGCTGAGGGCCACGATCCCGATCGTTGGGGTCATGGCCCCCGCCGGGTTGGATGGCTTCTAAGTCAAGGCTCTCGTCGTAGATCCCATCCCGTAGTGGGTAGGATCATACATGCATCTAGTCGGGCCGTATCTGGCTGATGGGTGCTGTTCTGACCGTCACCGCCATGGGCGGTGTTGTCTTGTCTAAACTGCGTGACGCAGAGGTGGTGTCTGACTGGACCGAGGTGACTGTTGTCCCCTCGGTCCTTGCGGGGTCAGTGCGGCGTGCTTATCCTTGTCAGGGCAGGCACGCTTGGCTGACTCTTGACCTCTCCCCGTTCTTCCCGAAGGTCAGGATAGCGAAGGGGTCATGAATCTTCTGTTCGTCATGCGGCTAAGATAGAAGGAAGGGGTTGTGACTAACCCTGGCCTTGGCATCGATCCTGGTTCGCTAGGATGTAGGGTCGAGATAGCGGACTAGAGGGGGTGAATAGTCCTTTCTAAAAACAATCGCGTTGGCTAACCGTAACAAATACGAAATTAAAACTATCGGTCTAGCCAAAACTACACCCCCTCTATCTAAGTTATCAAGCACCTTGAAAAGATCCTAAACAAGCAACTAAGGTGCCGAGCTAGCTAGAACTCACCTAACCAATTCTAGGAGCAAGGTCACAGAAACCTATGTCACTAGTACTTCAAGCACGGGGGAGCTCCTACACAACTAGTAAGCAAAAGCACAAAGCTCCTAAGCTCACTAGCAATGTTCAATAACAAGGCAACTAATGCCAAATTAGAGAGTGCAAAATACTTAGCTGCACAAACTAAGCAATATGACTAACAAGGTTACTAAAACCAAATTAGCCACGCAAGAGAGCTACTTCTATGCTACACAAGTAAGAAGGTAACTAGCAAGCTACACAAGACAACTAATTACAAGAGCAACTACACAAGCACAATATACGAAAGTAAGAACAAGCTTGTGTTGGGGAATTACAAACCAACGGAAAGAATAATGTTGACACGGTGATTTTTCTCCCGAGGTTCACGTATTTACCAATACGCTAGCCCCCGTTGTGTCGACCGCTCACTTGGTGGTTCGGCGGCTAATTGGCATCACCCGCCAAGCCCGCACGTTGGGCACTGCAAGAACCTACCCCGAAAGTGAGGATAGCTCAATGACACGCTCTACTAGAGTTGCTATACACGATCCCCGCGAGGTCAGCACAATCCTCCTCACAAATCCTCCTCTGGAGCACCGCACAATCTTCTCACGTGCTTCAACGGAGTCATAAGACACCAAGTTGTCTAGGAGGTGGCAACGTCCAAGAGTAACAAGCACCACTAGCTTGCAACACGATCACCTAGTGCCACTAGATGCAATCTGACAATGCAATCGCACTAGAATCGCTCACTCACTCGATCGGATGATCACTATCAAGCACAAGTGAGTTAGAGGGCTCCCAAGCACACCTACACAAACCACTAAGGCTTAAGGGTGCTCAGCAACTAGCCCAATGTCGAGATCCACCTCTATTTATAGCCCCCAAGCCAAATAGAGTTGTTGGAGCAAAGCTGCCGGTTTCAACGACGGCACCGGACAAGGTGGTGCCCCTCCCAATGGTCGAATTCGAATGGCTAGAAATTAGCCATTGCTCACCAAACAGGGGTGGCAGTGGCATTGCCCTAGGGGTGGCAGTGACCACCTAGGCCAACCCTGTGAAACCCTTGCCCTCGGGAAAAATAGGGCGGTGCATCGCCCTAGGCACAACGGTGACCATGCCCACTCCCTCGCTCTTTGCCGAAAAGCGGCGGTGGCATCGGACAGCACCCGGTGGTGCATCGCCTACACCATGGCGGTGAACACCGTCACCAACGATGACCACTTCCACTATTGCTGCTCTGAACCAGGGTTAGATGGGCACCGCCCAAGGGGTGGTGGTGCCACCGGACAAGGCACGGTGGTGCTAGCCCTAGCACGGCTTCTTGGCCAAGGCCAGGTGGGCATCGCCCTAGGGGTGGCGGTGCCACCGGACAGGGGGTGGCGTTGCCACCCAGCCAGCACCCTGAGCCCGGTTTTGTCTCCTTTTCTTCACCAACTTCTTCACCTTTGCAAATATGCCAACACCACCAAGTGTTCACCAACTTGTGCATGTGTGTTAGCTTTTCACAAACATTTTGCAAAGGATTAGTCACTCAAATCACCACGCCACTCAATCCTAACAACGATGCAAAGTTAGATCACTTGAGTGGCACTAGATGACTGATATGAAACAATTTTGCCTCTCTTGATAGTATGACTATCTATCCTAAACTCGGTCATAAACTTCTCTACACACCTATGACCGGTGAAATGAAATGCACTATAGGTTATACCTTTCCCTTGCACATTCCATTCCATCTCCTCCATTGTTGATGCAACACATGCACTAACCAAATCACAAATGATATGATCCACTTCATATCATCACGTGACCTTGTTGGTTCATCGATCTTGATCTCACTTACTTTCCATCGTTGCCTTTGTCCATCAGTGTCAAGTCTTGCTCAAGCTTCACCGCCACGTAGTCCATTGCTTCAAAGCGTCCAACTTGCCCTTCACATTTGCAACCGGTCCATCAAGCCAAGTATTATCTTGATCTTCTCCACCTTAGTCACATGACTCCATGTCATGTCTCATATGCAATGAGCTCCTTCATCACATGTATGAGCTTTGCAACAAATCCAAACCATTTCATCGTCATGTCATGAGTTGCTCACACAAGTGTACCTATGGACTAATCACCTGTGTATCTCACATTTAAACACATTAGTCCACCTAGGTTGTCACTCAATTACTGAAACCAAACTAGGGACCTTTCAATCTCTCCATCTTTGGTAATTGATGATAACTCTACAAAGATATGGAAATTAAGCTCAAATGGATTCTTGTTGCTTGCCCAAGCAATTTTACCATGTGTAAATGATTTTGAACAAGTGCCACAAACCTGAATTGGTAGTATTAGCTCCCCCTACATATGTGCTAGAGTGTTCGATTTAGAGCTTGCGCATATGCATAGATTGGAATTGTGGGAGAGTAATTACTACCAAATGATGCTAATGTGTAAAGAATAAACCTTTGAAGCGTAATACCAATCGGAGTTGCATCTTTAAGTTCATCCTTAGCACCATGAGTATCTAGACAACAAGTATACTAGAAACCTCGTGAGATCAACATCATAAGCAAGTTCTAGTACCACGTGTAAAAATACAAGTCTAGCTACCATCCTATGCATGTTAGTTATCAAATCATCATTCAACTTCTATCACTAGCATACACACAAGCATGCATTTCAAATTTAAAGACTTATGCAAATGCAAGCAAGCACATGAATATGCAACAAATGCAATCAATCAAAGTTCATGAGCTTGCTCCCCCTACTTGTGTGCTTCTCTTCTCCAAGAATTTTGATCCTCCTACTTTCCTCAATGTCACTCCCTCTTTGTCCATGTCCATGTCCAATCAACTACTTCTCCCCATAGGTTTCATATCTTTGTACCAATCTTTTCCTCTTTGTCATCAATTTTCATAAAAGGTATGCCTCTTTTGATACAAAGGGTTGCACTTAGGGGTAGATGGTTGACACTTGAATCTTGCATTTTTATGGACACCACCAAATGTTGGAATAACATCATTTGTAGCCCTTGAGATACGTCATGTAGGATCTTTTGACCTTGATACCAATTGGTGGGGCACCTCCCCCTATGTCATAGCATGGGTCATCCACTTGATAATCTTGAGCTCTTGTATGTGAGGGAACTTGCTTCACTTGATGATCACTTAAAGTTGAGGATCACTTATGGAACCACCATTTGATGTGCTAGACACCACTTGTATAAATACCACTTGTAACAATGTGATAATCTAGATATACCACTTGTAAGAACAATCGTAGAACCACTTGTAGGATTTGTCAATTATAACCATTTCTTGAACACTTGTTATCTTCATGAGCTTCTATGTTTGACTTGAACTAGGTTGATTTGCCTATACTTCCAAGTCCAGTTTGAACCCTCTCTAAGCTTCTTCACACACATTAAGTGGTTATCTTATTGAGGTTGTACTTGTCACTTGTTGGCAATCCAAAATAAATCAAGTACTTGGGTTCACTAGCTCATGAATAAACTCATATACTACCACTAGATTCAATTAATCATTCAAGCAATAGGGGTAGGCTATGAATTTTAAAATTTCATTTGTTATGCATGATCCTTGTTGGCATTTCTTAGCATCACTACTAGGATTGGTGTTTCCTAGCAATGGCACCAGAAATGCCATTATGATATTTCTGAACACATGCAGAAATATTCCGTAAGCGCACGAATATATCATTGTAGCATTTCACCCGGAAGTATTCGAGTATCGTTCATTTATATTTTTCAAAGGAAGGCATGGTGTAAAAGTCTCTAGTAGGGACATGAACAAGATAACATGACTGTATAATAGACCAAAGTTCATAACAGGGGTAAGCCATGATAAATGTTGGATAGTGTGACACACATACTCAAGCCAATCTCAAGGATAAGGATAAAAGAAAGAATAAAGAATGAAAGAATAAACCTAAACTGGAGCAGGCCTATCTTGTATAGCTATGCTAAGATTAGCAGATCATACAAATACATGAATTTCTAATGGTAGAGATCCTAAGTTAAGTTAGATTTGGTCACTATAAACTTACTTCGGGCACCGGCTTACAACTGGTCTGCTAGTCGATACCGGCATACGGCTCTACGCCGTATCCGAATGTGGGGGAATACGAAGGACGGACAGGGCTGTCACCACCTGCCATCTACCCCTCAATTGGAGGATACAAGGCAAATGAAGGTAACTTCTAACGTAGACACCATGTCTACGTTATCGATTACTACTCTAGCGGTGGCCAGGAACTTCTGTCTTTTTTAGGAGTCCTCTTACTAGAGCATCCGCCTCGGGGACAGATGAAGAACCCGCAAGAGTATAATGACCAAAACTAATCTTAAAGTAGAACCTACTACCTCAGTTTAGGTCTTGGTCTAAACATGTATGTTATATGAAAGATTAAGCATAAAGTTCTTTGTGCACAAGAACTTAGCTCTAATTTCATAACATAACTATAATGACAGGATAAGAACAAGAACAAGATGAAGAACATGACATGAATCACAATGAAGAACATTGTATTGATCATACCAAATATTTTCAAGAGGCTCTTGATCTTCAATTACAAGCTTTGCCAAGCTCCTAACTACACTAAAAATAGTAAAAATACAAGTGGAGGGAGAGAGACTCAAATGTGGTGTATATTCAAATGAGAGGCCTCCCGATCTATTTATAGAACTAGAATGGTAAGTTTGGAGGCATATTCGTTGCATGCCCACATGCAACCGTCATGGAGGAGCCACCAGGGAGCACCATGTGGAAGGAGGAGGCAAGGCGGTGCGGTGGGGTGTGGGCGCACCTGGTTGGTGCCTCCCCATGACCACCTTTCGCATGGCGATTCCTTGTTGGGCCTGGGCTTTAGTTGTGTCGGTGGCCCAAATCCATCCGAAAAATTGGCCTTCTCCTTATTTGCTTGTTTTGTGCTTTCCTGTTTGCACATTTTGACTCCATTTCCATGTGTTTCATGTATATGTCCTGTAAAATAATGTTTCTCCAATACATGTGGAAAATAGGTCAATATTAATAACATATGTGAGTAATCATGCTAGTTTATCATTGTTTGTGTCTTAATTGGCGGTCGGATATAGCTGTTAAGGACTGCCAACAATCCTATTAGGCATGAACTATATGCACTAACCGCATACTAGTAAGGGAAGAAAATGATCATGCACAATACAATGATACCTTTGCTATCTTGGAGTAGAGGATAGTCACATAGATTCCAATACATTTCTCCAATAGCAATGTGAAGTCCAATTATTAGCTTGGTGAAGACCAATCATCAATAATTAAATTCATTCTTCACCCATATGAAATGTGAACCACTAATGATCAATTACACTATCTTGTTGCGGTTGGCTTGCTTCATCCTCTATCAATGCTTGCTTGAGAGCACCAAATGTGAGAAACCACTTGAATTCCAATGATTTGCTCTCTTTTGGGTGTTGCTTGCTTTATAGATCAACCTATTTGATTTCTTCAACTAAGCATCTCAAATGTCCTTTAGATCACCACTTCTATTTTAGCCTTCCAAGCACCATGCTCGGTTTACCTAGAAAAGGTGGCAAGTCCCTACACTAGGAAGAAGTGACCTCCCTCCAAAGAACCATTCTTGATACTCACTTAAAATAACTTGATTGATTGATCCAAGTGATGAACTTAATTTGATGAGTAACCATGAATCCTTCTTTAAGTTATTTTCTTTCTACTTGTTTAAGTCCTTTTGTTTCTACCAAAAGATTTTCAATAGTCACTAGAACTTAAACTTCATCTTCATCTTGAGTTTGACATTGATCTCCAATTTGAGTATCAAATGTGTGCCAAATACACTCCACAATCAAATGGCCTTGTACTCTTTTCTTGTCATGCTTCTAGATCAATCCAAAACCAAATCTAGATACCTTAACCACTTATAAACATGATTATAACTTTAGGACCTTTTAATCAAAGTGACTCTTGAACAATCCAATAATTGTCATTTTTCTGGCAGATTTTGTACCCATCAATGAATAATCTATATCTCCCAATGTACAAATCCAAATACCACAAAATTTGGTGAAGATGTACTTCACTAAGTCATCTAGCAGTTGTAAAAAATTTAAGCTTCATTTGACTTGGTGAAGGCTATCAGATTTCAATTCTTTCACACTGCTACATGATGAAAACTGCTACACTATAGCTGACAAGATCTACTCTAAAACCGAAGCATCGCTTATTCAATTCTCATGAAATTTGTACAGCACTTAATACCATAAGTCTAAAGCATACATACCAAATTTCAAACCAATCCAAATATATTTGATCACTCAAACTCAGACTTGATCTTAGCTAGCTCAGTTTTTAAATTTTGGACAAATTTCAATCAATTGAGCTATACTTCATCAAATGTGAATCAAACTTAAAACTACCTTGTTTGAATACTTTCACAAGACATACATCCATTCAATCCACTTACTAAATGTCATCTTATGAATTTATCCAACTTAAATCAATCCAACTTTGATTACTAATCAATTAGTCCATTCAAACATCTCATAGCAAGCAACATTGCATATTTATCCAATTCAATAAACTCATATGCACCCAAATGAAATGATCAACAAGAGATATACCTTGGTTAGCTCATGATCATTCAATAGCAAGCTTCAACTAAAATATTTTGCAAGCCACCAAATAATTCCAAATCACCACAACTTGATGAATTGCACTTGTGTGTCGATAGTACTTGGACTTCACTCAATTTTCACTTGGCATTGGGTTTGGATGTGCACTAAGCTTCAACACTTGATTCAACATATGATGAACAATAAGATCTTCATTGAATCAAGCCTCCAATACCATGGTGCCTACACATTCATCCACTTTTGATGGTACCCTAACAAGTTTGGGTCCTCTCAAGTTAGGTGCAACATACTTAGGCATAGCCTTAGTATGAGTAGCGAGATGTTTGGTAATTGCAACCAATGAGGTACCATTGCCATCCTTCCTAAGCATAATATTTACATCAATTGAAATAGACTTAGGAGTGTTACCTAGGGGACATGAAGGTGCCATGTGTCCCCTTTCTCGGCATGAGTAACACTTTCTCTTTGATTGAGCCTTTTCTTCCTTGCTCATGTGGTGCTTCTCATTATCTTGCCTCTCATGAGCTGTTTGAGCCTTCTTCTCAAGCTTGGTAGGACACTTTGAGGCAAAGTGTCCCATATCTTCACACTTGATGTGAGCATACACCTTCTTCTCATCTTGAGTCTTGCTTATCATCTTGGCATCTTGATCTAGCATTGGATGCCTTGCTCTTCCACCCCTTCTTGTTTTCTTCTTCTTCATCATCAAGTCACCACCATTTTCAAGGTTGATCTTGACTTGCTCCTGGGGTGTCTTTTCTTGCTCAACTTATGGCTTTCATTGAGGCTCTTCTCTTTGCTTCACCAATTTCTTGGTTGGACATGTAGGTGTAGTGACCCCAATCATGGCACTTGCGACACTTGACATGCTTGAGCCTCTCTTCTTCTTTCTTCTTCTTTAGCTTCTCTATGTTAGGGCATTGATCATGAAGATGACCCACTTCATGGCATCGGTAGCACATGAAATGAGAGAGCTTCTCTCATGCTTCCCTCTTCATCTTCTTTTCTCTTTTTCTTTTGCCCTTTGTCATCTTCTTGTTGAAGCTAAGGCCACACTTATCACCATAGTTTCTTTGAGTCTTCAACATATGCTCAAAGGTGACTTTTGAGTTGTAACACCTCTCTAACTTGTTGCTCAATTTCTTGACTTCTCCTTTGAGCTCATTGTTCTCCTTCAAAAGGTTAGTCTCACAAGATATAGAAGTAGAACAAACATCTAAATGTGAAGAGCATGTTATAGCTAACAAATCATCATAAGAAGTGGATACATGCTTCTTGCCTACATCACAAGAGTTAGTCACATGTTGCAATTGATCACTTGACTCATGTGATGAGCTCTCATTCTTTTTAAGTTTCTTTGAAAACACTTTAATGAGAGAAGCATGTTGTTCTAATAATTCTTCATGAGATGCAAGTAGTTTCTCATGAGTCAATTTTAGCTCACCATGCGAAGATTTAAGAACATCAAGTAAGTTCTTATGTTCTTCATATGAGTTCTTTAGAAATGAGTCTTTATTTTTGTAGTAGAACCTCCTAAATTATATGGCCCACATGTACCTGTCATTGTCCCTAAGACCTCTGACGGCTATGCATGTACACCAGATAACCTAAGAAGATCTGTCGGGTGCCCTCGCAGGACCCCGATTCAACTACGTTTGACAACTCATACTAGGATCAACAAAGGAGTAACTACAACATTACAACATTTATTACAAAACTTTACATCAGAGTGCAGAAGAATAATAAGGAATTTATAAATCATGATTAAGTTAACTTTTTATAAACTTAACTTGTATTGCGGAAGTTGAGTAGAACTACATAAGACAACTTAGGTAGAGCACCTAAGTCGGGAGAGAACAACCAGATCATATCGAGCCCACCGACATGACCTCGGTTAACAGTACCAGTTAGTACCTACAACAGGGGTTAACAAACCTTGAGTACTCAATTGTACTCCGCAAGACTTACCCAATGAAAAGAAAAGACTCCAAGGATATGCTGGCTTTGAGGGAAGTAGTGGAGCTAGAAAAGAGAAGTTTTGCAGAAAAGCTTACTACCCGTGGATCCTTGCTTTCAAACTTTTAATTAAGTTTTGGCTCTAGTTTTAGTATAGCCTAATTATAGCTAACTTTTGCACCTGTATCTATCTCAATCATAAATATAAGCATCACACTAGTTATTCACTTCTTTTCCATCTCAAGTCCAATAGTAACCATGTTCCAGTTGTTGCTACGATGTTGGTGCAAGGTCAAGACTCCTTTCTCGTGGAGTAACGACGATTCGAATCGCTTGATTTATCCAGCTAGGGCTTCCTAACCATACGACATATGCAAGTCTCCAACCTACATATATCAACTTGACAATGGACCTTCCAAGACCAGAACGTGTCCAGCGCCACTCGAGAGCATAGTACTCCTTGAACTCGACCCAATTCTAGCCCCGAGGGTACACGCTACTCTCGCCATCTCTCCACTCCCAGTGCGCGGTTAGACATTCTCGGGATAGAATAGCCAAAGTAAGGCTTACCCTTCCTTGGGTATGTGACTAGTACTATCCAAAACTCCTTGACTCTAGGGCCAACAACGGACAGTCCTTAACCGACATAGATAGGCCCAACCACCAAAGACGATTCACATGCTCCGTCCGATCTCAAATTCATTCTCATATTCATTTCCACATGCTCTCATGACCTATCGTTAGGTCAGGAGAAGCAAGGAATAAACCTATTCTTGCAATCAAAGAAAACATTATTCGACTTCTACCAAAGTCTAAGCATTACTAAGCATAAGAGATCGACCTACATATACTTGTGGGATATCATTTGGATATAAATGTAGATCAAGGTAATCATGCAGCAATGGTTCCAACCAACTCCTATTAACTTAATGTATATTACACTAGACTTTAAGTGTAATAAAGCATTTATAAAATAGAAGAGTGGTTATATGTCTGGGGCTTGCCTACGTTGCAACGGTGGTTAGTTCTCATAGAAGTCCAGTTTGACATCAACACCATGGGTGGATCACCTTCTTCGAAGCTTGATTGACACGAACCTTGTCAACACTTATTCAACACGAACCTTCTCACTCTTGTAAGCACTACACATATATAAATGATGCATGCTTAACATGATGGAATGGATGCCATGATGCATGATGATGAACAAGGCATAGTATAAAAGGGACATTTAGAAAGGATAAACATTAGTTATTTACTTGAGTACAACTTTCCTTCACGGTATAGTTGCAAACTAACAACACTAATCTATCATCACAACTAGGGTTCATTAAGTGGTTAACACTAACGACTTTGATTAAGTACATGAAATATCATTAACATACCCTAATTACATATTACAAGGTTAACATGAGCATCAAGCAACTTAATTAAGGTGCCAAGGATCATCATATGTTTATGATCCAAGGTCAATAATCAATCTCAAAGTCAAGCAATACCTAAGTCATTAAGCATTAATTACATGATTAATTAACTAATTAATAAAGCATAAATTAAGAAGAAAATCAACTTTGCCAAGTTAAGCTCAAATTTTAATTTTAGGAAGCTTGCATTATAACTAAGTGGCAAAACAATTTTCACAATTTTTGGGTAATTAATTAAGCCTAGAAAAATTATGGAAAAGTCATTTATCAATTAATGGAGCTAATTAATTAACTTAATAAAAGTAAAAAAATTGGCATTTCATATTTTCCTAAATAGTACACAGTACAAAGAGGTTACACAAAAATGTTTACCATTTTTGGAGCTATAAACAATTCACAACAAAATAAACAAAAACTAATACTATTTAATAATTTCAGAAAAAAGAAAAACGAAAATCAACAACCCGGGCCAACTCCCCGCTTTCCACCCCTCGCTCGGCCCATCTAGAACGCACGCGCGTGGCCCACGCGCGCTCTCTCCCTTCATCCGGCCTGACCGAATGGCCGGCCCAGCTGATCGCTATCGGTCATGGTCGCCTCCAGCCGGCCATGGTGGTCACGGTGGTGACCTCACCGCTGGTGAAGGCAACGACGGCGAAAAACAGTAACAACGCCCACCACATGACCGCGCGTACACCCTAAAGTGTTCTACCTAGACGCTTGGGACTTTAGCGTGCACGGGGACGACGGTGATCACGTACGGCGGCGCACGGCAACCGAGTCGCTCGGAGACAGTAGAGACGAAAGCGAAACATGGGAAAGCATCAGTAGCATACCACAACCACTAAACCATGATCGGTTGAAGCGGAGGAGCACGGGAGGCGGCTGGCCATGGTGGGACACCCGCGACGGCGCTGTTGCCAGCCGTGGAGAAGACTGGGACGTGCGGCCAAGCTAGGACGGGCGAGGCGAAACCAGCAGGCTCAGGCAGTGCGCAAAGTCGAGGCGAAGCCATGACCAAGAGGAATTGGATGATGGAGCAACATGCATGGCGAATTTGGCACCTGCGGGAGTGGCGACGACGGCGGACAGAGGAGGCAAAAAGGAAGCCGACGACCGACTTTGCGCGTTTTAAAGAAGGACGAGCTGCGGGAGACGGATAGCTCCTGCTTGCCCATGCGTGGCAAGCAGCTACGAGGCATCGGCCGAAACCCGCGAGAACGAGCTCGGCGGCGTCGACGGCAAGCAGGAGGTGGTGCCCTGCTATTGGAGGCCGACTTCGAAATATTTACAAGAATGCCACTGACTAAAATTTACAAATTACTCTAAAAAATTCTATAAAAGTTGAAATTCTATAAAAACAAAAGTTGCTCAATTTGCAAAGTTCTACAACTTTCTCAATATAAACTTTTTCAAATTCAACCTAGATTTTGAAATTTGAATTTGAAATCAAAAGGAGACATTTTCTTAAAATTTGTAAATTCAAAATTACTTTAAATTTTATATTGAAACTTCAAAAACTCAATACCAAAGTTGTACATCTAGCCAAGACCTACAACTTTTCTATTCAAACCATTTTCAAAATTTGCCTCCATTTTAAAATTGGTATAGGGAAATGAAAAGGGGGTCAAATTTGAGATTTGAATCTTTTCAAAATTACTCTAACTTTTACACTAAATCTTTGAAAACTCCAAATACCAAAGTTGTACAACAAGATTAGATCTACAACTTTGCTTTTTGGCTCACCCCCAAAATTTGCTTAGATTTTGAATTACACAAAAGGGGGTAAAACGAGGTTTTCCGGAAATCAGGGTTTTGAATTCAATTGATTATTCTTTTTAACTAAAACATGATTAATTATTTATCCCTAATAAAAATTTATTTCCTGAGGTAAGAAACATGGCATTATTAACATATTAAGCATACTCGTAAAAATAACATATCAAATTATTATTGAAACATGTATATGAAACATATGAAATATTGATCAAAACCTATGAAACATAACTTTGAAACATAGCCATACTTTATATGAAACATCGCAAGGCAACATGTGAGACTCTTTTTGCAACATGCGAAACATGGCATATGAAACATATGCAACATATGCAACATGACTAGAATAACTTGTGCAACATGAGTGCATTTATGGCATTTCATTTGATGTTTATGCTTGATGATGCTTCATAAACAAGTTTTAATTGTTTCTTAACATCTAGGATGTTACAATTTTCTAATTTCAATGTTTTAGCTTTCTCATTTTCTAAAGACATAGTCATGCTAGCAAGTCTACTAACAAACTCATCATATGAATCAACATGATCAACCACATTAGCATTAGATACCTTAGTGTCACATTGTGACATAAAAGCAATGTGGTGTGGTGGATGGGCTTGTAGTAGCATCACAATCATGGCCCGAGCATGAACCATCATCACCATCAAGTGTGCATGGGGTAGAATCATCATGCACATCACTTGAGGCATCACCATCAATCTTGTCAAGTGAACTTGTAGTGGATCAATCATCATCATCATCATTTGACCATGAGGTGGAGCAATCTTCCATAATCACCATATTGTGGTCATGCTCGACACACTCATGCACCTCCTCCTTAGGTTCTTTCTTGAACTTTCTATCATCCCATGTGGAGGAATCACCGAAGGTGTGCTTGATTGATTCCCATACCTCATGAGTGGTTCCCACGTAGTTTATCTTTTTCATCAAATCAAAGCTCAAAGCATCCAGTAGACAACAACAAGCATGTGCATCAAGTTCAAAGAGAACTAGTTGAGCTTTGGTTAGATTTCTATGGTCCAAGACGTGAGTGAGACTACTAGTGACAATCCACCAAAACTTAGGTCCCATTGCACGAAAATGATCAAGCATGTGATTTTTCCAATGTGCAAAGTTTGTGCCATCAAAAATATGTGTCTCACAATAATCTAGCCCACTAGACGCCATCCTCTCGGGTTGGTGAAGACCACAAATGAGAGACCTAGCTCTGATACCACGTGTAGGGTCGAGATGGCAGATTAGAGGGGGGATGAATAGTCCTTTCTAAAAACAATCGCGTCGGCTAACCGTAACAAATTCAGAATTAAAACTATCAATCTAGCCAAGACTATACCCCTCTATCTAAGTTATCAAGCACCTTAAAAAGATCCTAAACAAGCAACTAAGGTGTTGAGCTTGCTAGAGCTCATCTAACCAATTCTAGGAGCAAGGTCACAGAAACATATGCCACTAGTACTTCAAGCACGGTGGAGCTCCTACACAACTAGTAAGCAAAAGCACAAAGCTCCTAAGGTCACTTGCAATGCTAAAAACAAGGCAACTAATGCCAAATTAGAGGGCGCAAAATACTTAGCTGCATAAACTAAGAAATATGACTAACAAGGTTACTAAAACTAAATTAGCCACGCAAGAGAGCTACTTTTATGCTACACAAGCAAGAAGGTAACTAGCAAGCTACACAAGACAACTAATTACAAGAGCTACTACACAAGCACAATGTATGAAAAGTAAGAACAAGCTTGTGTTGGGGAATTGCAAACCAACAGGAAGAATAATGTTGACATGGTGATTTTTCTCCCGAGGTTCACGTATTTGCCAATACGTTAGTCTCCGTTGTGTCGACCGCTCACTTGGTGGTTCAGCGGCTAATTGGCATCACCCGCCAAGCCCGCACGTCGGGCACTGCAAGAACCTACCCCGAAAGTGAGGGTAGCTCAATGACACGCTCTACTATAGTTGCTCTTCGCTATCCCCACGGGGTGAGCACAATCCCCCTCACAAATCCTCCTCCGGAGCACCGCACAATCTTCTCACATGCTTCAACTGAGTCATAAGCCACCAAGCTGTCTAGGAGGTGGCAACATCCAAGAGTAACAAGCACCACCCACCTAGTGCCACTCGATGCAATCTTACAATGCAATCGCACTAGAATCGCTCACTCACTTGATCGGATGATCACTTTCAAGCATAAGTAAGTTAGAGGGCTCCCAAGCACACCTACACAAGCCACCAAGGCTTAAGGGTACACAGCAACCAGCCCAATGCTGAGCTCCACCTCTATTTATAGCCCCTAAACCAAATAGAGCCGTTGGAGCAAAGCTACCAGTTTCAGCGACGGCACCAGACACGGTGGTGCCCCTCCCAATGGTCGAATTCCAATAGCTAGAAATTAGCTGTTTGTCACTAGATAGGGGTGGCGGTGGCATTGCCCTAGGGTGGTGGTGACCACCCAAGCCAACCCTGCGAAACCCTTGCCCTTGGGGAAAATAGGGCGGTCAACTGCCCTAGGCATGGCGGTGACCATGCCCACTTCCCTCGCTCTCTGTCAAAAAGTGGCGGTGGCACAGGACAGCACCTGGCGGTGCACCGCCCACACCATGGCGGGGAACACCGTCACCAACGGTGACCACTTCCACTGCTGCTGCTCTGAACTAGGGTCAGATGGGCACCGCCCAAGGAGTGGTGGTGCCACCGAACAAGGCACGGTGGTGCCAGCCCCAACACTTCTTCTTGGCCAAGGCCAGGTTAGCACCGCCCTAGGGGTGGCGGTGCCACCCAGGTAGCACCCCGAGCCTAGTTTTGCCTCCTTTTCTTCACCAACTTCTTCACCTTTGCAAATATACCAACACCACCAACTGTTCACCAACTTGTGCATATGTGTTAGCATTTCACAAACATTTTCCAAAGGATTAGTCACTCAAATCACCATGCCACTCGATCCTAGCAACGATGCAAAGTTAGATCACTTGAGTGTCACTAGATGACCGATATGCAAACAAGTTTGCCCCTCTTGATAGTATGGCTATCTATCCTAAACCCGGTGATAAACTTCTCTACACACTTATGACCGGTGAAATGAAATGCCCTATAGGTTATACCTTTGCCTTGCGCATTTCATTTCATCTCCTCCATTGTTGATGCAACACTTGCACTAACCAAATCACAAATGATATGATCCACTTCATATCATCACGTGACCTTGTTGGTTCATCGATCTTGACCTCACTTTCTTTTTATCGTTGCCTTTGTCCATCGGTGTCAAGTCTTGCTCAAGCTTCACCACCATGCGGTCCATCGCTCCAAAGCCTCCAACTTGCCCTTCACGTTTGCAACCGGTCTATCAAGCCAAGTCTTGTCTTAATCTTCTCCACCTTAGTCACATGACTCCATGTCATGTCTCATATGCAATGAGCTCCTTCATTACATGTATGAGCTTTGCAACAAATCCAAACATTTCACCATCATGGCATGAGTTGCTCAAACAAGTGTACCTGTGGACTAATCATCTGTGCATCTCACATTTAAACACATTAGTCCATCTAGGTTGTCACTCAATTACCAAAACCAAACTAGGGACCTTTCATGGGCTCAGTTGGGCCTCGGTCGTTCGGGCCTTCACTAGCAGATGTGTTGTGGGCCGCTCGGTCTACTAACTAATCGGTGCCTTGAGACACTTGGGGTTATAACCCCGACATCAATCCAATTGCTTTTATATCAAAATCCATCAAATACAATCCAATAATAACAAAGCTATTATAACTACTTATTAAGTCTATGTCAAAAGCTAGATCTCAGAATTCAAAAGCTCACATTCACACCTTAAAACTTAGCAAATCGATTACAAATTGTTATAGATGAGTCAGTATGATTGTCTGCTACATTGTACAAACTCATGTGGCTAGATGAGTCAAACACTAGAATTAAAACCTCGACTTCACACCTTTAAAATTTTGCAAAATTGACTAAAAATGTTGGAGATAATTTAGCCTATGTGTAAATTGGTTTGACTAGGTATATAAGTGGACCCTACTTCATAAATTTAAAACTAAACATTAAAGTCAGTGTACATCTCAATAGTCAAGTCGACATAAATCCAATGAACATAGCCACACACAACTTTTGACTTAATATCTGATAGATTTTAGATTTTATTTGATCAAATGATTATGAACATCCAAATCTAAATAGATCCTATGCAAATGCATCCAAAGCAACTAGAATCCAATTGAACTTTGTATTATCTAAATCCACCTTCACCTCTAGGCCTGACAAATAGCTTTGTCTTCAAAACACCACCAATGTTTCGCTAGGTGCTAGGCGGATTCTAGGCGCTGACCCTTAGCCTAGCGCCTATGCGAGATTAATCACACCTAGGTGTTTTTCTAGGCGATGAATAATACATGTATAAATACTTAAAAGAAAAGAAAAAAAAGGAGATGAGTGAGTATTCTTGAGCCAAACTCTTGAAGGCCCATTTCTGAGTGAGTATATTGATGCAATATTGAAGCTCATGAAAAGGGAGAAAGGGAAAAAGGCCCATTTGAAGGCCCAACTCTCCCTCAGACCCTCTCCTGCATCCTCTCTGCCTCTCTCGCATCTCTCCCTCTCCCGCACGTGCCCGCCGCCACCGCTACCCACGCCTGTCGCCGCCCGCACAAGCCCGTGCGAGCGCCCGTCGCTGCCTGCACAAGCCCGTGCGAGCGCCCGCCGTCGCTCACAGTTGAAAGTCCTATGTTTGGTGTTGGTAATTAGTGACAATGCCTAAGTATTAATTCTATGCCTAAGTTGTATGTAGCATATGAGGATTAGTACATTCCAAGGTTGGTGGCAAGATGGACATGGTGATCATGATGGCCACACTTGGATTTGGACGCAACCCTACGTGATCAAGGCAAATGTATACGCTTAAGGGTTGTATTTTAGTAACCAAGACACCTAGTGGGTGTGGTTACATTATAGGATAGATAGCCATACTATAAAGAGGGGAATGACGTGGCTATTGAACTCCTAAGTGCCTCTAGATGTGCATTTTATGATCATATGCATTTGGATAGAACTAATAACGTCTCGAAAATGATTGTGAAAATGCTAACACACTCACACATGACGAGATCACTTGGTGGTGTTAGCACGTTTGCGAAGGCGGTGGAGTTTGAGCGATAGAGAGGGTTTGGGGTCCTCTCTCCCTCCCGTCGAGCTTGCAAGGAGTTGAAACGACTATTTTCCACTATGCCGAAAGTTGGAAAAGAAACGGAGGCGAACGGAGGCCACAGAGGTGACCAGACGCTAGACCGGACACGATCTCTGTATGACCGGACGTGTCCGGTCAGCGTTCAGCATCTGCGCATGTTTTAGTTTGATGATCGGATGCGCAGCGCGTCCGGTCACTGTCGATCGGACGCGTCCGGTCGTTCAGGGAGCTTACTGGATTCAAACCGGACGCTGGCACTATGGCATCCGGTTTGTTCTACAGCGCGTCCGGTCACTGTTTCGTTGTGCGCTGCTCAGGCTTGACTAGTGCGTCCGGTCAGTCACGGGACCAGCGCGTCTGGTCGTTCGCAGCGCGTCCGGTCTGCGCGTCAAGCGCGTCCGGTCGTTGCTTCGCAGTTAGCCGTTGTGCGACCGGCGTGTCCGGTCAGTTGAACCAGCACGTCTGGTCAGTGCTTTGCGACTTAGCCGTTGTGTGACCGGCACGTACAGTCAGTTGGACCAGCGCGTTCGGTCAGCACGATTTTGGCTGTTTAAGTTTCTAACGGCTCTATTCGAAGGGGTACGTCTATAAATACTCGTTGGCCGGCTCAAGGCTCTCTCTCTTGGATATCTCTCGAATATTTGACATACTTGTGAGCACTTTGAGCTAAGCAACTCCCCTCCCACTCATCTCTCTTGCTTCCTTGCATATTCGAAGTGAGATTGAGTGATCCAAGTGCATTTGCATTGTGAGATTGCATCTAGTTGACACTTGGTGGTTGATTTGCTGTAGGATTCTTATTTCTCTTGGTGGTTGCCGCCACCTAGATGGCTTGGAGCAGCTTGGAGGCGTTGGCAAGAGTTGGTGATTGTTCTTGGCCACCTCCGGTGATTGTGAGGGGTTTGTGCCTACCTCGACGAAGCGCCAAAGGCAACGTTAGTGAATTGCTCGTGTCATTGCAACCTTTTGCCATTTGGTAGGTTCTTGTGGCGCCTTTTGAGAGGCTCGGTGTGACACTGATTAGCCATCGAACCACGTGTTGAAGAGGGACACAACAGGGACTAGCGTGCCGGCAAGCACGTGAACCTCGGGATAAATCTTCGTGTCATCACTTTCATATTGTGATTGATTGATCCCATGTTCGGTTATCTTGGTATTCATTGTTGATCATATTGGTTGGCTCAATACTTCGCCCCTCGGTGAAACTCTCCTAACTCAACTCCGCATTACTTTCTTAGTTATCTTTGCTAGCTAGTTAGCTTTGCTAGAATAGCTCCTTTGTGTAGCTTGCTAGTTGTAGTTGTAGTTACCTTCTCGGTTTGACTTGTGCGGTTGAGTGCAAATATACTAGAATTGTGAATTGGTTAGGTGGCTTGCAAACACCCCGTAGGCTAAGCAAAACTCACATCTCGCTATTTGTTATATTGATAAACTTGTTTAGCTTGTCTTTGTAGAAAATTTTAAAAGGCTATTCACCTCCCTCTAGCCATCAAGACCTTTCAAGTGGTATCAAAGCCGTGGTCACCGTTTGTAAGGCTTAACAACCTCGGTGTAAGATGACTCAAGTTATGTTCAACCATATTAATGGCAAGCCTCCATTCTTTGATGGTGTCTCTTTCTTTGATCATTGGAAAAGAAAGATGAAGCAATATCTAGGCAATATACATGAGAAGGTTTGGGATGTGACCAAAGAAGGATACATCATTCTTGATGAGGAAAATCTCACTCCAAATGACCGCATCAACAAACAATGCAATACGGCGGCACTTGACACAATCTACAGTGCCATTGATGACAAAGTATTTGAGCAAATCAAAGATCTTGAAAAGGCAAATGAGCTTTGGATAAGGCTTAAAAAAACATATGAAGGCACTTCAACGGTAAAAAGTGCCAAACTATATATGCTTAAGGACAAGTTCTCCACTTTCAAGATGAAGGATGATGAATCCATCCCGGAGATGTTCTATAGGCTCCAAGTCATTGTCAATGATCTCAAGGGTCTTGGGGAGAAGGTTGAGGACAAGGACTTCTCACACAAGTTCTTGATGTGCTTACCCAAAAAGTTTGCCACTTTAAGAAGAATGATCTTTAGAGAGGGATTGGACAAGGTCAAACCAACCGATGTGCTTGGAGATATAATGACCGATGCCCAATACAATGATGATGAAGATGAGGTAGATGAGAAGAAGGAGACCAAGGTCAAGCAAGAGAAGCCCATTGCATTCAAGGCTTCATCTTCTAAGGGCAAGAGCAAGGTGGAGAGCGATGATGATGATCCATTCGATGATGAGACCATGGCCCTCCTTGTGCACAAGATGGGGAGGTTCATGAAGAAGAAAGGATATGGTGCAAGAAAGAGAAGGGACTTCATGAAGGCAAAGGAGGTGCTTTGCTACAATTGCAATAGCCCCAATCATGTAGTGGCAAAGTGTCCCTATGAAGATAAAAGATATCATGATGGGAAGTTGAAGTTGAAGAAGAACAAGAAGGACAAGAAGGAGAAGAAAGTAAAGAAGAGCTTCACATTCAACAAGAAGAAGAAGGGTGGTGGTTATGTAGTCACTTGGGACAGTGACAACTCCGATAGTGATGATGATGAAAGCTCTAGTGATGATGAAAGGACCACTCGGCGAGCCTTTGCAAGCATCGCCCTCTCCAACAAGCCATCCATCTTCGACACTACATTGACATACCTTATGGCCAAGCCTACCAAGGTAAAATATGATGATAGTGATGATGATTCTTGTGCTAGTGATGGTTATAGGAGTGATGATGAGGAGGATGAGGACTACTCCAAGGATGATCTATTGGGCATAATAGATCAAATGAGCAAGGGCTACAAGAGGACAACCAAGAAATACAAAATCTTGGAATAAGAGCTCATTACCAAGAGCAATGAAAATGATGCCTTGATGGAGGAGCTTGTTGCTCTAAAAAAGAGTAAGGAGTGCAAAGGAATTGAACAAGAGCTCAAAGCTCTTAGGAAATCCTTTGATGAGCTAGAGGCTTCTCGTGAGTGTCTAAAGAAAGACCACGAGGATCTTGAAATTGCTCACACTAGGCTTAAGGAAGCCCACTCCACTCTACTTGAGCTCATCAAGAAAAAGGACCTCAAGTTGGAGAAGCTCATGAAGGAAGCTAAGGAGGAGCAAGTGATTATCACTTGTGATATTGGACTAACATGTGATATTATTGATGATTCTTTATTTGTTGGTCCTACTAATGCTTCATGTAGCTCATCATCATCCACCACAACCAACTCTATCTCTACTACTAGTGATTCATCACTTGTAGTTGAGAATGAGACTCTCAAAAGAGAGGTGGATGATCTCACCCGCGCATTAGGCAATGCCTATGGTGGGGATGCCTACTTGCTAAAATGCTTGGGTAGCCAAAGGTTCTCTCTTAATAAAGAGGGTTTGGGCTATACTCCTAAGAAGGGCAAGGCGGCCTTTGCTACTCTAAAGCCTCGCTTTGTGAAGGGCAATGGTCGTTATTGCAATAGATGCAAGCAAGTTGGGCATCTAGAGATTAATTGCAACAAAATGAACAAGAACAAGAAAAATGCTAATGTATCTTACATTCCTTTTAATTCTTGTTATGTGCTTACCAAGGGTGAGAAAAGTGTGCATGCTAGGTTTGTTAGTACACCAATTGTGGGTCCAAAGAAGAAGGCCATTTGGGTACCAAAGAGCTTAGTGACTAACCTCCAAGGACCCAAACAAGTATGGGTACCTAATAAACATTAATTTGTTTTGTAGGTCAATTACAAGGCAGGAGGAAGGCATTGGGTGCTTGATAGTGGATGCTCTCAATATATGACCAGTGATTTAAGAATGTTCAACTCTCTCAAATCAAATAATAGTGGCATTGATAGTATCACATTTGGTGACAATAGCAAGAGTGATGTAAAGGCTCTTGGAAGGATTGCAATCTCAAATGATCATAGCATTTCCAATATGCTTCTAGTTGAAAAGTTGAACTTCAATCTTCTCTCGGTTGCTTAATTGTGTGATCTCGATTTCAAGTGCATATTTGGTGTTGATGATGTGGAGATAGTTAGTGTTGATGGCTCTAACTTGATCTTCAAAGGCTTTAGATATGAGAATCTATACTTGGTTGATTTCAATACTAGTGACACTCAACTTTCAACATGCTTGCTCACCAAATTAAGTATGGGTTGGCTATGGCATAGAAGACTTGGTCATGTTGGCATGAAGCAATTGAACAAGTTAGTGAAGCATGACTTAGTTAGAGGCTTGAAGGATGTCACATTTGAGAAAGATAAGCTATGTAGTGCATGTCAAGCCGGAAAGCAAGTGGGCAACACTCATCCATTAAAGAGCATTATGAGTACTTCCAAGGCATTTGAGTTGTTGCACATGGATCTATTTGGGCCAACTACATACACAAGCATTGGTGGCAATAAGTATGGCTGTGTGATTGTGGATGATTTCACTAGATACACATGGGTATTCTTTCTTGTGGACAAGAGTGATGTATTTGACATATTCAAGAAGTTCATCAAGAGAGTGCAAAATGAGTTTGAGACCACAATCAAGAAAGTAAGAAGTGACAATGGAAGTGAGTTTAGAAACACAAGAGTTGATGAGCTATGTGATGAGCTTGGAATCAAACATCAATTTTCGGCCCACTATACACCTCAATCTAATGGCTTAGTTGAGAGGAAGAATAGAACCTTGATTGATATGGCAAGATCAATGTTAAATGAGTATAATGTGAGTCATTCATTTTGGGCCGAAGCAATCAACACGGCTTGCTTCTATAGCAACCGCCTCTATTGCCACAAGTTTCTAGAGAAGACACCATATGAGATCTTAAATGGAAGAAAGCCTAACATTACATATTTTCGGGTATTTGGTTGCAAATGCTATATCTTGAAGAAGGGCACAAGATTGAGCAAGTTTGAGAAGAAATGTGATGAAGGATTCCTACTTGGTTACTCAACTACTAGCAAAGCTTATAGAGTTTGGAATTTGGCTAGTGGTTTACTTGAAGAAGTGCATGATGTTGAGTTTGATAAAACAAATGGCTCTCAAGATGAGGAAGATAACTTAGATGATGTGAGAGGAACTCAATTGACCAATGCTATGAAAGAAATAGACATTGGTGATATTAGGCCAAAGCAAGTCATTGATGTGGATGACAACAAAGATCAAGTGCTCCAAAGTCTAATTACACAAGCTAGTGGTTATCTAATGCAAAATCAAGCTAGTACATCATCTCAAGTGCAATAAGATCAACAAGTGGCTAGTTCATCATCTCCAACTCATGATCAACATCAACATCCAAGCAATCAAGTCCAAGTGCTTCAACCAACTAACATTGCAAGAGACCATCTATTGGATTCCATCATTGGTGACATACAAAGGGGAGTTCAAACTATATCAAGATTGGCATCATTTTATGCTCACTCTTCTTTTGTGTCAATGGAAGAACCCAAGGACATTGATAAGGCATTGAGAGATCCGGATTGGGTAAATGCAATGCATGAAGAGCTCAACAACTTCAAGAGAAATGAAGTATGGGAATTAGTTGAGAGGCCTAAGGATCACAATGTCATTAGAACAAAATGGGTCTTTCGCAACAAGCAAGATCAAGATGGGATAGTAGTAAGGAACAAAGCAAGACTAGTGGCTCAAGGTTACACACAAATAGATGGTCTTGACTTTGGTGAAACTTATGCCCCGGTTGCAAGATTGGAAGCAATTAGGATCTTACTTGCCTATGCTTGTGCTCACAATATCAAGCTATATCAAATGGATGTGAAGAGTGCATTTCTCAATGGGTACATCCAAGAGAAGGTGTATGTGGAGCAACCTCCCGGTTTTGAAGATGATAAGAAACTCAATCATGTATACAAGTTAAGGAAGGCTTTGTATGGATTGAAGCAAGCACCTAGAGCATGGTATGAAAGATTGAGGGACTTCTTGCTATCCAAAGGATTTGTCATGGGAAAAGTTGATACAACACTATTCACCAAGAAGATTGGAAAAGACTTGTTTGTGTTGCAAATATATGTTGATGATATCATATTCGGTTTAACCAATCAAGATTATTGTGATGAGTTTGGGAAAATGATGGCAAAGGAATTTGAAATGTCAATTATTGGTGAACTTAGTTTCTTTCTTGGACTTTAAATCAAACAAATGAAGGAAGGAACATTTGTAAGCCAAACCAAATACATAAAGGATATGCTAAAGAAGTTTGGTATGGAAGATGCAAAAGGAATCACTACCCCAATGAGCACTAGTGGAAGTTTGGATAGTGACAAGAGTGGCAACATGGTGGATCAAAAGCTATATAGATCAATGATTGGTAGCCTACTCTATGTGACGGCATCAAGGCCCGATGTGATGTTTAGTGTATGCATGTGTGCAAGATTTCAAGTCTCACCAAGAGAAAGTCATTTGAAGGCAACAAAGAGAATATTGAGGTACTTAAAGCATACACAAGATGTTGGATTGTGGTATCTCAAGGGTGCAAGTTTTGAGCTAGTTGGATATTTGGATTCTGACTATGCCGGTGACAAAGTGGAGAGAAAGAGCACTTCCGGGACTTGCCAATTGTTGGGAAGATCACTTGTCTCATGGTCATCCAAGAAGCAAAATAGTATTGCACTATCTACCACCGAGGCCGAATACATCGCCGTGGGTAGTTGTTGTGCACAAATCTTGTAGATGAAGGCAACATTGAAGGATTTTGGAATCAATTTCAAGAATGTTCCATTGCTATGTGACAATGAAAGTGTCGTGAAGCTAACAAACAATCCGGTTCAACATCAAAGAACAAAGCATATTGATGTTCGCCATCACTTTATTAGAGATCATCAACAAAAGGGTGACATTGCTATTGAGAGTGTAGGCACCGAAGATCAATTAGCCGATCTATTCACCAAGCCACTTGATGAGAAGAGATTTCACAAGCTAAAGAATGAGTTGAACATACTTGACTTCTCCAACATGAGTTGATGCACCCCATATATGACATGCCTCTCCTTCGAGCCCCAAGGTACAATTGGTTGACATGTCATACATTCTATGCTAAGGACCTGTTTAGTGCATCTAGTCATAATTTACATGTTCTAGGCTCATTCTTGAAAATCAAATGAATTTGAAGTTTATATGGTGCCACTATTGTTTCTTTGCCTTGTATGATCTAGTGGTAACATATAACTTGTTTAAGTAGCTTGTGATCCTAAGTATTTAATCTAGAAAACTTGTCTAAATATTTGCTTCAACATGGTGCATGATAACCCTTCTAGTGAGGTGTGAAGAAGCTTGCCCTTGGATCAAACCGGAGCATTTTATTTATGCAAGCAATCTAGGTTGAATCACAAACTTGATCCTCACCCCATAATTTAACATGATAATCTATCTAAAATTGGTCCCTTGTGGTCATTGATGCCAAAGGGGGAGAAATTATTGTTCACAAAGATAGAACTCAAAGGAGGAGAAACACAAAGGGAGACAAAAATGTTGTTCACAAAGATAGATTCAAAAAGAGGAGAAATAATAAAAGAAGAGGATCCACTAAAATTTTGAGCACACAAGTAGGGGGAGCAAGCTCTTAAACATGAATGTTGCATTTTCATGTGCACTTCATATGTATGATGCATAGTTATGCATTTCTTTTTCTCCGATACATAGCTTGTGTGGTGACTTGCTAGTATAAATTGAATGATGTATTGAGGTACTAGCATGAATAGGAAGTAGTTAGATTTTTCTTGCTTCATGTGTTTTCAAAGTGGTACTAGAACCTTGCTTATAATGTTGATCTCACGAGGTTTCTAGTTATGTTTATGCTTTTCCAAGTGGTATCTAACTACACAAGGTGCTAAGATGGTGTTTATCGCTACTCTGATGGTATCACGCTTCAAAGGTCTATAATCTTAAACACTTAGCACCTATTGGTAGTCAATACTCCTAATCTTTCCTATCTAACATGTATGCTTCCAAAATCCAAACATATAGCATACATGTAGGGGGAGCCATTGCTATCAATTTGAATTCATGATCACATGTCCATAATTCTTACACATGGTAATATACTTGGACAATGTGACATGGGTTCAATCAAAATTTTATCATAATATCTTTGTGAAAGGTTTGTCACCAATTACCAACAAGGGGGAGATTGAAAGTCCTATGTTTGGTGTTGGTAATTAGTGACAATGCCTAAGTACTAATCCTATGCCTAAGTTGTATGTAGCATATGAGGATTAGTATATTCCAAGGTTGGTGGCAAGATGGACATGGTGATCATGATGGCCACACTTGGATTTGGACGCAACCTTACGTGATCAAGGCAAAGGTATACGCTTAAGGGTTGTGTTTTAGTAACCAAGACACCTAGTGGGTGTGGTTACATTATAGGATAGATAGCCGTACTATAAAGAGGGGAATGACGTGGCTATTGAACTCCTAAGTGCCTCTAGATGTGCATTTTATGATCATATGCATTTGGATAGAACTAATAACGCCTCGAAAATGATTGTGAAAATGCTAACACACTCACACATGACGAGATCACTTGGTGGTGTTAGCACGTTTACGAAGGCGGTGGAGTTTGAGCGGTAGAGAGGGTTTGGGGTCCTCTCTCCCTCCCGCCGAGCTTGCGAGGCAGGATTCAGGCGTTTTCGAGGAGTTGAAACGACTATTTTCCACTACGCCGGAAGTTGGAAAAGAAACAGAGGCGAACGGAGGTCACAGAGGTGACCGGACGCTGGACCGGACGTGATCTCTGTATGACCGGACGTGTCCGGTCAGCGTTCAGCATCTGCGCGTGTTTTAGTTTGATGATCGGACGCGCAGCGCGTCCGGTCACTGTCGATCGGACGCGTCCGGTCGTTCAGGGAGCTTACTAGATTCAAACCGGACGCTGGCACTATGGCGTCCGGTCAGTTCTACAGCGCGTCCGGTCACTGTTTCGTTGTGCGCTGCTCAGGCTTGACTAGCGTGTCCGGTCAGTCACGGGACCAGTGTGTCCGGTCGTTCGCAGCGCGTTCGGTCTGCGCGTCAAGAGCGTCCGGTCATTGCTTCGCAGTTAGCCGTTGTGCGACCGGCGCGTCCGGTCAGTTGGACCAGCGCGTCCGGTCAGCATGATTTCGGCTGTTTAAGTTTCTAACGGCTCTATTCGAAGGGGTACGTCTATAAATACTTGTTGGCCGGCTCAAGGCTCTCTCTCTTGGATATCTCTCGAACATTTGACATACTTGTGAGCACTTTGAGCTAAGCAACTCCCCTCCCACTCATCTCTCTTGCTTCCTTGCATATTCGAAGTGAGATTGAGTAATCCAAGTGCATTTGCATTGTGAGATTGCATCTAGTTATCACTTGGTGGTTGATTTGCTGTGGGATTCTTGTTTCTCTTGGTGGTTGCCGCCACCTAGACGGCTTGGAGCAGCTTGGAGGCATTGGCAAGAGTTGGTGATTGTTCTTGGCCACCTCCGATGATTGTGAGGGGTTTGTGCCTACCTCGGCGAAGCGCCAAAGGCAACATTAGTGGATTGCTCGTGTCATTGCAACCTTTTGCCATTTGGTAGGTTCTTGTGGCGCCTTTTGAGAGGCTCGGTGTGAGACCGATTAGCCACCGAACCACGTGGTGAAGAGGGACACAACGGGGACTAGCGTGCCGGTAAGCACGTGAACCTCGGGATAAATCTTCGTGTCATCACTTTTATATTATGATTGATTGATCCCGTGTTCGGTTATCTTGGTATTCATTGTTGATCATATTGGTTGGCTCAATACTTTGCCCCTCGGTAAAACTCTCCTAACTCAACTCCGCATTACTTTCTTAGTTATCTTTGCTAGCTAGTTAGCTTTGCTAGAGCAGCTCCTTTGTGTAGCTTGCTAGTTGTAGTTGTAGTTACCTTCTTGGTTTGACTTGTGCGGTTGAGTGCAAATATACTAGAATTGTGAATTGGTTAGGTGGCTTGCAAACACCTCGTAGGCTAAGCAAAACTCACATTTCGCTATTTGTTATATTGATAAACTTGTTTAGCTTGTCTTTGTAGAAAATTTTAAATGGCTATTCACCCCCCTCTAGCCATCAAGACCTTTCAGCATCTCCTTCTCCCCCACCGGCGACCTCCGCCGGACGCTCCTCCACCCCCACCGGCGCCGCCGACGAGCTGCAGCCGCCTAGGGGTCCGCCTACCCCCCTAGGCCAGGCGACGGGCCTTGCCTTGCGATTAATCACGCGGAATCGTGCCTAGGCGAGCGCCTAGCGGAACATTGATCACCACATTGTATCTATATGATTGATCAGCACCAAATTTGGTATTCTTTGTTCTTCAAGGCATCTGTTCTGAAGCTTAACATAAATAAAGCGGAAAGTTGCATTTGGAAAAGAAATGTAGAAAATCGACCTCATATACTAGCGGGAATGGTAAAATGATTTCAACGAATATATCTATATGTTCCCTTTTTAATTATGAGCTTGTTTGGTTGAACACAAATCTTTGCCATGCCAATTTAAAGGCAAGACAGAATGTGAGTACACCAATATTTTGGTAAGGCAGCCAAGGTTTTGGTTCCCTAGTCAAGTCACATTTAACTAACAATATATTACAAAAAAGCTCGAGTTCTATATAGGAGTGGATCTCATGGTAGGGCAGGTGAGACTCGAGCCTACCCTACCATGCCTCTCGCACAATAGAGTCTCTCCTTAAGCCCCTCCATGTTTTTAGGAAAAAAGGGAGAGGAAGTGAAGAGAAAGAAATGAGCCCCTCCTTGATTCTTAGGTTGTGATGGTCTTGGTTCATCCCAATTATTTGATGGAACTAATAACCCAAATCATATCAAAGTTTAAACCAAATTACATCTTTGGATATTTTTGTTAGAGAACAAGATTTAGCTCTACATTTACACCTACTTTTATATCTATATAAGAACATGGTATTTGTACGCCACCAAATTATCTATAATTCATAAATTTTATATCGAAAATGCTTAATTAAGCGCGTGCATGCTTTATGGCTGGTGCCCACACGCCTTCCACCTCTCCCTCACACACGCCCTATTCGCCCACCCGCACACCTCTCCCTTGCCCACTACCCGTCTCTCTCTCTCTCTCTCTCTTCGGTGACATGGACGGCGTCCAGCGAGCACCTCCCCGGCGCCCTCCTCCCCGTGCCCGCACCCCATCGCCTCCCCGCGCCCACACCGCACGACCTCCCACACACGCGACCATGGCAGATGCGGCGGCGACCGCCGCGGATCCGGCGGTAGGTAGGCCTCTCCTTCTCCTTCTCCTTCTCCTTCTCCTCCTCCTCTCTCTCCTCTCTCCTCTCTTTCTAGGGTTCCGGTGAGCTCTCCCCTATCTTCCCCAACTCTGGTGGGCTATAGAATGGCCGGCGGGGGGATCCAAGTAGGCTAGGCAGCGAGGATGGTCGATGGGCGATTTAGGTGAGTTGGCGGTGGCAAGGGCGGTCGGGCCAAGTCGGGGCGGAGAGGCTCACCGGAGCTGGAGAAGATGGTGGTGGTGGTGGGGGAGAGAGGAAGAGGGTGGCCGCTGCGGGCGCTAGGGTTCGCCAGCCCACGGCGGGGCGGTGGCCGGCAGCGGGGGCGAGGGCGTTGGAGTCAAGGGTCTATTTTTTTTTCCCCTTTTTTGGCAACCAAAAATTGGATTTCCTTCACGTGCACACTTTAGTTAAGTTCATTTTATATTTCATAAGTAAACAGATAAAATCTGTGTTCTCAACCGCAAATCATATAGGAATATTTTTCAGCAGGTTTTTAGGCCTGGTTTAGTTTCCAAAAAGTTTTCTAAAAAAACTACATTAACGAATTTTGCGGCATATGCATGGAGCATTAAATATAGATGAAAAAACTAATTGCACAGTTGGGTGGAAAGTCGCGAGACGAAACTTTCGAACCAAAGTAGTCAGACACTATTTGTCAAATAAAACCAAAATATGTTACAGTATATTTTTCACCCGAACTAAACACCCTATTAGTTCATGTAAGGCCCTGTTTGGTTCATAAATGTTAAAGTTTAACTCCCGTCACATCAATGGTGCGGCAAATGCATGGAGTATTAAATGTAGACTAATTGCATGCATGTCGGCACAAATTAGGAATAATTTACGAGACAAATCTATTAAGCCTAATTAGTTCAAAATTAAAAACTTTTTATCAAATAAGACGAAAGTGCTACAGTATTTGTTAAACTTTAACACCTCTAACCAAACAGGCCCTAACAGAGCAGAAAGAACTGCGAGCAGCTGCAGCCACAGTGGCTTAAAGCTGCAGCAAACAGGCCACTCTCACTTTAGGCCCGGTTTGGTTTTCACACGTTAAAGTTTAACTTCCATCACATCAATGTTGCGGCAAATACATGTAGTACTAAATGTAGACTAATTGCATGTATGTCGGTACAGATTAGGAGTAATTTACGAGACGAATCTATTAAGACTAATTAGTCCAAAATTAAAAACTTTTTGTCAAATAAGACGAAAATACTACAGTATTTGTTAAACTTTAACACCTCTAACCAAACAGGCCATTAGCTGCAGCAACAGCTGCAGAGGCTGAGAGTACAGCTTTAGACTACCTGCACTCATGGACCTCTATATTCATCCTCTATATATCCTAGTCAGCAAGATTCTCTCATCTATACTCAATTCTCCCGCACCCATCCATCCTCTATATCATCCTCTATTCACTCTATCCACTGTGGGACCCACTTGTCACTTTATCTAAATATATATATGTGTGATCTAGTTTTGAAGGATTTATTGAGACGAATTTAATGGTGAAATCGAAATTTAATTTGGATTTTTGGTTTGTGAGTTATAGCATTTTTTTCCTTTATTTAGCTAGTGGGTCCCGCTACTATAGAGTATAGAGTAAGCACAGTACCACTCTAAATATAGAGTGAGAGAAATGATAGAATAACGTTTTAGAATACCCAGTGCAGCAGTTTTTACTCTATATTCATACTCTAAAACTTTAGAGTATCGTTTCAGAGTATCCACTTCGGGTAGTATTAGGGCCTGTTTGGTTACGTTTTGTTAAAGTTTAACTCCCATCACATAAATGTTCCCTCAAATGCATGGAGTACTAAATGTAGACTAATTACATGTATGTCGGTACAGATTAGGAGTAATTTACGAGGCGAATCTATTAAGCCTAATTAGTCCAAGATTGAAAACTTTTTTATCAAAAAAAGACGAAAGTGCTATAGTGTTTGTTAAACTTTAACTTCTCAAACAAACACCCTTAGATTCCGCCTCTTCCGCCACCCCTCCTGTCAATGATTAGTCACGTCCTTCGCGCCGCGCCACCCCGTCGTGCCCACCGGATCTCAGCCACAGTCGCTGCAAGGTGGCCCCACCACCGCCCACCTCTCCCTCACATATAAAAGCCTCGCCGTCCTCCCCGCACACGACTCCGCCAATAACGCTCTGGGCACACACACGCAGACGCAGCGCAGCAAACGAGATTAAGGTCTTGTTCACTTTCCATCCCAAACCAAAATATATAGCTTTGTTTAGTTCCTAAAAAATTTTGCAAAATTTTTCAGATTCCCCATCACATCGAATCTTTGGACACATGCATGAAGCATTAAATATAAATAAAAAATAAAACTAATTACACAGTTTAGATGAAATGGACGAGACGAATCTTTTAAGCCTAATTAGACCATGATTGGACAATATTTACCAAATAACAACGAAAACGCTACCGTGCCCATTTTTCCAAAAAATTTGCATCTAAACCGGGCCTATTTCCTCTTCCACCCATCACATCAAATATTTTGACGTATGCATGGAGCATTAAATGTAGGTAAAAAAGACAACTAATTACATAGTTTGTCTGTAAATGTCGGGACGAATCTTTTAAGCCTAGTTAATCCATGATTGGACAAATTTTGCCAAATAACAACGAAAGATGCTACAATAACTTTTCATCTACTCTTGGCGAATCGAACCCACTCTAAAAAAAAAAATAAAAAACAAAGCAGCACCCAACGAAAACCCCCGAACCAGAGCGCGGCCGCGGCGCTTGCTTCATCCGAGCTCCGGCCACCTCGGCGCGGCGCGGCGCAATCAGGTGCGGTTCCGGCCACTCCCCAGCGCCTCGAGCCGCTACATTCCTCCCCGGTAGATCGCGCGCTCGTCAAGGATCGGCCGTGGGGTTTGGTTCCGTACGTACGGCTCGCGGCGCATTTTGATTTTTCCTTTTCCATTTCGGCCAAATTTCTGGAACCTGCTCGTGTCTCGTTGCGGGGTGGGGGCGCGTGCAGGGGTTTAGCCCGTTCCGGTTTGTTGATGCGTGTGTGCTCGATGTGGGGTGGCGGCTGGGAACGCGATGATGGGCTGGGTGGCCTGGCCTCGGTGATTGTGGATTTGTAGTTTGGGTGGCTCATCAGTGTTTAGCGTTGTGGATCACTGGGGGGTTAGGGTTTAAAACCGACGCCAAGGTTTTGGCTGTTGCGGGGTGCCGATTGCGGGGATTGCTAGTTCGTTGCGTTGTCTACCTGTTTAATCGCAGTCAATCGCGCTGGTTTTGGTGGGTTTCTGGTTGGTTGTCTGAGCGGTTTTTTTTTAAAAAAAATCCATGCAATTTTGGTGGCAACCGTGCCTGCATGTGATTTATTTTTGTTTTTTATATTTCTTCGTTTCATGACTGGTTGTGTCATGTGTGGGTTGTGGACTTGTGGCGGATACAATTCAAGTAGAATTTCTGTATTGTTCCCTGCGGGCTGTACAAGATTTTTATTGGTACAAGTGCTGACCAAAAATTGCCTGCATGTGAGATTTGTGTCCCTTGGGATGTGGGAGCACTTGTGCGCAGTTTAATTGTTTTGTGGTGGCATGGTAACATGGACAGATTGCTTGTGTGATCGTCCTTGTTGAAGTGGTGATGTGGCTTTGGTGCCCCTGCTGTGACTGAGGGGGTGTTTGGTTTCCCTTGTTTTTTTTTAACACTTATCACATCGAATGTTTGGACACATGCATGGAGTGTTAAACATAGACTAATTATAAAACTAATTGCACAAATTGAGATTAATTTACGAGACGAATCTATTAAGCCTAATTAGTCTATTATTAGTATCCGAACACCCTATGATCAACCCCATGGTCAACACCTGTTAAAGTTTAACAGGGCGAATCAAACAGGCCCTAAGCCTATTGACTTCAGATGTTCTTGTGCATCACATTTCGATCAGACATTTTTTTGTGTCTGTGCTCCTCATGATTCGTAAGCTTGTATTGCAATTGTGGTCTGTTGATGGGGGTGGTATCGAGTCTTGGTTCTGGAAGGATGGTTAATTAGGTGGTGCATTCGGTATCATTTGGTTCCTGTTGCAAGGCAGGGGATTAATTAGACGACATGCCGTGTGTAGGAAATTTTATTTGAATGGTTTCCTTAGGGCTGTGTGCTTGTTCACAGATTGATAACCTTTGTGACTGATTATTATGTCCATGGCTCTATTTTGTGACAAGATTTAGTTTCAGTTCAAATTTTCAGTACTTTTGTAGTTTTGTTGCTACTCTGCATAACATTCATGGTTTAATGAAATAAATATATCTTTCCTTCTAAATAATGGACTAAGTGGTCTTGTTTGGTTACATGTTGGCATAAAATGGGTAATCTACATGTTGTTTGCACTTACAAAAAGAAAATGTTGCTAATGTTTTTGAACCGTTCGACCTTTGAAACCACTGATAGTTGTATGCTTTCTCTCCTTCAATTATGACTTAAAAACAAGTGTTATCTCATTGATATCATTGTATTTGCTTAACTGATGTGCTGCTTCCATGCAACCAAAATTTCTGAAGCTCAAGCGCTTGAAGGGACCCACAATCTTGCAATGCAAGCAATTCAGCCAAACAGCCAGCCTGGGATCCAGATTCGTAATCTCCCAGTAAAACAGCTTGGAGGGGTGATCTTTGGTTGCAAGCCTGATACAATTGAAGAATGCTTCAAAAAACAGCTCTTTGGTTCGCAACCACCTTTATAATTTTTAATTCCACAATTGGGTTTTTACAGTATTTTGTTTATTTGTGGCACTATTATTGGGCTTGGTTTATGAACTATTTGATTTCTCGGCTTAATTAGACTGTTTTTTGTTTGTTTTGTCTTATAGGTCTGCCTTCAGCCCATTATTCATATGTGAAGAATGTCAAACCTGGCATGCCTTTGTTTCTATTCAATTATACTGATAGAAGACTCCATGGTATTTTTGAGGCTGCAAGTCTTGGTCAGATGTCTATTGATCCATATGCTTGGAGTAATGAGGACTTGTTAACGACACCTTTTCCTGCTCAGGTATCAAACTTTTAACTGATTGTTTGGTGGAATAGTTTAAATAGTTAGGTTTTTCCCATTCCATTTGTCTCAAATGGCTGTTTCTACTTTTAAGGTTCGTATTCGCACAAGGACTCGGTATATACCAATGCTGGAGAGCCGATACAAAACAGTGCTTGGTGCTAACTATTATGGTCGTCATCTGTTCTACTTTGAGCTGGACCATACACAGACAAAAGCTTTAATTTCTTTGTTCAAATCACTTCCCCCTATTAATTTCAAACAAGTTCCAGCTGCTTCAAGCAAAAGGAGTATTGCTGTGTCTTTACCACCAACTAAAAGGAAGGCACTAGTTCTTCCTGACCCAAAAAAAGTTAAAGCAAATTCAAAGGATATCAATCCATTTAGTGTTTTATCAAATGCAAGTGTTGGTGTTCTAGAAAACTGGGTTGATTCTGATGTGGAAAATGCTAGCATCAATGAAAATTCACACAGTGATACTGATGAGAAGGAATTTGAGGAGCCAGTTTCTGATTGGGAGGATTTGGATGACAATGCTCTTCAATACCAGTTTAGTCCTCATTCAAATCCAGATGAGGTCAGTCAAAACTCCTCATACAAAACTGTTTGCCAAGGAATGGAGCTTGCTGAATGTATTCATCCAGTTGTCAATCCTGTGAATGAAGAAAAACACACCATGCTTGTACATAATGAGCATAAAGCTGCTGTGAGTATTGGCAAAATAGAGAGTGAAGTTAACAATATCCTGGGTGGTGTTGGGCTACTGCCTGAAAGACACACTATCCTGAAAAAGCTGAAAGAGTTGTTTTCCACACGACAGCAGGGGGCACTGTCTTCCCAGGATTGTGTTAATTCAAGCCCAGATCAATGTGTACCTGAAGAAACAAAGGTCAATGCAAACCTGTCCTGTGACCCATTTGATGGCACTGTGGAAGATAAAACCTCTTTTGAGGAACACCGTGGAGAATTTGCTGAGGTGATCTATGTTATTCATTCTGTTTGCCTTTTTTTAATCGACACACAGTGTCTAGCCCTCTTACATTTTCTTTTTCATGGAACTGTAGTCCCCTTACATTTTTACTTTCCTCTGTAGCTTCGACAAATCATTGCTGATTTATCCAGGAGGGCTGAAGCATTGGAGAAAAAGCAGGTTTGTCATTTCTTCCTTGAACAATGGAAATGGAAAATTCGTTGGTGTCTTCTTTTGTTTGTTGGAAGTGGAAAATAAATGAGTTTTTTGTTCCCGGAAGAAATAAGCAATAAATAAATAAATGACTTTCCTTTCCCTATTCTGCAATTTTATTCACTGGGCAATATTTACTTTTTCTAATCATGTCGATAGTTGATATGATTAGTTCAAGTATACCAGTTTCTTTCACCAAGAATCACTAATGTTTTCTCTTGTATTTGTATGAACCATTTAGCTCATATCTACAGTTTCTTGCATTTGTATGCTTCCTGTAGTTTCTCAAATCTGCTTGCCTTAGCAATCCTACCAGATGAATTTATGGTGGAAACTTTGTTGCACAAGATTTTCTAATATGTTTACTTTATTTTCTCAGAAAGGGTCAGATCAAGATATACTTTTTTTGAGGGAAGTTGTTAAAGATTCAGGAAGAAAAGTACAGCAGCTGGAATATCTTGTAGATGAGTTACAATTCCGATTTGACTCTTCATTGCCTCTTCTTGGAAGCATGCGCAAGACTTTAGCCAAGCCATCGATATTCCTGATAGGTGGTTACAATGGCGTGACCTGGTTACCATCTCTTGATTCCTTTTCTCCGGAGAAAGACACACTGGTGGGTCTCGCACCAATGAGTGTCGCCCGCTCATATGCATCTGCTGCTGCATTGGATGGTCACATATTTGCTTTCGGTGGTGGAGGTGGCAAGTCATCATGGTATAACACAGGTATGACATGGTATTTATAATATGATTTCCCTACTTTTGCATGACCTTTTCATTTTTGTGGCATGTCTTTACTTCTATCTGGTTGTTTTCTTTTGATAGTTGAATGCTACAGTTCAAGGAATAACGAGTGGATAGAATGCCCCTCATTGAACCGCAAGAAAGGAAGTCTTGCTGGTATCAGTCTTAATAGCAAAATATATGCTATTGGTGGAGGAGATGGAAATGAAACTTTTTCAGAAGTTGAGATGTTTGATCCATATCTTGGGAAATGGATATGTGGTCCATCTATGCTGATCTCTGTATGATCTCATCCTCTCTTTGCTTATACTATTTACCTAGCTCGATCTCTTCTAGGCTCTAGCCCATTACAACGTAGTGCTTGGACCTTGAGTCGGCTGCGTTTGTATTCTGATTAACTTGGTGCCCTTAAGAAATAAGAACACATAAAGGGAATAGCTTTACTTTTGTGTAAAGATACATAAGATCAGTTATGATGTGTAGTTTTTCTCACTTTTTTATATACTTACAGAAGCATATGGTGTTCATCCTCTGTGTAAAGAATTCTGCTTCATATAATAATTCATCTGATCATCGCATCATTGTTTGCATAGGTTGCCTAGATTTTTGTTTATAATTGAGCTACAATACTACAGCTATTTACTCTTGTATCTTTACAATAATTTCTTTCATCAGTTGTACTTATTAGAGTATCTCAAAGAGTTAAATAGTCTTGACACCAATATGCTAACTTTTTTCACAATATATGTTGCAGCGATTTGCTCTTGCCGCGGCTGAATTGAATGGCACCATCTACGCAACTGGTGGATATGATGGAAGCACGTACTTACAGTAAGGCCTCCTTAACACTTCCCTTCATGTTGTTACATGATATACAGTCGCATAAGACAACGGAACTAAACTTATGAAACACATTGTTGCATGCAGATCAGCAGAACGGTATGACCAAAGGGAGGGTGTCTGGGTCCGTCTTCCAAGTATGAACACAAAGAGGGGATGTCATGCCCTAGCTGTCCTGGGAGAAAGCCTGTCAGTAACTTCCTCTTGTACTTTGTCTTTCTGACAGAACTAAGCTCATCTTGGTATTAAATCCTGGCAATGAACTTATCTAGCGGTTTGCCCTGTGTTTCAGATACGCAATGGGAGGATACAATGGGGACAAGATGGTTTCTAGCGTTGAGATCTTCGACCCTCGCCTCAATGCCTGGAGGATGGGAGATCCCATGAGCTCCCCAAGAGGATACGCCGCCGCAGTTACTCTGGATGGAAGCGCGTACTTAATCGGTGGCCTGAAGTCCAATGTGCAGATCCTGGATACAGTACGTAACCGTTGGCTCCTCCTGACAGTTATAGTTGTACTATATAGGTCATAGATGTTGCCTGGCAAACCTGTGCTCTTTCCTGAAGATGATGGCTCCTCTCTTCTGTCACAGGTGGAGGTTTACAACGCGAGCTCCGGCTGGTCAGTTCTTGGTTTCAGTTCACTCGGGAAGAGGACCTTTGCATCTGCCGTGGCCATGTAGTTACTGACCAGGAGGTTAACTAGTGTTGATAACATCAGGTTTAACATAGTTACTGGCCTTCGCAAGGAATAGTTAGGGTGTAATGGGTGGGGCTAGACCACCCTTCCGATGTGTAATGTGTTGGGATCTTCATCAGGGTAAATCATCCGAATGGTATGGGAGACTGGGTACGTGCCCCGTAGATTGACCTTTGAACCCTCTGTTGACAGTCTTGAGAATCCATGCATGCATTCGCTGATGTATGCGTGCCACGCCGTTGAACTTAGCTAGCTTTACTACCAGATAGACAGTGATACCCAAACTCACGGAGTTTAATGGAACCGGATAGAATGCTGTGCGTGCGGTTTGTTGCTTCTTTTGCTTTTATTTTTCATTTGGTGGGTGCTGGGGTTACATTTAGGGCAGACTTGAGAGCACACTGAAGACGGTGGCTGAGCAGTGAGCACTTTTGCATGTGACAGAAAGTCGCGCTGTACCTTATCTCTGCTGAAACTCGGTCTCCAGCACATGCAACAGCTCTCTGCTCAGCATGATCTCGGGTTACATCAGAGCTACCTCGAGTGTGGTCACTGTGCGAGGTTATTCTGTTGACCATGCGTCCAGCATGATGCTTATTTCAAGGACCATGCCCGTGTCGTGTCAGGTGTCCGTTACACGGATGCTATTTTTTTAGCTGTGCAGACATAATGAAACATCATGAGATGTGTCGCAAGCTGGGCACGTGCTGACGTGGTAAACAATGTAACCGGTAGCCGGTACAGTACATGCTCACTGTATCTGAGTTCTGACGATGGTTGCTATGTTATGTTATGTATAGGAGAGTATTGGCATTGGTATTGGGCACAGCTTGGTTGTGCGGGCTACCGCATCGCTCGTCCGGGCCTCATCATTCTGTTCTGCTGAAACTCGCCGCACAAGCACAAGTTTGAACCGCAGGTGTATGAATGGCAGACTGTGTACACGGCAGTCATCTGCTATTAAAATCGGTGTACATCAACTTTAGAATCAAAGATCAGATTTGCGCAGCGGAAGCGTGGATCGAAACCTGCATCTGATAGAATTTTTATATTTGTTTCTCTGGTTTTTTTCCTATTCCTCGATCTAAGCTTTTTTGTCTCTTTTTTTTTATCAAAGTAATAATGCTCTGTCTAGGACGTCTGGCCGTCCGGATGGCCCCATTGGTGGGCCGCGATGCCCACGAGGTTCTCTTATCCGCTCTTATATTCGCTCCTCATTAGGCACCACAATGTCTTAAAAAAATTGCCGCAGCGTTGCGACTACTCCGCGACCGCACTCGGCCGCGCCTCCTGGCCGCCTTCCTCTCCGCCGCCGCCCTAACCACATGCCCGCACTGCTCCGCGCCCCGCGCCATGCCCCATCCACTTTGCCCGTCGTAGAAGGAGAGGCAGGGGAGACCTGCGCCTGCAACCCCATCCAGTGCCCTCATCGGTAGGAATGTGAGGCCTTCGCGCTACGCCTAGGGTGTACAATAGACTGTTGCTCTCTATGTCCCCTGGACCTGAGCTTGCTAGCTACCGGAGTTCCCCTCCAGGTAGGGTGTGGCCGCCGATGACGCTGTGTTTCAAGCATTTCAGACTTATGTTTCAAATGTTTCATGTGAATGTTGCAAATAGATCTTGGATGTTGCATATGTTGCAAGCTTATGTTTCAATTGTTTCAAACGTATGTTTCAAGTGTTTCATCTAGATGTTGTATATGTCACTATAGCTCTATACACATGTTTCAAGGAATATGTTTCAAGTGTTTCACATGTTTCAGACTCATGTTGCAAGTGATTTATCTAGATGTTGCAAAAGTAGATCTAAATATTTCACATGTTGCTATGACTATACACGCATGTTTCAAATGTTTCATCTACGTATGTTATAAATATTTCATCTGAATGTTTCAAATGTAGATATGGGAGAGTACATGCTTCATCTGCCGCAACTGCCCTGTTGCTGCTGCTGGGGGCGCCGCCATGGGTCACCGTGTGGGCGCCTGAGGCCAGTAGACACCTCCGCGGCACGCGTCTGCAAGCAGGGCAGGTGACTAGGACCCACGTGGGGCATGGGGATGGGCACAGGGCGCGGGATGGGCGCGGGTGCGGCATGCGGACATAGGGGCATTGACGCTGGATGGGATGCGGGCTTGGGTCGTGGGATGCGGTGCGGGAGCTGCGCCCGGACACGCTGTCCATCCGGACATCTAGGCGCTAGCCCTTCCGTTTTTTATATATAAAAAAATCACCTATGTCTTTTTTTTACAGTTTTCACTTCTTCGATCTAAACTCTATAAGCACTTGCCAGATTGTTTTGTGCACAGAGTCAAAAGCTAAGGTCTCTCCCAAACGAACTCCTCTTTCTTGATGATACTCCCACTCCGGCAAACCTTAGTTACTCCAGGCTTGTTGGAGCCTCCCTGAGGCTTAGATCACACAAATGGCCATGGGCGAAGGCAGCTGTATGGCAAGGTTTGGCAGCTGCCATACCTAACCTTTATACAAAAGACTATTATATTATGTGTAAAAAGGGCAGACCCAGTGCCAGAGGCTCCCACACGAGTGGGGTCTGGGGAAGGGAATAACTGAAGCAAAGTCTTACCTCCGCAGAAATTCTGCAGAGAGACGGCTTCGAACCCAGGACCTGGTGACTCGGCGAGCTAGCACTCACCAACTGCACCAGGCCTGCCCTGGTGACTATTATATTATGTGTATATATGTTAAATACAATACATGGCTGGGCTGGTGTCTGTTTTTTTTTTCTTTTTGAGGTGGTCGGTGGCTGGTGGTTGGTGGCTGGTCGCCCTGATCAAGTGATGGTCATGAGCCTCTGGCAAAAGCCCATAGAAGGAAGTTAATTTGCCTCGTACGTTTTTCTGGCCGATCGGCAAGGCATAAGATGGTAGCTGGCTGAGTCTGAGTACAATTTTACAACAGATCAACATATAAAATGGCGCCACCAACGAATCAATCGGCTATGGCCTCGTTCACTTCCCCATCCTAACCCAAAATATTTCCTCTTTCACCCATCACATCAAATCTTTCGACGGATGCATGAAGCATTAAATGTAGGTAAAAAAAGTAACTAATTGCATAGTTTGTCTGTAAATGTCGGGACGAATCTTTTGAGCCTAGTTAGTCCATGATTGGACAAATTTTACCAAATAACAACGAAAGATGCTACAGTAACTTTTCACCTACTTTTCGTGAAGTGAACACACCCTATGTAGTCTTCTTCTTTAAGACCTGCTGCAGCCTGCCATCGCGGCCGGGCCGGGTTTTAAGTTTTCTTCTTCTGAGGCACCGTTTAGATGCCAAAAATTTTGCCAAAATTTTCAGATTCCCCGTCACATCGAATCTTTGAACACATGCATGAAGCATTAAATATAGATAAAAAATAAAACTAATTACACAGTTTAGACGAAATGGACGAGACAAATCTTTTAAGCCTAATTAGACCATGATTGGATAATATTTATCAAATAACAACGAAACTGCTACAGTAGCGTTTCGCCAAAAAATTTGTCAACTAAACAGCCCCTGAAGCGGCTCCAGACTCCAGCTCGTGCTCCTTAACACTGACACGTACGCTCCACCTCCACTGATGCCACCGCGGGTCTCCACTCTCCAGTGCTGCAAACCGCGAGTCAAACTGAAAACTCGCCGTTATTATAAATTAGAAAGAAAAAAAACCCTGAACAGTAGAGCCAGCAGCCAAACCAGCTGAATTCTCTCCATTGTCACGTATAATACATTACACGAACAAACATGTTCTACAACTTAATTCATTTCATGGTCACTTGAACTCATTGTCGCTAAAGATAACAAGCTAACTATATCTCTGTTGAATTTAATCGGACTTGACCTAATCTAATTTCAATTAAAACAATCAAATTGCAAGATTCATAATAAACGTTAGGTGCAGTACAGAAATGTTCTCACATAGAAATTGACAAGGGATTTTACTTTCAAACTACACAGTACACAAACACATACACTTATATATACATGACAGACATGTCACCTATCATTAAAAAAAACGTCATTAACTCAAGCAATAAATCGAGGAAAAATACGAGTACACTCGTCAAGTTGAGGCCTTAAACCTAAGCGGGTAGTTTCCAGAACAAAGGGCCTGTTTGGTTCTTAGCCGCGGGATGCGCTGCCTCAACTGTGGCCGTGCCGTAACTGCGGCGCCGAATTTGGCCGCCGCAACTGCGGCAGATCGTGGCCAGCAAAATGAACTGCATGCAGTGGGTTGGGTCCGCGGCAGCCGCAATCGCGGCAAATTAGGGAAGCCAACCAAACGCATGCCTCATTTACGGCGCAAAAAGTGCGGTAGGGTGTGGCATAGTTTGGTAACCAACCAAATGCGCTCAAAGAAACCTAACCCGCTCAGCTACGCTTGGTATGAAAATTGACTTAGCTTCTAGGTGTCTATTGTGTGTACTCATTGTGAGTTGAGAAAGGTAAAAAATGAGCCACATGTGCATAACCTCGGCCGGTTAGGCCATGACATAGTAAGTAGTAGTATGCTGCCAACGAAGATTTTGTATTTCTAACTGTAACTAATGCAACTTAGCTTTGCTGGGCTTCGATATGTTTGTCATTTGTGGAAGTCAGAAGAAGAGGGTGAAGCACGATGGATCGACCGAGGGATGGAGGAAGACATCAGGAACGATGAATGTTGTACATGCAAAAAAACCACAATAATAATAACAAGAACATAATGAACATTAAATATAAAAATTATATAGATGTCATTAAAAATAATACAAAGAAGAGAGTAGACACAAATAAAACACTAATTAATAATTATCATTAATTATTATCTAACTAAGGAGAGTTGTATAGTGGACCTTCTAGGAGGTTGTGTGGAGGGGGCACACGGCCCCTCCCTCCGCCACCGATGCTATCTTAAAGGATCAATCCACTTCTGCTTAGAGGATCAAGGGGCCCTCGCTCTGCCAATGATGCTATCTTGTAGGATCAACTAGGGTATATGACGAGTGGCAGAGTTCGCCACGTTGTCAGAAATAGCGTTGATGAGGACACCCACGTCTGGTGTCGAACAACAACTTTGCCCGTCGACGAGGAGGAGCTACCTGTGTGCATGCTGATTGATTGAGAGCAAATTAATCACCACATACTCTATACAGTGGTGAAGCTAGAGTAAATTAAAGGGTGCGCAACTCCCTCATGGGTGCATGGACTTTGACCATAGAGGGTGCATATATAGTGCGCAACTCCCACATCTACATGTATAACATATGTAACTTCGCCCCTGCTCCTATATGAGATCCTTCATTCTCGTGAGTATGTGTGACTACGACCGATCACTCACTCCCTCTTTAATTCCTACGCTGGTGGATCCCACACTTACACACCTAATTAGCTTACTTCCCCGTGCCACCAAAGCCCCACATTATGCAAATTAAGCCCTACACACATGGCTACAATCTCGTTTTCTTGCTTTGCGTGTAGAGATCATTCATTCCCATCTCTTTATCAATTTATCGACAACTCTCCTACCTAATTTGTTTCAAAAATGCATGGGCTTTGCTACGGTATATATGTAGGTACTCCAATTACCACCTACTCCTATATGATTATAAGGTAGTAATAGCTTAAACAACTCACATCCTTTTAGGATTTACTAGCAAATGTGTCTATGCATTGCAACAATATAGTTTATGTCATATGTTCCGATATGTTTTGAAATTGAACTCTTAATCGTGGCTAGATGGGTGCTATTATAACTCATGTAAGCATGAGTCGTCAATTTGGATTATGGATGGGACAATACATTGTACACTAATTATGGTTCTTATATCTTTTTTTATCTATAATATTAGATAGCAAATATACTTGTACGTTGCAGTGAGAGGAAAAATTATCAAATGTTCATGGAAAATGAGAACGGAAATGGTGTATATGTGTTTTATCTTTTCTATAAAATTTATAAGCTATATATAGTTCATGACGACTCGCAATATTGCATTTATTATTTTAACTTTCATCTTACCCTAATATTTAAGGGGGTGTTTAGATGCAAATTTTTTGGAATTTGGCTACTGTAGCACTTTCGTTTGTATTTGACAATTAGTGTCCAATCATGGACTAATTTGGCTCAAAAGATTCGTCTCGTGATTTACAACCAAACTGTGTAATTAGTTATTTTTTATCTATATTTAATGCTCCATGCATATGTCCAAAGATTCAATGTGATGGAGAGACAGTGTAAAAATTTGGAATTTGGAAACCATCTAAACAAGGCCTAAATCACAAATTTTTTTCTGTTAATTGCAAAAATAGAGTTTTTTTTGTTTTGAACATTTTATATTTTTGTTTTTTGTTTTTATTTTCATGATTTTATTTGTATGTTCTCACGTCCTCTTTCAGTCGGCCCTTTCCTCAGCTCTATTTTTTTTTTCCTTTATCAGTTCTGTTTTTTAGTCCTTTTCCGAGTGAGACATCCATCCTCTCAGTTTTCTTTATTTCCTTTTCTCCGTTTTTTTTTGAGTCCGTTCACATGAGAGTCTAGTTTTCATATCCTTCTTCTCTTTTTTTGCAGTTTTTGTTTGATGATGAGCTGGGACTAAAGAGGACTCTTGTTCTTTGTCGATTATGACAAGTTCTTGACGAAATCAGAAAAGAGTAGGAAACGAATAACAACGGACGGTTGAGTGTATATAAATTTGTGTGGGCCAAATTTTAGAGGTCCATAGATGCAATGCAACCATTTGAGGCTGGTGCTGAGTTTTTTTTTTTTTTGAGCAATGATGGTGCTGAGTGAGGTAATGATGGTACCCGTGGGCCGTGGTTTACGGCTCTGCGATCGAAACTAGTAGACGGATCGGGCCCGGGACGCTGCTCAATTTGGTGTAAGAATAACATTTTTATAAGGATAACTGAGACTATTAGCACAAAACATCGGAGTGGCGCAGCGGAAGCGTGGTGGGCCCATAACCCACAGGTCCCAGGATCAAAACCTGGCTCCGATAGGGTTTTTTTTTGGTGTGTGCATTTTTTTTCCTGTTATCCGATGTAAATATTTTTTTTGGTGTGTGCATTTTTTTTCCTGTTATCCGATGTAAATTTAAATTCTGCATGCATTAGGACTTTTTTTTTTCGTGTTTGCATTTTTTCCTGTTATCCGATGTAAATTAAATTCTGCTTACATTAAGACTTCTTTGATCGCTCGACTATCAGATTTATTTACGCTCTGTTCTAGGTAATGAGGTAATTAATTTACATTGTCATAATGGCCAATGATATCATTCTCTCCTATTTCCGTTTCTTTTTATTCATGTTGTCTGAAATCCTAATCTATATATACTATAAAGATAAACCACACTAAGCTAATTATCTTTAACCTCCTTGCGCCACGTCATCCACTTATCTTTTGCAATTAACACAAACCGCACTAAGCTATTATCTTAAACCTCCTTGTGCCACGTCATCTACTTATCCCTTTCAATTAACAATGTCTGGTCATGTACATGCATGCATAGTAGTCATTCGTCTTCTAAGTTCATGCACGTAATATAGTAGTAGATATATTTAGTTATCCACATCAGAATGCTAAAATATAGATTCCTCCATATCCGCGGCAACGCGCGGGGAATCCTCCTAGCTGTTATAGTTGGCTAACACCATACAATTGTCTAAATATGATGTTATTCGACTCCTCCACGCATTTTAGTAAAACATAAGGTTAATTTATTACTTCAATGGTGCCTTTACTCTTTTAGCATTAGTATTTGATATATATTCAAGTACTGCAAGAGAAAAAAATGTAATGAATGATTGAAGTTGAATAGTTCAGGGCCGCATTTTATATTTCGTCTTGAGACCTCAAATTTTTAGAGGCAACCCTGCTAGGGGGAGACAAAGTGAGGAACCGAGGATGACAGTGTGTTGGTGCCGTTCGGAAAGAAGCAGTAGATAGGAAAGAAAAAGAAAGAGATATACACGTTAGGAGGATATACACGTTGTTATATTTAGCGCTGTCAGTGTTTATTAAGCGCAAACTCTATCACGCGATGGGTCGCGCGTGCACTCACCCGACCCATCCGCGCACCGCTCGTCGAGAGGAAGAAGAAAAGTTAGGGTTCCGAGGTTAGGGAATCCACTTACTGGCGGCTCTTTGGGTGGCGATGGTCATGACACGACGGTGGTGGCAGCGCGAGATGGCGGTCGGGAGGGGCGGTGGGAGATGGCGGTTGGGTGGGGCTGGTGGCGGTGGCATCGCGATACGGTTGATTAGCGGTGGACGGCTTCAAGGGGCGAGGGTGGGAGATCAGGAGATGGGTGCCGCGGTGAGGCGGCAGGAGCTACCCGGATGGTGGGAAGCGAGGTCGAGGACGATGTCAACGAGATCACACGTAAGTCACACAGAGTGGCGTCATTGCGCATCAGATTCAGAGGCGCATGACACTAGGGTGAAGGGACATCGCCAAGCAAATGTTGAAGAAGGGTTTTAGGGCTGCAGTTGATGTGCATCTTCGGTGAATCAAGGGTGAAAAGGAAACTGGGGATGGAGGCTGAAAATCAGCATCCAAACAACGCACGAAGGCGGCATGCTATTGCTAAGGGTCGGGGCGTCGCTACTTCCACGGTTAAGGCGAGCGGACCGATTGACTTGGCCCCACGTGTCGGCCGTGGTGGCCTCTTCACAGACAGCTCGGGCCCACACCACAAAATTCCACAAAAACCTTTGTACCACGCCAGAGTCTAGGCAGACTTTGGCCCCGTTTGGCAGGGCTTCTCCAGCGGCTTCAGGAGCCGTTTGGAGTCGTTTTCTGCCAAACAGGGTAAAATAAAACGGCTCCACCGATGAAACCCCTAAAAACATGCTCTCACAGAGCTTTGGGGTGAGAAGGAGCAAAAAAATAGTGGCTTCTCCCGGCTTCACCTCATCCTACGTAGCGTTATGTGAGAGCATGTTTTAAGGAACTCTACATGTAGAGCTGTTTTGTCAAACGATTTACTAAAACGGCTCTAACTCCACCGATAGAGCTGTTCATGGAACTGAAACAAAAAAAAAAAGCTGCCCTGATGAAGCGGAGCCGTGCCAAACGCAGCCTTCAACGTTGCACGGGCCTGCCCGGGGCCCACACCGCATTGAAATTAACCATCTCGCACGGTCGCACCCTCGTTTCCTCCTCCCAGTCCAAACACTACAGCAACCACCGCCAGGTCTCCCCTCCTCCTGTCGCCGTCGCGCGCGCGCAGGGACAGGGGCGGGGGGTAATTCCGTCGAACACCTACCCCGAGCCGGCGCCGCCGCCGCAAAGCGCCATGTCCGGCACCGGGTGCCTCCCCGCCAACGGCGCGGCGGCCCTATCCAGGGTCTGTCGCGACGGCGCGGCGGCCGCGCGGCTCAAGACGGGGTCCCTGCTGGCCATCCTCGTCGCGAGCGCCGTCGGCATCTGCCTCCCCGTCGCGCTCACGCGCGCCTTCCGCGGCAGCCCCAACTACGCGCGGGGCCTGCTCCTCGTCAAGTGCTACGCGGCGGGGGTCATCCTCTCCACCTCGCTCGTCCACGTGCTCCCCGACGCGCACGCCGCGCTCGCCGACTGCGCCGTCGCCTCGCGCAGGCCCTGGAGGGACTTCCCCTTCGCGGGCCTCTTCACCCTCGTCGGCGCGCTGCTCGCGCTCCTCGTCGACCTCTCCGCCTCCTCCCACCTCGAGGCCCACGCCCACGTCGGCGGCGACGCCGACGCCCATGGCCACGGCCACCAGGAAGCGCCCTACGCCCCAATCCCCAAGAAGGTCCCTGTGTTCGAGCTCGCCGGCGAGATGAGCCCCAAGAAGCGCGCTTTCTTGGATGACGACCGAGAGGAGGACCCCGCGCCGCACGCCGCCACCAACGGCGCCGACCCGGACCGCGACGACGTGGCGCTCTTTGGGCCCAAGAAGGGCGCGCGCAGCGACGAGGTCCCCGTCGTCGTCGCTGCCGGCTGCCATGGCGTCGCCCATGAAGTGGTGGAGGTGGGGGAGGGGCCCGGGGAGGACGAGGAGGAGGCCAGGAGGAAGCAGAAGATGGTGTCCAAAGTGCTGGAGATTGGGATAGTCTTCCACTCCGTCATCATCGGGGTTACAATGGGGATGTCCCAGGATGTCTGTGCAATCCGCCCGCTTGTGGTTGCGCTCTCCTTCCATCAGGTGTTCGAGGGGATGGGCCTTGGCGGATGCATCGCACAGGTGAGAGCCAAAAACATATATTTACTCGAATTGTGTGCCTAATTGAAGACCTCATGACCAATTTGCTCATATTATTTAGTTCATTGCTAATTTGCGACTTTTTGGTGTGAATTTAGATTTTGTAGTATCAAGAACTAGGAAGTTCTACTTCTACGTCCTACTTCTACCTTGAAAGAATCTGTGATGTCAGTGTTCTCTCTAGTCTCATATTACACTATGCTGGACAAAATATCATTTGACTGTTCCTTTTGGAGTACAATGAACTGATAGTCGTATTTTTATTAGGGGTTCACATTGTGTTATTAGCTACCTATATGCTTATGCATGATATGATAATTTGCACATAGACAGGACAAATGATCTTCTCTTATTTTGAGTTTTTAATAAAAAGGTTGATTTGTCTGCCTTGGATTAAGCTTGTTGTTGATTGTTTTCATTTTCAGATTTGGGAATCTGGTCTGAAACGTATTGTTATATTCTATACTAATAGTTGATAATGATTTGTTTAAGCCCCTTGTGTCCCCTGATCCCTCTATATAACTTTAATAGAGTTTAGAATGATTCCTGGTCGAAGGTTCCCCGTGGTCCACAACAATTAACTAGAGTGACCTTTTTGTACTACTCATTGCATTTGTTTTAGCAGTAAAAACCTGAAGGCTGAACTCTTTGCACCATGAAGACCCATGTGGCCAATCTGTCCTTTTTCCCCACCAAGTTCTGTTGGTTCATGCTCAACTTTTATGACTCATCAAATGTTTGGACAATGTTTACCTTTTGTCCTCCTTCCACTATAGAAGGTAATGAGGCTGATGTGTTATGCACACAGGACAAGTGACAAAGAAAATAGCATTATAAGGCTTAAAAGTCCTTTTTGGTTTGATGGTATCTTGTTGGAGAGCAATTCCACGAAGAATGATAGTGAAAGAGTAAAGTAAAGAGTTTGCAGGGTATGCCCAAACACTAGGACTCATAAAAAGATTCAGAGTACCTGAAAAATACAACAGTAGTACAAGAGTAACGTGTCCAGTGTTGGCAGCGATGCCAGTGCAATTTGACAATTTCTATCATTTTCCTCAGTTAATAATTAATAATGTATACCAAATTGTTCGCGAAAAAATAATGTATACCAAATAATACCATCACCTTGGCTTCCATTTAGCATGTCAGCAGTCTTATTTTGATATTCATAATTCATAACCAGAGATGAACAGTAATTTCCAGTTGCATGCATTACCCTCTGGTCTGCATAGTATTATGTCATCTCTTAACTGAAACATACTAAATATTTGCTTCTGCAGTCTTTGTTTCTAATCTGTACGCATACAGAGACTTGCACTTTTCATTGATGTATATGCACTTGTCTATTTCTCTCAGGCTGGTTTTGGGATGGCAACAGTTGGCTACATGTGCATAATGTTCTCAGTGACGACACCATTGGGAATTCTTCTTGGAATGCTAGTGTTCCACATGACTGGCTACGACGATAGTAATCCAAATGCCTTAATAATGGAAGGGATCCTTGGTTCACTTTCGGCTGGAATTCTCATTTATATGGCGCTAGTCGATCTAATTTCTCTTGATTTTTTCCATAACAAGATGATGTCAGCATCTCTGAAACTGAAGAAGGCATGTTACATTGCGTTGGTGCTTGGATCTGCTTCTATGTCAGTATTAGCTCTCTGGGCATAGGTAATTTTCAGAAGAGCCTTATGTACGATCTTGAGAGGAACATGATGTAATGTTGCTCCCCTGGTATCCTGTGTAGGAAGGAATGGATAATTTGGGGCCCAACACTAGTCCCCTCATGTAAATTGGAAAACAAAGGAAACTGAAAGTTCACAACCAGTGTGTGAGCTGTGCATACTAAAATGTAGTAGGGAAATCTTTTTGGCAATGAGGTTGGCCCTGATGCTTATACTATTGTCGGATCTGGAACCCATGATATGATGTAATGCTTATTGATGGAGATTGAGAAAGTAAGCTTCTTTTTGTGAAGCAGGCAGGCATCAGTTTGCAAATAATCGCGTGAATGAGTAACAAAAAGTGTGCACTATCACCTGAATACCTTTCCGAATGTTATAGACTCCTTTCAGATTTGCTGCTTATACTACATATTTCTTCTGAGTCAGTCGCTCTACAAACAAGCAATCGTTACTTGGCTTTCCTTAACAAATTTCATTTCATGACTATAATTAATCAGTATCTGAATTTGCAATTCATGTAGTAGTAGCGCCCGCTATATACATGTGCTACTCAGTAATAAGCATTCATAACCGAATGAAAAATCTGATACAAAAATTAAATGAGCCGTAGCGCCCGATCATGTGGCTCTGGCGCAGAGTAAGGTTAATAGTCGTCTATAAGAGCAATACTACAAAGCTTGCAGCTCCTTGCTAAGAATCACAAGGGTTAGCTCCTCAGAAGTTGTATGCTCCGATCTAGCTGTACGGTTACACTTACACCATGGGAGATGGAATGATACACATAGGCCTGTGATTGCGAGGCATCGGGAGATTACACAAGAAGGAGATGTTGAGAGCACGAGCTATGCGGACAGTACTTCTTGTAGGCTCTAGCTTAGAGTTTGGTCACTCACTGGTAAAGCAAACGGTATTGGAAACAGATCATTAGTTTGGTTGCACTCACTTTAGTTTAGAAACAGATCATTAGTATCGGAAACAGATTATTGGAAACTTTAGTTTGGAAACAGATTATTAGTATCGGAAACAGATTATTGGAAACGGTATTGGGGTGGGGTGGGGGCGGGGGAGTGGCGGGGGATGACTCACATTGTTAAATTTGTTTGGTTGCATGTGGTAAAGGTATCCAATACCATTACTGTGTTTGGTTCGCTGCTTCAGTATTGGAATACATTTTTCCAAATTTGAATACTACTAGACGGATCATTAGTCTAACAAGCCATCCAATGCAATACAAGACTCGATGGTTATCAGAGCATCAGCACAAGTAAAAAGGGACATGCCAGGCAACACAAATACAAGAATACATTTTAATAATAACATGAGAAATCACCAAAGAAAGTGTACGGATTTGAATTTGCCAACCATACCACCATCGTTACAACTTCAACCAAAATGAAACGCCCCAATAGAAAAATGTCTACTTATAGAGGAGTTTAACCATATTGCAAACCAGAAAGTTTAGAACTTGATCAGTATGTGATTCCAGGGTACCTCATTACGTGTGGGTTCGAATCAAACGATTGTATCGCTATCCGGTCTGTTCGCAATTGGATTGTGTTACATTTGGCTGAACCAAACGCGTTGTAGGTTTTAATTTGTAGTACACGTAGGCACGAGTGCTTTGAGAATAATAGAGCTCAAGTCCAGGCAATACCAGTTCTTTTCCTGGCCGGTCCTATCACGTCACTTTCTCTTCACCCCCTTGGTTTTCATTTCTCTGTTTTTGCTCTTTGACCACACTCTGTCTTCTAGAGCTACAGCAGCCCTGCAGAAAAACTACCGTCACTCTGCAAGTCACCATTCTTTGTCCAGGTGGCATCCGATCCTATATATGGCCACCAGCTGAATCACTGCCGTCCCAAGCAATGCTCCAAACTCTAAACTTCGATGGTCATACTTTTATGTGGAGAGCACATTGTGTTTATTAGCTACTCCTGTATGCTTGTCTGATATGATAATTTGCACAGACAGTACAAAAGATTATACCCTCTTATTTTGATTTATAAAGTGGATGATTTGTGTGCCTTGGATTAATAAGCTTGTCATCGATTACACAATTATGGTCTTTCCACGTCATTGTTTGGTGGAGAATATTTTATAGCTGACAAATGACTGTTTAAGGCCCCTGTCACACGCCCAACGCGGGTTGTGACTGTCAGCGGCGAGAACGGGCCGGCCAGAGCCGGTTTTAGGAAGAGTTTGTTAAGATAGAAAGTTGAGAATTGATTGATGAAAAGGAGAATCCGGGTTCGAAAAGGATCTCCTAGTTTGCTTGTGAGTCAAGTCCCAGAGGGACTATAAATACTTAGGGACATGTAACATGATCAATCAAGTAATAGATGAGCGTCAACTCTATTCCCTATCTCTCTTCTCCTTCTCTCCCTGCCGCCTCCCCCTGCCCCTGTGCTAGCACCGCCCACGCTGCCCCTAACCCTAGCCACCGCCACCTGCCAAGCCGCCACCGCCCCTGAGTACGCCGCTGGCCACCCCCTCCCACCTCGCTGTTACATCTAGTATCAGAGCCAGTTCGATCCCCACGCCGCTGCAATGGCTGACGCTACTGAGATCCAAAAGCTCTTTGCCGACCTCTCCAAGGACGTCCTCGCCAAGATCGACACCGTCCACACGCAGCTGGCCGACGTCAGCGCTCGTCTCACGGCCATAGAGACGGGACGTTCGGCCAAGGACGTGGCCGCAGAGCTCGAGCGCGAGGAGTTACTCGCCCTCAAGCTAGAGATGACCACCAAGGAGGCAATGGAGAAAGCCGGTCGCGACTTCCTCAAGGTGCAGACCGAGAATTCCAGCACATAGGCGATAGCGGAGATCGCCGCTAGACTGGAGGCCAAGCTCTTCTACAAAGACAAGCCCAAACTGGAGATTCCATCAGGTGGACCGGCGCCCGCTGCACCCGGCGCCTTTCCCGCCCTGGAGATCCGGCCTCACAAGCTCACCTTCGCCATGTATGACAGCAAGGAGGATCCCCTTCCTTGGCTCAACCGGTGTGAACAATTCTTCAAGGGTCAGCGGACCCCCGACAACGAGAAAACATGGTACACATCTTACCATATGACAGGTACCGCTCAGCAGTGGTACATGCAGCTTTCGCAAGAGCATGACGTGATGGATTGGACGAACTTCGCTAAGTGCATCAACAAGCGCTTCGGTCCACCTACCAGGCGCAACCCCTTGGGCGAGCTCGCCTCTCTAAGGAAGATGGGCACCATCGACGACTACACCGAGCGCTTCCTGGCGCACGTGGCTCGCGCTGGCCACCTCGACGAGATCCTGCAAGTCAACATCTACACAACCGAATTGCTGGAGCCGTTGAAGACGGACGTCGAGCTGCTCAACCCACAGGACATGGAGACGGCCATGTCGCTCGCGCGGTCGTATGAGCGGCGATTGGCGGTCGTCGCCGAGGCGAACAAGGCGCTGGCTAGGAAGCCGGGGCACCTACCACCACCGCGAGCGACAATGACACCGGCTACCACGACCACATCGATGATGACTATAGCCACTGCCGCCCCTGAGTACGCCCCTGAGTACGCCGCCAGCCACCCCCTCCTGCCACGTTGTTACAGCCCCTGTGTCCCCTAAAATCTCCACACAATTTTACAGAGGTTTCGAATGATTCCAGGTGGAAGGTTTTCCGATTCATACAACAATCAACCAGAGAGAGATTTTTGTATCAATAGTTGAATTTATTAGCAATAAAAGTCTGAAGGCTCATCTTTTTGTACCATGAATTGAAATCCTATGTGGGCCAGTTTGTCATTTTTTATTTCCATCCACTTCTATCAGTCTATATGTTGGTTCATGTTCTACTTTTTTACACAATGTTTACCTTTTCTTCATTTCACTTTAGAAGCAAATGAGTCTGATATGTGATGCACATGTACAGGTTATGTGATAAAACAATAGCACTAGTAGTAGGGATGCAAGGTCGATGCAAATCCGCAAAAGTTAAGCCTATTTGAGGGTTCGCGGACAACCCACCTTACATCCCTAACTCGTAAGACTTAAAAGTCTCTTTGGTTTTCGTGGTATATTGTTTCTCTCCGTGAAGTGAAGAATAATGGTAGTGAACGATAGAGTAGAGCACCGAAAACCTTCACAACCAGGCCCCCATGTCGCTCCAGTGCGAGGCGACTCGGGCGGCGACCTAGCGCGCCACCACCACCCCGCACCCTTCCCCATGCTCTCCTTGCTGTCGCCTGAGCGAGCCTCCGGAGGCCCGTGAGGATGGTGATGGTGGAGGCCATGTGCGCCGGGTGCGGCCTCGTGGGGTGTTGGGGCTGTCGAGGAGGTTGCACGCGTGGATCCTTCATCTGGGGGCCAGGCTTAGCACGGATCTGGTGCCCCCCGGCGTGGATTTGTCATGGCACTGCTTTAGCTATGGTGCAGGCGGGGCATCGGTGTGGGTTGCAGCGCGGCTGCTTTGCCGCTCGGACGGCGGGTGCGGCGGCCGATGCAGCTTACTTACAAGTCGAACAAGCTTGTTGCTGAACAGAAAAGTTCCACTAACCTCATCGAACAGGTGGATGAACTGAAGAGGAAGACAGAAAAGACTGAAAGGGAGTTTGAGGAGTTCAAGATACAGCAACAGGAGGAGTACAACAAGCTGCGTGAGGATATCATGCGGTTCAGCTCTTCTTCTGATAACTCTCCATCGTCAACTCTATTGGCTTGATGTAGTGAACATTTGTGGTTTGGTGTGTGTACTTGTGTGCTGGTTTGATGTGGTGAAACTGTCAGTGGGTTGCTGCTGATGTGTAAACCGTAATTTGTTGTATTTGATTGTCATGCTGAATAATTATGTAGACATTTGTCGAATAATTATGTAGTTAATCTATGCAGCAGTGACGATCTCGAATTACTTTTATGATGAATTGATTGTTGAGCACATGGTAGAACTTGAGCAGGCCACGTGATCAAATAAAAATGTGACACGTGGATGAACCAGTGCATGACACTGAAATAGCCATGACACGACACATGGGCTAATAAAAATCCGACACATGGAAGGAAGTCGTCAAGCCATGTGGCCGAATAAAAAAGAAACGTGGACGGAAAGCACCTTGACACGTGGTCGAATAAGAAACGGCCACATCGACCAATAAAAATAAGACACATGGTCCAATGAAGAAGTGACATGTGATCCATCGACAACACGACACGTGTGCCAATAGAAAACTGACATGAAGAACAACAGGGACCCAATACATGGTCCATTAAGAACCAGAAACGTGCAAGAACCAGAGATGGCCACGTTGTCCAATAACAAAGTGACACGTGACCCGAACCATCTCCAATGAAAACGGCTATAGCACGTACAATCTCCAATGGAAGCAACCACCAGCGTGGCTGCCCCATGCCATGCATGCCAAAACAGTTCTATGACGGTGAATTTTTCGTCATAGATCAAGCCACTTCTATGACGAATTTCTAGATTCGTCATGGAAGTTCAAGTATGACACAACTTCTATGACAAACTATTTTTCATCATACATTTGTCATAAAACTAAAATTATGACGAATTTAGCTCATTCAGTGAGAAAAGCTTTTCGTCATGAAAGTGGATATTCCTAGTAGTGCTGCCCAGCAGTCCTTGGGCCGAAATGGTGGTAGTGCGGGGGAGCAGAGGTGGAAGCCCATTTGGAGTTGGTGTCATAGCCAGCCACCATCAGAATCGTGATGGTGTGGGCGGCTGCGCTGGTTGTGCAACGTCGGCGCCGTGGTGGCATGGACGGCGATGTCTTGCTCGTCTTTCACGTCTACGTCGCCATGGCGGCAAGGTAGACGATGGTCGAGCAGGGCACACCAGTCTCCTGATGGCAACCGGCAGCGAGAGCGGGGTTGGCTTCACCAACATGGCGGTGGCTAGCGCAGCAAATACAGGCCTTGGTCACTGACGCGCATGGGTTGAGGTGCCATGGCAAAAGCTGTGTCCATTGGACCGATGGCGGCGACGCCTTAAGGTGCCGTATTCTTCCTTGGAAGCGTCCATCGATCGGCCCTCTCACCTTTGCGCAGCGTGCTCTTCCTGGGTGTAAAACCTTGACCTTCTGGTCATGCAACGGTGGTGCCGGTGGCGTCACATTCCTCCTTGGAGGCGTCATTTTGGAAGCTCGTGCATTTCAATCTATGACAGCTGCCACCATCGTGGTAAGAAAGGTGGAGACCTAGCTAAGGAGTCGAGTTTCTGGTGTCAACTGCGACGGAACGTGGTCGGGAGGAGGCTGTTTGGCGCGGCGATTAGAGCGTTTCACATCTGTTTGGCAGTTTGGTGAGTTGCAACCATGAAGTTGGTGAGGATGCTAGCGTGGGAGGCACCCACGGAGTTGGCGAGGAGGCCGACGTGGAGGTGGTGGCCAGTAGACTTGCATTGCCGAGGTGACCTGCGTGGTGTGGCGGCGGGCGGTCTCGCTCAGCGGTGTCTGTTTCGACGCAAGGAGGCTTCTGACCGGCAGCCACAGGTCATGTGTGGCACTTCTACCTTTGATGAGACAGCTAGGCTACTGGAAGCTGTGGTGTGTGCGTGCGGATCTCGGTGGGTGGGGCTGGCTTGGTGTGCGCTTGAGGCAGCTCCTCTCACATCGGTTTGGCAGCTTGCAGCGGACTACGACGGTGAAAGCCCTAGTTTGTTTTTCGCTAATCGATGAAACCTAAGTGTACTAACCTTTGCCATTAGTGGTGTATATGAGATATGTTCGTACGCACCAAGGGTGGAGCTAGATGTTGGTGTCCATGAAGATGGAGATGGACTAATGATGGATCAAGTGCTCCAGCTTGGAAAAAAGAAGAAAGAGAAAAACAAAAATCCCAAGGAGATCAAGGCAAAGGTATTGATAGGGATTTTATTTTTTCCAATCAAAACACTATAGAGGATGTGATTGGGTTTAGGATAGATAGCCATTACTATTAATAGGGATAATCTTGAGGTGATTGCGGTTATCTAAGTGCCATTAGGTGAATTAACTCCATGCATTTAGGACCTAGTGAGTGCTAACACCCCTTGGAAAACATGTTTGTGAAACGCTAACTCACGTACACAAGTGTTGAAAACTTAGTGGATTTAACACATTTGCATAAGGGATAAAAAGAGAAGAGAAGAGGGGTAACTGAACTGATCGGACGCTAGCTCTAGACTCATCGGACGCGTCCGGTACCTAACCCTAGGTGTGGCCACGTTTGCTGGCCGGACCGGACGCTATTGCTGAGGAGCGACCAGACGCGCCGATGGTACGCTAGTAGCAGAGCGACCGGATCCTGAGGTGATTCTGATTAGGGGTGACCGGACGAGTCCGGTCATGAAAATACCGCTCTAGGAGCTCTCTGTTCGTGACCAGAATTTGAAGCGAGGCGAGTCCGGTGCTGCTCCAGACGCCGAGAGGCGCGAGCAGTTGAGCGGCAACGGTAAAATTCAAATGGTCGATTGATGACGCGCTGACACGTGGCACACCGGATGCTGGGCAGAGCGTCCGGTTGGTGCTGGAGCGTCTGGTCCGGACGCATACATCCCATTAAGGGGGCCAACAGGTATGTGACTTTGTGGGGGGCTCTATAAATAGATGTTGGCTGGCTTAGGCTCACTCTCTTGGTGTAACACCCGAGAATACATGGAACAAATATGGATTTTTAATATGGATTAAGTAATTTATTTGGCGAAGGTTGACCGGCTCAAACAGGAGCTCAAATTTTGACTTTTTGATCCATCGCTCGGATGGATGAATGGAGACCAGTGGTGCGTAGAGCTCATTAAATGCTTTCCGTTTGACTACTTATTCCCATTTATCAGACTTTGGATGACTAAGTTATGTTACTTGCTAGTTTTTAAAAAGAAAAAAAGAAAGAAAAAATGGTGTATGGAAATATACGTACCTGGCTTGGAGTCGCACCTGCCCTTTCATCTCCTGGCCGCTAGTTCTTTTTTCCTCCCCGGGGAAAAAAGAGAGAACAGAAAAGAGGAAGAAGGGAGAAGGGAGAAGAAGAATGAGCCTAGGGTTTTGCCGGTGCCGCCGCCGTCGGTGCTGTCTGTGGTGCCCGTTCTTCCTCCCACAAAACCAGTTAGGATCTACCTCATACCTTGGCTATTCCACCGATCTCTTGCTTCTCTTGCTGTCCATGAGGGCTTTGCCATGTTTGGTGTAGATTGGAACGGCGAGACCTTCGTAGCGGCAAGGATCGTTGCGTGTTGGAGATGACGGGAAGGTGAACAGAAGGGGAGGAAAGACTAGCCGCCGGGAGTTTTTCGGCGTCGTACTCGATGTGGTTTCCCTAGGTGAGAATCCAAATATTAATCCCATCTTTTGATCAAGTTTTGTGGATTAAAGCACTTGTTTGGATGGGGTTTGGAGTAACCCTCGAAATCAATTTCGTCCATGTTCTGAAATTTCTGTCAGACTGAGCAGTCCTTGTTCATCGTTATGTTTGGGCATCTTAGAGGCTTTAATAATTTTTGGGACTGTATACAAGTTGTAGAGGGCTTCAATATCTTTCTCTGGTCACCAAGAACACTGTCATAGACCCTATATTCTGGGAGATATCGCTTTTACATGTACACAGTTTTTTTATGGCGAAAATCTAGACAGTTTTAGATCTAAGCAGATTTTGACCATTGAAATTAAATAATTAGATCTTTTGATGTGAACAAAAGTTGTAGATTTTTGTTAAGCTTTCCAGATTGGTAAAGCTTATAATTGTTGAATCAGTATATCTCCAGTTATAAATTTTTGAAGTTTGATGTTCTGTTTTGGACGTCAGAAATATTCAGTTATGTTCCATGGTTAATTGCACCATTTTGGAGACCTCTTATGCGAAACCTTACAATGCAAAAGTTGTATATAATGGAGTTTTACATACTCTGGTAAGTTTTGGGAGATTTTGGATATGTTGTCTAAAGTCTACGAAAAAGAGAAGAGTTAGTGCTGCTGTCTTGATGGGTAGCGCAAACGGTAGATGCTTAAATGTCAGGTTTGGGGCGCTCTAGTGCGTATTTGTTGTTGTATTTGCTTGTATCTTTGTGCTTATACTGAGTATTGCTTGTGATTAGGTGGTAGAACTTCAGAACGTTGCAAGTGATTTTGATCTCCTTGGGTAAAGAGGCAAGTGAATGTAGTTGTGGTTTGCTACCTTTTGGCTTGTTATTTTCATCACGTACAGCTTAATGTCTATAATAATGTCAAACCACTAATAATCAAAACTTGTGATCTTGGTTTACTCAACCTTATTTAATTGCAGTCTTATTTATTTATTCATGGTGATGTTATTATTCCATATTGCTATATGTGGTTAGCCCATAGCCTTGAAGATGAAGTTGAATGTGGTTTGCCCATAACCTTGAAAATGAAGTTGAAGTATATATCATTGGTGGTGTATGTTAATTTTATTGCAGCATGCCAAGTGCATTGGATCATTCATTTGCATTGGAAGTTATGTCGTTGACCTATGGTCACGATCGTACCGGTACAACATCATGGGATGCAGCTCCACACCTTGTTGGGTGTGTAGGCAGGAGACATTTCGCATTGCATTCATATGCATTCAAGAAGTATATTGAAGTGATCTGTCCATGTTATTATGAAGCTCTGTGTTCCAAATTAGAAGTATCTCATTTTATTTTGATATCATGTCAAGTGGAAACTCCATGTTAAATTGATGTCTAATTCAACTTGTGATTTAAATAGCTAGTCAAAACAAGTTTGCTTGTTAAGATGTTTCATCTCACCCTTTACTCAATCCAGGTACTCGATACTTGCTTGGAAGGGAAGGGGATTAGCTGCACATCACAAACTTCTTCTTTTAGAGTCTTCATGTTTTAATACAAAATAATTTGGTTATGTTCATAAGACTTGAAAGTGAATGTTTAAAGTGTAGTTGTTAAACTTTCTCGTTGGAGTACCTCATATTTGTGTTAGGATGTTTGTTAATGCTAGTTTGGTTCTTTTGGTTATATGTATGTCTTGCTTCCGTGCTGTTTTTAAATACAAAGGAAGTGCTGCCAAAATCTTTATTGATTATGTGCGGCTGTTGTTTGTGAAGTTTAGTGGCATCCCGGGATGTCTATGGATTCTAGGGTGTTGCACTTGGACATTTTGATCATTGATACATCCTTGTGAGCTAAGCTAAACGCCTCCTACTCATCTCTTTCATTGATTCATCATCAAGTGAGATTGGGAGTGATTCTAGTGCATTTGCTTAGAGTTTGAGCATCTAGTGGCACTAGTGATCATGCGAGATGTGGGATTGCTGTTACTCTTGGTAGTTGCCGCCACCAAGATGGCTTGGAGCAGCTTGAGGAGTCTTGGCACGAGTTGGTGATTGTTTATGGCCACTACTGGTGATTTGTGAGGGATTGTTAGGCTTATTCTCCGGTGGAGCGCCAAAAGCCACTCTAGTAAATTGCTCGTGAAGTTGAGTGCATTCCTTGATCTTGTGTAGGTTCTTGCGGCGCCTTTGTGTAAGGCTAGGCTTGTGATGCCTGTTAGCTCATGAACCACCAAGTGAACCGGCTTTCACAACGGGGACTAGCTTGCCGGCAAGGAAGTGAACCTCAGGAGAAAAATTATGTGTCAATTGTTGCCTTGGAATTCTTGTGGTATTCATTGATTATTTCTTGCTGGCTCGGTATACTCCTCTCTACACTTGTTTTTACATTTGTTATTACTTTTGTGTAGTTAGTTCTCTTGTGTAGCTTAAGAGTAGTTAGCTAGCTAGTGGTTTAGTTTGTAGTAACTAGTTCTTGCTAGCTCACCAGTTTAGAGAAGTAGAGACATAGCTCTTGTGTGCCTAGAGATCATACTTAACTAGAATTGTGGATAGGTGGCTTGCAACCCTATTAGAGCTAGAGCAAAAAGCTATTATTGCCATTTAGCTATCTAACCATTTGCTCTAGTATTTTGTAGAGACTTTTTTATAGGATATTCAACTCCCCCTCTAGCCATTTAGGACAATCAGACGGGTACCCTGCTTTGCAGTGGCTACTCCTGTGTGGGACAACGTCTTCACAGACGGTGCAAACGGATCTGATTGCGGATGGGCTACACGGCTTGCAATGGAATACAGCGGCTAGGACTGCTTAGCAGCGGGCTACTCGGTGCGGGACATCATCGGCAACGACTGCGCAAGCGGTGATGAGGGTGATTTTGTCTTGACGGCTTTGTCTTTCGGGGGGTGGTGGTGCAGTGTAGTGACCAGTTCGTGGCGGTTTCGGCGGTGGTGAAGCGTGTGTCTTTGTTGAGTTGCAGCTCATGTCGATGTCCCATTCCAACCAGCTAGAGTAGTTTTTTCTCTTCTTCTTTGAGTTGGGGTTTCGGTGCGTGTTGAGGTCCCAATCCAACCGATTGAAGTTGTATTTGTTTATTTTTGCCCAGTCTGGGCTTCATCTTCTTTTTAATATAGTTGGTAGCTCTCGTGTCTGATACGTTTCAAAAAAGAAAAAATGATAGAGTAGAGTAACGAGTTTGCAGGATATGTCCATACATTAGGATCCATAAAGATTCAGAGTACGTGAAAAATACAACACCTTCAGTTGATAATACATAATGTATTTAACAAAGCCACCACCTAGGCTTCATTTAGCATGCATGCCCCATTGTAAGGAATCCTATTTTGATGTTCATTCATAATTCATAACTAGAGGTGCAGAGTAATTCATAACAAGATAATGTCAGCATAGCTAAAACTGAAGAGGACATGTTACATAGCGTGGCGCTTGGATCTCCTTCTATGTCAGTATTAGCTCTCTGGGCATAGGTAATCTGCAGAAGAGCCTTATGTACGATCTTCACACGAACATGATGTATTGCTCCTCTGATATCTTGTGTAGGAAAGAATGGATAATTTGGGGCCCAACACTAGTCCCCTCATGTAAATTTGAACACAAAGGAAACTGAAAATTCAGAGCCACAGTTTGCGAGCTGTGCATACTGAAGTGTAGTAGGGACATGTTTTTGGCGATGAGGTTGGCCCTGCTGTTTATACTGTTGTCTGATCTGGAACCCATGATATGATGGAATGCTTACTGATGGAGATTGAGGTAAGCTTCTTTTGCAAAGCAGGCAAGCATCAGTTTGCAAATTATGAAGTGAATGAATAACACAAAGTGTGCACTATCTCCTGAATATCTTTCTGAATGTTATGGGATTCTTTCAGATTTGTTGTTTATATTTTTCTTCTGAATCAGCATTGTGTTCTAGTATTGACAAGCATTACTTCGCTTTACATGACAAATTTCATGACTGTTAATCAGTATCTGAATTAGTAATGTATGCAGTAGCGCCCGATATATGCATGTGCTAGTCAGTAATCAGCATTCATAGATCGAATAAAAATCTAATGAGAAAATTAAATGAACCGTAGTGCCCGATCGTGTGCCTCTGGTGCAGGCAAGGTTAAATGGCCACCACATAGCAGTCCACAATACTAGAAAGCTTGCCGCAGCTCCCTACTCCCAAGAGTCACAGAGGGTTCTCACTTATTATATGAACAATACTAGAAAGCTTGCAGCTCCGATCCACCTGCATGGTTAAACAATAGAATAGAGAATTGTGAGGCATCGGGAGATTATACGAGACTATAGGCGATGTTGAGGGCACAAGCAACGTGGGCAGTACTTGTTGGCTCTAGCCTCTAGGACAAAAGAGCAGTACACGTAGACACGGGTGGTTTGAGGACAACTGGACAAGAGCTCCGGTCCTATCACGCCACTCTTTCTTCAGTCACTCTTTTCGCTCCCATCGTTTTTATTTCTCTATTTTTGCTCTTTGACCACACCCTCTCTTCTAGAGTACAACAGCCCTGTAGAAGAAGTACCATCACTCTGCAGCCACTATTCTTTCTCTAGTTGGCATCAGATCCTACATGGCCTGATGAGGCAACTAGTTGAATCACTACCTCCTGAGCAATGCTCCAAACTCTAAACGGTGATGGCCATACTTTTATGCGGAGATCATGTTGTGTTTATTAGCTACTCTTGTATGCTTATGTCTGATATGATAATTTGCACATAGACAGCACAAAGGATTATTCCCTCTTATTTTGATTTCAGTTGTACAGTGGATGATTTGTCTGCCTTGGATTAATAAGCTTGTCAACGATTAAACAGTGATGGTCTGTGCACATCATTGTTTGGTGGAGAAGATTTTATAGTTGGCAAATGACTGTTTAAGCCCATGTCCGCCCCTGAAATCTCCTTTTAACTTTATAAATGTTTCGAATGATTCCAGGTGGAAGGTTTTCTGATTCCCACAAGAATCAACCTGAGCGAGCTTTTTGTACCGATAGTTGAATTTATTTTAGCAATAAAAATCTGAAGGCTCAACTTTTTGTACCATGAATCGAAATCCCATGTGGGCCAGTTATTCCTTTTTTCCCACCCAGTTCTATCAGTCTATCTCTGTTACTTTTTTTACACAATGTTTACCTTTTCCTCATTCCACCGTAGAAGAAGCAAATGAGGCTAATGTGCTATGCACACATACAGGTTAATTAAGTGAAAAAGCAATAGAACTAGGACTTAAAAGTCCTTTTGGTTTCGTGGTATCTTGTTTCTCTCCATGAAACGAAGAATAACGACAGTGAACAATCGAGTAGAGTAACAAGTTTGCAGGATATGTAATGAGATTTGAGGTCTGTTAATCAGTATCTAAATTAATTATACATGCAGTAGCGTCCCATATATACATGTGCTAGTCATTAATCAGCATTGATGGACCGATTAAAAAATCTGATACGAAAATTAAATGAGCTGTAGCGCCCAATGGTGTGCCTCTGGCATAGAGCAAGTTAAATAGCCCCACATAGCTAGTTGTCTATAGGAGAAACACTACAAAGTTTGGAGCTCCCTACTCCCAAGAGGACAAGAGTCCTAAGGCTTATCACTTAGCTACTCAGAAGTCATATTCTCCAATCCACCTGCATGGTTACGCTTACAAAATGGGAGTGGGAGATAGAGATGATACGCGTAAGCCTGGGATTGTGAGGCATCGGGAGATGATAGGAGAATACCACTGCACCATGACACACATTTGCCTACACTTATCTGTGGGCAAATGGTTGGTTTTGACTACACACTATGTGTTTGATAATTGTACAACCTTTTTAAAGTCACGTAAATGTCGGCAATGATGTTGTATGGCTACAGATTAACTGTCGGCGTTTCTCTTGGGACAATCAAACTATCAGCAAACGTTTTTAGACGGAATAAGTGTCGGTGTAGCCTAAACGAGCCAACTATCTAAGTCCCGGTGAAAGTGTATATGGTTTTGCCTAAATTATACTCCGGCTCTATCTTTGGGTGAGTTGCACGCGTGGGAGCAAGAAAGCTTTTTTGGGGCAAAATCTGTAGCCTGCGCAAAGTGAAACCCAATCCAAACCTCTAGTACTATCCCTCTCCCCCTCGTGCATATCCAGCCTGCCGCACCAAAAAAAATCTAGGACCGGCGCCAACGCCCGCCGCCACCGCCTCCCATGCTAGGGCCCGCGACCGCCGCCTCCCATGCCAGCACCTGTGGCCACCGCCTCCCACGCTAGCTCTCGCCATCGCCACCCTACATAGCGCCGCTGCCCGCCAAAACCCTAACCATGCCAGCCCCTACCGGCCGCCCCCATGCCAACCCCTACCCCGCTGGTGAAGAAAGCTGCGGTCATGGGCCGCCCACCAAGGAGGGGTGCATGGATCCGCCGACCACAGCTACATCTCCAAGGAAGGGCACATGGATCCGGCCTCCCGGTCCCCACCGGCTCTCGCGTTTGAATGCGGTTGACCACCTCCCTGGCAAGCCTCTAAAGAAGAGTGAGATGGTGCCAAGAAGCAAGACGTATTCCTAGTAGCCATGGCATAGTCTTACGAAGGCGTTATTTACATTTCTCTATTGTGGGACCCGATGTTCAGAACCCTTATGTAATAAGACCTGAACTGGAATCAGGCAGAACAATTCCTAATCTGAAAATACAGAACCGAGAATAGAGGAACCTTCCTCGTCTTGTTGTCGCCGATGTGCCGCGTTCGATCTCCTCACGTCCCGGCGATCGCCGGCGGCCACGGGGCGTGACAACTGGTATTAGAGGCAGCTCTTCCTTAGCAGCGCTTCCTTGAGCTCGTTTGCTTCGATCTTCAGTTCGTAATCCCGGTGGGCAGGTCAATCTCCATCCGCATCCTAGTGGTGCTCGACGCGAGGTCCCAGAGGTCCCTCCTTTGGTTGAACTGGGTCAGCGACAGCGACGTGTTGGCTACCTCGAGCTCCACTCCTACCCCCTCAACCAAGCCCCAATCCACCACCACTCTGGCTCGGATCTACTTCTTCTTCGGCAAAACTGCTCAACTGGGGGACTACATCGACACAGATTGGTTCGGCGACGTGAACCATGGTGAGCACACCCTCCAACGTGCTCCAGATTTCATTACTCACGTAATCGGGGCAAGCTAGGGTTTTGGGACAGTGTTCCCGTGTAAAATTCCGGCGCTACCTTTACCGATTGCGGGGTGGGAGGTGACGGCGGGGAAGTACCCACTTACTCGGGTTGCGGGACTCTGTTTCCGTGCAAAATCCCTTGGTAGTGCCTCACTTCCAGACGTAGTTGGTGATGGGGTGTAGCAAGTTTGTGGGGAGGTGTATAGCGAACCGATTGCTTCACCAGATGTCAGCTTGTCTTCCAATTTGGTCATCACGGCTCCACCCAAGCCATCCAAGCAAACGCAGTTTGTTCTCGACACCATGTGGAAAGCTTCAGATGTGGAGAAGGGCCGATGGGAGCAGGTGATGGAAAGTTTTGATTTGCTATTTTCTCAGATGAATGATATTGGGGTAATTCAGCAGGAATTGAAAAAGGAATTGACAGCAACAAAAGAAGATCAGAAGCTGATAGCCAAGCAAGTTCAGGCAAACGGGCAGGCAGTAGCTAATCTGACCCTGCGGCATATGGAGAATGAAGCTTTGACTGATAATTCTGAAAACAACTCAGTTGTCTTTGATGATGATGATGAACCCACTTTCCAGAATGTTTTTGCAAAGGCAAGAAAGAAGACAAGGTTGGCACTTCCAGGCAGCCAAGGCACACTCGAGAGGAACCAAGGAGAGAGCCCTTACCCCATCATACACTGCCCAAGATACATTTTCCTAAGTTTGATGGAGCCAACCCAAAGATATGGTTTGATAACTGTGTCAACTACTTTACCATATATTCCATTTGTTGGAGTTGTTCCAAATTCACTGCAAGATATAGGCCGGGCTTCTGACGGAGCGAAGCGGAGGCCCGTAAAAGCCGAAGGCTGGGCCGGAGCGTAGCGGAATCACAGCGGTACATATATACCCTTGTTAGGGTTTCTTGGAGACTTGATTCTCTTGTAAGCCGCCGTAGGCGTGTAACCCATTCTTGATGAGTTAAAAGTTACAGCTGCAACTATGCATTTGGAAGGCAATGCATCCAAGTGGTGGCAGGCATATAAGCAGAACCATGCTATACCCAACTGGAAGAATTTCTGTGAAGTGATCCAAGAGAAATTTGGGGCTGATGATTACAGAAATGCAATCAATGAGTTGCTCTCTCTCAGTCAAACAGGAACTGTTGAGGAGTATACAGCAGCATTTCAAGCATTATAGTATGATATCACTATGCACAACAGCCATTATGATGACATCTTCTTTGCTTCCACATATGTAGCAGGTCTCAGAGATGACATCAAAGCAGTAGTTGAGTCACATGTACCAGTCACAGTTGACACAGCTGTGGTAATTGCTAAGATCCAGCAAAGAACTTTGGAGAGAAACGAAACTAAAGCTACCAGACCCCATGCTGCATTTAGAAATCAGTTCCAAAAAACTGAAGTGCCTACCCAGCAGCCAAATACCAATCTCCAAAGGATCAGGCAACTAAGAGATTACAGGAAGGCCAACAATTTATGCTTTAGTTGTGGAGAGAAGTATGAACCTGGTCATCAAGAGGTATGTCCAAAATGTCAAAAACCACACATACATGCATTAGTGGTGAATGACTTGGATAAGGACAAGGAAGAGATTACTGAGGACATGCTCAATCATTTAGCAGTGGAAGATGCCTTAGCTGAAGATTTCTATCAGTTATCCCTTAATGCTCTCTCTAGTGCTGACAATGACAATTCCATCAAGCTGAAATAATTGGTGAAGAACAAAGTGATGCTGATCCAGCTTCCGAGGTCTGCTCCATGTGCCCAGGTTGCCATGGTGTGGATGGAGAACACCGCCATGTAGCTGGGACTGATTGGCTCGAAAGGTGCGTCCAAATTTTTGTCATTTGCAGTAGCAGTCATTTGTGCAGCAAGTTTACAGTACTCATGTTCGATTGTTTCGACTAATAGGTTCGATCCAGATACAAGTTTCTTGCTGAAAATTAAATTGTTGGGCAACCGTAAGAAGTGTAGAAAGGATATGAAATGTTTTAGTTTTGAGATGACTGTGGATTCAGATTTAACAAATTATAATGATCTTGTTGGATCAGTGGTAGAACGGTATCCACCAGGTTATATGGAAGTTGCCCATGTTCAACATTACGATGAAGTTCTAAAAAGCTTCCCAGAAATAACAACTGACAAACAATTGATGACTATGTCTAGTAAGCATTGTAAGAGCAAGGTTATCATCATGTTCATTGCATATTGTGATCCTTCTGATGCTTTTGAGGCAATCTCTGAGTTGGATTTTAATGATGAAAGGCAGCCTGACAACAACACTGAGACAGTTAACACAGAGCCAATTGACACCAACACAGAGCCAGTTGAGGATGATTATCTTAAAAATCCACTACCACAGAATGAACATGTCGGTGTTGATGAGGAGATTATGTACTTGGACAATGAACCCGTTAATTGTCTAGCAGTTGTGCCTTCTTCTGATAAAGGAAAGAGAGACTCAGCCATGTGCCTTCTTCTGGAATTCCTTGCAAGCATGTACTCGCATTCATCACATCACTTAGCAATGCACCAATTGAGCAATATGTTGACATGTATTACTGCATTGAGAAGTTTAGAGTTGCATATAGTTAGCTTACCCCTGCTATGTCTGACAAGACTCAGTGGCCGAAATCCACTCATGATTTTTTCATGCACCCACCTCTATTAAAGCTGGTAGCTGGTAGGCCTAAAACGGAGAGGCACAAAGGTACCTCTGACAAGAAAAGGAGTAAAGGCCAGCACAAATGCTCTATTTACATGGACTACAGACATCATTGACATAATTGCAAGCGGGGGAGACCAGAAGACATTGCTGCTATGAAAGCTATCAAGTAATAATTTGTTTACTCTACCTCTTCTTTTAATAAAAGACATATTAGTGACTTTCTTATTTTTGATATTGTGGAGGAGAACCAAAGAAGAGGGCAAAAAACAACAAATCTGCTCAAAGTTCCATTATGCCTTTGGAAGAAGCACCATCTGCATCCATGTCTTTTCCACCCCAGTTTGCAATTTCATATCCCTTGCAATGTCGTATTTACTCCCATTTTCACTTCAAACTTGTGATTGATTCTATGTTCCTAATGTCTCACTATAGTCAAAGCTTGGAAACTACGGCTAAGAAAAAGAGAAAATCTGATGATTATACCCCCGAAACATCTAAAAGGTACTTATCACTAGTGCTGAAAATATGAATTTATGCAGCCATGAATGAGTATTTGTCTTAGATACTAAATAAATTACTTGTCTGTCACCACAGCCACTCCTTGGAGATATCAAGTAAGAAAAAGGGGAAATATGGTAGCTCCAACTCATGCGCATCAAAAAGGTACTATTTCTAACTCTGAATTTTTTCATTGTTTATATTTTTATTTGCTAATAGTCACATGTGTAGGTCAAGGAGTGGCTCCAACCCGAGGCACTTTCCATTGATTTCCCTACCCACACAGATCAACCTAGGAAGGCCAAGGCTAAAAAGAAGGTCACATTCAAAACAAAAAAGAAAGAGCTTGGCAAAGAGGGGGTAAAGAAGCCAACGGTGATACTTGATAGCCCCGCAATGGGCACACGACGCAAAACTTCTCAGCCTGCTAGCTCAGCGATGAGTACATGAAGTAAAAGAAGGCTCAACCTATGATTTCTCATTCGTGTGTAGCACTAGCTTGTACTCCTATATGTGACAACTAAATATTATGTGACTTATGTGCGCACTGAATTTATTTTAGATGTCCAGTATGCGCGAACTGAATTTATTTGAGATGTCAAAAAATGTGCAAACTGATTTTATATGTACGATTGGCTCCATGTCTGGAAAAAAATGCGTGCATATGCTGTACAATTATGATGTGCTCTAAAATTATGTGCAACAAGTGAAAATAATGCTAAAAAATGAAACATGCAATTTACAAGCATCTATAAAATGTACAGTACACAATTTGAATTGTAAAATATCAAAAACTGAATTCTGAACGATGAAAAACGATGCTTTTGCGTCTAGGGGTAAAATCGAGTTTTCATCTCCCATCTAACACCGTTACAAGGTCAAATTGATGGAAAGGCTAGATAAGGAATCGAAAGTTGGATTGGAGGCCAAATAGGTAAGTTGAAAATTTTCAGGGCCAAGAAAGTAGGCCTGAGTTTTAAGAGGGCCGCAGAGGTATTTCTCTCAATAAATAATGAGAACTGTAGTTACTAGTAGTAGCGTCTAGTATCCCTAGTAGTAGTACGCCTAGTATCGCTTCGATGTCATTAGAAGTACGAGTAGTCACATAGTAATCACTAGCAATTGTTGTATGATGCACCCTTGTATCATATATGTATGACTATTCGTGTGATATGTATTGTGTGTTTGTTTATGCTTGTGTGTCTTTGCTTTCTTGTTATTTTTTTTGTTCCACCCAAATCCTGGAGGACGTCTTCTCAACCTTGCCACCCAATGGCAATAGATGGAAAGGAGGTCCGATAGGATTCGGGATCGCCGTGAAAGGGCCGCCGAAAGGCAGGTTCATGAGGAAGAAGAGCCAGTTGCACCACAGCCTAGAAGCAGGCAAAACAGAGGAAATCGTGAACATCATAATCATAGGCATGGGCATGAGCAACCGCAAGAAGATAATATCCCAATTGTAGAAGAGGTACATGAAGAAGGTGAATAAGTTGAGCAAAATGTTGGAAATGACCCAGTACAAGGAGAGGAACCCCCGCCACCCCGCCAACATTGGCAGAAGTGATGGATCGACATACAAGGTTATTGGAAAATCTTGCAAGAAGACAGGATAATGGTAATGGACAAGGGAAAATGGCAGCATTCATGAGACTTCACCCACCAACATTCAATAGTGCAGAAGATGACCCGTTGTTAGTAGATGATTGGTTACGTACCATCACCAATAAATTAAATGTAGTACGAGCCACCGATGTGGAAAAGGTTATTCTAGCCAGCCACCAACTAGTAGGAGCCGCTAGTGAATGGTGGGAAAACTACCAAGATGCAACTAATGAGCCAGAAGCTATCATTTGGCAAGAATTTATGGAGAAATTCCGTAAATATCACATCCCCGAAGGAATCATGGAGATAAAAGCAGAAGAATTTTGTTCCCTAAGACAAGGCCCAATGATAATAAATCAGTACATTAGGAAGTTTATGAAGCTAGCACGCTATGCACCAGAAGATGTTAACTCCAACAAGAAGAAGCAGAAGTGTTTTAGGAGAGGACTCAATGCATCCCTAAGAGAACAAATGGTCAATCACATCTACCCTGATTTCAACACACTAATGAACCGCACTATTCTGCTAGAAGAAGGACATGTCAAAGGCAAAGGAGAACGGAAGCGTAGGTTCTTGATACAACATGCTCGCCAACAAGAAAGGACACAACGAGTCCGCACCAACAAGACCGCACCCATATGGTATCAGCCGACCATGCAGTATAGGACATCCGGACCCAACACTTCGCAGACCATATCCATCTACAAGAACAACAACAACAACCAACCAACCAACCCAAGAGTACCAATAATACAACATTGGAGACTTGTTTTGGATGTCGATAGCCAGGACATCGTGTAGCCCAATGCCCTCTTAAAGCCACAAACTTTGCCACTACCCAGTCCATAGCCAGTAACAAGACAGCCGCCTCAGGAATTAGATGCATAGTACCTCAGAACTCTGGACCACCAAGAAGGAATGCCCTGAATTTTGGGCAAGGCCATGTGAACCACGTAAATGCAGAGGAAGTACAGGAAGCACTTGATGTCGTGTATGGTGAGTTTCTAGTAAACTCCACTCTTGTAACCGTGTTGTTTGATTTCATCACTTCGCATTTGTTTGTTTCTGCTTGTTTTGTGCTTAGAAATAGTTTAAGAACTGTGTTACTCCCCACCCCTCTCTTGATTCGAACCCCCGGAGCTGTCTTCAAATGCACCCTCAAATGCCCTCGAGTGAAGATAATGATAGATGGAGTAGAATTTCAAGCAGATTTGGTAGTACTTAAGACTGTAGGTTTGGACATAATACTAGGAATGGATTGGTTAAAGAGACACCATGGCACTATATCTTGCAGTGACAAAACAGTAACCCTAATAAATCATAGAGGATTAAAGGTAGAATGTCACCCTCAAGCCCCCAAAGCAGAACCAATGGTTTGTAGTATACAAGCGACAAACATTGAAGAAGTACCAGTCGTATGTGAATACCCCAATGTGTTCCCTGAAGAGTTACCCAAAATGCCACCTAATAGAGAGTTGGAGTTTATAATTGACCTAATCCCCGGAATCGCACCCATTGCAAAGAGACCCTACTGAATAGCAGCCAATGAGTTGGAAGAATTGAAGAAACAATTATGAGAGTTACAAGAGAAAGGATACATCAGACCAAGCTCATCACCTTGGGGATCACCAGTTCTATTCGTAAAGAAGAAAGATGGCAGTCTTAGAATTTGTATTGACTACCGGTCACTAAATGAAGTCACCATCAAGAACAAGTACCCTCTACCAAGAATTGATGACCTATTTGATCAACTAAAAGATGCCAAGTATTTCTCCAAAATAGATCTGAGATCAGGCTACTATCAGCTAAAGATTTGGCTTAGTGATATACCGAAGAATGCTTTTATGACCCGTTATGGACAATATGAGTTCACCGTAACGCCGTTTGGACTAACCAATGCCCTGGCATATTTCATGAATTTGATGAACAAAGTATTCATGGAAGAATTGGATAAATTTGTAGTAGTGTTCATCGATGACATTCTTATCTATTCAAGAAGTGCTGAAGAACATGAACAACATTTGAGAGTAATATTGAACAAACTACGAGCACATGAGTTGGACGCCAAGTTCAGCAAATGTGAATTTTGGCTATAAGAAGTCGTCTTTCTAGGACATATCATCACTATAGAAGGAGTAAAAGTAGATCCAGAGAAGGTTAAGGTCGTATCGGAATGGAAGCAATCGACAAATGTGATAGAAGTTCACATTTTTCTTGGACTAGCAGGCTACTACCGACGATTTATTGAAGGATTTTTGAAGATTGCAAGACCCATGACATCCCTGACATAGAAAGGAAAAGAATTCAAGTGGACAGAAGCATGTGAGAAGAGTTTCCAAGAGTTGAAGACCCAATTAACCACCGCCCCAATACTCACACTACTAGACATACACAAAAGCTTTATAGTATACTGTGATGCCTCCTGACAAGGATGATGCCTCCCGACAAGGATTAAGATGTGTTCTGGTGCAAGATGATAAAGTAGTTGCCTATGCCTCCCGACAAATGAAGAAACACGAGGAAAATTATCCAACACATGATTTGGAACTAGCAGCCATAGTGCATGCATTGAAGATATGGAGACACTATCTCATTGGAAACAAATGTGAGATATTCACAGACCACAAGAGTTTAAAGTATATATTCACTTAGCCCGACCTGAACCTATGACAAAGAAGATGGTTGGAGTTGATCAAGGATTACGATCTAAGTGTACATTACCACCCGAGAAAAGCCAATGCAGTTGCAGACACATTAAGCAGAAAAACATATTGTCACCACATGACGACCTTGAAAGCCCAAGTTTGGTTTTGGTAATTAATGACACCAAGTTGCTAATGCCATATGATAAGTGGTTTGAGTTAGGCATAAGCAACACATGTGATGAAGGTGTATGTGGCAAGGAGTGGTGGCCACAAGATCACAAAGAGATGGTGCATGGACATGAAATGACGATCATGGTGGAGATGCACATGAAATGATGAACATGGTGATCAAGCATGAGGAGATGGACATGGAACAAAGTGATCAAGGCAAAGGTATAATCATAGGGTTTGCTTTTGCCGGTCTAAGATGAGTAGAGAAGTGATTGACCGGGTTTAGGATTAATAGCCGATTATCAAGAGGGGCAATCATGGTTAGCTCGTGAATCAAGTGCTACTAGGTCATCATCTTTAGCATATGCATTAGGATCTAGTGGAGAGCTAACGTAACGCCTTGAAAATTGATTGTAAAAATACTAACACACATGCACATTGTGATATACACTTGGTGGTGTTAGCACATTTGTGAAGGCGGTGGAGTTTGAGCGATAGAGAGGGGTTTGGGTTCCTCTTGCGCCGGAGGCGGCGCTTTTAGTGGAAATGAAATGCCTATTTTCTCTTGCGCCGGAGGCAAGAAAAGGAGGCGAAGTCACGGGAGTGTTTCTCGTCGAGAAACACTCGTCGAACGCTACACCGGACGCTAGCTCCGGAGCCACCGGACGCGTCTGGTGGCTAACCCTAGTGCTACGTAGTTGGGAGGCTGCTCCGACGCGTCTGATGGTGTCGCACCGGACGCCGGGTGATCACTATTGATCATCCGGTGCTGGTGATGTGGCACGTGGCAGTCTTGTTGGAAGTGCACTGGACACGGTGGCACATCCGATGGTGTTGTGTCGGACGCGTCCGATGCGCGTTTCTGAGCTCAGGGTGCTTACTAGAGTGCATCAGACGCTGACGTGCGCGCGTCCGATGGTGCTATGCTGAGCGTCCGGTGTGAACTTAACTGAGCGCGTGCTAGGTCGACCGTTGAGATCTGATGACTTCAGTTGAATGAGGAGCGTCACGTGGATGGCTAGGGAGCATCGGACGCTGGAGGCTGCGTCCGATGCCTAGGGACCAGAGCGTCCGATGCCCCCGAGTCTGCTGCAATGGATAGTTGCTTACCCCTTCGCTATAAATGCTTGGTGGCTGATTTTTGGGGTTGCTTCTTGACTCTTTGAACACTCAAGACACACTTTGAGCTAGAGAACTTCCCCTCCACTCATCTTTTTGCTTGATTGCATACTCTAGTGAGATTGAGTGAGATTCAAGTGCATTGCATTGAGAGTTGCATCTAGTGACACTTGATTCTTGAGTTTGCTGCGGATTTCTTATTACTCTTGGGTGTTTCCCGATATCCTAGATGGCTTGGAGCAGCGGTGGTGTTGAGCTCGTGATTGGAGATTGTTTCGAGCCTCACCAAGTGATTGTGAGGGGTTCTTGAGCCTTCCCCATGGGAGTTCACGAATCGGCTACTCTAGTGGAGCTCGTGGCTTGGAGGATCCCCATCTTGTGAGTGGATGTACGGCACCCGCTGAGGGTTTGACTCTTGATAGTCAATTAGCTTGTGATCCATCAAGTGGGTGCATCGCCACAATGAGGAGTAGCTTGCTAGGAAGCAAGTGAACCTCGGTAAAAAATCTTGTGTCATCTCTTGTCGAGGATTCTCATTGTGATTGTGTGTAATTGATTCTTTGGATACATCTCATCTCTACACCGTTGGTATAAGAATCAATTCACTCCCCTTTTACATTCTTGCACCATATCTTGTCTAGTGTGCTTAGAGTAGTTTGTATCACATAGGAGTAAGTAGCTTAGTGACTTAGCTTGATTGGTGTGAATTAGAGATCATAGCCTTGTTAACTAGAATGGTGTAGGTGGCTTGCTTAGCATAGTTGAGCTAGTACTAGAATTAGCTTCACCATCTTTTGTACTAACTTTGTTATTGAGTAAAGTTTGTAGAAAATTTAAAAAGGCTATTCACCCCCCCTCTAGCCATTTAGGACCTTATAGACCTTAAACCAAAGACTAGAGTTAGCACAAGAAGTTCACCAACTAAATCTGCAAATTGTACCACAAGGTATCCTAAATGTCCTACACATACAACCTACCTTGGAAGATCAAATAAAACAAGCCCAAGAAAAGGATGAAGAAATACAACAATTCAAGGAGAAAAGTAGTAAGAAGGAACTTCCAGGATTCAGAGTCAACGAGCAAGGGAAGTTATGGTACGAAGATCGGATATGCATACCAAAGGATGAAGCACTATGAAGGTTAATATTGGACGAAGCACATTCACCCAGGATCAACCAAGATGTACATGAACCTCAAGCAGAGATACTGGTGGACCGGAATGAAACGAGATATCACAGAATATGTCGCCCGATGCGATACGTGTAGAAAAGTCAAGGCAGAACATCAACAACCAGTAGGATTACTTCAGCCATTGCACATTCTAGTATGGAAATGGGACGAAATCAGCATGGACTTTATAGTGGGATTGCCCAAGACACCAAATGGACATGACTCAATATGGGTTATCACAGATCGATTGACAAAAGTGGCACACTTTATTCTAGTAAGGATTGATAACAAGGGTAACAAGATAGCACAACTATACATTGACAACATCCTTAGAATACATGGGGTACCAAGCCGAATAGTCTTGGATAGCGGAACCCAATTCACCACCCGATTTTGGAAAAGCATACATAAAGGTTTAGGAACATGCCTAGATTATAGCTCATCCTATCATCCACAAACTGATGGATAGATAGAAAGAGTGAACTAGATATTAGAAGACATGTTACGAGCCTGCGTATTGACCTATGGAAAAGACCCCATCATTCGTAGAATTCTCCTACAACAACAGTTACCAAGCAAGCTTGAAAATGGCACCATTAGAAGCTTTGTATGGAAGGAAATGCCAAACACCATTAATGTGGTCCAAGGTCAGAGAAAGAAACCTATTTGGCCCCGACATGATCAAGGAAGCCGAAGAACAGGTAGGCAAAGTTCAAGAGAATTTGAAGGCAGCACAAAGTAGATAGAAGAGCTATGTAGATACCCAGAGAAGACCGTTAGAGCTCCAACTTAGAAATTTTGTCTACTTAAAGGTATCACCCATCAGGGTTACTCGGAGATTTCAAGTCAGAGGAAAGTTAGCCCCATGGTATATTGGACCATATCAGATCATTGAAAAGATTGGAGCAGTAGCCTACCGCTTGGAGTTACCTCGAGAAATGTCAGACATACACGATGTGTTTCACATATCACAATGGCTTGAGGGTACCGGAAGAACAAGCACCTAAGGAAGCTATGGACTTACAACCAGATTTACAGTATCAGGAAAGGCCAATCAAGATATTGGATACAATCACCCAACAAACCAGGAGGACAATAGTAAAATTTTGTCGGGTACAATGGAGTAATCAAACAGAGGCAGGAGCCACATGGGAAAGAGAAGACGATCTTAAAAATGAATTTTCCTATTTATTCAAGGATTAGCTCGAATCTCGAGGATGAGAATCTTTTTAAGGGGGTAGGTTTGTAACACCCTAAAATTTGATCTAGTTTAAAAACCACTAAAAATTTGAACTTTTAAAACTTTGCATAGGAGCTAGCATATATAACCAACATAGGTAAATTTTGCAAATAAAGTAACATAGGAAAATAAAACTTGATGTGTGACACTTGGTGTGTGAATGTTTGCTTGGCTTGTTGAACTTATGGTGGTACACTCTCACATACTCATGCATTCAAATTTGAATTCAAAATCATTTAAACATGTGCATACATAAGCTAGGAAAAAGAAAAAGGAAATAGAAATAGATAAAGCCCCACAGGCTCATTTCCTCCCCCTCTCCCCTTTTGGCCCGCAGCAGCCCACTCCACCCCTCCCTTCTCCTTCTCTCCCTACGTGGGCTGGCCCAACCGACACAGCAGCAGTCGTAGTCTAGCACCGGCCTAGCCTCGCCTGCACCCTTTCCTTCTCCCCCTCTCTCTCACCGATGCCCGGGTCCTACCCGTCAACTTTGTCATCCACCTCAAGACGGCAGCCGTACACGGCACAATGCCATGCGTCAATGGCCGCTAGCGCCACCCCGGTGCCAGCAAGGGTCAGCGGCGACACGACGAGACCTCAGGACCCCACGACACCCTCCTCTTCTCCTCTCCCCTCTTTTCCCTCACTGTGAGCTTGTCAATGCCGATGCCATGGTCGCCTCCATACCGAGCCATCGGAGTAGCCAACAAGGCACTTCGATGTGCGCATGGGCAAGCTCCAGCTATGGTGGCATGACCCGATGAGGTCAACCATGAGAGCACGTGGTGGATAAGCATGGCCGGGAAAAATCTCGCTGCCGGGACACCGACCTAGCTGGCCTATAAATAGGCCCGGTTGACGATGCTCTCGCCCTGCCCTCTCCACCGTTTGCTCCGCCAAGGGCGGGAACACACCATCTCCCCCTCTACTTTCCCTTCCCTCCTCCTTTCCACTTTCTTCCATTTTCCCCCAAATCAGAGTTCGTCGGCGCCAAAGGTGCCGCCTCCTCTCTTCTCCTCTCTAGCTGCGACATTAGCGGATTGGAGTGAACGGTGAGTTCCAGAGCCCCTACTCTATCTCCCTTGCTAGTTAGTTGGTCATGTTTCTCTTTGTGATGCGCTGCCACCATGCGCCCTGCTCTGTCGAGCCGCCATGGCTATTGGCCATCATCGGCAAGGCCACCCCGGGGCACTGCACCACCACCACTACACTCCTCACCCACTCACACACACGTACACGTAGTTAGTGGTTTAGGATAGGGCCTCTAGGGCCGAGTTCATCGCACGGTGCCACTGCGACCTCTCTGACGAGCCACGACTGCCGCCATGGGCACCCGTTGCAGACGGCAACCCTGCCACCAGCTACGGCATGACCCCGCAAGCACCGTGCACCTATCACACGCCACCACCGAGGCCCGACGCCGCCAGTGTGGCCAACTCCAGCGAGCCAAGCCTCCCCCTTCCCAATTTTGATGATGCGGCGGTCACCCTCGCCCACCACCGTTCCCTCTCTCCCCTTCGTTGTCTCCACCATGTGGGCCAGGCATGGAATGGCGTTACCGTTACTGTCAATCCCGTCCATCTCTCTCTCCCTCTTTCACTGACACGTGGGCCCATGGCCATAACACCAACGCCGTCGTCACTACTGACGTAGGCAGGGTGGCCCACCTATCATCCGCGCACACACACACACACACCACACACACAGCGTGGGGTACACTTTAGAAAATGCTAGGTACACCCGGCTAATGTACATAGAGAGTTAAAAATACATCTTCCTAGCTTAGAAAAATTCCTAGAAAATTTGTAAATAAACTAGGTGCATTAGGGAATTTAATCATATAGTTTGCACATATTTTCATGCACCAAAAAATGCATATAAAATTCCTTTTCTAGTTAAATAACTATAGGATAAACTTCTAAAATATATAACTTTTAAACCCTAACTACTTTTTACATGAAACCACCTCTAAAATTCATCTAAAATCCAACTCTATCATTTGCACCTAGTGTAGCATATAGTTCTATGTTTGCTTTTGCCCTTTCTTTTGTGGTTAGCGGTAGTGTTATTTCAATCGATACGCTCGATGGACAACGGTAATCGTCAGCAGGACGAGGACCCGAATTTCATAGACGTGCCGAAATGTGACAATGATGAAGGCAAGTCCTAGCTCCCCTTCCTACCATCTTGCTTTAAACCATTGAAATGTTAAAACCTGACTATAAGATTACTACCCTAGAATATGAGCTTAGTCATTGTGATATGATGGTTGTTGAATTAAGATAAATGGTTATCTTGTTATTTTATGAGCTCCACACCATGAATAGAATTAGGGACAATAATGGAACTTAAAATTTGTTTAACCTAAAACTAAACCCTGACATGGGGCGAGTGGTGGCAAACTATGGAGGTAGTTTACCATGGCAGGGATGCATAGAGAGGATTCCTGTGGGAGATACTCGCCTTGGTAACATAAGGATCAGTTCGTAGTCTCTCTCGCCTAGTGAGTTAATACGTACAACACATGTCTATATGGGTAGGCTTGATCTCACACCCTATTAGATGGAAGTATAATTTCTACTAGGAGGCTGGTGTAGGCAGCGGAATATCAGGAGCCGACACGGGGGATAGGTTTTCTTCCATGGTCCGGTTGGCGTGGATGCTATGTGATCTTCCATGTTAAGCTTTTGGTTTTTGGCTATGATAGAGCCCTTGATTTTCTTGGCCATGTTCAAGCCTTGTTTTCTTTGTGATGATTTGGCATCATCACGTTGGGGCAATTTGGTATCTTCCTGGTTTTGTGTTTCCAACCCCTGAGAAGCCGTAGTAGAGTTATATGGACATCTAAACTTCTATTTCCACCCTATAGTTAGGGCTTGCTGAGTACATATGTACTCACCCGTTGTTGACACACAGACCTCGACACGGAAGAAGACTATGACTTCAGTGAGGAAACGTACCATGAAGATTAGGATTCCCGCAAGGAGATACATTCATAGGTGTATGACATCGAGGCTAGGGTTTTAGCCATGCTCAAGTTGCCTATGGAATAGGACACCGCTTCGCTGTGTAATAATCCCGCTCTAGAGACCACCAATAATGCCGTTTCATAGTCATAGTCTTCTGCTAGATATGTAGCCTATGACCGTGCCCTTTTGGGCCAATGTTGTAAGACCTTATTTCTAGATATCAATAAAGCTCGAAACCTTTTATTACATATCTATGTACCATTCTTGTGATTTGTGTGTGATCCTGGCGCAAATATGGATGCACTAAGGACTCTCAAATTGAGGGGTCGACAACCTCCCATCACACAGATTCTATCCCAATACAACTGTGTTTTTTAGGATCCTAAAACACTGCCACCTCCCATATGTTATGATCATGCCATCCTTCTTATACCTGGAGCCATACCTATCAATGCTAGACCTTATCATTATTCACCTCAGCACAAAACAGAGATAAAAGCACAAGTGAAACAACTACTTGAGTCTGGTCTTATTACTCACAGCCATAGCCCCTTTGCTTCCCCTATCCTGTTAGTAAAAAAAGATGGCACTTGGAGATTCTGTGTAGATTACAAGAAGCTTAATGATATGACCATCAAAAATAGGTTTCCTATGACTATAATTGAGGAGATCCTGGATGAGTTGGTAGGAGCTAAGTATTTCACTAAATTGGATATGAAGGCAGGCTACCATTAGGTTAGGATGCTACCTGAGGATGAGTTCAAAACAACTTTCAAAACTCATCATGGTCACTACCAATTCAAGGTAATGCCTTTTGGTTAGATTAATGTTCTAGCAACTTTCCAATGCATTATGAACTACATCTTACAACCATTCCTGAGGAAATTTGTGATAGTTTTTCTGGATGATATCCTCATTTATAGCACACCATTGGAGGATCATACCAACCACCTGCAGTTAGTCCTTCAAGTACTCCAGGACAATCAACTTTACTTGAAAATGTCCAAATGCTCCTTTGCTCAGAATCAAATTGAGTACTTAGGCCATATCATTTCATCAGAAGGTGTGGCAACAAACCCAAACAAAACTACATCTATGTTGCATTGGCCACAACCCAAATCAGTCACAGAGGTCAGAGCATTCTTGGGCCTGACCAGATACTATAGAAAATTGTTAAAAGGATATGGCATCATTGCAAAATCCTTGACCAACCTCCTAAGACAGAAGACTTTTCAGTGGACAGATTAAGCACAAGAAGCATTTGATCAGCTTAAACTGGCCATGACCACAACCCCAGTCTTGACACTACCAGATTTTAACCTTCCATTTCAAGCGGAGACTGATGCATGTGGGGAAGGTATTGGAGCAGTATTGATGCAATAGGGTAGACCCATAGAATTTCTGAGCAAATCCTTAGGTGACAAGCACAGGTCTCTGTCTATATATGAAAAAGAATTCTTGGCCCTGATTATGGCAGTTGAGAAATGGAGACATTATCTACAAAGGTAGAAGTTCATCATCTTAACATACCATAAGTCATTGTCTTATTTAACAGAGCAAAACCTGCACTCTAAAATGCAGAGGAAGGCTATGACAAGACTCATGGGATTGCAGTTTGATCAAAATAATCTACAAGAAAGGAAAAGACAATGTAGTTGCAGATGCCCTATAAAGGATTGCTCGCCTCCAAACCCTCCAAGATGTTTCCATGGTGAAACCAGATTGGGTTTAGGAAGTCATCAACTCCTATGCAACTGACCCCCGGGCTCAACAACTGTTGACTCAATTAGCAATCACCAGTCCCAATTCAGCTGGGTATAGTCTTCAGGATGGACTCATCAAGAAACACTCCAAAATTTGGATTGGTCAGAACTCAGCCCTGCAAACCAAGTTGATTGCACCTTTCCACTCTAGTGCCATAGGTGGGCATTCAGGGACTAAAGCTTCTTATCAAAGACTCAAATCACAGTTTGCCTGGAAAGGAATGAAGCAATCTGTGGAGGAATACATTAAGCAGTGTGCCATCTGTTAGTAGGCCAAACATACTAACACACATCCAGCGGGCCCTCTCCAACCTTTGCCAATTCCTAAAGGAGTTTGGATGGATTTGTCCATGGATTTTATTGAAGGTCTGCCAAAGTCACAGGGCTATACTGTTATACTGGTGGTGGTTGACAGCACACCACAAGTACGTCTCCATACACAGCATCTGACATTGCTCAGCTTTTCATGGATAATATTGTCAAATTACATGGCCTGCCTCATTCTATTGTCACTGACAGAGACACTATTTTTGTGAGTGCATTATGGAAACATTTGTTTAAACTCTACAAGGTGAAGTTGCAGCTCAGTACAACTTATCATCCCCAAACCGATGGCCAGACCAAAAGGGTCAATCAATGCCTGGAGATGTACTTGTGGTGTGCTGTGCAGGAGGCTCCAAAGACATGGAAATCTTGGCTTTCTCTCGCTGAGTTGTGGTATAATTCCCCTTACCACACCTCACTCGGTTGCTCACCTTTCAAAGCTCTCTATGGGGTCGAGGCACAGATTGGAGCACCACCAACTCTACAACATGACACACCACTAGCAGTTTCTGAGTTAATCGAACATTGAGAGCTTCATCTCTAGTCCCTCAAACAACATCTTGCTGTTGCTCAGAATAGGATGAAGACAATGGCAGACAAGAAACATTCTAATCTGCAGTTCCAAGTGGGTGACATGGTGCTGCTTAAACTGCAACCTTACACTCAGTTTTCCATCGCCAACAGACCATACCCAAAATTGGCAAACAAGTACTTCGGTCCTTACAAAGTTCTTGAGAAGATTGGCAGGTGGCTTATCGCTTGGAGTTGCCAGCAGAGAGTAAAATACATGACGTCTTTCATGTTTCCCAGCTTAAACCCTTTCTTGCAGATTATACACCGGTGTACTCTGAATTACCGGTGACCACAGATCTTCAGGCGGCTGCAGCAACGCTAGAACAGATCCTGGATCGCTGGCTGGTGCGCAAAGGCAATGCAACCATTCCACAGGTACTGATCAAGTGGTCCAACATCCCTGAAGCATCTTCGACCTGGGAAGATTACCATGTGCTACGCAAGCGTTTTCCAGAAGCCGCTGCTTGGGGTCAAGCAGGAACTTTGGCAGGGGGAGGTGTCAAGCCTGTGTCTGAAGAAGAGTGAGATGGCGCCAAGAAGCAAGACGTATTCCTAGTAGCCATGGCGTAGTCTTAAGAAGGCATTATTTACATTTCTGTATTGTGGGATCCGATGATCAGAACCCTTATGTAATAAGACCTGAACTGTGAATCAGGTAGAATTATTCCTAATATGAAAATACAGAACCGAGAACAGAGGAACCTTTGTCATCTCGTTATCGCTGACGTGCCGTGTTCGATCTCATCACGTCCCGGCGATCACTGGCGGCCACGGGGCGTGACACTCCCCAACATGCCGTCCTCTCGGTCGATTTAGTCAGCTTCTCTTCCACTTGTCTCTATCTACATTTCCATCCCTCGATCTACTGTCTTCTTAATCGCAATTTGGTTTTTAGACGTCTGTAGTTGTGTGGTGCTCGAGGGGCGATGATTGGGAGGGTGGGGCTCACCGCAGTAGCGGCGGCGCTCCTCGTCCTCTCCACGCTCTGGGAAGGGTGAGGCAGAGCCACTGCCACTCGATTTATGCTCCAAGAAGGAGGCCACTCTGGCTAGTTCCCTGGTTGGTCCTGATGCTGCCTCCGCCAACTGCAAAATCTGGTCGGCGACAAGCATTGCAGAGTGCCATAGAGAAGTGGTTCGTACTCCTCCGGTTCATGATGCTGCCCTGCTGTCTGTAGTGTTCTTATTTTCTTGCAATTGAAGGATATAAGCAGAGGGAATTGTAGAATTAGTTTGCTCTGTTTGACATGCTTTTGTTGAATCCGATTGGCTTGACTTCTCTGCTTTGCTCATGCTCGGACACATTGGACAGGAGGTAGGAAGTCAGACAACACCAGTTCCAGCAGTGATGTGGCCACAGTCATTGCCATGGAAAACAGCAAGAACACGGAGATCCCCATTCAAAGAAAAACTAGATAGAAGGTTAGGTTCCTTTCTTTTTAATTTCTGTTTTCATTTGTATCTAATTGTTAACTGATTTCTACTTCAATTTGTATCTAAGATTTTATATGTATAAACTACTAAAAAGTCTGGGTACAAAACCGGAATTAGAAAAATCTTTGAAGGTTAGGAGGAATATCTATACTCAATTCATATGCATGTATATTTCTTCTCTATCTTGCTCAACTGTACTAATGTTCAACAGACTCATTTTCTGGAAGTTATTAATGTTTAAATTCAATTTTGTGATGAGCAGAAACTATTCATGTTTTCTTTGACTGTCAAGAAACTATTCATGTTTAATTGTGGTGAATTTGAATCTTCTATGTATATGTCTGGGCAATAGTGAATTGGTGCCTAATTATTATCTTTGTATGAACACAAATGATTTGTGTGTGTTAGGAGGAATATCTATACTCAAATCAAAATGTGTGTGTTAATTTCTGTGCACAGGATCTGTTAATTTGTAACTTATTGCAGAGTGGTTGGCTGTTTGGCAATGTTGATTTCAGAAGCTGCTTGGTTGTTGATATACCTTTGTAGAGTGGTTGGCCCTTACTGCAACTTTGTCTTGTTCTTTTTTTTTGATAATACGTATTTGTATTTCAGATAAGGAAAACATACAAAGACGCAAACGAATACAGGTACGTACGAGTAGGATACATGGGCAGCTATCCCAATCACTTTGCACAAAAGCCCCTAGCAAAAACATGCATTACAAAGATGACCCTAGACCTTGTGCAATCCACAGAAACCCGAAATCGCCAACACCGACCGCCGCCGTGATTCCGCCGGTCGCCGTCGCTGGAGAAGACACGGATTCGACCTCGGAACAGAAGAAACCCCATCGCACAAAGGCATTTGGAAGAGCCGCAATAGTTGAAATCGTCGCTGCAAGACCATCGGCCGGGGACACACCCCAGTCTCCTCTGCTCCCAGACCAGAGCTCGCCGTCGGCCATCGCCGAAGAGAACTGGAGCTCGGTCCGCTCGCCGTCGTGCCGAAGAACCCGCAGCCACCGCAGCATCCTTGAAGACGAAGCGTGCGGCCTGCATCACCGTCTCACTGAGACGATGAACACAGCAGATCACGCGAACTCCTGTACAGGAGCCGACACAGGCCAACTCCACCTCCACGCACTCGCCGACGATGCCGGAGGGAAGCACCGCCGGGCGGGGAAGAGGACGGGAGGACCTTATTCCATGGTGACGGCGCCGCCGCCGCCGCCTTGGCTGTGTCGCCGGAAACCTAACCCTAACTCCACTGGGACCCTCACCACCGACCGGCAAGGGAGCAACAGTCTCCACTGCCTGACGAAGGCCCGAGAGCCATTGGAGGCGAGGAAGACCGCTGGCCCCGCCGGCGGAGACCGGAGCGCTCGCTTCCGCCTCGCTCAATTGTAGATGAATGAGAGGGTTCGAGAGAGGGGAAGAGAGCAACTCAACCTTGTCTTGTTCTATATACAGATGAAGATGACAAACAACTAGTATCACTTTACAGTTCTTCTCTCTCCATGAAATATATATATGTCTTGGTCATGCAGATATGCTGTTCCTTTGAGCCATCTAGATTATTTTCTTGATTATCTATCATACAATTTTAGATACAACTATCATACAGTTCTAATTATGTGCACTAGAATACATATTTTCCTGATTGTTTGTCATACTGTATCATTCAGTTGCTCACTTGTTAGTGGTGTTTAAACCAGTGTTGTCAATATTTTGGCATACTGAGCTTAAGGAGATAGCAAGCTTAACTTTACAAGCTGCTCTTATTGATCTTGTTATGTTATTAGCTCACTACGGGAGAGCGCCCCTTTGCCGTGCGCCGGCGGCGCACGGCAAACGCCAGTATACGCACGGCAAACGTTTTGCCGTACGTTTTCCATCGCGCCGCACGGCAAAGCCCGCACGGCAGCAATTTGCACGGCAAAGTGGCTTTGCCGTGTGCTTTTTATCGCGCGCACGGCGAATATCTTTGCCGTGCGTCAAAGTCGACTCACGGCAAAAAAAAACCCGCGCAAACGGCAGCGGCGTTAGGCTGCGGCACGTTGCTCGGTTTGCCGTGCGCCGTGTGTCCATAACGCACGGCAAAGTGTTAAACTTTGCCGTGCGTCTTCTTCTGGGCGCACGGCAAAGATTGGAACATTGCCGTGCGTCTTCTGCTAGGCGCACGGCAAAGAATGGCACTATTGCCGTGCGCCCCTTTCGACGCACGGCAAAGATGCCAGGGGGGGCAGGAATGGTCACTTTGTCGTGCGCCCTCCTGTCTGGCGCACGGCAAAGTGACCAACTTGTTTCTTTTTTTTTTGTTTTTCGCGTTTAAAAATCCCCACTCATTCAAAAAAACACAGGCATAATATATATATCATAATAATCATCACATGCATCATATATATCATAATAATCATCACAAGCATCATACATATCACAATAATCATCCACAAGTTCACAAAGTACATGTTTTTGTCAACAAACAAGGGTCTATTTGACAGGCATTGAACAATTCTGCTTGCTAACACCTATGAATTATACTACTAATACAAGAGATAATTTGTTTGTACACCAAAATGGCACTAGGAGAAATCCACAGTATATGACCATCAAAGGTATATGTCATATACTCGTAAATGATGTTTCAAATGCACGCTTCAACCACTTTCTTGGGATTTGCCTGTGAGCCAAACTCACTTCCAAGCACATCAGCACATGTGTGTCCATCTTCGTGTTCCTACTCGCTTCCAAGCAAGTGTCGAAAGGAAGCAATATTTCGTCTAGTCTAGACAATTCAAGGAGCTCGGCAGGACAAGCTTTTGATCCCGGCCGATCCATACCATGCACATCAGCACATGCACATGTGTGTCCATCGATCGAAATCTCAGCTCAGGACATACAAGCAACAGTAGCAGGGGGTCCATACTCAGCTAACGGCAGACATGCAGGATGTCCAAAACTCCAAATAAAGCCTACTACACGAGTTTGCTTTGTGTGTGTTGACTGATTAGGCAATCTTATCTTGCAGACAAAGCAGAAAAGGCATGTTTGGAGCTAGCAGTATGCTTTGAACCAAATACAGCCTTCAGAAATTTGCAGAAACAATTTGCTTTGAATTTCTATCTTCAATTCTGTATTTTTCTTTCCTTTTTGCGTTCCAAAGGAACTCCTTGTTTTTCTACACATGGCTCACAGGGAAACTGGATAGTGTTAGTTTGACACCACCATTTTGTACACTACAAAGTTCCAGATTCCATGTAGGCTCGATTTTTTTCTTGCTATGAGTTTGTACACTACAAAGTTCCCAATCCATCAGCTGAACAAACAACAGCTGTAAACTTGCAGAGGCTACTTCAATTCTTCAAACTATCAAGTTTAATCTCCTATTTGTACTTTTGATTTGAATCCCCTTTCTTGGCTATAACTATCAAGTTTAATCTGCAGAGGCTACTTCAATTCTTCAAACAAACGGCAAGCAGAAGATTTCTTACAAGTTACAACACCTTGGCGCGTCCACGTCCTCCGGCGGCGGCGAGCACGTCCACGTCCTCCGGCGGCGGCGAGCACGTCCACCCTCTCCTCCTCCTCCTCCCTCTCCGATCCTCCTCCTCCTTAGCTCCTCCTCCCTTCTCCCTCTCCGGCAAGGCGGGGCCGGGGCCGGCGCCGGACGGGGGGCGGCGCGGGGCGGGGCCGGCGGCGATCTGAGCAGCCGCGCGGGTCGGGGGGCGGCGCGGGGCGGGGCCGGTGCACCCGAGGATGGCGGCGGCCGGTAAACAGGAGGACGGACACGGGCGGCGCTAGGCGTGGCGGCGGCGGTTGTGCGGTGAAGTGTTGGGCGGTTGTGAAGTCTCGGCGTGTCTGCCTCCGTGAGTGGGCAGATAAGGGGCACGTTTGCCGTGCGTCCAGATCCACAGCGCACGGCAAACATTCTTTGCCGTGCGTCCAGATCCGCGGCGCACGGCAAACAGCCTGGATCCGTGCCACACATACGGTTTATACGTTTGCCGTGCGCCTAGGTCAATGACGCACGGTAAAGCCCTATTCCATTATTTCATGCACCTTTAGCAACTCTCAAATTTAAATTTTCTTGAACACGATATTCAAATTTTTATTTCAAATCTCAGTTAAAGCTTTACACTGCACTCAATTACATGAATATTATTTTTACAACACTTTATTCTATTTTTTCATTAAGTTATTGCTCAAATTCAATTTATGTTCATTAAAATTTTATAATTAGAGTTAATATACTAAAATGATCTAATGGATGCGAAAAATTACCATAAATTAACATGAGACAATCTATGCTGTATGTTCACTAGCAAAAAAGTTTTGAAGTCAAAATCCAATTTGAACTTTACTAAGACTCTACAAACCTTATCACGTGACTCTCACACTGTGAAACTTCTCATGAGATGCTTCGATTTCTAAACACCATGCATGACGAATTGTTCAAAACCTTCTCTATTATTTACCATAACCTTCACATAGGATATCATGAGCTCTTGCCGAATCTCAAGATTTTCAAACTTTGTTTGCATTTTATAAAATTAAAAAACAGTTTAACTGCAAGTGGATTTTCATGCTTCGCGAACAAAATGTTCAAAATTTCATCTAATTTTACGGGAAAGGTCTTAAAAATGACTCAATTACATGAATATCATTTTTCTACGAACTTTGCTCTACTATTTTATGCACTTACCGTTCAAATTTGACTTCTACGAAAAAAATCTTTAAATGATAAAAAATTGTTAAATATAGTAAACATGTCGAGAAATGTATAAATTGGAATATAGAGTACAAAGTAATGTCTTTGTAGTGGAGAAATCAAAAAAAGTATAGAAATCAAAAAAAAAATTGTAACTTTGCCGTGAGCCGATAGGAAATGCACGGCAAACTTATATGTTTGCCGTGCGCCACGAACCGGGCGCACGGCAAACATATATGTTTGCCGTGCGCCAACAACTGGGCGCACGGCAAACATATATGTTTGCCGTGCGCCAGTAACCAACGCACGGCAAAGACGCGCCAGCCGTTACCGCGGGGTGGACGGCCGTGATGGTACGCACGTGTAGCGCACGTGAGGCACCTTCGCCGTGCGGCTCTAGTGTGGCGCACGGCGAAGCTCAGTTTTGCCGTGGGTGTGGTGTTTGACGCACGGCAAAGAGAGAGGTTACCGTGCGCCTAATGTTTGCCGTGCGCTTTGAACAGGGCGCACGGCAAATGTTCTCTTTACCGTGCGTCCCGTAAAAAAGCGCACGGCAAAATTTTAGCGCACGGCAAATTTACATTTTCCGGTGGTGACTTGCACTGTGATCGTTTCTGATTGTTAGGTAATGGAACTTAGAGAATTGGTGTGTTTATTTCTTATTAGTGTTATTGGAACTGAATGCTAACACCATGTTTTTTCAGGTTTCAGCAGGCTTTCTAAATCCATCAGGAAGTTGGAAGTACACTGTATATCAACAAGGTCATGCAGCTATGTCTTAAAAAAATATGGATTACCAGGTGATGACAGATGCTTGTAACTCAATATTTAGTGTAAGCTGAATTAAAAAAATTAGTGTAACCTGGATCAACTTCTGTGTTGAAGCATCTCTTGGCTTTTTAATTTCTTTGGTTAAATGATAAACTGGTTCTTGTAATTACACATGTAATCACCTGTATGAATTTATGAACCATGCATTTATCTTTACAACTCAAATGCATGCTACAAAATGTGTTGTAGTTAGCAGTTTGTCTTGTTCATCAGCCCTTGTTATTTTCTTCTTGCAGGCTTTTATTTTAATGAACATACTGCTTGGCTGATTTTAAGTTTAGAGTTGCTAATGATAATGAGAATACCTACAGGTCGTCAGTAGCTTTAGAAATGCAAGTCTAATGGAACTAATCATTTTTGTTGAGATGGAGATGGTAGTCTTGGTTGTTGAGACAACCCAGGTCGTGCTAAATTATTGCTTTCAAAACACCTAGAGGTGCAGTAGGGCTGGTGAAATGTTTAGATAATAATGCAAGTCCATGTGGGGTTTTCAGAAATACTAAATTCTCCATTCCCTTTGATGGGCAATATTTCTACACTGCAAATCTGTTAATTTAAATTTCGAATTCTAGCTGTTCCAACTTTCTAATATAATGTTGCATATGCATTGACACGTCAAGTCATCTGAGAAATACATAATGTCACTACTGCAGAACAAACTCAGATCAACACTTCATTGTGCATCAAGGAAAGGAGTATTTTGAAGTGTCCTAGATTGCTGCAAGAAGACATGAATTGTTGTTCTGTTCTTTTGTTCTGCACCTACTATCATGTAGGTCAAACACATGGAAGTGTTGATTTTCACTTTTGTGCCCAAGTCATGATCTATTGATCTCTTAGCTTTAGCCATAATCAGTTAGCACAAGACTTGTATATGTCCATATATGTCTGCTAGTGGCTCATCTCTATATCCTAGACTTCGATCTATATGCATGGTTCAATGTACTATGATCATCACTTGACTTGCAATATTCAATTGATGTATGTATGGAATATTTAATATATTATATTACTTCTATAAAATCAAGTGGATTTACTCAATGTGATGCCTTCTCAATGAATGGATTTGTCAAATTATTCAAATTGTATTGATATCCATATTTGCTATGTAGTTTTACCAACAGTTTGCTTGCTGACAAGGGCATGTTTTGTAAAATGCCTTAGAAATGGTTTCGCCAACATACAAACTGCCGGGAAAGGTTCTAACTATCAGCATAGGTCTTAACTGTCGGCAAAGGTTGAACTGTCGGCAGTTTCAACTGTCGGCGTAGGTATACCATTTAGCTACAACATAACTGTCGGTGATTCTTATAACTATTCGCAAACACTATACCACAACCAACAATTAGCGTCGGACAACGGTCTCTAAAACATTAAGGTGCTGTTTGGCTGTGGTATAGTGAAAACTTTCACCAACTACTTCTACCACGACCGTTTCTAAACTATCGGAAAATCTTTTGGTGGGAGCCTATCTGTGGGCAAAGGTACCCTTTGCCCCTTTAAAAAGTGTCGGCAAAGGTGGGTCGTGTTATAGTGTACACGAGCTGTTGAGCAATGCTCCAAACTCTAAGGTGTTGTTTGGTTCCAAGGATGTGATCATCCTAGGTGGACGAATGAATTGATGCTCTCATTCATAGTGTTAGACTAATAAGATCCTGTTGGGATTTACTCAACTAGCTATTAGCTGTGTTGGTCGGGGAAAACCATCTAATAGCTAATTGTTATCTAGGTGGTAGATAAGACGACATTAGCTAGCTTATTAGTTGAGCATCTACTAGGACATTAGCTAATTTTTAGTAGCTAATTATTTGTTGTAGGGATATGGGCCCTAAGCTGAATATAATTATTTCCATTTGACCATTTGGCTTCCATTGTTGGAGTTCGAATGTATTATGATGATGAACATATGGTCATACTTGTATGCGGGGATCACATTGTGTTTATTAGCTACTCCGGTATATATATATATATATGCTCGATATGATAATTTGCACATACACGGCACAAAAGGGTTATTCCCTCTTATTTTGATTTAAAAAGCGGTCAATTTGTTTGGATTAATAAGCTTGCCATCGATTAAATAATGATGGTGATCACATCATTGTTAGGTGGAGAATAGTTTATAGTTGACAATGACTTGTTTAAGCCCCTGTGTCCCCTGAAACCTCCTACAACTTTTTTAGAATGAGTCTAGGTGAAACGTTTTCCGATTCCCACAACAATCAACCAGAGTGAGCTTTTTTACCGATCGTTGAATTTATTTTAGCAATATAAAAACTTGAAGGCTCAAGGTTTTTCTTTTTTTTGTGGGAACTGCTAAATTTTATTAATCAGGAATGGTCATATGATTTGTCACTAAATTTATAGCAAAGTTAAGTACATGTCGCAGCCACACTAATGACGAAAAAATTTTTAAGCATGCTTTGCTAGAAAATCAGCAAACATATTATGTTCTCTCTTTAGGAAAACAAACTCAGCCCCCTGAAGCTCATGCGCAAGCACTCATGTTTTCTTTACTTATAGACCTATGCAGGATCCAGTATCAGTTTCCAAATCAAGGCCTGACAAATGACTATATAACAATCAGTTTCAACAGTGACTGAATGATGTATCCATTGTATAGCCAGAAGGAGAGCCTCTCTACACGGAAGCAATTTAGCCTCCTCTACATCAAAACAATCAAATTGAACATGTGCTCAACTGTTGCACCATGAAAACCCATGGTCAGTCTGTCCTCTTTGCCCCACCCAATTCTATCTGTTGGTTCACATTCAACTTTTTTACACAATGATTACCTTTTCCTCATTTCCGCTGTAGAAGCAAATGAGGCTGATGTGTTGCACACATACATGATATATTAATTAAGTGACAAAGCAATAGCACTAGGACTTAGAAGCCCTCTTGGTTTCGTGGTATCCCCTCCACGAAGCGAAGAATGGTAGAGCGATCGAGTAAAGTAAAGAGTTTTCAGGATATGACCAAAAATTACAATCCGTAAAGAGTCAGAGTAAAGTGAAACAGTAATACAAGAGTGACGTGTCCCATGTTATTGGCGGAGCTAGGATTCTACCTCAGAGTATTCTAGGATCAATTTTCTCCACAACAGCAATAACTAGTAGAACTAGACATTTTAGTATACGCAATACATATTCATTGTGTTACATAAAACATGGGTATTCTAGGGAATACCTAAGAAAAATACCCTTGCTGCTGCCACTATACCACATACCATCTATAGAGACTCCTTTTATGTCAGTATAAGCTGTTATAGTGACCTATGGTCTGTCGGTATAGATTTATGTTGACTCCCCATATGTACGTCCCTTTGGGTTAGCATCGCTTCTAGTGCAAATTGCTGGCCTATATCCTTTTTCTCAGTTGATAATGCATAATGTACCTAACAAAGCAATCATCTGGGCTTCATTTAGCATGCCCCATCGTAAGGCAGTCCTATTTTCATGTTCATTCATAATTCATAACAAGATCATTTCAGCATCCCTAAAACTGAAGAAGGCACGTTACATTGCGACGGTGCTTTGATCTGCTCTTCTATGTCAATATTAACTCTGTATTGAGAAGAGTACTTCTTTGGAGATGCCCAAGATACATAAATGGTTTGCCTGAACATATATTTCTTTTTCCCATCCCTTACTCTTATTCTTCTCTGTCCCTCACTCTCACCCAGTAGATCGTATCTTCCTTTAACACGGCTTCGATATAGTTGGTGCTACACAACATTCATGACACTGCACCACTCATGTCGTGGACACAACCTGAGTCCGAGACCATTCAATGACGTGCACTTGGGCATGTGGCTCACCTTCCACCTTTCTTAAAATCATAATAATTGCACTTAATACCAGAGATTGACTCAACTTAAATGGCTAGGTATTAAGTGCACTTAATACCAGAGATTGACTCAACTTAAATGGCTAGGTATTAAGTGCAATTATTATGAGTGTTCCCAAAAAAAAGTGCAATTATTATGAGGTTAAGAAAGGTGGAAGGCAATTCCAGATTCTGGTAACTAGTTAACCCCCTATGTGGGATTAATCCAGGCAACCGACAATATATGCAATAGTAGTGTATCTGTTCAGTTTCTTTCCTAATGCTAGCTATGGGCTTCTTTCAGGTTCTTTCATGTTTTCTTTTTATCTTGTGTGTCTACATTGTGTCTTACAACTTTTTATCTGCACAAACAAGCAAATATAACTTCGTTTTAGACAAGGGAAAACATTTTTTAAAGAACCATAAACAATGGATTTGTTACACTATAAATGAGCTGTACTTGCTGAATGTATGCATTTGCAGTCACTAACTCACAATAAATACTAATGCGCTACTCTTACTCGTGTGCGTGTGGTGCAGACCAAGGTTATAATTCGCTCCCACAAAGGTTATATAAGAGCAATACTACAAAGCTTTTGCAACTCCCAAGACTCAAAGGTTTAGCTACGTACTCATGATCGAAGTTGTATCCTCCCATCATCCATCATAACCTACACGGTTCCATGCCATACGTAGGCCTGGGAGTGCCGGGCATCGGGAGATGATGCTAGCTGTTGATCAGCAATGCTCCATGTAACTCTTCCTTGTGCATCACCTCATCTATTTGCACACTTGGAGCATCGCCAGTCTGCTGAATCCCGAGCTGCTCAGATGTCTGATAATGGTACATGGCGATCCTACCGATGCTAGCTGGGTCGATAGTTTTGTTGGGAAGAAGATCAAGGTCCTCAAAATCACAAGTCAAAGACAAGATGGATCTGGAGAGGTGCAACATACAGTTTCCTCTGCTAAAACTACGTGAACTGATGAAGACTGGCACACGCCCACCATTCAACCGACGGCTTCAGCGAACGATGGAAAAACCAAGACTGTAGTGCAGACATGCAGTTCATGCAACGATTCAGCCCACTCCTCTCTGATGAGGCCCACACGTAGGGGAACCGACCAACACTGAATGCCCCCTGGACGTAAAGAGCTCACATCTCTAGTTCGTAATAAAATATTAAAGGTCGCATACACTTCAAAACAATATCTAGTTTTTAAGAAGCGTCCCTCCTGTTATGTTTATTTTGACGTACCTTAAAACAAGACATTTTGTTGCCATAATATTTTTCAAAGAATCAGCAGATGCAGCACAGGGGTTGTATTTGGGATTGTGATTAGCCAGCGGGTCATTTAAGAGTTACTATGAGTAGCGGTCAGCAGAGATTGCGATAATAAGGGGTCACGTGGCATTGTGCGATTAGGATTTCTAGCCCTCTGTTTGCACGGATCATGTGTCCGTTGTTGATCGGCACTGTCCTTCCTTTTTGGTCCACTGGACTTCTCAGGCGGAAGCAAAAATTAAAGAAAGTCACATTAGCTCTAATTAAGAACTCAATATGAACACTAAATGAGTGTTGTAGCGCCAGATCATGTATAGTAAAGTTGAGCAAATATGTTGTACTAAATGCATCGTATGTGGCTGGTTGGTGGATTATTTGTTTCAATGGATGCTGCCCATGCATATATGCACCTTGGGCATCATGAAAGAGAAAATTGTTAATTACGAGCTCCCATGGAAAATGCATACCTACAAGAGTAACACAATGTTTACAAGTTAGAGGACTCTCGAGTCACAAAACACCTTTCTGACAAGGCTTACCCTTCTCACTTAGGCACTTAGCTTTAGCTACTCTACCTTGGCCCCTAGGATCTGTTACTTTTGATCTCCATGGGACATGGAAGATACTCCACCGAACATACACATGGGCCTGTGAGGCATCAGGAGACGATGCTGAGACGATATGATGCATACACGTTTTGTCAGTGCAGCATCTTTCTTGTCTGGACTTAGTGTTGCCACCGCAGATCATGAAGATACTGTGCAGAGAGCATGTCACCACTAGGCTAGAACTTGAAACTACTTTACTATACAACGGCATTACCCTGCTGTGCCCAGTTGCAGCATGTCGAGACAAGCTCGACATCACCACTGTTCCAAGCTTCACAAACATGCGACATTACCGAGGAGACCATCACTGACTCCAGCATTGTTGCTGCTGCAGCACTGGCCATCATTGCAGCAGCCATCAGTGTCACAATCGATGAGGCAACCAAGTGCTTCTAATTAATACATTGGCTTAGACCAATACAAAATAGGCACACAGGCCCAATGCTAAATTTGCTTAGCTATTTCTATTACAGGTCCAAGGTTCATCTCGATCGTGACACAAGCGGCCTGGTAATAAGGATGTACTCTGTCCGTTGTTAATCGCCACCATCCTCAATCTACTCTGCTTCTCACGTGAAAACAAATTGCGCGTGAGAAGAAAGTCACATTAGTTGGAGAAACAAAGAATTCAATATGAATATTAAATGAGTTGGAGTGCCCGATCATGTGTAAGCTTGAGCAAATATGCCGCACTAAATGCATCGCCCATGGATGCACCTCTGACGCCATGATAGAGCAACTTAATTACAAGCTCACATGGAAACTGTGCGCTTCAAGAGCAACACAAAGTTTACAAGTTTGAGCTCACTTCGAAGTTACAAAATGTTCTAGCTACCTTCTCTCAAGGGTCACCCTTACTTCTCACTTAGGCACTTAGCTACTCTACTTAGCCCCCTTGGATCTTTGATCTTTGATCTCCATGGCACATCGGAGATATGTACACATGGGCCTGTGAGGCATCTGGAAATGATGTTGATAGCATACAATGCCTACACGTTTCGTTAGTGGGGCATCTTCCTTGTATGGGCTCAGTGTTGCCACTGGACATGGTCGAGGTACTCTGTAGAGAGATCACGCGCTTGCCCAAGGGTTGCGGATTCTGAGACAAAGCTAGCAATAGCTGAACCCAAGAGAATTACAAAGAGGAATAACAGCCAAATGCAGAGACTGGATATGCAATGGGCCAATGTTCATTCAAATGTAATGAGGCTCAGAGAGTCAGATAAACTCTAGTGCTGTCCGTCCTAGCTACATTCATATGGTTGTCCTTTTGAAGACCAGAAGAACAGTTCATCTCTTATTCCCACCAGCCTCGTCTATCTATTCTGAATGAATGATTAGTCTATCTAATCACATTTACCTCCTTCACATTTATTAGACTTTTAGGGGAGACACGACATGGTTTTCTTTCATTTACAATTTAAATGTTATTTAAACAGCAAGCCTAAATGATCATTTAGGTGAATGTTGTTTTGATCAACTCACATCCTAATGTCATGTAAGGGTATGGTAGTTATATTTAGAGTGCCAAATAAAAAATTTGTGTTAAAGAATAAATGAACAATCTAATTAAGAAAATTAGCTCGAAGAGTAAAATGTCACTTCTACCAAAATGCTATTAATTGTTACTCGACACCGGGGATTATTATATTATCATAATTCTATTAGAGAAAAAACATACCTCACAACTTAGCCAAAGTTCTTGTCATCTAGGTAAATCCTATTAATTGTTACTCAGAACATGGAGGCGACTACGTACATCATAGGGTTATTTTGATCCATACCATTACCATTTTCGCACTTCTGAAATATACCACTGATATTCATCTATTTAGAAACCTGCCATTACAATTCCTACTTCCTCTGAGTCTTACCATTTTATACGTTTGATCCAGCCTTGGACCCATATGCAGGTCTGTGTACCTCTACTGAAAATATGTATGGACGGTATTGCCTCTGCTCCTCACGAGTTTCACCCAGCCGGCCGCCCAGCGAATCAAATCGGTCCCCATTCTCGCCTCCTTCTCCACGGACCTGAGCCGGCGCAGGATAATTGCGGTGGCGCCGGCGCAGGCGAATCGAGGCAAGGAGCGAGCTACAAGCTGCTAGCACAGGAGGCTCGGTGTGGCCCGGCTCTGTGCGTGCGTGAGTCCCTCTTCTTCGGCTCCCAGGACGATCGGTTGCCGCAGCACTCGTCGCCTTCTCCACCGGCGCCGCAAGAGCACGTCGTCAAAGCCGCACGGCCATGCGGCAAGCTGCGGGAGGCTGATTGGGTGTGACGACGCGAATTTACTATAGAAGAGAGAGAACGATCAAGGAAAAAAGGAAATGTATATATTCATATAGCCGTCTGAATTAATTAATTCCTCGTGTACTTAAAGCACGAACGAAAAGAAAATCAAAGCCTGCAATTTTCAGCAGTCTGTTGTTGCCTGCAGTTGTTCTTATGTGCAATGGATTCAACAGTTAGTTACTTTCCGTTTCTCATCATCTACTGCAGCCGCTGAAATGCAAGCTACAACTATCGGTAACTGAAGGCAGCAGTAGCCAGTACAATATTCGTTCACCTCTGCCCAATTTGTTCTCGAGCTCGAACCTGCAGCTCCCTTCATCGGACTTTCCCTCAGCATCATACATCAAGATGGAGCACCCAGACGCGGGTTGTGACGAGCAGCGCTGAGACACTGCGGCGGCAACAGAGGATTGACGCCGATGACCAAAGCTGAGAGGAGGAGGTGGCGACCGATGGCTGATGGCGGCAGCAGCCAGGAGAGCTGAGACGCGGCGGCGGCGAGAACAGAGCACAAGTACCTTATCCATATGCTCAGGGAGTCAGGGGTATAACTGGACATACTAAAGTTTACTGACCTACAGATGGGCCCAAGGCCGGATCAAACGTATAAAATGGCAAGACTCAAAGAAAGTATGAATCCTAATGGCATATTTCCAAATAGATGAATAGCAGTGGTATATTTTAGAAGTGCGAAAATTGTAATGGTATAGATCAAAATAACCCTACATCATAATGTATGCAACAAAAGACAATTTTACCGGATAAATCCTATATTCCTATTAATTGTTACTTAGACAATGCACTGGCCAATAATGGGTCTATGATCACTGCCATGATCCTGGAATAGAGAAAAAATTCTTCGCAACTCAGCTAAAGCCATTGTCATCCAGATATAAAAGCAGCAAAAGTCAAGATTACTAGCATTACAATGTTTTTGTCAGCATCCCCACCCCCTAAAAAAGGTTGGTTCTTCATAAAAGCATTATAGCTTTCTATCAATGCAGTATATTTGTGCAATACAGTCATATTAGTCGGTGAAATACATAATTCAGTATGAATATTAAGTGAGCTAGTGTAGCGCCCGACTATGTGTGTGAAGTGGAGCAAATATATATGCCACACTACGAATCGTGTATGCGTAACTGGCTGGTTTGGCACATGCACCTCTGTTGCGTCATGACACAGCAAGTTAATTGCTGACTCCCTCTAGAAAATAAAATGTGCACCTATAAAAGCAAAGCAAAGCTTACAAGTTACAGCTATCTCAAGTACGTCACAGACGTTCTACCTTCTCGGTGGGTTACCCTACTTACTTAGGCACTTTCATTAGCTACTCTCTACCTACACGGCTATGCCCCTTGGAAATATCTCCTTGTTGGTTGCATTCCTTTTCTCCATTTTTAGACATGGGAGATACATACACATTGGCCTGCGAGGCATCAGGAGAGAGTGTGGTTGTCCAACAATGCTCTATTATTTTCTCAGTGCACCATATTCCTTGTACGGACTCAGTGTTGTCACCAGAGACGGCGCACAAACAACGATCCATTCGGACCATGCATAGTGAGCTGAAGATGTTCTGCAGAGAGAGCGTGCACGCTCAAGGAAGATTTGCCATGCTCAAGGGTTATGGATTACGAAACTAATACCAATTAATGGCTGATCATTTATAGGGTACTATAGACCATTCATATGTAATCAGGCTTTTGGCAAGAAATTCAGAAAACCTCTTGTGCTGAACGAAATCCTACTTCCATATGGCTTTGCGTCATATGGCTTTGCGTTCTTGAGGTCAGAATTCTAATTCATTTCTCATCCTTAGCAAGCCCGTTTGTTCTGAACGAATTGTGCTTCTATCATAGCCGGGGTGGCAATAGCTATCATCTGGTTGATGCAGTTCAAAGCCATGGTCATCTGCCTAGTGAAAAACAACGCAGCAATAATGTACTAATCATTCAGGAGAATATAATATGGTAACAAACGAGTCCAATGTTTCTAGATGTTGAGGTAAGACATGAATAATTTATTCTGCTCTGACCGTGTTCAATTAGCTACTAGCTTGATCATGAGTATCTAGCATCTGAGATACTAAATGAAAACGAAACCGTGAATGAAAGACACGCTTCGGCATGGTCACTAAAAACAAGAGAAAACCATGAAACAATTAAATCAGTTGTAGCGCCTCAATTGACGGGGCCATTTGTAAATTGAACATGGATATGATTTGTTACAATAATAAATGAATTGCAATTAGAGAATGTATGCGCTTGCAGCCTTTGTGGCTTGCTAGTTGTTGTGACTTAGGGCCTGTTTGGTAGAGATCCATTAGCTCTAGATTCACCATTTTTAGCCGCACTCCATAAAAAATTTCTCAAATACTCTAGATCCACCAAATTCAGATTTGGAGGCCAGATTCACCATTTTGCTAGAGCTCCTCAGGAGGTGCTCTACCAACTCAAGTCTAGTAGAGTTGGAGAAAATTACCCACCACTGCCACCGGTTATACAAAAAAACGATTCGTTCTTTTCCTCTTCCTCGCGTCTCCTCTTCTTCTTCGTCCGCCCGAGCGCGTGCCCTGTCCTGCCACCGCCCGCCTGCCTAGGGCAAGCCTGGTCCCAACCTCGCTCCTCGCACGCCACTGCGTCCGCTGGCCCCATGCCTGCCCGCCGTGGTCGTCCCAGGCAAGGCTGCGCTAGTCGCAATGGCCCGCGCTCGCCGGCTCCATGCACCCGTGCTTGACTGCTGCTGCAGCCGTTGAGCAAGAGCTCCGCCATGGCTGATCCGCATGTGTGCGATGTGCTCTGCTCGATAGGAAGAGGAGGAAAGAAGAGATGACGCGCAGGCCCAGGTTGGCAATGAGATAGATAGAACACTAGAGCCCAAGGGCAATTCTTGCCATTCCATCGAAAACGCTGTTACGTGGATCTGGAGCTCTTGCATTAGCAAAATAGTTTCTTGGTAGATCCACGGTGGATCTTAGATCCATGGTGATTCCACAGGCCCTTACTATACCGTAGGATGCTAATCTTTGTCATGTGCCTCTAGTACACAGCAAGGTTAATTGGCTCATGGAAACTATGTTGTCTATATCTACCTTAGAAGCGCACAACTTCTAAGGCACTGGTGGCGGCCACATCACCAGATTAGTGATGACCATCTAATTGCCAATCCTACGATTGATACTGCTTGAAGCCACTTGGAGCCGCTTATATCTGAAGCAGCTTTCTCATGATTCTACTTGATTTTTGCTGCTTCCGGTTCTACCCTGCACCAAAATATCTATTCAACTTTACCCCAAATTAGGCTTCTATTCGCTCCCGTGTGATGCTGCCCGCGCCTGCTGCCTCCCCCACCACCGCCCCGCCCCGCCCCAGTAGAGCGCCACCCCTGCCCCCGCCCTGCCTCTGCTGAGGTCGCGCCCCTGAGCGCCGTCGCCGCCGCTCACTGCGAGGGCCAACGTACCAACCTCGGCTCTTCCTAGCATGGAGAGCGGCTCCATGCCGAGCAGCACTCCCACCCCTGCCGAGGCGTCTTCAAGGATGGGGGAGCACGATTTGGTGGTAGAAAGGCCTAGTGCCACTAGATCTAGTGGGGCGAACTGGGGCTTTCACGTAGCATGACCGGTAAGAAAATTGGAATTTTGCCCTCATGCCAAATGGTTTCACTCAAATGCCATCAAAGTTGTGGCCTTTGCCTAAATGCCTTTAAGAAACGAGTGCTTCACACCAGAATGCCATTTCGTTATACAACATTGAATGAATGGTATGTGCGTTGCGGCGGATGGCTGGTTGGTTATTTCATTATATGCTGCACTACATGTACCTCTCTCACGTCATAGCAAGTTAATTACTAATTAACTCTCTCCTGCAAAATAAATTGTGCACACCTACAAACGCAAAACAAAGCTTATAAGTTAGAGCTCTCTCAAGTAACATACATTCTACCGTCTGGCTAAGTCACCCTAGCTACTCACTTTTACGCACTGAGCTACTCTACCTACACGGCTACACCCCATGGAAATCTCTCATTGGTTTCATATTCCTTTTCTCCACAAGACATGCGAGATGCATACACATGGGCCTGCAAGGCAACAGGAGATGATGTTCTCGCCCACTGATCAAGTCATGTTTTGTCCGTGCACCATCTGCCTCTGACAGACTCAGTGTTGCCACCAGAGACAGCACACAAACAACATCCACTCTCATCATATATAGTGAGATGATCACATACGGTGAGATGAAATACTCTGCACAAAGAGTGTGCGGTCAAGGAAGATTTGTTGTGCTCAAGGGTCGTAGATTGTGAGGCTCAATTTGTTTTGGAGAGCTCTGGCTCGATCCAAAAAACAACTCCAGAGCGAGCATAGAGTCTATCATAGAGTAGCTCCACCATGGAAACAAGGCTCTTTACTATAGACTTGGATTCATATGCAATTATAAAAAATTATTCAGGAATTAAAATAAAAAAGACAGAATGCCGGCAGAGAGCCAAGTAGTAATCAAAACGCCTCAAAATAATCAAAACCATATAATTGAGATAAAAAGTGTCCATATTGATTGTGATTTCAAGGCAAGTAATTGCTAGTAATAATAATGTCTAAAAAACAGCCCCACAACAGTAATTTTTGTTTGTTAATTGTCATCTCCTAGATCATGCATTCTAGATCATGAGGCGCTATCCTGACATGCTCTCTCATTAAGGGAGGTGGACATATATAGGGTCCATCTCCATAAATGACGGGCAGCCTCCATGTCACACCCATTTTTAAGGAATAAATGGAATACATAATCTTATGTGCGCCCAGAGATCAATCACACATAAGATGACAAATATAAATAGTATCATCACAAATGTTTATTACATAACGAATATTATCACAGAGTCTTCACATAATTAAGCGAAAACATAAGATATTCTTGTGGTAGCTAGCTCCATTGCACAGGCACGTCAACTGGTTGACCACAAGTCTAGTAATCTTCAGCGAAGTAGTAGTAATAATCACTATTTGCACATTCGGGAGTCCATCCTAGGGTGGGGGAATGCAAGGGTGAGCACAAAAGCACTCAACAAGTGTAACATGGGGTTCATGAAGCTCAAATAGGGTAGACACTGGTTTGACTGCATGTAGCTTTTAGTTGATCATGTTTTAAGCAATTGAGTAGCAAAAAATAGGTGATGCTCCCATAATAAACACATGATCATGTAAAGAGAGTAATGAATAGCAAGAACAAGTAAATTAATAGTGATATCTATTCCATAAGGGTCCAAGGCCGCTCGTAACCATGAGCACGGCTGTTATAACAGTTTTACACTCTGCAGAGGTTGTACACTTTCACTATGAGACGTGATCCCTAAAAGTCCGAGGTCATGACTCCCCATTGGACAGTTAAGTTTCACTATGAAGTCTTTCCAAGGTTCGTCAAATAGGTTAGGGCCACTAGGTTTCTGTGCCCTGCAAATGTAGAGCCCCCCTTCCGTAAGGCACAATGACACGCAGCCTATACTCATAAGGACAGAAGCCGCACTACACCCGACCCGGAACACACCCCTCTTGCGCCATAAAGGTAACCACTAACAAGCTAGAAAAGGTCCTCTTATATGACTAAAGTCAGAGCCATGTAGCCCTCATAGTTGTACTGTAAGTCCCGGATGTTTGCTTACAGATAAGTCCTTATGGAGAGGAATCTAGAGAAAACTCTAGCCCTCTTGTTCCCTGTTGCTAAAAATCATCTTTTATTGTTATTGCATATATCATTAGTCAAATTACAAGATCATTGTTTATGTGAGCACTGGCAACTACCCAATGCCATAACCATAGGATCCAAGGAACAAGATCAATAATAAGGCATCCTTAACAATGAGACACATGCATAATGAATTAAGTGACTTAAAGTGAATAGGTAACGAAGATAATCTCATGCTATACTTGCCTTGATCTAGCTGATCCTGTTGATCCGGTTCGTAATAGTACTCTTGATCACCAACAAATTGCTTACCGTCTATTCTCGATTAACACACCAACAACAATCATCCAAGAGCAATCATACAAAGTAAACAAAGCTACAATTAGAACAGTACATCAACAGTAGTAAAATAAGATAAAAAGTTTGCAAAACGAATCTACATCTCACTAGGATCACACAGACGCGAATTACACGCAAATCGGAGCTAAAACAAAAAAGTTATGATTTAAACAAGCTTGTCTTTATTAAAGTAATAGATTAAATCTAATCTCAAAATTTAAAAGTAGAGAACTTGCTAAACAGTAGCACTAACATGTAGACTATGAAATTACGAACCTAACGCAACTTGAACGGATCAAATCAGAGTTAAAACGGAGAAGTTATGGCTAAAACAAAATCAGTAGCAATTCTGTAAATAGCTGAAAATGTAATTTATTCTTAACCAAAACAAAATACACTTTCAAATGAAGAAAACGAAATCTGCAAACATAATTTGGACTGCGGGTTAGATTATAGAAAACCAGAGGGACTCTTTTGCAAAAGTAGCAGCCAAACCGGTATCGGACTTTCCTGGCCGTTAGATTTAAAACGTGCGGCCGAGATCAGAAGGGGGAGAATAGGGAGGCGGCCGGCGGCGAGCTGGATGGTGGCGCATTGGTCGGAATAGACATACCCTCGCCGGAGTTCATCGCAAGGGCGATTCTAGGCACCATTGATGATGGGACAAGCACGGGAAGCAAGAGCGGATGATTGCGAACTCACCTAGCTGGATCGGAGCGGCGAAAATCGATCGAGGAGGGCGTGCGGCTTCCAAAGGCGGCGGCAGACCTCATGTGCATGGCAGCAAGGCTAGTAAACCAACTAGATTGAAAATTGAGAGAGGATAAAGCTTAACGAGTTCGTGTGGATGACTCGAAACTCCACGACAGCTTACGGAGATGACCAATTTGATGATTTCGTCGGATTAGCTCGGGCGGCGGCGGATTAGGGTTGTAGTGGCTTGCTAGCTTGACTGGAGGGCGGTGGTTCGCAGCTAAGGGTGGGTAGAGAGGCGGCAGCGCCCACGGCTACTTATGAGAGGGTTAGGCATGGGTACAAGGCAACCAAGGCGTCGGAGCGGCATCGGACTCCTTCGAGGTGTCCGACTCGGTCACACGCGGGAGGAAGAAGATGACGACGACGCCGACAAGCGGGCCCGGAGTGGCAGTGACACGAAGAGAGGAGAGAAGGGCGAGGCGGCTTCGGCCTCGGCCAGTTGGGCCGGCCCACTATGCGGCGCGCGGGTAAGAAAGAGCAGCGGCTTGCTAGTCTGATGGACGGCCGGTTGAGGAGGTCGAGCAGGCCAGCAGCTTGGGGAGCGCGGGCCGAATGCAGAGGGGGCAGCAGCAGGCCTTCGGGCCAAAAGCTGAGAAGGGAGAAGATTTCCATTTTCTTTTCCTTTTCTAATATTTCAAATGCATTTTCAAATAATTTTTGAAATCATTTTCTCTTGTAATAAAAACCAATCATCAGAAATAAAAATATGCAGCGGCATGTATGCACAAGCATGTATCTAACCTTATAGTTGATTTTATTTATCGAAAATTATTATTTCTCTAGGTTAAAATGTTCATAGAATTATGGAAATAAATTCAATTCTCCTATTTTTAAAATGATGCAAATTTTAGGGTGTTACAATTCTACCCCCTTAAAATGAATCTCGTCCTGAGATTCGGACGATGCTTACTCAAACAACTGTGGGTACGCTTTTCTTAAATCTTCCTCTCTTTCCCATGTAGCCTCTGCTTCCGAATACCGACTCCACTGAACTTTACACATCTTTATAACTCGGCTTCTAGTAACTCTTTCCGCTGATCCGCTGTCTCCAAGATCTTTACTGGATACTCCTCATAAGTGAGATTTTCCTTAACAGTGAGTTTCTCTAGCAGTATTTGTTCTTCCGGCACACACAAACATTTCTTTAACTGAGACACATGGAACACATCATGCACACGTGCTAAGCTCTCAGGCAATTCCAATTGATATGCCACTTCACCACACCTCTCTAAGATCTTAAAAGGACCGACATACCTCGGTGCTAACTTTCCTTTCTAGTTAAACCTTTTCACACCTCTCATAGGTGACACTTTTAGGTAGACATAATCTCCTACTTCAAAAGTCAATTCTCTCCGTCGAGTATCGGCATAACTTTTCTGTCGTGACTGAACTGCTTTCAAATTGTTTCTAATCATTCTTACTTGTTTCTCAGCATTCTTAAGCACATCGGGACCGAACACTTGACTTTCTCCTGTTTAATTCTAGAACAACGGAGTTCTACACTTCCTACCATACAAAGCTTCAAAAGGTGCCATATGTAGACTTTTCTGATAACTATTATTGTAGGAAAACTCTGTATATGGCAAACTCTTATCCCAACTAGTACCATACTGCAAAGCACAAGCTCTCAACATATCTTCCAATATCTGATTAATCCTTTCAGTCTGCCCATCTGTCTGAGGATGATATGCTGTGCTAAAATTCAGCTTAGTCCCTAATGACTCCAGAACTTTCTGCCAGTAATATGATGTGAATTGAGTGTCTCGATCTTACACTATCTTCTTTGGAACCCCGTGCAAACTTACTATCCTTTCCAAATACAGTTCAGCCAACTTTGCATTGGAATATGTTGTTCTGACCGGTATAAAGTGAGCAACTTTAGTCAGACGATCCACTATGACCCATATTGAATCAAAACCTCTCTAAGTGTGTGGTAACCCTACTATAAAATCAATACCAACTTCTTCCCACTTCCACTCAGGTATCTGCATCGGTTGCAACAATCCTGCAGGCCTCTGATGTTCAGCTTTAACCCTCTGACACGTATCACATAGTGCAACATACTCTACAACATCTCTTTTCAAACCATACCACCAATACTTCTCTTTCAAATCCATATACATCTTGGTACTTCCAGGATGAATAGAGTAAGCGGACTCATGAGCTTCACGTAGAATTACTTCTCTTATAGCCTTGTCCTTAGGCACACATAATCGTTTCCCAAACCATAGAGTTCATTTATCATCCAAATGGAATCCAGGTGCCTTACCTTTCAGTATATTCCCAACTATCTCCTTTATTTTGTCATCTATCAACTGACCCTTGCGTATTTCTTGCTCCAATACAGGCTCTATCACCAATTCCACTGTATTAATGGCAATACCCAAGTTCAAATCCTCAATCTCAGCACAGAACTCATTTGACATAGGCATTACTTGTACCTCATTAGCATAGCTCTTCCTACTAAGAGCATCAACGACAATATTAGCCTTGCCCGGATGATAATGTACTTCCAAATCATAATCCTTAATCAACTCTAACCATCATCGTTGTCTCAAGTTTAGATCTGACTGGGTGAAAATATACTTCAAGCTCTTATGATCCGTGTAGATATCACTCTTATGCCCAATCAGATAATGCCTCCATATTTTCAAAGCATGTACCACTGCTGCTAACTCCAAGTCATGAGTAGGGTAATTTAACTCATGCTTCCTCAACTGTCGAGATGCATAGGCCACTACTTTGCCTTCTTGCATAAGCACACAACCAATACCCAAACAAGATGTATCACAATAGATAGAGAAACTCTTACTCAAATCTGTCAAAACTAACACCGGGGCTGTTGTTAATCTTTTCTTTAATTCCTCAAAATTAACCTGATACTTATCAGACCACACAAACTTAGCATTCTTCTCTAACAATGCTGTCATTGGCTTAGCAAGCTTAGAAAACCCTTCAATAAATCTTCTATAATGCCCAACCAATCCTAAGAAACTATGAATTTCTCCCACATCGGTTGGTGGCTTCCAATTCAACACATCCTTTACCTTGCTAGGATCCACTGATATTCCACCATTAGAAACCACATGACCCAGAAAGGCAACTTCCTTCAACCAGAACTCACACTTACTACGCTTAGCATAGAGCTTATGCTCTCTGAGCTTCTGCAGGACCAACCTTAAATGTTTAGCATGTTCTTCCTTAGTCTTGGAATATACCAATATATCATCGATGAACACTACTACAAACTTATCGAGATACTCCATAAATACCTTATTCATCAGGTACATAAAGTACGCAGGAGCATTAGTCAAGCCAAAAGACATTACTGTATACTCATACAAGCCATACCGTGTTGTGAATGCTGTCTTCGGTATATCAGTAGCACGAATCTTCAATTGATGATAACCAGAGCGAAGATCAATCTTAGAAAACACATAAGCACCTCTCAACTGATCAAACAAGTCATCAATCCTAGGCAGTGGATACTTATTCTTAATAGTTACCTCGTTAAGTGACTGATAATCAATACACATCCTTTGAGAACCATCCTTCTTGTCAACAAAGATCACTGGAGCTCCCCAGGGTGAAGAGCTAGGATGAATGAAACCTTTCTCTTGCAACTCTTTTATTTGTTTCTTAAGTTCCTCTAATTCATTAACCCCCATTCTATATGGACGCTTAGCTATAGGTGCAGTTCCAGGCAATAATTCAATAATAAACTCAATGTCGCGGTCGGGTGGCATATCTGGCAAGTCATCGGGGAACACATCCAGAAATTCATCCACAACTGGATCCTCCTGATTAACATTATCATCCAGTCGATTCATTGTAGCTGTCTGCTGCTTCTGCACTACGATCTCTATACTAATTCGATCTCCCTTCGGTGTTGTCAGGGCTACTGCCTTTCCCTTACACTGAATCACTGCCTGATTTTGCTTCATCCAATCTAGTCCTAGAATAAGATCAATCTCAGCTGTTCTCAACACTATAGGGCTCACTTTAAATTCTACCCCCCTTAAAATTAAACTAATAGGGAGGCATTGGTAGGAAGCTTGAATACTTCCCCCAGGTGAATTGACTAATATGGGGTTTCTCATGGCACATAAAGGGATGCTATGTGTCTTAACAAATAATTGAGATATGAATGAATGCGAAGCTCCAGAATCAAAAAGAACAGTGGCAGGAATGGAGTGGACATCGAACGTACCGAGCATAACTTCAGGTTCCGCCATTGCAGTTTCCTCAGACACATGAGTCACCTTTCCGTAGTATAGTAGCTTCTGGTTACTGTTCTGCTTCTGGGGGGGTTTGCTGATTGGCCTTCTCAGGACAGTTATAAGACATGTGACCTTCTTTTACACAACGGAAACACTTGGTGGGAGTATTAGGAGCACTAGTCTTTATTGGGGTGTTGTTGGGGGTACTCTGACACTGACTCTGATTCGCATTCTGCTGCGGAGGGTGTTGATTGCCATTCTGCGGCTGATAAGGAGGACGTTGGAGGAACTGATTACGTGGAGAAAGTTGACCACGATTCCATTGGTTAGGCGGATACATCTGCTGATAGCCTTGTTGAAAACTAGTGCGCTGGCGAGTGTTGTTTCTAGATACCTGTCCCTGAAGCCTCTTCCTTTTGGCATCCATCTCCTTGCGCTTGTTATCCACCACAATAGCGCGATTCACTAATGTTTGATAATCTAGGTAAGCGTTGGACATTAGCTGCAATTGAAGACCATCATGTAGACCCTTCAAGAAAAGTCACTGCTTATCGGCATCATTAGCCACCTCATTCGGCGCATAACGTGACAACTGAGAAAACTTGTCTCGATACTCAGCTACAGGCATAGATCCCTGTGTTAGGTTGCGGAATTCCTCTGCCTTCAGCGCCATCACGCCCTCTGGTATATGATAGGACCTAAAACTCTCTGTAAACTCTTGCCAAGTAATGACGGGAGCATTTATAGGATGGCCATACTGATATGAATCCCACCAGTCTTGAGCTGCTCCTTGAAGTTGTCCCGAGGCAAACAACACATTCTGTTGATCATTACACTGAGCAATGTTGAGCTACTTCTCCACCACACGAAGCCAATCATCAGCTTCCAATGGATCAATGGCATGGGTGAACACTGGGGATGACCCTTCAAAAATTCACCACGCTTATCATGCGCAGGTGCTCCTCCAACTGGCTAGTTCTGCTGATTGTTCACCAGAGCCTCCATCAACTGTGTCTGTATTGCCAAAAGCTCATGAATAGTAGGTGGTGGACCAGCTCCATGACCACGGCCTCGACCTCGTCCTCTTCCAGACAACTGTCATCCAATACAATATCAAACCTTAGAGATTACCCCATTATAGAAAATTCTAGAGATAGAGAACGGAATCTGGTAATCTTCTGGACATATCCCAATTTCAGTAATTCGGTAAAACAGACCTATCTCAAGTTACAGATATCCAGTAGAGGTGTACTTTATATGGTTGGAAAGCTTATGAAATTATCTACAACTTTTCTTTAACTCACAAATCCAGATTCTGTCACGAAGTTAACCAAAAACAGGACCCAACAGAAACTGTTTCTGGTTTCCAGACTGCGCAGAAACTTCATCTTGTAACGATAATATCTCATGATCCAGAACCGATAAAAAAGTGATTCTAGAGACATTGGAAAGGTACGTGGGTCTAGTTACTCTCATAAAAATTTCAGAATTTTTCGCTAAACAGTTAATTTTGAGCATAAAAGGAAAGGCAGACCGCTCCAGACCGCTTCAGAATTAATAGTGATCTCTATTCCATACGAGTTCAAGGCCGCTCGTGACCGTGAGCACGGCTGTTATAACAGTTTTACACTCTGCAGAGGTTGTACACTTTCACTATGAGACGTGATCCCCAAAAGTCCGAGGTCATGACTCCCCATTGGACAGTTAAGTTTCACTATGAAGTCTTTCCAAGGTTCGTCTAACAGGTTAGGGCCGCTAGGTTTCTGTGCCCTGCAAATGTAGAGCCCCCCTTCCGTATGGCACAATGACACGCAGCCTATACTCATAAGGACAGAAGCCACACTACACCCGACCTAGAACACACCCCTCTTGCGCCTTAAAGGTAACCACTAACAAGTTAGAAAAAGTCCTCTTATATGACTAAAGCCAGAGCCATGTAGCCCTTATAGCTGTACTGTAAGTCCCGAATGTTCGCTTACAGATAAGTCCTTATAGAAAGGAATCTAGAGAAAACTCTAGCCCTCTTGTTCCCTGTTGCTAAAAATCATCTTTTAATGTTATTGCATATATCATTAGTCAAATTACAAGATCATTGTTTATGTGAGCACTAGCAACTACCCAATGCTATAACCATAGGATCCAAGGAACAAGATCAATACTAAGACATCCTTAACAAGGAGACACATGCATAATGAATTAAGTGACTTAAAGTGAATAGGTAACAAGGATAATCCCATGCTATACTTGCCTTGATCTAGCTGATCCTATTGATCCGGTTCGTAATAGTACTCTTGATCACCAACAAATTACTCACCGTCTATTCTCGATTAACACACCAACAACAATTATCCAAGAGCAATCATACAAAGCAAACAAAGCTACAATTAGAACAGTACACCAACAGTAGCAAAATAAGATAAAAAGTTTGCAAAACGAATCTACATCTCACTAAGATTACACAGGCGCGAATTGCACGCAAATCGGAGCTAAAACAAAAAAGTTATGATTTAAACAAGCTTTTCTTTATTAAAGTAATAGATTAAATCTAATCTCAAAATTTAAAAGTGGAGAACCTACTAAACAGTAGCACTAACATGTAGATTATGAAATTACGAACCTAACGCAACTTGAACGGATCAAATCGGAGTTAAAACAGAGAAGTTATGGCTAAAACAAAATCAGTGGCAATTCTGTAAATAGCTGAAGACATAATTTATTCTTAACCGAAACAAAATACGCTTTCAAATGAAGAAAACGAAATCTGCAAACATGTTTTGGACTGCGGGTTAGATTATAGAAAACCGGAGGGGCTCTTTTGCAAAAGTAGCAGCCGAACCGGTATCAGGCTTTCCTGGCCGTTAGATTTAAAACGCGTGGCCGAGATCAGAAGGGGGAGAATAGGGAGGCGGCCGGCGGCGAGCTAGATGGTGGTGCCATGGCCGAAATAGGCATACCCTCGCCGGAGTTCATCGCAAGGGCGATTCCATGCACCATTGATGACGGGACAAGCACGGGAAGCAAGAGCGGATGATTGCGAACTCATCTAGCTGGATCGGAGCGGCGGAAATCGATCGAGCAGGGCGTGTGGCTTCCAAAGGCGGCGGCGGACCTCCTGTGCACGGCAGCAAGGCTAGTTAACCAACTAGATTGAAAATTGAGAGAGGATAAAGCTTAACGAGTTCATGTGGATGACTCGAAACTTCACGACAGTTTACGGAGATGACCGATTTGATGATTTCGTCGGATTAGCTCGGGCGGCGGTGGATTAGGGTTGTGGTGGCTTGCTAGCTTGACTGGAGAGCGGTGGCTCGCAGCTAAGGGTGGGTAGAGAGGCGGCAGCGCCCGCGGCTACTTATGAGAGGGTTAGGCGTGCGGTACAAGGCAACCAAGGCATCGGAGCGGCATCGGACTCCTTCGAGGTGTCCGACTCGGTCACGCGCGGGAGGAAGAAGATGACGACGACATCGACAAGCGGGCCCGGAGTGGCAGCGACACGAAGAGAGGAGAGAAGGGCGAGGCGGCTTCGGCCTCGGCCGGTTGAGCCGGCCCACTATGCGGCGCGTGGGTAAGAAAGAGTAGCGGCTTGCTGGGCTGATGGACGGCCGGTTGAGGAGGTCGAGCGGGCCAGTGGCTTGGGGAGCGCGGGCCGAATGCAGAGGGGGCAGCAGCAGGCCTTCGGGCCAAAAGCTGAGAAGGGAGAAGATTTCCATTTTATTTTCCTTTTCTAATATTTCAAATGCATTTTCAAATAATTTTTGAAATCCTTTTCTCTTGTAATAAAAACCAATCATCAGAAATAAAAATATGCAGCGGCATGTATGCACAAGCATGTATCTAACCTTATAGTTGATTTTATTTATCGAAAATTATTATTTCTCTAGGTTAAAATGTTCATAGAATTATGGAAATAAATCCAATTCTCCTATTTTTAAAATGATGCAAATTTTAGGGTGTTACAATTCTACCCCCTTAAAATGAATCTCGTCCTGAGATTCGGACGATGCTTACTCAAACAACTGTGGGTACGCTTTTCTTAAATCTTCCTCTTTGTAGTTGACAAGTTTAGGGTGTTACACTCCAGAAAAATGTCCAGCTCCAAAAGTAATTTATATAGGCAAACGTCCTTACATGACAACCAATGAAAATAGTCAATTAATAGAGGTGGTCGTATTAGGATACCCATCTCTGTAAATCGATTTTTAGAGAGGGTATCTTCTCTAAAGATCACTATTAATAGGGATGAGCATTATAAGCGTCCATCCCAGAAAATCAATTTTCATCTCTATAAATAGTTACAAACAAAAATAATTCACATCTTTTCATATGAACTCGGATGAAGACAAACTTTTTATCAAAATTGTATCTCTTGACATGATCAACAACTTTGTAGTTGACAAGTTTTGATTTCAAGCTGTTTGGATACCATTGTTTTAAGTTCACAGATTTTGAAATCTGAAATATGAAATTTTGAAACAACCTCAAATGTTGATATGGTCTATACCAAAGTTGTTCTCAATACTATCAACTTTATAGTTGAAAAGTTTTTGATTTGAGATCATTTAAAGTCCCAAATATATTTTCTAAGTTCATTGATTTTGAAATTCAAAATTTAGAATTTCTAAATGACCTTGAATGTTCACATGTTTCTGTTGATAATTTTTTTCTTTGAAGTTGTTTAGTGTCTCAAATATTTGTTTTAAATTCACATATTTTAAGATTCAAATTTTTGAATATTTTTAAACAATCTAGGATGGAGACACATGATATACCAAAGTTGTAGTCTTGACAAGACTTAAAACTTTGTAATTGAAACTTTTTTCATTTGAGTTTATTTAGTAGCCAAAATATTTAATACAAGATAAAAAAATATTTGTAAAAAAGATAGAATCCTGTATAAACTCACGAGTGATGGTGTTGATACTAAGTTGTAGCTCGTGGGTTCAATTCTTGAGAATGACATAATTTTTTGTCTTTTGGATTTTCTGAAAACTATTAACGGAGGCGGACATTCAGAGACGAGCACCTTAAGGTACGCCCGCCTTTGTTGATCGATTTTTAGAGACAGATATTCTGATCGCCTCTTAAAATGACAATTAACAATGGCGTTTGTTTAGAGACCGACAATCTGCTCGCCTAAAAGTAAGAAATGTCCGTCTCTAGAAATGTGTTTTAAGTGCTAGTGTCATGTGCTTGTGGCGCAGAGCAATGTTAATTGGCTCCTATGGACACTCAACGCAGTCTATATAAGAGCAATACTACAATGCTTATTACTCCCAAGTCTCCCAAGAGTGACAGTGGTTTAGCTATTCAGGATCAGAAGTTGTATCCTCTCGTCATCTTTCATCACCTACATGTACTTATACCGCTACATGGTTCTATACGTGGGGAGATAGACGTGTAGGCCTGGGAGTGTGGGGCATCAGGAGATGATGCTAGCTGTTGAGCAATTCTCCATGTAACTCTTGTACATTGTCTGATCTATTTGCACATTTGGAGCATCGCCAATCTACTGCATCCCAAACTGTCCAGATGCCAAATAATGGCACCTGGAGATCCAATCGAAGCTGTAAAAATGACCATTGTTGGAGAGAAGATCAGTGTCCTCAAAATCACAAGTCGAAGACAAGATGGATCCGCAGATGTGCAACAGTTTTTAAGGAAACAGGAGGGATCGAAGGCCGATCCCTACTGAAATATATTAAAAGCAATAACAACAAGAGTACAGGGCAGACAAGAGAGGGTGCGACAGTTCGTTGCCTCTTGTTAAACTAGATGAACTGAAGACTCAGCATGCCCGCCATTTATCCGACGGCGGCGTCAGCAAACGATGGAAAAAAACAACTGTATTGCAGACATCCAGTTCATGCAATATTCAATTCAGCCCACTCTGCTGATGAGACCCACATGTAGGGGAACCGACCCAACACTGAATGCCCGTCTACGTGAAGAGGTCACATCTCTCTTGTCCGTGAAAAAAAAAGGTCTCAAACACTTCAAGAAATCTCTAGTTTTTAACAAGCGTCAAAGATTATAATGCTGTCATGTTTATTTTGACATCGACTTTAAAACAAGACCTTGTTATGGTAACATTTCTAATAAAAAAGTGCTGCACGTACAGAAGTTGTGTTTGGGGTTGTGATTAGGCGGGTCGTTTAAGCATTATGATTATCGGTCGGCAGAGACTGTGATAAGGGATCACGTGGCATTGTGTGATTATGGTTTCTGGTCCTACGTTACAGTACGGATCATGTGTCCACGGTCCAGCCTACTTCTTGTAAGAAACAAAAAAAAATATTAAGAGCCTGTTTGATACACATAGTACGGTTTGCATGGATCATGTGTCCACGGTCCAGTCTACTTCTTGTAAGAAACAAAAAAAACAAATTAAGAGCATGTTTGATACTCATAGCTAGTTACTAGTTTGGGCTAAAAATTAGCCCAAATTAACTATGGTTATTGGCTTACTAGTAGGCTAACAACTAGTTGAAGACTTGCTAAAAAATTAACTTATCTATTAGCTCTACTGTTTGGATGCACTAGAGTTAAATTTTAGCTAGCTAGTAATTATCTTTGTATCCAATTAAAAAGGTTGTGCGTGTGCATAGCCTACTTTATGTATGGCCCGCCGACCGCAGTGCATTAGGTGTGTCTTTAAAAGGTTGGTTTTTTTTGTAGGCATTAGATTTTTCACAATGCACTATGTGCAGTACATAATTAAACATTGGTCGGTTAAATAAAGAATTTGGTACCAATAATATACTAAGTAGCTGTAACCCGTAGAGCCTGACCATGTGCCAATGCAAATGGAGCACATATGCCACACTAATTAAATGCATCATGTGTGCGTTGTGTGGCTGGCTCCTTCGTCAATTATTTCACTATATGATGGATGCTCATGCTCCCCATGTAGGAGTACCTCTATATATAGCGTCGTGACACAAGTTAGCGCTCTCTTGAGTACAGACGTTCTACCTTTCTTGCTTCTGGCAAGGGTCACCCTTCTCGCATAGTTCCTCTACTACGTCCCTCGGACATCCCTCTCCTTGGTCTTCCATTTGTCCATTGGACATGGGAGACAAATACATACACTTGACCATGCGAGGCATCAGGAGACCATGTTGTCGGCCAAGTATCCAGAAGCATTTTGTTAGTATACCATCTGCCTTGTACCGGCCGAGTGCCACCACGGCATCACTCAGTGTTGCCACAAGGGAAGCTGCTGTGATGATGTTCGCTCCTATCATACATAGTGCGATCAAACAAGCGAGATGAATGATAACCTACAGACAGAGAGTGCTCAAGTTTATGAGAAAGGTTGTGGAATCTCAACGCTCATGTAGTTCATGTCTTGGCTATCCTACCACTTTGTATTGTTTTCACAAGCGACGTTCATCTATCTTTTGAAAAAAAAAGAACAAGCTAGACAATCGGTGAGCAGACACACACTTTTGCTGATTCAAAGGGTAATACATATATAGTGCAACAACACCTTCATAAAACAGAGAATGTATCATCTATTATGCGAGCCAAAAATGGCAGATGTTTTCTCCACGAAGCCATGAAAATTAATTATCGATTTGGTGGAGCAGGATTAACATCTCAAATTCTGGATCAGGTCCTGCTAGCAGGATCATATCTGTTTGCAATTGATGATCAGCAGCAAACAGTAAAAAACTGGATTGAAATTTGTACAGGGAAAGCAAACCGTCTAGAAATTGGCACTCCCCTGGTATGGTGGTGCCCAACCAAGTTCGACAGTGTGGCCTCTAGCATATATCAGGCAAATAAACAATGTGTAGAAAAAAGATCAATAGCTAAACATGGTCCAGCCTTATTAACATAAGGATCTAGCTAGCTAATAATAACTGCAGCTATCTCTTCCTCTTTCTGGTTTCTTGTAATTGCTAAGGTTCCTGAATGCTTGCAACTGGTCCTGAGTTCATGTATATCTATAGTCCAAGAAGGCTTCTTCAGACTGATGTACTACTGTTTCCTTTTTTTTAATGGAATATCTGCAGTGTCTTAGTGTCTTACTCCCTCCATTCTAAATTATATTTTAAGACGTTTTGGCTTTTCTAGATCACTTTTTGCTATGTACTTAAATACTCTTGAGAGACTGACTTTGTAATGTCTCTAGGATATATGAATTCTCAAAAGCTACTTTGATCACTTCATAAGGACCTTCCCAACTTGGAGATCACTTGCGGGACTTGTAGCTTCATTTTCATCTTTCTTGTTGTATGTTCAGGCAACATGAGCCTTTTTCCATGTGCTAGTAATGTCCTCAATTTTCTTTTTGATAAGTTTGACCAAAGTCTTGTTACTTTCCTTACTTTTTTTTATGAAACAGGAGGGGTTTAAACCCTACTGGAAATTTTATTAAAAACAAGGGGAACAAAAATACATACATATCCTCACAAAGTCTTGTTACTTGCCGCAGCTTAACAATTAACTCCTTATGTGCCACAGCATTTAGCTCACCTTGTAAAGTAATCTGTAACAATCAATACGAAGTAATGCCCCTCTGGATCTCTGATAACGGGGAATAAATTATTTGACCAATGAAGACCCCCATCCTTGGAACGGTCATGGCTCGATAATTTGATGTATCATTGTAGCAAGCACCAACTATCTTGTCCCCTCTTTTCTGGTTTATTGTAATTGCTAAGGTAATTCCAGAAAGATAATTGCACAGCGTCATGAAAGCTTCGCACAGTGTACTGTACTATAATGTGAAGAAGTTGGAAAGATAATTCCGTGGCTGCTCAATAAATATGCATCTAAGCGGGCTTAGTAATAAGTTGGGTGAAAACAATTATCGTTTTTTTATTACCTGTCAAAGAAAAGCCATCTTTTCTTAAGAATTCAAGCCAAACTTTGGAACATGTTCAAAGAAAGAAAAGTAGAGTCAAGAGATTCAGCAGAAAGAAACTATAGCTGTAACTGTAACCAATATGAATTTTCCTCACAGTCTTCACAGGAGAAAGAGAGAAAGAAAGTGCTAACATATGAATATTGCAATCCGCACAAATGAGAAAAGCGGCAATTTTGAAAGACATTTTCATTTCGAGGAAAATATTGGAAACCCGCTGCCGAACTGGACATTTGATCCCTGGCGAGCTAGAGCTCAATCGAACACAGTAAGCACACACTGGCGCCGCCGTTGATCACTCTGTCCACCGGCGGTGGGGGATTCCCATTTCCCTTCACTGTCGTAGAAGCAATTTTACTGGAATCACCAAACTATTTAAGCTGTGGTCAGAATGTATTTTTTTTCTTTAGTTATTGGCAGTGCTCGCTAGGGTTAGTTGTGGGGCTGCTGCTGCAGCTGCAGCAGCTTGGAGAACAGCAGCCTGTAGTGTGCAGCAGCAGCTGCAGCTACGTCTACTGGGTGGCGTGGAGGTGAGGAGGCGAGAGAGGGGACGGGGGACTGCTGAACTGAGTCCAGACTTGGACTCCCCAATTCATCAGATTTGGTAATTTTTTTCAGGTCCGAGCTCGACCGAGTGACACGTTTCATCTCAACAAGTCTATAATAAAATTTCCTGTTATGAGTCACGTGTTTAGTTAGAAAGAGCCTCTGGTAGCTTATTATTAGTGACTCATTTTGTTTTCTAGCCATGGGTGACACCTCCTGAGTGACGTGTTTTGTTTACCCGAGTCACTGATTTTACATTAATGACACATTTCAATTCCATATCACTTATTAAGGTATATCCTTTGTGTAGTTTTGGTGTAGTGAAACTAGCTAAGCCTAAATTAGCTGAGGTTGGCCAACTACTTGGCTAACAACTAGTTAGAATCTTGGATAAAAAATTAGCCTACCTATTAGCCCTCCTATTTAGATGAGTTAGAGCTAATTTTTAGTTAGCTAACAATGAGCTCTTTGTATCAAAAAGACCATTTATTCTTAATGGATATCAATAATATCAGATACATAAGCTTCTTTTGCAAAGCAGGCAATCAGCAATATGTAATAATGATAATGCCATGTCTATAAAGAATGTGCACTATCTATTTAGTTATTTTCCTAATGCTATGGGCTTCTTTCAGATTTCATTTTGTCTTTCTTGGTCTGCATTGTGTACATCCTACCAACAGGCAATAATTGTAACTTCGTTTTACATCAACAATTTTTTTTTGAAAGAGCAATAAACAATGGACTTGTTACACTATAAATGAGTTGTAGTACTTGCTGAATGTATGCTCTTGCAGCCTTGGGTTGCTGGTTATTTTGTGATTCTCTATAAATGCTACTTTTACTTGTGTGCCTCTGGCGCAGAACAAGGTTATAATGGGATCCCATGAACAATTGAACACTATATGTCCTCTATATAAGACCAAAACTACGAAGTTTGCAACTTCATTGAGTCACAAAGGCTTAGCTACTCGTAATCAGAAGTTGTGTATCCTCCCATCATCTATCATCAGTTCGTCACAACATCACCTACATGGTTCCATACATTTTGGGAGGTAGACGTTGGCCTATAGGAGTGCGTGGCATCAGGAGATGGTGCTAGCTGTTGAGCAATGTTCCATGAAACTCTTCCTTGTGCATTGTCTGATCAGACTACTGTACTACAAACACCTACTGTAGAGGCGGCCGGGAGCATCACCAACAATGTGCAGCAATCCAAGCTGTCCAGATGTCAGATGATGACACTATTTTTGTTGGAAACAATGAAGACCTATGTCCTAGGTCAAACATAAGATGGACTGCAGGAGGTGCAACCAAAGAGTTGACTCTTTTAAAGCTAGGCAAAAACTTGCGCACAGTACGCTGCTTGCATGGGTGGCCCATCATGCATCAGATGGTGTCAGCGCGTGATGTAAAGAGACCAAAAGTGTGGTGCGACAGGCAATTCACGCGACACGGAACTGACCATCAGTGTGAATGCCCCTGTATGTGGAGAGCTCACATATTCTTGTCTGTAAAAAATGGGTCTCAAAAACTTCGAATAATCTCTAGTTTTTAACAAGCATCAAGATGTAAATGTTGTTATGTGTACTTTGACATCGACTTTAAAGACCATGTTTCGATCAAAAAAATTCAAAAAATCAGAAAGTGCTGCATCTGGGTTGTGTTTCGCATCAATGGGGTTGTGATTAGGTGTGTGATTGATAAGGGATCACGTGGCATTGTGATTAGGGTTTCTGGTTCTGGCCCTACCATTTGCACAGATCATGTGTCCCACTGTTGATCACCACTGTCCTTGGTCCGCTCTACTTTTCAGGTAGAAACAAAAATGTGACCAAGAAGAAAGCCATGTTAGTTGCAATAATATATTAAGAATTCAATATAAACTTAAATGAGTTGTAGTGCCCGATCATGTGTAAAAGCTGAGCAAATATGCCACACTAAATGCACTGCCCATTGATGCACCTCTGGTGCTATGACAGATCAAGTTAAGTATGATCTCCCATGGAAAATGCGCTTGTATAAGAGCAAGACAAAGTTTAGAAGTTGGAGCACTATCAAGTTGCAAACCTTCTCTCCCTACCTTCTCACAAGGGTCACTCTTCTCACTTTGGCAATTAGGCACTTAGGCCCCATGGATCAATCTTTCATTTTTTATCTCCATGGGATATAGGAGAGACGTACACATGGGCATGTGAGGCATCAGGAAACAATGTTGATAGCGTACGATGCCATTGCGTTTCTTCAGTGCAGCATCTTCCTTGTATAGGCTCAGTTGTGTTGCCACTGGGCTTCTAGGCTCGATCAAGGTACTCTGTAGAGAGATCGCGCGCTTGGCCACATGTCCAATGGTTGCGGATTCTCATACTAGACTAGCAAGAGCTGAACCCAACAGAATTATAAAGAGTACTATAATGGTCAAATGCAGAGACCAGACTAGCAATGGGGCAGTATTCATTCAAATGTAATGAGGCTCAGAAATTCAGATAAACTTTGGTGCTGGCAGTCCTAGCTACTCTCATATGGTTTTCCTAGCTACTATTTCATATGCCTAACCAGCCCCATTTATTCATTCCGAGTGGATCAGAAAATATTTCCATCATACCCAGGCTGGGCATAGCTGTACATGATCTAGTTGATGCAGTTAAAAGCCATGTTTATCTGCCTATTGAAAAATAACAAATCAATGCACTAATTGTCTAGAAGAATATAATCTGGTAATATATACATGAGTCCAATATTTCTAGCTAGATCCCTAGGTAGACAGAAATTTGTTTCATTCTGACCATGTTCAAATTACTTTATCATATATAACTAACATATAGATACTAAATAACAAATGAAACTTGAACTATCCATAGAAATGTATCACTGTATCATTAAAGACGTAGTTAACATGTGAATCATGCATCCTTACAGGTAGACACCGTGAGCACACATCAGTGCACAAAGAGTATCCACACTCCATTCCCTTTGGATGGCCTTTATATGTGCCCCTGCCTTGCAAATGATGAGATGCACGTTCATCTTGAGCATCCTCATGGTCTTCACTTTAGAGTACCGCAGACAAATAACAAGAGATTATTATTAAAGAATAGATGAACAATTTATTCCTATAAATTATTGTTACTTAGAGAGCTTCGCAACATGGATTATATTATATTATCATGATCCGAGAGAGAGAGAGAGACATATTTTGCAACTCGACCAAAGTCCTTGTCATCAGTATAAATCCTATTAATTGTTACTTATACTGCTGTGCAATTGCCAATGGGACTGGGATCACTGCCATGATCTTGGAATGGAGAAATAATACTTCGCAGCTCAGCTAAAACCGTTGTCATCCTGATAAAAGTAGCAAAAGTCAACATCGCTAGCATTGGAATGTTTGTGTGTTCTGCACCCCCAACCCCCAAAGAGCTTGGTTCTTCATAAGGGTTAGCTTTCTGGCAATGCCCTGTATATGTGCAGTACAGTCCTCTCACATTAGTCTGTGAAATTAATACATAATTCGGTATGAATATTAAGTGAGCTAGCTGTAACGCTCGACAGCGTGTGCAGTGGAGGAAATATGCCGCACTGAATGAATCCGTTTGTATGTGCGTTGTGGCTGGCTGGTAGGCATGAAAACGGATCGGATACAGACGGATATCACTGATATCGTATTTGTTTTCATATTTATGTCCGGATTCGGATTCGAATACGAATAGTATAATAAATGCCGGATATGATATGATTGGATATCGACATCATAAATATATGATTTAAATATTCGGATACGAATACGGTATCGGATGTTAAATATCCGGACTCGGATACGGATGGATTAAAACCTCTCTAAACGAATTCGGTCTCGAATACGGTCGGAAAATATCCGTACCGTTTTCATCCCTACTGGCTGGTTGGCTATTTCACTAGATGCTGCACGTGTACCTCTCTCATGCCATGACACATCATGGTAATTACTAATTAACTCTTCTTCTAAATAAAATGTGTGCCTACGAAAAAATCAAAACAAAGCTTACAATACAAGTTAGAGCTCTCTCAAGTCACAAATGTTCTACTGTACCTTCTCGCTCACTAGCTTAGGCACTTAGCTACTACTCTACATGGCTACACACCTTGGAATTAAATCTCTCTTCATTCCTTTTCTCCGTGTGAGACATCATGGGCTGGCCGGCCTGCGAGTGCGAGGCATCAGGAGAAGGTGTTGTGGCCCAACGAACTACAATCATGCATGGTGAGCTGATCATACATATACAGTAGTGAGATGAAGATTCTCTGCAGAGAGAGCGTGCGCATGCTCGAGGAAGATTTGCCATGCCATGCTAGCTCAAGGGTCATGGATTATGAGGCTAATACCAATTAATGGCTGATCCAAACAGAACTACAAAAGAGGACAAGCATTTATAGTACCATAAGGTAGTATTGATCCTTCAAATGTAATCAGGCTTTTGACAAGAAATTCAGATAATCTCTTGTGCTGGAAATCTTACTCCCATATGGCTTTGCTTTCTTGAGATCAGAATTTTAATTCATTTCTCATGCGTAGCAAACCCGTTTGATCTGAACAAACTATGGCAGTCATACCCTGGGTGGGCAACTGGGCATAGATATATGGTCTGGTTGATGCAGTTGAAAGCCATGGTTATCTGCATACTTAAAAACAACACATCAATGTACTAGTCATCCAGGCCAGAAGCATATAATTAAAATGGTACATACAAGTCCAATATTTCTAGATCTCAAGGTAGACAGAAATTTCTTCTGCTCTAACCATATTCAATTAGCCTACTTGATCATAATTGACTAACATCTGAGGAACTAAATAACAATGAAACCATGAAACAGTTAAATAAATCAGTCATAGCAACTGATTGATGGGTTCTGTAATTGAACATGGATGATTTGTTACACTATAATAAATGAACTGCACTAATTTAACTTAGTGAATGTATGCGCTCGCAGCCTTATTTGTAGCTTTCCTGGTTGTTATGTGTTGTGACTCACCATATATACCACAGGATGCTAATATGTACTCGAATGCCTCTGGTGCAAAGCAAGGTTAATTGGCTCCCGTGACACCGTGCGTTGTCTATATAAGAGCAACAACACCACCCAGGAGTTACATCCTCACAAACAAGACGCATGGATCATGACTCGTGAGAGGTGCAACCATTGCCTCATTCTTAACTGGATCCGGATCGGATGCAGCTGCTATAGTGACTACAACTTTGGCAATAACATCATCTTTAGTTGCCCAAAACAAATAATAATATTGCCTAGACGTCAGCTAATGATCGATGCAAAAAAAATGTGACTATCTAGTCCACTCTGCTGATGGGGTCCACATGAAGGGGAACCAACCAACATAGAACATTCGCTTGAAGCTCACTGCTATTCCATTCGTCTGTCCAAAAAAGCAAAACTCAACAACTAAAAGTTCCTTCGTTCCTAAACCGAGCATCAAAATTAAAATATAATCACGGTTATATTTGTTTTGACATCAACTTTAAAACAAGATCTTAGTTCGACAATATTTTTCGAAGACTCAGAAAGTGTGTTGTGATTAGGGCCTAGGGGCCATTAAGGATTACATGATTATAGCTGCACTGGGGTTATCTTTAGGGCAATAAGGTGTGATTAGGAGTTTGGTAAGGGTTTTGATTAGGGGCCAGCAGAGATTGTGGTTAGTGGTCGGGTATGCATTGTTATTAGAGTTACAGAGTTCTGATCCTACAGTCTGCATATTAATTACTTGTAGCTAAAGATATTTTAATGCATTGTAAATATCCAAAATCATGAATATTGATAATAGCGGATATTCATCAATATTTTTGGAACATGGATGTGAATTTGGATAGAAAAAATAATAAAAACATGCCTAAAAAGGTTGTGCGTGTGCATATACCTACTTTATTTACGGTCCGCCGTGCATTAGGCGTGGCTTAAAATAGTTGGTTATTTGTAGGCAATAGATTTTTTTCACAACGCATGTGCTGCATTGCGGTCTGGTAGTCTCATTGGTCAGTTAAATAAAGAAATCAGCATTTTTCACAACGCACTATGTGCAGTTATAGGGCAGTACAGTCTCGTACAATTAAATTGGTGGATGAAATAAAGAATTCGATATGAATAATAGTATACATTAAGTGAACTGTAGCCCGTAGCGCCAGAGCATGTGAGAAGTTGAGGAAATATGCCGCACAAAATGCCCATGCAGCCATTATCGTCATGATACAACAAGTTACTATAATTACGAGCTCTCCTATAAAATGTGTGCCTACAAAAGCAATACAAATCTTACAAGTTAGAGTTCTCTAGTCACAGACGTTCTAGTTTGTTGGTTCTTGCGAGAGTCACCCTTCTAACTTAGTCACTCTACCTATGCTCCTCGGAAATCCCTCCTTGGTGTTTCATTTGTCCAAGGAACAAGGGAGATATATATACATACACTTGGGCATGCGAGGCATCAGGAGACCATGTTGCTAGCTAATGATCTAGAAGTGTTTTGACAGTGTACCCTCTGCCCTGTACGGGCTCAGTGTCGACACCGTGTCAAGATGACTCGGTGTTGCCATAAGGTACGGGGATGTGACAGAAGTGAGATCATCATCACACAACTGAGGTCAAAGATTCTCTGCAAAGTCTGATTGTGTTCAAGCTTCTGAGGTCAGAAAGGTTGTCGAAGCTCACTTCTCATGTAGTTCGTGTCTAGGTGATCATGCCACTTCATTTTCACGAGTGCTGCTCATCTATTAAAAGACAAAAGAACAAGCTAGACAATAGGTGGGCAACTCTTTTGAGCATGCAAGAACTGTTTGAACAGTGTACCATCTACCTTATACGGGCATAGTGTCGCCACCGCATAACTCTGTGTTGCCACCGATGATGGGGATGAGAGGCAGCAACAATACGTACTGGTGCGGTCAGCTGACTCCTGGCCCGATGGACTTTTGCAATTTCAATAGAACATCACTTGTTTGCACACTTGTAAAGAAGGATGACCTTATACTATAATATTGAAGACAGTGTTGATTCTTTCGGTTGGGTTAGACAGTGTATGTTCAAGCTTCTGAGGTGAGAAGGATTGTTGAATCTCACTGCTCATGTAGATCGTGTCTTGGTGATCCTGCCTATATTGTTTTCACAAGTGCTGCTCATCTATTAAAAACAAATGAACGAGCTAGACAATCAGTGAGCAAACAAAATTTTGCTGATTCAAAGCATAAAACTAAAAGTTCGTTCAACGACAACTTCATAAAGCAGAGGATGTATTTTTTGAGAATTATGCAAGCCGAAAATGGAAAACGTTTTCTCCACGAGCCATGAAGATCAATTCCTTAATGTTAATTATCGATTTTGTGAAGCAGGATCAACATTTTAAATTGTGGATCGGTTCCTGCTATCTCATTCAGCTACTTGGGTCTAGTGTAGTTTGATGGTCAAGGTTGTTTACTGTTTGTAGTCTTTGATGAGCTTCTTTTTTGTGTGAGTGTTATGTACGTGTGGTGCTGTTTGGGTGGTGTTGTATGGATTCTAAACCCCTTAAACCCCTTTCTTCTTCTTATTCTTATATTAGTATATTGATTCGCAGCTCTCCTACACATTCGAGAAAAAAAATCTTCTCAATCGTATGCCATTAATAACATCAAAATTAATATATTTAGTCACTAGTCAGATCTAAGCTCAATACAACACCGTTAAATGACTAAAACTCTAACATAGGTTCAATACATGCCTGGAGACTCCCAGTTTTGGGCTAGCCTCATGAAGGTCAAGAGGGAGTTCCTCTCGTTGGGCAAGTTCGATCTAGTTGACGGGTCTCAAGTACGATTCTGGGAGGACTCGTGGATAAGACCACATCCATTAAAATTGGATAATATTGTTAGGAGAAAAGGCGCGTCTGTAACAACGGTGTTGTCTATGACACCATTAATTGTGGCTTTCAAGAGATTCCTGGTAGGGGTTAATTTACAAGCGTGGCACGAGGTGATTGCTATGGTTGCAGATATACAGTTAATAGACCAGAGGGATCGCTTTGTATGGGGGCTATATCAGAATGGATCTTTTTTAGTCAAATCCATGTACAGAGCCTTATTAGGAGCCGAAGCTATACCTTATGACACATTAATATGGAAACTGAAACTATCCTTATGACACATTAATATGGAAACTGAAACTATCTCTCAAAATCAAGGTTTTTTTTATTTATATAAGGGAATAATCTTAACAAAAGATAATTTAGCAAGACGATAGTGGCAAGGAGATAGAAAGTGTTGTTTCTGTTCTTCTGATGAGTCCATACAACATCTACTCTTTGACTGTCATTTTGCTAAATTCGTGTGGTGAATTGTTCATGTTTCCTTTAATTTAATACCTTTAACTAGCGTACATAATTTGTTTACGGGCTGGTTAGACGGGATAAATAGGAAACTAAAATCTAAGATTCTTGTGGGTGCGAGTGTGATTTATTGGGTGAATTGGTTAACCCGGAATGATATAGTTTTTGACAAGATCCCAACATCATCTTATTTACAGGTTATCTTCAGGGGACTTACTGGATCAGGTTTTGGTCCCTATTATAGAAGGAGGAGGATCACCAAATGATGAAGATGGGTTGCAGGAATTTTGAGACAACCGCGATGGAGGTGTTTGCAAGACACGGTTGGAGATTTAGCAATAGAATTGTTTGGTAGATGTCGTCTTTGGAAACTTTTCCTTTTTCCTCTTTGACTCAAAACTTTGTTTTTGAGATTGCATGGACCTTAGTGCCTGTGTTTGTAATAAGGAACGATTATATACATTAGTCGATGCAGAAGCTGAGATATTAATATATATTCCCTTTTCTATAAACTAGTCAGATCTAAGCTTCTTTTGTGAAGCAGGCAATCAGCAATATGCTATAATGCCATGTCTAATAAAGAATGCCTACTCTCTCATTCAGTTACTTTCCTAATACTATGGGCTTCTTTTAGACTTCATTTTGTCTTTCCTCTGCGTCTACATTGTGTATGTGTCCCACCAACAATCGTTCTTCTATATACACAAACAGGCAATAATTGTAGCTTCATTTTACATCAACATTTTTTCAGAGAATCATAAACAATGGATTTGTTACAGTATAAACGAATTTTACCATATATAAGCCTTAATCTACTTTGAAACATACTAATACACCTACATCCCGTGAGCCTGGCTCCAGAGAAACAAATTTTATTCTCGTTTCAGGCGAGCCAGGTTTGCTGTCTCCTTTTGCACGCGGGGGACAAACTCTGGCCCTCATCTAGCCAACAAAATGTGAGACACCTGCATTTCAGTTAACCTGGGCAGCCCATATGCAGGGAATCAAATGCCCCCTATTTTCTCCGCCCAGCTTGGGCGGAGCCAGGCAGCCATGCTAGAGACGTGCAAGCGGCTTTTGTTTGATTGGTTATCTCTCATTGGTCTAGCAGCTCTAGTGTTTGGTTGCAAAGTTGCACATGCATACAAGTTGCTCTGGCCCAGCACACTCACGCCTGCGCTTGCACCCTCGCACCACCCTCGGCCAGGCTTCATGGGAGCGAGAAATTTTCCGCATCAGGAGAGCCAAGCCCGGCAAAGCCCTTTGCAGAGGGTGAGCTTGGCCAGAACGCCCCTTGGAAATCATTAAATCTCTCCTTGGTTTCATTCCTTTTCTCCATGAGCCATGGGAGATACATACACATGGGCCTATGAGGCATCAGGAAATGGTGTGGTCGCCCAACAGTACAATTCTGTTTTGTCAGTGCACCATCTACCTCGTGGAGATTGAGTGTTGCCAATGGAGATGGCACAATAACAACATCCACTCTGGTTATGCATAGTGAGATGATCACACATAGTGAGATGAAGATGCTCTGCAGAGAGAGGATGCGTCCAAGGAATTGCCTTGCTCAAAGGTTGTGGATTCTGAGACTAATAGCAATGGCTGATCCCATCAGAACTACAAAAGGCGACAAGCATAATACCATAAGGTATTGATCCTTCAAATGTAATCAGGCTTGACAATAAATTCTGATCACCTCTTGTGCTGGAAATCCTACTTCCATATGCCTTTTTGCTTTCTTGAGATTGGAATTCTAATTCATTTCTCATGCGTAACAAGCCTGTTTTGTTCCAAACAAACTGTGCCTCTATCATAGCTGTGGTGGGGTGGGCATAGCTATGATCTGCTTGATGCAGTTGAAAGCCATGGTTATCTGCCTACTGAAAAATAACACGGAAATGTACTACCAGAAGAATATAATATAGTAACTTACTAGTCCAATATTTCTAGATCGATCTCGCAATAGATAGAAATTTGTTCTGCTCTGACCATGTTAGCTTCATTATTAGCCAACATGATCATTCTAATTAACATCTGAGAAACTAAATAAAAATAAGAACATTAAATCGTCATAGTGACTGACTGACCAGGTCTGTAATTGAACATGGATTTATTACACTATTATAAATGAATTGCACTTAGTGAATGTATGCGCTTGCAGCCTTTGCTTGTGGCTTGCTGGTTGTTGTGAGTTGTGACACTACATATACCACAGGATGCTAATCTTTACTCGTGTGCCTCCGGTGCAGAGCAAGGATAATCGGCTCACTGTATGTTGTACATATAAGAGCAATAGCTCCCAAGTGCCAAGGATCACAAGCGTTTATCTACTGAGTTGTATACATCCTCCCATTCCCATCTATATATTGCATATTGCGAGATAGACGTCGTAGGCAGTAGGCCTGCAACTGTCTGTGCCTCTGGTGCCGAGCAAGGTTAATTGTACCATGGAAACTATGTGTCGCAACACCACCCAAGAGTAACAAAGGTTTATATTATCTACTCTAAGGTTTCCTATACCCACCCATACACCTGCATGGTTACATACATTGGGAGATAGACATAGACCTAGGTGTGTGAGGCATCTAGAGATGATGCTAGCGGTTGAGAAATGCTCCATATAACTCTTTTTTGTGTATTGCATTGCCTACTGTTGTATCCTGAGCTATTTGAATATGAGATGATGGCACCCGGCAACCCAATTGATACTGCCATGACGGTTTTGGTGGACAAAAGAGCTACTTCCACACAAACAAGACGCATGGATCATAAGATGTGCAACAGTTACCTCTTTCATAACTGGATCTCGATCGGATTGGATGCAGTGCCTATACTGCAACTTTGGCAGTCACACCATCCTAGTCACCCAAAACAAATCAAATGGCCTAGACGTCATCTAACGATGCAAAAATAAGTGTGGTGCAGGCGTCCCATTAATGCCACTATCCAGTCCACTCTGCTCATGGGGCCCACATGAGGGGCTACCAACCAATACTGAATGTCCCTTGAACTCACTGTTGTCCCATTGTTCTGTTAAAAAAACTCAACAACCAAAAGCTCTTTAGTTTCATTTAAATCCATCATAAAGTTCTATATTTATTTTGACATCAACTTTAAAACAAGATCTTGTATTTCAACAATATTTTCGAAGATGCATTAAGGATTATGATTAGAGCTGCACGGTGGCTATCTTTAGGGAAATGGGAAATAGGGTTGTGATTAGTAGTTAGGTAAGGGTTATGACTAAGGGTCAGCAGAGACTGTGATTATGGGTCGGGTAGATATTGTTTTTTGTTTTTTGAATGTCACTGGGGGGATTACTCCCACCTGAATGTATATTGATATAGCCTCAAATCGGCTTGTGTTATGTATTACAAAGTTGAGGAAGAAGAAGAAGAAGAAGAAGAAGAAGAAGAAGAACGCCCAAGCACTAGGGCGAGGAGTGGCATAAACCACAAATAAACTAGTGAAATGCAAAAACTACCACAAGACATAGGATCTCTTCGACGATGCCTCTAGGGAGGTGAATGACGCCAACATGTAATCATCGTCGGCAAAGTAGGAGCTTAGCGAGGTTTTCACCTGAGCCTTCTGTCGAGGGGTAGCTGCACCATGACGGAGGGGGTGCCGGCCGCCGCCACACTGCGCAAGGCCGTTCCCGGACTCGCTCGTGACGTTGGGAGGCGCGCACCGACAAGTGTCCACGACTAGACAAAGGGAGGTGGGTGATGCCGACCGCCGCCACACCGCGCGGAGCTGATCTCAGACTCGCCCGCGACGATGGGAGGCGCGCACCGGCAAGCGTCCGTGCCTGGACAGAGAAAAGGAGGTTGCCTGTAACACCCTAAAAATTTGAAAAGAAGAAAAATAGGAAAATATGATTTTTATATTTATTTTTGTGAAGCATTTAAATATAGAATAAGAATAATTTTTATAAATTTAAAATCAAATATAAGAGTAGAAACATGTTTGTGCACTCATGCTGTTGCATTTGAATTTTTGAGATGAGTGGTTTGATTCAAATTCAAATTTGATTCCAAAATCATTTGAAAATGCTTTGAAATAATTGAAAAGGAAAAAGAAAAAGAAAATTTCCTTTCTTCTTGCTTTTGGCCCAGCTCAGCCGGCAGCCCATTTCCTCCCGCGCCCGCATCTTTCTCCTGGGCCGAGCCCGAGCCGCGGTCAGCCGGCCCAACTCGCGCGCGCGCGCTCGCGTCCCGCACGGCCGCGTTCCTTCCCGCCTGAGCCGCTGACATGTGGGTCCCGTTTGTCAGTGTCTCTCCTCACCTTTCCTTTCTTCTTCCTCCGGCCGAACGCAGCTTCCCTCTTTCTTCTCCGATTCGGTGAATCAAATCCACCGCGTATCTTCGTTCCTTCCTTACTTAACGACGTCTCCGGACTATAAAAACGGAGCCCCGTATGATTCCGCCCTTATCCCGTCTCATCGGTAGCCGATTTGGTGCTCGGGAGCTAGGTCACCGCGAGCACGAGATCCACCGTCCGCCCCTCAAAGCCGCACGCGCTCATTGCTTCATCCTCGGTCACGATTCTGCCCTAGGTGAGTTTGCGTTGAAGTTATCTACCTGCTGGTACTTTTGTTTTGCGATTTCGTGCACCACAGAGCGAGATAGACTCCACCCGGCCATGGCGCCGCCGCGGGAAGCTCACCGTCGGCCGATTCCGACCGGAGCGCCGCCGGTTTCCTCCCTGATCCGATCTGGACCGTCCGATTTGAATCCAACGGATGTAAATAGAAGTTACCGATTCGTTTGTAAAATTGTAAAAGAAACCCTGAAGTTTTTAAGTTCTTAACCCGCAGTCCTAAAACGTAAAGCTCAGAGTACGTTTTGATCTGTTGAAAGCGTATTTCGTCTCGGTAATTGAAAAATACGTTTTCTGATATTTACAGTTTTGCCATTCAGATTGTTTTAGTTGTAGAATTTTTGTTTTAACTCCGATTTGGTCCATTCAAATTGCGTTAGATTCGTATTTGCGAGCTCTACATGATGATAGAACTGTACAGTAGGTTTGAGATAATTTATTTTCAAGTTTATATTAAAGTATTTATTTTTCTATAGGAAATCTTTGGAAATTCATAACTTTGTCGTTTTAGATCCGATTTTCGTGATCTTCGCGTCTGTGTGATCCTAGCAAGTTGTAGATTCATTTTAAAGACTTTTTATTTTATTTTCTTACTGTTGGTGTATTGTTCTAATTATAGTCTTGTTTGTCAATGCATGATTGCCTCTGGATGTGTGTTGTTGATAATGGTTGATCGAGTATAAACTGTGAGAAATTTGTTGGAGATCAAGAGCTTTACTACAAGCAAGATCTTCAGGACCAGTTTGAGCAAGGCAAGTATAGCATGGGATTATCCTTGTTGTCCTATTCACTTTATGCAATTAATATCATTATGCATTTATTCCTTGTTAAGGATGACTTAGCGATTGATCCTTTACCTTGGTACCTATTATATTGCATTGAGTAGTGTGGCTAGTGCTTTAACATGGACTATGATCATGTAAATTGATTAGAGGAATATGCAACAAACATTAAAAGATGATTTTGATTAATGTTTAAAGGGGATTAGAGCATGGGGGTTACTTTTGATGCTCTAATTGCTCTCCATAAGGACTCATCTATAAGCGACAATCCGGGATTTACAGTACAACTGTGGGGGCTATATGGCTCTGGCTTTAGTCATATAGAAGGACCTTTTCTAGCTTGTTAGAGGTATTCCTTTATGGCGTAAGAATGGCTTGACGAATCGGGTATAGTGCGGCCTCTGTCCTCATGTGTATAGGCTGCGTGTTATTGTGCCATCAGGAAGGGGGGCTCTACATCTGTTTGCCGAGTGAAATCTAATGGCCCTAACTTGTTAGACGAACCTTCGAAAGACTTCATAGTGTTTACCCTGCCTGCTCACCTTGGTAGTGTTTTGGGAGTAATTAACCCGGGCATTTGGGTAACACGACTCACAGTGAAAGTGTACAACCTCTGCAGAGTGTAAAACTGTTATAACAGCCGTGCTCACGGCTACGAGTGGCCTTGGACCCTTATGGAATAGTTGAATAATTGTTTATGATTATGTTTTTGCTATTCGTTAATCATTTCACATGGATCATATGTTTAATGTTTATATTGAGACATTTTGATGCTATTGTTATGCTAAAATCATGCTAACTAAAAGCTACATGCTGATAAACCAATGAATATGCCTTTTTGAGCCTCATGAACCCCATGTTACACTTGTTGAGTACGAGATGTACTTACGCTTGTTTATTTCTTTTACTTGGATAAAAAAATCCCGGATGGGTAACAGATGGAGGTAATAGTGACTACTACGCCTACTTCCCTGAAGATTACTAGTCTTGCTGTCAACCAGTCAATGTACTTGTGACTGGAGCTACCACGAGAGATTTTTATTTATACTTCCGCTACGTTTGTGTTAAGACTATGTGTTTAAATATCGTGATGTAATAACATTTGTGATGATACTTATGTTATAATTTGTGAACTTATGTGTGATTGATCTCTGGGCGCACATAAGGGTATGCATTCCATTTGATCGATAAATGGGTGTGACAAATTGGTATCAGAGCTCTTGTTGACTGTAGGACGCAAGCCTAGCTAGGAATGGTCGATTTAGTATCATCTTTACACTATTTTTATGCTCACTATCTTGCTCTTGTTATTTGATAAATTTTTATGCTTCTTATGTCACATTCTATTACCAAATTTTGCCTCTATTCTAACTTCATCTAAAAATTCTGTAGATGGCCCGTGACCGTAAGACTGCCCGCATTAGCTCTGGAGGATACTACCCACCTCGTGCTCTGCATGCAACTGAAGAGCCACAAGAGCCAGAACCTCAGGAACAGGAGCAGACTCCTGTAACACCAGTCCAAGCACCAGCACCTTCCCAGGAAGAGCCTGAGTCTGAAGAAGATCCAGAAATCGTCAAGATTGAAGATGATGAAGAGGAAGCTAATGAAGGAGTACAACCCCCGCCTCCATCATATGAAGCTCCTGAAGATATGTCACCTGCTCCAATGGGGTGGACTGTGAGGATCTACCACAGGAATGGAGGGAATGCTGTCTCTCATCTTCGCCTGGTGGGGATACTCACTGCTTACTTCGCTGACTGGCATCCAACTGTGGAGTACGTCTGCTGGGAGTACACGCATCCACTGGAGGACACGTACTGGAAGGCAAGGGCAAGCATCTTTGCCCATAAGGAAGACAAGGGAGCATATCAGCTGGACAGGATGTTCTCTCACGTGGGACATCGAGCTACTATAGAGGATAGCATTGAAGATGCTGCTTTTGAAGCATGTATGGGTCTCCGCTATCTTCGCTTTAACCTTATGAAGCATGACATTTATCGCTTCTTTCCTCGTGCACACCCCGAACTTGGATGGGCTATGACAGATCCAGTGCAGCTAGAGCCACTACCTCGGGTGATGGTGGACTTTGTCTATGATATGATGGATAGGAAGCTGCAGCTAGAAGAGATGGTGAAGGCACAAGGGAAGACTATCAAGAGGTGCCAAGCAACCATTGATGAGCTCCGAGCAAACCAAGGCATGCCCAAGATTTATGAGACATTAGAGCATGAGCCACTTCCTTAGGAAGTAGGAGTCCTTTATGTAATAAGAACGTTCTTAGTAACGTCAGTTGAGTCAGTCGAGTCTGTCGTGTGGTTTGAACCTTGGTGTGCTAGTTGCTTTATTATTATGCTTATGTGTGAGTTGGATCTTTGTTTGAGTGTCGGGACTTGTAGGCATGTCTACAAGTTCCATTCTTAAGAATAATAAGTTTAATAGTCAAGGAATAATAGTTGGGGTTTGATATTATCACGTTTCTGTCCTTGCTGTTTTCTGGAGCAGTCTTCAATGTTTCTGCTATAGTTTAAAAACGGATCGTGCAACATTTATGAAATTTTTATGAGAGAAACTAGACTCAAGCATCTTTCAAATGCCACTGGAATCACCTTTTTATCTGATCTGGTTCGAGAGATATAATTTTTACAAGTTAAAGTTTCTGCACAGTCTGGAATCTAGAACAGTTTCTGTTGCGCCTTATTTTTCATAGACTTAATGACAGAATTTGATCTTGAGGCCTGAATAGAAATTGTGGATAATTTCATAAGCTTTCCAACCATATAAGGCACGCCTCTTTTGGATTTCTGTAGCTCGAGATATAATTGAAATACTGAACTGTCAACAATGCTACTCGTCCAGAAAACTTTCAGATCTCCTTATTAATCTTATAAGTGGTTGAAATCATGGAATTCTTAAAGTTTGCATGTTTATGGGTGGCAGATGGCCGGAAGAGGAAGAGGCAGAGGTCGTGGAAACATTCCCCCAAATCCACCACCACCACCGCCACCAACTATTGAGCAACTGTTGGCGGTACAGACGCAGTTGATGCAGCAACTAGTGCAAAATCAGCAGAATCAGCCAGTTGTTGGGGCTCAACCACGTGATAAGCGTGGTGAGTTTTTGAAGGGTCGTCCCCCAGTGTTTACACATGCTGCTGATCCTTTGGAGGCCGATGATTGGCTTCGTGCTGTGGAGAAACAACTCACGATTGCCCAATGTGATGACCGACAGAAAGTGTTGTTTGCTTCTGGGCAACTTCAGGGAGAAGCTCAGGATTGGTGGGAGTCATATGAGTATGGTCGTCCTGCCAATGCTCCTGCAGTCACCTGGCAGGAGTTTAGGGAGAACTTCAGGGCATACCATATACCTGAAGGAATGATAGAGTTGAAGGCGGAGGAATTCAGGAACCTGACCCAAGGGTCAATGACTGTAGCTGAGTACCGTGACAAGTTTGCTCAATTGTCACGATATGCTCCACATGAGGTGGCCAATGACAATGATAAGCAGCGCCGCTTCTTGAAGGGATTATATGATGGACTACAGTTGCAGTTGATGTCCAATACCTACCCTAACTTTCAGACGCTTGTAAACCGCGCTATCGTGGTGGATAGCAAGCGCAAGGAAATGGATGCAAAGAGGAAGAGGTTACAGGGACAAGCCTCTAATAGCAACACCCGTCTGCGTACTGGTTTTCAGCAGAATACTCAGCAGAGGCCTCCCTCTGGACAGTGGAATCATGGTCAGGCCCCATTCCGTGGACAGTTTCCGCAACGTCCCCCATTCCAGCCACAGAATAGCAACCAACGTCCACCGCAGCAGAATGGAAATCAAGCACAGCGTCAGGGTCCTTCCAATAACACTCTTATGAAAACTAGTGCTCCCAATACCCCCAACAAGTGTTTTCGATGTGGAAAAGAAGGTCACTTGTCTTACAATTGCCCGGAGAAGCTTAACCAGCAGACTCCCCAGAGACAGAGCAGCCACCAGAAGTCCGCACCTAACTCAGGAAGGGTGAATCACTTGTCCCAGGAAACTGCAGTGGAGGAGCCAGAAGTTATGCTTGGTACGTTCGATGTCCACTCTACTCCCGCCACTGTACTTTTTGATTCTGGAGCATCACATTCTTTCATATCGCAATCATTTGTTAGAATACATAGAATCCATTTATGTGCCATGAAGAACCCTATCTTAGTAAACTCACCTGGTGGAAGCATGCCAGCATCTTATCGCTGTCTTCCGATTAGTCTCAACTTAAGGGGGGTAGAGTTTACAGTTAGCCCTATAGTATTGAGAACAGCTGGGATTGATCTTATATTGGGAATGGATTGGATGATGCAACAACAAGCAGAGATTCAGTGTAAGGATAAATCAGTTGTACTGACAACACCAAAGGGTGATAGAATCAAGGTTGAAGTAAAAGTGCAAAAACAAGAGACTGCTACAGTGAACCAGCTCAATGATGGTGCCAACCAGGAAGATCCAGTTGTGGAGGAGTTTCCAGATGTGTTTCCAGAGGAATTGCCAGGTATGCCACCAGACCGTGACATTGAATTTATTATTGAATTATTACCTGGAACTGCACCTATAGCTAAGCGTCCATATAGAATGGGAGTAAATGAATTAGAAGAACTTAAGAAACAAATCAAGGAGTTGCAGGATAAGGGTTTTATTCGTCCTAGTTCTTCACCTTGGGGAGCACCAGTGATTTTTGTGGATAAGAAAGATGGAACTCAGAGGATGTGTGTAGATTATCGGTCTCTTAATGAGGTTACTATTAAGAACAAGTACCCATTGCCTAGGATTGATGACCTGTTTGATCAGTTGAGAGGAGCTTGTGTATTTTCCAAGATTGAACTTCGTTCTGGATATCATCAGTTGAAGATTCGTGCTAGTGATATACCAAAGACAGCTTTTACCACACGGTATGGGTTGTATGAGTATACGGTGATGTCTTTTGGTTTGACTAATGCTCCTGCATACTTTATGTATTTGATGAATAAGGTATTCATGGAATATCTGGATAAGTTTGTAGTGGTATTTATCGATGATATTCTAGTATTTTCCAAGACTGAGGAAGAACATGCTGAACATTTGAGGTTGGTCTTGCAGAAGCTCAGAGAACACCAACTATATGCAAAGAGGAGTAAATGTGAATTTTGGTTGAAGGAAGTTTCTTTTCTGGGTCATATTGTCTCTAATGGAGGAATATCAGTAGATCCTGGCAAGGTGAAAGATGTATTGAATTGGAAACCACCCATCAATGTGAGTGAGATCCGTAGCTTCTTGGGATTAGCTGGTTATTATAGAAGATTTATAGAGGGATTTTCAAAGCTTGCAAAACCAATGACTGCATTGTTGGAGAAGAATGCTAAGTTTGTGTGGTCCGAGAAGTGTTAGGCTAATTTTGAGGAACTAAAGAAGAGATTGACGACTGCACCCGTCTTAGTTTTGCCAGATCTGAGTAAACCTTTCTCTATCTATTGTGATGCATCTCGATTGGGTTTGGGATGTGTACTGATGCAAGAAGGTAGAGTTGTGGCATATGCATCAAGGCAGTTGAGGAAGCATGAGTTAAATTACCCTACTCATGATTTGGAATTAGCTGCAGTAGTTCATGCATTAAAGATATGAAGACATTATTTGATTGGACACAAGAGTGATATATACACTGATCACAGGAGTTTAAGGTATATCTTTACTCAAACGGATCTGAACTTGAGGCAGCGTAGATGGTTGGAGTTGATAAAAGACTATGATCTAGAGGTGCATTATCATTCAGGAAAGGCCAACGTTGTTGCTGATGCTCTTAGTAGGAAAAGTTATGCAAATGAAATACAAGTAATGCCTATGCCAAAGGAATTATGTGCCGAGTGCAAGTATTTGAACTTAGGATTTACTACCAATGCAGTGGAATTAGTATTAGAGCCTACTCTAGAGCAAGAGATCCGTAAAGGTCAGCAGAAGGATGAAAAGTTGAGGGAGATAGCAGAAAACATAGCGAAAGGTAAATCTCCAGGATTCCGTAAGGATGATAATGGTACGCTATGGTTTGGAAAAAGGCTGTGTGTGCCTGAAGATAAGGATATCAGAATGGTAATTCTGCGTGAAGCTCATGAGTCAGCTTATTCCATACATCCGGGGAGTACTAAGATGTATTTGGATCTGAGAGAGAAATATTGGTGGTATGGTTTAAAAAGAGATGTTGCTGAGTATGTTGCTTTGTGTGATACTTGTCAAAGGGTGAAAGCGGAACATCAGAGACCTGCAGGATTGTTACAGCCTATGCAGATACCCGAGTGGAAATGGGAAGAGGTTGGTATGGATTTTATAGTTGGGTTGCCACGGACTCAAAGAGGATATGATTCAATTTGGGTGATAGTGGATCGTCTGACTAAGGTTGCTCATTTTCTGCCTGTGAAGACTACATATAGCAGTGCAAAGTTGGCAGAATTGTATATGGAAAGAATAGTGAGTCTACATGGAGTACCTAAGAAGATTGTGTCTGATCGAGGTACTCAGTTTACATCTCATTATTGGCAAAAGATACATGAATCATTGGGAACCAAATTAAATTTTAGTACAGCTTATCATCCTCAAACAGATGGTCAAACGGAGAGAATTAATCAGATATTGGAAGATATGTTGAGAGCTTGTGCTTTACAATATGGTACTAGCTGGGATAAGAGTTTGCCTTACGCAGAGTTCTCTTATAACAATAGTTATCAGAAGAGTCTTCAAATGGCACCGTTTGAGGCTCTGTATGGACGAAAATGTAGGACCCCGTTATTCTGGAATCAGACAGGGGAGAGTCAAGTGTATGGGCCTGATGTATTAAAGGATGCTGAAAAGAAAGTGAGAATGATTAAAGATAATCTAAAAATAGCACAGTCCAGACAGAAAAGCTATGCTGATACTCGCAGAAGGGAGTTGACTTTTGAGGTAGGGGATTATGTATATTTGAAAGTATCGCCAATGAGGAGTGTGAGAAGGTTCAACATGAAAGGTAAATTGGCACCAAGATATATTGGACCTTTCAAGATTATAGAAAGACGTGGTGAAGTGGCATATCAGTTGGAATTACCTGAAAGTTTGGCAGGTGTACATGATGTGTTCCATGTGTCTCAATTGAAGAAATGTTTACGAGTACCAGAAGAGCAGATTTCATTAGAGGAACTTACTGTTAAGGAGGATCTTACATATGAAGAGTTTCCGGTTAAAATTTAGAGACTGCGGACAGAGTCACAAGAAGTAGAACAATCAAAATGTGTAAAGTACAATGGAATCGGTACACAGCAGAAGAGGCTACTTGGGAACGAGAAGAGGATCTGAGAAAAACCTACCCGCAACTGTTTGAGTAAGCATCGGTCGAATCTCGGGACGAGATTCATCTTAAGGGGGTAGAATTGTAACACCCTAAAAATTTGAAAAGAAGAAAAATAGGAAAATATGATTTTTATATTTATTTTTGTGAAGCATTTAAATATAGAATAAGAATAATTTTTATAAATTTAAAATCAAATATAAGAGTAGAAACATGTTTGTGCACTCATGCTGTTGCATTTGAATTTTTGAGATGAGTGGTTTGATTCAAATTCAAATTTGATTACAAAATCATTTGAAAATGCTTTGAAATAATTGAAAAGGAAAAAGAAAAAGAAAATTTCCTTTCTTCTTGCTTTTGGCCCAGCTCAGCCGGCAGCCCATTTCCTCCCGCGCCCGCATCTTTCTCCTGGGCCGAGCCCGAGCCGCGGTCAGCCGGCCCAACTCGCGCGCGCGCTCGCGTCCCGCACGGCCGCGTTCCTTCCCGCCTGAGCCGCTGACATGTGGGTCCCGTTTGTCAGTGTCTCTCCTCACCTTTCCTTTCTTCTTCCTCCGGCCGAACGCAGCTTCCCTCTTTCTTCTCCGATTCGGTGAATCAAATCCACCGCGTATCTTCGTTCCTTCCTTACTTAACGACGTCTCCGGACTATAAAAACGGAGCCCCGTATGATTCCGCCCTTATCCCGTCTCATCGGTAGCCGATTTGGTGCTCGGGAGCTAGGTCACCGCGAGCACGAGATCCACCGTCCGCCCCTCAAAGCCGCACGCGCTCATTGCTTCATCCTCGGTCACGATTCTGCCCTAGGTGAGTTCGCGTTGAAGTTATCTACCTGCTGGTACTTTTGTTTTGCGATTTCGTGCACCACAGAGCGAGATAGACTCCACCCGGCCATGGCGCCGCCGCGGGAAGCTCACCGTCGGCCGATTCCGACCGGAGCGCCGCCGGTTTCCTCCCTGATCCGATCTGGACCGTCCGATTTGAATCCAACGGATGTAAATAGAAGTTACCGATTCGTTTGTAAAATTGTAAAAGAAACCCTGAAGTTTTTAAGTTCTTAACCCGCAGTCCTAAAACGTAAAGCTCAGAGTACGTTTTGATCTGTTGAAAGCGTATTTCGTCTCGGTAATTGAAAAATACGTTTTCTGATATTTACAGTTTTGCCATTCAGATTGTTTTAGTTGTAGAATTTTTGTTTTAACTCCGATTTGGTCCATTCAAATTGCGTTAGATTCATATTTGCGAGCTCTACATGATGATAGAACTGTACAGTAGGTTTGAGATAATTTATTTTCAAGTTTATATTAAAGTATTTATTTTTCTATAGGAAATCTTTGGAAATTCATAACTTTGTCGTTTTAGATCCGATTTTCGTGATCTTCGCGTCTGTGTGATCCTAGCAAGTTGTAGATTCATTTTAAAGACTTTTTATTTTATTTTCTTACTGTTGGTGTATTGTTCTAATTATAGTCTTGTTTGTCAATGCATGATTGCCTCTTGATGTGTGTTGTTGATAATGGTTGATCGAGTATAGACTGTGAGAAATTTGTTGGAGATCAAGAGCTTTACTACGAGCAAGATCTTCAGGACCAGTTTGAGCAAGGCAAGTATAGCATGAGATTATCCTTGTTGTCCTATTCACTTTATGCAATTAATATCATTATGCATTTATTCCTTGTTAAGGATGACTTAGCGATTGATCCTTTACCTTGGTACCTATTATATTGCATTGAGTAGTGTGGCTAGTGCTTTAACATGGACTATGATCATGTAAATTGATTAGAGGAATATGCAACAAACATTAAAAGATGATTTTGATTAATGTTTAAAGGGGATTAGAGCATGGGGGTTACTTTTGATGCTCTAATTGCTCTCCATAAGGACTCATCTATAAGCGACAATCCGGGATTTACAGTACAACTGTGGGGGCTATATGGCTCTGGCTTTAGTCATATAGAAGGACATTTTCTAGCTTGTTAGAGGTATTCCTTTATGGCGTAAGAATGGCTTGACGAATCGGGTATAGTGCGGCCTCTGTCCTCATGTGTATAGGCTGCGTGTTATTGTGCCATCAGGAAGGGGGGCTCTACATCTGTTTGCCGAGTGAAATCTAATGGCCCTAACTTGTTAGACGAACCTTCGAAAGACTTCATAGTGTTTACCCTGCCTGCTCACCTTGGTAGTGTTTTGGGAGTAATTAACCCGGGCATTTGGGTAACACGACTCACAGTGAAAGTGTACAACCTCTGCAGAGTGTAAAACTGTTATAACAGCCGTGCTCACGGTTACGAGTGGCCTTGGACCCTTATGGAATAGTTGAATAATTGTTTATGATTATGTTTTTGCTATTCGTTAATCATTTCACATGGATCATATGTTTAATGTTTATATTGAGACATTTTGATGCTATTGTTATGCTAAAATCATGCTAACTAAAAGCTACATGCTGATAAACCAATGAATATGCCTTTTTGAGCCTCATGAACCCCATGTTACACTTGTTGAGTACGAGATGTACTTACGCTTGTTTATTTCTTTTACTTGGATAAAAAAATCCCGGATGGGTAACAGATGGAGGTAATAGTGACTACTACGCCTACTTCCCTGAAGATTACTAGTCTTGCTGTCAACCAGTCAATGTACTTGTGACTGGAGCTACCACGAGAGATTTTTATTTATACTTCCGCTACGTTTGTGTTAAGACTATGTGTTTAAATATCGTGATGTAATAACATTTGTGATGATACTTATGTTATAATTTGTGAACTTATGTGTGATTGATCTCTGGGCGCACATAAGGGTATGCATTCCATTTGGTCGATAAATGGGTGTGACATTGCCGGCCGCCGCCACACCTTGCGGAGCCGTTCCCGGACATGCCCGCCTTGGTGGGAGGCATGCACCGGCAAGCGTCCACGCCTAGGGAGGGAGGTGGGGTTATGTAGGCATATAGACCCTGGCTATATACTTGAGAATTGTGATTAGGGTCAATAGGTGCTGTGACTAGGGGCCATTAGGGGTTGCGATTGTGGGGTTATGTAGGCATTGTGAATTGGGTTATGTGGTTATGGCCCTCCCGTATGAATGGATTATAACTTCTAGTTTTCTTCACCATAGATCTCGTATACCCATCCATTGTGATTGAGGGGTAGCACATGTGTTGTGATTAGGGGTCACACATGCTTTGTGATTTTGGATGCATGATTCAGCCATTGTGGTTAGGGATGTGGGGTTCTAGCGCTAACATCTACCCAACTTTTTAGTTTTCCTCTCACTATGAGCCATATATACTCAGCCTTTATCATTAGGGTCAGTGGGTGTTTTGACCAGGGGTCATGCTGGGCTTGTGGTTAGGGGTCATCAGAGATTATGATTAAGGGTCACGCCAAATATTGTGGTTAGGGTTATGGGTTTTCACCTGCCGTCTACACGTATTGCTATTTTTATTTTTCCACATCACATGTGCCATATATTTGGTTGTGATTTAAGGGTCAGTAGGGCTATGATGATGGGTCGTGTTGTGATTAGTTGGTCGTCACTTGTAGAAGTTGTTATTAGTAAGGTCTAGCGGACGCTAGGTCATGATTTGGTGTCCACAGGGTTGCAGTTAGCGGTTGTACAAAGGTTATATGTAGGGTCATTACTATAGAAATGTTTTTATTTTGCAACAGAGGTGTTTTGGGCAGAGGTGGCTCAAATAAAATCTGCCTCTAAACTGGTTTCTGAACCAGCCTGCCTATAGAAATCGTTTTCTAGACATGACTATATTTTTAAAGGTGGCCGCCAAGCCAAACCGTCTCTAGAGAAATGGTATTTGTAGGGTGGTTTGGCTTGTCGGCCGCCTCTACAATGTGCTCCACCTATTTTTAGACACAGACCAAATTGTTAGCCTCTAAAAATAGGTGAAGTACAGTAAAATTCATAACTTTTGCAAATCAAAGTCAAATGAAGACCAACTTTATATCACAGTTGTAGCTAGTACTCAAAGAGGTCTACAACTTTGTAGTTGGTGAAATATTTATTTGAAAGCATTTAAATCCCAAAAATGTTGATTTAAGTTTTATAATTTAAAATTCTTTAAAATGTTTTAAATGATTTCGGATGGAGAAATGACCTAAACTAAAGTTGTAGTACTACAAGGATCTGCATATTTTTAGTTGCCTACCTTTTCATTTGAAATAATTTAGTACTAGGAAATTTTATTTTAAGCTTTTATATTTTGAAATTCATTTTTCTCAATTTTTCAAAGTACCTTGTATGGAAAAATGACCTAAACCAAATTTGAATTACTCTAAGGCCCCATTTGGATCCTTGGAATTGAATTCACTCTAATAATTATAATTTAGACATAGATTAATTAAGCTAATATGGTTGTATATGGAATATATTTGTATATTATTGTTAGTCATACAATGGAGATACTTATATGTTGCATTTCTACTATATGGAAGCAAGTTGAAGAGCGTGCTATAAGTCGTAGAGTAGAAATATAGCATGGTGATCTATAGAAATAATTTATATCTCTCACCCTATGAATTTGAGATAGGCCTATATGTGAACTTGACAAAGTTGTGGAATGTCAAATTCCAAGACCAATAGCCTAATCCATCAAGTGATTCTAATTCCTCCAAAATCAGAGGATCCAAACGGCCCCTAAGAGATATGCAAGTTTGTAGTTAACAACTTTTGCATTTAGAATCATTTAGGGCCTAGAGATTTTGTTTCAAGATTAATGATTTTGAAATTCGTATTTAAAAAATCAAATGACGTCATATGAAGAGGTCTAAAACTTTCCAGTTCAAACTTTTTTATTTAAATTCATTTAGGGTCTCAAATATGTATTACAATATTCACTAAGGTGAATAAAAATGAATATATCGGTCACCACTTAAGCACAAGTGCTTCGAGGTGCAGTGGTAAGGAAGTAACATGGAGGCTAGGGGTATTGAATTCAAACCCCCATGGTTGCACACGCATATATTTCACGTGATGACTTGTAACTCTCCCTGTTTAAAGAAATTTGCTATATTTTTTGCCCAAAATTGCAAATTTTGAAAAACGATATGTAGAGGTGCCTGGATATCCACCTCTAGCAACCACAGAGTTCTAGAAACAGACAGGTAGCCTCTACAATGGTTTTCAGCAACCTCTAAAAAACGTGTCCCTACTGGTTATTAGGGTCTCGTTAGAGACATATGCACTTTTGGTATAGAAACACCAAACTATTTAAATTATTATCAGAATGTATTTTTTACTTTGTTATTATAAGCAATTTGTCTCTATACAAAAATGAATTAAAATTATAGGCAAGATGGATTCACAAATCAGTGGAAACAACACACATGGAATCTAATACAAATGTTACTGATTTCCATACATTTTTTGAATATGGATACTGATTCAAATATTTTAGATCCAAATATAAATCGAATAGGTTAGATTCACATTCGATAGTAGTCATAGAGATGAACTTATAAATACTTTCAAAATGATAATTAACAGACTTTCAAAACAAATATGAATTAATAACACAACATTAAAATTGAATGACAGATATATAATATATCAATGATCATGTTAATTACTACTTATATAATTGGTTGTATTTAAAATGAATAATGCTGTTTAATTATGTTTATAATAAATTAATATATATATAATCTTTAAATATCATCAGTACTATTAATGTAAACATCAATAATCATTAGTCATGGAGATAGCTTTTAAATATTTTCAAATGGTACATCATTAATGATATAAGATTAAGATCTTTAGTCATTATTCATAGACATATATTTTCAGCAGGAGTTTATTCTTCGTGGATTCATCTATATTTTGGGAACATGGATACGAATTCAGAAAATAAAAAATAGATGTTAATATTTCTATTTTAGAATCTAATACGAGTACGGATATTGTATTGATGTTTTAGCGGATATGGATATCTGTCATCGTTTTGACCCCTGCTATTCTATATATATGCATCACCTTTTTTTACTACAAAATTAGTGATGTAGGGGGTGTGGGCAAAATATTTCCTAAACAGGTTGTGCGTGTGCATGGCCTACTTTATTTACGTCCCACCCTGCAATATGCATGTCTTTTTTCACAATGCATTATGTGCAGTACAGTCTCATACAGTAACATTAATAGGTGAAATAAAGAATTATATATCTCTATCTCTACATTAAAAAAAACTCTAAAGTAATCATCTATCCGGTGATAAAAAAAACTGTATACTATCCGGCCACAAAGACTACACTATCCAGCCAAAAAAAAATACTACTAAATACGTATACTCGAGCCCACAAACATGTACAGAGTCCATGTCGGAGGAGTTTGCGTCAGAGACGGCTGGCAGCCGAGACCTCCAACTACAAGATTGGCAATTACCAAGCGCCGGTGACTTGATGCGTGGTGACCGACATCCATGCATGGCCATGCGGATGTGAGGACATCTGATGTCACAGTGACTAATTTTAACTCACAAAATAATTGAAGGAATACACTCGTATACGTACATGTGTGTGGATCTATAGAAAAAATAAACATAAACTGATTTTGACATTCAATCTGTAGCCCCTGTAACATCCAGTCCCGGCATACACGGCTCAGGTCCACTCTGCCGAGGAGTGGTCCCACCTGCGTGGCAACCTGCTTGAGCTTTCGTCCTCGCTCCGCTTAAAACGGTTAACCGAAGGTTACTACGCATCACTGGCTCTGGTATTTAAGTCGGTTGGACTCACCTATGATTCACAGTATGTACTAAAGTTCTGGTTGCACAGTAACCGGTGAACAGTACCCGAGCTACAGTTTACCGAAACTTGTCTCGCCCGATTTGGTGAACAGTAACGGGCTCGCACATGCACCCCGCCCTCGACACTGTGTCCGTTGCTCCTCGCGTCCGGATGGACGGCCGCGCAGCCCGCCCCTGCCTCACACGCGCACCTTGTTCCCCTCTGTGCCCCACTCTTTCCCCCTGACCTTCTCCTCTCTCTCTGCGTGACCCGAGAAAATAGAATAAAAAAAGGTATCACAACTAAAAAAATCTTTAGCCTCGGTCACCAACCACTTATGGCTGAAAGAACCTCTTTAGTGCAGTTTCTTTTAAATGCCCCCTGAAAGAACTTCTTTAATGCAGATTCTTTCAATTGCTGGAGTGATGAAATACCAGTTCTTATTGTGATAGTGGAACCAAAGACTATAACCATGGCAATCAAGAACATAAATTGAAAGAAGCTGCTATAAATTTATTAGCTAGAATTGGCATTTCATCTAATAACACTTAAAGTGCTAACAATAACGATACAGAGTAGCAAGCCTGGGATGCTCGGCGCCAATTATTATGGCGCCAAGCTTGGCGCCGTTATTATTGGCGCCAAGCTCTTTCCCACGCAAGCGCCACGTCTACGTCAATGACAACGTGGGCAAGGACTTTAGCACTAAATGCGATGGTGCCAAGACGTATAATCTTGGCGCCAATAACGACAGCGCAAAGCTGAGGGTCTATTTTCTGAAATCTTACTAGCAGGGGTGTATTTGTGAGAATCTTTAAAAAAGGGCTAAAAACAAAAAAGACGGACCTCTGCGTCACTCCGAGCTTCAAGCTCAGTGCCGGCGTCGTGCTCCGTGTCGACAAGCCTGTCCAAGCAACAAGCAGATGCTACACTAAAAGCGCATGTAACAATAGTTTGTTTCAAGCGTTTCAGATGTTTTCGAGGTATGTTGCGAGTGTTGTATATCGATGTTGCAAAAATAGATCGAGATGTTGCACATGTTGTAATGGCTGTACACGTATGTTTTAAATGTATGTTTCAATGTTTCATCTATTCTGACGAATGTTGCAAATGTTTTATCTGGATGTTGCAAAAGTAGATCTTGATGTTGCATATACATGCATGTTGCAAGCATATATTTTAAGCATTTTCAGGTGTTTCATACATATGTTTGCAAGTGTTTCATTTGGATGTTGCATATGTTTGCAATGACTTTCAATTGTTTTCAGGCGTTTTCGCAAATATTTCATCTATCTTCTTTTTTTTAGAATTACACAGTACAATGCAGATGCCCACAACACGCACGCACTCTCAACCCTATAAACGCATGTACGCAAACTCTATACCTACGAGCACCTCTGAAGGACTGAGCCGATAGATCTTGAGATTCATGAAGTCACACCACTAGCGTCTCGCTATCGACAGGGACGTCATCTACCACTGAAAGGATAACGTCGTTAAATCTTGGAATAAAACTAGAAAAATACGAGCACATGTGCCAAGTCGAGAATTTGAACCTGTGTGAGCAGGTTCCACCACAAGAAACCTAACCAGCTGATCTATTTATAATCAGTTTGCTTCATCTGTCTTCTTTTGTATGTTGCAACTTGTTTCATCTGGATGTTTCAAAAGTAGATCGGGTGTTGCACATGAGGTGAGCATGGAAAGCAGCCGGTGGCGCAGACAACGTCCGAGACAGCGTGGGCGACATCTGAGGCGTTACGGGACCACTATTGGTGCACTCTCTCATGAGCCCGACTCACTAGGCGCTCGTTCGCCCCTGTGCGAGCAGCGTCCGTACACTAGCGGCCGGTTCGGACGTCCGGACGCTAGCAAGTCCGTTTCTTTTTATATGAAAATAGATTACTTTACTTAGGCACTGGTTGTTTCCGTGACCGGCCAACATGCGACTGCGAGTAAGTGAACACGGCTCCGAGGCCGCGTTTTGGGAATTGCCCAGCCGCGTTCGTTTTTCTTCTGGCAGATGCGCATTCGTCGTTGACCGTTTGGCAGGATTATTTCACGTTTTTCGCTGAAACGCGCCACCGACGTGGAACCAAACAGAGCCTTACTTGAGTCAGATAAAACGCTAGCAATGAGACATACAGAGGTGACACATGAACCGGTACATATGTGAAGGATCCAAAGCATAGTTACCTCAATTGAACTTGCAAAGAAATCACTATAAAATAAGAATTACAACAAAGTCCGTCAAGATTTCTATGCTTTCCATCGGGGACGTGCACCATGCCTCTTTCAAGGAGGCAACCGGAGACCCAAGATTCATATCTTGTCGTTGCAAGACCAACAGCCGCTCTTCTAGATGCAAATAACCAGATCACCGCCGAAGTACCGGACAGCATCAGACTCCTATACAAGATGGGGATATATAGGATCAAAGGGACTTACTCTGTAGAGGGTGACGATACCACCACCTCACCCTCACCCCTCACTGCCCCAACACTCTAACCTAGATAAACTAGGACCTAATCCACACCAACAAGCGGAGAAACACCGATCACCTACACATTTGAGGCCGAAACAGCCATCAGAGGCGGAGAGTACCGGTGTTCTTGCTAGCTGGAGCACACATGCCTTGGCCCGCTCCCTTCTGGCTTCTCTCTATTATTCAAGGAGGCTTCCCCTCAGAAACAAGTTGTACTACTATCTTGCAACTCTTTTATAATACCTTATCTAAAAGTTGAATCATTACTTCTACACTACAACGATTCTTATATTTTATTACATAATTTTATACTGATATGAACCTACTCTTTTTATTTCTGAAAGTTTACAAGGATTTTTCAAGATATTTATACTAAGCAAATATGCTTGTGCGCTACAACGAAAATCAATACGTCCTGAAATCAGATTCCATATTATTGTTGGATGTAAATTGTTTTAACTTATATGAGCATGGTGGCTGTTTGGGTCACGTATACAAGACATGGAGGGCACATGAGTATTTTGAAAATAAAAAAAGTGGGTTGAAAAAAAACTTCATTCTTTAAAGAGTATATATTAGATAGAGAATAGAGATTTTACACCAGCAATAGAAAGGGAACGAATGCAGCTTGTTGGAGCCGTCATTCGAACGCCATCGGGGTCAGGATCCACCGCCAATAGAGAAGTTGGTTTAATATGAAATTTTAGTAGGCCACTCTCAGTGAGGATTTCATGACACTGTTTTCAATACATCCAGACTTTGGAAACAGTGCAGAAGAGTTTCATCCCCATGAAACTTTCTCTATTCCCATGAAACTCTTATCATCTCTCTTTTTCATTAATATGGTGTCACATCAGTATAATTAATGCTCATGAAACTCAAATGAAACCCCATTGAAACTGGCCTCATGATGCTTGCGCCATCTTTTCACGTAGTCCCACACTACACGGGATGCTGCCATGTAGAGCCAGCTGTCGCGGTCCGTTGCTCACAGCCACCCCGACAAGCACGCGACAACTCGTGGTTGCTTGCTTAGATATCCATTGCTGATGCCACCACCACTTGCACTAGATGGTTTCCACACCTCCACAACATTACGTCTCCCCACACCACATCCACCATAGAAACACCACAACATGTGTTGCCACATGCCAGGACGACCCTCGGGCCTCCATCATGGCTGCTATCAGCTTGCCGCAAACCGTTCACCATTATGCGATCGGCCGTCACGACTTCAAGGCCACGTGCCCACTTGACACCATTGTCAGGGCCTGCCCTTACTACCAACCACCACCAGCCGTGTGGGCTGCTCCTACGTGTAGCTGCAGCCTCTGCTGTATTGTTTTTATCGCCTAGAGGGTAATTTGATCGGTTTTGAAAAGTTCAGGGTAGATTAGACCGTTTCATAGTCGAGGGGGTTAAGTAGTCCACCCTATAGTTGAGGGGTGAAGTAGACTTTTTTCAAAGTTATAATAGAAAAACCAAAATATCTTATAATTTGGGATGGAGAAAGTAGGTTGTATTATTTTTATTATTTAAAGTAAACTTAGTTTCTTTGAACAAGGTTGGACTTGGTTTTAAGCCCGTGACAAGCAGGGAAAAGCCGCCCGGCCTCGTTTGCATCTTCAGAGATCTCCCATGATCAGGGAAAAAAAATATCGGCCGGTAGAATCCGAAATTTTCGGGATATCCCGTTTATCGGCTAGGTCCGAAATTTTTCCTCTATCGTCCGAAATTTTTATATTTTGAAAATTTTGTCATCCAAATAGACATCAAAGCCCACCCAATACTCTAACCTTAATCCATGTTTAATTTTTTCTCCCCTTCTCTTCTAAGTTCAAGTTGCCACCGCCGCAACACACTCAGCACGCTCCAGCCATGTCACTGCCCTCCTGATTGAATAAGCAATTGATAATATGTTTTATTTAGTTTTTTATGTTAGATTATTTAGAAATGATCCATTACTTTCCTGAACAAAATGAGTCATTTTTTGTCTAAATTTCTTCCGAAATTTTATTTCTATCGTCGATAAATTTTCGATATATCCGATATTCCCGTTTATCGGTGACCACCGAGATTTTTAAAATACCGGTAGAGAAAACCTTGCCCATGATACTCCAAACAGGTGATGACAGAGCGGCAAATGGTCGTCCCAAAGAAGCATCGGCATAGCACACTCCTCCGCGTCCGCGTCGGCGTCTCCCTCCCTCCAATTGCTGTCGCTGCCGCTGTCGCCGCAGGAACATCGGAGTTGATTCCATCGACGACCGTCGATGGACACGAGGCAACGCCGCCGCCTCCCCGGCAATAACAAAGCGCCCGCGCCTCAGCTCCCACCCATTCTTCCTCTCTCTTGCAGTCATCGCTCGTGGAGTAGCAAGCAGGCCTAGCCTAGCTGATTCTTCTTGCTCGTTCCGCTGATCCCTTCTTGCAGCCATGGCTGCTCCCGTCAGCGCCGTCGCCGCAGGATCGGTCACGGTCACCTACTCCCCGGCGCTCCGGGTCCAGGTCTGCATCGTCTTTCTTGGGTCGTTCTCGCTGCGTTCCCGGCGTTTATACCCTTTCCTTTAGTTACTATCTTTGATTTCGAGATGCCGGAGCTCTGCTTTCCTGTCACTGTAGGGAATGGATGCAGTGTCGTTTCGGGTATCGGCATCTTTCAATTTCCCCAGGCAAAGAGCAAGCTTTCAATCCACCGGGGGAAAACCACACCAACGGACCAGGAAACACCAAATCCGGGTGTGCCAGGCAGAATTGGACCGGGCCGTCACATCCCTATCATTGAAGAGGCAGCACATGAAGAAACTAGAGGAAGGAAGAGATGCGTACCGTACTGCCACCCTCCTTCCAAGCAGGCGTCGTTGATGAGCTCTGATGGCGGGAGACGTAGAGGAGAGGGAGTGGAGGCTCGCCATGAGCAGCACCGACGGCGCCTCCCAATGTCACCCCAAGAAAGATGACACGGGGCCAGCGGCAGTGGCTTGTAAGAAGGACCCCATGACTCATGGGAGCACGGACGTGTGTTTGTAAAAGCAATAGCAAATCGCTAGACGCCAACAAAGTTACAAAGAGAACAAATAGTGTTTAGCATTATTGATGCACTGCTTTAATTTTTTTGGTGAAAATTAAATGTACTACTTTAATTTCAAGAACATTGTTGTAAACAAACTACTGTGGCCTAACTCAACAAAAGTTAGTCTTATCAGATAAATGCATAAAAATATCAGGATTCAACTAGCTAGAGCATTAAAAGGTTTCTTCTTTGTAAGCAATAGATTATATATCAAGTAATGCGCCATAAGCTTTTGTCCCAAGCTGCCAGGATTAGACGGGTAGTTGCTGAAATTTGGAGCAAACCAGCACACAATCAAAACAACTTACTAAAGCTCCATGTCAAACTGTCCAGAATAGCCCCTGCCTTGAAGGAATAGAGAGGACACAAATTCAAGAACAAAAACTCAATGTCTATATATATTGCGATGGAACTCCAGCAAAACACTTGATGAGGTAGAATAACATAGACCATTGAAGAGGGCACCAGGTTCCTTGCTGCTTCCCCATCAAGCCAGTTGATGCCAGAATTTTTGTCTTCTTTCCGTTTCCTTATATGAAAAAACAAAATAGTTTAACAGGAGCTTGCAAATGACATTTTGATCCAAACCTTGCAAGGCAAGATCACCACAACAAGCCAGATTGAAGAATTCGTCTCCCTCAGGATTTGGTACAGGACGACCTCCAACTCGAGCGGCGGAAGATAAAATCATTTGGAAATGGACAGCATGCAGATGGACAATACAACTCCAAATCAGCTTATAGAGCATAATTTTTGGGCACATACCGATGCTGCAAAACAAACTCCTTTTGGAGGGCTCACGCGGAAAACAAATGCAGATTCTACGCCTAGATCCTCATTCAGAACAAGATCCTCACGTCTGATAATCTCGAGCTCCGAGGCTAGCCACATCACCATGCTTGTGCACCGTGCAATGGCCCACTGGAGACTAGCTACCACTTATGCTTGGCTTGCCCCTTTGCCCAAGGGGTCTGGAGCCTTGTTACCTCTTGGGAGCACTTTCCCACTTTTGATGTGGCACAACACGCAAAGTTCAACATTCTGGTAGACTGGTGGGAGCACTCCCTCTTCTTCATCCTTAAAGATCGCAAGCAAGCTTTCAATGTCCTAGATATCTATATAATGTGGAACCTTTGGAGAAAGCGAAACCACAGGATTTTTGAGAATACTCACGCCAACAGGACCCAAGTCTCAGAAGGATCAAAGAAAGCATGGAAATCCACAAAATGGCACATTGTATACAAAATCAATAGTAGTTGGGTTTAGTTTCCTCTTGTCTAGGCTCCTTCGCCGGTTTGGGCATACTTGTTTGGCTCTCTTTCCCTGTATATAAAACTCTCCATCTTAATTGATAGCCAGTGCTCCTGCCATTTATGTTTAAAAAAACATAGACCTTTGGAAAAAAAACAAAAGGGCAAAAATCATGTTTGGCAGTCTGGCAAGGGGAAATGTGAAATGCTTCAAGCATGCGACAAGACGAGAGAGAGGAGGGCGTGAGGCAAAGTGTTGCTGCCCTTGCTGGGTCGAGAGCTAGTTGTTGTGCCGTTCTCTTAGGAAGTGAACTTGCTACAATGGCGGCCCATATCCTAGCGGAGGAGGTACATGAAGGTGGCGTTTGCGACCTACAAAGGGGAGGCACACTAACAGCGGCAGTGGGGTCCATGGTATGTTGGTGACTGTTCACTTAGAATACTTGGGTCCTATTGGCGTCGTTGCGCAAGTTGGATTTGGGCAATATATCCATGCCATGGGAGAGGCATGCTTCCATATGTCAATTTACATCTTGGACTCTGCACCACCTCCCTTCATGCATATGGAAGAGAGCTTTAGGAGGATTTGTTGAGGTGTGCTTGTGTTTTCCTTTCGAGATGTTTCATGCTATAGATCGGAATTTGGCTTGCAAACATTGCCTTTAACAGTATGCACAGCACCATCTTGAATGGTGCATACAACATATATGCAACCACAAAAGTAATACCACATGGTTATAAGTAAATTGTAGTACATAGAAAATTGTATTCTTATTCCTCCGTTGCTAAGGAACCTAAGTCTTGTAATAAACTCCATATAACATAACTGTGGGTTACTGACTTTTTTTTATAGCCACACATGTGTACGGCATGCCTCGCCATATTTTGCAAAAGAACAGTAGATTCCCCGTCACATCGAATCTTTGGACGCATGCATGAAGCATTAAATATAGATAAAAAATAAAACTAATTACACAGTTTAGACGAAATGGACGAGACGAATCTTTTAAGCCTAATTAGACCATGATTGGACAATATTTGCCAAATAACAACGAAAAAGCTACAGTGCCCATTTTGCAAAAAAATTTGCATCTAAACCAGCCCCTAGTAGCATTAAGAAGATTTTGCCTGTTCTGAGTTTTGATAAAGTTATGATATAGTACAATCACATTCATACACTTAATCAAAACTCTCGATATGAATATTAAATTAGTTGTACCACCTAGTTATGTGTGTAACTGAGCATAAACATTTGGCCTTAAATGTACTGCACACCTCTTAATGATTTGCAGCTTGTGGCTGGTAGTTATTTGGCTGCAGGAAGTAGCAGAGCAGCTATGCTCCTTTGTCCTCTTTGACAGGGCATGATAATTATCTCCAACGGAAGATGTGCACCTATAAAGGCAACACAAAGCCTACAATAACCAAAGAGTTGCCTTCTCATTTAGCTATACAAACTGGAAAGTTCTCGTAGACATCGATCTTTCAATATATATACGAAATACACAGCTAGGCATGCAAGGCATCAGGAGGACAAATGTTGGCTGAGCTTAATATCGACAGTGTTGGATTACGGAGCTATGTGTCTACTGAATATTTTTCTCAACGTGACATTGGCCAAGCCTTAAAGGCAACATAAGATCCTTCTTTTCTTTTGTTTCTTTCTTTTTTGCGTGGAGATCCTTCTTCACTGAAAGTGACATAAGGATATTTTTTAAAGTACTTGGGGCCACCCTGTTTCTCTAATCATTAATGGAAACACAAGCAAAGGTGGATAAATTGCACTTGTCAAATGTCATGGTCTCATGGCATGACTTTTTTGGATAATAAGGAATGCATGAATTATAATGTCAATACACACTTGTGCTGTACTTAAGTAAAAAAAAGACAAAGCAGCACAATGCTCTGTCCTTTCTTTTTTCTTGGAAATCACAGTGCAAACGTAAACACTTATAAACATGTAAGCACACTCACCGTATTCTTCCATCATTTATTTTGTACTCTTAAAAATTCAAATTTTCTGAATGATCGTGTTGGACATTGGTGTGATTTTGGAAATTAAAGAACCTTAGGTGCAAGAAATTCTGCTTCCATATGGTTGTGCATTTCAGTGTAAATTTTTCTAACGAAAATAATTTGCAAATAAAGTTGTATATAGTGAATAATGTGTCATGTCTTCTTTTTTGAACTTCATGTTTATTTCTCTCTGTTGTCAAGCTTCACCTTACTGTTCTATTGACATCTTTTTTTCTAATTTGATTCTTCTTGAGCACGCAACAACACTAAAAAGTCAGTTCTTCTTACGCACTTGATTCTTGCATAGTGTGCTATATATGAACTTCGCATATGGCCAGCCACAATGATACACTGAATCAGTTGTGTGCAAGCCGCAATTAATCGTGTGAATAGTTATGCAAGAATACTAGATGAAATGAATGCTCTTGATGTATCCACCTGCACTTGCATCCTTCTTCTAAGACCATCCGCACTGGGGACCCTCCAGGACGCAGATAGCGGATGGAGAGCTACAGCGGGTACGCTACCCCATGCTGTAAACAAGAGGACGAGCGCGGCGTCCGCCAAACTTGGCGTGGTAGCGGGCGTGCGCTATCCGCGCGTGGGGCCCACCGCTCACCACCGCGAGGCGCCTCCCACCGCCGGTCCCCGCCAAGCTCGCCCGGAGCCGCCGCCCGCCTCTCCCATGCCCACGCCGGCGTCCATGGCCCCCTCTGCTCGCGCCTGGAGAGGGAAAAGGGGAGGAGCAAAGGAGGAGGTCGAGCCGTCGCCGGAGCTCCATGGCCCGAGCTCGAGCCGCTGCCGCCGCCGGATCCGCAAGCTCGAGGCCCTCCACACCAGATCCGTGAGCTCGAGGCCCTCCACGCCGGATCCGCGAGCTGGAGCCACCGCTGGGACCTCCGCAGCTCCGGTGGCCGTGCGTGGAGGGGGCGCGGTGCAGGGAGGGGGCGGCGCGGTCAGCCGCCGGTGGAGGGAGCCGGGAGGGGAGAGGGAGAAGGAGAAGGGGGCCGGTGGTGTAGGGAGACGGTGGAGGGAGCCGGGAGGGGAGAGGGAGAAGGGGGGCACCGCCGCGCGAACCTCCGCCTCCGTCGCGCTCGAGAGAGAGAGAGAATGGGGAGGGAGGGCGGTGCGGTGGAATGGATAAAGGAGGAGAGGGGAAAAAGAAAAAGAAAAAGAAAAAGAAAAGAGAAAAGAGAAAAGGGGGAAAAAAGAAAGAAAAAAAAAGAAAAAAATCTGACAAGTGGGCCCCACAGTGGATAGATGATGATATAGAGTATGGATGGGTGCGGGAGAAATTGATATAGAGGATGGAATCTCGATGATCAGGACAAAATATTCCTTTTAGAAAATGAATTTAGAGTACGACGAGTGCGAGTAGCCTAATGAATTATGCTCGGCACTAACAACCGCATTCTATGTCTCAACCATACCTAGGCCTGGGCATTAGCTATGATCTGATTATATTGATGCAGTTGAAAGCGATGATCATTTTCCTACTAAAAAACAACATAACACTGTACTCTCGTCCTGAAGAAGTGACAGACGTACTTTAATTGGCAATCTCCAGGCATTCTAAACATATGATATATATGGTACTATGGTAATATATGGGAGTCAAATATCTTCCAGATCTGTGGGGTGACAGAATTTTTTTTTCTGTTTTTCACCATACCCAAATTAGCCTACTGCCTACTTGACCATAACTAACATTTTAGATAGTCGCGTTCAAAAAAAACATTTTAGATAGTCCACTAAATACTAAATATTAGTGTGTAGGGGGATTGAGGAGTTGTTGTAGCGGCAACTGCTTTACGCTGCAACAAACAAGCTGAAAGAAAGAGAGTGAGAGCGTGTTTGGTCCCCATCCTAGGAAATACGCTTGAGCCAGACATCAAAGCCTAGTGTCAGATGCGGCTACTTGGCAGAGGTCCCAACACAAGGGTTCCAACCAAACATCCCCTGAGTCTCCAGAATTTTCCACACACCGATTCTCTTAAAAAGCCATGCTCATTTTCTAATGGAAAAAGTTTCCGGCCTCTACGACCACACACAGCCAATGAGTTCTGTGGATACTATGGTAATATGGGGGTCAAATATTTTTGCAGATCTGCTGGTAGACAGAAAATAGTTTTGTTTGTTTACAATACCCAAATTAGCCTACTTGATCATAACTACATCGTAGATAGTCTACTAAATATTAGTGAAGCCATGAGCTGGTATCATCACAGACGGAGTTCACATATGGATCCCCCTTCAGAAATTTGTTCTGTTTTGACCGCACCCAAATTAGCCTACTTGACCATAACTAACGACCTAACATCTTAGACATGCTACTCAATAGGAGTATTAGCGAAGCCGTGAGCTGGGTATCATCACAGATGGAGTTCACATATGGATCTCCCTAAAAGGAGAGATCATCAACACACATATCAGTGCACAAAACAGGAACTGCAGGGCGTCCACTCTGCTCCAGCAGTCCAGCTCTTTCTGATTGCACCAGATACAGCTCTATATATGTGCTCCTGCCTTGCCAATGAGATGCACTTTCATCCTGAGACGCCTCGAGGCTTTCTCCAGCTCAAACAGACAGATATCTCCCAGCACGAGACGATTGTCGCGGACGAATTCAGCCCAGCCACGGGAAATCCTTCGCACACCACGAGAGGTACTGTCACCACCCTGAACGCTCAGCAAGGTGTGCCACTGCTTGCCCCGGCAACCCTCCAGCTGAAGAGTCAGATCTTGGGTTTCTGACGGAAGACATCTTCTAGAATATTCCTTGGTAAATCTCTGTTTATTACAGTGGTAAAGAATAAGTGTCAGATGACAACACAAGAATTCAGAAATGCACATACAAATACCAAATTCAGTAAAGTGATGCATTAACCTAACACAAATCAACCAATACCATTTCCAACCATTGGTCTGTACTACCAAATAACTAATCTACTGCAGGAATGCACAATCTCCACCATCTATTGAAAGTTTTGCATAATTGAGTGGGTATTGGTACCTTACATTTTCTAGATGGATTAGACATATAAGGTTCAGGCAATACCAGACTTATATAATGAGACTCATGGTGCCCTCAAGGGCAAGCCATTCTTTACATGAGTTCCAAAAATGCAGAGTTCTTCAATGTTAGTACCACTACAAGATCAAAAGAGTGGTGTTGTGAACACTCACACACACACACACACACACACACACAGAGGTAGGTTTCATGCAAGTTTTTTTCTTATAAGAAAAATCACCCATCCAAGAGCAAATCAAAAGGCACAGTACATGGATGTTCAGCAGTCAAACGGGAGAACTAGAGATCAACAACCAAATCCTTACAGTAAGTTGTACACAAGTGACTAGCTATGCTATTAACTTACCATTCTGGAACCTTTCTTTCTTTCAATAGTACCGCTTCTGTTTATTACTGCCACATAGATAGGAAATCTAGACCGGATTGCTTGAACTTTCTCTAATACCATCTTTTCCTGCGCTCTCGATAGAGTTACCTTGTTTGATATAATATAGGGCCCGGTAGGCCCCTCAGAGTTGTTGGAATTGAGGGGGAACCGATCATGCTCTATAATGTAGGCCATATACTCAGTAAGAATAGAGTAAGCAAAAGGAAGAGAAAATATGTATAAAAAAATCAGAAATAAAAACTATGTCATGACCTGATTTAATAGATGGGCAGAAAGTTGAAGCCATCCTCCTAGTTTTCGCAAAATAGCACAATTGCTGCTTGTGGCGCCTAGCTGATTTTGCACTGTATGCTGCCACATTATTCTCATCATCAGAACTGCTGCTCAGATCAATGATACCAACTGTTTTATGGGGTGGCTCAACAATTTCGACTGAATCATCACACATTTCTTGGGTATTGGAAACGTCTTGCATGCCAAACCATGAAGTGGTTTTCTGATGACCACTTGGGTCAAGGATGAAAACTTGAAGGTGAGAGTTCCCTTTGTGTCTGAAAATGATGAGGTCACGCTCTTGGACATGATGAGCAACCACAAAAGCATCCCATCCAGACTGGAGAACTATTTCACCATTGCCCTGCTGGGTAGCTGAAACACCATATACATTGGCATCAGGGGCTTCTAGTTTAACAGTAGATTTAAAAACCTCCTCTCTAACATCTTCCATGAGTATAGATGGAATTCTCTGCAGGAAAAGAAGAAAAATGAGACAAAGTCTTGGCCAGCAAAACTAGACTGTAGTAACTGCAGAAAGCATAATTACAATGATCTGAAAAAAAATGCAACTTACTATAGAGCAACCATTCAAGTCAACATTGCTTTTGTTCATGACTGCCACGTATAGAGGAATTTCAGACTTTATTGTGCGAGCCATTTCCAATACTTTCTTGTCTTGTGCCTTGGTTAAACGAGAACCCCCTGACGTGAAATAGTCAAAACTAGCTGGTGTCTGAACACGCCCCGGATGTGGTATCTCATTTCCTGCACATATAGAACATGACTACAATGATCACAGAATCACAGTACGTAAAATTCTAATTGATTTTACCATTCGGAACGTGATGATCAGAAGTAGTACGGGGAGGAGCATCTTCTAGGATCTTAGGATCTGGATTAACACATGAAGTGATCTTCTGGGAACCACCAGATGAACTGTATATCCGGACCTTAAAGCTCGAGCTCCCACAAAACTTGAACACAAGATAGTCATTCTTTTCCAAGTTATGAGCAATAGCAAACACATTCCAGCCAGACCGAAGAACTATCTGACCCATCTCCCTAGAAACCCCGATATCATAGATGCAACCATTGGGAGCATTTAGCTTGATGGTATCAGAATTGATTTTTCTCAAATAGCTTCCAAACTCCTGAGGTACACGCTGTTGTAGAACAAGAATAAAGTTAGGTTAGGGTAAGAAATTTCACCAATTTAGACTTCTTTTGGGTTTATCATGATATTTGTATACACCATTTCAGATTTCGTTGTCATCCAAAGAACATGGTAAATCAACAAAGTATTTATACATGAAAGATATCCATTTGTTAGATGATGAACAAGAAGGTTAATGCTTGGGAGCACCAGTTATCAAATTTCTTTTTTTTTTGTAGCTTATTAAGAGCTTCATAAGACTTTTTGGTTCAGATGAAGTGCTTGCACTTGAAGAATCGCACAACATAACTAATCATTTGAGAAAAAAAATGTAGGGCTCATACTAAGGGCATAATGGCTTGGCCAGGAATCAATGATACTCAAGCACCCTGTCCTATTCTCAGGAATATTGGAATGTTTGATACGAGATAAATGTAAGTGTTGAGTAGCCAATCATGCAATACAGCAACAGTGTAAACTGTAAAAAGGAAAAGGAAAAAAAAGGAGTGCTATAAGCAACACTAGTTCCAAAGAATTGACCCAAGGAGGTGCATGAAAACTTGAGGAGGCAGTGTTAAGTAGACCTAACTAACCATAGCACTCCTGGAATCTTCATCAGCTACAACATGGAATCTCATCTTCTCATTACTTTTGCAGTCCCTGTCTTGGTGATACCTTATGCAGTTGCCACCGGTGTTGCTCATCTATCAATAAAATCATGCCAGGTAGTTTGTGAGGAAACAAAAAAATTCAGGTTCACATCTATAACTCTTATAAAGCAAAACTCCACTACCTATTTCTCTTGACATGCAAGGCGTCCACCTCAGCAGTCCACTATCATTTGCCACTGGCAATTTCTCTTGACATGCAAGGTGTCCACCTCAGCAGTCCACTATCATTTGCAATTAAAGTTCACTAGCACAAAATTTATGATATCCATGTCAGCGAGATACATCATCCACTATGGATACAATCTCCACGATTATGCTAATAAATCTATACATATATTATATTATGTTCCTGCATTACCAACACCATACGTATACATCTCCTAATTCTTATTAGTTAACATTCTAACCTATTTATATTCCTCCTTCATACCCGCGGCAACGCGCAGGGAATCCTCCTAGTTGTAATAGATAGTGCAAACAACGCCTTCTTAAAACAAAACATGGCTTATTTAATTGTGCAAGGGAAACAAGGCAGATGTTTTCTCCTCCAGATTAATAGCCCGAGCAGAAAAGAAACTGCTAGGTTAGTCAATCCATGAAGATTAATGCAAAAATGCTAGGTTAGTCAATCCATGAAGATTAATGCAAAAAAGGATTGTTGATTTGATGGAGCAGGATTAACATTCCATAGTCTGGACCGACTCCAGCTGGAAGGCTTATATGCATGGAGAGTTTGAGACTGGTGATCAGTGGGAACCGGTAAAAATAAGATCACACAAATGCTTCAGTTTGAGCAGAATTTGAACATGTTATTCGAACTGTCTACAAAATGGCACAACAGCACAACTTTTTCCAAATTAATCAACTTGTGGAGGAAAGGGGTTAATAGTACGTACATAGTGACAAATAAGATAAAAACATTCAAGAATACAACCTTAGAGTAAGGATCTAGCTAGTAACTAATAACTTTTGCCTCTCTGACTCTCCCAGGTTTCCTGTAATTTCTAAGGTTCCTGAATGGTTGTAACTGGCCTTGCATTCATGTAGTTCGGGGCTTCTTCAGGCTGATCTACTGCAGTTTCCTAGTGTTCTGCTAAATCTTAGAAAAGCAATTCCAGAAAGATAATTGCATAGGTACTGGAGGCTTCGCACACTGTGAATCTGTGACACGGAAGATGGTGGCGCCATGGCTGCTCTACACAATAAAAATGCATCAAAGCAGCCTTCTTGTGCCTTTGAGTAAAAAGTTGGGTAAACAACAATTTACATTGTTTGATCCACTGGAAAAATACTCGCCTACAGATTGAGCCTACCGTTTCCACTTACGTACTTCTACCTTTTTTTTTGCCCTCTGCCACCTTCTGGTAGGAAGTTCAAGCCAAAAATTTGTTGCGGAAGCCGAACCTCTCCAAAGAAGGGGACAGCAGAGTTCAGAGATTCTGAAGAAAAAATGTATCTGTATCTCCCCTGATCTTCGTAAGAGGAAGCCAACTAAAAAAGAACGTGATTCCTACCAAGTACCAACATGTGAAGAGAAGAAAACAATGCAGTTTGTACAAACGCGAAAAGGAACAATTATGGAAGACATTTCCATTTTTAGAAAACATTTTGGGAACCGGCGGCGGCACCGGCACTGGACCTTCCCTGCGACCTAGAGTTCAATCCAACACACACTAGCGCCGCGCCGCCCTCGTTCACCATCTCTACCGGCGGCGAGGATTCCCGATTTCTCGTCGCCGACGTGGAACCAAAGCTTACTTTACCCTTCCTTGCCCCAGGAAACGGATCGAGAAGAGAATAAAACCTAACCTTCCGGCGGCCGAGCTGCCTCTGCTCCTCGTCCGCCTCCTGTCGTCCTCCCCTGCTCACCCTCCTCCAGTCCAGCTCCTACGTCGCGAGTCGCGTCGATCCCACAGTGCTACCCAGCGCTGCTTTCATGAGCTTTGCATTGCAACCCAATTATTAACGAGCATAGCCACAGAGGCAGCGTGCGAGTTTTGGGTAAGTTAGTCCTATTTGTTATAGACAAGCTGTTGGGCTTATGTGTGTTTGGGCCTTGGCCCGTGTGCCCAGGCTGGTCTGGTCGCGGACGTAACCCTATACATTGCTAAATACGTATGCACTATCGTCCATCGTGTTTTTTTTAAATGTCGTCCATCGTGTTAGCACTGCTACGCATCGTCGCCGCCTTGCTTGATATTCATTATTTTAAATTTTTTATACTCAATTATTCATATGTTAGACACTAATAGTTACTATTATTTAAATTTAAAACCGTTAAATGTGATGTACTAATGTGGGAATGGAGATTTTCGTGAGGATTAATTCTCCATGTAGAAATAAGGATGGGAAGAAAAGCTTCCCCATGAACTTTCATGAGGTGAGTGGGAGAGAGAGTTTTCTCCCTGCGGGGACGGGGATGGAGTCCATTCCTCAACGAGGAACTCCCCGTTGTCTTCTCTGCTACTAGTCGCCAATATCCTTTCTATGGACGATAAAATTTTTGCCGGCAACGGTGTTGCACTCAACATATCTTTGTTCGCTTCGCTAAAAAGTCAGGATGAAAAGAATTATTCGCTGATTTGTTGTAAGAAAAAAAATATTGTACCATGGCTGATAAGTTCAAGCGAACAGGGCCAAAGCCAAGCTGGCTGCTCAGGATAAGGAATTTAATGTTGTGCTGCTTAGGAGGAACGCACCAAGGCCTCTTACACTACTGCCCTTGATCATGTTGTCGCTATTAAGTGCGAAGCGGCCATTGCGACAAAGGAATGTGCTCCTTCTACGGCTCACATTGAACCCATCGATCCACACTCAAGGAAGCGTGCAACATGCATGCCTTGCTACATGACGACATCCTTTTTTCATGAAGCCGCTACCGTCACCAATTTGCATGTTCAGGTTGTGGGAGTTTAGAACGTTCGTTTCGTGCACTACACCACAGCCCAGAATAACGACATACCATCGGTCGGTATAGGTCAATAAAGACATGTTTCATCGGTCAGTATAGATCTATGCTGACACTTGCTTAGAGTCGCTGAAAGTGGTATAACCTATGTTGACCGACATGTTTTTAGCGATCGACAGTCTGATGCCTTAAGGGCTATAAATACGGACACATAGTTTGAGGCTATAAATACTTTTAGCAACTATAGTCCAATGCAAAGCATTCACATAGAAACAATATATATGCTGCTAATCAGCAGTACATAATGAATCCCGAATTATCTATTGTCAACGCACAAATATTCAATACAATATACATTAAGCATACCAACTGGTGCCGGTCGTCCTTGAAATCACCACTGATGCTCGAACTCCCCTCCTAGGACCAAAACTCCCTTGCCATCTCCTTCAACACCATGTCATTGACTCCACCACCATCCGATGATTGGTACTTCAGTTTCAACGCCACCTCTCACATGACTTTCAATGCTCGTACTCTTTCACACACCTATCATGCACCAATGTCATTTGTGTAAACCTGATGATGTATTATGAGCATTGATTGAACTATAGTTACTCAAATCATGTCATGTACTCATGTTCATCTATTCATGTATCATGTGTGAGCGTGATTGTGTGAACTATGAACTCTAAAAGCGAGGCTTTGCGTAATTATTTTTTAGCGATTGCCACAAGTGTGGTAACTTTGGTCATTTTGCCGATGAATGCATCGAGTCAGAGAAAATTACCAAGGGAATGTCACATCTTGCCATCGCTGATGTGGGATGATGAAGAGGCGGCATTGATGTGAAGCCAAGTGAAGGTGCAGGAAATAAAGATAACAAGATTAGGGGGAGATTGTTAGTCCAATTCGGTAAAGAGAGAGATTCGATGTTCACCCCTTTGTCGGACAGTGTGTACTGGTCACTCGGCCAATGCAGCGGGGGCAATGGAGGCCGCGCCCACGGAGACCTCGCATCCCAGCGATCCTTGATCTTCGCCGGCAACCGACGGAGCAGGTAATCGAGACCAAGGTAAGCACAACCAGGGATGTGGGAGAAGGAGTTGGGATGGAGGAAGAGGATGGTGGATGGAACACCATCGGTGGCCGCGGTGATCGGATTAATCCCGATCCCGCGGAGGGCCTCCGTTCCATAGGTGTTAAATCAAAGTTCTAGTGCTTGACGGACGATGATGATACTGATGAGGACGTATCTCAGTCGCCCTATACGCCGGATTTGGTTCGACAGGCAGCCGTCCATGGTTTCACCAAAGAGCATTTGGTTCAAGCGGAGCTAGCGTTGCACAACTCCTCGGTCCACCGGCGGGTTGAACAAACGATAACTCCGGTGTCCATGGATTCGAAGGTTGCGCATGTGCGTACTGTCATGAAAGCCTTGATCGATGTTCGACGGACCACCATGAAGCCATGGTCCGGCAAACTTCCACGACCAAGGGAGTCCCCGATGATGACCCTTGGTGACTGTGCTGTGAAGGACACGCGCAGCAGACGGTTGAGGACAGGGGGCACCCTCACCGATGTCCTAGAATCCTCACCGGCGCCGGTGACGTGGGATACAAAACAGGCGGCCGTCGGTGATCAGCATGCTACGGTTCAAACTCAAAACGGCACTGATCCGGTTTCTGAGGTACGGCTACGATCCGAGTTGGTCGCAAAGTCGGGCGGACACCCTGACAGGGTTCAACGTGGGCTTTGCGTACTCAATGGGCCTGGACGCACACGGTGCAGCAGTGAAAAGTTAGCGGAACGTTTCTTGATCGGCGCCTGTGACCTCGACATCATAAACAAAAAAAACCCTAGCCGCCACTCCAAACGCGGTCTCACCATCGTACGTCCAGATCGTGTGTGCACGCATGGCGGCAGCAGGTACGGGCGGTGGGGGGAGCGGCGGCACCGGTTCTGATGGTGGCGGTGGGGGAGGAAGAGGATTTGGAGAGGGCCATGGTGGAGGACGCACAGGAGGAGGTGGAGGCGCTCGTTGCGGCCACCATGGCCACAGCGCCGGGTACGGCTTCAACCACGACGACGGAGCGCACCTCAATGGTCCACGCTTCAACCCCAATCTCGGCGCGCATCCACCAAACTTTGGCCCTGGTTGGGAACACGAGCGGGGACGTAGAGGACATTTTGGAGGAAATGGGGCTCGCGGTTGGAACACCGGATATCGCCATCCACGAGGCTTTCAAAGACAGCGGATACCGCAGCAGTTTGGGCCCCTGCAGCAACACGGCGCCGCCGCAGCCGCCACAGCAACACGTGTCTCAAGCGTCAACACAGCAGCTTGCACCATCTCAGCAACCTGTAGCACCGCAACAGTTTGTGCAGCAGCCAGCGATTCAACAGCAGTCTACTTCTCAACCTTCTGTGGCTTCGGGCACGGTGGTCCAGACTTCAACGGCATAGCCAGGGTATGGTTTCAGGCAGCAGCAAAATGCCAATGTGGAGAGCCAGCAGCTAACAGGAAAAGGGGCAGCAGGGATTGTGGATGGTGTGGACAACACTGTTAAACAAGGGTCTCTCCTGCAGGGCTCTTCTTCGGTTGCTGTACCAAACGAAGTGAGGACGGAGAACTCAGTGAGTGAATTGGCATATACGGGGACTGCGGCTATTGTAACACCCCAGGTGTTTGGCTTCCTTAAGTGCATTGCATTTCATGAGCATTAACATTAATCATCTCATTCATGAGTGGGAGCATCATTCATTTCATGCATGAGCTTATAATATGTGAAACATGCTTTGGAAATATTGCCACATATGTTTATATTTCATGTGAAGTAAGAATTGAGTAGTGTGCAACACACAAGTACCTTATGTGCAATTTCCTTTTTAGACATGTCAACCACTTTAGTGTAACATAATTAGCAAGTGTTATGCAACACACTCATGCAACATGTGCAACATGAGCTTGCAACATTTGGGTGAAAGTATTGAGTTACTTGTTCCAAAGTATGTGACACTAGGAATTTTTGTGCAACCAATGTGTAGAGTGGCTAATTAGGCCTTATAACACCTTAATTACTTTTAGGGTAAGTAGTGGAGCAATGTTCATGTTGACCAAAATTACCAAATTGCCCTTCCAAATGTTGTTGACTAAGTTTGGACCCCTAGAGTGATCTGGTTTGACCAATTAAAAAGTCCAGCTTAGAAATCTTGCATGGAGGAGCAACCTTAAGCAACGTTATAGAGAATTTTATAAGGAACAAAAGTTCTAATATGGCCATCTCATGAAAATGACCAGAACATACTCAAAAATGGCCCACAAGTCAGTCTTGGAGGCTGTTTTGTGACTTAGCAAATTTGGCTAAGTGTTAAGCTGTAAACAGTTCACTGAACCCCACTTCACCACCATGTAACTCAAAAACCAGGCCGAACCAGTCCTCGAGCCAATTGACAAAGTTGTAGCCCTCATATAGCTCTACCATTTTGGTGTTATCATCTTCTGCTAACTCGAGCTGGTTTAGGAGATAATCAGCGCCAAAATCCCCCTATCAGTCACCTTTGCTGGTCTCCTATCAGACATTCAGAGCACCGGGTGTCCGACATGTCGCAGGCCATCGCCGCCGCGTGTCCTCCACACGCCGCGCGTGACCTGGTGCCTTGGCCAGCTGCCGAGCGCATAGAAGGGCGCCTCTGCTGTCGTCCCGACCTCACCCATCCATTCCTTCCTCCTCCTTCCCTCTCTCGTCTGCTGAGCGGAGAAACCGATCCGCCATTGCCGCTCTTGCTCCGACGAGCTCGCGCGCGTGTTCCACTGCACCACCGCACCTCAAGCCTGGCCAACAGCTACGCCTTGAGCCCCTCTACCCACTCGTCCTATCCCTGCCCTTAGACGCACCTCGGTAAGGACGAATCGCCAGTTCCGCCACCGTCAGACCTCGTCGGCGTTCTCCCGCGTGGCGGCTCACCGTGGCTGGGGTTGTCGGTGCTTCCACGGCGAGCACTAGTAGGTGCATTAGGACTGGGGTAGTGCGGGGATGCTTACCGTGGGTCTAGAAGAGGGTTCCGAGGTCATCGCCGGCGAGGAGCACCACCACCGCTCCGCCGGTCCGCCATGCCCGCCACCATCCCCCATAGCCGCCGCAATTGCTCCAATTAGTGGCACCTCTAGGTGCGCAAGGAAGCGGTGAACATGCCTGTGCCCTTGGTCTCACCGGAGTTGCCGCCGGCGGCGAGTTCGCCGTCGACCGTTCTCCCCCCGCCTTCGTCTCGCTGAACCGTGGGACCCGCTCGTCAGAGCGCGCGCGCGGGCGGGAGGCCGAGCGGGCCGCGCCACTCGAGTTGGGCCGCGCCATTGCGCGAGCTGGCGCGCGAGCTGGGCCGCGCTGGCGGGTCGGCCGGCCCTGTGCCTTTTTTATTTTTGCAAAATCCAGTTTCTTTATTATTTTCACAGATTTGATTGATGTTTGTAATTTTCATATCTAGGGTTTGGTAGATCCAAAATTGGTGATCCAAATTTTGTTGGGCTCCAAATAAAGAGTAGCTTCTAGGAAAAATATCAAATGCTTATGTGATGTTTATTTTCTGGAAGAATTAATTAGGGTTTGTAATTGTGTTTTAAATTACATGCAAACTCGTTTAAATCATATATTGAGTTTATGTGTTCCAAAAATTATGAAATTTGGTGAGTAGATTGTTTCATATATAAACTAGCGCTGGTAAAAGTTTGGATCCGATTGTTTGAGTAGTTCTCAAGTTTTGGTGTTGTCAATTTATATTAGGAGATACTTGAATGAATTTTCATAATTTTTCTATAGTTCTAGTAAAGGTAAAATTTTGGGAGTGTTGTTCTTAGGGTAGAATGATACTAGGAAAAATATGAAATCTGTTGTTTGACACTTTTCAAGAGGGTTTTCTATTTATGCAAAAATCAGCCTTTTTGGCTTCTGAATTTTGTGTAAGTAATTTCTGTGAATAACTTTGGTTCAAATTTTTACAGTAGCCTCCTAGTGGGCCAGGGAGCCTCTTATAATTTTTATAGAATTTTCTAAGTAGTTTGTATATAAGTTTAATTTCCCACTTAATTAATTAAGTAAATTAAGAAAAGGATGAAAATAAATGTTCTAGGTTGACACCCCTTACTTTCTGGTGTTTTTATGATATGTGGGAACTATTGGTATCATTGGTTTAGTTATAGAGGAAGTTTGACACATAAATAAATATTTAATCTTCTTATTTCTAGGTTTTCTGGACAGCTAGTAGCATTTTTGGGTTTGACCCCTAATAAAAGTGGTTGCTGGAAAACTTGTGAATACCAAAGTTGTAGTAAACTTGATAAACTAGCTTGTGTCAAAATTGGGAGGCATTTGGCCTAGTAGTCTAGGAGTTATAGCTGTTTAAAGTGGCTATCCAGAAATGGCTGCTCTCTGTGTGAAGAGGATAGATTTCTGGAACTCTAGAAATTCGACTAGGAAAACTTAGGAATCTAGTGTTGAAGTCTAAAAAGGAATTGAAGAGCAATTTATAAGCTTTCCAGATTATCTTGGATTATGTCTTTTGGAGTTAGGAATCTCCAGTTACGTTAGAAACATTAAGCTGCTGTCCAGAATGTCTTGCTATGATTTTTTGTGCTTGGATTTGGTAACTTAAGTAAAATTGTTCTTGTGATTGTTAGGTGTTAGGACCTTAACAGAGGAGGAACAACTATACCTTAGGTTGTATAGATTAGGTAAGTACTTCTCTACCGGAGAAGAGATTTGCACGTAAGATTGAAGTAAATTGAATAGAATACTTAAATTTGCTGCAATGCATTCCATTCCGAGCATATTGCATTCATTATGCATCCATGAGATTTATTGTGCATTCATGCAATAGGTGTACCGGAGGGGGTGACACTCCTCGAGTTCGAGGGGGCGATTCCGGAGGAGGACCAGGAGCAGCAGAGGGAGCCCGAGGATCCAGCAGGCGAAGGAGTGCCCGCAGACGACCTACCTGAGTGCCCAGATCACCGCCCGTCTTCTTTTCTAAAAGGCAAGCCCCGGTGCATGCTGACCCAATCATTTGAAATATAATTTTTGAGTACTTTTACTTGTTTACTGCATTAAGTTGTAGGAGTTGTATGGAAACACTTGTTGCATGACACCTGTCCTTGTCCAGATATCATACTTAAACCCTAAATTAGGTTTAGACCCGTGTTAATGCTTAGCCCTGCTTAGTCCGGTAGAAGTCGGGTGATTTCCGGTCATCCGCGAGATATAGGAATGGGTCACGAGTGGCTGTGTTGGCTTTTGTGAATGGAACCATGTCTAAAAATGAATTTGAGACCGGGCGGGAGTTCAATAGTGCAGCCGCAAGACACTTCACGTCTTGGGTGCGGAGCTATGCCCGTCTGAGTCATTTAAGGACCGATTCGTTGTACGTCCTTGAGTCATGTTGAACGTAGTCTAACACTTAGTTAGACGGATAAGCCATTCCGACCGCGAAGCCGAGTAATTCGGTTCAGGCCGGGAGTCGAATGGTAGGTCGCATCTTGGAGGAGAGTAACGTTGTGCTTGGGGACATTGGCGTAAGACTAAGGGGGGTTAGAGTCTCTAGCACCTGGCAGAGTGTCGCCCTTGGGGATGCGACATCATTCGAACCCGCGACTCCTGAATCGTACGAAAGGTGGCTTGTGCGACCCTAGCAGGGGCCTGCGTGGTGAGTGTTAGAAATACCCCTCCAGCTGGATAGGAATTTGATTCGAATCGCCGTCGCTCCCGGTTAGTGAGCACTTGACTTGAGCAGCGGCAATGTAGATCTCATTAAATTGAATAGATGGTTAAGTGAATGATATAATATTGCCGCAATTTATACCTGCTATGGATATAAGAATATTATTGTTTGATTATACTCAAGTGAATGTTTAGTACAGGTGCTAAGATAGATGACAGGTTAATGCTAAAAATAAATGCTAGTACAGGTTAACAGAGTTTAAATTACTTATGCTTTTCCGCAAAAGGTAATGTCAGCTAGCTCCACTTATGAAAGCCTTGCATGATCCTTGGTGTCTCTTATTTTCCGTTTCGACGGGTAAGTCTAGCTGAGTACATTCCCGTACTCAGCGTTTATTCCCTCCTGTTGCAGATGACATGCTTTATCAGGGCTTCTGCAAGACCTGCCTCCACCCTACGGGTGATGAGGACTAGATCACTCGGGCGTGATCGTCTGTTATGTACTTTTCTTAATGCTTTTGCGGGATGTTGATCATTAAGACTGGCAGTAGTATGTGAACTAATGCGTGTGTTATGCTTCCGCTACTTTATGAACTCCGTTTGTAATAATTTGCTACTCCGTGTGTTGTAAGAGAACTTCTGCTCTATTTGTGAAACGTAACGTGTGATGTGTATGTTGAATGATGCGATCTTGGTTGTAAAAGAGTTGGTTTAAAATCCTTCGTGGTTTCGATTGACTACCGGGATTATATGGGCTCAAGTTCGAAGATTCGAGCGTTTCGACGCTTGTTTTTGGACTTGTGCTCTTATAATTTGGTCGGTTCTGTTACAGCTGGTACCGAAGTAGAATTCAATATTAAACACATCATACATGTATTTGAAAACAAAAGGGTTTGTTTGCGAAAAGTGTTAAAAATCTGAAAATTATTTCTATAAGTATGCCAGTGATCACATCCCTTAGCCCAAATAAGGACTCTTAGGTGGCTTATTAAAAGACTAACTTGGGGGACTTATTTGTTTTTGTTTCATCGTCCATACGGCGTGATATTGTATGGATGTCATCCATTTTGGGTGGTAATGTATGGATCAAACACCTCAACGCTCTGGTAAGGGTGAGCTGTGAGAGCATGATCGTCCAACCAGCGGTCTAGGGGAGAGTAGTTGTGGTTACTTGCATACTTACATGTTCAAACCATGTAATTATGGAAGTACTTAATTGGGGTATATCTGTCGGGTAGTTGTGATACTAAAGTATATACCTCAGGGATGTGTATATGGAAAGTATTTAGTTTACTGCTTACTTGTGTGCTTATATTGGGAAACTGTTGGGCTGAAATGGGATTTTCTGCAGGTACACTAACAGCGCAAACGAGTAGACCGATAGTTTCGCCTATATGAGAGAACGTATGTATGCCACCGCCTAGCGTTAGAAGTTATGATTCTACTAGGGTGAGAGGGCGTACGAAACGTGCATGCATCATGTTTAATTCATGTCATACATTTCATTTTACTCTCTCCTTAAAAATTTTGATGATCCCGACTAAATTAAATTTCGTATCCCTAAATTACCCTCACTTTAAGTCATGTCTTGTTGCTACAGATGGCTCGCACCAAGAGGACCGCTCGCAAGTCCACTGGAGGCAGGGCACCTCGTCACCAGCTCGCTCCACATGAGCCCTGCCCTGAGCCCACCGAGGTGGAAAGGTTGAGGGCTGAGTTGGCGGAGGTGACTGCTGCTAGAAATGCGGCTCAGCAACAGCTGGAGCAAGTGATACATGACAGAGATCAGGAGATACTTGCGGTCCAGCGGTTGACTATGGCGAATCGCAACTGTCAGCGCATGCTGGCCCACGTGATGAACCAGCGGGATGAAGCCTGGCACGAAGAGAACGTTCTGAGAGCTCGTCAGGTGGAGCTTGAGCAACGGATTGAAGCTGCAGAAGAGTACAATGACAATCTCCATGAGGAAGTGCACCGCCTCAACAACCAGCTCAATCCTCTGCTTCCTCATGACAATAACGAGGATGAGGAGATGGGCTCGGGAGTCTTCATGGCTGAAGACGATGACGGCGTGGAGGTCAATGGACCACAGGATGTTCCACCAGAAGAAGAAGAAGAAGATGATGAGGAGTTAGAGCCTATTAGTGACAAGGATGGTGGGGAGATCTTCGACACTGACTCCGAGGATGATGCTTAGAGTAGTCATCGCGTAGCTATGATGCTGAAGTTATCTTTTGTGCCCTCCTTGTGTGGGAGTGAGGCTTTGTAGTAATTTAGCTTTTGGGATGTAACATCGAACCCTATGTAACCTGGATGTTAGTTTGAACATGTTAAATTTCGGTCGCAATTGGATGTCGTATTGTGTTGTGTTCGATGATGGTGTCACGATTAGCACCCTTCGGTGCCGCGACGAAACCGAGGGCCTCCTGTGGCGCGCGACATAAGGCTGTGCTGCTTGGCACGCGCTGGTATCGAGGTGGCTAGTCATGCTCCACCATGGAACTCTACCCATGGGATGTCTTCTTGTGGTCATTTCTTGGTTAACCTTCCTAGTTGGCTAGGAGTTTAGTTCGAACCCGGACACCGTTACGTAAGGTTGAAATTCCGTGATATCAATATAACCTGTCCAGTCACGTTTGTGCTCCCTACATGCAAGCCTTTAATAAAATCCATCTTTTCATCTGATGATATCTTGTTGTTATGACCATCGCATAATTGCGTCACTTGATGCACTTGATGGGTTGTGTGGTTGTGATGAATTACTGTGCCTCGATTATTTGCGAATTCATTTATAATGAAATCAGTTTGGCATGTTTACATAATTCATCTACAAAGTTCCCACAGCGTCAGTGCTCATTGGCTATGCGTTTTGCAGATAGCGTACAACCTCCATCGTGGTCGGGGCGTTGAGGATGAGGAACAGCCACCCCCTCCTCCACCACCCACTCCGGCAGAATTGATGTAAACGGTGGTTGAATGTCAGCGCATGTTAGCGGAAGCTATGCGCCAGTTGGTCGACCGAGATGCTCGCCAGGGTCGTCAAGGACCGGCACCAAACCAGCATAGTGATTTCAAGGAGTTTCTGGATACCAAGCCCCCACTCTTTAAAGAGGCGGAGGAACCTCTGCAAGCTGATGAGTGGTTGAATACCATTGAACAGAAGTTCCGTCTGCTTCGTCTGACTGAGGAGCTGAAAACTGAGTATGCTTCCCACCAACTGCATGGCCCGGCTGGTATCTGGTGGAGTCACTACCGCTCCACGTTGCCTCCTAATGTCCCGATTACTTGGGACCAGTTTAAAATGGCTTTCCGTGGGAACTACATTCCTCCAGGTTTGATGGCGATAAAGCACACTGAGTTCATGAGGTTAACCCAGGGCAATAAGAGTTTGACGAACTACCTGCAAGCCTTTAACAATCTTGCAAGGTATGCGACTGAGTTTGTAGATACTGATGCTAAGAAGATTGCTAGCTTCAAGCGTGGCCTCGGTCCAAAGCTGATGAAAACCATGGGCACTAGCAAATGTGCCACCTTCAATGATTTTATCAGTGATGCTCTGACTCAAGAGAACAATAACTCTATCTATGCTGCTTCTAAGAGCTGCAAGAGGGCACTTGAGGCAGGTGCTTCACAGTCTTGAGCTCCAGCTACCCCGAGGGCTCCTCCTCGCCCTCCTGCCACAAGTGCTAAGTTTCGTCCTTCGCAAAAGAAGGCGCCAGTGAAGACTAGGTTTCGTAAGGCATATACAGTGGCTCTGCCAAAGGGTAATTCGGGCCAAGGCAGCTCCAGTGTCCCTCCTAGCAACATGCCTTGCTGGAACTGCAACAAACCAGGTCATTGGTCTAGGAATTGTCCATATCCTAAGAAGAATACCAATCAAGGTGGTCGTCAAGGGAATGTTCATTATAATAGTATTGAAGAAATTCCATCTGGTGAGGTAGTCACTGCTGGTAAGTTTCTAGTTGATCGACATTCTGTAGTGGTGCTATTTGATTCAGGTGCTTCGCATTCCTTTATCAGTCCTGTGTTTGCATTGAAGTTTGCACACAAATTGCATACTGTTGAAGATGGGGGTTATTGCATTAGAGCGGCGAGTGGGAATATTTCCACAAATCAAGTAGTAAGAGATCTAGAGTTTGAAATAGAAGGGCGAAAGTACCCGCTTACCTTAGTGGTTTTGCCTGGATTAGGCATAGATGTTATTTTGGGCATGAATTGGATGAGTCAGAATGGGGTACTCATTGATACATCCACCCGGGTGGTTATGCTCAGAGATCCTACGGATCAGAAAGGTTTTCTAGTGCAACTTCCCAGGCAAATTGACCTTTCTAGGGAAGTTCATGCGGTGCAAGCAAAGATATTAGCTGATATTCCCGTAGTGAGTGAGTTTCCTGACGTTTTTCCCGATGAGTTGCCGGGACTGCCTCCGGATCGGGATGTGGAGTTTAAAATCAAGTTGTTGCCTGGCACGGCACCTATCTCTAGGAGACCCTATAGGATGCCTCCGAATGAACTAGCTGAACTTAAGGTGCAGTTGAATGAACTTTTGAAGAAGGGGTTGATTCATCCTAGTTCGTCTCCGTGGGGATGTCCTGCTATCTTTGTAAAGAAGAAGGATCAGTCGTTGCGGATGTGCGTAGATTATAGGCCTCTGAATGCAGTCACTGTCAAAAATAAGTATCCTCTACCGCGCATCGACATCTTGTTCGATCAGTTGTCTAAAGCTAAAGTTTTCTCCAAGATCGATCTAAGATCTGGCTACCATCAAATTAAAATCCGCCCGGAAGATGTTTCAAAGACAGCCTTCTCTACCAGATACGGTCTTTATGAGTATCTTGTTATGTCCTTCGGCTTGACCAACGCCCTCGCACACTTCATGTACTTGATGAATTCGGTGTTTATGCCCGAATTGGACAAGTTTGTGGTGGTATTTATTGATGACATCTTGATATATTCTAAAAATAAGGAAGACCACGCTGAACATCTGCGTATAGTTCTCACAAGACTGCGTGAACATCAACTATATGCAAAGTTCAGTAAGTGCGAATTCTGGCTTCGGGAAGTACCTTTCCTTGGGCATGTGTTGTCCGATGGAGGAATTATGGTGGACCCCGCCAAGGTACAAGAAGTACTGAACTGGAAGGCTCCTATCTCGGTTCACGAGGTTCGGAGTTTTCTTGGTTTGGCTGGCTATTATCGTCGCTTCATTCCGGATTTCTCAAAAATAGCCAAGCCAATGACTCGGCTACTGCAAAAAGACACCAGGTTTGTCTGGACTCCTGAGTGTGATGCGGCTTTTCACAAACTGTGAACTCTCCTAACCTCGGCTCCAGTTTTGGCGCAACCGGATATCGAGAAACCATTTGATGTATATTGTGATGCCTCAGGCATAGGTTTGGGAGATGTTCTGATGCAGGAAGGCCGAGTAATTGCATATACCTCTCGACAACTTCAGAAGCATGAGGTGAATTATCCAACGCATGACTTAGAACTCGCTGCAGTTGTTCATGCTTTGAAATCCTGGCGGCACTACCTGTTGGGCAATGTTTGCAACATCTATATCGACCATAAAAGCCTCAAATATATCTTGACCCAACCCGAGTTGAATATGCGTCAAAGAAGATGGCTTGAGTTGATTAAAGATTATAATCTCCAAGTGCACTATCATCCTAGGAAGGCAAATGTGGTTGCCGATGCTTTAAGCTGTAAGTCTCATTGTCACTCCTTAGTGGAAGGTGATTTTCATCTGTCTCGCCTTCTGCACCCAGCAATTCTGTACAACGTCACTGTCAGTTGCACTCTCAAGAGTAGAATTATTAAGCTCCAAAAGACTGACACTGGTATATTCCACATCAAGCGTAAGATGAAAGAGCAAGAAACTACACAGTTTAGGGTAGATAAAGAGGGTGTACTATGGTTCAAGGATAGGTTAGTTGTGCCTAAGGACCGAGAGCTTAGAAATGATATAATGTCTGAAGCACACTCCTCTAAGTTGTCCATCTATCCTAGTAGCAATAAGATGTATTATGATTTGAAGCCATACTATTGGTGGACCAAAATGCGGAAAGAGATGCTGCATATGTTGCCAGGTGTGACACCTGCTGTAGGGTTAAGGCTGTGCACCTAAAAGCGGGATTGCTTCAACCACTTTCTATCCCAGGATGGAAATAGGAAGAGATAAGCATGGATTTCATTGTTGGACTTCCTCCTACTGTCAAGAACCATAACTCCATTTGGGTAATTGTAGATCGCCTAACCAAGTTGGCTCACTTCATCCCTGTTCGAGTAGACTATCGTCCTACTGACTATGCTGAGTTGTACTTCAATCAGATAGTCCGGCTCCATGGGATACCTCGTACTATCATTTCTGACCGTGGTCCACAATTCACTGCTCGTTTTTGGGAGCACTTGCATCATCTTCTGGGAACCAAGTTAGTAAGAAGCTCTGCTTATCACCCCTAGACATCAGGTCAGACTGAACGAGTCAACCAAATCTTGGAGGATATGTTACGAGCTTGTGTTATTTCGTCCAAGGGTTCATGGGAGAAGTGGTTGCCTTTAGCTGAGTTCTCGTATAATAATAGTTACCAAGAGAGCATTAAGATGGCCCCATTTGAAGCGTTGTACGGTCGTAAGTGTAGAACCCCACTAAATTGGATAGAAGCTGGTGAGAGGAGATTTTATGGTATTGCTTTTGTTGAGGAAGCTGAGGAGCAAGTTCGTACCATCAAAATTCATATGGCTACAGCTCAAGCTAGACAGAAAAGTTACGCTGATCGTCGTAGAAAACCGATAGAGTTTGAGGTTGGAGACTTCGTATATCTGAAGGTTTCCCCTATGAAGAGTGTACAACGTTTTGGTGTGAAGCGGAAGCTTGCACCAAGATACGTGGGTCCTTTCCAGATCATAGGAAAGAGTGGTGCTGTCGCATATAAGATCCAGTTACCCCCTGAAATGAGCGCCATTTTCAATGTTTTCCATGTATCCCAGTTAAAGAAGTGTCTTCGAGTTCCAGAAGAAAGAGTTCCTTTAGGAGATATTAGGCTAGAATCTGATTTGACTTACGAAGAAAAGCCAGTCCGTGTGATTGACACTCAAGAACGGGTAACTAGAAGTCGAGTGGTTAAGTGGTATAAAGTAATGTGGAGTAATCAGGGTAGTGAGAGTGATGCTACGTGGGAGCGAGAAGACTATTTACGTGATGGTTATAAGGAATTCTATCAACAATGGTACGCTTTCCAAATCTCGGGACGAGATTTTTATAAGGGGGGAGGGATGTAACACCCCAGGTGTTTGGCTTCCTTAAGTGCATTGCATTTCATGAGCATTAACATTAATCATCTCATTCATGAGTGGGAGCATCATTCATTTCATGCATGAGCTTATAATATGTGAAAGATGCTTTGGAAACATTGCCACATATGTTTATATTTCATGTGAAGTAAGAATTGAGTAGTGTGCAACACACAAGTACCTTATGTGCAATTTCCTTTTTAGACATGTCAACCACTTTAGTGTAACATAATTAGCAAGTGTTATGCAACACACTCATGCAACATGTGCAACATGAGCTTGCAACATTTGGGTGAAAGTATTGAATTACTTGTTCCAAAGTATGTGACACTAGGAATTTTTCTACAACCAATGTGTAGAGTGGCTAATTAGGCCTTATAACACCTTAATTACTTTTAGGGTAAGTAGTGGAGCAATGTTCATGTTGACCAAAATTACCAAATTGCCCTTCCAAATGTTGTTGACTAAGTTTGGACCCCTAGAGTGATCTGGTTTGACCAATTAAAAAGTCTAGCTTAGAAATCTTGCATGGAGGAGCAACCTTAAGCAAAGTTGTAGAGAATTTCATAAGGAACAAAAGTTCTAATATGGCCATCTCATGAAAATGACCAGAACATACTCAAAAATGGCCCACAAGTCAGTCTTGGAGGCTGTTTTGTGACTTAGCAAATTTGGCTAAGTGTTAAGCTGTAAACAGTTCACTGAACCCCACTTCGCCACCATGTAACTCAAAAACCAGGCCGAACCAGTCCTCGAGCCAATTGACAAAGTTGTAGCCCTCATATAGCTCTACCATTTTGGTGTTATCATCTTCTGCTAACTCGAGCGGGTTTAGGAGATAATCGGCGCCAAAATCCCCCTGTCAGTCACCTTTGCTAGTCTCCTATCAGACATTCAGAGCACCGGGTGTCCGACATGTCGCAGGCCATCGCCGCCGCGTGTCCTCCACGCGCCGCGCGCGACCTGGCGCCTTGGCCAGCTGCCGAGCGCATAGAAGGGCGCCTCTGCTGTCGTCCCGACCTCACCCATCCATTCCTTCCTCCTCCTTCCCTCTCTTGTCTGCTGAGCGGAGAAACCGAGCCGCCATTGCCGCTCTTGCTCTGACGAGCTCGCGCGCGTGTTCCACCGCACCACCGCACCTCAAGCCCGGCCAACAGCTACGCCTTGAGCCCCTCTACCCACTCGTCCTGTCCCTGCCCTCAGACGCACCTCGGTAAGGACGAATCGCCAGTTCCGCCACCGTCATACCTCGTCGGCGTTCTCCCGTGCGGCGGCTCACCGTGGCTGGGGTTGTCGGTGCTTCCACGGCGAGCGCTAGTAGGTGCATTAGGACCGGGGTAGTGCGGGGATGCTTACCGTGGGTCTAGAAGAGGGTTCTGAGGTCATCACCGGCGAGGAGCACCACCGCCGCTCCGCCGGTCCGCCATGCCCGCAACCATCCCCCATAGCCGCCGCAATTGCTCCAATTAGTGGCACCTCTAGGTGCGCAAGGAAGCGGTGAACATGCCTGTGCCCTTGGTCTCACCGGAGTTGCCGCCGGCGGCGAGTTCGCCGTCGACCGTTCTCCCCCCCCGCCTTCGTCTCGCTGAACCGTGGGACCCGCTCGTCAGAGCGCGCGCAGGGGCGGGAGGCCGAGCGGGCCGCGCCACTCGAGTTGGGCCGCGCCATTGCGCGAGCTGGGCCGCGCTGGCGGGTCGGCCGGCCCAGTGCCTTTTTGATTTTTGGAAAATCCAGTTTCTTTATTATTTTCACAGATTTGATTGATGTTTGTAATTTTCATATCAAGGGTTTGGTAGATCCAAAATTGGTGATCCAAATTTTGTTGGGCTCCAAATAAAGAGTAGCTTCTAGGAAAAATATCAAATGCTTATGTGATGTTTATTTTCTGGAAGAATTAATTAGGGTTTGTAATTGTGTTTTAAATTACATGCAAACTCGTTTAAATCATATATTGAGTTTATGTGTTCCAAAAATTATGAAATTTGGTGAGTAGGTTGTTTCATATATATACTAGCGCTGGTAAAAGTTTGGATCCTATTGCTTGAGTAGTTCTCAAGTTTTGGTGTTGTCAATTTATATTAGGAGATACTTGAATGAATTTTTATAATTTTTCTATAGTTCCAGTAAAGGTAAAATTTTGGGAGTGTTGTTCTTAGGGTAGAATGATACTAGGAAAAATATGAAATCTGTTGTTTGACACTTTTCAAGAGGGTTTTCTATTTATGCAAAAATCAGCCTTTTTGGATTGTGAATTTTGTGTAAGTAATTTCTGTGACTAACTTTGGTTCAAATTTTTACAGTAGCCTCCTAGTGGGCCAGGGAGCCTCCTGTAATTTTTATAGAATTTTCTAAGCAGTTTGTATATAAGTTTAATTTCCCACTTAATTAATTAAGTAAATTAAGAAAATGATGAAAATAAATGTTCTAGGTTGGCACCCCTTACTTTCTGGTGTTTTTATGATATGTGGGAACTATTGGTATCATTGGTTTAGTCATAGAGGAAGTTTGACACATAAATAAATATTTAATCTTCTTATTTCTAGGTTTTCTGGACAGCTAGTAGCATTTTTGGGTTTGACCCTTAATAAAAGTGGTTGCTGGAAAACTTGTGAATACTAAAGTTGTAGTAAACTTGATAAACTAGCTTGTGTAAAAATTGGGAGGCATTTGGCCTAGTAGTCTAGGAGTTATAGCTGTTTAAAGTGGCTATCCAGAAATAGCTGCTCTCTGTGTGAAGAGGACAGATTTCTGGAACTCTAGAAATTCGACTAGGAAAACTTAGGAATCAAGTGTTGAAGTCTAAAAAGGAATTGAAGAGCAATTTATAAGCTTTCCATATTATCTTGGATTATGTCTTTTGGAGTTAGGAATCTCCAGTTACGTTAGAAACATTAAGCTGCTGTCCAGAATGTCTTGCTATGATATTTTGTGCTTGGATTTGGTAACTTAAGTAAAATTGTTCTTGTGATTGTTAGGTGTTAGGACCTTAACAGAGGAGGAACAACTATACCTTAGGTTGTATAGATTAGGTAAGTACTTCTCTACCGGAGAAGAGATTTGCACGTAAGATTGAAGTAAATTGAATAGAATACTTAAATTTGCTGCAATGCATTCCATTCCGAGTATATTGCATTCATTATGCATCCATGAGATTTATTGTGCATTCATGCAATAGGTGTACTGGAGGGGGTGACACTCCTCGAGTTCGAGGGGGCGATTCCGGAGGAGGACCAGGAGCAGCAGAGGGAGCCCGAGGATCCAGCAGGCGAAGGAGTGCCCGCAGACGACCTACCTGAGTGCCCAGATCACCGCCTGTCTTCTTTTCTAAAAGGCAAGCCCCGGTGCATGCTGACCCAATCATTTGAAATATAATTTTTGAGTACTTTTACTTGTTTACTGCATTAAGTTGTAGGAGTTGTATGGAAACACTTGTTGCATGACACCTGTCCTTGTCCAGTATCATACTTAAACCCTAAATTAGGTTTAGGCCCGTGTTAATGCTTAGCCCTGCTTAGTCCGGTAGAAGTCGGGTGATTTCCGGTCATCCGCGAGATATAGGAATGGGTCACGAGTGGCTGTGTTGGCTATCGTGAATGGAACCATGCCTAAAAATGAATTTGAGACCGGGCGGGAGTTCGATAGTGCAGCCGCAAGACACTTCACGTCTTGGGTGCGGAGCTATGCCCGTCTGAGTCGTTTAAGGACCGATTCGCTGTACGTCCTTGAGTCATGTTGAACGCAGTCTAACACTTAGTTGACCGAATAAGCCGTTCCGACCGCGAAGCCGAGTAATTCGGTTCAGGCCAGGAGTCGAATGGTAGGTCGCATCTTGGAGGAGAGTAACGTTGTGCTTGGGGACATTGGCGTGAGACCAAGGGGAGGTTAGAGTCCCTAGCACCTGGCAGAGTGTCGCCCTTGGGGATGCGACATCATTCGAACCCGCGACTCCTGAATCGTACGAAAGGTGGCTTGTGCAACCCTGGCAGGGGCCTGCGCGGTGAGTGTTAGAAATACCCCTCCAGCTGGATAGGAATTCGATTCGAATCGCCGTCGCTCCCGGTTAGTGAGCACTTGACTTGAGCAGCGGCAACGTAGATCTCATTAAATTGAACAGATGGTTAAGTGAATGATATAATATTGCCGCAATTTATACCTGCTATGGATATAAGAATATTATTGTTTGATTATACTCAAGTGAATGTTTAGTACAGGTGCTAAGATAGATGACAGGTTAATGCTAAAAATAAATGCTTGTACAGGTTAAAAGAGTTTAAATTACTTATGCTTTTCCGCAAAAGGTAATGTCAGCCAGCTCCACTTATGAAAGCCTTGCATGATCCTTGGTGTCTCTTATTTTCCGTTTCGACGGGTAAGTCTAGCTGAGTACATTCCCGTACTCAGGGTTTATTCTCTCCTGTTGCAGATGACATGCTTTATCAGGGCTTCTGCAAGACCTGCCTCCACCCTACGGGTGACGAGGACTAGATCACTCAGGCGTGATCGTCTGTTATGTACTTTCCTTAATGCTTTTGCGGGATGTTGATCATTAAGACTGGCAGTAGTATGTGAACTAATGCGTGTGTTATGCTTCCGCTACTTTATGAATTGCGTTTGTAATAATTTGCTACTCCGTGTGTTGTAAGAGAACTTCTGCTCTATTTGTGAAACGTAACGTGTGATGCGTATGTTGAATGATGCGATCTTGGTTGTAAAAGAGTTGGTTTGAAATCCTTCGTGGTTTCGATTGACTACCGGGATTATATGGGCTCAAGTTCGAAGATTGGAGCGTTTCGACGCTTGTTTTTGGACTTGTGCTCTTATAATTTGGTCGGTTTTGTTACAGCTATGACTCAGAAGACAGCCACAGCAAAAGTTTGCAGAAGATGTGGAGTGAAAGGTCACCTCATGTCTGAGTGCACGGCATTAGTTTTTTGTGAAATTTGCAGAAGCTCTGATCATGCTATGTGTCGGTGCCCGGTTCTCAAACAACCGAAACCTGTTGCTCACCCGGTAGGTCAGGCCGCAGATGCACTTGCCGGTTTTTTTATCCCACATGCACCAATTCAACCGACAAAGAAGGATTCGAGGATGGCTCTCATATCGACTTCTGGTAAGAATCTCACAAAGGAGGAGGTCGCTGATTTTTTGCGTGTGTTGGTCTCCGATACTTTTGCTTGGGATGTCAAAAGGCACAGTGGCTGTGAGTTCAAGGCTTTATTTCCTACAAAAGGTGATCTAGTAAAAATGACAAGGTTCAATGCAGACATGAAAGAAGGTGTCACTCTCAAGTTTCAAGAATTCAAGGAAGATGAGGAATATTTTGGGCATGCACTTCCAGTAGTGTGGATGAGAGTGTTAAACCTTTCAACAATTTTAAAAGAGTATCTGGTTTTGTGGGCTTTGGGTTCTCTTTTTGGAGTTACTCAAGATGTAGACATGGTGACTACCAGAGCAAGTACCTTTGGACGGTTTGCAGTGGCAGTTCTAGAACCGGAGACAATTCCGACCAAGCTTGCTGTCATCATTGGTAACCGATACTTCCAGTTGCGTTTTGAAGTTGAACCTTATTTACCAAATATTGGGCTGCGGAATATTTGGAACACTGAGAATAATGGAAATGAAGGTCAGGGTAATGGGGCACCAAAGGACAGTGAGATGGGTGAGACACAAAATCTTGGCAATGCTTCAAACTCAGCTGCAAGTGGACCAAATGCAATGATTAGTATCAAATTAGGAAAAGAAGTATATAATCCAGAGGCTCAGATGGATATAGATCTTGAAGAGGATGATTTATTAGGTGAGGAGAATGATCTCAGTGACACGGTAAGGGATTTTGTGGGAGTCAAGAAAGGTCATTCGGTAGATGTGCGAGTTGCACCTTCACTGGTACCTTCAGGATCGTCAGCTCCAGCGCGAATGCAGCAATGATCATCTCAGTTAGCAAGATCAGGTGGTAAGGCGGCTATGGTGGGGCAGGAGAAGAGGATGACAATGGGCAGCCCACAAACACAGTAGCAGCAGACCTCGACAAGGGTACAGATGGCGGCTGTTATTGGGGCTGCAAGCTCTGACTTGCAGAAAACTCACAACCAGCAGCCTTCCATGTTAGATAAGGAGTCAGTGGAGGCAAGACAGGCTGCTGGGGCAGCAGATGGAGTGTTCGCTATCGAGGATCAGCACCTTGGGGTACTTCTTGATGCCATGGTAGATGCCGGAGTGTCAGCTGATGGTGGGTCAAAGGATGTGTTGGGAAGCGTTATGACAATGGCGGTTTTGTCTGATGGGGAGCTTACTCCAGTGCGGCGCAGCAAGCGGAATGCAGACGTCACTGATGTACACTCTCTTGAGAAGGCAGAGAAGAGGATTGCCATAAAAAATCTCGTGGAATCCCATGGTAATGTAAATGCAGCAATTAATTCAGTTTGTTCTTTCTCTAGTGATCGTATTAAACAAAATTTAGGAGGGGTGAGAATCAGTTTGGGTGGTAAAGAAAGTTTAATTGCTGATTCTGTAGCTCTAATCAAAGTTGTAGAAAATGAGAGATTGAAACCTTCTTGTGTTGTTGATTCAATTGATAAAGAGAATGAATCAGAGGAGGATGAGATCGATCCTGATATTTCCACCATCAGTCGACTCTGTGGCGACTTGACGGAGGAGGTGATGGACGATAATAGTGCGGGCCTTGATGGAGTACTTGTTGACATACCCATCAAGGTGGCAAAAATTAGAAAGTCAAAGAAAATCATCAATAGGAAGGTACCTACTAAGAAAAAATTGTTCCAATGAAAGGGATCTTTTGGAATTGTAGAGGTCTATGTGACTTAGCAAAACATACTTTTTTTACATGATGTGACCGAAAATAAGAAACTTGATTTTATAGCTTTATCAGAAATCAACAGAAATAGTTTCTCGACTCAGTGTCTGGAAAATTTCTGTGCCGGGGCTGATTTTGTTTGGCATTGGCGATGTCCTAGGGGTATGTCTGAGGGGATGCTAATGGGAATAAATCAAGAGTGTTTCGAAGTAGAAAATATTGTCGATGGGGAGTACTACATTAAATTTGTCTTGAGAAATAAGGTAGATGGCTTCAGATGGGCCCTTTTATCTGTCTATGGCGCAGCACAGGAAGAGCACAAAGAGAACTTTTTATCAGAGTTGGTACGTGCTTGTACTAGCTGCGGGGATCTACCTTTTATAGTAGGGGGGGATTTCAATATAATCAGAAATCCATCGGAAAAAATAATTCGAGGTTTAACAATAGATGGCCACTCCTCTTTAATGCCATTATAGAAACTTTGAATCTGAGGGAACTAGAGATGACAGGTAGAAAGTTCACCTGGGCTAATTATGCTGAAATTCCAACCTATGAGAAGTTAGACCGTATTTTGGTGACAAGTGAGTGGGAACAAAAATTTCCGTTGGCCACTGTCCAGGCACTTACCCGGGAAATCTCCGATCACACACCTCTTTTACTGGATGGAGGGGAACCATCTCATAGAGGCAACAGTAGGAATTTTAAATTCGAGCTAGGGTGGCTGACAAGGGAAGGTTTTTTTGACCTGGTAAAAGGGGTTTGGGAGTCCGAGAATAGGGGTAGAACACCCATAGAAAGGTGGCAATGTAAGATTAGAAGGCTGCGACGATTCCTGAGAGGTTTGGCTCGAAACTTAGTCTCCCAAAAGAAGAAAAATAAACTTGACCTAATGGATAAATTATATGTCCTTGATAGAAAAGCATAAACAACTTTTTTGTCATCTTAGGAGGTAGAGCTTAGATATCATCTTAAAGGGCAATTAACTAAGTTGCTAAGAGAGGAGGAGATCTATTGGCTCCAACGATCAAAAGCAATGAAGTTGTTGCAAGGGGATGATAATACTGAGTATTTTCATCTGGTGGCAAATGGGAGACAGAAAAACAAAGATCACACAACTAGAATAGGAAGAAGGAACTATTGTTGGGGATGCCAATTTGAAACATTATATAACCGATTACTACAAACGACTGTTTGGACACCATATACAGAATTCTTTCTCATTGGACGAGACTTTGAGGCATGATATACCTCAAGTGTCGGAGGAGGAGAATGAAGTATTGGTGGCTCCTTTCAGTGAGGAGGAGGTTAAAATGGCAGCCTTTGATATGGAACATAATAAGGCGCCGGGTCCGGATGGCTTCCCTACAGAATTCTACCAATTCTTTTGGGATGTTGTCAAACAAGACTTGATGAGCCTCTTCCATGAATTCTATATGGGGAGACTGCCTATTCACAGTTTAAACTTTGGGGTAATTACACTATTACCCAAGATCTCCGATGCAACTAGGATACAACAATACATGCCTATTTGTCTTTTAAATGTATCGTTCAAGGTTTTTACAAAGGTGTTAAATAATAGAATTTTGAAAGTGGTAGATAAACTAATAGGACCATCCCAGTCGGCTTTTATTCCAGGAAGATATATAATGGAAGGTGTGGTAATACTACATGAAACAATACATGAGTTGCATAGGAAAAAACAAGATGGAGTGATCCTAAAGCTAGACTTCGAAAAAGCGTATGATAATCTTAAGTGGCCTTTTATACAACAAATCCTCATAATGAAAGGATTCTCACCAGTGTGGTGTGAATGGATTTCAAAAGTCATGTCTAGAGGGAGTGTTGCAATAAAGGTTAATGAGAACTTAGGCCATTATTTCCAAACAAGAAAAGGGGTACGCCAGGGGGACCGTTATCTCCAATCTTGTTTAATATAGTGGTTGATATGTTGGCAATTCTCATTTCACGAGCAAAACAGGCAGAACGAATCCAAGGAGTGGTTCCGCATTTGGTTGATGAAGGACTTTCAGTCCTTCAATATGCGGATGACACTATTATCTTTATGGACAACGATCTAGAGAGGACCAAAAACATGAAGCTTTTGCTTTGTGCTTTTGAGCAACTATCAGGACTCAAGATCAATTTCCATAAGAGCGAGTTGTTCTGTTATGGTACAGCTAATGCCAATCAAGCTGAGTATACACAAATTTTCGGATGTAAGGTAGGATCATTCCCTTTTAGATATCTAGGAATTCCTATGCATCATCGAAAACTTATGAATAAGGACTGGAAACATGTGGAAGAAAGATTTCAAAAGAGACTGAGTGGTTGGAAGAGTAAGATGCTTTCAGTGGGAGGAAGGCTTGTACTCATTAACTCAGTTCTAAGTAGTCTTCCTATGTTCATGATGTCTTTCTTTGAAATACCGAGAGAGGTTTTGAAAAGGTTGGATTTTTTTAGATCTCGATTTTTTTGGCAGAGTGATGAACATAAGAAAAATATAGATTAACAAAATGGAAGATAGTATGCACACCAAAAGACCAAGGAGGATTGGGCGTCCTCAATCTAGGTGTCCATAATAAATGCCTCCTAAGTAAGTGGCTTTTCAAATTGTTAAATGGTGATGGGGTATGGCAACAATTGCTGAAAAATAAATATTTAAGGGACAAAACTTTGACTCAGGTTCAATACATGCCCGGGGACTCTCATTTTTGGGCTGGCCTCATGAAGGTCAAGGATGAGTTCCTGTCGATGGGTAGGTTTGATCTAGGTGACGGATCCCAAGTGCGGTTTTGGGAGGATTCGTGGATATCACCACACCCTCTCAAAACGCTCTTCCCGTCATTGTACAATATTGTGAGAAAGAGAAGTGCAACTGTTAGGTCGGTGCTGTTTACGATACCGTTAAATATAGCTTTCAGAAGATCTCTTATGGGGGTTAACTTGCAAGCATGGAACAATGTCGTGGCCATGGTGGTGAACGTACAATTAAGAAACCAAAGAGATCGATTTGTGTGGGGGCTTCATTTTGCTTTCAATCAAGTCCATGTACAGAGCTTTGTTAGGAGTACAGGCTTTACCTTATAACACTTTTATTTGGAAACTCAAAATACCCCTCAAAGTTAAAGTCTTTATGTGGTACTTGTATAAGGGCGTAATTCTAACGAAGGATAATTTAGCTAGGCGACAGTGGCAGGGAGATAAGAAGTGTTGTTTCTGTTACTCCAACGAGACTATACAATATTTACTCTTTGATTGTCATTATGCTAAATTTATTTGGAGAATTGTTCATGTTTCCTTTAACCTAAAACCCCCAACTAGTGTACATAATTTATTTACAAGTTGGTTGGAAGGACTAAACAGGAAAATGAAGTCTCAAATTCTAGTGGGTGCAAGTGCCATTTGCTGGGCACTTTGGTTAACACGGAATGAAGTTGTGTTTGAAAAGATCATAGCATCATCCTATTTGCAGGTTATTTTCAAGGGGACGTCCTGGACCAGGTCCTGGACCTTACTTCAGAAGGATGAAGAGGATCGCCATTTGATTAAGGCGGGTTGCAAGACTATTGAGTCAGCCGCGATGGAGGTGTTTGCAAGACACGGCTGGAGGTTTAGCAATATAATTGCTCTTTAGTTTTTCCTTTTGAAAACTTTGTCTTCTTGATGGCTCAAAACTTCGTTTTTGAGATTCCTTGGATTGTGTGACGTTTGCTTGTAATAATGAATAGCCATATGCATTAGTCGATGCAGAAGCTGGGATATTAATATATTCCCTTTTCTAAAAAAACGTTTTATCATTGCCTATTGCTTCGATGAAATATTGGTGTCAAATTGGTATTGTAATTGTTTATGTGATAATGTCATTTTATTCGTTATGTCATGGATAGACCCGATGGGTATCTCGCAAGTACGGGTGTGGGTACAAACCCTACCCACTAGGCACCATGGATAGGGTTAAGATTTAGGTGTTGGGTATTCTCACGGGTGGGTACATATTTGGTCTACCCATACGTTACCTAACTCACTGCCATCCCTATTTGCGATGTTGATTGGACTATGATGAGATGAACTATGTGTTTTGTATTTTTAATTTCAGTTGGAATTTGAATTATCATGTTTGAATTTGACATTCTATATGGTTTAAATCTACGTATTAGAAATATTTAAGAATGAATACTTGAGTTGAAACAATGCATATACATGGTTAATATGTGGAATATGAGAAAAATAGGAATAGTGGTACTGAATAGAGTCCTAGAAAGCAGTAGGAGCCTATGTTTAAGTTGGGCGCTCTGATTTAGATGCTATTGTTGAAGTTGCTCTAAAAAATCCACATTATCTCGACCATATTGTATTCTACTAGCATTTTTCACTTTTTTACATGAATAGATTCATGATTGTCACTACTACATAACTGATAATCACCGCCGGTTCCAGACACCCCTTTACCGACGGTTTTGGCCCCGTTGGTGAAAGTCGGCGGTGATGTCAGATTTTATCACCGCGGTTTGCGCGCTGGCGGTGATGACAAGTAACTACCACCGGTTCGTGTTACCAGCCGATGGTGATAAGGATTTTTAGAAATTCCAAAATTGGGTCAAAAAAAGCAAAAAATTTTGATCAGCTAGTCGTAAGTCATGCGGTTTTTCGCGCGCTGCACGGTGCGAGGATTTGAACCTGAGACCTATGCTCTCATGCGTAGCTACTCTAACCACTCCGCCTCTAAGTCACTTATGTTTATATAGCATGTATATTCCTTTTGTACCAACTGCTCAAAATTTTAAAATGAATATTTAGAACTCTAAACGATTTCAGATAAAAAAAGTCACCAACTACAAAGTTATTGTTCTGATCAAGATCTACAACTTTGATGTTGGTGGTTTCGCCATCCGAGGTCGTTTGATAAATTTGAATTTCAAATAGTCAAACTTCAGCCATACTGTTGGGACATCAAATGATTTTAAATGAAAAAGTCATCAACTATAAAGTTGTAGTTCTCATCGAGATCTACAACTTAGTATTGGTCGATTTTCCATCCGAGATCATTTGCAAAAAATTGAATTTTAAAATTTTAGAAGTTCGGATACAAATTTCAAACCCTAAATCATTTCAAATAAAAAAGGTGTCAATTACAAAATTGTAGATCATTGCGAGATCTGCAACTTTGCTTTTGATCAATTTTTCATTTAAGGTTGTTTGTATAATTCAAAAAATTGAATTTTAAAATACAAGAACTTCAAACAGAATTATGGGACCGTAAACAATTTCAAATAAAAAAGTCATCAACTATATAAAGTTTGTTTTCATCCGACTTTGTTTAAAAAAGTTATGAATTTTATTGTGCTGCAGCATAAATCATCACCGCCAGTTCGTTTTATGGACCATTAGTGACATGGTTTTCACCACTGGTTGGTACCACAAACCGGCGGTAAATATAGGTCGACCATCACTACTGGTTGGTAACACAAATCGGCTGTAATGATAGGTTATCACCGCCGGTTCGTGTTACCAGCTGGAGGTGTTCGTAACAAAAACCGGCGGTGAAAATCATTTTACCAACAGTTCGTAGTACGAACCAGCGATGATGAGTATCACCGCTGGTTTTTAGCAAACAGGCAGTGAAAGTGGCGGCGGTGATTATCAGTTATGTAGTAGCGTGTGAATCAATATTTTAGTTGTGCCGGGAACATACATTCCAACATGTTAATAATATGGGCATTGGTTTCATTTTCATGGTAGCTACTCTAGTGTTTAGGGATGAGGACTACTGCTACTATCATAACTAAATCTATAAAGGGGCTATTAATACTTGCAAGGATAACATATATTTTAAAACAGTGATTTGAGGTCTAGCAACTCAACCACATTCGATATCATCTAGAAAGAAGTAGTGCAAAAGCAAAATACAAGGTTGGTCCTTCTCAACAACTAGATTATTGTATAAATAAATGTACTATACATGCCCAGCCATCGTGTAGTACAATATGGTACAATTACAGTAATCCACTTAATCAAAATTCATATGAATTGCAGCACACGATCGCGTCTACAATTGATCGAGCATGAATATGTCACGCGAAATGAATTCTACCCTCTGAATTAATTTGTGCACTTGATGTCTCATGGCTGGTTCATGCTCCTCTGGCCTTCTCTTGCTACAAGTTAATTTGCTCCCTTGAAAAGTGTGCGCCTATAAGAAGCAAAGGAACAACTCTCCAAATCACAAGGGCTACGTTCTCAGTTAGCTACTCAAAGTTGTATGGTGATCTTGTCCACACCTATTGGAAATGCCTCCTTGATTTCATCCATTTTCTCCATCCTAGCGCGCTAGTCTCCTATACGGCTAGATACACACATAGGCATGTGAGGCATCAGGAGACACTGTTGTTGCCCGATACCTACATCTAGATACTATAGCGCCGCATCCGCGTCTTTTGGATATGAGGCTGTAAATGGAGATGGCGCACTATGCAATCGGACAATATTAGGAAAGAACGCTTCATTATAACCCGTTGTTGATAGCTTGCTATGGAGGTCATTCGAGTGGTTTCATTGTAGCCGAAGTCCTTTTTTATGTGTCAGTGTTTTTGTAGATGTTGCTGTTTTTCTTTTTCCTACTTTAGTTATTCTCTTGTATTTCCTACAGGGCAATATCTAGTGCCTTGTTCATTTTTTTTTAAAAAAAGAAAGCATACATTATGGCAATATATAAGTCCAATATTTACGAATCTGAATGTAGATAGGACGTAGCCAAATTTCAAAAAAATTGAATTTAAAATACAAGAACTTCAAACAGAATTATGGGACCGTAAACAATTTCAAATAAAAAAGTCATCAACTATATAAAGTTTGTTTTCATCCGACTTTGTTTAAAAAAGTTATGAATTTTATTGTGCTGCAGCATAAATCATCACCGCCAGTTCGTTTTATGGACTTTTAGTGACATGGTTTTCACCACTGGTTGGTACCACAAACCGGCGATAAATATAGGTCGACCATCACTACTGGTTGGTAACACAAATCGGCTGTAATGATAGGTTATCACCGCCGGTTCGTGTTACCAGCTGGAGGTGTTCGTAACACAAACCGGCGGTGAAAATCATTTTACCAACAGTTCGTAGTACGAACCAGCGATGATGAGTATCACCGCTGGTTTTTAGCAAACAGGCAGTGAAAGTGGCGGCGGTGATTATCAGTTGTGTAGTAGCGTGTGAATCAATATTTTAGTTGTGCCGGGAACATACATTCCAACATGTTAATAATATGGGCATTGTTTATCAAAAAAAAAATATGGGCATTGGTTTCATTTTCATGGTAGCTACTCTAGTGTTTAGGGATGAGGACTACTGCTACTATCATAACTAAATCTATAAAGGGGCTATTAATACTTGCAAGGATAACATATATTTTAAAACAGTGATTTGAGGTCTAGCAACTCAACCACATTCGATATCATCTAGAAAGAAGTAGTGCAAAAGCAAAATACAAGGTTGGTCCTTCTCAACAACTAGATTATTGTATAAATAAATGTACTATACATGCCCAGCCATCGTGTAGTACAATATGGTACAATTACAGTAATCCACTTAATCAAAATTCATATGAATTGCAGCACACGATCGCGTCTACAATTGATCGAGCATGAATATGTCACGCGAAATGAATTCTACCCTCTGAATTAATTTGTGCACTTGATGTCTCATGGCTGGTTCATGCTCCTCTGGCCTTCTCTTGCTACAAGTTAATTTGCTCCCTTGAAAAGTGTGCGCCTATAAGAAGCAAAGGAACAACTCTCCAAATCACAAGGGCTACATTCTCAGTTAGCTACTCAAAGTTGTATGGTGATCTTGTCCACACCTATTGGAAATGCCTCCTTGATTTCATCCATTTTCTCCATCCTAGCGCGCTAGTCTCCTATACGGCTAGATACACACATAGGCATGTGAGGCATCAGGAGACACTGTTGTTGCCCGATACCTACATCTAGATACTATAGCACTGCATCCGCGTCTTTTGGATATGAGGCTGTAAATGGAGATGGTGCACGATGCAATCGGACAATATTAGGAAAGAACGCTTCATTATAACCCGTTGTTGATAGCTTGCTATGGAGGTCATTCGAGTGGTTTCATTGTAGCCGAAGTCGTTTTTTATGTGTCAGTGTTTTGTAGATGTTGCTGTTTTTCTTTTTCCTACTTTAGTTATTCTCTTGTATTTCTTACAGGGCAATATCTAGTGCCTTGTTCATTTTTTTTTAAAAAGAAAGCATACATTATGGCAATATATAAGTCCAATATTTACGAATCTGAATGTAGATAGGACGTAGCCAAATTTCCTACTTGGTCATAACACCTGGTGTTTTAAGTCCCAACAAAACTTAGGAATATTTTTGAGCTCTCCCGTGAATGGGTATCAGAGACGGAGTTCATGTCGTCGGTGCACAAATAAAAGAGGATAACCGCAGGTTGTCCACTTCAGTCCCTTCTGATTGCTCCAACTTAAGGTAATATGCACTGAGAACTGATAGTTTGGTGGTTTAAGAACATGTTTTTAGCTCATATATAGGAAGTAGGAACAAGGAAGAAGTGCTCATCCATGTTGGTTGGAATTTTAATTGTCTTTCCGGAAGTAGGCAATCAGCAAGGTTTCAAACAATGCCACATGCATAATAACGCACAGATGGACAGATGCGCACTTTTATTTCTTGTATCCCATCCTTTTACCTATATTCTATGAGATCTTTTACAATGCTGGGAAAGTACCTCGGTACCTCCAGGTTCTTTCATCCTTTTTTTATTTTCTAAGTAATTAATTAAGAAATATTATATAGAGGGTATTTTAGTAATTGAGGTTGTGGACAAGCCCCTTCCCTTCTGCCTGAGCTCTGGCATTGACGAAGTCCATGCGCGCTGAGGGACCAGATGATGCGCACGAGCAGACGGATGACGAGCAGCTCGCACGACCAAGGCAAGGATGGCACCACGCGGAGCCGTGGACGGGTGATGAGCAGCTCATGCGGCACGGCTCTGGCTCTAGCTCGTGCGGCGGGCTGCTCGTGTGAGGTAGCAAGTGTGGCGGTCGCGGTTGCGAGTGCGGGTGCGTGACGCAAAAAACCGGCGAGATGGATCCTCGGCCGGGCGGCACCGCCAGCGCGCATGGAACATCTGGCAGCGAGGCGGGTGGACGAGCGCGTAGGCGCAACCGGCGAGCCAACAGTGCACAAATCGGTGGAGGCTGGGCGTCATCAAACAAGCATGTTCTCTACGCCGCCAGGGTACGATGGCCCAAGACGCTCGTGGCCTTCAGCATCTTCGCCACGCCGCGATGTGCCGGGACAGCGAGACTGAGATGGGAGTCAACCAGCCACGACATTGGTTCAGATTCATACACAGATGACATGGGAAATCCTATTTTTGTCCTTGGATGACATTACTAAAATGACTAATTTATCCTTATTTAAAAATAAAATATAGAATGAAAAATAGACCTTGCCCCACATATTTTGGTACTAGTCCTATCTAATTTGGTACTATCCCCACCTATTTGGTACCTCCAGGTACTTTTAGTTAGGTACCTCCTATTTTTTCATCGTCTGATCTCGTCCAATGGATGACCTATGTTTTTTTCAACCGCTGTAAAATTTCTCACATTCTGTACTATTACTTTCATGGAAGACAAAGACCTGAGGACTAGCAACTGAATCAGATGCTATATAAAAGAAGAACAATAAAAAACACAGAGCATTAACATCTGTTCGCAAGCATGCATACCATACAAACTTTGCATGCATGTGCTGAGTCATGGTGAAAGTACAATCACATCCATCCTACACCAAATCACAACTTGATATGAAAATTAAATGATCTGTACACCAAGTTATGTGTGTGATTAAGCATAAACATGTCGCCCTAAATGAACAATACACCTCTGGATGTATGCATTTGCAGTCTTGTGGTTCGGCTGTCGGATGTGGCAGAGCAGCTCATGTTCCTCTGGCCTCTTGGTGGATCAGAGCATGTTAATATATTATCAACAAACAGAAGATGTGCACCTATAAAGGCAACATAAAGACTACAACTTTCATCACAAGGGTTACATAGTGATCTCCTCCGCCACTCACACATAGGAAAGTCCTCTTAGCCTTTAATCTTTCTCCATATGAGATACACACATAGGCTTGCAAGGCATCAGGAGACAAATGTCATCTAGATGTTACAGCACCCCTATCTTGGGTCATGGAGCTCGTGGGCTTTTGTACTCTGCAGCTATCACGGCTGGCTCAAGCCAAAAGCCGGCAGTGATAGCACAACATCACTATCGACTACAGCCATGAACCGGCAGTGACCAGCTAGCAGTGATATGGACCTTCACTGCTGGTGTTTGGGGACACTCAATCATTTTCTGATTTTGAAGCTAAAAACCGGCAGTGAAGGTTTGTCACTGCCGGTTTCAGAGTAATCAGTAGTGATGGTCAGTTCTGTAGTAGTGTAACGTTGGTTCTCAAGCATGCATAACATACAAACTTTGCATGTGGTGAGTTATGGTGAAAGTACAATCACATCCATCACACACCAAATCAGAACTTGATATGAAAATTAAATGATCTGTACACCTAATTAATTATGTGTGCGATTAAGCATAACTAAACATGCCGCCCTGAGTGAACAGTACACCTTTGGATGTATGCGCTTGTGGCTAGTTTGTTATTTGGCTGTCGGATGTAGCAGAGCACTCATGTTCCTCTGGCCTCTTGGTGGATCGGAGCATGTTAATATATTATCAACAAACAGAAGATGTGCACCTATAAAGGCAACACAAAGACTACAACTTTGGTCACAAGGGTTACATGGTGATCTCCTCCTCCACTTATACATAGGAAAGTCCTCTTGGGCTTCAATCTTTCTCCATACGAGATACACACATAGGCTTGCAAGGCATCAGGAAACAAATATCATCTAGATATCACAACACCCCTGTGTTGGGTCATGGAGCCCTATTTCTCCTCTAAAGTATATGTTCATTTCTGAATCCTGGATGAACAATTGTAGACGGAGCTTTCTTGAGCCCGGCCAAATAGATACCTAGGCGACGAGTAGGCAATAAACGAAACTAGTGAAATACATAAAGTTGTACCGATTTGATCTGCTAGTTAACCCGAGCGGTTGCCTTAAGTGGGTGGATAGCTAACAAGTGAAATACATAAAGTTGTACTGATTTTGATCTGCTAGTTAACCCGAGTGGTTGCCTTAAGTGGGTGGATAGCTCTTGGCTTGCCCCTATTTTGGTTTAGGGTAGGACATAAGCATCTTGTGGAAAATGAAAAAAAAAAGGTATCAGCAACAAATTTTGATGTGTAACTTTTTTTTACCGAAAGGAGGCGTTGGCTCAAAGGCAATATATCATTATTTTTAGAACATAACATAGGGACATTTTTGAAGAGTGTGCATTGGTTAAAGATCATCAACAACAACAAAGGCTTTGCTGCGCCAGTTTTTACTGGTTTCAATACCACACTTTGTATAACACAGCACAAAATAAATTAAAGGTGGATCGATCTATTGCACTCGCCAAATGCGGTCTCATGGCACGACATTATTTGATATTGGAGTCTGGAGAATGTACAAATTAATGTTGATAAACACATGTGTTACGTTATAAAAAAAGGAGCAGAATGCTCTGCCTTGTTCTTCCAGAATTTGTTTAATTATACACTTGTAAATTCACATTTCCTGAATGATCATGTTGCAGTTTGACCATTTCGTGTGATACGGACATATGGTTGTGCATTTTAAATTGTAGTATGCATCAGGCAAATAAAGCCACTTATAGCTGTAGTGAAGAATGTGCGCTCTCTTCTTTCAGATGTCATTATTATTTATCTCTTGCTGTGAAGCTTCAGCTTACGTTCTAGTACTAACATTTTCTTTTTAATCCGATTCTTCTTGAGCACGAGAGCACTAAAAAATCGGTTCTTCTTACGCCCTACATTCTTGCATGGTGTGCTGTAACTTGCGGTTGTGTAGTGCAATAGGGTATACTGTGAATCAAGCTTCGATATGGGAGTTAAATGAGTAACTAAGAAAGACATACTTAAAGAAATACATGCTCTTGATGTATGCACTTGCATCTGCAAGGGAATTCTCTCTGGATGGATATGTGTTGCTGCGCTCAAGGAGTTTCTGAGCTTAATGTCCCAAATGTCAATATACATCTGAAAACACAACTGCCAGCCCGATTTGCTCCCAATCTAACTGTCTCAATCATACCCACGGTGGGAATTAGCTATGATCCGGTTGACGATGCAATTAAAGGTCATGATCATCTCCGGGCATTATAAGCAATGGTAATATAGGAGTCAAATATTTCCACATCTGCAGGTAGACAAATCCTTTCTGTTCTTAACCTATCCAAATTAGCCTACTTGGTCATAACTAACATCTGAGATACTAAATATCATCACAAATGGAGTTCACATATGGATCTCTGTCACAAGTAGAGACCATTAACACACATCATGAGCGTCCACTTCACTCCAGCTCCTTCTGATTACTCTACATATCTACAGCTTTATATATGCGCTCCTGTCTTGCGAATGAGATGCATGTTCATCCTGAGCCTCCTCGTGGTCTCCACCAGCTCGACCCAGCAAGAGATGATTGTCCGAGACAAATTTAGCCCAGCCACTGGCAATCCTCCGCATATAACGAGCACAACTGTGACCACCCGTAACATGCAGAACGGTGTGCCACTGCTTGCTCTGGCAACCCTCCAGCTGAAGTATCAGATCTTGGGTTGTTGATGGAAGACAAAACACTGTTTCCGTATGAAAAAGTGTCAGATGACAACTGGACAATTCAAAATTCCACATGCAAACCAAAATCAGGAAAATGGTTCATTCAACTACTACCGATCAACCAAAAAAATGCCTACTAGAGGTTGACACTACCAAAGAACTTGTCTAGGAATCTGCACCATCCATTTAAATTTTTTGCATCATTCAATTGTGAGCTTATCATTGCTAGTAAACTCCAAGATGAAATGGTGTTTCTTTCATTAATAAGAACTTTGTTTTTTATAAGAAGAATGGTCTATCCAATAGCAAATCAGAAGGCTTATAGTGAATGAATGTGCAACATTATTCTATCTCATGTACCATAGGTCAATAAACATATCCTTATTAGTAGATGTACATAAGCAAGTAGGCATACTGTTCCTTATCTAAAAAAAAGTAGGCATACTGTTAACTTACCATTAAGAAAGCTTTCTCACCAATATTGCTTTTGTTCACCACTGACACATGGATAGGAAATTCAGATCCGATTGCTTGGACTTTTCCTAGAACCATCTTCCCCTGCACTCTTGCACTACCGGATTCGGTTTTTTTTGCCGAGTGCCTGGGGCACTCGGCAAAACCCCAATTACACTCGGCAAAGCCTTTGCCGAGAGTAACACTCGGCAAAGGCCACTCGGTAAAAAAGTGATCGGCAAAGCCATCTTTGCCGAGTGCTTTTTGTCGGACACTCGGCAAAGGGTTTGTCGTGTGTTAAACTGACACTCGGCAAAGAATTTTTGGAAAAAATAAAAAAAACATCCACCACGTCTGTCGACACTCGGCAAAGAATTTTTGCAAAAAATAAAAAAAAACATTCACCACGTGCGCCGGGGCTGGCTGTCCGTGCGCCGCCGGCCGCCGTTGGTGCCCCCGAGGCCGTCGCTTGAGGCCCCCGCCGGCCGCCGCTGGTGGCCCTGCCGGCCGACGCTCGAGGTCGTGCCACCGCCGCAGCCAGCCGTCCGCGTCCCGCCGCCCAGGCACGGGTGCTCCGCCTCGGGCCGCAGGGTCGTCCGCCGCGCAGGCTTGTTGTCGTAAGCTCGCGCAGGCTGGTCCTTCGGCAGTGGGGCCGAGCTCCGGCACACGGTCCTCGGCCGCGGGGCGAGCTCCACCGCGCAAGCCACGACGGTGGGGGCGAGCTCCGGCACGCGGTCCTCGGCCGCGGGGGCGAGCTCCGCCGCGCAGGCCACGACCGCGGGGGCGAGCTCCATCGTGCAGCGCAAGGCCGCGGGGGCGAGCTCCGGCGCTTGGGCCACGGCCGCGGGGGCAAGCGGATCAGGCCATCCACGTGGGCTTCGTGCTCACGGACGGTGGCCGGCTGCGCTGCTATGCCGGAGAGGGAGGCGCGTGGAGATGAGAGAGAGAGTCGCGTGGACCGGAGACGAACGAGAGAAATGGATCGATCTGTTTTCATGACTGCGTTTCCCTTTAGTATTTGGGTTGTGTTTCTTTTGTGCCCATGACAAGTGGACCTCACATACACGTGGCGAGCCACGAGTGGCCACCGGCCCTGCATCCGGATCGCTGACATGGAGCATCACGCGGATCGTCTCCCGCGTGCAGCACATTTCTGCTTCCTCACTGCCACCGCCACGCAGGCCCCACTCCCACTCTCGCTTCACGCACGAGAGAACCCAGCCACGTCGCACAGCACGCTCACCACGTGGCCAGGAGCAGTGGGTCCCAAGGCCATGCAGCAGCAACAGATCAATTGCATAACACTCGGCAAAATTCGAATTTAAATTGCTTGTTTGGGTCCTAAATGAATTCAAATAAAAAACTTGTTAACTACAAAATTTTATAACTTTTCGAGATCTATAATTTTCGTATAGGGAGTTTCTCCATCCGAGATCGTTTATAAAATTTGAATTCAAATTTGAGAAATTCCAACATAGTTTTGCGTGACAAGATGATTTCAAACCAAAAAGTTTCCAACTACAAAGTTTCGTAACTTTTCGAGATCTACAAAGTTTATTTAGGTTATTTTTCCATCCGAGGTCATTTCAAAATATTCAAATTTTAAAATTTTCAAATTCGGACGCAGTTTTGCATGACAAGATAAATTCAAATGAAAATGTTTTTAACTACAAAGTTTCATAAATTTTTGAGATCTACAAACTTTATTTTGGTTGTTTTTCCATCCAAAATCGTTTGAAAAAATTAAATTTTAATTTTTTTAAAAACAGATGCAGTTTTGCATGACAAAATGAATTCAAATGAAAAAGTTGCCAACTACAAAATTATATAACTTCTTAAGATCTACAAACTTTATTTTTATTGTTTTTCCATATGTTCATCCCACATGGTGATTGTAACGTTTTTCACAAATCTTATATGTCTCTCTTGTAGTTTATGAAACTATAAGAGAGACGTAAGATTTGTGAACAAATTTATTTTCACTTTGTCAAATAAAAAAATGACCTAAATAAAGGTTTTAGATCTTGAGAAGATATACAACTTTGTAGTTGAAAACTTTTTAATTTGAATTTGTTTAGGGCTTCAAAATGTGCATGAAAATTTTCTTTGCCGAGTGCCAGAAAAAAAAACACTCGGCAAAAAGCCTCTTTGTCGAGTGTAAAAAAAACACTCGGCAAAGAAGCTCTTTGCCGAGTGTCAAAAAAAAACACTCGGCAAAAATATTCTTTGCCGAGTGTTTTTTTGACACTCGGCAAAGAGGGCTCTTTACCGAGTGTTTTTTTTGCCGAGTGTTTTTGATTTGGCACTCGGCAAAGAGCTTCTTTGCCGAGTGCCCGAAAAAAAACACTCGGCAAACCACTTCGCACTCGGCAAAAAATGGAAATCCGGTAGTGTTGATAGGGAGGCCGGGAAGGCCGATGACCAGATTTTTTAATAGATGGGCAGGAAGTTGAAGCCATAGTCCTAGTTTTAGCAAAATTGCCCAATTGCAGCTTCTGGTGCCTAGCTGATTTTGCACTGTATGCTGCCACATTGTTCTCATCATCAGAACTGCTGCAGTGTTGCTCAGATCAATGATATCAAATGCTTTATGAGGTGGATCGACAATTTTAACTGAATCATCAAGCATTTCTTGGGTATTGGAAACGTCACCCATGCCAAACCATGAAGTTTTCTGAGAATACTCTCAGCTATCCATCTGACCCGTCCCCGACCCTGACCCCCACCACGTCGCCGCCGCACCCACCCTCCTTGCCTCCCCCTCCTCGCCTACCTCCCCCGCCGCCCCTTCCCCCTCCCCATCCCCGTCTCTCGGCTCCGGACTCGCGCTCCCCCGCACCCCCGCCCTGACCGCCCCTGATCCGCCGCCGGTGCCGGCGCCGGCGCTTTCCCCGCCACCGGCGGCCGCCGGCCTCTCCTCCTCCGCCCCACCCGCCCCCTCCACCTCCTCGCCCGCGGGGACCTCGCCTGGGTCGCTGCCCGGTGCTCCGCATCTGGCGAGGCAAGGCTCCACCGTCCTCGGATCCGGTGGCTTGGCCTTCGTCCCCGTCGTCCGCCATGGCTGGATCTGGTGGACGCGGCTCCGCTTCCCCGACGACGACGTTGGCAGTGGCCGGCGACCCAGCGCTGGTGGGCCCCCCTCCTCCAGCGCGCGAACAGGAATCCTGGGCCTACTGATGTGCTCTCCCTGTCGGTAGGCGACGCGTCCCGTGCCGCGGGGGTCGGGGCAGCGGCGGTCGGCACTAGTGCACGGGCGGGTGCTGCCCCTGTCGGGGCAGGCGCCCCGCCGAGTTTGGTGGACGAGACGCTCGTCCTGGTTGAGGATGTCCCAGAGGAGGAGGGCGCCGCCAGCCTTGACGTCTTCCTGATCCACCCGTCTGCCCCCGCTCTGACCCCGTCGTCCACTCTGTCCCCCCATGCCGCGCCTTCCATCCTAGGGGCAGCATGGAGGGACGCTCCAAGGCTCGTCGTTGGGCAGACGAAGACCTCATCGACGTCTCCAATGTGGAAACGTCGCCAACCTCCTCCTCGCCCTACCTGGATGCGCTTTGTAGTGTGCCAAAGTCGGCGACGTCGGAGACCATGCCTCTATCTTCGGGCCATGGCGGCGCGGTGCCGTGCCGCCAGGGTGCTGGTCAAAAGCGAGGGAAGCGTCGTCGGCCACGGCCACAGCTGGTGCTCGGCATGCCAGCCCGACCTATGGAGGGCCGCATCCCGGCACATCAGCGCCTCGGACGTCGATGGGTCTCCGCCCCTAACGCTGATGGGTGGCGAGAGATCCTCCGCCAACAGGCGGCGCGACCGGCGACCGCCTCGCCCATGCCACCGGGGCCAGCTCGTAGGGGTCGGCCGGCGAGTCGTCAACCACCGAGGCAAATCCCGGCCGAGCTCCACGGCAAGTGCCTCAATTGCCTCTCCTCCGCGCACCGGGTGGCTACCTGCAAGCTGCCCCAACGTTGCCTGCGGTGCAAAGGTCTTCGACATGTTGCGCGCGACTACAAGCAGCCAAGGCGCGTGGGCTTTCAGAGCTCGGGTGTTTGTGCCTCCGGTCGCTCCAATGGGCCGGCGGACCTCGGTGGTTCGCGTGGCCTTGGTGGGGCCACGACGGACACCACCAACCCTGGTGGTGCCACGACGAACACCACTGCCCCCGCCACTGTCGGTTGGTAGCGGCGAAGGAGGCGGAGGCGCCGCGGGCCGTCGACCCAATCCACACGGACAGCGCCGGCCTCCGCTTCTGGTGGTGGTCAGGTCGGCCGTGGTGAGCCAATCAGCAAGTTGGCCCTCGTCAAGCTCGATCCGCTCACGCTGACAACGCGCTTGGACGCAGCTGTTTGCGGCTTAGCGGAGGACCCGATGCTGATGAAGCTCGCTGCTTCACTCAAGGGTGCTCAGACTGTCCCAAGGCCTCCTCTGGTCTCCCAGCCGGAGGACGAGGTCCCGGTGGTGGCCACTGGTGTTTGCACGCAGTGCCAATAGTTGCTGCGGGCACCCTCGGTGTCGCCTCAGGTTGAGTAGTCACGGGCCACACCAAAGCGGTTGGTGTTTGACGACCCCTCGGGCGTTGTTGCACCCACGGTGGGTGAGGAGGACCCAGCCGTGCGCCGTAGCGGCCACCACGCTGAAAGGTCCTTGTTTGGTTTTGGTAATTGAGTGACAACTTAGGTGGACTAATATGTGGTTATGTGAGATACACAGGAGATTAGTCCACAGGTGATGGTGTCATGAAGGAGCTCATTGCATATGAGACATGACATGGAGTCATGTGACCAAGGTGGAGAAGATCAAGATGAGGCTTGGCTTGATGGACCGGTTGCTAGGGTGAAGGGCAAGTTGTGTGATGGCTTGGCGCCGAAGGACCGAGGCAACGGTGAAGAGCAAGTGAGGTCAAGATCGATGAACCAATACGGTCACGTGATGATATGAAGTGGATCATATCATTTGTGATATGGTTGGTACATATGTTGCATCAACGTCGGAGGAGATGGAGTGGAATGCGCAAGGCAAAGGTATAACCTAGGGCATTTCTATTTCACCGGTCATAGGTGTGTAGAGAAGTTTATGACCGGGTTTAGGATAGATGGCCGTACTATCAAGAGGGGCAAACTTGTTTGCATATCGGTCATCTAGTGCCACTCGTGTGATCTAACTATGCATCGTTGCTAGGATCGAGTGGCGTGGCAAGTTGAGTGGTTAACTCCTTCGATAAAATGATTATGAAAAAGCTAACACACGTGCACAAGGTGGTGATCACTTGTTAGTGTTGGCACATTTGCGAAGGCGGTGGAGTTTGAGCGGTAGAGAGGGTTTGGGTTCCTCTCTCCCTCCCGCCGAGCTTGCGAGCGCGGGATTCAGGCATTTTCGAGGAGTTGAAATGCTTATTTTCCACTACGCCGGAAGTCAGAAAAGAAACGGAGGCGAACGGAGGTCACAGAGGTGACCGGACGCTGAACCGGACGCGGTCCTTGCATGACCGGACGCGTCCGGTCAGTGTTCAGTGTCTGCGTGTTTTTCAGTTCGATGATCGGACGCGAGGCACGTCCGGTCACTGATGATCGGACGCGTCCGGTCGTTCAGGGAGCTTACTGGACTATAACCGGACGCTGGCACTATCGCGTCCGGTCATATTTCTTCAGCGCGTCCGGTCGTTGTTTCGTTGAGCGCTGCTCAGGCGACCAGCGCGTCCGGTCCTTCACGGGACCAGCGCGTCCGGTCCTTCCCGGCGCGTCCGGTCAGTTGGACCAGCGCGTCCGGTCGTTGCTTCGCAGTTAGCCGTTGGGCGACCGGCGCGTCCGGTCAGTTGGACCAGCGCGTCCGGTCAGTGCTTCGTGACTTAGCCGTTGTGCGACCAGCGCGTCCAGTCAGTTTGAACGGCGCGTCCGGTCGTTTGACGGGCGCGTCCGGTCGTTGGCAGCGGCGCGTCCGGTCGCTGGTTTGACCGTTGGGGGTCAGTGACCGTTGGAGAATCGGACGCGGCTGAGCGCGTCCGGTCAGTTACGACCGGCGCGTCCGGTCGTCCCAAAATCTGTCCAGTGAAGGGGTAACGGCTCTATTTGACCGTGGGGTTATAAATAGATGCCTTGGCCGGCCATGACCGGCAGCTGAGCACACTATAGTCTTTGTGACTTGTGTGGTAGTGCTTGGGAGCCCTCTAACTCACTCATACTTGATAGTGTTCATCGGATCGAGTGAGAGAGCGATTCTAGTGCGTTGCTTTGAGAGATTGCATCGTGTGGCACTAGGTGATCGTGTTGCAAGCCGGTGGTGCTTGTTACTCTTGGAGGTTGCCACCTCCTAGACGGCTTGGTGGCTTGTGGCTCCGTCGAAGCTCGCAAGAAGATTGTGCGAGGCTCCGGAGAAGCTTTGTGAGGGGGATTGTGCTCACCCCGCGGGGATCGCGAAGAGCAACTCTAGTTGAGCGTGTCATTGAGCTACCACACTTTATGGTAGGTTCTTGCGGTGCCTTTTGAGAGGCTCGGTGTGTGACCAATTAGCCGCCGAACCACGAAGTGTTGGTCGACACAACGGGGACGTAGCTTGGTGGCAACCAAGTGAACCTCGGGAGAAAAATCACCGCGTCAACATTGTTCTTCATCTTCTCGGTGGTTTGCCTTCGTACAACACAAGCTTGTATTTACTTTCATATATACTTGTGCTTGTGTAGTTGCTCTCTTAACTAGTTTGCTTGTGTAGCTTGCTAGTTGTCTTCTTGCTTGTGTAGCTAAAAGCTTCCCCTTTGCGTGGCTAATTCGGTTTGTGTAACCTTGTTAGTCACATTGCTTAGCTTGTGTAGCTAAGTGTTTTGCGCTCTCTAATTTGGCATTAGTTGCCTTGTTTTTGAGCTTTGCTAGCGAGCTTAAGCTTTGTGCTTTTGCTTCACTAGTTGTGTAGGAGCTCCCTCGTTTGGCAAAGTACTAGTGCATAGGTTTATGTGACCTTGCTCTAGAATTGATTAGGTGAGCTCTTGGTAAGCTTAGCACCTTAGTTGCTTAATTAGGATCTTTGCAAGGTGCTAGAGAACTTAGATAGAGGGGTGTAGTCTTGGCTAGACCGATAAGTTTAATTCCGCATTTGTTTTGGTTAGCCTACGTGTTTAAGTTTTAGAAAGGACTATTCACCCCCCCCTCTAGTCCGCCATCTCGACCCTTCACACGCTGAGGCCCTCAGCTGGAGCATCGTCGCCTAGGCACCCGTCCATCTTGATGGCGCTCTCTTGGGATGTGGACGCTTCTGCTCGGCGGACGACGGATCCGACTCCGTTGTCGCCGGTGCGGGAGGAGCTGCCGGTGCCACCAATCGCCGACGACGCGACGCCACGTGAAGCTGCTCGTCGGCTCACCCGGTTCATCGACGAGGTGCGGATCGAGCGACCGCCGCCTTTGATTGCTAGTCCTCCAAAGGAGGCGGTGCCGATCAGGCGGCATCCCGTGGTGAAAAGGAGTACTCGGATTGCCGCTCGGCCGTTGTCGCACATACCGACATACAGGCGAGGCGAGGTACTACTCAACATGAGGATGGGCATCGAACCGCCGGCGGCGCCAGTTTCTCCAGCTCCCAAAAGTTTACGCGAGGCTATTCTCACTGGGAACTTGACGTCAAGCCAGATTGATGCTCTAGACGGGGTTTTCCCGGCAGCCATACATTGGACCGGCGGAACACTCCTCTCGGACATCGGACTGGACTCTCACGGCGCCGCTTCGTAGTGCATAGCGCCGCTCTTTCCATGGTTGTTGTCCTTTATGTAATATTGAATCTCACTTTTGTTGCGAGGACGTCCGGCCTACGGCCGTAAGACCTCTGGTGGCGCTTGTCATAAGCGCGTCGTTTGTATATTTGTACTCTTCTTCTTAATGCAATGATACGCAAATCTTTTGCATATTCGAGAAAAAAGAAGTTTTTTGATAACCACTTGGGTCAAGGATGAAAACATCAAGGCAAGAGTTCCCTTTGTGTCTGAAAATGATGAGGTCGCGCTCTTAGACGTGATGAGCAACCACAAAAGCATCCCATCCAACTATTTCATCACTGCCCTGTTGGATAGCTGAAACACTGTATACATTGGCATCAGGGGCTTCTAGTTTAACAGTAGCTTTAAGCACCTTCTCTCTAACATCTTTCATGAGTATAGATGGAATCCTCTGAAGGGAAATAAAGAACAACATCAAGTCTTGACTAGCAACATTAGATTACAGTAACTGGAGTAAGCATAATTACAATCATCTAGAAAAAGAATGCAACTTACAATAAAGCAACAGTTCAAGTCAACGTTTGCTTTTGTTCATGACTGCCACATACAGAGGAATTTTAGACTTGATTGTGTGAGCAATTTCCAGTACTTTCTTGTCTTGTGCCTTAGTTAAACGAGAGCCTCCTGATGTGAAATAGTCAGACCCAGCTAATGTCTGAACATGTCCAGCATAAAACATCTCACCTCCTGCACATACAGAATAGTACAGTGATCACAAAATCACTAAAATTTTAATTCATTTTACCATTTGAAATGTGACTAACAGAAGTAATACTATTAGGAGCAGCTTCAAGGATCTCAGGGTGTGGATTGACACAGGAAGTGATCTTCTGGGAACCACCACATGAATTGTATATCTGGACCTTAAAGCTCGAGTTCCCGCAGAACTTGAACACAAGATAATCATTCTGTTCCAAGTTATGAGCAGTGGCAAACACACCCCAGCCAGAACGCAGAACTATCTCACCCATCTCCCTGCAAATCTCAATATCATATACGCAGCCATTTGGAGCATTTAGCTTGATGGTATCAGAAATGATTTTCCTCAAATGACTTCCAAAGTCCTCAGGTATGCGCTGTTTTCGGACAAGAATACTATGTTAGGCCAATAGGGAAAGAAGTTTTGCCAATTTAGACACTTCTTTATGATATTAGGAATTTAGATACACCATTTCAGATTCCATGGTTGACCAAAGAACATGGTAGATCAACAAAACATTTATACACGCAAGACATCCATTTGTGAGAAAATGAACAAGGTTTGTGCTTGGACGACATCAGTTATCAAATTGCAATTTTGCAGCTAACAGTAATATAATAACTATGTTAGAGCTTCACAAGACTTTTGGGTTTCAATGAAGTGTTGTAGTTGAGGTATTGCACAACATAACTAACAATCCAATAATGTGAAAAAAAATCTAGGCCTTGTACTAAGAACAAAATGGCTTGGCTAGAAATCTTTGATTTTCAAGCAGCCCCTCCTATCAGGGACATTGGGATGCTTGATTACTAGACAGTGTTGCACAGAATAGCTAACATGTAAAAGGATGAAACTCGCCTCATGTATTAAGAATAAAATAGCTTGGCTAACAATCTTTGATATCGAACACCCTCTCCTACTTTGATATTCAGAAGCACATCCACAACCCTCATTTAGATGCAAATAACAATATGGTGAGAAAGAAAGAGTGGTAGAAGCAACACTAGTTCCAAAGAATTGACCCAAGGAGGTGCATGTCAGGTGCATAAGGTCGCAGTGCCAAATAGACCTAACTTACCAAGTAACTTCTGAAGCCTTCATCAGCTACAACATGGAATCTCATTTTTCACATTACTCACACAGTTCCGGTCTTGGTGCTCCCACCACCTCATGCGGTTCTCACAAGAGCTGCCCATCTATCAATAAGATCATGCCAGACAGTTGGTGAACAAAGACAAAATTTTGCTGGTTCACAGGGTAATAAATAATGGAAACAAAACCTTCATGAAACAAAGCATGGCTTTTAATTGTGGAAGGCAAAGAAGGCAGATGTTCTCTTCTCTAGATTAAATAGCCCAACCACAAAAGGGAACTTCTAGTTTAGTCAAGCCATGGCAGACTGATATCTTTTTGCATCTGGTAATCAGTAGGAACCAGTAAAAATCAGATGCAACAAATGTTTCAAAATGAGCAGTGAAATTTGAACATAAAAGCGATCTGTCCAGAAATTGGCACTACCCTGGTACCCGACCAAGTACCACAGTGTGGCATCATCCATTCTAGCATATATCAAGCAAATAAATAATTAGTAAATACAAATACATTGATAGCACAACTGTCTCCACACTAGGAAATATGTGATGGAAAAGGCTCAAAACACGTACACAATGAGAAATAAGGTAAAAACAGTCAAGAATACAGCGTTAGAGTAAGGATCTAGCTAGTACTAACTTCTGGCTCCTCTCCTCGGTCTCTTGTAATTACTAAGATTCCTGAGTGTTTGTAACTGGTATTGCATTCATGCAGTTCAGGGCTTCTTCAGGCTCAAGAAAACTACGGCAGTTTCCTAGCGTCTACTAAATCTTAGAAAAAGCCATTCCAGGATGATTTTTTTTCTGACGGTCCAGAATGATGATAATTGCACAGCCTCAACAAAGCTTGGCACTCTGTACTATGAAACGTTGGAACAGAGACAACTGGGATACAGAAGACTGTGGCACCATGGCTGCTCTACACAATAAAAATGCATCAAAGGAGGCAACCATTTTTCTTTGAGTAAAAGTTTGGGTGAAAAACAATGAGCATTGTTTGATCCACTGAAAAATACTCGCCTACAGAATGTGCCTACCATTTCCACATCTCTCCTTTGTTTGCCCTCCCAAAACAATTTGCCACCTTTAGCTAGGAAGTTCAAGCCGAAATTTGGTAGGGAATCTGTCCAAAGAAGAGAGAGAGAGAGCAGACTGGAGAGATTCTGCAGAAAGAGATTAGCTGTAACCTAGATGAAATTTCCCCCAATCTTCACGGGAGAAAGTGAGGGGAAAAAAAAGAACGCGATTCTTGCTAACATATCAAGAGAAGAAAGCTATTGCATTCGAACAAGCGCGAAAAAAGGAACAATTTTGGAAGACACAAATGGAGGATTTTCAATTTTGCCACCCTCAGCAGCAGAGTCCAGTTGAACACAGACACAGTGAGCACACTGGCGCAGCCCTCTCCACCGACGGCAGGGATTCCCAATTTGCCGTGGCCGCCGTGTAGCATTATAAGTAGGGATCAAGAAATTCTTCAAAAAAAAAAGATCAAGAAGAGAGAAGGGGCATAAACCCTAGCATGCCTCTGTTCAGTGTTCACGTCGGCCGCCTCCCCTGCTCCGGCTCCTACCGTCCTACGCCGAGTCGCCTCGATCCCAGCTCCGGAGCTACCCAACGCCGCTGCATTGCATTTGTGTTTAAGTGCAGATGGAGCAGTGGCAGCGTGCTAGCTTTCCGTAAGCTGACGGTGCTTCCTGTCGCAGCGGGATCATTCAGCAAGCATATACTCCCTCCTTCCCTTTAAAAATTGTCATTCTCATTTTTCAGAAAATTAAATATTATTAACTTTAACTAAATATATAAGTGAATATTAATATTTATGGTATATAATTAGTATGATTAGATAGATCATTGAATATATTTTTTTACAAAAAAAAATTATTTAAGAGCAACTCCAGTAATAGCTAAAAAAACAGATCTCCTACTTTTTATTTGGATGATCACCTGCTTTTTAGGATCCTGTTTTTTTACTTCTGCTCCAGCAGCGATACCCAAATTTGAGCTCCCAAATTCATTCCAGCGGACACTGACAATCAGGGCCCGCTCGTCATTCTCTTTGTCTTCTCCCTCCTGGTGGGCAACGCCGAGCAGATCCCGTCGGTGCGGGGAAGGTATCTGGCCACCTCCCATGGGCGAGGCAGGCTCCGGCCGCTGCGGCCCCGGCTGAGTGTGCTCCAGCGGACGAGCTCCCCATGGTCACGACCTCTCCGTGAGCACCACACAAGCAGAGCAAGGAGGAGGACGCCCGCGTGAGCAGGTCAATGGCCATGCCACACGAGCAGGGAGGCACGGACGGACGCTCCACACGAGCAGAGGAGGTCCTGGCTGCCGCACGCCACCCCGCGATCATGGCTGGGCTGCTAGGGCTGCCCTTCCATTCCGTCGCCGGTCAAGTGGCCACCCTTCCGCGTCCGCCACGAGTTGGGGCCGTTCCGCTCCGCCGCGTCCGCCGTGGGCTTGCACCGCCACGATAAGGGATTCGGAGGAGCTTGCCGTCAGGATCTAGGCCGGGCGTCGAGGCAGCAAAGAGGTGCGCTCGCGCCATGGACAAGCGGCGCGCTCGCGTCGGTGCAGTGACGAGCCGCGCTCGCGCCATAGATTGGTGGCGTGCTCGCGTCGGGGCCGCCGGAGCTTGCTTCTGTGCCAGCGCAGGGAGGAAACGGCCGATGGGGGCCGTGGGGGTGAGCCTCCATTCTCCTACAGGAATGGGATCCAGAGGCAGGATTTTGGTGCCCACACAAATATGGGGTGTACAGTAGGGGGCCCTGTTGGAGTGAAATTTTTGGCCTGGGCACCCATATTTAGCTATGGGGGCTCAAGTAGGGCCCTACTGAAGTTGCTCTAAAGATACAAATGTTGTCAATATTTTGTACAAATCTAGTCAAATTAAGAAAGTTTGACCAGCACGGTTCCATAGCGACACTTTATATAGGACGGAGGGACTATGAAGTTTGGGTTCATTAGATCGACGTTGGTGGCAATCGAGATGGTGGTGGAGAGTGGGATGGCCGAGAAGTTGTCCACCGTGCAGCGACAAGAGAGGCTGGTTGGGTAGTGTAGTGTAGGTAGCAGGGGGCATCAGTTAGAGAAAGAAGGAGGCCAAGATTAGCGGTGACGGTGACAAAGACGGCGGTGTGTCGGCGTGTCGGTGAAGACGTTCAATAACAGCGGGAGGTGCCATGGGTGCCACTAGTGCGTTAGGAGGTGTCGAGGGAGCAAGGAGGGTTGGAGATGTGAAGAATAAAAAGAGAGGCCAAGAGAGAGAAAGGCATACCGAGTGTGGGCCAAGTCGCACGCACACAACACACGATAGTAAAATCTATAAAGTAGCCGGTTCTGAATTGTGAATGGTCAATGATTAGCATGTTAACTTGACTCTAATTTTTTAATTATAATTATGTAGTATTATACTTTTTTATTTATCCTTTTACTTGTTTATATATTTTGTAGCATAAATTTTGCCTAATTAATTAATGGTTATAATAAGTTCTAGGGATGGTGCTAATGTCTCAAAAGGTCACTCCTTTTGTAAGTGGGAAGCATATATAACATATGCTAAGCCGGTAAGCTTTGGAAGTAGTAGTTTTCCATAATTCATCGACCTTGGAAAAAGTATCTTAGTATTTGGCAAGAAAATGTAATTCTCAAGGCATAGAAATTACTATATTAACTAGAGAAAAAAAATTATCCCTCTATATGCCGATAAATTACATTAGAGGGGTAGCTCAAAAGGTAATGACAGCCCTTTCGGTCAGCATGACTTATCACGTCCATCCAAAAGGGCCAGTGGACCTTGGTCCTTGGGGGCTTGTTTGGACCCACCTCTGAAGTTAGAACTTGGATGCCATCTCCAGAGATGAACATAATTAACCGATATCAAAGAATCAAATCCAACTACTGACTGAGATCGAATTTGAGCTATCAAGATTTCAGGTTTCTAAGAACCCAGTTAGTCTTGGTTAATTCAGTTGTACCCTTGTAGGTCTCACCGAAATAACCTAGCTGACCAAAATTTCCAAAGAGGCCTAACAAAAACTTCATCACAGCCTTATTTTTCTCGAATACGCAGGAGATCTGCGTATCATTGCATTAAGAAGAAGAAAGAGTTTTCAGTACCACCAACGCGCATCAGGCGCGCTAGGTGGTCAACAGCTGGACCAACCTAGCAAAATGTTCCCTGGATCGATATTACATAAATGGATCAACCAAAATGCGCTCACCGCTGTGCCCTACGGGTCCTCCCAGAAGAGGTCGCACGCGCGCCCGCTCAACAGCCTTATAACAGCCCAGTCTGACTCTCGTGCCCTTACTCTCACCCAGCCAACCTTCCTCAACTGACTCCTAGTCCGGAGTTTTGTACTCGAGCAATCGTCCATGGTGCCTGGTTGTTCGGCATCAGCTAGAGCGGGGGCGCAAGAACATGAGTCAAGCAGTCGAGCGTCTTCCTCCTCGAGTGAAAGGATCAAGATGCCCAAGAGGGGTGAATTGGGCTTTTCTAAAATTTATTGCAAGAATTAAATCCTACTAAGCCATAATTTACCCCTAGTGCCTACAAGTGTTCCTAGTGATTCTACCGATAAAAGTTTTGCACTCTAAGTTCCAATCCTAGTCTAGCATGGCAATTCTAGGAATGTAAACCAAGCAACAAAAGTAATGCGAGAAAGTAAATTGCTTGAATGTAAAGGGTTAGGAACACGGCGATGTTTTCCCGGGGTATCGGAGAGTCGTCACTCCTCACTAGTCCTCGTTGGAGCACCCGCGCAAGGGTGTAGCACCCTCTTGATCCGCGCGAGGATCAAGTGCTCTCTATGGGCTGATTCTTTGACATTCCATCGCGGTGAATCGCCCACAACTGCTCACAAGATGAGTTGGGTCATCCACAAGCTCCGCCGGATGATCACCAAGCTCCCAATCACCACTAAGCCGTCTAGGTGATGACGATCACCAAGAGTAACAAGCAAGAACTCTCACTTGACCGCAACAAGCCTAATGAGAAGGTGGATGCACACTTGCTACTCCCTAGTCACTAATGAGGGTCCTTAATCTTGGATTCTCAAATCTCAATCCTCACTAGAGCTCATGCACTCCCTTGCATATGAAAGGTGTTTCTCAGCTGAACAAATGAGCAAGAGACCTGAAAAGGAGGGGTAGGGAATGTATTTATACTCCCCACAGTCAATCACAACCGTTAAGTGCCAACTCAGCATTTTTCGTACTGACCGGACGCGTCGGTTGATGTGACCGGACGCGTCCGGTCGTTGGCAACGGTCGATTTGAAAATCAAGGGTGCTGAGTAACTGGACGCACAGACGAGTCCGATCAGGGGTGACCGGACGCGTCTGGTCGCTCAAACCTCTCTCTAGAACCTTTCTATACATTGACTGGACTCGGCCACAGTGGTGTCCGGTCAGATAGGCTTAGCGTTCGGTTACTGACCCTAGCTCTCCTGACTGTAGGGCGCGCCACCTGCGCGTCTGGTCAGGCGAGCCACAGCGTCCGGTCGGTGAAGTTGCTTCTGCTTCTGTCCACTGCACTGACCAGACACGTCCGGTCAAGACAAAGACCGCGTCCGGTCAAGGAGAAATGGCTTAAATTACTCTGAATCGCGATGTAGCCTGAACCAAGTTTCTTCCAAATGATCTTTGGGCTTCGCCTGAGCTACCTAGTGCTAAGTTTGACAAGTGTGCACCACACCTAAACAAATAGACTCATCTAGGTCAAGCTACTCACTCATGCCCCCCTTTATAGTATGGCCAAAGGAGAAAAACGAAGTCCTAAGCTACTCTAAATGCCTCTCCAACACCAAACTGCACTTAGAACTAGTTTGTCCTTAACCTTGTCGTTAATCCTTTGAAAACCAGAATGATTTCCATCAAGGGGCATGAAAACCATAGTGCCCAAATAGTCACCATTACCATGACCTATCTTACCAAAGTTTATGCAAAACACACGTTAGTCATAGTAATGTTGCATTGTCATCAATTATCAAAACCCACTCTAGGGGCCTAGATGCTTTCAATCTCCCCCCTTTTTGGTGATTGATGACAACACCATGAGTAAGTAGATTTAAGAGATGAGGTTTTTGATCATGCTTGGTTCACATAAGCAAAAGGCAATAAGAACAAAGAGTTTTAGGATTGCTTATGTGCTCCAAGCCAACAGGGTGTACTCATAAGATGAAACAAGAAGAGTTAGTACACAATAGCATAGCTCATAAGAAATTGGAGCAAAACACGGAAGCAAAACATTATGAGCTAGAACCAATCAAGTGACATGATATAATAGACAAGATAACCAACATATTACTCAAGTATCTCACAAGCACACAAGTCACACAATGCAAGTGCGGGAAATTAAACATGATGCATGAAAGTAGCACACAAAGAACCAAGAAACCCTCTCTCGTAGCTCCCCCTGAATCTATAAACTCTCTCTCTCCCGAAGGAGGAATAGAAGCAGTCGAGTCGGGTGCAGAGGAACACGGAGTGAGCAAAAACTGAGAAGTGTCCTCCTCTAACTCTGAGCTATCATGCTGACCCTCTGTAGGTGCTCGTGAAAGTGAAACGGTCTGGATCTGCTCAGTATGTGGGTCGACAAGCTGTAACTTAGGAGCAATAGCTGATGAAAGTAATAGCTACGAGAGCCGCAGTCTCTGTCACCTGAGCTTGAAGAGTACCAGTCGTAGTAGGATCAGTTGAAGCGACCGACGAAGGAACTGTCTCTGTAGTCCCGGTCCCAGTCACTAAAGGAGCCACTGTCTCTGAAACTGACATCTCTGTAGTGGTCAGAACTATGGTCTGGGAGGGTGTTGGCTGACCGGTCAACTCACTATAGGACGCACTCAAGTCTGTAGAAAATGGAGTGCTAGTCAGAAGGTGAGGCTTGAGCTAAACTGGTGGAGTGAATCCTGTCTGAATAGGAGTGTAGTCGGGGGACTAAAACGACTGAGGCACCTGCTGCTGAGGAGAGGTAAACTGAAAGCTCGGCTGTGGTCCCTGACTCTGAAGCCCACTGGGCTGTAAAGCTGGAGTAAGGACGGACGGAGGCGGAGGGACCCCAACAGTAACAAGGTGTCTCAAAAGCTCAAGATACTGCTGCTGGGTAGCTGCTCGCTGCCTCTGTATCTCTAGTTGTTGCCTCTGAAACTCATCCTGGCGAGCCTGAATCTGTGCAAATGCAGCTGCGTTGTCCTGAGCCTGTCTCTGTAACTAAATCTCCTGCCTCTCCTGAGCCTGGGTCAGCCTCTCAAGTATAGCCACCATGGCTGGGTCTATGCGGGAGGCTGAACCAGAACCACCGGCCTCATGGTCGTGTGGACGAGGAGAGTGGTACTGAGGAAGTGGCTGATAGTCGTCATCAGTGTTGTCGGTGGCATCGTCCTCGTCTGGATCGGCTGGCTGAGCATCCAAGTCGGCAAGCTCTGCCTCTACAAGTCCCTCAATAGTCTGGTCCTACTCAGCTACAGTCTCAGGTACCTCTGCTCTCTGACGCTAACTCTAACTAGGTGCCTGCTCTTAAGTGAGAGTGGCCCACAGCTGACGTATGTCATACTCGGGAAAAGCTATCATGGTGTCGGAGATCTCTGCTCGGATCTCAGCTGGAAGGTCGCAGGCACACCGAATCAGAAAAGAAATCCAATGGGCATAGGGTAGCTGACGGTGACCCTTGAAGCCCTCTGCTAGCGTATCCTCTATCTCACAGAGCATCAAATCCTAAATATCAAACAGAGTCTAAGAGACAAGGTGGTGAACTACCCAAAACTGCATACGAGTCAAACCCTCTCGGTATCCCAACCTAGGAAGCAGTGTCCTCCTCACAAATAGCATCAAGAACTCTGGCAATAGGAGTCATCAAAGCTAGTGTGCATCTAGACCCCTCACCAAATGGCTCGCGAAAGCACGATCTGACTAAGTCTATAGGTGGTACAGTGCCGCCGTGAGGACGCCTCGGTGGTCGTGTCTGACTAAAACAGAGCTGGTGGATCCTCATCTTTGAAGATGGGAGACTCAGAATCTCCTGTACCCTGGTACTATATAGTCTGCGGTCACGACCTCTGAATTCAAAGTGAATAAACTTGTGAGCGGGGTCTATCCAAAGTGAGGAGTAAAACTCTCTGACCCATGTGCCACAGTGTGCCCCTGTCCGACCCAGAAGATCTAACAATCCTGGTAGAAAGGAGATATGAGGGCGGAGCTGCTCACCAATAACTGCAACAAGAGCCTCTAGTCGACAAACCCTCTATGGTCTGAAAGCGATCCCACTATCAACATAAGCTTTGTAGAAGTCCTCCTGCAGAGGTGTGTAGAAGCCCTCTGAAGCTCTTGTGCCCCACTGAGGTCGGAACCACCGAGCAACCTCAACGAAACGGAGACTCTAAACCTGTCGTGTTGTGGCTCCCCTCAGGTCAAAGTGCTCAACAGGAGGCTGACCACGAGCTCTGGGAGGTGGGCGACCACCATGTCTCTGACCCTCTAGCCTGGGAGTCACCTGAGCACGCGTCCATCCTAAGCGACGACACGGTGGAGTCTGCAGTGACTGCTCCTGTGACTCCTCTTCCTGCTCTACTGGCTTCTCTTCTGTCTGCTCGGTGGCCTCTGTACCAAGCTATCATCCCTCAAGGTGAAAACGATGCTCACCAATCTGAATACCACTGCCTCTGCCTCCTCTCTCGGCTCGATCAGCAGCGTCAGCCACTACCTATGCTACCTCTGCCTCTATTCTCTTTCTTTTCTTGGTGATGATCTTCTTGCGCTTGCCTCGGGGAACCTCTATGAAACATGGAGGACTTCTGTCCCTGTCACTCGGAGCTCCACCAATATTCTTGCATCGGGCCATGCTGACAAGACTCTGTGACTGAGAAAAAACTAACACTGCAAGATCAATCAACCAAACAAGAACTTCCCCTGAATCAACTCACGACTGACAAGATCACTGTAAAGAGGACTGTCGCTGAGAAGATGATGAACTGACTCTTGTGAGGCTTGGCCTCAATCCATGCCCACGGGCTTGGCCCCGGGTTCAAATTTCCACTGAACTAGCTGCTCACTTTCACACAAAACAACTGACACAGCTCACTGCAAAGACGGAATAGATAGAGCTACTAGTAAGCAATCATATTTCAACTAATAGATGAGCAATGTCCTTATGAGAGCAAGCAGAAGAGGTAAGGGAAGAATAGATCATGGCTTGCTACCTTAGATGAGCGAGACTCCTGAGAAGAGATGAGAGACCTTGACGTGCGGGGGTACCATAGGAACGAAAAGCGATCACTACAACGCCGAAATAAGAAACAAACCACAAGGTGAACCACAGAGCTCTGAGGCAAAGCATCGAACAGGTGGATGGCAAAGGAGGTGTTCATCCAGCGGAAAAGGGGAAGAAACAACTCACCGGAGAGCAAGGATGGAGCCATGCGGCAGAAGGCATCTGAGGAGATGGTAGCATAGGCGGCACTAGTGGTGACGGTGGCGTGATGAAGAAGAGGCGTGGGTGGCTACGGTGGTGCGATGAAGAAGAGGCATGGGTGGCTACGTTGGCGAGCCGCGGGCGGCAAAAGGTGGCCGGAGATGAGAAGCAGGTTGCGGCGTTAGGGCAGAGCAATGGAGCAACGACGTTCATAACCAAGGACGCGAGGAAGATAGAGGAAAGGAGAATGGCCCCCGCAGATCGGTCAGAGAAAAGAACGAGATCCGCTCTTCAAACCATTGACCGGACGCGCTCCTCAACTGATCGGACGCGCTAAAGAGGCGTCCGGTCAGAGTCCAGTAAGGTCTCGAGGTCAACCGAACGCATCCGGTAAGTGATGATCGGACACTGACAGAGTCCAGTCCGAAAGCCGATACACAACAGAGAACCCCCTGGACGACCGGACGTGTCCGAAAATTTCCAATCGGACGCTGACAGAGTCCGATCAGAAAACAACTTGAGAACCATCTTCGCGCGACCAGACACGTAGGTGATGCCCGGAACCGGACATAGTGATCGAGCAGCGTCACGTCCGGTCCAACGTCCGGTCAGTGATCTTCATCTTTTCCTCTTTCGATCTTCGACGCGACTCCTCCCAATCAAGTTCCAATCAATAAGACACAGATAAACGCCAATTGGAACCTTATATGAGTGGCATGTCTCAAACCCTCAAGTTTTCAAAATATTTTGCCTCGGGCTAATATTATTTTTTAAGAAAATAAGTGATAAACACCCGAGGAGCAATGTATGGCCATGCAATGGAGTTTGTAAATCCTTGGGAGCGTCAAATGCTCTCTCCATTCATGGACGAACACAGCGGTTTCTTAAAGCGAAACTGAAAAGAAACGACAAAGCAACACTCATGCAAATGCAATGCAATACAAGTAGATAAAGCTAATTGCTTGTCAAGTTTGATCCACGGTTAGGCTTCTTCACACCTCCCAAAGAGGGTTATCGTAACCATGTTAGACAAGCCCTAAATGCATTACAGAAATTTAAACATGACATATATTACAATGCAATGCAAGGGACAACACAAGTTCATTTCTTAAAGTTACTTGAATCAAGCACATTGAGTTTGCTTCTCAACCTACAAAAGGTAGCTTCATCCAAAGGTTCAGTGAAGATATCCGCCAATTGATTTTCACTTCTTACACCTTCTAGTGATATATCATTTTTAGCAACATGATCCCTTAGAAAATGATGATGGATATCAATGTGCTTGGTGCGTGAGTGTTGTACCGGATTATTGGCAATTTTAATGGCACTTTCATTATCACATAAAAGTGGTACCTTATCAAGGACAACATCATAGTCTAGAAGGGTTTGCTTCATATATAAGATTTGTGCACAACAAGCCCCCGTGGCAATGTATTTCGCCTCGGCGGTGGACAAAGCCACACTATTTTGCTTTTTAGATGACCAAGATACAAGTGACCTCCCAAGCAAATGGCACCCTCTGGATGTGCTTTTTCTATCAATTTTGCAACCGGCATAATCCGAGCTGGAATAGCCAACTATTTGGAATCTAGCTCCTTTGGGATACCAAAGACCAATGCTTGGGGTGTGCTTAAGATATCTTAAGATCCTTTTCATGGCACTTAGGTGAGGTTCTTTAGGACAAGCTTGAAAGCGAGCACCCATGCACACACTAAACATGATATCAGGCCTAGATGCGGTAAGGTACAACAAGCTACCAATCATAGAATGGTAGAGAGTTTGATCAACCGGTTTACCTCCCTCATCTAGGTCGAGATGTCCATTTGACGGTATTGGGGTCTTAATTGGCTTACAATCATCCATCTTGAACCTCTTGAGAAGATCCTTGGTATACTTCTCTTGAGAGATGAAGATACCTTCACTCATTTGCTTGACTTGAAAGCCAAGGAAGAATGTAAGTTTACCAATCATAGACATCTTGAACTCCTTCGACATCAATTCACCAAATTCCTTGCAATAATCTTCATTTGTTGAGCCGAAGATAATATCATCAAAATAGACTTGACAAATGAAGATCTCTCCATTAAGCTTCTTGGTGAATAGTGTGGTGTCAACCTTCCCAATAATGAAGCCCTTCTCAATAAGGAAGTCCCAGAGGCGCTCATACCATGCTCTAGGGGCTTGCTTGAGCCCATATAGCGCCTTGGACAACCTATAAACATGATTAGGATATCTAGGGTCTTCAAACCCGGGAGGTTGATCAACATAGACTAGTTCATTTATGAAGCCATTTAAGAATACACTTTTAACATCCATTTGATATAATTTTCATTTCGTGATGCGATGCATATGCAAGAAGGATACGAATGGCTTCAAGTCTTGCAATGGGTGCAAAAGTCTCTCCAAAGTCAAGGCCTTCAACTTGAGAGAACCCCTTTGCAACTAGTCTTGCCTTGTTCCTCACAACTATGCCTTGGTCATCTTGCTTGTTGTGGAACACCCACTTGGTTCCAATGACCCTTGCACCTTTTGGATGTTCCTCAAGTGTCCAAACTTGATTGCGGGTAAAGTTGTTCAATTCTTCGTGCATGGCATTCACCCAATCTGGATCTTGAAGAGCTTCATCTACATTCTTAGGCTCAAGACAAGAGACAAAAGAGTGATGTTCAACAAAAGAAGCAAGCTTTTGAGATCGAGTCATTACACCCTTTGTAGGACTCCCTATGATGAGATCTTGTGGATGTGCTTGAAGTAGAGGTGAGTGTCTTGTATCAACCACTTTAGGAGGAGGTTGGGGAGCATCAACATCTTGAGCTTGTGCCTCGGCTTGTCCATGAGAGACATGAGTGTCTTCATTTTTAACTCTCTCATTTTTGTCATCATCTTGAGGCACACGTGATGAAGATGGTGGATTGATCACTTGAGTATCATCTTTATCATCTTTAGGCTTGATGTCTCGCACCGGCATGTTCTTCATTGCCTTCCTTAATGGTTCATCACCTACATCATCATAATTCTCAATTGCTCCTTGGGAGCCGTTAGATTCATCAAATTCCACATCATATGTTTCTTCAACTAAACCGGTGGCATGGTTAAATACTCTATATGCTTTAGACTCTAATGAGTAGCCAACAAGAAAGCCAATATCACAATGTCCTTAGAACTTCCCTAGGTGTTGCTGCTTCTTATAGATGTAGCATTTACAACCAAACACCCGGAAGAATGAGACATCTGGCTTCTTCTCATTTAGCAACTCATAGGGGGTCTTGCCAAGAAACTTTTGTAGGAAGAGGCGATTTGATGCATAGCATGCGGTATTAATTGCCTCGGCCCACAATTTTTCTGCTGTGTTGTACTCATCTAGCATTGTTCTTGCAAGGGTAATCAAGGTCCGGTTCTTTCTCTCAACTACACCATTTTGTTGAGGAGTGTAGGTTTATGAAACCTCATGCTTAATCCCAATCTCATCACAATAAGCTTCAATGTTTGTGTTGTCAAATTGTTTGCCATTGTCACTTCTTATCTTCTTGCTCTTGACTTCAAATTCATTTTGAGCTCTCTTAGCAAACTTCTTGAAACAAGCAGCCACTTCGAATTTGTCATGAAGAAAGAATGTCCAAGTGTATCTTGAGTAGTCATCCACAATCACAAGACAATAAAGATTTCCACCCAAGCTCTTGTATGTTGTAGGGCCAAACAAATCCATGTGTAGAAGCTCTAACACTCTTGATGTTGACATATAAGCTTTTATTGGATGAGTATTTGCAACTTGTTTACCGGCTTAGCATGCACTACAAGGTTTGTCCTTCTCAAACTTGACATCTTTTAAGCCTCTCACTAACTCTTTCTTCAATAACTTGTTGAGAGTGTTCATTCCAACATGAGCAAGCCTCCTATGCCAAAGCCACCTAAGTGAAGTTTTGGTGAACAAACATGTCATCAAATTTGCATCTTCGCAGGTGAAATCAACAAGATAGAGATTTTTGTATCTAAAGCCTTTGAAAATCACTTGCTTGTCATCTATCTTTGATACTACCACTTCATTTGGAGTGAATGAACATTGATAGCCAAGATCACAAAGTTGCCCAATGGATAGTAGATTGAAACTCAAGGAAGCAACATAGAGCACATTTGAAAGAGAGTGATCATTTGATATTGCAATCTTGCCTACACCCTTGACTTTGCTCTTTGAATTGTCCCCAAATGTGATCTTCTCTTGACATTCCCCATTTTCTTCAAGTGAGGTGAACATACGAGGATCACCGGTCATATGTTGAGTGTAACCACTATCAATAACAGTAACACCCCTGAGTGTTAAGCATGCATTAACATTCCAAAGCATGAGCATTAGCATCTCATACATGTTTATCATCCCATGCAATATAATTCACTTGATTTGAAATGTGTAAAACATGGGTTTGAACCAAAATGGTTGCATTTACTTGCTAGAGTTGTAGAACTTATTCAGCTACAATTTTAGATAATCTAGAATTAATTAACATGATTTTTGGAGCAACTTTTGTATTCAAAATCTCCTCAAATTTTGCTTTTTAAAATATTCTAGAGAAATGAGTTTTTATTTAAAAATTTGGCTTTAAATCATTTATTCAAAATCTATTCAGAATTTTGAAAAGTGCCCTAAATGAAAGTTGTAGAGAATTAAATTTTGAACAACTTTTATTTTGGGGACAACTTGTGAAAATGTCTTTTGCATCTTCAAAATTCAAATTTGAATTGATTTAGAAAATCTGGAATTTTAAAATGAAAAAGAAAAAGGTTTTCAGGGCTTACCGGGCCGCCGCCCCGTTTTCGGCCCCCTCGCGCAAGCCGGCCTGGCCCGTTTCTCCCCCGCGCTCGCCCCACTCCCACGCTCCCGCCTGAACGCGGCCACGCCGACCGTGCGCAGGCCATGCCCGCCGCGTGGCCGTACACCACCGGGGCGCTCGCCCGGTGGCACGTCGGTGGCCCCCGCCGCTCCGCGCGCCTTCGCCTTAACCCCGCCCGGCTCTTTCTGCCTCACGCCAGTCCGTTTTCCTCCTCCTGTGCCCCTTCCGCTCACGCTAGTAGCAGCCGCGCGGCCACCGCGCCATTGCCGCCGCCGTGCTCGCCTTCGCCCCTCCCCCCGCACCGAGCCCCCGCAAGCAAGGGCACGAGCTCCGCCTTGACGCAGCGCACCTCCCGCACCCCTTCACGCCAAGGTGAGGCCCGCCTTGGGCAAGGCATGCCATGCCGGCGTCCTCCGGAGCTCGCCGGAGTTCATGGCCCCGCCAATCTCCACGCTCCGCCCCTTCTTCTTCTTCTTCTTCTTCTTCGCGATCAGTAGCTCCGCCTCACTCCCGCGAAACTGCTCCGCCCCCTTTCGCGCGACACCAAGCCCTGGCTAGGCCGCCGTCGTTGAGCCACGCCGCCGCATCCGCCATTCCCATGACCAAGCTTGCTCTAGGCTGCCATTTCAATGTTGGGCTACCTCCACGGGTGCGCGCGGGCGAGCTGAGTGTGGTGGTGCTCACCCTTGTCGCCGGTGACCTCGTCGTCGGCGGTGAGCAGCCGGTCAACCGCCGCCTCTTTCGACTACGGCTGACGGGTGGGCCCCATTGACCCGAGGGTCCCTCGTGACAGTGAGCCCAGGTGCACTGGACCGGGTGCGCCTAGGGTGGTGTCCTGGCCGGTTTTCAAAGAAATGAAATAAATGATTTCCAGAAATGTGTGAAAATGCTTTCAAAAATCATAACTCGAGTTTTATAGCTCTAAAAATTGTGAAACAAATTTTGTAGTGTTTCTTTTGAGTAGATATACAGTTTAAAAATGTTGCATGTTAGTTTTGTGATACTTTTCTGTGTATATTTATTTAATCTTTAAAATTGCTGATATCTTAGAAAATATGTAGTAAATTAAAGGAAGGTCAGAAAAATATGGTTCCTATTTCATTAATCTTCTTTGGTGATGTACTTTCTAGAAAAAATGTTTATGAGGCATGTTCTGTGAAAAATTATTGAAGTGTAGTTCAAATGCCTTTAATTGATAATTTTTGTTATTTTTGGTAGAGAGCAAAATTTGTATAACTCATGCATGTGATAATTTTTATGGTGTGCTTGTTTACTGTGGATAACATAGGAAAAATATGAAATCTGTTGTTTGACACTTTTTCTAGTACAAAGTATTTTCATGCTCATTATTATGCTATAGCTTGTTTATTTTGTATAGATAGTTTTACTTATTCAAATTCCATGAAATTTGTGTAGTATACTATTTGAAGTAGATGTGTGCTACTGTAATTTTTGTAGATTTTTACCTACAATAGAAATAGATGTTGTGTGTAACCCTAGTTTAAATAGGAAATAAAAGTTTATTCTTTATGAGTAATTAAAAGAATTAAGGAGTGTTTGGTGTATCTTTGATGCACCAAACCACCTTGCTGGTGTTACTTGGTAGGTTAAGGTATTAGAGTTTGGCAAAGTGTAGCACCACTTGTGTGATAATTTTATGCTACCTAGTATAAGAGTAGATGACTTGTTTTGTGGCACATGTTCTTGGATGATGTAGACTACCTTGTAGAAGATGTTGTCTGTAATCCATCCTATCAGTTCAATGTGCTCATCTGCATATCATGTCATCATAGCATTTCACCGCATCTGATGCACCGTCTACATGGTTGCTTATGCAATTGCATCATACAGGATCGCATGAGGAGTCGCAGGTAGCAGTGCCGGAAGAGCAGACTTGGACCGATCAGCAAGAGCCCCAGGCACAGGAGGTGCTCGAGGAAGAGGAACTAGGAGAGGAGTTGCCCGAGTGCGTAAATCACCAGCCTAGCTCGTTCGAAAGAGGCAAGCCCCGGAGCATTCTAAGTCTCCTACTTTATAAAAACAATTCTTTATATATGAGTTTTATATATTGTTGCATTAAGTTGTAGGAGTTGAGTGAAACCGTTGTTGCATTTATTATTATCCTTGTCCACCTGGATACCTCTTTACCCTGTTAGGTTAGGATCGAATAATTGCTTAGCCATGCTTAGACCGGTAGAAGTCGGGTGATTTCCGGTCACCTGCGAGATATAGGTGAATACCTGGTTATGGTTAGCTATAATTGTTATCATGGAAAGTAACCAAGTGTTGATGAATAAAGGGAGACCGGACAGAGTCTTATAGGGTTTTGGACTATAGTGATTCCGTCTGTGTCGATTAAGGACCGATCGTTGCTCGTCCCTCTTGTCATGTTGAACGCATGCCTCACATTTAGCTGGCCGAATAAAGTACCTTTCGACCGCGAAGCTAGTGACACTATTCGAGCCAGGATAAACTCGGATTGGCAGACTGGTGCTGAAGGGGATATGACGGGGATGCAAAGAGTGAGCCCAAGGTACGTCCTGGCAGTCGGGCGGTCCCTGGGTAGTGTGATCCATGACTGTTATCCCGTGGCTACTTGGAAAGTGTCATTGGTGATCTAAGCGACCCTGACGGGGGAAGCGTGGTTTGTGTGAGGAATAAATCACCAGCTGGTTAGGAATCGATTCGAATCGCCATCGCTCCTGAATAGTGAGCACTTGACTCGAGCTACAGCATCGTAGTAATTATGATGGAATAATGATGGTTATGTGGATAATGTTGGAAATGCTAAACCTGCGATGGTAACCTTTGATGTTAATGATTAATCAAGTGATTGCTCTAGCATAGGTGCTCACTTAGACTAATCACGTATAATTAAGTGGATGCATATAGATAAATGGTTCATAACTGATAACTTATGCTTTTCGCAAATGAGTCAAGCCAGCCCACTTTATAAAGACCTTGCATACTCCTTGGTGTCTTTTATTTCTGGTTTTGACGGGTAAGTCTAGCTGAGTACCTTCTAGTACTTAGGGCGTTGTTCCCATTGTTGTTGCAGATGGTCAGATGTACTATGGTTATTGCATCAACTGTCTGTATCCGGCGATGGGCGACAACTAGGACCAAGGGCAATGGTCACTCCGTCTTATCTCATGCTTTTGTGGGCTATGACTACCTGCTGGCACTGTAACTGAACTAAGTGTGTGTGCGTGGTTTGAAACTACTTGCTTCCGCTATGTTTTGGTGAACTTGTGTTGTAATAACTTTTTATTCTGAACTCCGATGTATTCAACTCTTGTTGCAAACTTTCTATAGCATGTGACTGTGGCTGCTAAATCAGTACGATCTTGGTTGTATGTTGGTTGGTTTGAAATCCCTCGTGATTTCATGAAATCTCATGTTGTACGAGCTTAAGTTTGGTAAATTATCTGCCTCGGTGGAAGATTTTCTTACTTAATCTCGTATAATCATGTTGATCCGTTACAGCTGGCATCGAAGCATGGTTTAGCATGTTACTGTTCACATGGGTATTTAAAACAAAACTGTGTTTAAAAATGAGTTTTAAAACTTAAGAGTGTGCCAATGGTCATATCCTTTATGCCCAGTAAGGATTCTAGGTGGCTTATTTAAGTACTGACTGGGGGTTTTGCATCATATTTTAATTCATCGCTCATACGGCATGCTATTGTATGAGTGCCATTCACTTGAGTGGTAATGTATGGATCAATGACCTCTATGCCTTGGTAAGTGAGAGTTGTGAGAGCATGGTCGGACACACTGCCGATCTAGGGATGTGCTTATGTGATGCCGAATTATTTACATGTTTTACACATGTTATATGAAGGTATCCTTTGTATTGGGGTTTTCCGTCATGTGGTGACGATGCCGTCAATAGGGCGATGATTCAGGTAGTTGCTACCATTATACTCATATCTGGGGATACGTGTGAAGCGAGTAGCTTATTTTACTGCTTTCTTGCATATTTTCTTACTATGAGGTTTGGGCTGAAGTGACTTTCTATAGGTACATAACAGCGTTATCGAGTAGTACGCAGTAGCTACGTTTACGAGAGCTCGTTGTATGCCACCGTCTATACCGCTAATAATTGTTATTTCTAAGTTTGTAAGGACGTACGGAATGTGCATGCATCATGTTGTGCATTTTATTCATGGCATTGTTCCTCCCCTTATAAGTTGATTATCTTATTTTGATAAAAATGACAACTTAAAAATCTGTTCTCACTACGGTAATAAAATTTTACTACAGATGGCACGCACCAAGCAGACAGCTCGCAAGTCCACAGGCAGAGTTCCCCATCATCAGCTTGCTCCATGCACTCGTCAGCGTCACACGTTCCTTGGAGAGTTTGGGATGCCTACACTCTTGTGGAGGGTGCTCAGCTACGTAGGTATCCAGATGGAATGGAGCCCCGCTACTTCTGGGCAAATGAGTAGTTAGGGGAAGGTCTTTTGGTCACTGTGGAAGCAGTTGTTCGTCCTAGAGGTGATGGTTCTGAGTGGACTGATTGGCGTTATGAGTCAACTAGCAGGACCGCTGAAGAAGCCGCTGAAAGAGCAGCCTTTGGAATACTGAGGGATATCATGGATCGCTTTCCCTAGGAGTTGGCAGCAGCGATTGTTGGAGTCTTTCCGAGGGGCAACCCCTCCACTAACTCGTGGCAGCAGGCAAGAGGAAGGTCCCAGGAGATTAGTGCAGTAGAAGCCCAGAACAGTGATAACCCCACCATGAGTGCCATGTTCGCAGTGATGAAGGCCTTCGATGGAGTGGAAGGTAGTCTGCGACGTGTGTCTGGTGCTCTTGGTCAGGCTCGTGACGACCGATGTCAGCTTTAGAGGGATCACGATGCCGAGATTGAGAGGCTCACTGCAGAGATGACTCAGTTGACTCATTAGAGGGATCAGGCTACCCAGAGGACTGGGGTCTTTGAGGGAGACGTACATGCACTGAGAGAGCAGGTTGAGCGTCTGGCCACCGCCAACTAGAACGCTGAGCGCATGTTGACCTATATGCTCCATCAGAGGAATGAAGCCTAGTCTGCAGAGAATGTTCTGAGGGCTCGACAGTTCGACCTAGAGTAGCAGCTAGCCAATACAAAGGAGTACAATGACAACCTGCATGAGGAGGTTCATCGACTGAACAACCAGCTCTACCCCGATGTTCCTCCTGGTGCGGCAGAGATGGATCTGGATGAGGATGAAGATCCCGAAGAGCCCGAGGCACCCACTGAGGATGACGATAATGCTATGGATGGCGACCACGCCAACATCTCCGACTTAGACAGCGACCACGATGAGTAGACTAGTAGTTTTTGCGCTAGCTACTAGGGTTCAGCTTGCATGATCTTTTGCTTAGTTGGCACGTTGGGCATGTCTTAATGAGTAGAAAGACTAAGGCTTTGATGTAATGTTGGAAAATTTGGATGTGTTTGTGGTGGTATCCGAACGTCAAAAGTCCAGTGTATGTATGCTGGCAACTTGGTTATAATGGACGCGATGTGTGTGCCTTAGTAATCTAATTAGTGATGTTGTGTTAATCGAAATGACTTATTGTGCCCCTGTTTTATTGTATGAATTTATTCTCTCAAGTGAATTCAGTACGGCATGACTTTTCATTCACTCGCAATTTCTATGACATCACCTGATGATTACTGTTGCTGAAATATGCAGATGCCGAACACTCGTCGTACCATGTATGATGCCATTGAGGCTGGTGGCAGTGCCGCTGGAAATGAAAACCATGATCCACCACCGCCTCCTCCTCCACCATACACCGCAGAACAGTTCTTCGCACAATTCCTCGGAAGTCAACACAACATGGAGAACATGCAGCAGAATATGGAAGCTGCGTTGCATAGTATTGCGGATAACACTCGTCGTGGAGTAAACCTGGGTGGGCATGAAGTAAACCAGTATAGCAGCTTCAAGGATTTTATGGACACCCGTCCACCAATCTTCAAGGAAGCCGTTGAACCCTTGGATGCAGAAGAGTGGATTAACACAATGGAAGACAAGTTTCGTGTTTTGAGGATGACCGAAGTGTTGAAGACCGAGTATGCAGCTCATCAGCTTCAAGGTCCGGTAGGGATGTGGTGGAAGCACCACCGCACCACTTTTCCTCCCCATGCCCACATCACCTGGAAGGAGTTCACCGAAGCGTTTCGTGGAGTGTACATTCCACCTGGTCTGACAGAAATGAAGCTCGGAGAATTCCTGGCACTAAATCAAGGCACGAAGACTATGACCAATATCTGCATGCATTCAACAATCTGAGCCGCTATGCTTCTTACATGGTTAATACTGATGCCAAAAAGATCACCAGCTTCAAGAGAGGTCTGAATCCCAAGATGATGAAACACGTGGATACCAACATAAGGACTGGTTTCAACGACTTTGTCAGCGATTGCTTGAAACAAGAGAAGAACAACAATGTGTATGCTGCGTCCAAGACTCGTAAGAGAGCTTTTGAGTCAGGTCCGTCCCAGCCTAGGGCCCCGTCTGCAAATCGTTCCGCGTATCATTCGCCTACCCCAGGTGCAAGGTTTAGGCCACCCTAGCGGAAGGGTCAGAATGCCTAGCAACCTCAGAGGAACCAGAAACCATTCAAGATGGCGTTGCCACAGTCGAAGGCAGGACAAGGCAGTTCATCTAGAGCTGTGACTCAAGTAAAGGGACCGTGTTTCAACTACAACCAACCAGGGCACTTTGCGAAGTTTTGCCCCTATCCCAAGAAGCAGCAGACGCAGTATCAAGCTCGTGTGCACCACACCACCGTTGATGACATCCTAGAAGGAGAACCTATGACAGCTGGTATGTTTTCAATCAACAATCATCCTGCAGTAGTCTTGTTTGATTCCGGGTCCTCTCATTCCTTTGTGAGTCAAGCTTTTGTTAAGAAGTATGAGCAAAGGATAGTTGAGTTGGAATATGCTTATCGGATTAGTTCAGCTGGGGCTGATCTGTTGACAAATCAGATAATCTAGGGAGTAACCCTGAATATAGCAAACAGACAATATAAGCTTAATTTGATAGTCATGCCAGGACTAGTTTTGGATGTGATCATGGGAATGAACTGGATGAATAAGATGAGAGTAGTAATTGATGTTGGAGGAAGAAGTATTTCTCTCAAGGAACCTAGTGGAGAAGGCACCTTCCAGGTGATCCTACCTCGAAAAATAGATCTAGCTAATACAACTTGTGCCATCCAAACTACTCTGCTAACCAATATTCCAGTAGTATGTGAGTTTCCAGACGTGTTCCCAGATGAGTTACCTAGGCTTCCACCAAACCGAGATATTGAGTTTGCCATTGAGTTAATTCCTGGAACAGCACTGATCTCAAGAAGGCCCTATCGGATGCCTCCTAATGAGTTAGCCGAGTTGAAGAAACAACTCCAAGATCTGTTAAAGAAGGGTTTGATTCGTCCCAGTTCGTCGGAATGGGGATGTCCTGCACTATTCGTGAAGAAGAAAAAGGATAACTCTTTACATATGTGCGTGGACTATCGACCACTAAATGTTGTGACAATTAAAAACAAATATCCTCTACCTCGGATTGATATCTTGTTTGACCAATTGTCTAAAGCCAAAGTGTTCTCTAAGATAGATTTGAGATCAGGGTATCATCAGATCAAGATTAGGCCACAAGATGTACCAAAGACCGCGTTTTCTACCAGATATGGTTTGTACGAGTATCTGGTCATGTCCTTCGGATTGACAAATGCTCCTGCATACTTTATGTATCTGATGAATTATGTCTTTATGCTAGAGTTGGGTAAGTTTGTGATTGTGTTCATTGATGACATATTAATATACTCAGAGAATGAAGAAGATCACGCAGAGCATCTTAGGATTGTCTTAACTAGACTTAGAAAGCATCAGTTGTATGCTAAGTTTAGTAAGTGTGAGTTCTGGCTTAGGACAGTTCCTTTTCTTGGTCACATGTTATCTGAAAGTGGAATTTCAGTAGACCCTAGTAAGGTACAAGAGGTCATGTACTGGAAGTCACCAACCACAATTCATGAGGTTCAAAGTTTTCTTGGTTTAGCCGGATACTATCACCGCTTCATACCGGATTTCTCGAAGATTGCCAAGCCAATGACAAGTCTGCTATAGAAGGATCATAAGTTTGCCTAGATAGAGGAGTGTGAGGCAGCTTTCTGCACCTTGTAGAAATTGCTAACCACTGCTCCTATTCTAGCACAACCAGATATAGAACAACCATTTGATATGTTTCGTGATGCATCTAAAAATGGGTTAGGATGTGTGCTAATGCAAGATGGAAGGGTCATTGCTTATACCTCACGGCAATTGAGGAAACATGAGGTTAACTATCCTACACATGACTTGGAGCTTGCAGCAGTTGTGCATGCTCTAAAGATTTGGAGACACTACTTGCTGGGAAATATGTGTAATATATTTATGGATCATAAGAGTCTCAAGTATATTTTTACTCAGTCTGAGTTGAACATGCGACAGAGGAGATGGTTAGAGCTGATAAAGGACTATAATCTGAATGTGCACTATCATCCCGGGAAGGCTAATGTGGTAGCAGATGCCCTGAGTAGGAAATCACATTCTATTACTGTGCAACCGTTGTTTGAAGAGGGGTTCAATTTATTGCATCTTGCTGTGTTGCATAATATTCAGCTCAGTTGTACCTTGGAGAACAAAATCATTGAAGGTCAGAAAGCAGATAAGGGAATATTTCATATCAAGGAGAAAATGAAGAGGGAACCGACCAAGCACTTTAAAGTGGATGACCAAGGGGTGTTATGGTTTAAAGATCGCCTAGTAGTACCCAAGGATCGAGAGCTCAGGAATAAATTGATGGATGAAGCTCATCAGTCTAAGTTGTCTATCCATCATGGGGAGTAGTAAAATGTATCAAGAGCTGAGACCTCGTTATTGGTGGACCAAGATGAAGAAGGAGATTGCAGCGTATATTGCTCGTTGCGACATGTGTTGCAGAGTGAAAGCTCTTCACATGAGACCCGCAGGACTATTGCAACCCTTGTCTATACCAGATTGGAAATGTGTAACACCCAAATTTTAGAGATAATGAATTTTGAAGAAATTAGATAACAATTAGGGCAAATTAAAATTTTAAAAACTATTTTGGTGATGCATTCATGCTGCTGCATTTATTTTATTTTGTGGTGTGGGTTTATTTTATTTTGATTTGAATTTGAAACTCTATTTGAAAAGGTTTGAAAAGAAACAAAAGAAAAAAAAAACAACTTACCTTCTTGGCCCGAAGGCCGTCGGACGGCCTGCTCTCCCGCGCCTGCCCGCGTGGGCCGTCCAGCGCCGTCGCGTCCCGGCCCAGCAGCCGAGCCCAGTAGCCAAGCCAGCTGAGCCAGCCGCGCGCCTCTCCCTTTCTTCAGTCGCTGACGGGTGGGCCCCAGGTGGCAGCCGCGTCCTCTTCCTCCGGTCGTAACCGGGACGGACACGAGCTATGCCTCAACCGAATCAAATCGCGTATCTTTGTATCCTACCCGAAATCGACGAGGTGAAGCTATAAAATTGGTAGCCGCATGTTTCCTATTTCCGTTTTTCATCTAAAACACGAGTTCATCCACGTGAAATCGAGTTGGCGAGTTGGAAAACCTAGGCGGGTTTCGGTTGAACGTCGCCGTCGGTTGCGGTTAGTCTGGTGCCTTTCTTCTTCGCTTAGGTGAGTTCGTTAGCTCCTCCTCTCCCTTCCCATGTGTTTCTTTTGAATTCTTGTGCATTTTACCGTGAGGTTTGGAGTTTCCCCGTGGCCGGTAATGGCGTCGCCGCCCTATCCAAGCCGCATCCCGATTTCGAGCTGTTGTAGCTTTCCTAAGCTATGTAGATAGGTTCGGGGGAAGCTTCTCGTTCGGTTGGTGTCGGTTGGGGGATGTTTGGTGGTCGGGAACGGCGAATCCGGAGTTTTCCGGCGAGCTCGGGTGGCCGGCCATGGAGGCCGCCGGCCGGACCTGGAGAAGGAGATCGGATTTTCTACTGTGGAGTTGATGATGAACGTGAGCCGTCCGATTTGAAATCAAGGGCCCAGATTAGAACTTACCCCTTCGCGGGTAAATTTGTTAAAGAGACCCTCAGCTCTTAAGATATCAACCCGCGGTCCATAGCGTATTTCTGAAAATGCGTTTTCGTGTTTTGAAAGCGTATTCTCTTCCGGTTAAGTCAAAAATACGTTTTCAGGTATTTACAGTTTTGCCATTAGAATTGTTTTGGTCATAAAATCTTTGTTTTAACTCCGATTTGATCCGTTCAAATTGCGTTAGGTTCGTATTTGTGAGCTCTACATGTTAGTATAGTTGTACAGTTAGTTTTGATAATTTATTTTTCGAGTTTATAATTAAGTATTTATTTATTTATAGGAAATCTTAGAAAATTCATAACTTTCACGTTTTAACTCCGAATTTGGTGATCTTTGCGTCTGTGTGATCGTAGAAACGTGTAGAAGAGTTTTATAAGCTTTTATTACTGTTTTGTTACTGTTGGTGTACTGTTCTAATTATATCTCTTTGTTTGCTTCGTGTATGTTTGATTGGATGCATGTATGTGTTGATTGATGATCGAATATAGAAGGTGAGCAGTATTTGGACGATTCGGAGTATTACTTTGAGCCAAGTCAGCAGTATCACTTGGAGAGCTTTGATCAAGGCAAGTATAACATGGGACCATCCTTGTTGTCCTATTCACTGAAATTATCATACATATGCATGTGTCTTCCTTGACAACCATAGAGATTATAACTTAGCTTTTGATATCTTGATTCCTTGTCAACCTTGGGTATGCATTTGGGTAGCTATTGCTAGTGCTTAATTATGAACAATGATCTTGTAATTTGACTAATGGATTATGCAATCAACCATTAAGATGATTTTATTACTGTTGAAAAGGGGGCTAGAGCAAGGGGTTATATTGTTGCTCTGATTTCTCTCCATAAGGACTTATCTGTACATGACCATCCGGGACATACAGTACAGCTGTGAGGGCTATATGGCTCTGGCTTTAGTTATTCAAGAGACCTTTTCTAGCTTGTTAGTGGTTACCTTAAATGGCGTAAGAATGGCTTGCCACTTTGGGTGTAGTGCGAGCCCCTGGCCTAGTGTGTATAGGCTGCGGTTGTTGTGCCACAGGGAAGGGGGTTCTACATCTGCCTGCCGAGTGAATCTAATGGCCCTAACTTGTTAGACGAACTTTTGAGTGGCTTTATATGGTTCTCGGGTGTTTGGGCTTGATCTCCCCACTCATTTGGAAATCATGACTTACAGTGAAAGTGTACACCTCTGCGCAGAGTTAAAAACTGGTATACTAGCCATGCTCACGGATACGAGCGGCCTTGGAACATTTACAGATAGATGATCACCATTGCTATATCATGTTTAATTATTGTTGATTATTATTATGCTCATGTTAATGCTATTCGTTATCATTATTACAATTGATCATTGGTTCTTTAATGGGAAGTGGTTTATCTTGATGCTACTCAATTGCTAATATATGATTAAAAGCTAAATGCAGTTAAACAGTGTCTAGGCTTTTTGAGCCTCATGAACCCTGTGTTATATTTGTGGAGTTCGACATGGACTCACCCTTGCTATTTCCACCATAACAGATGAAGATATAGAGGAAGATTATCGGAATGAGTACTAGTCTTGATGTCAACCAGTCAACCGTGTCCCTGTGTGGAGTTTCCGCTGAAGAATTACTATTAGTTATTATTACTTATTGTTCAAGACTATGTCTTAAATACTTATTCGTTATGTAATAAGCACTGTGATGATACTATGTAATTTGTCAACTTATGTGTGCGACTGATTCCTGGGGCGCACATGAGTCTTTTATACATCCTATTTTTGTCCTTAAAAATGGGTGTGACAAAATGGGAAGATATAAGTATGGATTTTATCACTGGTCTTCCCACCACACCAAAAGGACATGATTCAATTTGGGTAATTGTAGACCGCCTTACCAAATCAGCTCACTTTTTGCCAGTTAAGACAACCTTTCGACCACCCCAATATGCAGAGAAGTATATTGCTAAGATCGTCCGATTACATGGTATACCGAAGACTATCGTGTTTGACCGTGGTTCATATTTTACCTCTCATTTTTGGGAGCATCTTCATAAAGGATTGGGTACTAGTTTGATTCGTAGTACAGCTTACCATCCGTAGATAGATGGGCAGACAGAGCGAGTTAATGCTGTTCTTGAAGATATGCTTAGAGCATGTGTGTTATCATCCAGAGGTTCATGGGAATCGTGGTTACCTTTGGCAGAGTTCGCTTACAACAACAGTTATCAAGAGAGTATCAAGATGGCACCATTTGAAGCCCTGTATGGTAGAAAATGTAGGACACCATTAAATTGGGTTGAACTTGGAGAAAGAAGGTTTTATGGGATTGATTTTGTAGATGAGGCAGAAAAAAGGTCCGTATTATCCAACAAAATATGCAAGCTGCACAATCACGTCAGAAGAGTTATGCAGATAAGAGGAGAAGACCGCTAGAATTCCAAGTGGGTGACTACGTCTATTTGAAGGTTACCCCAATGAAGAAGAAATGGTTTGGAATCAAAAAGAAACTGGCTGCTAGATTTGTAGGACCATACAGGATTTTAGAGATAAAGGGTCCCGTGGCTTATAAGCTGCAGTTACCGGAAGTGATGAGTTCAACATTTCCCGTCTTCCACGTATCACAGTTGAAGAAGTGTTTACATGTTCCAAAAGAGAGAATAGAACCTCAGGGTATTCGGATCAAGGCAGACTTAGAATATCGTGAGCAACCGGTTCGAGTTTTGGATACTAAGGACCGAGTCACTCGGAATAAAGTAGTGACAACTTACAAGATTTAGTGGAGCCATCATGATGAGAATGATGCGACGTGGGAAACAGGAGAATACGTACAAACCGCTTATAAAGATTTTTACAACAAGTGGTTCGTAACTCAAAATCTCGGGATGAAATTCTTATAAGGGGGAGGGCTGTAACACCCCTGAGTGTTAAGCATGCATTAACATTCCAAAGCATGAGCATTAGCATCTCATACATGTTTATCATCCCATGCAATATAATTCACTTGATTTGAAATGTGTAAAACATGGGTTTGAACCAAAATGGTTGCATTTACTTGCTAGAGTTGTAGAACTTGTTCAGCTACAATTTTAGATAATCTAGAATTAATTAACATGATTTTTGGAGCAACTTTTGTATTCAAAATCTCCTCAAATTTTGCTTTTTAAAATATTCTAGAGAAATGAGTTTTTATTTAAAAATTTGGCTTTAAATCATTTATTCAAAATTTATTCAGAATTTTGAAAAGTGCCCTAAATGAAAGTTGTAGAGAATTAAATTTTGAACAACTTTTATTTTGGGGACAACTTGTGAAAATGTTTTTTTCATCTTCAAAATTCAAATTTGAATCGATTTAGAAAATCTGGAATTTTAAAATGAAAAAGAAAAAGGTTTTCAGGGCTTACCGGGCCGCCGCCCCGTTTTCGGCCCGCTCACGCAAGCCGGCCTGGCCCGTTTCTCCCCCGCGCTTACCCCGCTCCCGCCTGAACACGGCCGCGCCGACCGTAAGTAGGCCATGCCCGTCGCGTGGCCGTACACCGCCGGCGCGCTCGCCCGGTGGCACGTCGGTGACCCCCGCCGCTCCGCGCGCCTTCGCCTTAACCCCGCCTGGCTCGCTCTGCCTCACACCAGTCCGTTTTCCTCCTCCTGTGCCCCTTCCGCTCACGCTAGCAGCAGCCGCGCGGCCACCGCGCCATTGCCGCCGCCGTGCTCGCCTTCGCCCCTCCACCCGCACTGAGCCCCCGCAAGCAAGGGCACGAGCTCCGCCTTGACGCAGCGCACCTCCCGCACCCCTTCACGCCAAGGTGAGGCCCGCCTTGGGCAAGGCATGCCATGTCGGCGTCCTCCGGAGCTCGCCGGAGTTCGTGGCCCCGCCAATCTCCCCGCTCCGCCCCTCCTTCTTCTTTTTCGCGGTCAGTAGCTCCGCCTCACTCCCGCGAAACTGCTCCGCCCCCTCTCGCGCGACACCAAGCCCTGGCTAGGCCACCGGCGTTGAGCCGCGCCGCCGCATCCGCCATTCCCATGACCAAGCTTGCTCTAGGCCGCCATTTCTTTGTTGGGCTACCTCCACGGGTGCGCGCGGGTGAGCTGAGTGTGGTGGTGCTCACCCTTGTCGCCGGTGACCTCGCCGTTGGCGGTGAGCAGCCGGTCAACCGCCGCCTCTTTCGGCTACGGCTGACGAGTGGGCCCCGTTGACCCGAGGGTCCCGCGTGACAGTGAGCCCAGGTGCACTGGACCGGGTGCGCCTAGGGTGGTGTCCTGGCCGGTTTTCAAAGAAATGAAATAAATGATTTCCAGAAATGTGTGAAAATGCTTTCAAAAATCATAACTCGAGTTTTATAGCTCCAAAAATTGTGAAACAAATTTTGTAGTGTTTCTTTTGAGTAGATCTACAGTTTAAAAATGGTGCATGTTAGTTTTGTGAAACTTTTCTATGTAGATTTATTTAATCTTTAAAATTACTGATATCTTAGAAAATATGTAGTAAATTAAAGGAAGGTCAGAAAAATATGGTTCCTGTTTCATTAATCTTCTATGGTGATGTACTTTCTAGGAAAAATGTTTATGAGGCATGTTCTGTAAAAAATTATTGAAGTGTAGTTCAAATGCCTTTAATTGATAATTTTTGTTATTTTTGGTAGAGAGCAAAATTTGTATAACTCATGCATGTGATAATTTTTATGGTGTGCTTGTTTACTGTGGATAACATAGGAAAAATATAAAATCTGTTGTTTGACATTTTTTCTAGTATAAAGTATTTTTATGCTCATTATTATGCTATAGCTTGTTTATTTTGTACAGATAGTTTTACTTATTCAAATTCCATGAAATTTGTGTAGTATACTATTTAGAGTAGGAGTGTGCTACTGTAATTTTTGTAGATTTTTACCTGCAATAGAAATAGATTTTGTGTGTAAACCTAGTTTAAATAGGAAATAAAAGTTTATTCTTTGTGAGTAATTAAAAGAATTAAGGAGTGTTTGGTGTATCTTTGAAGCACCAAACCACCTTGCTGGTGTTACTTGGTAGGTTAAGGTATTAGGGTTTGGCAAAGTGTAGCACCACTTGTGTGAGAATTTTATTATACCTAGTATAAGAGTAGATGACTTGTTTTGTGGCACATGTTCTTGGATGATGTAGACTACCTTGTAGAAGATGTTGTCTTTAATCCATCCTATCAGTTCAATGTGCTCATCTGCATATCATGTCATCATAGCATTCCACCACATCCGATGCACCGTCTACATGGTTGCTTATGCAATTGCATCATACAGGATCGCAGGAGGAGTCGCAGGTAGCAGTGCCGGAAGAGCAGACTTGGACCGATCAGCAAGAGCCCAGGCACAGGAGGTGCCTGAGGAAGAGGAACCAGGAGAGGAGTTGCCCGAGTGCGTAAATCACCAGCCTAGATCATTCGAAAGAGGCAAGCCCCGGAGCATTCTAAGTCTCCTACTTTATAAAAGCAATTCTTTATATATGAGTTTTATATATTGTTGCATTAAGTTGTAGGAGTTGAGTGAAACCGTTGTTGCATTTATTATTATCCTTGTCCACCTGGATACCTCTTTACCCTGTTAGGTCAGGATCAAATAATTGCTTAGCCATGCTTAGACCGGTAGAAGTCGGGTGATTTCCGGTCACCTGCGAGATATAGGTGAATACCTGGTTATGGTTAGCTATAATTGTTATCATGGAAAGTAACCAAGTGTTGATGAATAAAGGGAGACCGGGCGGAGTCTTATAGGGTTTTGGACTATAGTGATTCCGTCTGTGTCGATTAAGGACCGACCGTTGCTCGTTCCTCTTGTCATGTTAAACGCATGCCTCACATTTAGCTGGTCGAATAAAGTATCTTTCGACCACGAAGCTAGTGACACTATTCGAGCCAGGATAAACTCGGATTAGTAGACTGGTGCTGAAGGGGGTATGACGGGGACGCGAAGAGTGAGCCCAAGGTGCGTCCTAGCAGTCAGGCGGTCCCTGGGTAGTGCGATCCATGACTGTTATCCCACGGCTACTTGGAAAGTGTCATTGGTGATCTAAACGACTCTAACGGGGGAAGCGTGGTTTGTGTGAGGAATAAATCACTAGCTGGTTAGGAATTGATTCGAGTCGCCATCGCTCCTGGATAGTGAGCACTTGACTCGAGCTACAGCATCGTAGTAATTATGATGGAGCAATGATGGTTATGTGGATAATGTTGGAAATGCTAAACCTGAGATGGTAACCTTTGATGTTAATGATTAATCAAGTGATTGCTCTAGCATAGGTGCTCACTTAGACTAATCAGGTATAATTAAGTGGATGCTTATAGCTAAATGGTTCATAACCAATAACTTATGCTTTTTGCAAATGAGTCAAGCCAGCCCACTTTATAAAGACCTTGCATACTCCTTGGTGTCTTTTATTTCTGGTTTTGACGGGTAAGTCTAGCTGAGTACATTCTAGTACTCAGGGCGTTGTTTCCATTGTTGTTGCAGATGGTCAGATGTACTATGGTTATTGCGTCAAATGTCTGTATCCGGCGATGGGCGACAACTAGGACCAAGGGCAATAGTCACTCCGTTCGTCTTATCTCATGCTTTTGTGGGCTATGAGTACCTGCTGGCACTGTAACTGAACTAAGTGTGTGTGCGTGGTTTGAAACTACTTGCTTCCGCTATGTTTTGGTGAACTTGTGTTGTAATAACTTTTTATTCTGAACTCCGATGTATTCAACTCTTGTTGCGAACTTTCTATAGCATGTGACTGTGGCTGCTAAATCAGTACGATCTTGGTTGTATGTTGGTTGGTTTGAAATCCCTCATGATTTCACAGAATCTCAGGTTGTACGGGCTTAAGTTTGGTAAATTATCTGCCTCGGTGGAAGATTTTCTTACTTAATCTCGTATAATCATGTTGATCCGTTACAATAACCCAATGAGTTCCACCAGTCTTGTAGTTCACCAACACACAAGAGATCAAGCTTTTTGTTTAGGAACCCAAACTTGAGAGGGACCCTTGACTTTCTCAACTAGTGACTTGGCAACCCAATTTTTTTAGGCCTATTCTTGTTTGGGGGACCCAAGAATATGACTTTCATCTTTCCACTAGAATCTTTTCTTAGCATGTAGTGAGCATTGAAAGCAAAGGGTCTAGCATGCTTGGGCAAGGGTTGTGGTGGTGGAGTTTCACACTCATGAGCAAAGTGGCCCTCTTGTCCACACTCAACACATCTCTTAGGCTTGGGCTTTGATTTGTTTTGTTGTTGTTGGGTTTTGGCCTTCTTCTCTTGATTTGCCAAGTAACCAATACCACTTCTATCCATCTTCATGACGGTATTCATGAGTAGCTCACTTTGCAAGTATTGACCTCTTGTAAACTTGCTCAATCCGGTCTTGAGATGCTCTTTCTCTTGCTTTAGCTTCTTGTTCTCCTCAATGAGTGATTCATTTGATGTTTGCTTTTCAAGAGCCATCAACCCTTTTAGCTTCTTGTTCTCATCTCTAAGCATTTCATTTTCACTCTTGAGCTTAACATAATCATCATAATTGTCGGACTCAACCACTTTCTTGCCTTTGCCACTAGAGTCTTGCTCAATGCTCTTAATAATCAAGTCATCACATGATGTGGCTATATCAATCTTAACAACTTGGTTAGTAGCATCATGTGTCTCAAGAGAAAACTCATTAGCAACAACAAGACTACCATAATTGATTTTCAATAAAGTATAGTTATCTTTTAGCAAGTTGTGCCTAGTGTTGAGCTCATCATGCTTCTTCTCAAGTTTATCATGTTCATCTCTAAGCTCTCTGTTGAAGGTTTTGAGCTCCTTGAGAGTAGAAGACATTATTGCATTTTGATCTTTAAGCTTGTCACTAGTCTTTTGTGTAATCTCAAGCTTAGATGAGAGTGATTCATTTTCATTTTAAAGCTCATCATTTTCATTTCTAGTCTTTCTTATGACTCTAGAGTATTTGTTGAGCAATTTTATAAGTTCATCATAAGAAGGTGCATCAAACTCATCATCACTATCACTATCATCATCATCATCACTATCATTGTTTTGTACCTTTCGCTCACCCTTGGCCATGAGGCATAGGTGAGTAGTGGATAAAGACGGTGAAGATGGCGGTGAAGGTGGTGGTGAAGATGTTGATGAAGATAATGAAGGCCCAATCACAAAAGCGGCGACCTTCTCTTTCTCGTCGTCGCTCTCATCGCCGGAGGACTCACATGATGACTCAATGTCGGTGAGCCAATCACCAACAATGTAAGCTTTGCCTCCCTTCTTCTTTTTATGATATTCTTTCTTCTTACCATCCTTCTTCTTGTATGGTTTGTTCTTCTTCTTTTCATCTTCTTTATCACTAGATTCATCTTTCTTGCCCTTGTTCTTGTTCTTGTATTTGTCTTTTGGAGGCTTAGGGCATTGATGAGCTAGATGACCAAGTTCACCACAATTGTAGCAATCCATTTTGGATATAGGCTTTCTTTTGTTACTTGTGAAGAACTTCTTCTTCTTGCCATCGAACTTGATGTCACTCTTATTAAGCTTCTTTAGCATCTTGGTAGTCTTTTTCACCATGAGAGCAAGTGATGCATCATCAATGTCACTCTCACTTGAGCTTTCATGCACAATCATGGCTTGGCTCTTCTTCTTTTTCTTGTCATGGCTAGCTTTGAAAGCCAAGTCCTTCTTCTTGGAAGATGACGAACCATCTTCCGGAGTGATGTGCATGTACATCTCATGAGCATTGATCTTTCCCAATACTGGTGTCGGTGTTACGGTGGAGAGATCTCTTTGGTGAAGCATGGTGACAATATGACCATACTTCTCAACGGGAAGAACACTCAAGACCCTCCTTGCAACATCCGATGGACTCATTTGGGTGAGCCTAAGAGCATTGAGATCCTCTACAAGAACATTCAAGCGAGTGTACATGTCATTAGCACTTTCTTTGGGAAGCATCTCAAACGAATTAATCTTCTTTAAAGCAATATGGTAGCGTTCTTCACGCTCACTCTTAGTTCTCTCATGGAGAGCACAAAGGTTTTCCCGCAATTCATGAGCGTTTTTTGCTTACGCACACGATTGAAGATATTCTTGCCAAGGCCCCGATAGAGTGCATTTCTTGCCTTTGCATTCCACCGATCGTACTTTTCCTCGTCACCAATGGGGTTAGCGGGATCCTTGACTTTTGGAAGCCCTTTAGTGGCGGCTCTAAGACACCTGACATCTATGGCTTCGAGGTACGCCTCCATGCGTATTTTCCAATATGGAAAATCATCTCCCTCAAAGATGGGAGGTGGTCCTTCCCCATTAGACATCTTGCTCTAGGCGGTTAAGCCTAATTTAGGAGCAACAAGGCTCTGATACCAATTAAAAGGATCAAGATGCCCAAGAAGGGGGGTGAATTGGGCTTTTCTAAAATTTATTGCAATAATTAAATCCTACTAAGCCATAATTCACCCCTAGTGCCTACAAGTGTTCCTAGTGATTCTACCGATAAAAGTTTTGCACCATAAGTTTCAATCCTAGTCTAGCATGGCAATTATAAGAATATAAACCAAGCAACAAAAGTAATGTGAGAAAGTAAATTGCTTGAATGTAAAAGGTTAGGAACACGACGATGTTTTCCCGAGGTATCGGAGAGTCACCACTCTCCACTAGTCCTCGTTGGAGCACCCACACAAGGGTGTAGCTCCCCCTTGATCCGCACGAGGATCAAGTGCTCTCTACGGGCTGATTCTTTGACACTCCGTCATGGTGGATCGCCCACAACCGCTCACAAGATGAGTTGGGTCATCCACAAGCTCTGCCGGATGATCACTAAGCTCCCAATCACCACCAAGCCGTCTAGGTGATGGCAATCACCAAGAGTAACAAGCAAAAACTCTCACTTGACCACAACAAGCCTAATGAGAAGGTAGATGCACACTTGCTACTCCCTAGTCACTAATGAGGGTCCTTAATCTTGAATTCTCAAATCTCAATTCTCACTAGAGCTCTTGCACTCCCTTGCATATGAAAGGTGTTTCACAGCTGAACAAATGACCAAGAGACCTGAAAAGGAGGGGTAGGGAATGTATTTATACTCCCCACAGTCAATCCTAACCGTTAAGTGCCAACTCAGCATTTTTTGTACTGACCGGACGCGTCGGTTGATGTGACCGGACGTGTCCGGTCGGTGGCAACGGTCGATTTGAAAATCAAGGGCGCTGAGTGACCGGACGCGCAGACGAGTCCGATCAGGGGTGACCGGACATGTCCGGTCACTCAAAACCCTCTCTAGAACCTTTCTGTACATTGACCCAACTCGACCACAGTGGCATCCGGTCAGATAGGCTTAGCATCCGGTTACTGACTCTAGCTCTCCTGACTGTAGGGCGCGCCACCTGCGCGTCCGGTCAGGCGAGCCACAACGTTCGGTCGGTGATGTTGCTTCTGCTTTTGTCCACTACACTGACTAAACGCGTCCGGTCAAGACAAAGATCGCGTCCGGTCAAGGAGAAATGGCTTAAATTACTCTGGATCGTGATGCAGCCTTCCAAGTTTCTTCCAAATGATCTTTGGGCTTCGCCTGAGCTACCTAGTGCTAAGTTTGATGAGTGTGCACCACACCTAAACAAATAGACTCACCTAGGTCAAGCTACTCGCTCATGCCCCCCTTTATAGTATGGACAAAGGAGAAAAATGAAGTCCTAAGCTACTCTAAATGCCTCTCCAACACCAAACGGCACTTAGAACTAATTTGTCCTTAACCTTGTCGATAATCCTTTGAAAACCGAAATAATTTCTATCAAGGGGCATAAAAACCATAGTGCCCAAATAGTCACCATTACCATGACCTATCTTACCAAAGTTTCTGCAGAATACATGTTAGTCATAATAATGTTGCATTGTCATTAATTATCGAAACCCACTCTAGGGGCCTAGATGCTTTCATCGAGGATGGTACCGGCTTGGACGGAACTCTCAATCCCGCCGGGAATGGCCGAAATCATCCGAGATGGTTGGAATTGTTCTGTATCCTGGCCGGTACGGGATGCAGCTTCTTCTGTTTCGGTCTGCACGCCGGCACGAGGCATACCGGCCATTCGAGAGGTACTAGAACGAAATTGATAACTATGCTCTCAATACTTAAAAGTTTCAAGTAACTACTTAAAATCCAGCACCGATGTCTCACTTAAATGTAGAAGATTCAAATCATCTTCCCTATTCATTTTAAAGGTATTGCTAATCTGTTGGAAAAGAAGTTATTCTACCACCGATATAGACTTTTAGGAGATGGAGGATATATATATAATATGTTGGAGATGATCTAACCACACCGCCAGTTCCTACTCATGGAGAGTTGGCAACGACAACCCAATCAACACACAAGCGCAGTGCCATTGAGTAGTAGCAGCAGCGATGGATCTTCAGGCGTGGCAGCATCAGGCTGGCAGCACAACCGCACAAGCAGGTTATAGGCACAGTCGTCGCGCTCGCTCCAGTCATGGTAGTGGCATCCTCCCTCGAATTGTCTTAGTTTCAACATTTTGATGTAACCAATCATTCCCTACGATTAAGGTAAGGGGTGGGTATTGAGTCAGTGGTTAAGCTAGTGAACTGGCTAGGCTTGACTTGTTTTCTACCTCAAGCCAACTTGTTTAGCTTGCAAGCTAGCTCACAAACCGATTCAAGCTAGCTCGTTAACTAAACAAGCTAAATTGCTGGCTTGACTCCTTAGGAAAAAACAAATCAGTTGATGAGACACTAATAAGTCAAGCCGAGCAAAGCGAGTTATAAAACATTTTTTCAATAATACAACAAACAGGACGTCTGACGATGCTAGCGACTCACTCTGGACGAACGCGTGGCGTGACGTGCACCACAACTTTGGCTCCCTCTGTCTCTTATTCTCATCCGAACACCATTCGCTCACTCCGCTAGACCTTCTCCCACCACGCCCTAACCCTGCGCCGCTCACTCGCTCCTCACTCCCGCACCAGAAAGCCCAAGTTTGGTTTTGGTAATTAATGACACCAAGTTACTAATGCCATGTGTTAAGTGTTTTGAGTTAGGCATAAGCAACACATGTGATGAAGGTGTATGTGGCAAGGAGTGTGGCCACAAGATCATAAAGAAATGGTGCATGGACATGATGATCAAGTGGAGAAGAAGGATCTAAGAGCGCAAGACAAAGGTATAACCATAGGGTTTTCCTTTTGCCGGTCTAAGATGAGTAGAGAAGTGATTGACCGGGTTTAGGATACATAGCCGACTATCAAGAGGGGCAATCACGGTTAGCTCGAGAATCAAGTGTCACTAGATCATTGTCTTGAGCATATGCATTAGGATCTAGTAAAGAGCTAACATAATGCCTTGAAAAATGTTTATGAAATGCTAACATACATGCACATGGTGGTGTACACTTGGTGGTGTTAGCACATTTGCGAAGGTGGTGAAGTTTAAGCGGTAGAGAGGGGGTTGTGTTCCTCTCTCCCTCCCGCCGAGCTTGCGAGGCGGGATTCGGCGCTTTTTAGGGAAGCGAAACGCCTATTTTCTACTGCGCCAGAGGCGAACGGCGGTCACTGTGGTGACCGAACACGGTCACGGTTTGACCGGACGCGTCCGGTTAGTTCAACTCTGTGCTACTAGGGTTTCTAACCGGATGCTGGTCTAGCCTGACCAGCACGTCTGGTCAGTTCACCTGTGCGCAGAAGAAGAGCGCGCGACCGGCGTGTCCGGTCCCACACGGAACCAGAGCGTCTGGTCAGGCGTCTAGAGGGGCAGAGCGCAGCGGAGTGCTGATCGGACGCGCGGTGTGTTCGGTCACATGCGATCGGACGTGACCGGTCACGGTGGGAGCTTACTGGACTCCGACAGGACGCTAGGTGCAGCGTGTCCGGTCAAACGCTAGAGCGCGTCCGGTCACAGCAACGGTAACTTCTAACGCGCACTGTTCACGCTTGTCCTGTAGTGACCGGATGCGTCCGGTCACCCTGACCGGTGCGTCCGGTCAGTACATTTTTTTACTGCATTGTCCGGTAACAGCTAGCTGCGTACTCCCTCGCTATAAATAGAAGATGTCCGGGGTTTGAGGGTAACTCTTGCACATTTTGAGACCTAGAGACATCCTTTGAGCTAGAGAACAACCCCTCCACTCATCTCTTTGCTTAGTTGCACATCTTGAGTGAGATTGAGTGAGATTCAAGTTCTTTGCTTGAGAGTTGCATTCTAGAGGCACTTGATCCTTGAGTTGCTGCAGATTTCTTGTTACTCTTCCGTGTTTCCCGACACGGTAGACGGCTTGGAGCAGCGGAGGTGATTGAGCTCACAATTGAAGATTGTTGGAGCCCTCACCAAGTGTTGTAAGGGGTTCTTGATCCTTCCCCGCGGGAGTTCGCAAATTGGATGCACTAGTGGAGCTCATGGCTTGGAGGATCCCCATCTTGTGTGTGGTTGTGTGGCGCCCGCCGAGGGCTCGACTCTTGATAGTCGATTAGCTCGCGAACCGATAAGTGGGTGTATCGCCACAACGAGGAGTAGCTTACCAGGAAGCAAGTGAACCTCGGTAAAAATCTTGTGTCATCTCTTTGTCGAGGATTTCTCTTGTGGTTGATCATTGTGATTGATTTTTCAAGTGCATTACTTCTCTACATCGTTGGTATAAGAATCAAGTCACTTGCTCTTTACTTTCTTGTACTTTTCTTAGTGTAGCTTTTATCACATAGGAGTAAGTAGCTTAGTGACTTAGTCTTGTTGGTGTGTATTAGAGATCATAGCCTTGCTTCACTAGAATTGTATAGGTGGCTTGCATAGTGTAGTTGAGCTAGTGCTAGAATTAGCTTAGCCATATTTTATACTAACATGGTTGTTTAGTGAAGCTTTGATTTTTTAAATAGGCTATTCACCCCCTCCCCTCTAGCCATTTGGACCTTACAAGTGGTATCGGAGCCGAGGCACCGTTTATTTGAGGCTTAACAACCTACGGTGAAAAAGAAATGGCTCAATTAAGCTTGCACATCAATAACACCAAGAAGGCACCTCACTTTGATGGCACAAATTATACATATTGGAAGGTTAAGATGACCGCACACCTTAAGTTAATCAATAGAGAAGTGTGGAAGGTCACCAAAACAAAATTTGAGGTTGCTAATCCGGAAGCACCTACACTGGTGGAAGAGAAGAAGCTCCAATGCAATGACATTGCCATTAGTGCTCTTCATGAGGCACTAGATGACAAGACCTTTGAGCAAGTGAAGAACATTGAGATTGCTCATGATGCTTGGGCCAAGCTAGAAGAAACTTTTGAGGGCATCGAAGGCACAAAGACCGCTAAAGCATACATCTTGCAAGAAAAGTTTTCTAGCTTCAAGATGCAAGAAAATGAGAGTGTACCAGAAATATTTCATAGATTGCAAGTCATTGTGAATGAGCTCAAGGCACTTGGTGAGGAGGTCAAGGACAACCAATTCTCTATGAAGTTCTTGAAAAGCTTGCCCAAGAGATTTGATACATTGATCACCGTGCTAGTGAGGACTACATTGAAGGATTCAACTTCTCAACAAGTATTCCAAGAAGTGATGACCGATGATTCATATAGAGAAGAAGAAGGAAAGTGAGAAGAAGGATGACGAGAAGAAGAAGAAGAAGAGTGTGGCATTCAAAGCCACCACATCCAAGGGCAAATCCAAGATTGAATCATCAAGTGATGAAGACTCAAGCTCTTGTGATAGTGATGACATTGATGAGAAGATGGCTCTTTTTGTCAAGCAATTTGGGAAATTCATGAAGAAGAAAGGCTTTCGTGCAAGGAGGAAGAACTCTTCTAAGAAGAATGAGCATACCATGAGATGTTTTAAATGCCATAGCAAGGACCATCTCATTACAAAGTGTTCTTATGATAGTGATGATGAAGATGCTATCAAGAAGGAGAGGAAGAAGCAAAATAAGAAGCAAGAAAAGAAGGAGAGTTCTCATAAAAAGAAGAATGACTCTCATGTTGCTATATGGGATAGTGATGATTCCTCAAGTGATGATGAGGATGACAACAAGAGCAAGAAGAAGGGACATGCTAGCATTGCCATCCAAGAGAAGGTCTCCCTCTTCGACACTCCATCGTGCTTCATGGCTAAGGCCCCTAAGGTATCATCCGATGATGAGAGTGATCATGATAATGCTAATGATAGTGATAGTGATAGTGATGAAGAAGAATTCACTAAAGATGAACTAATCACTATGCTAGAAGATTGCACTCAACATTTTAAAGAATCTAGAAGGGAGTGCAAGGGCTTGCTTAAGGAAAAGAAAAACCTTATGCAAGAACTTGATGAGCTTAGAGCATCTTATGAGAGTCTAAAGGTAGACCATAAGAAGCTTCAAAAGTCTCACACTAAGCTTGAAGAAGCTCATTCCTCTCTAGTTGAAAAATGTGAAAACATGCCAACTAATGTTGAGAAGGCTAAAACTTGCAACATATGCATATCATGTGATATAATTGATGAATCTTTTCATAAGCCTATTGTTATTGCTCCCACTAACCCTTCATGTAGCTCATCTACATCATCCTCATCTAGTAGTGATGGTTTCACTTGTGACTCCACACTAATAGTTGAGAATGAAAATCTCAAGGAGGTAAAAGAGCTCAATCACACCTTAGCTAAGACTTATGGTGGTAAGGACCGCTTGCTTATGTGCTTGGGTAGCCAAAGAGCTTCTCTCTATAAAGAGTGATTGGGCTATAACCCCAAGAAAGGCAAGACCGTTTTTGCTCCTCATAAGACTCGTTTTGTGAAGAACAATGGTAGCTATTGTAAAAGTTGCAAGCAAGTTGGTCACATAGAGCAACTTTGCATGAACAAGAAATCCAAAGCTAATGTATCCTCAATTAAGTTTGATTTTTTTCTATATACTTACCAAGGGTACAAATGGTGTTCATGCTAAGTTCATTGGTGCACCATGGATGGGCTCAAAGAAGAAAGTCATTTGGGTACCAAAGAGCTTGGTCACTAACCTTGAAGGACCCAAACAAGTTTGGGTACCTAAAAAGAATTGATCTTGTCTTGTAGGTCAATTACAAAGCCGGAGGAAGGCATTGGGTGCTTGATAGTGGGTGCACTCAACATATGACCGGGGATTCTTGTATGTTCAAATCAATTGATATAAGTCAAAATGGTGGTTTTAATGCTATCATTTTTTGGCAACAACAAGAAAGGCAAAGTCAAGGGACTTGGTAAAATTGCAATCTCCAATGACATCAGCATATCCAATGTGTTGCTAGTTGAGAGCTTGGACTTCAACTTATTGTCAATAGCACAACTTTGTGATCTCGGTTTCAAATGCATATTTGGTAGTGATGATGTTGAAGTTGTTAGTGTTGATGGTACAAACATGATATTCAAAGGATTTAGATATGGTAGCTTATACTTGGTTGACTTCAATGATAGTGAGACACAATTGACTTCATGCTTTCTTAGCAAATCTAGTATGGGTTGGTTGTGGCATAGAAGGCTTGGTCATATTGGAATGAAACAATTGAACAAACTTTTGAAGCATGACTTAGTTAGAGGCTTAAAAGATGTCACCTTTGAGAAGGATAAACCTTGTAGTGCTTGTCAAGCCAGCAAACAAGTTGGAAATGCACATCCTAGTAAGAGTGAAATGAGCACATCAAAGGAATTTGAGCTTTTACCCATGAACTTGTTTGGGCCAACAACATACACTAGCATTGGTGGCAACAAGTATGGTTTTGTGATTGTTGATGACTACACTAGATATACTTGGGTGTTCTTTCTCTATGACAAGAGTGATGTTTATGATCTATTCAAGTCTTTTGTCAAGAGGGTGCAAAATAAGTTTGAGACTACCATCAAGAAGATTAGAAGTGACAATGGTAGTGAGTTCAAGAACATAAGAATTGAAGATTTATGTGATAATCTTGGTATTGGACATCAATTCTCACCAACATACACTCCTTAATCCAATGGTATAGTTGAAAGGAAAAATAGAACCTTGATTGATATGGCTAGATCAATGCTTAGTGAATATAATGTTAGTCATTCATTTTGGAGTGAAGCCATCAACACGACTTGCTATTGTAGCAACTGTCTCTATTGCCATGGGAAGCTTGGGAAGACACCATATGAGCTATTGAATGGAAGAAAGCCCAACATTGCATACATTAGAGTGTTTGGTTGCAAATGCTATATTCTCAAGAAAGTCACTTGAAAGCAACCAATAGAATATTGAGATATCTTAAGGGCACTCATGATGTTGGATTATGGTTTCCAAAGGGGTCTAATTTTGAGTTGATTGGATATTCGGACTCCAACTATGGTGGATGCAAGATTGATAGAATGAGCACAAGTGGCACTTGTCAATTACTAGGAAGGTCTCTTGTTTCATGGTCATCAAAGAAATAAAATAGTGTTGCACTATCTACCACCGAGGCTGAATACATTAGTGTCGGTAGTTGTTGTGCACAATTACTTTGGATGAAGGCCACCTTGAATGATTTTGGAATCAAGTTCAAGAATGTGCCATTATTTTGTGACAATGAAAGTGCTATCAAGATGACTCAAAATCCGATTCAACATTCAAGAACCAAGCACATTGACATAAGGCATCACTTCATAAGAGACCATCAACAAAAGGGTGATATTTGTATATAAGGCATTGGCACCGAAGATCAACTAGCCGATATCTTTACAAAGCCACTTGATAAGAAGAGATTTTACAAGTTGAAGAATGAATTGAATATACTTGACTTCTCCAACTTGAAATGAGTGCACCCCCACATTCTTATATGACATGCCTTTCCTTCGACAATGCAAGGTAAAGTTGTTTGGCATATCATTCATACTTTGCTAAGGACATGTTTAGAACATATTGACATATTTGCATGACAAATAGGCTCATTCATAAAAATCAAATGATTTTAATGTATATATGGTACCACTATTTCTTCTATGTTTGTTTAATCTAGTGGTAGCATATGACATGTTTGTGGGCTTGCAAACCTAGTGTTGAATCTAGTAAATGATCTCATGATGTGTAATTCAATATGGTCAAGATAACCCTTATACTTTATGAGGTGTGAAGAAGCTTGTCCTTGGATCAAACCGAATTACATATTCTAGGCAAGTGATCTAGATTGAACCATAACTTGGACTTTCTCATATTGTTTGACTTATCTCTCATTAAAATTGGCACCTTTTTGGTGATTGTTGACAAAGGGGGAGAGAAAAATCACAAAGATAAAAAGTTTAGTTGCAAATAGGGAGAAAGATATAGTAAGGGGGAGAGAATGACATTGGAAAGGGATCAATTAAAATTGAGCACACAAGTAGGGGGAGCAAGCTCATGAATTATTTGTTGTATTTGTGTGTGCATTAACATGATGAATTGTTGCATTGCAAAGCTTAAATTCATATTCATGATTGAATGGTGATTGCTAGAAATAGAACTTGAATGATGATTTGTTAAGAGTAGCTTTACAAGTGGTATCTAGACACCTTTTGCTTATAATGTTGATCTCACGGGGTACTTTAGTGTTTGTGATCTTTACAAGTGATGTATTACAAGTGGTGTCTAGCTACATCGATGCTAAGGATGGTATATAAAGGCAACTCCGATTGGTATCACGCTTCAAAGGTTCATTCTATATACCTTAGCATCAATTTGATAGTAGTAACTAGCCCAAAATTCAAATCCATTCATATGTGCACAATTGAACCAAACTCTTGAAAGCACATATATAGGGGGAGCTAATACTATCGAAATTGAAAATTGATTTCATTTCATATCTTTGTGATGGTTGTCATCAATTACCAAAAAGGGGAGATTGAAAGCCCAAGTTTGGTTTTGGTAATTAATGACACCAAGTTGCTAATGTCATGTGTTAAGTGTTTTGAGTTAGGCATAAGCAACACATGTGATGAAGGTGTATGTGGCAAGGAGTGTGGCCACAAGATCATAAAGAAATGGTGCATGGACATGATGATCAAGTGGAGAAGAAGGATCTAAGAGCGCAAGGCAAAGGTATAACCATAGTGTTTTCCTTTTGCCGGTCTAAGATGAGTAGAGAAGTGATTGACCAGGTTTAGGATACATAGCCGACTATCAAGAGGGGCAATCACGGTTAGCTCGGGAATCAAGTGCCACTAGATCATTGTCTTGAGCATATGCATTAGGATCTAGTAAAGAGCTAACATAACGCCTTGAAAAATGTTTATAAAATGCTAACACACATGCACATGGTGGTGTACACTTGGTGGTGTTAGCACATTCGCAAGCTCGGCGGGATTCGGCACTTTTTGGGGAAGTGAAACGCCTATTTTCTACTGTGCCGGAGGCGGAGAAACGGAGGCGAACGGCGGTCACTGTGGTGACCGGACGCTACACCGGATGCGGTCACGGTTTGACCGGACGCGTCCGGTCAGTTCAACTCGGTGCTGCTAGGGTTTCTGACTGGACGCTGGTTTGGCCTGACCAGCATGTCCGGTCAGTTCACCTGTGCGTAGAAGAAAAGCGCACGACCGGCGCGTCCGGTCCCACACGGAATCGGAGCGTCCGGTTAGGCGTCCAGAGGGGCAGAGCACAGCGGAGTGCTGATCAGATGCACGGCGCGTCCGGTCACGTGCGATCAGACACGTCCGGTCGCGGTGGGAGCTTACTGGACTCCGACCGGACGCTAGGTGCAGCGCGTCCGGTCAAACGCTAGAGCACGTCCGGTCACAGCAATGGTAACTTCTGACGCGCACTGTTCACGCTGGTCCTGTAGTGACCGAACGCGTCCGGTCACCCTGACCGGTGCGTCCGGTCAGTACGTTTTTCACTGTGTCGTCCGGTAACGGCTAGCTGCGTACCCCTTCGCTATAAATAGAAGATGTCCGGGGTTTGAGGGTAACTCTTGCACATTTTGAGACCTAGAGACATCCTTTGAGCTAGAGAACAACCCCTCCACTCATCTCTTTGCTTAGTTGCACATCTTAAGTGAGATTGAGTGAGTTTCAAGTGCATTGCTTAAGAGTTGCATTTCTAGAGGCACTTGATCCTCGAGTTTAGAGATGGCAACGGGTACCCGAAACCCGAGTACCCGACGGGTATTACCCGATAAAGAGACGGGTATGGAATGAATTTTCTACCCGTGGATACGTTATTGGGCAAAATCCTATACCCATCGGGTATGACGGGTGCGGGTGTATACTACCCATACCCGCATACCCGCGGGTAAGACATACCCGCAAAAATAACTAGCCAACCTCAGTTATTTTAGCGCATATAAGTCATGAATTTAGCCTATTGAGACATCCACTATATTTCTAGTAGATTGCCTTTGTTGTAATGATGCTAATAATGTTTGTTAGCATGTTGTAACTTGTTGAAAGCTTAGAATGATTTATTTTTGCATGTGACTATTTGATATTTTTAGATAATTTTCGGGTATGCTATCGGGTACGGGTTACCCGTCGGGTGAGAATTACCCGGCGGGTACGGGTATGGAACTATTTTTTTACCCGCATGCGGGTACGGGTAACCCGACGGGTAAATTTTTGCGGGTGCGGGTACGGGTACGGGTGGGCACTACCCGTCGGGTACGTACCCATTGCCATCTCTACTCGAGTTGCTATGGATTTCTTGTTACTCTTCCGTGATTCCCGACACGGTAGACGGCTTGGAGCAGCGGAGGTGATTGAGCTCACAATTGAAGATTGTTGGAGCCCTCACCAAGTGTTGTAAGGGGTTCTTGATCCTTCCCCGCGGGAGTTCACAAATTGGATGCTCTAGTGGAGCTCGTGGCTTGGAGGATCCCCATCTTGTGTGTGGTTGTGCGGCGCCCGCCGAGGGCTCGACTTTTGATAGTCGATTAGCTCGCAAACCGATAAGTAGGTGTATCGCCACAACGAGGAGTAGCTTGCCGAGAAGCAAGTGAACCTCGGTAAAAATCTTGTGTCATCTCTTTGCCGAGGATTTCTCTTGTGGTTGATCATTGTGATTGATTCTTTAAGTGCATTACTTCTCTACATCGTTGGTATAAGAATTAAGTCACTTGCTCTTTACTTTCTTGTACTTTTCTTAGTGTAGCTTTTATCACATAGGAGTAAGTAGCTTAGTGACTTAGTCTTGTTGGTGTGTATTAGAGATCATAGCCTTGCTTCACTAGAATTGTATAGGTAGCTTGCATAGTGTAGTTGAGGTAGTGCTAGAATTAGCTTAGCCATCTTTTATACTAACGTGGTTGTTTAGTGAAGCTTGTAGATTTTTTAAATAGGCTATTCATCCCCCCCTCTAGCCATTTAGACCTTACAGCACCCCACCTACGCCGCTCACTCCTCGCTCCTCTCCCCCAACCGCACCTCGCTCCTTGCTTCGGTCGTGGGCCGCACCGCCCACTCCCTCTCATAGCCCCTGCCGCCCGCTAGGCTGTGCCAAGGCCGGTGCTGGTGACGCTGGCTGGTGGTGGTGCTCGCGCACACCACTGGCGCTGGGTGTTGGTGGTGCTCATGCGCCACCGCTCGCCGCCGGCTCTGACCCCGACGGCTAGAATCGACTGCCCCAGGCTTTTCCTTCCCTATGTTGCAAATGTATGTTTTAGGTGTTTCAAACGTTTCAAAAGGTATGTTGTAGTTGTTTCTTATGGATGTTGTAAAAGTAGATCGGAGATGTTGCACATGTTGCATACGTTGCAAGTGTTTCATAGGCATGTTGCAAGCGTTTGTTGAAAATGTTTCTTCTATTCCAGACGTATGTTGCAAACGTTTTGATCCAAATGTTTGCATATGTTTCATATATATGTTGCAAGAACATGTTCTATATGTTTCATCTGTTTCAGACGTATGTTGCAAGCGTTCTATCTGGATGTTGCATATGTTACAATGACTATGTTGCAGGTGTATATTTCAAATGTTTCATCTGTTTCAGTCCTATGTTGCAGTTGTTTCATTGCAAAAGTAGATCTCAACATAGGATTGTTAGCGAGGAAGAGAGAGCTAGTGCGGGAGCCATGACATCGTTTGCTGTAAGCTGGTGGCAGCGCTCCACCGGAGGACGCACAGGCATCCGCGCTGGTGTACGCGGCTCGTTCCCGTACGACATGTTACCTCTATTGGCCCTGCCGTTGGAGCAAAAGCTTGTGGCATCTCCCCGCGCGACGGAGATGCGAGTGTGGCTATGGAGATAACGCGGGCGTGACCAGGTTGAAACCCCTACGGGCGCGGTGAGTAGGTGACTCCCCTGTTACGCAGGCGCAGCGGACGCTCTGTTACAGGTGGGACAGGACAGGGTGGGACGCAGCTGCGTCCGGACGTGGGCATGGGATCGGATGGACGTCGGGTGCTACTTATTTCCATTTTTTTTCAGCCCTAGGTTCAGGTAACCGAAATAATTTCAGAGAAACCCGAGTACCGGACCGATCGCAGCCTTGCACCACAACCAGAGCGGACCTTCCTGCGCAGCTCTGCTTGGCGGACAGGCATGGCGGCGGAGGGGAGGAAGAAGGGCGTGCCGGCGCTGGGGTGGTGGCTAATGCTGGTCGGCTCCCTCCGCCTCGCCTCCGTCTGGTTCGGCTTCTTCGACATCTGGGCGCTCCGCGTTGCCGTCTTCTCCCAGACGGAGAGTGAGTAGTAACCCCCGCATCCTCCCCTCTCCTCCTTCTGCACGCACCTCTGCCTCTAGTTCGCCTGGCTCCATCTGGGCAGGAAGATTTCATTTATTCTCATCTGATCTGGTCGGGCTGGTCGAGGAGGGGTGGGGTAGCGCGCTACTGATGTGTGCCCACGCCTTCTTGCTGACGGTTGGTTTGGAGGTCCAAAAGGAGGCCACTGTGTCCCCTTCCCGTGAGATTCGTCAGTTTGAGCTAGAGGGCTGTTCCTAGTCGAGTACACTGGTGGGGGCAGAGAATGGCCTGTGGTCGTCTGATCTGCTTTGTTTTCATCTTGGTATCGCCGTATCGGTTGGGCTGTACTGTGCTCTGTGCAGCAGCACAACCACAATATCTGAATCACTGATTTCTTGCTCAAGATTCATCTGAATCAATCACTGATTGCCCTGTTGGAGATGTTCTTATTCATTCATTTTGTTCTAGGGGAACAGGGGGCCTAAACACTAGCTTAATATTGCCTTTTTCTTATTTTAAGCGTTTGCTCTAAGAATTAGTCAATGTTAAAAATCCTTTTTGAGTCAGTGAGACTCATTCCGGGGTGAGCCTTATAGTGAGGAAGGATTTCAAGTCTGCAATTGGGATAGTTGAAAGCAGTCTAATGAGTGGACTTAGTGATGCAGCTCATTTTGGGTTGAAGGATAGGTCGGAAGCCACACGACAGCAATATCTGAATTTCTTATTTGATGACGTTCAGATACATAGTTTTTTGACTGAGTCTTGATATCCTCAGAAGATCAGAAGTCAGTCCTTTCCTAAGAAAAACAAGTGTTACTCTATCCATACTGCTCGGATGTTTGCTAGTTCATGATTATTTCATTCAGGTCACTGACTACCACAGAGGTCAACAGTGGCCTTTTTTTTACTGTAGAGCTCTGCAGTTCTTATGGTGACACCTTCTAAGTGAAAGTGCCCTATAGAGGCCTTGTGACTATCATTTTGTCAGCAGGGGAACAACATCAATCTTGGTAGTTCTTAGCTGCCCCTAAGTTTTGAAAGTATTGCGTGGGATTATTATATAACCATTTCTAGAAATGATCAATAGGTCATATTGCTTACTTAGACTAATAATCAATTTTGAATCTCGAATTTTACACTGTAACTAAGCACTATCAACTCCCTTCAAACTTTTTTGTATGAAACAGGAGGGGTTCCCCACTACTGAAAATATTATTAACAGGAAAGGAACATACAAACAGTTTGCAAAAGGAATCTCAAGCAACAAACAACAACAACAACAACAACAACATAGCCTTTTGTCCCAAGCAAGTTGGGGTAGGCTAGAGATGAAACCCAAAAGAGACGAGAAACAGGGAGACACAAAAAGGGACATAAAGGGCACAAGACAAAAGAGGTCACGGTTCAGGCACGTTGATTGCCAATCTCCAAGCGCTCCTGTTCATAGCTAAATCCTTGGGGATATTCCACTCTTTAAGATCTCTCTTAACGGACTCATCCCAAGTTAGTTTAGGTCGACCTCTACCGCTCTTTACATTATCAGCCCGCTTTAGAACTCCACTACGCACCGGCGCCTCAGGAGGCCTCCGTTGGACATGTCCAAACCATCTCAACCGATGTTGAATCAATTTCTCCTCAATTGGTGCCACCCCAACCCTATCCCGAATATCGTCGTTCCGTACTCTATCCCTCCTTGTGTGCCCACAACACCAACGCAACATACGCATCTCCGCTACACTCAATTGCGGGACATGTCGCCTTTTTGTAGGCCAACACTCAGCACCGTATAACATCGCCGGACGAATCGCCGTCCTATAGAACTTACCTTTCAGCTTCTGAGCACCCTTTTGTCACAGAGAACGCCAGAAGCTTGACGCCATTTCAACCAGCCGGCTGAAATTCTATGCCTAACATCTTCATCAATGTCTCCATCCTTTTGTAGCATCGACCCTAAATACCGAAAAGTATCCTTCTTGGCCACCACTTGCCCATCGAGGCTAACGTCTCCCTCCTCGTGCCTAGTCGCGCTGAAATCGCACCTCATGTACTCGGTCTTAGTCCTACTAAGTCTGAACCCTTTCGACTCTAACGTGTGCCTCCATAGTTCTAACTTCCTATTAACCCCTGCCCTACTGTCGTCAACTAGCACCACATCATCAGCAAAGAGCATACACCAAGGGATATCTTTGCCAGCAATTATCAGCAAACATTGCTTATCTTTGCCAACAATTATCCTTATTCCTCATAGATTGATTGAGTAGGGAAGTCTTGATCCCTCTCAGCTGCATGGTCTTTCTTGTAGGCAGTTATAAGATTCAGTTCATAAAGGGGTTTTGCCGCATCTCTAAGAAAAGCCCTCGTGCTAAATTTATAACTTCTATCAGTGTGCTGCCATTTGTTAAAAGACTCGGCTCAAGACATCTTTTATTTCCAGCCTGATTGTAATTTTTTACATGCAGTGACTGATGTTCATGGCCGTACTTTTGGTGTCTGGACTCTTCTGACCTGCACATTGTGCTTCCTCTGTGCACTGAACCTGGAAAATAGGCCTCTGTATCTGGCCACCTTCCTATCATTTATCTACGCTCTTGGTCATTTCCTCATGGAATACTTGATATATCACACCATGGCTGCAGCAAATCTGAGCACAGTTGGCTTCTTTGCAGGTATTAAGCTTGCCTTCTGAGTGGACCATTAATTTCATTCACCTTTGACAATTTAGTTCTTCAGATTTAACGAACTGTTTGGTTGATTGTCTGGTACTTCTCTCAAATTATTCATTTGATTTAGCTTTAGGAGCTATCCTGTTTCCCTATGCAGGGTCTTCATTTAAACTCTCTCAGGATTTTATCAGTATATATTTTACGTTTGCAGTTTAAACAATGCAATGTAACATTTATCAGTTCCAGCTTTCAATCTTGCAAAATAGAATTGCGAGAACAGCATGCTTGTTGCATGTGTTACCTGTAATAATGCTCCATTTGTCTTTGTAGTTTGTTTAGTCACTCTAATGAACACTCCCCTTTTATTTACATAGGAACCTGTAGTAATGCCCCATTTGTCTTTGTTGTTGGTTTAGCCACTCTGACCGACACTCCCCATTTATTTGCATAGGAACGTCAATCATATGGATGCTTGTTCAGTGGAATCATCATGTGAATCCCCGTGGTGCCCAAGCTGTGAAGCAGTCATGAGTGTGATGCTTGGGCCGTTAGCTTGATGTGGTCTGTGGGGAGGAAGGATACCTTGGAGAAACTATGTCGGAAAGTCCCATTCATACTTCACTTCGTTGCACGAGACATGTGCCCAACTGAGTAGGGAATGGAAATTCAGATAATTTCTGCCACTGATGTGTTAACATTCCAGCATACCTAGGAAACAGAGAGCCACTCAAATAGTCACCTGTTGAGAGCTGAGATGCCAGTAAGGGAGAGGTATATACATGTACCAAGGGTGCGTCTAGTCTTTCTTTGATATTTTTGTCCTGTACATTATCACAGTACAGACAATAAAGTCATCCATGACAGCTTTGGAGGAGCCTTCATCATGCCATATACATCTACCTAGTCTCGGTTTCTGATGACTAATCACATGTTTTCTAATTCTTGATATGTTCATTCAGCACTGAAGATTTCTCAGTCCCTGTTACTGAATACTGATGCACATCTGAAAGAGCTCTTGTTTAGCAGTGCTGTAAATAAAGCAGGGAAAAGGGCCGGAGCAGGGAGTACTGATGGCCAATCATCTGAAAGAGCTCTTTCTAGGATTGTTTACTGAATAAAATAATAAATACTCCGTAATACTGATGGACGTGTATTCTGTCTTGGGGCGTGGAAGCTTCGCTCTCGCCCAGATCAGTCTAGCTTAGCATCACGTCGCTTTCGCGACCATGGATAAAGCTTGCGTTGTATGTACCACTGCCAGTCTACCACCATCTGGAACCATCGTTCTTCCTTTGTTGATTGCTTGAAGTAGTCGCCTCCTGCCCTGCCACTGCCATTGCCCAACGACATACAGCTGCCACTTATCAACAACCTCCACCTGCTCCAGTCCGGCTGGAAAGACGACGAGAGACGGCGGCTCCGATGGCCTGCTTCCTCGCCGCCGGCAACGCGGCAGCTAAAAGGTGCGCCGGCACGGCGCTGTGCCGCCGCGGGTTCGCCTCCGCCGCTGCACGCCACGACGACGCGAGTAAGAGACTGCTTCCAGTACCAGCTTATTAGCTTGCATAGTTGCATTGGAGGGGAGGGGAGGTAGAGGACGACGTTGGAGCTGAGCTCTGAGTGTGTGTCTGCACTTGCAGAGGAGGCCGTGAAGTGGGAGCGGATCACGTACGCTGGGATCGCCACCTGTCCGTGCTGGCCGTGTACAGCCTGTGCAAGGGCCATCGGGACTTCCCCGACCCACCGCCGTACCCGTACCTGCACATCAGGAACAAGGATTTTCCCTGGGGTAAACTACGGATTTACTCTCGTCCTAGAGAAAATACAATTCTAAATTTAAACCAAGTCAGTAAACCACAGATTTACTCTCGTCCCAAGAATAATACAATTATAAATTTAAACCAAGTCAGTAAACCACAGATATACTCTCGTCCCAAGAATAATACAATTCTAAACTTAAACCAAGTCAGCAAAGCACTAACTAATTCTTGTCTAAAAAAGTACAGTTATGGATTTAAACCAAATAAAATGTTTTTAAGTTTTACTAAGTTTATAGAAAATCCATATAGGTTTAAAACATATTTCATGGTTAATCTAATGATTTTTATTTTGGAATTATAACAGTTAGTAATTTTTTTTGTATAGATTTGCTCAAAATTAAAGTTGTTTCACTTCTCAAAAAGTGAGCATTGCATTATTTTTTTTATGGAGAGAGTAATTCACTTTGTGCACAGCTAGCATGCAGGTCTAATTATTTAGGGCCGGTTTAGTTGCTAAAAATTTGGCAAAATGACACTGTAGCAAATTTTGTTGTTATTTGTCAATTAGTGTCCAATTATGGTCTAATTAGGCTTAAAAGATTCGTCTCGTCCATTTCGTCTAAACTGTGTAATTAGTTTAATTTTTTATCTATATTTAATGCTTCATGCATGTGTCTAAAGATTCGATGTGACGGAGAATTTGAAAAATTTTGCAAAATTTTTGGGGAACTAAACAGGGCCTTAGATAAATAAACAGAGTGCTGCATATCGGACTTCACTAGCTACTTGGTCTTGCTTGGGTTTCAGGTCCTGACGGCCTCTTCGAGAGGAAGAAAAAGCACACCAACGACCATCACTAGGTCTAGCTACTCTCCTACTATCTAGCACGAGGATGTACTCCACTTAACGAAATACTTGCCGAGGCATGTTCGCGAAAAAAAAAGAGGAACATGTACCGCTGATTCTCAATTTGTGCCGTCTCACTGTGCCCAGTCTATATTTTGGAGGACTCTGGGGTTGTTTAGTTGGTGAAAAAGTTTGGGTTCGGCTACTGTAGCACTTTTCGTTTTATTTGGCAATTTGTGTCCAATCATGGACTAATTAGGCTCAAAAGATTTGTCTCGTGATTTACAACTAAACTGTGTAATTAGTTTTTTTCTGTCGTCTACATTTAGTACTCCATGCATGTGCCGCAAGATTCGATGTGACAGGTAATGTGCAAACTTTTTTGGGTTACATGGGCAACTAAACAGGCCCTCTATGGCGAAGTCACGACGATAGGCCCTCATGATGAAGACTACATATGTGCGTATAATTTTGCAGTGTGATTAAACTTCTAGTGACATTATTAATTGAACAAGTTTAATAATATTGATGAACAATGTCAAGATTAAAAGAATTCATATATGATTAAGATTGGTGACTGAATATAATTAAACTGATCTCTAGTTCTCTTTTTTTCTGTTTTTCTCATCACCAGACAAATGTTGCTTAGCTATCATTGCAACACCTAACAAAAACATATATATGAGCATAGAAGAAACAACCCTAACCAATTAGCAGTTACAAGTATCTAGAATGTACTACCTAAAAAATTTGGAAGAGACAAAATCTAAAGACAAGAGAACATCAAGCGCCGGCGTGGCCTCAGCGTGGACACGTCACCGGAAATACTGTGCGCCGTCAGATGCTCCATCGGTGGCTAGTGGTGTCGCCGTACATGTGGTCCTTGCCGAATATATACCGGCCCGGCTCCAACCCTCAACCCTAACTCTCTCTCGCGCCCACAGCCGCCTCTCCTGCCCTCTCCCTCCTCTCTCGGCGGCGGCAAGGGCCGGTGCCGCGCACGCGTCCGCGCGTGGGCGCTGCAGCCCTGGGCGAGGGAGGCCCGAGCCCTGGTTAGAGCGGCCTGGCGCGGCGGCGCGAGGGCCCCACCGCGGGTGGCGCGGCGCGGCGCGGCGGGCAAGTCCAGGTGCAGAGGCCGCCGGCGCCCCGCGCGCGAGCAAGCCCCACGCGGCGGCTCAGGTACAGCCGGCCGGCGAGGACTCCGGCACGAGTAGCCCCAGGTGAAGGCAGCCTCTCTCCCTTGCTCCTCCTCTCCTTCACTCGCCGACATTTACTGGGGTCGATCCGTGGCCTCCATGACCGGATCCAGGGCCTCCATGGCCGGATCCGTTCGTTCCCCCTCCGGATCTGGCCTGGTGGCGTCCTCTCGCACCCTGCGACCTGGACGCGCAGCCCCTGTGGGCTACGGCCGTGTGATGGCCGCGCTCGCCACCGGCTCAGTCTCACGACGCCCCGCGCATACCACCGCTACCCACCCTCCCGTCTGCGACGTTGGCACCTGCGCTACTGCATTCTCCTCCCATCTTCCTCTATCGAGCCGCTCGTGCGTTTAGCTCCTTTTTGGCACCGAAAAAATCTTCCCATTCTACTTTCCGGCAGGTGAGGCAGCGGATGTTGATGGTGTGTACACGGCCGGGGACGGGCCTACTCTTCCTGCCGACTTATGCGAAGGTTCGAAGCACCTCCTCTTGTCCTCCAGCCCCATCCGGAGCCTATCTGCCCTGAATGCATTTGACAGCTACCAAATATGTGCGCTGCAGGTAGAATGTTGGCGAGGTGCCTTCCTTGTGTTCGATGAAATGTCTATATGGATGCAGTAGGCTGTAGTCACCACCATCAAACAATCACCCAATGAGGTACCGCATGTTGGCATGTTTGCTTTATGTAAAAAAGTGCTTTAGAATATTTCTTAATGTTTATAGAGCATTTGTGGCAGTCCACGAAATCCTCAGACTCCATATTATTAATTAAGAAACTAAAATTCCAGGCACTAATATCTTCAAATGATATTTGTCGAAAGAAGGAAGAGAAATAATGTAGAGTGACAAATGTTCTGTTTCTATTGAGCAGCAGAAAAATGTTATTGTTATCTCTGAAATCATTAGAGTACTCTAGCATCTTTTGATTGATAGTTAATTCCTCATTTAAAAGGATAGTGCTATAGAAGTTAAAAAAATGGATTTGTTTGCTGCATCTATGGTGCCATTGCACACTAACCAATGTATGCATCAGAAGGGTAGCCCTATGAGGTTATTTGCTTTGTAGGAATAGAATTAGGATGCTGATATGGAACACATAGAGAAATTGTGCGATTGCCATGATTCATATTGCAGTAATCTTCTTAAAATGAGTAAAAATGAATCCTTCAACCAAAACACCAAGCTGTACTTTTTTTACTGGATCCTTCATATATTATGATGTACCACAGTTGTGCATTTGTATGAACTAAGTGCTAGGTTGTCCATAGCAACTCAACAATATATGTGGCTGCCTCTCCACACTTCACATAAGTAAAATTATTTTCTATTTTTCTATATTATTGATTCTATGTATAGATGGTATATATGTGCAGGTATCAGTGGTCCTGAAATTATCCCATGTTTTGTGCAGTTGGTACTTCCTGCTGCCACTATTATCCTAAATGTAGCTGCACAGCAAAAAAAAAAAAGTTATATATATATAACAGCTTGGCATAGCAAGGAAGCATGATGGTCCCAGATTAAACTTTAGAATCACGTCGCCAATGTCTTACTGAACTTGATCGGTGAGCTCCTCAATCTCTATTCCTCTCATATTGATCCATCCCTTGTAGTGTTGCCGAGTGATAATTCATCGGGATATACATATTGATCACATTATTATTTTTCCTTCAGATAAGCTAAAATTCAACTTTGTTGATTGCTATTTCCTTTGGTCAGTTCTGATGCTTTCATGGAATTTCTTTGGCTGGTTTTCCTTGAAAAAGGTTCTTGACAGTGACATGGCTTATCCTTCCACACAGCAAAATTGTCCATCGTTTTCGGCTGTCAGCTAATATGCAGCGCTAACCTTGGTGAGCTTCTAGACCCCACTACCTTTTTCAGTGTCCTGGCTACTTCTCCTTTGGGTTTTGGTCATGTTCTGTTTGTACATATGGATGGAAATAGTTATGAAGAAAGAATCTGCTTATTCATGCCATGTCATTAGGTATGTGTTTGTTTGACTTTGCTAACCTACATTCCATCTGCAAAGCTAGCTGAATGCCATTCCAGCAAAGATCTGCAGTCTTTATTTTCTTCCTGCAAATATAAATCTAATTACATAAGAATTTAGTTATTTGCCCAAATGATCTTCCTCTAGCTGCAAAGGATATGCTGAAAGGCATCTTGCAGTATTTAATTCCAGGGATCGGAAGCATGGAATAGCTCTTCTATCTTCATGTATTGTTTTTGCAAAGATAAACTTGATTGATTGACAGTATTCATTGTTGCAAAGATAAATTATGTACTGCTACTGCAGACACTAGGTTCTAAATTTTAAGCCATCTGTTTTATTCATGTGGTTTTCCTTTACAGCAATTTGTGAGGAAAGATAGTTGCTTCCTATAATTAGCGGTTCAACACATGCTCTTTTCAGTATAGTGCAGGTATGGTTCAGTGACCCCCGACTTAACTAAAAAGTTGTTTGTGCCCACTTGCTAAACTTTATGTTTAGATTTAGCCTCATTGGATATAGAGTGTGATTGCATTTACGATACCTTCGTGGACAAGTATATTGTTTCCTATAACTTTTGGTGTACCACAGCCCACGTCCTCTACCGTTTATAACATGCTATTTACTTTGCTGCAATGCAGGTAGATTTGTTGCTTGGCGGCTACTAAGAGAAAATGCCTCCAGTGCAATGCAACAAGGTAAAGAGATAGCTAGAAAAATTTCCTGAATTATTTATACGTACAGTGCCAGTCTCAGGTGCAGGTGATGCATGGACATATAATACACAACAAGATGAAAAATAGTCATCAGCTTCCTTCATCCAATTTGGCCCTTTTAAATGTTTTGTTGCCCCCTTTTCCCTACAGGTTGCAGTCGAGCTCCAGAACAAATTTCTATTTGTGCAAAATAGATGTATCAAATGTTGAACTAAAAATCATAAGTTTGTAGCCATCATCTGCATCTATAATATGTCCACTTCTTTTCTTGGTTAACTTCTACGATAAGCAATTAACCCAGTTCCCAAAACCTGCATCTTTTCCTATTCTGAAATTGGTAATAGTCATCACAAAAAAGTTGTTTATGAAAGCAGTAATGTTTCCTTCCCGTTGTCTTGCTGTATGTTCAATTTATTTAAAGACAAGTAGCTAGGGGCCATCTCTTAGAAGTGTTTCATCTCCATCTGTGAACTTGCACAATCAGCTTATGTGGGTGTTGGATGCTTCATGGTTTACTTTTTTGTATGCACAGAAGAAATTGGCCCTCAGGCGCCGTTTAGATGCCAAAATTTTCAGATTCCCCGTCACATCGAATCTTTGAACACATGCATGAAGCATTAAATATAGATAAAAAATAAAACTAATTACACAGTTTAGACGAAATGGACGAGACAAATCTTTTAAGCCTAATTAGACCATGATGGGACAATATTTACCAAATAACAACGAAACTGCTACAGTAACGTTTCGCCAAAAAATTTGCCAACTAAACAGCCCCTCAGATGATTTGTTTTCAAAGGACACACTTCATTAACTGCTGATTTTACGCCTTCAGCTCCGCGACTACTACCTAACACACTCCCTTAACTGAAGATTCTGTTTTTGCACTTAATTTTCGTGTGTTAGTGCTGCCCCATAAATATGAGCAATGTTATACCTATGTTTGCTTACTAAGATCAATGTATCCAATGTATTATATTTGTATCAACTTATTATCGACAATCTGGAGTCGAATATATACCAGTATATAGTATTAGCCTTTGTGTACGAATCACATACTATAATAGTCATATCCATCCTAGCATTACCAAATGGAATTGCAAGGATTCCACACCCGCATGGGCACACATATATTATTGTGGTTTACCAGATGGAATTGCAATGATTCCACGCCGGCATGGGCACTCATCAATTATTGTGGTGTGTTAGAGACTTGACATTGGGTCTTTATCTCAGCTATTTTAGGACTTAAGTTATCAGCGTGTGTAACCTTTGTATTCTTTGAACATTTATGTTGCCTATATGAGGACCTATACTGTTAATTTGTTAAGCATGTAATCTCAAACAACTTGGCTCATGTTATTTATGAGTTATCTAGGTTTGTAATCTCCGAACAGTTCAGCTCTGCTTTGTGCTTATTTGTGGTGCCAGCCCGCGCGCAAGGGCGCGCGCTAATCACTAGTAGAAAAGAAAACTCCAAACAGACCTCCGTTGGAGACATGGAGCCCGCCTTCAGCCTTGATCGCCTGAATCTCCATACGGTGAGACGGAGAATCAGATATTGGCCGGCGTGACTGTGTCGTCAGGCCTGGTGAGTGTGGACGGTGATAGAATGCACTGGTCCGTGGACGCAAGTTGCTGCTGCTGGATCGGTGATCGCTTCGCCTTCATAGGCTCTCGTCTCGGCGTCTGAGAGTTGGACCACATTGACTATGGGCTGCGTACCAAGGGCTGGGCCCCCTCCTGTGTTGGGTCCTAGGCGGTCGCCGCAGGACCCTCCCAGATTCCCATTTTACTTCCTAAACTATCAAAATCTAATTTTTGTCCCTGAACTCCAAAATTAAGTAAACCACCTTTTTTAACTTTTAAAACCGTTCATTTTATCTCCCTGACCTAGTTATAGGTGGTTTTTAAAGATGGTTTTATCTTTATCTTTTTTATTTATTTCGGCTGAATTTTTAAAAAATTATAGTAAATTGTAGAAAAAATATAAAATGAAAAATCTAATTTTCTTGGATTCCACATGAGTAGATCAACACAGTGAATATATAATATAGTATACTTTAGTATAATTTTTTATTATAGCTTTATATCTAAAGGTACAGCAAAAACTTTATAATAAAGCATACCATATTATATGTTTACTACGTAGATCTATTCTTGTGGAGTCCAACAAAATTAAACTCTTTGCACTAAAGCATACCATATTATATATTTACTGTATAGATATATTCTTGTGGAGCCTAACAAAATTAGATTTTTCATTTTATGTTTTGTGTGATTTACTATGATTTTTCAAATATTTAGCCAAAATGAATAAAAAAAAGAAAAAAGACAAAATTGTCTTTGAAAACCACCTATAACTGGGTCAGGGAGCTAAAATGAATGGTTTTAAAAGTTAAGCGGGTGGTTTACCCGGTTTTCGAGTTCTGGATGAAAAGTAAATTTCAAGTATAGTTCAAGAAGATAAAATGAACTTTTTCCAAAGTCAAATGATCTAGAAGAGATGAGGAAAAGGCATCATCAACGGGCCAGCGAGCCCAAGTATGTATGGGCTGAACCAGAAGGCCATCAACGAAAACCTGAAGGAAGAACAAGCCGAGCAGCAAAGAAGTAGTTGTCAGATGACAAAGCTGATTGGATCATATGCAGCAGAGTGGTCACCTTTCAAGAAGGCAAGGGAGGTTGAACATCAGCTTCAGACTCGGGAACTATGGAAGCACCGCCAGAAAACTTTGTTAAGATAAATTGTGATGGAGCCTTCTATGCCAATACGCGATCTGGAGGTTGGGGCTTTGCAATTCGCGAATGGGATGGCGGTGTGATTAGTACTGGTTATGGGAAATTGGAACATGTAAGTGAAGCTTTCCACGCTGAAATTATAGCTTGTCTACAGGCGGTAAACTGAGCAGCTGATCTGGGGATTCAGAACGTGATCATTGAAACGGATGCAGCCATGGTGGTGCAGGCGGTGAAATCTGAGAATTTTGTTTGTTGCTCAGCGGGTGGATTGATCTGGGAGTTAAAGATTTTTCTAGCTACTAACTTTGTTTCTCATATTGTAAATCACATTCCTCGTTTTTGTAATTTCGTAGCTGATAGCCTTGCTGCCTTCGGGGCATGTTTGAGCCTGGGTGCTGCTCTGATCATGGACAGCGTTCCGAGTTGTACTCATGTACTGATTGCCAATGACTTGCGCCTTGTTTAGATGCACCCTAAAAGTTAGAATTTTTTCACTCTCTCCGTCACATCAATCTTTGGACGCATGCATGCAATATTAAATGTAGGTAAAAAAAATAACTAATTACACAGTTTAGTTGGAAATCACGAGATGAATCTTTTGAGTCTAGTTGGACCACGATTGAATAATATTTGCCAAATAAGATGAAAGTAATACTATTCATCGGGTTAGAATTTTTTGCAATCTAAACCCGCCCTTGGCATCTGAGTAATGGAAATCTTCCATATTTCAAAACTAAAAAAGAACAACGTGTTCCGTGCCAAGGACAAGAGGAGCACGTGCCGCCACTGACGCAACCCTGACCAATCTTTTCTTTTATCAAATTAGCTGGAGCAGTGCAATGTCGTATCATAATATACGAAGAGGAAGCATCTCAAGTTTTACAATACGGTCAGGATAGGGTTCGATGCCCACGCCTGCGGTATCTGCTCACGACCCCACCAACACATGTCACTGCGCCCACCCGCATACCTATGCCTACTTCACGTAGAGGCCCGTGCCACTCTGTTTCCCGCGCCTACGCGCGCCCACACGGAGGCTGCGTCTCAATCTACGCTCTCACCGTTTCTCGCCTACCGCTTACGCCCCCTCCACACCCATGCGCATGTAGGCGGGCTCAGCAGCTACAGCAGATGAGTCCCACTGTAATATGTGCAACACTAGATCTACTTTTACAATATCTAAATGAAACACTTGTAACCTACGTTCGAAAGAGTTAAAACACTTGCAACATACATCTGAAATACCAGGAAGATACGTGTAACCATTGCAAAACATATGTAACATCCAAATGAAACACTTATAACATATATGTGAAACATATTGCAACATCCATGAAATACTTGCAACATATGTATAAAATATATGCAACGTCTAGATAAAAACACTTGCAACATGTGTCTGAAAACAGTTAAAACATTTGGAACAATACATGCAACATACTTGTATAGCGATGGCACCATATGCAACATCCACATTAAACACTTACAACATGCATAAGAAACACCTAAAACACTTGAAACATACGTGTCAGGGTTACGACCCCGGGGTGTCTCAAGGCGCTGATTAGTTGGCAGGCCACGCGGCCCGCAACTCATCGGGTTAACAATGGCCCGAACGAGTGGGGTCCAGCTAGGACGAGCACGCCAAACTAACGCCTAGGCCAGGGTTGACCACGACCCTTTCTCCTATCTTAGCCACACGGAATACGTGCGACCCCTCCCCCCGTCACGACCCCTGGGCAGGACGGGGAGAGGTCGAGCGTGGCATAGTATGCTTGCTCTAACAAGAGCAGGCGCGCCACACCGACCTCACAAGGACCGAGGGTACAGTGGTCACCTTGGTCCGGTCAGACGGCATCCCTGTGCCACGCTGCACCAATAAGACAATACCACACAGCGGTGGCAACGGGTACGAAACCCACAGTCTGAATATGGATTGATAGGACGCGCATATGATCCCACTCACTATGGGATGGGACCCATGACAAGGGTCTCGATTTAGAGATCTTCCTGGCTGGCGGAGTGCCCTGACCCAACGATCGGGGTCGAGGCCCTTAGCCCCATGAAGCGAACAGGCGAACAACGGCCCAGGGCAGCTACCTACTATGGGTACGACGCCCCGACGAACCTAGAGATGACGGCAAAGACCATGACGGACACCACGTTGCACAGGACAGCTGACGAACCACCAATGTGCCTACAATGCTTGCCACGGCCGACATAGTAGCACCATGTCTCGCTCTACTGTAACATGGCCACAAGACCATGACGATAGCCACGCCCGAGCGAGCATCAAAAGACGGCGTAGCTTGCAAGCCAAGTTAGCTATGACCTCCTTTAGGATTTCAACCCTTTGATCGGGGGAACCTCCGCTTTATAACGAGCTCTGGCCCCGGACTCCATATAAGGGCAGCTAGGGCTCCCATCTCGGGACACGGTCTCATTCTCCATTCTCTTCCATTCCATCCATTTACCATAGCGGTAGGGCTCCTGGAGCTTCTCTTTGGGTTGCCCCTCGTCTAGCATAGGTTCTACCACCTCTTTCACCATTCTTGCACCCCCATTATAAGAACTTCAGAGCATTCAAGCGAAAAACATGCACTCGATCTTCTCTGAGACTGGACGTAGGGCTCCGGCCTGAACCAGTATAAATCCTCATGCCTATTGGATGCTACCATCGTCTTCCTAGAGCAGCGCAGCAATCGTATAAGTTTACTAGTTTGGTATATAAAACACCAACAAATACGCTTACAACATGTACCTTTAGCACAACATCTTCTTGCTGCTTGGGCGAATCGAGCTCGTCGATGTGGAGCTCGATGCTGGCACAAAGCTCGATGCCACGGAGGTCGCTAGTGTGGAGCTCATCAGCGGCACAGATCTCAGTGGAGCGAAGCTCGTTGGCAACGGGGCGTGCAAAGCTTAGCAATGACGGGTGGATGTCGGTGGCGCGGAGCTCGCTGGCAACATGGAGCTCTCCGGCGGCAGTGCGCAAGGAGCTGGTGGAGTATGGCTATGACACGCATGGGCAGGTGGCTGCACGAGTTCAAGACGAGGAGGAGATGCACGAGCTCAACGACATCCTTCCTCTCCCTGTTGCTTTGAATAGAGAGACAAAGGAGACAAAGAGACATGAGATGGAACCGGAGAAGATAAGTCTAAGTGACCACCTGATGGGAGTATTAAATATTTGTGTGGTGGGTACAATATGTGGACAACGTAAGGCTACGTAGCATCCGACGTCAGAGCGCGGGACCGATGGCCGCAGTGGAGCATTACCGTTTACAATAATATTGTTACAAGAATACTATTACGATGAAAAACACATGCATCCATGAATCCAGAAGCTAATAAACATCCATGAATCCATAAGCTAATAAATCTATCTATATGGATGCTGACAAGGACTGCCTTCTAAGGGCTAGTTTGGTTAGCTGGGAATGTAGCCAGTAATTGTTCTAGCTCATTAAAGACTCTGTAAATTGGGCAAGAATTCCTGGTGTGAATTGTTCGAGGCAAGCATTCCAGCTCAACCGAACAATGCCTAAGGGCTCGTTCGGTTCTCTAGGAAATGGTCAGTTAATTTTGTATAAGTTTGATGAAGCTGGATTAACTCCGCCTATGTTGATTGGAAGACTTTCTTAAGTCGTCTTAACATAGCCGGTCCCAAGCCCGGGTAAAGGAGGAGGGTGTGTTAAGGTCTGGCGAACCAACAGTAAAAAAACAGCCACTCTCATGGATTTGAAACCCATAAGAGATTCGTTGGGGTGTAACCCTCTTAGCGACGTGCTACATCGAAACCCGGGTGTGGTGTTAAATGGGCAAGGGCTGGGTCGTCATCCCCTTAGTGGCGCGTTGTATCGTGACCCGGGTACGATGAAAAATGAGCAAGGGTCAGGCCGTCGCAACCTTAGTGGCGCTCTACATCTACGCCTAGGTGTAGTGAAAAATGAGCAAGGGTCTTCGCACTTCCCTCAATGGGTGCGAAGGGTAAGGAAGCTAGCCGAGCCAACTAGGATTTGTCTAGGTAGCTGGAACGTAGGGTCCCTAACGGGTAAGCTAAGAGAGCTAGTCGATGCAGCAATTAGAAGGCATGTAAATATTCTATGCGTTCAGGAGACTAAATGGAAGGGCCAAAAGGCGAAGGAGGTGGAGGATACTAACTTTAAACTTTGGTACACGGAGACAACATCGGGTAGGAATGGTGTAGGCATCTTGATCGATAGGAGCCTTAAGGATGGAGTCGTTGATGTTAGGAGGCTAGACGAGGGGCCTTGGGAAGAAGGAGAAGATGCCAACGACATGTGGCTAAAGATGGCAACATGTGTCCGGAAGGTGGCTTCGGAAGTGTTTGGCGTGAGTAGGGGAGGCAAACGGGAAGCGAAAGACATATAGCGGTGGAATGACGAGGTGCAAAGGGCTATTAGGGAGAAGAAGGAGTGTTTCAAGCGTCTCCACCATGACAAGAGTGTAGCCAACATCGAGGGCTATAAAATAGCGAAGAGGGTTGCAAAGCGAGCTGTGAGTGTAGCAAAAGGTCAGACGTATGATGACCTTTATCAGTGGCTAGGCACGAAGGAAGGGGAGAAGGACATTTATAGGATGGCTAGAATCCGCGAGAGAAAGACAAGGGACATCAACCAAATAAAATACATCAAGGATGGGACAGATCGACTTCTGGTGAAGGATGAGAAGATCAAGGACAAATGGAGAGAGTACTTCGACAAGCTGTTTAATGGGGAGAATGAGGGTCCTGCCCTTGAGTTGGACGACTCATTTGACGATACCAACAGACGCTTTGTGAGGAGAATTCAGGAGGCAGAGATCGGAGAGGCTTTGAAGAGGATGAAGAGAGGTAAAGCGATGGGCCCTGATGGTATCCCCATTGAGGTGTGGAGATACCTAGGCGCCAGAGCGATAGTATGGTTAACTAAACTTTTTAACCTTATTTTTTGGTCTAACAAGATACCTGAAGAATGGAGAAGTATATTAGTACCTATCTTCAAGAACAAGGGAGATGTTCAAAGTTGTACTAACTACTGTGGGACTAAGTTGATGAGCCATACGATGAAGCTCTAGGAGAGGGTTATCGAGCATCGCCTAAGGAGAGTGACACATGTGACCCAAAATCAGTTTGGGTTCATGCCTGGTAGGTCGACCATGGAGGCGATTTTCTTATTACGACAATTGATGGAGAGATATAGGGAGCAGAAGAAGGGCTTGCACATGGTCTTTATTGACCTCGAGAAGGCATATGACAAAGTACCGAGAAATGTCATGTGGTGGGCCTTGGAAAAGCACAAAGTCCCAACTAAGTACGTTACCCTCATCAAGGATATGTACAGGGATGTGGTGATGTTTGTCCGAACATGTGATGGCGACACCAGTGACTTTCCAATTAAAATAGGACTGCATCAGGGGTCAGCTTTGAGTCCTTATTTATTTGCTTTGGTGATGGATGAGGTCACAAGGGACATACAAGGTGATATCCCTTGGTGTATGCTCTTTGCTGATGATGTGGTGCTAGTTGACGACACTAGGGCAGGGGTTAATAGGAAGTTAGAACTATGGAGGCACACGTTAGAGTCGAAAGGGTTCAGACTTAGTAGGACTAAGACCGAGTACATGAGGTGCGATTTCAGCACGACTAGGCACGAGGAGGGAGACGTTAGCCTCGATAGGCAAGTGGTGGCCAAGAAGGATACTTTTTGGTATTTAGGGTCGATGCTACAAAAGGATGGAGACATTGATGAAGATGTTAGGCATAGAATTTCAGCCGGCTAGCTGAAATGGCGTCAAGCTTCTAGCGTTCTCTGTGACAAAAGGGTGCCTCAGAAGCTGAAAGGTAAGTTCTATAGGACGTCGATTCGTCCGACGATGTCATACGGTGCTGAGTGTTGGCCTACAAAAAGGTGATATGTCCAGCAATTGAGTGTAGCAGAGATGCGTATGTTGCGTTGGTGTTGTGGGCACACAAGGAGGGATAGAGTCCGGAACGACGATATTCGGGATAGGGTTAGGGTGGTGAAAGTCCCTAGTTTGGTTTTGGCTAATTGATAAAACCTAGGACTAACCTTTGTATCTAAGTGGATGATTTAGATAAAGGTGGTCATTGAATATGAGACATGACATTGACTCATGTGACCAAGATGATGAAGACCAAGATGATGCTTGGCTCGATGGACCGGTTGTGAAGGTGAAGGGCAAGTCGAGGCTTCGAAGCGAAGGACCATGCGATGGTGAAGCTTAAGCAAGACTTGGCGACGACGGACCTATGCAACGGTGAAGAGCAAGTGAAGTCAAGGTCGATGGATTGAGACGGTCATGTGATAATATTAAGTGGATCATATCTTTTGGAAAAAATAAAATGGGCTCAAGGCAAAGGTATAACCATAAGGTCATTTTGTTTTGCACTCAAGACACCATAGAGGGTGTGAGTGGTTTAGGATCGATAGCCGAACTATTAAGAGGGGAAGTCTTATCGGTTATTCAACGCACGGGTGCCACTAGGTGAATTCATGAAGTGCATTGCATGTAGGGCCTAGTGACCTAACTGGAAAACCTTCAAAAATATTTATGAAAATGCTAACACACGTGTACAAGGTGGTGATCACTTGTTGGTGTTGGCACATTTATGAAGGCGATGAAGTTTGAGCGGTAGAGAGACGTTTTTGAGAACTTAAAATGCCTATTTTCCACTACGCCGGAAGTCGAAAAAGAAACGGAGGCGAACAGAGGTCACAGTGGTGACCGGACGCGGTCACGGTTTGACCGGACGCGTCCGGTCAGTTCAACGCAGCAGTCAGGCGCGCGGGTGTTAGGGTTTGCAACCGGCGCGTCCGGTCACTCGCGGGACCGGCACGTCCGGTCGGGCACCAAGAAGTGTAGCGCATGGCGTGATGCTGATCGGATGCGCGGCGCGTCCGGTCACACACGATCGGACGCGTCCGGTCGTTGAGGAAGCTTACTGGACTCTAACCGGACGCTGGCACTGTCGCGTCCGGTCGTTGCCTGGAGCGCGTCCGGTCGATGCTTCGCGGGCGCGCGGTACTATGCGATCGGTGCGTCCGGTCGGTTGAGCGGCACGTCCGGTCGTTGCATTTGACCGTTGGCGCACAGTGACCGTTGGAGGATTGGACGCGGTTGAGCGCGTCCGGTCAGTTTCGACCGGCGCGTCCGGTCATCCCGAAAAACGTCCAGTAAAGGGGTACAACGGCTCTATTCGTTTGAGATGCTTATAAATACTTGTTGGCCGGCCCTTGGGGAGGTCTCTCGTGATTTCTAACACTCTTGTGCATCCTTTGAGCTAGAGCTTCTCCCTCCCACTCATCTCTCTTGCTTGATTGCAAATCAAAAGTGAGATTGAGTGATCCCAAAGTGCATTGCATAGCTTGAGGGCATCTAATGGCACTTGTGGGTGGTTTAGCCGGTGGATTTCTTGTTACTCTTGGAGAGTACCGCTCCTAGCCAGCTTGGAGATTGTTGGAGGCGTTGGCAAAAGAAGGAGATTGTTCTTGGCCACCTCCGGTTGATTGTAAGAGTTTCTTGTGCTTTCCTCGGCGGAGCGCCAAAAGCAACTCTAGTGGATTGCGCGTGTCATTGAGTTACCTCACTTGAGAGTGATGTCTTGCGGTGCCTTGAGGGGCAAGTGACTTGAGGGTCACACCGAGGAACCATCTAAGTGTTGGTCGACACAACCGGTGACGTAGTTTGTCGGTGCACAAGTGAACACCGGGTGAACAAAAATATTGTGTCTCTTGTCTCCCGGTGATTGGTCTTTATATTATGTTGTTGTCAATATTGATTGATTGTATATCATCTTGGTGATTGACAATATCTTCACTCCACCGTCGGTATAAGATTCACAATCCTCTCTCTCGCATTTACATTTACTAGTTATCTTGTGTAGCTCTAGTGTTAGCCTTTGCTAGTAGTTGTTAGCTTGCTCTCTAGTGTAAGTTTAGTGACTTAGCCCTTGTGTGAACTAGAGATCATAATATACTAGACTTGTGGTTAAGAGACTTGCATCTCTACCGTAGGCTAAGCAAATCTCGCTTTACGCCGTTTGTTATTCTAACAAGTTTGCTTAGTGTTTATTGTAGAATTTTTATAGGTTATTCACCCTTCCTCTAGCCATCTAGGACCTTACAGGTGGCACCAATTGAGGAGAAATTGATTCAACATCGGTTGAGATGGTTTGGACATATCCAACGGAGGCCTCCTAAGGCGCCGGTGCGTAGTGGAGTTCTAAAGCGGGCCGATAATGTAAAGAGCGGTAGAGGTCGACCTAAACTAACTTGGGACGAGTCCGTTAAGAGAGATCTTAAGGAGTGGAATATCTCCAAGGATTTAGCTATGGACAGAGACGCTTGGAGATTGGCAATCAACGTGCCTGAACAGTGACATCTTTTTGTCTTGTGTCATTTATGTCCCTTTATGTGTCTCTCTGTTTCTCGTCTCTTTTGTGTTTCATCTCTAGTCTACCCCAACTTGCTTGGGACAAAAGGCTATGTTATTGTTGTTTGATGAAGCTGGATTGGTTCCTAGTCTAGGGTAACCAGCCCTAAGGGACATCTGTCCTTTGTATAAAATCGCTCGTGATTGCAGCATTTTGAAAAATGAACACGGCCACTGGAGAGTCGTTTATCACAAACTGACAAAATGACAATGCAACTAATACTGCTTCCCCATCGTTTTTATTCAGTTATTCCCAATCATCAGAATATACAAGGTTGATGTCTATTGTCTTCATTGGGGAAACAAAAAACAACTTCACAGGCGTGATTTTGCTGACACAGCAGGCTTGAAGCTCGCCATCCCAGTGATCTCTCTGCCAGTCACCAGGCTGTTAATGTCATAGGTGCCCTCGTACGAGAAAATGGGCTCCAGGTCACAAAATGCCTGCAAATATAAGGATATTTCAGACACTTCTGTCCTTTACGATTGTAGGTTGAACCACATGGTTTACAAAGTGCCATGAGCCTACATGACAAAGCAGCAAGTACGAAACTTATGGTGTGTTTGATTTGTGGATTCATTCTATGCTTTATGAGGTAATGCATCATGAGTTCATCCCATGAATTTTGGTGGAATCCTCAGCTATTCCTCATGCATATACTAATTATCAGCTTGTGAGGGATAAGGTAGTGATGGATCAATTCATTCCATTCCACCAACCAAATAAAAAAAGTGAGGAGTGAGAAGATGGACCACCTCATTCCTCAAACCAAACACACCCTTAGTTTAGTTTCTTTCCCTTTTTTGTGTGCCATGTAAGGACTAAGGATAACATCAAAAGTAATTGCTGAACCCCTCTTACCTTGGCGACGAGAAAATCAGCCAAAATGCCATTGCCACCCAGTAGCTCTCGGCCAAGAGAAACCACCTCCCTGGCCTTCTTGGATGTCCACGCCTACATTCGGTTCTTATCAGTAGATTGCATAATATACTACCAATGATGAGAAAATAGACGGACTCAAGATGCGAAATCCATCCCTAGCTATATTGTAACCTACGAACCTTGCCTAAACTAGATCGGCCTGGTGTCATTTTGCCTGATTCATACAGCTTGCACAGTCGCCAGCCAACGAGAAGCATAGCCTGAATGTTGCCAAGCATTCGGACAAGCTTTTCCTGATTGAGCTGAAAAGCTGCCAGTGGAGCTCCAAATTGCTTTCTTTCTTTCAAATACCTATTCAGTAAAAGATTGTGATATAGTGGAAATCTAGAACATATTATGCTGAATAAACTAAAAATATATGTGGTAATGTGATTCCCACCGATGGCAGATGTCAAAAACACCCATTGATATGCCTATTGGTTGCCATGCCACCATAATTCGAGACATAGCGAGGACCTGTTTCAAAAGTTAAAACTTTGACTCAATAAGATTCTGATTATCTGACAAAGCACAGGCCACAACAAGTAGTAAAAGAGGCATCCAGTCAGTACCTTGTTTATATCCTGAAATGAATTGATGCCTGTTAATCTGTCTTCCTCAGGCACAAATACTTTGTTTAGAATTATGTCTCCATTTTGAACCATTCTGAGTCCAATTTTGTTTTGAATTTTTGTCGCTTTTAGACCAGGAGCTCCTTTCTTTACAATAAATCTAGAATATACATTCATTGTCAGAAAGAAAGCAAAAATAGATATACCTTGCATTGATCAAAAATAGATATACCTTCATATTGAGATGTACAAGAAGAATAGATGCAGTACCAGCAGTATAATAAGGCCAGGAAGCAAAGATGATTACCCATTTAGTTGGTTCGTATCTGCATTCCTAGCCAAAATGATGAGGACATCTGCAAAAGTGCTGTTACCTATCCAGCGTTTTTGTCCATCTAACTGCCAACCACCAGGTACCTACCAAAATTAAAAAAAAACCCAACATGATAAGGTAGTCTGAGAAGGCTACATCATTGGCATCACTAGAACTATCCAAATTTATCTTAGAAAATCATGCTCCCAAATTAACTAAACCTTGGTTGCTGCAGTCCTAAGGGAGCTTGCATCACTTCCATAATCTGGCTCTGTCAATGCCTGCAGAAAGCAGACAATCCTCTCAAAAAGGTGAAATATCAAATAGCATGCTCAGCCCTCTCAGAGTGGAGTGTTGACAGTATGAGAAATGGTTATAAAATACATTGGACAATGTAACTCACCCAACAACCAATAGTTTTGAACTCGGCAAGAGATGGCAAGTATTTTTGCTTTTGAGCCTCAGATCCACAAAGGGCTACTCTTCAGAAAAAAAAACAATAACTGAAATCCTGAGCATAGGTGTACAAAGTTGTTTGGACGTTATGTATAAAATGTTCGGAGAAATGCTAGATTTACCAATCGTGGACATAGCCAACGAGGAGTGCACTAGAATAAATGTGGAGCAGCTCGCATCGACCCGTGCAACTTCTGCTATCGAAATAGCACTAGCTGTAAGAGAGAGTCCTGGGCACCCATACCCCTGTAAATTTAAAGGAAAAAATCAATGAAATGATGTGCATGTGGATAGGCTTTACCTAAAAAAAAAGGCATATTTGTTTGGTTACTACCTTTATTGTACCACCAGCTAAGCCGAGACTGGCAAGGCTGGGAATGGCATGGAATGGGAACTCAGCCTTCTCCCAGTACTGCAGAGTAAAATGACATCATGTAAGCCTATGACAAGATGAGGCAGTATAAAGGACTTGCAGTGCATTAGCAAGTCAGTTCAAGGGAGAGTAAAATGCAATGGTCGAAAAGGAATATGGATATACTACACCACTACAATATTTCTTTTTTTTAAAGATATTTCACTGAAAAGCTACTCCATATTAAATATTTTGAAAGAAAAACAGAAAGATTGCATATGTTGTTTAGTAAATCCGAGTCGAGCGGTTACTCTCTAGCAGCATAATGCCTTTTTATTGATTCTGTCTGGCTACTTTGGTAGCCCAGTCTATGTATATTACAGCTAGTTTTGTCTTCTTAAGGTTAATGAAGAGCAGTTCTCTTGCCATTACTCGTCAATCAAAAAGAAAAACATTGAGAGATTAGTAACTGTCTTTAGCAAGAGCATACCTCAGTCATAATGGGCGGGATTTCCTTTTCCATAATACCCTGGACCTTCTTCCTGAGTGCCTTCTCTTCATCAGTCAGCAAATCATCAAATTGGTAGTAGTCTGAGGCTGCAACAAACAACAGGTCAGCTCAAAGGTAAATAAATGGAAATTGATAACTGACATCCTGCAAATTATGATGCCAGTAGTCACAGATTGTAATATGCAAGTAACACTGCACAATATTATTAAACTAACTGACACGAGCATTTAATTACGCAATTATCCTAGAGAGGAGCTAGAGATTGAAAACCAAACTTTAGTCCTTGCTGACAGCAACAGAAACATTAGAAATCAGGTCCACATCAGTACATCACGTGTGGTTCAATGCAAGTTGTATAGTAACAGTGAGCCGCCCAATTATTATCCAACCAGATGCACCACTCTTGTCAAAAGAGGAAAAGAGGGACAGCTGAAATAGAGTGCCGGATGCCCGCATCTGCCCAAGGTATCCTTTTCAACGCACAGCAAAGAATGCTTCTAGTTACAGGAGTATACAGGTCACAAGAAATCCATATCGTCCTTGAAAGTTACTCTAACTCTGAATGCAACCAAACTCCAGTAAGATTAACCATGGATAAAAGGAGGATCATAAACAAACTCCAGAAAAATTGGACTAAATCAAAATTCGAAGACATGGTTGCAGCGTCTGGGTCCACAGTGGAGCTCTGCTCATTGGCAACCAAACAAGCAACAGAAAGGCTCGAGAGCATTACTGTACTGCAAAGGGATGAACGGAACCATGGATCCTCCGCTCTGAAAATGGCCAGGCAGACACCCTTGTCGAATGAAAAATAGAAGAAAAGAAGAATTTCCCGCTTACGCCATCACAATCGATTCGCCGCTTCCGCAATCATCCTGATTCGATCGAACAATTCTGGCCTCTCCAGTTCGAACGAATATAGCCAAACTACTAGTAGTGGTACAGAAACCGCGAGAGCGGATGCAGCATGAGAAGGAGATTAGATATCTCACCGGCGGGCGGGAAGAGCGAAGCAGGCGTAGCCTGCGGGAACGCGAGCGCCACGTCCAGCGCCGGCAGCCCGACCTTGCCGCCGTCCCCCCCGGCACCGGCGCTCCCTGCAGCAGCTAAAGGGAACCGGTCAACCACGGTGAAATAGCTCACCACCCCTCCCCGACCCATCCGCCGGACGGACGCCGCCGTCTGAGAACTCACCTCCTAAGCTGCCCATCGCTCGCAGCGTTCGATGGCGCTTAACTTCCCCTCGTGGATCCGGCACCGGCTTCCGGCGAGCTCGCCGCCCGATCAACGGAGCTGTTAGCAGTAGGTGGAGTAAGCGGAGGGAGAGGCGACGAGGCGACGGCAGAGCGGCACGATCCGAAACGAAACGTACAACGCAGACGATTTGGTGGGTTGGTGTGGGGACTGGGGAGAGCCTTTTACGTGCGGGAACAGAAGTTGTCCTCGGACCCACCTGTCATAGGAGGCGGGTTGCGCAGCAGTGACGTCGCCACGTCGGGGTGGTCGATGGATTGGATAGGGGGCGCGCCGCCCCCACCAGATGGCGACGCGGAGCAGGGTTTTTTTTTTACCGACCGGTCACCCCAAACCGCCGGCCTCCGGTTCCGGTTTACCAGTAACCGGTCGAATTTGAATTGGAATTCAAACGCGCCTTCGGTTCGGTTTGTCACCGGTTTACCGGGCGGTTTGGAGCGGTAACCGCTCGGTTTGAACGGTTTACCGCTCGGTTTGAGTTTGGAATTTTTTTTTCTTTTTTTTCAAACTTCTATACGTATAAATAAATACTAAACGAACTTGAATTTGAAAAATCTTTACACCATTGGCTTCTATAAATCATGAACTATTTTTAGGAATTTTTTCAGCATTTTTTGTTTTTTTCAAATTTAAATTTGAATTTGGGGGCCTTAACGGGGCAGGACCGGGATTTTTTTTCTTTTTTTTTCAAACTTCTATACGTATAAATAAATACTAAACGAACTCGAATTTGAAAAATTTTTACACCATTGGCTTCTATAAATCATGAACTATTTTTAGGAATTTTTTCAGCATTTTTTTTTCAAATTTTAAATTTGAATTTGGAGAATACCTAACCGGACCGGACCGGAACCGGTCCGGCCCGGTTAGGCCGGTAACCGCGGTAAACTGCGGTTTATCGAGCGGTTTTTTTTAACCCTAACCCGGAGCTCCACGGCGCCGGATGCGATGGGCCCACCACATGTGCTCCCCATTCTACTGTAACGGTGGGGTGGGCCCCGTGTGGCGGTGTGGGTCAGAGGCGCAGAGCACGAGAGGGCAGGCGCCTGTCGTAGTGGCGTGTCGTCGCGTTTGCGACTTTTGGGGGGTGGCGTGTCCGTTCGGATGGGCGAAGTCAGGGGCCGGAAGGAGCTGCGGGTGGGTAAGGGTGGGCAAAATACCCGATACCCAATTTCCGAACCCGAATTACCCGAACCCAGACCCGAAGTAGCCGACCCGAATTACCCAATCATAATTTCGGATAGTGATCGTAAAAACCCGAAATTAGTTTGGGTAATTCGGATAATGTTTTTCGGTACCCGAATTACCCGAAATATCTCAAATATTTGCTCTTCTATTCCTAATATGAAGACATGAGGTAGTTCAATGCCATATAAATATATTATTTGGCATGAATTAATGTAGATTTATGCTAACTTGATAAGTGATTTGTTGATAATTGATATAAAGACATGATGTGATTTAAAGGACTATTGTTTATTGCTTTAAAATGGTACTTGAATTCTTCTAAAATGGTTGGTTTTGTCAATTTCGGGTATATCGGGTAAAACCCGAACCCGAACCCGAATTATCGGGTACCCGAAATTTCGGGTAATGCTTTTTTGGGACAAAAATCGGGTAGCAATTTTCAATACCCGAATTACCCGACCCGAAATTTTCGGGTAACCCGAATGCCCAGCCTTACGGGTGGGCAAGGCTTGTAAATTCCTTGTTTTTCTTTTTTTTCGTTTAATATAAAACACGGCAAGGCTTTTGCCTCCTTTTATAAAAAAATCATTTTTCACAGGAAAACATCCAGCGTTCCAAAGAGGCTTTAAGTTTTGACATGTTTTTTAATCAAAAAGATCAGTTCAATGAGTAATGCTTCTTTCATTTTCTAATCGGAAACGCTCCAACCCACCTGGCAGACGCTCCAGCTTCATCTCAGCCACTCATTTTCTACATTAATCATTGAGCTTGCTGGCTATCGCAGTTTTGCAACAAGTAGGCCATGGCCGCTAATGACACTGTGTTTAAGTGTTTCAGACATTTTCAGACATGTTGCAAGCCTATATTTCAAGTGTTTCAGATATATGTTTCAAATGTATCATACGGATATTGCAAAAGTAAATCGGGAAGTTGCAATGGTTATACACCTACGTATGTTGCAAGCGTATGTTCCCAATGTTTCATCTATGTTGCAAGCGTCTGTTCTCAATGTTTCATCTGTTTTTCAGACGTGGGCTGCAAGTGTGTTTATCTGAATGTTGCATATGTTTTGCACATATGCTGCAAGTATTTTATCTGGATGTTACGTATGTTTGCAATGATTTTCAAGTGTTTCCAGGTGCTTTTGCAAGTGTTTCGTACGTATGTTGCGAGTGTTTTAGCCGTTTCTGACGTATGTTGCATGTGTTTCATCTGAATGTTGCAAAAAGTAGATCGAGGATGTTGCACATGTTGCAATGGCTATATACGTATATTTTCAAGTGTTTCGGACGTATGTTCCAAATGTTTCACCTGTTTTAGACGTATGTTATAAGTGTTTTGTCTGGTTGTTATATATGTTGCAGGGGCTATACACATACGTTGCAAACTATGTTCCAAACAACGTTTTCCTAAACGTTAAACGGTAAACAGTTGGTTACCTACCGTTTAACCATTATTCGGGCAAAACAGTCCATTAAACATGCTAAACGGCTAATTAAACAGGCTAAACAAATGATTAAACGGAAATAGCGTACCACTGTAGCGTTTACACGGTGTTTAAACGGGCTAAATGGACATTTAGGCGAACACAAGTTCCAAATGTTTTATCTGTTTTAGACAATTATAGCAAGTTCTTCAAGTTGCAAGTGCTTCATGAGCAGACACTGGAAGCGGGCGCAGGCGGCCTCCACGTGCGTGCGGGAAACCAAGGGGCACAGGCGGTCCCCATGGAGCGGCGCCGGGGGGAGGGGGTGGGCGCAGCAGCAGGCGTGAGCGAGCAGGCGAACTGGCAGGTGTAGCAGGCGAGCAGGCGAACTGGCAGGGCACGCAGCAGGCGAGCAAACGCAGCGGATGTCCATCCTGGCGTCCGAGCGTTAGCGATACAGTTTCCTAAGAAGTTTTTCTTCATTTGACCTAGAGCGAAGTAGATAATGGTATGAAAATGGAGCAGAATCGAAGCGGAGATAGATTTAAATAATCAAGTAAATATATAATTGTAAAGCATTAGGGCATGTTCAGATGGCCACAACTAATAACTAATCCTATTAGCTCGTACATATAGACTAGTAGACTAACAACTAATCTACCTATTTGGATCTCAAGGACTAAAAATTAGTCAACTAGTTATGATCCAAACAACACTTGCTTGTCAAAGAATTAGACTCCATTTGGTTGGGCTTCTAAACCTGTTTTTGTTTCTTGAAAAGCCAAAAGCCAATCAAAGGGGTATAACTCCACCCTGCTTTTCGGTGAAACCTGCTTGTGGTAGTACATTTCATGACAGGGTGAGAGGTGCCTCCACCGTTCCACCGGGCGTGGAATTGTGGAAGTCTCCGATTTACTCACCTACCACACGGTTATGAAGATATTGTTTCATTTTTTTCACTTCTTTTCCTCGTCTGACAGATATTGCAGGCGAGCGTGAGCTCCGCTACTACCGGAGGACATGGGGTGGTGGGTGGGCAAGTGCATGCTTGTTGGGCGCGAGGAGCCGGAGCAGCGCCACCTCTTTCGCCGAGAGGAAGAAGGAAGAGGCTTTGCTTGTTAGTTGTTAGTGAGAGAGGGAGAGCGTTGAGTGGGGAGGGCTACGGATGACATGTGGGGTCCGCTCGTAAGTGAGAGAATCTGACAATAGTTTTTTTTTTAAACTACTGCTATTCTACCAAATGGCTTTCAACTTTCTTACAACCCACAACTCATAACAACTTTTCTAAAAACCATAGCTCAAACAAATATGCCCTTATAGTTCAGTAAAAAGACAATAGTAAGGAAGAAACAATAATAATCTTGCATTGCATTGCATTGCATATTAAGGCAATCATACTGACAATATTAACACTTAGCAAGCTATCCACACTCATAAATGGTAATTTAGTAGCCAATACATTAATAATAGCCAAAACATTTTCAATTCAAAATTTTGAATATAAAACAATCACATCATAAAATAAGAGTTCTTAACTAACAAACCTTTTTTTAATCTAAACTCCTTTGTGTGTACTACCTCCGTCCACAAAAAAATGTAATTCTCGTTTTTCGAGAAATCAAACAGTTTGAACTTTGACTAAATTTATATAAAAAAGTACTAACATTCATGATACAAAATAAGTATCATTAGATTAATTATAGAATATATTTTTCATAATAAATTCGTTTGGAGATATAAGTACTAATACTGCTTACTATAAATTTGTTCAAACTTGAGCTAGATTGATCGGCACGGATCCTATAATTGTATTCTTTTGTGAACGGAGGGAGTAATATAGAGGGACATAAGTTATCAAATATCCTACTTTAATAAACATTAGATAATTCATATAGAACTTGCAAATAATCTATATCCGTTCCGATTTCTGCCAATTCCTATATCCTACGCTGCATCCCAGGTCCACGGGAGAGCATAGCAGGCTAGCAGCACCCAGCAAGTCTGAGGTCACGCACGAGGAAGAGGAAGACAGCGGTGGATGGGAAGGACCGACTCGCTCGCCCATGGGCCATGGCGAGCTCGTGCGTACGGTCTCGTGGACTTTGATGGGCCACTCGACTGACTGGATGCCGTGACTCTTGGGCATCGACCACTCCACATGCGCTGCGTTGTTTGTTTGCTAACTGAAGCAATAAACTTTTCCTTGCAATTAGTTACTACTTCCTCCGTAAAAAAAATGATGTTTTAGTTTTGTTCTAAGTCAAACTATTGCAGTACTACTAGGCATTCTCACCCTTGCAATTAGGAGAAATTGACATGCATGGTGCCGGCAAATACTCAGTGGCGAAGCTAGTAGCAAATTTTAGGAGGAGCCAATTTGCCTTATGAAGATCAATGTATACACAAATACTATAGCAATAAGTCACTAATCGTAAATTTGATGCTAATTACTACCTCAAAAACCCGACAATAAATATAAAGTAGACTCCATTAAGTATAAATTATCATTTATAAATACTCACTTCTAGTATACTGTATCGACTATATAGGAAATAGTGCTACAGATTAGTATTAAAATTGAAAGAAAAATAGAAATTGAACATTAACTATTAACCTATGACTACTACTTAGGCTGTGGCAAGTGGGCGCCAAGGCCGCCTAGCCTGAGCTCCGCCAGTGCAAATACTTAGCAAATAGACGCATAAAATTATCCTATTGTTACACTTCCAGCGATGAATTCAACGCATCAACTCAAGTAGATAAATAAGGTAACGAGAAGTTTCACTTCACATGCGTGATTTCGCTACGATGGCAGGCTTGAAGCTCGCGATCCCGGTGATCTCTCTGCCAGCCACCAGGCTGTTAATGTCATAGGTGCCCTCATACGAGAAAATCGGCTCCAGATCACAGAACGCCTGCAGAGACAAGTATATATGCAACGTGAAGATTGAAGATGAGATTAAAAGACAGAGTCTCAGGTCCCGTTCACTTCCCAAAATATTTCCTCTATCACCCGTCACATCGAATCTTTGGACACATGCATGGAGCATTAAATATAGGTAAAAAAAATAACTAATTGTACAGTTTGTCTGTAAAGGTCGAGATGAATCTTTTGAGCCTAATTAATTCATGGTTGGATAAATTTTACCAAATAACAACAAAAGTGCTACAAGAATATTTTCCCCAAATATTTCGGATCTGAACACAGCCTCAGTAAAAGTTGGTGCCTATTATTGGGCCCCTCCTTTACCTTTGCGACCAGAAAATCAGCTAAAATGCCGTTGCCACCCAGCAGCTCCCGGCCAAGAGAAACTACCTCCCTGGCCATCCTGGACGTCCACGCCTGCATTCAGTTGGTGTCTATCAGTAGATTAGATTGTGCAGGGAACTACCTAATGATTGATGAAACCATCATGGAACTCTACCACACCAACCAAACATTGCTTGCTGCTGTGCTGGCTATACTACAATTTACCAACCTTGCCTAAACTACTATGGCCTGGTGTCAATTTGCCTGCCTCGTAAAGCTTGCACAGTCGCCAGCCAATGAGAAGCATGGCCTGAACGTTGCCCAGCATTCGGACAAGCTTTTCTTGGTTGAGCTGAAAAGCTGCCAGCGGAGCTCCAAACTGCTTCCTCTCTTTCAGATACCTATGCATTCAGCCACACAGATTCTGATATAGTGGAAGTCTATAAATAGGATCAAAAGAAGCTAAAAGATAGCACGGTTCGCACCGATGGCACATGTCAAAAACTCCCATTGATATGCCTATTGGCTGCCATGTCACCAAGACGCGAGACATGGCAAAGACCTGTTACAAAAAGTTATAAAAGCATGTGACCAAATCAAAATCTTCATCCAACAAAGCATGGAGAAGTTAAAACTTTCACCAAATAAAATTCTGATTATCTGACAAAGCACAGAGCACGACAGGTTGTAGAAGAGGCATCCAGTACCTTGTTTACATCCTGGAATGAATTGATGCCAGGTAATCTGTCTTCCTCAGGGACAAATACTTCATTTAGAACTATGTCACCGTTTTGTACCATTCTGAGTCCAATTTTGTTTTCAATTTTTGTTGCTTTCAGACCAGGAGTCCCTTTCTTTACTATAAATCTAGAGGAGGCATATCGTATTCAGTAACAACGAGCAGGATAATCCTTGAATTGACGAGCAATAGAAATAACTACATGTTGGTATTTAGGGGATATGAAACCAATTATGATGTATAGGGAACAATATAAACAATACCAGCATTCCAGCAACACAAGCTCAGGAAAAAAAGATGAGTACCCATTTAGTTGTTTCGTCTCTGCATTCCTGGCTAAAATGATGAGCATATCTGCAAAAGTGCTGTTACCTATCCAACGCTTTTGACCATTTAAATGCCAACCACCAGGTACCTTCCATCCAAAATAATAACCAACATTGAAAAACGGGCACAATGCCCTATCGAGAAAAAAAAATAATAACCAACATTATAAGGCAGTGCAGAAAGGCCTCATTGCCATCATCACTAAATATTTCAAATTGATCTTTCATAAAAAAAGTTATGATTTCAAACTAATTAAACCTTAGTTGCAGCAGTCCTTAAGGAGCTTGCATCACTTCCATAATCTGGCTCTGTCAATGCCTGCAGAAAGCATACAATATCTCTCAGAAAGGTGAAATATCCTCAATACTGAATTCTTATTCTTAATGAAATGACACACAGCTCTCCTGCGTCGTTCGAGAAAAAAATCCTCAATACTGAACTGTTGAATGTTGGTTGTATAAGCACAAAGGGTTAAATTATAAATTTAACAATAAAACTCACCCAACAACCAAGCGTTTTAAACTGAGCAAGAGATGGTAGGTACTGCTGCTTTTGAGCCTCTGATCCACAAAGAGCTACTCTTCACAAAAATAAATAGATAAATAAAAATGAAACACTTAGCTCAGGTGTACAAAGTAGTTGGTAGCGAAGATCCCATAGAACTAAATGGTAAAACAATGCTAGATTTACCAATCGTCGGCATTACAAGAGAGGCATGAACTAGAATAAATGTGGAGCAGCTCGCATCCACCCGTGCAACTTCTGCAGTTGAAATAGCAGCAGCTGTAAGCGATAGCCCTGGGCATCCGTATCCCTGCAATCTCAAAATGCAAACTTCATTGACTTGTGTATTTAGGTGAGGCCAATCATTCGAAAGTAGAGGAACGGTTTGTTAGTACCTTTGTTGTACCTCCAGCTAAGCCAAGAGTCGCAAGTTTTGGAATGACATGAAATGGGAATTCCGCCTTCTCCCAGTACTGCAGAAGTAAAATGACATCGTGTAAGGCTATTGCAAGATGGGCAGTATTACAGACCAGCAAAGTCAGTCGAAAGGGGAGTGAAGAACAAGATGTCACAGTAAAATATAAGAAACACTGTTGCTACAAGATTTTGACACAAAAGATATGGTCGACTAATTAAAAGGCTACTCCACATGAGTATGTGTTTTGTGACTAGTGAGGAATCAGAAAGACCGGTAACTATCTTCATCAAGAACATACTTCAGTCATAATGGGCGCTATTTCCTTTTCCATAACACCTTGGACCTTCTTCCTTAGAACCTTCTCTTCATTAGTCAGCAAATCATCAAGCTGGTAGTAGTCCGACACTGCAGCCAACAACAGGTGAGCTCAAAAGCAAACGTATATGAGTATGCCAATTCATAATTGATATGCTACAAACTATATGTGGTAGTTAAAACTGATAATTAACCTACACAATGCTGAATAACTAATTTGACTAGTACTGGAATTTAATTACATAAGGAAACTGGCCAGGTCCACATCAGTTGTTGTTCAATGCAAGTTGCACCAGTGAGCCACCCAATGATAAATCAGAAAGCACTCTTGTCCAGTGTTTTAAATCTCCGGCTAAGACATTTTAGCGGATGACCTCAAAAACAGCTATAGCGGAGCTAAATGGGGATATAGCGGGCTATAGCGGCTAAGTTGTACATAGACACAAATAGCTTAATCTTTCTTAAACAGCTATAGCGGGCTATAGCGGTAGCTATAGCCGGAGATTTAAAACCTTGCTCTTGTCACAAGTATAAGTGAAATAAAGCAAATTCATTTTGATCATTGAAAAGACCCATCCGTTGGTCTATCAGTTCAAGGTAATTTTTATAGTATACTTGTGTTCAAAAAAATGTTTTTGGAGTATACCAAATACAGATTTTAGTTCCTGTATAACCGGACCGCAAGAAATATATACTGTTCTGGAATCAGAGAGGGTGCAACAAAGAAGATGCAAATCATAGGCCAACATCAACTACGGCAGGCCAAGGACCGACGGCACAGCCCCCTCTTCAAGAGAAACGGTGACCTAGACACATCCATGCTCTACAAGACTCTGAAAACAGCAAACTCGAGTCCGGATCCTTGGGCCAAATTTGTGTGGAACAACAGGGCGCCACCGAGAGTTAAATTCTTTGCATGGCTTTTGTCACAGGGGAGAATTCAGTGCAAGACAAATCTAGTTAAAAAAAGGGATTGTGGAGAATGCATTATGTGACGTCTGCCATGCAGCTGAGGAGACGCCGGCCCATGTAATCTTTGGCTGTGCGTCGGCAAAAGAGTTCTGGGATGCCGTTCAAATTCAAACCGGCGTCGATTGGGAGGTTCAAAGACTGCAAGGCATTGATCCACCAATACATGTCCCTAGCAAACACTTCGGGACTTTCCTACTGCTGTGCTGTTGGCACATTTGGAAGAGAAGAAACAACAAGGTCTTTAGGAATGATGGAACTACTATACGTAGAGCTCTGTCAGCATGCAAATCCGAAGCAAGCTTATGGAAAGCTCGGTTGCCAAAGAAAGACAGAGAGATTGCGGATGCTTGGTGCTCCATTTTGGTTAACGCAATGTAAACTAAATTGTAAGCTTTGAACTATATATTTCCAACATTAGGCTTAAAGAGCCAATCAATCAATACAATTCAGGTGGGGATCCTCCCCCCGTAGATTTATCAAAAAAAAAAACGATCAAAAAGGAGGAACAGAACAGTATATCCTCCGCTTTTCAAAAGGGATGCTCAGTGCATTTCCCATTTTCCGTAAGTGCCAGTTTCTATTTCCGATGGAAAACAAGAAATAACATTTGCAGCTTACAAACAGCTATAATTGATTTATTAAACTATTTTTACCTTTTCCAATTTGAACGAACAGAGGTGAACGATGGGACGGGTACCTCTGGATTGGGGGTTGGGCCAGGCTGAGGGGCAGATGCAGGATATAGGTTGGGCAGGTTTAATTTCTTCGTGGTCTTGTTCATTTTGCTTGTGGCTGGACAGAGGACAGTGGACAGGCTGTGGTGGGCTCTTGTTTGGTTGGGTTTTAGTCCCTTTGAGTTGCCTCTACAATAAGTGTGTTCCGAAAACGGTTGGCAAGTCCATTGACCTTGACTTGCCCTCTGCATAGGTATTATTGTCAATAATAACTGCAGTAATGGTGGAAATTTGTAGATTTTTTTATAAGGTAATTTTTTTTGCAGTTGCAAAGATAGTCATGAACAGTAGTACACTCACACACAAAAAAAGGTACAGTAGATAAGAGGCTCAATGGGTGACAATCATGATGAATTCAACAACACTTTTATCGACAACTGAAAGTTCTCTACTTGATGGTGTTTAAAAGTTTACATCTACCAACAAACAAGACGATGGCAGCAAATTGTTAAAATTTTAATCAGTTTGGTCAAGAGGATGCATGAGCATGACAATGCTGATAAACAGAACAACACCAGCAGAAAGCAGACAGATCTGGTGAGGAGAGAAGGCAGGCGGCGGAAGAGGTGAGGCTCAAAGGCAGACAACAAGAGTGAAGAAGCGCTTAGCGTAGCTGCGTAGCCCCATATGAACGCAGTACGGTTGGCAGCTAATGAGGACGTACGGCTCGCAGATAAATCAAAATGTGCCGGCGAGCACAAGGCAGAACCGCAGAAGAGGGGAGGACGAGAGCTCGCCGCCGGCGAGTGGAAAAAGTGGGCGTGTGTGAGAGAGTTGAGCCACAACCACAATGGCAGGCAGGTGGCAACCAAACCACACACTGACACACGTACGCCTGCCTACATGTACACACAGCACGAGAGAAAGAGCGCGGGAGCGAGGGCTGCGAGGGGACTCACCAGCGGGCGGGAAGAGGGACGCCGGCGTGGCCTGCGGGAACGCGAGCGCCACGTCGAGCGCCGGCAGGCCGACCTTGCCGCCGCCGGCGCCGCCACCAGCGCCTGCAAGAAGGAACGAATTCGATGAGCCGGGCAATTCCGCACCGGATCCCGCCGTTGGAGTGCTCGATGGCCTTCCCGGTTCGCCACCCACCTCCCAAGCCGCCGCCCATTGCCGCGCCGCGCTCGTGGATCCGACCCGGCGAGCTCGCTCCCGAGTCCCGACCAAGAGTAGCAGCAGGAGGAGTGTGAGTGGGTGGAGGACGAGAGAGGACACGAGGAGCTGGCAGCGGCCGGCACCGAAGGAAACGAAATGCTCCGAAAGCCTTCACATTGCTGCTGGCAACACGTGCCGGTACCACAACTGGGCCACACTTGTCATAGAGTCGGTCTACGTGGCTGTGACGTTGCAGGAGTGACGTGGGGTATTACGCCTACGCGGTGGCCCATGGCCCGTGGTCCTTCTCCGGCCTGCCGCAATGGCGAGCGGCAGTGCCGGTGCTCGAGGTTCTTGGCTGAGCGTAGCCTGGATAATGAGTACTAGTACTGATTATATGCTTACTTAAGGTGGGGCCACTGGTTGGTCCCTCTGCTGATGTCAGATGTGACGTTCATGGTGGCAGCGGACGTGGCTACGAGAAAGAGAGGAGGGGGTGTCCGGACAGCCCACGCGCCCCACGTGGCGCACTCACCTCTGCACACTAGCGGACCTCCCTAGGCTATCAGCTGGGCCCGCCAGCGACCAAAACGGATCGGCAGAAAACGACAACGCTCCGGTGCCCCTACCTCTGCGACGGGTCCTACGTGGTGGTTATCTCCCACACGCTCCTTCTGATTGCCCTCCACACGGACGTGTATCGGAGCATGCATGCCCGCCCTGCTGCTCGCCCTGCTACTGCTCGCCCACGCCATGCTACGCCCCGGCGTCTGCTCACCCTGTTGCGCCCCTGGCGCTCGCCCGCCCCGTGGGGACCGCATGTGCCCGGGAGACCGCCTGCGCCTCATGAAACACTTGCAACATGGAGGACTTGCTGCAACATACGTCTAAAACAGATGAAACATTTCGAACATATGCTTGCAACATATGCGTAGTCACTGCAACATATGCAAAATTCAGATAAAACACTTGCAGCATATGTCTGAAATAACCGAAACATCTAAAATGCACACTTGCAACATATGTGTGAAATATATGTAACATCCAGATAAACACACTTGCGACATATGTCTGAAAACACAAATGAAACATTGGTAACATACCTTTGCAACATACGCGTACAACCATTTATATGCAAAATCTCGATCTACTTTTACAATATCCATCTAAAACACTTGCAATATACATTTAAAGCATCTGAAACACTTGAAATATACACTTGCAACGTGGCTTTCAACAAAACCTGGTTGCCGAGCGGATAGAGCACTGCATAGCGGGATCCAGCTATGCGGTCGCGGTGGAGAAGGAGGATGACAGCGAGCGGGTAGCTTAAAACGGTCCCCAACGATAGGGGTGCACGTCGATGAGCGGTGCCCGCGGTGGAGCCAACAAAAGTACTCGGGTGATTGCGACCTCGCGCGGCGGCGGTGAAGAGGAAGGTTGGTGGGAGGCGCGGTGGAGAGTAAGACGTGCGGGAGGCGCAACGGAGTGTGATCGCGAAGCATAGTATCTCCGTGATTTTTTTAAAAAAAATCTGCGGCAACTGGAGAGGAGGAACCAGGGGGGCTAGCAGGGGCCGTGGCCCCCCAAGCACAATAAGTTCCCTTTAATACCTATATAAATATATGAATTTACAGCTAAAAAATATCAATTTTCACCTATTTTTTATTCAAATATTATGATTTTGGTTATAAATAGTGTAAAATATTTAAAAAGTTGTTGAATCATATAATTACATATATTTTAGCACACTAAAAAAATATGATCATATTTGTTTGGCCCCCCTAGTCAGAATCGCTGGTTCCGTCTCTGGAGAGGAGTGGATAGGGAGGGATAGCCTTCCGGCGAAGCCGCGAACTGACGTCTAATTCGTAGCAATACCGAAGAGACAAGGAAGAAGGAACACCAATACACCACCATTCTTCCTCGACCGATGCTGGTCTTGATTTAACGTTGGTTTGGACTAAGAAAGGAGGTTTTTACTGGGTTATCCGATGGGCTCGACTTGGTTGGTAGCAGCCTATCAGCAAGAAGGGACGAGAGATCGGCTCTGGGCTCCGCGACTAGCTGGACTGGGCTGGCTCGGGCTGGATTCACATAGAAGGGGGAAAGAGAAGGGCACTGGTGCCTCAGCCCAGTACGAAGTGGCGTATCAACGTGTAGTGTCCTACAACAATATTGATAGTACTCAAAGAGCGTTCCAGCTTTCCTGTTCTGCTACGAAGTGTATGGACACAGTTTCAAAAAAAAAGGAAGTGTATAGACAGTTTCAAAAAAAGGAAGTGTATGGACAAGAGGGACAAAGAATAATGTCATGTTGGAGAAGTATTATGCCAGGAACTTTGCTTGTAAACTCAGTGCCATTATCCGCCTGAACAACTTTTAATGGCAGGCCAAACTATGTATGGACAAGCTGATGAAAATTCTAGAGGTGTTGAGCAACCTCGGACTTGGATTGGAGAGCATGAGTCCAACAAAAATGTGTAAAATCATCAACGATTACGAGATAGTATTTCAAACGTGATTACTAGGAATAGACGATGTCCATACATCACAACGAATTATTTCAAAAGGCCTAAATGTCTGTGAACTAGAAACTGCGAATGGTTTGGACATCACTAATGACACTAGTGTCGACTGTCGAGTGCAGCAGAACCAGTGTGATCGAGACACTAATGCCAAATTGAGGAGGTGGCGACATAAGCTTGGTGTGAAATAGTTGGAGTGGAAGGAAAAGTGTAAAGATCGCTCGAACTATTGCAACAAAGAATCTCGAGCTTGGTTTGTAGGTCCTTAAGAGGTAAAGTGAGTTTTGAACACAATTGCCACACACACATGACTCAAACAGCTACCGAGGGCACCCACTTCAGAAGACACCAAGCGTAAGGACACATAAATTACACCGAAACAAGCGCCCTTCTCCTTAGCTCGAAGTCTTCTTTTACTTTCATTGTCATTTGTTGTGCTGTCAAGAAGTGGTTCTAAAAAAATCTCCGGTTCCGCTCTTTTTCCAGAAGTTCCACATGACGTAAATGGCCAAGCCATTGAAACACCGTCATTGCTCTTTTTTTTTAACTTTTTGTGCCGTTGCTTCCCACCAAGAGTTGATGGAAAATGAATCGTCCACATGTTCAATAAGAAGAGTGTCAAAGTGTTCCCAGAGCTACGCTTGACGCCAAATCAGTTCCCCAAAATGGCAAAGGAAGCACAGGTGTAGGACGGTTTAAACTTTCAGGTGGCCCATTGCACAAAACACAAGAGTCTCGCTGAGGCCATCTCCTTTGGCACAATAAGGGCATTGCTTAAAACAAGTTAATAAGCTAGATGATGAAGGCAAATTAATAGCTGAAGTAGCACATCTACGTATACCTATTAATAAATAGGCAAAATTTCTGCCATAAAATCTCTCGTTCAACTAAGACATGGACTCAGCTACCGTTTACGTTTTTCTGTCATAAAAAACTCCCCTAACCACCCATCCAAGTGGGTTTCCGTGTCCGTGAACCACACGTTCAACCAACCATGGAAATGCTGGCTGACCACCCACGATTTCTTTTCTGTTTTTTATCGTTGGTTCCGTCCTTATTCTTTTTCTTTCTCCTATTTTTTCTATATAAACATAAAAAATGTAATATTATATCTCTTTGAACTCAAAACTTTTCTATAAATAAAAATAAAAAACAATAAATATAATATTATTGCTCTTCGAACTCTAGATTCTTTTCTACAAATAAATACTCCCATCAATAAATTGTTGATGTAGCTTTGATTAGGAATAAAATTAATTTATGGGTCATGTTAGCGTTCGGACATCCGGCCCCAGGCACGCGTCAGGACGTAGCTCCCGCGCCTTGTGCCCGCATCGCTTCCCACGTGCTCCATCTCGTTCCCAACCAGCACCAGAGTCTGGAACCGCGGCCCACGCCCATCCCGCGCCCCGTACGGCAGAACTGCGCTCCACTCCCATCTCGCGTCCACACGGCGGAACCGCGCCCCGCGCCCACCTACCCTGCTTGTGGATGCACGCTGTGGAGATGTCTGCAGGCCTCAGGCGTTGGCACGTGAACCGCGACGGCGCACCACCACTAGTAGGCGGACAGTGGCCTGCAACACAAGATCTACTTTTGAAACATCCAAATAAAATATTTGCAATATACGTATGGAAACAGATGAAATACTTGAAACATGCGAGTATAGCCATTGTAACATGTGCAACACCATATCAACTTTTGAACATCCAGATAAAACGTTTGAAACAAATATTTGAAACACCTAAAACACTTGAAACATACGCTTGCAACATACATATATTACCATTGCAACATATGCAACATTTAGATAAAACACTTAAAACATAAGTTAGAAACGCCGGAAACACTTAAATCAACGGCGTCGCCGGCAGCCATGGCCTACTTGGTTGGGGACTACCGTAACCAGCAAGCTCAGGTCTGGAGGAAACCTAAACTTTTCTATAAATAAAAATAAAACAATAAACATAATATTATTGCTCTTTGAACTCTAGATTCTTCCCTATAAATAAATACTCCCATCACTAAATTGTTGATGTAGGTTTGATTAGGAATAAAATTAATTTATGGGTACGGTTAGCGTTCGGACGTCCGGCCCTAGGCTCGTCAATATTAATTTATATTGTGGATGTCATGGCCACTATAAAATAAATTATAGATTTGAATTTTATAAAATGATATAATATAAAAGATAGATAGATATGTAATGTTTTCGTCCTTGCTTCCTATTAATATTGATAACTTTTTTTTCTTTCGTTGCAACCCATGAGCAATTTTGCTAGTCATAATAATCGGAAGATGAGAGCCATTGCCTTTTGCCTACTGCAATAGTGGACAACTGAGAATTTAAAAGTCGAGAATGAAGCATATCATCATCATTGGAAGACATGCATGTGGGAGGCTGGTGCCCGTGTCCACCGTCCTCGCTCAGGCACGGGCAGGGCACCCAAATTTTTTTGAGGGAAATAGGACATTTTATTGACCTTCATATGAAGTATAAATGCCATTAGGCGGAGATACAAACCAAACATGTCTCCCTAAATCAGCATAGATAGCTAGATTATGAGCATTCACATTTGATTGTCTCCCTTCATGGACAAATTCAACAAATCTAAACTCACTTGATCTAGCTCTAATTTCCTAGACAACATGCCTATAAGAGCCCATACTTTCTTCACGAATGCTTGCGATGACTCCGGCATTGTCACATGCCAATCTGAAGTCCTGCAGGAGCAAATCGCTAGCAAGAGCCAGGCCCTCCTTGCATGCTATCGCCTCTATTGTTTCTGGCTCCAAGCTGCCTTCCATCACCACTGCTGAGCCCCCAAGAAACCTCCGGTGAAATCTCGTGCAACAGCTGTAGTGGCGACACTTCCTGAGCTCTTGGCCAAGGTAGCATCAACGTTGATCTTCATCAGCCCAATGGTGGAGGAATCCACGGGTGGAGCTGTAACACCCCGGTGTTACACATGCATTTAACACCTGCAAATCATGAGTATAAGCATTGTCATGCATTCATTAGCATTGCATGAAATTTGTATGAAACACAACTTTGAAACATTGATGTTGCAATTGTTTGTTTAAAAAGAACTATGCCATGATTATGCTTGTTTGGTTAATAAACATGCTTGTTTGGTAGTGTAAATAATTTAGAAATGTGTCACATGCAATTTGGAGCAAGGTTCATTTTGGAAACTTTCCCAAATTCTTCTTCTAGCAACAATTCTCAAAAATATTGAAAAATGAGAAAAATAGTTTTAAATCAAATTTTAACCTCCATCTCCAAAACTGTTTAGATTTTGACTTTACTCCTTTTGGCGAAGTCATAGAGCTCAAAATGTTGAACAACTTTTATCTTTAGGCCTTATATTGAAAAGGTTTGGAAAATGCTCAAAATCTCATTTTTAGGCGCTGCTATTTTTTTTTTAAAAAAAAGAAGAAAAGCTCTCCTTACCTTGCTGGGCCAGCCACCTCACTTCTGGCCCACGGCCACAAGCCGACCCAGGCCTTCGCCGCGCCTCGCCGCTCCCGCGCGCCCCGCGTGAACACGCGCTGCGCCCCGACCGCGCCCACACGCGCTTTGCCCGCGCGCAGGCCGCATCCGCCGCGTGGTCGCTGGTCGTACGCCGGCGTGGGCGGTGGCCGGCCGCTCCGACTGCAGCCCGTGCCCTTATCGCCTGTCCGAGACCGCTCCCCTCTCCATTCTCACTCTCTCGCCCATTTTAAAAATCCCGCACAGGAGCAGAGCTCCCTTTCCTCCACCGCTGCCGCACTTCACCGCCGGCGTTCCGCCGCCGGTAGCTCGCCTCCACTCGATTCGCCACGCACGCCACCCTGCTCCACCTTCCTCTCCTTGGAACATAGCTCCTCGTCGCCGCTCTCGCAAGGTGAGCGCCCAATCGGGCGGTCTTCCTTTCCGCCGGCGATGGCGCCACCGAGCACGGCCTCCCCGTGGTCGGGGCTCCCCGCTCCCTCTTCCTTTCCTTCGGTTAGGGTACCACGTCTGCCTCGTTGCCGCGGATCCCGCGCGCTCCCCTGCCTGCCTTATCCTAGCCGGAGTCGGCTCGCCACCGTGGCACACACGCCGCCGCGCCGCCTCGTGCGCCGGCGATGCCGCTCCGCTCTACCTCCAGCCTCGTCTTGCTACTTGCCACGCTTGCCTCATTGAGAGGAGCACAACGGTGGCACCTGCGCCGCCGGAGACCTCACCGGCGGTGAGCTCCGGCGTGTCAACGCCGCGCCTTGCCCCGTTTGGCTGACAGGTGGGGCCCGGTCAGCCCGTAGGGCCCTCTGTTAGCGGTGCTGGGTTTTCTGTGTGCACAAAGCCGTGTACACATAGCATTTTCGAGCGGATTTCCAGAAAAGGATTAAAAGAAAATGCTTTTCAGTTTTTGATTAAAGCTTTGAAAAATGATATATTGCTCATTTTAGCTCGAAATCTGGTGGAGCAAATTTTGTTGGGTTTGTTATCAGTAGATCTACAATACAAAAATATTGCATGTCACTTTTCTAATACTTTTCTGTATAGTTTATTTAAATGTTGTTAATTGTTGTTAACTTAGAAAATGCACAGTAAATCCATTATTGCTCAGAAAAATATGGTTCCACTTGCATTAGTCTTCTTTTATGATGTAGTTTATGTGAAAAATATATTCCATACTTGTCCTGTGTAAAAATATGGATGTTTAGTTCAAGTGCTATTTATTGCTAAGATTTGTTATTTTTGCAAGAGAGCAAAAATAGGTATAGAACATGCATGTGATATTTTTTGTATAGTGATTATTTATGGTGTAGAGCATGAGAAAAATACTTAATCTATTGTTTGATACTTTTCATGGTACAAAGTATTTTCAGGTGCTGTTATACCATGCTTTTTGTCCTTTTTGTGTATGCTGTTGTAGTGGTCCAAATGCAGTGAAATTTATATGGTATGCTAGTTTGGCACTAGTAAGCTACTGTAATTTTCTCAGATTTTTCTGTGCTGTCAAAATAAATGTTGCTATTCAAACCTAGTGTTAATGAGGGTTTAATTAAATCTTGTTTTATGCATAAATAGTTAATTTGTTTATCTTTGGTGTATATTTGAAGCATCTTAACTTGCTGTGGTGACTTGGCATGTTAATACAGTGGTTGTAGTATTAGTACTTATGTGTGGCTCTATGGTAGTTAGTAGTAGAAGAGAATGCAGTAGATGGCAGGTACTTATAGTACATGTTTTTGGATGATGTCGACTACCTTGTAGAAGAATTTTTCTTCTACTCTATCCAATAAAACTAAGCATGTTCATCTACATTGCATGCAATCATAATCATTATGTGCCCTTTCATCCGATGCACCTCGTAAGTAGAGAATGCAGTCGTCGTACCCGAGGAGCCGGAAGAACAGGTTGAGGTGCAGCCACAGGAGATGCCCGAGGCCGACGAGGAGGACTTTGGGGAGCTTCAGGAATGTCCTGATCACCGCCCGAGTTCCTTCAAGAGAGGCAAACTCCGGAGCATTTCTCCTTCGGTTTGCAAATGTTCAACTATGCTTTATTTAAATTGAAGCATTAAGTTTAGGAGTTGTCTGCAACCGTTGTTACATTTTACTTTGTCTACCCTTGTTATACCATATCCTTGTTACCCTGGTATTTGCAGTCGAGTAAATGCTTAGCTTGCTTAAATCGGTAGAAGTCGAGTGATCTCCTGTCACCTGCGAGCTATAGGCGGTTACCTAGATCTTGTTGGCTAAATGTGTCATCATGGGATATAACTAAATGTTAATGTGAAGTTGAGACCGAACAAAAACTTACAGGGTTTTGGATTGTAGTGAATTCCGTCCGTGTCGAGTAAGGACCGACCGTTGTTGGGCCTCAGATCATGTTGAACGCATGCCTCACATTTAGCTGGCCGAATAACATACCTTTCGACCATGAAACTGGGAGATTATTCAGGGCGAGTGGATTGCCGCAGCGCACTATACCGAAGAAGGTGTGATAGGACACGGGGGCATGATGATAAGACCGAAAGACAGTCGGTCGACCCCCGGGTACATGTGGTTCCTGACAAACTCGAGACTTTACCTGAATAGTTGACTCGGTGACCAATATCTCACTTTAGCGGGTGAGTGAGGTTTGTATGAGAAATAAATTACCAGCTGGTTAACAATCGATTCAAATCGACATCGTTGACTGAATAGTGAACACTTGACTTGAGTTACAACATCGTAGTGATGTTGATGGAACACTTGATGGTTATAGGGGATATGATATTATGGAAATTGCTAATAATCATTAGTTATCATTAATTGCTTAATCATATGCTTGCTCTAGTATAGGTGCAAAAATGTAGCCGACAGGATAATAATGATTAACTTGTTATAATGTATCTAGGAAAAGATTCTTAAAATATTAAAAATGCTTTTTGCAAATGAGTCAGCTACACCACTATAAAGCCCTTCATGATTCCTTGATGTCATTTTAATTTAATGATGTCAAGTAAGTCTAGCTGAGTACCTTCTCGTACTCAGAGTTTTGTTCCCACTTGTTGCAGATAGGCAGCTGTACTACGGCTATTGTATCAACTGCCTTTATCCAGCGATGGATGATGTTTAGGACCATGGGCAATGGTCGTTCCTTATGTCTCATCTAATGCTTTTGTTAGAGATAGTCATCAGCTGACACTTTATTTCGAACTCCGTGTGAGTGTGTGTGGATTTGAACTATTTGCTTTCGCTACTTTCTATTCGAACTCGGATTGTAATAACTATGTTTAAACTCCGATGTATTTGTTATGCGAACTTTTATGTAATATGTGATGGTGACCGCTAAATTTATTATGATCTTGGCTGGTGTGAGAGTTGGTTTGAAATCCTTTGTGATTTCACGGACTACCGGGTTATACGGGCTTAAGTTCGCTAAGACACGACCTGACATGTTTCCAGGCGGGTAACATATAGAAGACTGAAAGTTGAAGTTCCGGTGGGTCTCGTCAATTGATTACCTTCCTTATTGCGCCTGCCTCTAATTGAAGCTCTTGTTATCTATTTCTATACCAATAATAGCTTTATTGACGGGCTGAACGAACCCCTCATCACTTGGCTAACTCATCAATCTTATGTCTAAGAGTCTGGTCTAACTAAGCGGATTGGAGGCGGGCATTTTCATTTCAACGTAGCAGTAGGGAAAGTGATTTCGGGGGGTTAGTACACATGCGCAGGGCACCTAGATGGTCTGCGTTATTAGGAGGACGCCAGAGCACCGGCCTGCGTGGCTCAAGGATTGAAGTAGAGGCAGAGCCAAGGGGACTGCTGATTCTTTCTGCTGCGGCGGCCGACGACGCCCCTTGCCCGGCCCACGCGCCTCTGGTGTCAGCCACCGGTTCAGAGCGCGCGCGCCTTGCTCAAGGTCAAAAACAAAAAAAAAACCCGGGAATTGAACGGCGTGTCATTTGCGATGGCGTCAGCGACGCTGGAGAAACTTGTGGATTCAGACCGCGCCACATGCTGAGGATCGGAAGCTGCGGCTCGGAGACGACGTGCGCACCCCACCCGGATCCGTCGGTGTTGGCAGCTGTTGCGAGCTCCTCGGCGTTGGGCAGGGTGACAAGCAGTAGGCGAGGGCGAGGCCGTATGCGAGCTGGTTAATCGGATAATAATCGGCTAGGCCGTATGGTGCGCGAGCTCTGACGCCTGCGCACTCTGGCAACTGGATTCGGCTGGGCAAAGCAACAGACGGAGGTGAAGAAGCAGGGTTTTCCCTGTCCCTGTCATGGCTGGCTATACAGAGGCAAGGGAATAATCGCCGTGCAGAGAAGGAAACACAAGCTTGGGGGCGTACAAAGCCATTTCTACGTTATACCAGTTCATGGCGAAATAAAGGAGATGCGGAACGCAGCTGAGAGAAAGCGTGTGGTGCCTGGTGGGGTGGGGAGAAAGGAGCTGCTGGCAAACAAAAGGCGCGTGCAAAGCCATTTCTACGTAGATACCATCAATTTGTTGTGACCCGCCGCTGGACTGTTCGATTCGATTATATATGAATGGACGGCTAGCTCTATGTGATTTGGTAAGAAAACCTCTTTGGTCTCATCATTCGTCTTCATCTGATTTTATTGCTTCTTTTTCTTTGGTTACAACACCCGGATATATGTATACCAAATTAGAAATTCGACTGTGTGAAGCCGCAAAGCGTGTGGCGTGATGTGAAAGCAAATGGCGGCTGCACGCAGCTACGCGCCAAAAGCCCCGCCCGCCCCGCTCTCTCACTGCTACTGCTGGATGCCACTGTACTGTACGAACAGGCCATTTCGTCCTTTCAGCGGAACCTCTCGTCATCAGTGATCATCGTGGCTGTTGCTAATGTTAACTTGTCTCGCACCGAGGTACTCCTACGTACCCGATAAATGATATTACCCCTATAAGTGTGTGGACAGGAGACTCGGTGTGACTGTGTAGGAAGAGGAAAGTAGAGAACGAGTGGATATATGAGAGCTTGTCGTCGGTTCCTTTTTTGAATTTGGTTCAGCCTGGCAAGTGTAAGCATGCGATTGTTTTTGGGACGGATGGAGTATATCCCAATATCAACCCGAATCGCTTCTCTTCTCTGCAGCTAGAACACTCAAATCAGCAAGTGACAAATCTAAGAGAGGATGGAGGAGAGGTGAACATCATGGACGCAAAGTAGAAGAGAATCAGGAAATTATCAAGGGGATCCCTAGGCTGCGGAAGTTCTGCATATTTATGTGGAGGTTCTGCGCACCAGCTTGGAAGTTCCATGCTTGCTGTGAGCAATAGAACAAAGTTATGAGAAAAATGTAAGAGAGGATAGAGGAGAGGTGAACATCATGGATGCAAAGTAGAAGAGATTCAGGAAATTGTCAAGGGGATCCCTAGGTTGCGGAAGTTCTGCATATTTATGCGGAGGTTCCCGGCACCAGCTTGGAAGTTTCGTGCTTGCTGTGAGCAACAAAACAAAGTTGTGAGAAAAATTCCAAAACTCAACCAAATGAAGTCCAACTCCCACGAATTTTTGTACACAACTTCTATAGAGTACTATGAAGTTATCCCCAAGAGGTCTTGACCAAAAGCTTAAAGCTTGGTCAAGAATTTTAACTGTTCTCTCTCAAATTGAGGTTTCACTATATTCTTGAGAAAGGGGTTCCAAGGGTGCTCATGGTAATTCGATTGGAGGCAAAGCCTAAGCATGTTTCCCAGACCTCATAGCACCTTAAAAGCAATAGAAGTCGACACAACCTTAGATCAAAGATTCTTAAGAAATTCACCACAAAGAGGTTGAGAAGAGGGGTTTTGGAGCTTGGAACCAAAAAGATAGAAGTTGGGCTTTAGACATGATTATTGTCTTGGTCGACGCCATGACTTGGTCCAACCCATCATTGACTCAATCGACTCCATCTTCATCACTGTCGTCTTGCATGTGCCCTTGCTCGTTGATGTGTCCAAGTGATAGCCATCCACGGTCCATCCTCTGATGACCCTCGATCCCTCTATCTAAGCCTTCGTGTCTGCCCTTTATTGGTCCAAGTCCACTGCACACGGACTCTTGCTTGACCTTCTCCATTGCCCACAATGAAAATATGTCATGCACATATTCTGTGCTGCCTCGGACTGACCCCACCGGAATTCTTTGGTCCTATTGTTCCAACATTCCGGTGCTCTTCTGAGTGGTTAATTTTCTTCATGTCCTTTTTGTCAAGGCTTCTATTGTATGGTTTGTTGAGCATATTGCTTTTTATTGTAAGCTCTTCAATGCTCTTCTTTGTTCTTGCTTTGAGGTGTGATTCCTCGATCTTTACTTTAGCCTAGCTCAAGTCCATCTCTTGCATTCATAAGATTAAGTACCTTGTATACTATAGTAGTACTAGTAAACATTGTTAGTTTTTTTTTAAACTGTGTAAACATTGTTGGTCCTATTAATTGTGTTGCCATTTAATCATGAGCCTGTTCGCTTCAGATTATCAGCCAGACTAGCTAACCATTCAGCAGTGTTTTTCTCTCAAAAAAACCAGCCAGATCAGCCAGACCAGTCAGATTTCAGCCCAAGCGAACAGACTTTAAAATCACACTAGACCCTTCCTAAGAGCATCTTTAAGAGTTCACTAAATCCCTTCCTAATCCTTTTTTTAGCAAGATGAGAAAAAACCCTTCTCCAACAACTCCTAATCCATCCTTTGGCAGACCCAGTGCCAGAGGCTCCCACACGAGTGGGGTCTGGGGAAGGGAATAACCGAAGCAAAGTCTTACCCCTGCAGAAATTCTGCAGAGAGACGGCTTCGAACCCAGGACCTGGTGACTCGGCGAGCTAGCACTCACCAACTGCACCAGGCCTACCCTTCTCTAATCCATCCTTTGGAACTTGGAAAAAGTCACCCTGTTCCGCGTAAAGTTACGCACTTTGTAGTCGCGCGTATTTCTCTCCCCGTGCGCGTTTGTCGGCCAATCTAAAGGTGGAATGATGTGGAAAGAATAAAGAGTAGGAACGAGTTCCTGATGTAAATGTACAAGAGAGAAAGAATATATAAAAGTGATTATGATAATTTAGTAATAGTATAGGATTCCTGATGTAAAATTGTCTTCTATATTTTAGGAGTGGATTATTAGAAACTCTTGGAGATCCTTCTTTATTCATTCCAATACTTTTTTTTGGAGTTATAAAAATATATGTTTTTAGGAAGAAAATATTAGGTACTTTTATAGATGCTCTAAGGTCTATATTTATAAAAAAATGAACATGCACCATTTGATTAAGATCTAATGGCCCAAAAAAATCGGATGCCTAAAATCCTAAAAATCCTCCGGATCCAGATTAGACAACCCATATCTAAAACACGACTTAGTCGGACCTAGAATATTATTCTTATCCTATACTTTTCATAAATATTCTTTTGAGATCAAATCTTTCATTATATTTGGCATGAACCTTTTCATCGCCAGAAACGGAGTAGTGGTAGTACTGTCCAGACAGTATCCCAAGATCACAAGCATCCATGCCAGTCCAAAAGCACGGATCGCGCGTCTCCAAGTGGGGAAAAAAAAAGGTTCTTGCTGCGGTAGTTGGTCTACAGTAGCACACATGCTCGTAATGTGACAATCCCCTTCGCAATCGCAAGCATGTCTATCTAACCCGGCAGAGACGAAATGAAGGCGTACGTTGTTGCTGTTGTTCTTTAGTTGCAATAGTTTAAGTAGCCTTGGCCTCTTCGCCTCCTCCACTCGCTCCATCATCCATCTTCTTGCACCGTCGTCGACACACCAGCCTTCGATTCTCATAGTCGTCAAAGGTACGGCGAATGCAAATCCTCATTCAAACTTGGCCAACATTTATATCCATCCATTATTTGGCTCATCTTTTGATGATTCTCATGCATATCCTTGCTGTTTCAAGAGAGTTTCTGTGTTTACTTTGTTGTCTTGATTGCAGTTTTTGAGGTGTCACTACTCACTAGTGAGATGACAGATGGGTGAGAACGACAAGGTTGCTTAGAAGTTAACAGATGGCTACTACTACGAGCCAACCGTTTCAAGAAGGGAAGCAGCACCTGCACCTGCACCATGGTGGCCGTGCTCTTCCTTCAGTGTACGGAGGCGCGGCTCCGTGGCCGGTCAGCTCATCGGCGGCGCCGCCTCTGCCCAAGCTGGAGATGTCATCGTCGACATCGAGGAAGAGCACGGCGGAGGCCCTGAAGATCCACAGCGAGGCCGAGAGGCGGCGGCGGGAGAGGATCAATGCTCATCTCGCCACGCTGAGGAGAATGATCCCTGACGCTAGGCAGGTCTGCAGATTGAATTCGCACTTTTTAAACTAACAGTTGAACTCCATTTTTTTTAATTACGAAACCAGTTTGTGCAAGCACAGGAGAAGGCATCAGTGCTGCACTGCACCACAAATAAAATGATTGACAGCAATGTCACTATCTGCTCATGAACAGATGGACAAGGCCACCTTGCTAGCCCGGGTGGTTTGCCACCTCAAGGACCTCAAGAAGAAATTGGCCGAAACCACCACGCAGCTGCCACTGGCCATCATCCCCGCAGAGGCCAACGGGATCGCCGTGCACTGCTACACCGGCGCGGCCGCCGTCACCGGCTACGGGCGGCCGTCATCAGCGACGTACATCAGGGCCTCCGTCAGCTGCGACGACCGGTCGGGGCTCCACGCTGACCTCGCCGCCGCGTTCCGCGCCATGAGGCTGAGGCCGCTGCGAGCGGACGTGGCCGCCCTGGGAGGCAGGGCTCAGTGCGACTTCCTGCTGTGCAGAGAGGAGGGCGGCGGCGTGATGACGACGAGTGCCGCTGGCGGCCGCGTGCTGAGGGCTCTCGAGGAGGGCGTCAGGCAGGCGCTGGCCAGGGCTGCGTTCCCGGACCTGGAGACGACGCCGTACGGGTGCAACGCCACTAGGAGCAGGAGGCAGAGGCTTGTGGGGTCGTCGTCGCATTGTGTGCTGTTTGGTCATGGTCATGGACGCCATGTCGGTGAGCAACTCAGCATGGATGGTAGTTTCGAATTTCGATAAAGTTAATGTAGTGTATGGTTTTGTCATGAAGTCATGAAGATTACGAGTGTCAAGGCAGATCGGAGAAGATTACAAGTGACATTGACATAATGAGTTAATGACATTGTTATGAGAACGCCGTCTCTCTCTTTTTTTTAAACAAACTAGTGAACATGCACGTGCGTGCTGCACGTGTCTAGAAAACATTTGTAGTTTTTATTTGCCATTCTCTAGCTTGTTATAGCTGGACTCTCTGGTTACTTTTCAGCACTGAAACCTAAGGAAATCGAAACATAAACAATTTTTTCTAGTCAGCAAAGAGAAGAACAATTTTTTCGACTAATATTCGTCAGCAAAGAGAAGAACAATTTTTTTTGACTAATATTTGAATATTAGTTGAAAAGAACAGTTTTGCTTTCTTCTATTTCTTTTTGTTGCAAAGAAGCTCACCTCTTTGAAGAAGTCATGTGACAGAGCGACCATGATGCTGGCACCATCTCTTGTGTTGTTCTCGCCATGAGCAAAATTGGTATCCCAAAAGTGATAAATCAAATAATGTTTAACTACTTGGCGTTTATAAATTTATCAGGTGAAGATTCATAGGAAAGAGCAAAGCATTACAAATGAATCACCACATGTGAGATTTGAATGATAAAACACAAAATAAGAATTGTCATACGCCACTGTCAATCATTATTATTGGTTGTTGTGAGGCTTGTGTTATAACTGGAACAAACAACCAGGTTACCTTAAAAGTTTTAGCAATGTGCAGGAACAACAAAATCCCTCCACCCATCATTGCTGCTCTTCTTTCAAATTATCTCTGATTTCAGTGAGCACCATTTTTTGTGAGCTTGAGGGAAATTTTGCCAATAAAATACACTACAATTGAAGAAGAAAATTAAAAAAATAGCTGCAATATCTGAAAACAAACAGGTCCGACTCCAATCACCTCAGCACCCATTCAAACAACAAGCTAGATACTTTTTTTTGCCAGAGACATAGGAAAGCTCTTTCCGTTTCAGCAAATAATGCAATTATGTGTGGCATCTAGAAGAAAACTAATGAGATGGCCATGCAGCATAGAAGAGAGCTCCAGTCCTTGCTGATTTTTTTAATTCCCCTTTCTAGAAATATTACGCCTAATAATGAGTGCATCATGTTGATATGAAAAAAAGTAGTGGTTTACCTCTCATACTGGTGACACAAGAATCCTACTGGCTGAGATGCTGACACCTGACTAATCAATATTTCTTGCTTCATGCCTTCCTCCACAACTATTTGCATTTACATAACTGTAGCATATCTCAAGATATGGATAGATGGTATTCTGTTGGTATGCTTCCAACATTTTGAAACTATAATCAAAATTCACAAATATAAGTAAAACAATAACTCAATATGTGTCGCTCAACCACCTGTTCCACCTTGTCTAACATTTAACAATTGGAGAACATATATTACTAACCACCGCTCCTCATGCACAATTATTAGGAAGCTACATTTCTTAACTGATACTATGTTTGTGCATATGAGGGTATTATACCATCGTGCGATTCATGAGAGTGACTTGAAGAAGCACTCAAGCAGACTGCAAATAGGAACTTGTGTATGTTAATACATTTGTGGCAAAAATCAAAAACAGGGGATTGAGCTGAAGACCAATTACTCATTCATCTTAAGATAAGTAATTACTAATTAAACTCAGGATAAGTAATTTAATTACTAATTAAACTCAAGATAAATAATTGTACTGTTTGTCCCTCCTTTTTTAGAAGAAAGTGCTTGACAAGAGCAAGTATCGAGGCCTAGCCTAACAGACTCGTTTCTTAAAGCAATACCTTTAGCACAAGCTAGCAATGACTAAAATCAAATAAGTATAGTACCCTGAAACTGAACATCGACAAGCTAGGGTGTGTGTGTGCGTGCAATGGCTAGCATTGAAGTGTTACCTGGCTGGTGATGATCATTCTACGATGTGTTAGCGAGGGTACGATGATCGGCTGCCCGGCCAGTGGGTCAAGGGTGCTAGCCGTCGGGTCGTCGGGCTTTTAGTCACTGAAATAAGAACACAATAATCATATCGTCATAGTGAGCGGTGATGAATAATTAATTCAAGATAAAGTTCATATAGTAACCAATAAAGATACAATATTTGCTTGTGATTGATCTAACCTTTTATATAAAGATGCAGATTTAGTAGAACCAAACCCAAACACATACCAATTCCTGTCCAAAATCATCGGACAAGAAATCAAGAATAATAGGCAGGCCGGCCAGCCAATTGTATAGTTCAAAAGCAGAACTGCTGAACAGCTGGAGTGCTGATGCTGAATGCCTGAACACCTGAACTTCAGGAGAGCAAGACTGCAACACAGACTACAACGAAGAACAAACGTGCTTGCATGCGAGTTCCTGGCGGCGATGATGCCGCCAGCACCCCAGCAGCCACCTGCGCCTGCGGTCTGCAACACATGCCCACATGGTGCCGCACTGCCGCCTGCCAGTGGCCACCAAAGTTCAGCGATCGCACCGGGAACACCTGGATCCTAGGATCCCGATCGCCGTATCCTCATAGGAGTACGTCACTCGGCCGGCCTTTGCCGATTCGATTTCCTCGGGTTTTCGTGAGTCGCATGACTCGCGCCGTTCTGTCTAACAGTCTAATTGATTGAAGCGATCTTGAACGCTATGCAGCATTGCCAATAATCGGTATGCGAGGGGTCACTTCATGAAATCCGAGATGCTAATTCACCGACTGGAACCACGTCCTCGATAGCTTCCCGGTGAACCTGTAGTCGCCGAACAGCACGTCACTGACGCCCTGCCCCGCCGTCTCTGGCAGTCACGCCGCCACCAGCGCGTCGATGTCGCCGATGAACGGTTCCACCACCAGCGCCGCCCGGATCGAAACGAGCACCACGATTCACGCCAGGGTCGCAGTCGCAGTCCTCGTCTGTGCCGGCCGCCGGGTCCCGTGCGCGAGGTCGCGTCCGTCCGCTGGGTTTCCGGTCAAGCGAAGGGGGCGGCAGCATCGCGCCATAGGCGGAGGGCACGGCGGCGTCCAGTTGCATGCGGAGGGGCGCGGAACGGCTTTCGCCGTCACGGCGTCGTCGCCTCGCCGGTCGGGTGGATGAAGCCGACAGGGCACCGGGTTGACTCGATGTCTCGCTCGCTCAGTCTGACGCTCGTCCTCGGCCCTCCCCATCTCTCGCACGCGAATCGACTTTCCAGGGCGAGGGCAAGGAGTTACGCCGCTTCGGCGGAGGGAGTGCGGAAGGAGTTACGCCAGCGGAACAACAGAAAAATGTGTTTCGATATGTAAGTATCGTTCTTTTCGTTTTAAATCCACTTGTCAGATCTATATCAAGCGTTGGATGTACGGTTAAAACATATATGACGGTGAAGATCTAAGGTGGGTAGAGGGCTTTTTGGTGACCGGTATTTTATAATTCCTTTTTCTCCTTTATAGTATAGATAGAATAGCTTAATAAAAGCTATAAGCTGCACTTGAGAAGCATCGGTCTAGAGCTTCCAAAATTATAGAGACGGTTTCTTTTCTTTTTTTTTCAAAAAACTTGAGCTGTGGGAGAGACCATCGTTCCCACACGATATTGCACTCAAAAATTTGTGTATGAAAAAAAACCCATCCCGAACTGAAAGCCGGCTGCTCTGAACATGTCAGCACCAAAGATAGACATGGCTGCGGCCATTTGTATCTCGCCACGTATAACTCATGAACACAACCGATGAGCAGTGTTTTTCTTATCCCGTGCCTGCTTGAATTCACTCTAACGGTAGATCAAGGAAAATAAAGTCCACCTATGACGCGAGCTAAACAAGTCCTCAAACTTTGGCCCTAACTTGTTTTGATTTCATCAATTGTGTTTTTGCTCTACGATTGCTAGTTGTGTGCATAGAAGCAGGACACGCGAGTAGATTGACTAATCACATATGTTGCGTATCTTTAATCTCTAACAAGCAAGAGCAGCAGCAAATAGTAAAGGGTGTGTTTGGTTCTCCTGATGGAATCATCCTTGTACATGTGGAGCCATAAAAATGCGAAAAGATGGATATTTGGTAGCCTGTATATGTTGTGCAGGTTTTGCTTTGCTCATGCAGTATATTGGGATCCTGGCTTTGGGGAGCAGCTGAAATCGAGCTTCACTCGCTAGCCAAGTGATAGACACAGGGATGGGGTGCCACGCGTCAGTCTCACAGGCCATGTATGTTGCATCTGTTCATGTAGGCAATCAAATAGCTTTCTATTTTTTTTTATCTGCTCATACAATTTTACCGAACACCCACTTTTTTCTAAAATACCGCTGCGGGTGGATCGGTCATCACTGGAGGCGCCCAGTCCAGTGGGTGGATCGGTCATCACTTCATGCCATGGAGTATACCGCTGCGGCCGCGGCGCGGGTAGCTGGGCTTGGGGGCCATGGCGCTCGCAGCCTCGCCGCAAGAACGCCAGCCGCCGACACCGCCAGCGCCCGGCTGCACGGCACCAGCTCCCGGCCCCGGCAGGGCAGCGCTGATACTCCTTCCCCCTGGGGACACGGCGGCGGCGCAGGCCGACGACGACGAGTTCCCGGCGCGACAGAACCTGTGCAGGGACACGTTGCCGTTGACGAGGTCGGTGTAGCGGAAGGGCGGCGCCGTGTCTGGGTCCATCTCCAGGAACGCCCGCTCGTCGTCGGTCAGGCGCGCCGCCGGGTCCGCGTACTTGCGCCACCATGCCTCTGAACTCCCCGCTGTGTTTTGTTTGGGCACAACGTAATGGATACGTGGTTGGACAGGGTCAGAGGCTGCTGATCGATAACTGACATGATGCTCTCTCTGATGAACGAACGAATACCTTGTTGCAGCGATGGAGGCGGCGGCGGCGGCAGCGGCAGCGGCGGCGTCGGCGAAGCGACGGGTTTGTGGAGCATGGTGGTGCCGGTGATCACCACCAGGCTGAGCCTCTTGAGCTCCTCTCTCAGCTGGGGATCCACGGGCCTAAAGAAGAAGGACCTCGTCCATGTGTCCACCGTAGAGGCTATGGCAGGTATCATCAGCTTCTCCACTTGCACTGACGCCAGCACCTGGGATCACAAAGATCAGATCATCAGAGCATGCAAGAGGTTTTAACATCTGGTTGATCATTCCATTCCAGACTTGTAATAATAGTGACTGTAGCGTTAGTTGTGCACCTGCTCGACAGCACTGACCAGGCGATGCATCATTCCTTGTTTCCGGTAAGCTGGCAGTGTGCCTGCAAAGGGCATCTCCGCCACTTTTGTGCCATGGATCCTGTAATAACAAACAATTAAAAGAGGGAAAACAATAAGGCATGCACAACAATCATGTTCGTCTTGTATGCATATATATCTTTCCAGCAAAAAATCAAGGCATCAATTCAAGTATCTCAACAATAACAATGTTGCTTTGCATAAATGACTCCAGTCTTACTGCCCCATATATAGGTTCAGACAAGCATTGGAGGAGTTCGCTCTTTTCTTCAGGTGATGCTTGCAAAAGCCCCGGATAGTTCAGCCTTTTTGCATGTGTATATGTTTTTTAGGGAAACAAGAGGGGCAAGTCCCTACCGAAATATATTAAATTAAGGAAATACAAATTACAACAAAGAAGGAAAAAAAGGGAGGCTCCTGATTGAGCTTTTGCATGCATGACTCTTCATAAGCTAGAAAACTTCAGGCTAGTTTTGACATTGCATATATTATATGGCTGATGCTACTAGCTGCCACGTTATTACCCTGCCCCTAATTAAGCTTTGTCACAACTGACAATTGGTTAATATAAGCTTAGTGCAGTAGCAGAAAAATGATAGAGTAATGTGAACAATTTGATGATGCATGCAACTAAAATTGCCAGCTATGACAGTTTTTTTATGGAACAGGAGGGGTTTTACCCCCTACTGAAATTTTATTGAAAATTTAAAAGTACAAACAAAGCCCAGCTATGACAGTTACTGCCATTGAGCCACTGGTTTTACTAATCTAATCCAAGTAGTAATCCTAGACAGGTAAGAAAGAAATAATAACAAAGCTTGCAATAAACTAACGGTTAAGGGTGTCGAGTACAAACACAAAGAGAAACTCAGTCCAGACCTCAGCAGGGCTCTGAAACGATCTCTCCATCCTTCTCCAGAACCATTGTGTAGAACCCTTCATAGCTTAGGCGTTTAAATTCAGACCTGCTCAAGCACGAAGCATCTTCTATATAAGCAGCAGAATTAACACTCTCATAACTGAATGACATCGATCTCATAACTGAAAGACTTACCCAAGGCTATACACAGCTTGGTGGAGCATGTCAATCTTGGTGCGCCGATCCGTCACCGGGTTGAAGCACTCGTTGAGCACGCCGAGTGCCACCGCAAGCTTCACATTGCGTTCCAGAACAGCAGCCATTCCCTGGGAGCTGGCTGGTTCGTCTTTCTGAATCCTCAAGAGAGACCACGAGAAACCATCTTCGGTATGGTTCATCACGCCTGCCACATCTGGTAGCTGGGCAGAGAGCTGAAACATCCATCCATCCAAAGAGAAAATGCACCGTGTTCAGTTTATATAACACAAGAATAAAAACCAAATACAAAGGGGGAAATAGTTGCATATCAGCCAGTGTTCACCTTCTTGCAGGTCTCGCTGCAGTATGCGCCGATGTCGCGCCCGTTGTCCAGCAATGGACGGCAGCCCTCGTGATCTGCATTGTCAGTTTACACCCATTAGTTTCTCTTCGGAAAGCAGCTGAGAAAAAACACCAATTGAGACGGTGACTCGGCGAGCGAGTGAGACGCGTACACTTGCGAGCACACTGCTGGCATGTGGACAGGCCCTGATCATCGTTTGACATGCACAGCGTGCAGCGGCAGTAGTGGCACGACCACGAGCCCTCTGGAACCTGAAAAGGATTCCAGCGTTGTTGTTTTTTTTGTTCAGACAAACAGAGCGAGCACATCGATTCAGAAACTTTGCTGTTACACACGCACAAGACAGGAGTATATACGGACCTTGATGGCGAGGCACTCCGGGTGGAAGGTGGAGGTGCAGGAGTCGCAACAGAGGAGCTCGCCGCCGTCGGCGCAGACGCCGCAGGCGTCGTCGCTGGAGTCCTTCTCGCCTGCCTTGATCTTCTCCATCCGAGGAGACATGATCCTCTCCACGACGACCCCCTTCTTCTGATGCTTCGCGAGGAGCCTCCTCTTGGCCTGCGAGTTCTTCTCCTCCTCCAGCTCCAGCGCGGCCCTCACCTTGGCCTGCGCATGGAAGGTCTTCACCTTCTCGTTCTCCCACGCCTCCTGCATGCGCTGCAGGAGGGAGTCGCCGGAGACGAGCAGGAGCTTCTCCCACGCCTGCGGCTGCTGCTGCCCGGCGCCGGGGACGCGCCGGGCACCGGCGTGGGCCTCGAACACCGGCAGCGGCACCACGGCGTCGCAGCAGTTGCAGTGGACGCCGGCCCTGGTGACCGCGCCCGACACGACCTTCTCCGCGCCCGCGCCGCTGTCCCCTCCTGGAACGTAGAACACCGTCTCTCCGTCGGACAGGAAGCCCCCGTCGATGAGCCATGTCAGGATGGTGTGCTTCTTCGCCGGCGCCGGCGCCACCGCGTCCACGGCGCTCCTCCTGGCGGCCAGGCTGCTGAGTCTTGGCGGCGCCGCGGAAGCGTTCTGCTTCCTCTTCCTGCCGTTGCCTGCCGGCGGCGGAACAGGGACGATCTGAAGACCACTGCTCTGCGCGCCCGTGGTGGGGACGGATTTTGCCGGGCCACCAGCAGGCTGGTTCTCGACGACGGCGGGGCTCGCGCCAGCGCCGACCGCGTCCTTGGCCGTTCGCTGCTTGCTGGCGGCCCTCTGCCTCGGCTTCCTGGACGGCGCTGGCTTACTGCTGCTGCCACCGATGTCGTCCTTGGGCGCGCGCATCCTGACGCGGCCATTCGCCGCCGCGGCGACCTTCCCCTGGGTAGTCGGCATCGCGAGCACAGGCGCCAGGCGTTCATGTTCTGCGCTGTCGCCTGCCAGTGGCGGCGACTTCGTCTTGCTGGTTGAGCTCGATCCGGTGGCGGCGGTTGCGACCGCAGTGATTTGAAGGGGTCTCGCGTTTGGTGGTTTCCCGCGCCCCGCGCCGCTACTGCCGGGACCGGCATCGTACCTGCGGGCGACGGCGCCGTTTTGGACGGCGACAGCGCCACGGCCGCCAACACTGCTGCTGCCGCCGCCATTCGCTCCCGCCGGCGCCCCGGAGGCGAAAGACGACGGGGCCCACCTGTGGGACGTCGCGGAGGGAGACTGGACCAGCGGCTGGCCCCGCGGGGACATGCCCGCCGCATAGCTCTGCGCCCATGGCGGGTGGCTATCCCATCCAGCGAAGCGCAAGAGCAGCTCCAGCGTGTTCCTCCCAGGTTCTCCACTGGGAGCACGCACCGACATGGCGTTCGCGCCGGCGACGCCACTGGTGGCCGGGTGGCCGTACCCGGCGATCGCGTGCGCCGTCGGCGAAGGCAACGCGGCGGCAGGGTTGAGCACGGGGAATCCGTTGCTCGTGGTGGCCGTGGCTTCCGCGACGTTGTCCGGCTTCGCCGGCACCGAAGAAGACGACGGCGTCATCCTGCTCAGTTCACACATGACAAAAAAAATGTTATTATTGTCCGGACGAAGGATTAAACGGAAAGAATAGTCGCTTCCATGAACGAGAATAAATAGAAAGCGAGTAAAAAGCCTTAGGAAAACAAATGGATGTAAATTGTGACCCAATATTTGCACCAACACAGGAATACATTATGAACATAATGGCATGCAGCCACGGAACGGAAAAAATCTGAAATCAATGGTTTATGCAGTCATTCTGAGGCTGCACACATCAGCTGTGTAATAGTAATAAGGTAAGAAAGAAAATCAAATAATCGAAGAGAAAAAAACTCATAAAAGCTTCGCACGCAGCTTCCATCGGTGAAATTACAACTAACCAATTTTTTAGGGTGATACTATTGACCATCATTTGTAGCTCTAGGTGTTAAAAAAAAAAGCTCAACTAGGAACGAAACTAACGACGCAGGAGCTGTAACATGCGTGTTCTTTTGTTCTTGGGGTCAAAATGTCGTTTCCTGTTCTTGATTTTTGGGATATTTAACTTATTACCATCCCTATGGGTGACACTCCTTCATTTGCCAGTTTTAGATGGAAATCTACATATTTGCCATGGTAAACAGTGAATGTGTTACGTATTTGTCATTTTTGCTGAGCTAGCACGCTACGTGAGACAGACAACATTGACACGTCCCCAGAAACTACTTATGCCTACGCAAAATGTTTTCTTTGCCCTCGTCTCTTTCCTTTTGCCCCCAGCCACTCTCCCAGGGCCGAGCTCGTGTTGAACGCTGCGGCCCTAGCTCGCCGGAGCTCTGGCGAACCATAGCACCCGTGGCGGCCTCCCTCTTCCCCTGCCCCCCCGGCGCCATCTTCTCTAGCTCCAGCAAGCTCACCCGCCGCCATCTTCTCCAAACTCTGGCGAGCCTCCCCCGGCCCGACCTAGTCCGACTGCCCCTACAGCTGCCAGCCAGAGGCGGAGCCACCTATATGGCGAGGTTGGGCGGCCGCCCTACCTCCCCTCTAGCGAGCACCACAGCTAGGGACCCCATCTCCGGTAGCAGCGCAGGTCCAAGGCTCCGACTCCGAGCGAAGAAGAGGACGACGACGATTGGGAGTTGAGAGAATCAGCAAAGCAGAGGGCGTCCATGCTGCTGGGCCGTCTATCCAACAAAGCCCAATGGACGGAGGCCCACCCATCGCGCAGCCCAGAGGTGTTAGGGCAAGCAGCAGACCAGCAGTGGCGCCGCGCTCCCATCCCATCGCCGCATCGCGTTCGCTTAGCTTAGTTCGACGGCGCCTCCGTGGCTTGCAGTCCGCCTCCGCGCTCCGTGCCTCCAGTTGCCGCTCCGCCCCGCGCATCCGTGCCACTCTAGTCTTCCATGCTCGCGTGGCCGCGCCGGTCCGAACGATTGCCGACCGGTCTGCCGCAGTGCCACTACGCCCGAGCCATCGAGCGGCCATAGGCCGGACTGCTGGTCCGCCCTACCTCATTTCTTCAACTGGCTCCGCCAGTTCCGCCCGCTCTCCTAAGCCACCCGACCACCATCCCACCGCCGGGCCTACCTACCTCCCCCTGGCTGGGTCCTTCTATACCCGCCGGAGTTGGAGAAGAAAGTGGGGGATAGCTCGTCGAAACCCTAGCCGCCACCGTCGTCGTCCTCGTCTTTGATGCTCACAGATCTAGTAGGAGGAGGAGGAGGCCTACCTCGTTGGAACCCGCTATCGCCACCGTCGGAGGGGAGGGAGGGAGGAGCTCGCCGCGAGCGCGGGGTCGCCGGGAGCGAGTGCAGGAGGGGAGGGGAGGGAGGTTCTCGGGGGGAGGGGGAGGATCTCGGTGGGGGGGGAGGAGGCAGGCGTGAGGAGAGCGACGGGTCACGCGCTCGCCAAATCACGCGACCCATCACGTTGTAGAGTTTCTAAAAAGGAAAACAGGGGGAATGAGGACATTTCCATGGGCATCGGTTGGTTTTCAAACATGCTACCATGATGAGCTCAGCAAAAATGGCAAGTACGTAACACATTCATTGCTTTACCATGGCAAATGTGTAGGTTCCCGTCTAAATCTGGCAAATGGAGGAGTGTCATTCGTAAGGATGGCAATAAGTTAAATATCCCCTAATTTTTTATTCGCTAACCATATCACGTGGCACGCGACCCATCTGTGCATTGCTTGTCGAGGAGAAAGAAAAAAGGTTAGTGTTCAAGAGTTAGGGGAATCCATTCACCTGCGGCCGTAGAAGGAGGTTTGGGGGACACTGGTTGTTACACGACGGTGGTTGCGTGCAAGACAGCAGCCGGGCAGGGCATCAGAGGTGCCACCCGTCAGAGTGGTGCAAGATGGCAGATGGCCGGGGATGCAGGCGGTGGCATCACGATGTAGGTGATTAGGGAGGGTGGGGTCGAGAGGTGAGGGTGGGAGGGGAGTGATGAGTGGTGCGGCGAGGCTGCATGAGCCGCCAGTCATGGGTGGTTTGTAGTCTAATGCCCTAGGCGTGACCCTTGCCTAAAGGTGTAGACAGCCTCACACCGAGATTTCATGACCCACTACATGCTCCTATCATGGGGATTGAGATATTTCCTAGGGGAACGAAGATTCCTCGTGGACCCGTTGCCTGACATGGTATCCTTGTGGACATCCAGAGTTAAGGGCTCATTGACTGCTCTAGTCTAGGCATCATGTCTTTAGCTTGGCGCAAGAAGTCCTAGTCATTGGTCTGAGCCCCCGAGCGACCAGGAGTCAAATAGGCCCAGTTGGGGAGACCCAGCGAAGTGGGCAGGCCATCTATCGCTGTCACTGAGATCTGGGCCTCGAGTCTACGTAAGCCTTAGAGGCCTTATCTGACAGGGACGCACAAGCACAACCGCTTGTTGTAGCACCCAAGCCCCTGGTTTATTAGTAGAGTCAGTTAGGGGGTTAATCTTGTGGTAAGAGTGTTTAGTAATAGGTTTAAGCCACCCTAGTGAAAGCCCTAGTTTGGTTTTAGATAATTGATGAAACCTAGTACTAACCTTTGTCATGAGTGGTGATATGAGCTAGGTTGGTGCAATCCAAGTGGTGAAGCTAGAAGATGGTCATGGCAAAGGTGATGGCCATAAAAAGATGGATCAAGTGCTTCACATTTGGAAAAGAAGAAAGAGAAAAATAAAAATGGGCTCAAGGCAAAGGTATATTGATAGAAGCCATTTTTGGTTTGCACTCAAGACACCATAGAGGGTGTGAGTGACTTAGGATCGATAACCATATAATAAAGAGGGGAAAATCTTTGGCTAAACGTTTTATCGAGTGTCACTAGATGACATGATTCTTGCATATGCATTTAGGAATCTACCGTGCTAACTTTGACCCTTGTAAAATGCTTTGAAAAATGCCAACATATGTGCACATAAGTTCTATACTTTGTGGTTAGCAAATTAGAAGTAAGGGTGAAGTGGTTGTGGACTTAGAAAAAGAAAAGGAGGAGAAAGTACATGACTGGACGCTGATCGCGGGGTGACCGAACTCACCCTAGGAGCGTTCGGTCATTTTTAGCCGAGGGCGTGTAGCTGGCTGAGAGGGCTGGAGAGCGACTGGACGCTGACCACCTGCGCGTCTGGTCAGTCTTTGCTACAGTGGAACAACGACGCGACTGAACGCGCAGGACCCGCGTCAAGTCGGCACGTGACGTTTGATGACGTCAGCTTAGCTTGCGCTCTCGGAGGAACAGTAAGGCTACCGAATGCTGGGGCGTGTTAGGTCGCCTTTGACCTGATGCGTCCGGATAGTTGAAAATGGCCCTGGAACCTCTCTATACTCGATCTGACTCTCGATGGTTCAGGGTCCGGTTAGTTAAGCAGTGAGTCCGATCATTACTTAAGTGATCGCGTGACTGAGAGATGACCGTTAGAATCGAATGAACGATATTCAAAGGCGCAATGCATAGTGACCATCGGGTGACTGGACTCACCAGACCGGACGCAGGGCAGCGTCCGGTCGTAGCGTCCGGTCAGCCCACGAACAGAGCAACAACTCTATTTCGTTGGGAAGCTCTATAAATAGAAGGGGTCAGCTCCATGGCTTCACTCTTGGACATTTGACATTCTTGACATCATTGTGAGCTAAACAAACTCCTTCCCACTTATCTCTCTTGCTTGACTGTGAATTCAAAGTGAGATTGAGTGATTCCAAGTGCATTTGCTTGTGTGATTGCATCTAGTGGCACTTGGGGATCGTTGTGGGTGTGGATTTCTTGTTACTCTCGGTGGTTGCCGCCAGCTAGATGGCTTGGAGCAGCGGTAGAGGTTCAGTATGTGTTGGTGATTGTTCGTGGCCATCTCCAGTGATCTTGTGAGGGGTCTTGCACCTTCCCCGGTGAAGCGCCGCAAGGTAGCTCTAGTAAATTGCTCGTGTCATTAAGTTACCTCACTTGTGGGTAGGTTCTTGCGGTGTCCAATTGTGTGGATGAGGTTCATACAACACCTCTTAGCCGCCAAACGACTAAGTGCTGGTTGACACAACGGGGACTAGCATACCAGCAAGCACATAAACCTCATGAGAAAAATCACTTGTCTCTTGCCATTAATATTCTCCCGGAGATTGTATTGGTGGTCTTATTATGATTGGTTCATCCCTCTACGCAGCAGTATAAAACTCACACTCACTCCTTTACTTACTTGCAAAGTAGTTGTAACACGCTCTTTAGTGTAATTAGTTTTGAGAGTTTGTCTTACTTGCTAGTTTAGTGTCATCTAGTGGAGCTCTTTAGTGTAGCAAGTTTGAGTGCTCTTAGTGAGTAGTGACATAGCCATTTGTGTGCCTAGTGATTATAGCAACTAGCATTGTTGGATAGGTGGCTTGCAACCCTTGTAGAGCTAGAGCAAAATTATATTACGCCATTTAGTGTACTAACCTCTTGCTCTAGTGTGTTTGTAGAAAATTTTTATAGGCTATTCACCCCCCCTCTAGCCATTTAGGATCTTTCACCTAGTCCTAGGTATTCATCAGGAGCCCCCAAGCCTCTCGTAGTCTCTCCAAATCATCTATGGTATGATGGTGAGGGCATCATTATTTTCCTTGTCGTTCGCTCGGCCAGGCCAAGGCCCCTAAACTTAGATCGATGTCCTTCGATGGACAAGAAGGACACTATTGGTATTTCTTAACGCATACAGAAATAATCCGCAAGGACACGGAATTACCGTTGTAGCATTTCACCTGGAAGTATTCAGGGTATCGTATTTTCATGAGGAATAGAGGTGTAAGAGTCTCTTAAGCTAGTTCACCTAAGATAGCAAGAAGAAAGATAGCTCGAGTAGCAAGGTTTTCTAGGGATAGAGATTCTAACTTAAGATAGCTTTATCACTATAGACTTACTTCGGGCACCGACTTATACTTGGTCTGGAAGTACCTCTAGTTTCGAGCTCTACGTCAAACCCGAACGTGGGGGATTACAAGGGATGAACAGGGCTGTCACCACCTACCACCTACCTCTCAACCATGGGGAACGAGGCAAACGAAGGTAGCCACTAGCCTAGACACCATGTCTATGCTATTGACTACTACTCTAGCATCGATCAGGGTTATTCGTCTTTATTAGGGGCCTTTACTAGAGGATTCGTCACAAGGACGAATGATGAACCCACAAACAAATAATGAACAAGACTAACTTAAAGTAGAACTCACAATCGAAGATAAACACAAACCTTATACTCCAAGTAGTATTCGGTTCGTAGAGGTACAAGTGGAGAGGAGCCGATGATTCATGGCATTCCTTCCGCTAAGTGTACAAGGGGCCCCAAGTACACAAGTGGAGGTAGCCGACAACTCCGGTACTTCTCCACTCTTACTCTCTCACTTCCTACACTAGAACTAGCTAGAAGCTAAGATATGAGTGTGGCTCTTCTTCTCTTCTTGCTACATTGTGCTTTCTCTTGTGTTGTGTTTTCCTTGTTGAATCCAATGTGAGAGGGTGTCCTCCTCCTTTTATAGCTCACCAAGGATGGTTTGCTGAGGTATTTTAGGAAAGCCCCCCCACAACCGACCTCAGGGGCATTGAATGCACCGCCCTGTCGAAGGTGGGCCTAAGCAGCGCCTATGGTGGTGCCGCTTCGGCACCACCTTCGCCAGGTGGGTTGCTTGATGGGTTTGAAGCGTAGCCACGTGGGTGTTCAACCCATGTTTGCAAGGTAAGTCGTCCTTCCTTCTATTTGTTTGTGTAGAGTCTGCATTTACGTTTTTCTGGTTGCGCACTTTGACTCTTTTTTCCATGTAGTCCAAGTATGTGTCATAAATGATCAACTCACCAAAACTTAGAATTCGTTAGTATAAACCCTATTTACTAAGTTTTGGTGTTTGTTTGTATGGATTTAATGTACAGTTGGCGGGTGAAAATATGAGTTAAGGACCGCCAAAAAGCTCCCCCATACTTAGTCCTTTGCTTGTCCTCGAGTAAAGTTCTAAGAACTAAGCTAGTTCATCTCCTTGATTTAAAATCTGCATACAAGTTATTCCACACCTCACCTAGACCTGTGAACATTATGAGTTCTACCATAAAATCTTGAGTGATTGGATAATGGAATAGTAAGGATTCAAATCTTCCTACTCTACTCTTACTTAGAAACTTGGGTTTTGTTTGATTTTGAAAATATAAAGTTTAGTCTTGCTCCACAAAATGATTCTCTCGGGTCACTTTAAATTTGTATTTGGTTCCTCACTTAGGAAAAAGATGTTGCCTTTGCTTCCTATCTCTAGGAAAAGCTTATGTGGAGCTCAAGGTAGGGTAAAGTGTGGCATACTTACCTTGCACATGTTGCGAAGTCAAAATCCGAATCTAAGGAGAAATAATTCATGCAATCTGATCAAGTGGTGCAAATGTGTGGTATTTTGTGGTTTTCGTGGAAGAAATACTCCTTTAATGCTTTTGATCTTTCTTTCTTCACCATAGGTTTGTTTTCTAGAGGTCATGGCAATCTTTTGATTCTATATTTTTCTTTCTTTTCTCTTGGACTTTTTTGAGTCCATTTTCTTTAGACTTCTTTGAATCCTTTTTGTTTTGGACTTTCCTTTGTCCATTTTTTCTCTCTTTTTTTCATTGCCATGCCTCTCTTTTTTATGAAACCTTGGTGAACCGAGATCGAGAATTTTCATGGAGCTTTCTTTTTGCGGGTGGATGGATGGAAATTTTGTGCTAACTTCTAGTGTAGAAGTTTAGCTTTATTTTGTGGGTGGAGTGTACATGGTCTTGAATCAAGAAAGCATGAAATATTTCTTCACAAAGTATCACAACATTTTGACAAATCTCAGTATAAGAATAAGTAGCATGTGAAAAAGGTTTGAAAGGAATTCATCTTTTGGCCTTGGTAGGTATTTTAAATGTCATCTGAGGAGCATGCTATTTAAATTTTTGATTTTGTAAATAAATCCCAAGTACTTTGCAAAAGTGAGCAAGTTTCATTTCCGTCCTACTATATCTCATATTCCAATCACTTAGATAAAATGGGTTCCCTATGATAAGTTGCTCACAAGTGTAGGAATATTGGCAAGGAATAAAGAGTATGCAAACTTTTAATCATAGGATGATATGGAGATGGAGCATTTGTTTGATTTGTAAAATTTTAATTTGTTCATTTTTAACCTTTATCTAGATGTGGGGAGTGAAGATGCACAAACCGAGTTTGAAACTGTTGATCTCTTGTGCATCATGTTGAGGGAGGAATGCTTGAGTTGATCGTCTCCCCCACACTTGTTTCTGTACCTGCATTTTATTTTCTAGAAAAACAAAGATAGAAACAACAAGGGCTCTACCAGTTGAAATACTAGGAGCCTAAATCTTATTATTATTATTATTGTTATTGTTATTGTTATTATTATTATTATTATTATTATTGTTGTTGTTGTTGTTGTTATTATTATTATTATTATCATCATCATTTTTTATTATTTTTATATATTTTTTTATTTGTTTGTTCACCCAACTCTTTATATTTTAGCATAATTCCAACAAGGCTAACGTAGAGTTGTAGTAAATCTTGGTCTTGGTTTATCTCCATCATAAATTACTTCCATTGTTTATGTCCAAAGTTCATTCAACCAAGATTAAACACCATGTCCAATCTTGATTAAAGAAGGCCATATTAACCTAAGCACCATGCTTAATTTAAGAGGCCTATAGATGTACTGTATATGTACCATATATGAGTACACCCAAACCAGAGCATATGACATAAACATGGGAAATATGACTTTACATGAGCAAGTGATACAGAGATAAATTTGAGTAAAGGAGTTGGTAAACATTACCTTTGCATACCTTACATACCGACAGCATATATGGTTGAGAAGTTTGACATTGCTGCTATGGTGGCTTGATTGCATATGACTTAACTTAGGCGAGCAACAAGGCTAGGCCACACACACGGTTAGTGTGTAGGGACCATGGGCCTTGGTGGTGGCAGCAAAGGTTTAGAAGGGAAGAATCCTTCTTGCACCGCATCTATGCAATGCCGAATGGTAGATGGAAAAATGAACCAGAGCTTGCATGTGCATGAAAGCAATATGGGATGGAGTCAGGCGGCTCATTGATGTTTATGGTGGCTAGTAGGGCTAACCTGCTCCTTCTCTCTTCTCTCTTGCTTTATTTTTAGCTTTATTTCTCTTTTTTTCATCTCCTTTATCATATTTTATTTTCTCTCTTTTTTAGTAAGGTAGAGCTGACATCATCATTCATCATTTTTTATAGATGGCCTTTAGCATGGATGGAATGTGTAGCGAGGCTCTCACCATCCTCCCCCACACTTTGGAATTTTGTGTGAAAGTCAAGTGTATAGAGTCAGGGTCTCCTCTAGAGTGTGTTCCGTCACCAAAGGGCATCAAGCCATTGATGCAGCTCTCATGATTTCAAGTCTTGTATGTCCCCTGTTCTTCTCGATCTTGACTTGAAATGGTTAGCAACCAAGAATACCCGAAGGTGTATACTAACTTGATAGCATGTTCTTGTTTTTATTAATAAGAAAATTGTTGTTTTGTTTTATGATAATCACGGGTATCTCCCGGCAGCGCTTAGTTTATGGTCATAAGCTTGACTGCCAAAGCCAGGACGAAGTTCATAGCCAGTGTGATTGGTTTTGATGGTGGTGGCTCTAAGAACTCGTCCTAAGGAGCAGAAAGATTTTTTGAATGGAAGGGCTTCATGGTGAAAAAGAATAGATGGAATAACTTTTTTTTGAAAAGGAAGATAAAACACAAGGATACTTAGGTGGACTAGGTTCAGAGATAATACAACAACCGTTCCCCGGCAACGGTGCCAGAAATGCTTGTTGGTATTTCTTAACGCTTACATAAATAATCCACAAGTGCATGGAATTACCATTGTAGCATTTCACCCGGAAGTATTTAGGGTGTCGTATTTCCATGAGGAACGGAGGTGTAAGAGTCTCTTAAGCTAGTTCACCTAAGATAACAAGAAGAAAAATAGCTCGGGTAGCGAGATGTCCTAGGGATATAGATTCTAAGTTAAAATAGCTTTGCAACTATAAACTTACTTTGGGCATCGGCTTATACTTGGTCTACCAAGTACCTTCAGCTTCTAGCTCTACACCGAACCTGAACATGGGGATTACAAAGGATAGATAGGGCTATCACCACTTGTCGTCTACCCCTCAACCGTGGGGAACGAGGCAAACGAAGGTAGCCTCTAGCCTAGACACCACGTCTACGCTATCGACTACTACTCTAGCATCGATCAAGGTTATCCATCTTTATCAGGGCCCTTTACTAGAGTATTCATCACAAGGACGAATGATGAACCCATAAGAAAATAATGAACAAGACCAACTTAAAGTAGAACTCATCACCAAAGATAAACACGAACCTTGTACTCCAAGTAGTATTCGGTTCGTAAAGGTACAAGTGGAGAGGAGCCAATGATTCATGGCATTCCTTCTGCTAAGTGTACAAGGAGCCTGGAATACACAAGTGGAGGTAGCCGACAACTTTGGTACTTCTCCACTCTTACTCTCTCACTCCCTACACTAGAACTAGCTAGAAGCTAAGATATGAGTGTGGCTCTTCTTCTCTTCTTGCTACATTGTGCTCTCTCTTGTGTTGTGTCTTCCTTGATGAATCCAATGTGAGAGGGTGTCCTCCTCCTTTTATAGCTCACCAAGGACAGTTTGCTAAGGTATTTTAGGAAAGCCCCACTGCAACCGACCTCAGGGGCATTAAATGCACTGCCCTACCGAAGGTGGGCCTGAGAGGCGCCGGTGGCGTTACGGCCGCACCCTGGCTAGGCCGTCTCTGCACCGCCTTTGCCAGGTGGGGTTCTTGATGGGTTTAGAGCAAAGCCACGTGGGTGTTCGGCCCATGTTTGCAAGGTAAGTGGGCCTTCCTTCTATTTGTTTGTGTAGAGTTTGCGTTTACGTTTTCCTGGTTGCACACTGACTCTTTTTTTCCATGTAGTCCAAGTATGCATCCTGTAAATGATAAACTCACCAAAACTTATGAAATTCGTTTGAATAAACCCTATTTACTAAGTTCTGGTGTTTGTTTGTATTGATTTTATGTATAGTTCATGGGTGAAATATGAGTTAAGGATCGCCAACTGACATCGACACAACTTCTATGCTAGGGACGCCTTCAGTGAGCTCAAACTGGCTGAGCCTAAGTGGGGACCAGATAATCCCGCATGGGTATCTAGCTTTGGCCTACATAAGGCGCTCCTCTTACCTAAGTCGATGTGGGTTGAGTGACTAGCTTGGAGTCTGGTCATCACTAAGGTTCCTAATCCCATTGAGGGGTTTCATGATGTTTTTGTCGGCTAAGGCCGTATGTTGCGCAATGGGTGTGCGCTCTGTGCACCTAAGTCTAGGCCACTAGTGGGCCCGTTGTGGTGTGGCCGTTGCTCATTCTCTTGGTCCAGAGGTGGCCATGTATCATTCATAGACTGGCCTTAGAACCTTAGGCTTCAAAGACCAAAGATGGCCAAGGGCCCATCGAGGGGCCTTTGCATCATTAGCGAGCCATGATGATGTTTTCACGAAGTTAGTCCATGCCTTACAAGGCATGGCATCTTGGCTCCTTGAATCCACCTCGTCCATGTGGTGTAGGGGGATCTTATCCACCAATTGGTCATAGAGAAGTTGACGTGGCGTGGTGTCCTCCAGCACTGTGAAAGGTCCCCGCTTGGGCCTTGTCCGCGTTGTCCATTGGGCGCAGCGTTTCAAATTCCCCAATCCACACTGCCTTAGGCACGGGGACCGTGGGGAGCAACACTTTGATTTTTGTGCATGCATGGCACATGTCATCCTTTGGGGCATGGCATGGCCACCGCATCATGGTGCTATTACGGGGTGGGACATGATAGTTCCCCATGCTAGGAAAGAAAGGAAGATGGGAGTGATTTCCCTTTCTTTGCACTTGTGCCCCAGTCTCTTGTCTGTGTCTCGCCCTTGCTTCCCTATTTCTTGCACCCCACAAGCGTCATCTCCCACCATCTTCTTCCACCGTCCTAAATCTTCCTTTTCTATTCATCTCTCGGCGAAATGGTGGAGTTGCAAATTCTAAAGGCGGAGCTATGTTGATGACATCATTTTGACCATCAAACTTGCACCTAAAGTGGAGGTAAATCAACATCATAGTATGATTCATATTTTCAATTAACCTAGTTCCACTTGTACTTGGAAATTATTTGAATGTAGAAATTTTGCTCAAAATCCATCAAATTCAAACATAAGAAGCAAGTGGACATTGCAGGGTCACTTGGAGCCACCTAGTAGAGTTAGCCGACCCTACCAAGGGTCGCCCAAACTAGCCCCACCACTGCCATGTCACTGATCCACCTCCCTACTAAGGAAACACACTTTCATGCCATCCTTGTCGTTGGTTTGATGGTGGTTTGATCCACCAAGGCCTCCCACACCTCGTGCTTCTGTTTTCAAATCACTGCAGAGTACCACCATGGCTGTGGCAAAGGAGGTGGTGACCGGTGGCACCACAGAAGCAGCCGAGGGAGCTATCCGTGTTAGGACAAGAGTGGGAGCAGGGGCATGGTTTTGTCTAGAGGATGAGATGACGCTAAAGGCCCACAAGACAGCGATATCAGACCTCGAGAATGCGTTGCTGGGCAGTGCTGCAAGGTTTGATGCCAGCTACGTACACGCTGATGCCGGTTGCTCTAGCGACATACACTGTCATAATAATTAACATAACATAAGATAATTACATGTCTGCTACTCAGGCTCCCTTCTTGTCAGTGACCTCCTTGGAGGTGACACTTAGGGTGCCCGACAGTTTGTCTAGGTTATCAGCGAGTAGGTGAAAAGCACAGGCGTAATTCGACACTTTCTCCTCCTGCAGCATGCTAATGGTGTCCAGATTGAGCTCCATTAGCACACCATTATTAATCCTCTAGAAAGTCTTCTAGAAGAGGCTAAGTGCCCACGCATCACCATGCCCAGAGTGATTTAATGGATCTTCATTCACGTCATCGGGCATGGCTTCATCATCAGATTCATCCATCAATGCGCGATCAGATTCATCCTCCAATTCCTTCGTCCGTGCGCGCTTGGCTTCTGTCTCTGATTCCTCCCCTGTTTATGCACACCTGGCAGAAGGCTTGGCCATTGTGGTTGCTAAGAGTATGTGCAGATGTAGTTTGTATATGAGGGTGTGAGAAGGCAAGTGTAGAGGAGATTTGAAGGCAACGACATTGGGGGACCTTGCACTAAATAGTCCATATGAGTAGCAATTTGTCTCCCCAAACCACGTGGTTAGCGCCAAAGGGGCCAAGCCGCGTGGTCGACTCAATTTTCTCTATCCATCTTTTGCCATTTATCTTATGTGCCATCATCACAACTCTAGCCATTGAATCACAATTCTAATTGATGGTCATTGTGGCAGTTGCTTTTCCAACGTTTTTGTCGTCCTCCAACGTAACAGTTTGTCATTGTGCCAAAATCTATTGAAGTGATGCATTGGGTATGCTGCCAGGCCAAGCGATAGGAAATACACGCCTAGGGAACCCGACGCTACCAATGTGTAGCATGGCCATTGCTTCGTATAAGAAGGGTTGTAGTACATTGCTTTCTCCACACTTAACTTAGCAAAATTCTCCATTTGATCTTTCTCTTTCCTTGTTCGTTTGCAATCAAGCATGGCTGGCGATAGTGACTCTGAGACTTCGTATTCACATGAGGTTGAGTTCAAAAAGTTGGAGAGCGATACCCTGCTTCGCCTCTCTAATGGAGGCGAGAGGTTTTGTGGTCGTGGTGAGGGCACCTTTGTGTGTCCTTTTTGTCACGGCAAGAAACCGCGAACATGGAGTCTTCGTGAGTTGTTGCAGCATGCAGAGGGGAACTCATGCCTAGGTGAGGGAAGCTCTAGCCCAAAGCATAGTACTTTGGCCAAGTGTATCCTGAACAATGATGCCACATGGCTCATGATTATGAGCTCAGTGAAGTTGGCAACTGCGGCGGCAACAAGGTGGTGAAGCCCGGAGGGACCAGCCCCATGCGGCTAGCAGGGTTGACAGAGAAGAGTGCAAGAAGAAGGTACTAAACAGAAAAGTTTGTGTGATGATATTTTTCATGATCAACCTTCTTTCATTATTTTAAGTTACGTAGTTCCAGTCACCAATTGAAGCTAACTATATTTTTAATTAACACAATGAACCGAGCGCCTCCTAGCAAAGGGCCCCTACTATAAGCCAGGCAGAAAGCCTGACAAAGGGTCATCTAAAGCTAGTCTTCTAGGATTTTATTTTTTTTCCTAATTTTTAGCTTAGAATATGTATTTTTATTTAAATGAAATATGAAATGTTCTTATTTTGATGTATTTTTTGGGATTTGAATTATCTTTGCTGTGATGTTTATTTTGTGTGATGGGGAAGCGGTCTTCTATGATCAATAGTGTGATGGTAGCCCCCGAGCACCTTAGAGTTCGAGACCATATGACACCACCGCTGACAGCCTTCACCGCCGCTTGCAGACGGTCAGGATGGTACTGCCATTGTCAATTTCCAAGCCCGCCTAAGACTCCTGCGCGTATTTACAAATCTTTGCTCCAATTTCCATTCCCGTGGCTCCTACTTTATTAGCTTACAAAGAACACTTGCCATCCTATCTGTCTTCTCCTCAGTACTGCTATTCCTCATTATCGCTCCTACACCCTAGTGCTAAATGACGTTACCGCCTCTACTCAGTGGTGTGCAAGCTACCACTCATCGCCGACAAGCTAGTGCTCCGCGCCGGCACACCAAACCGACACGCTCGCACAGATCCACCGCTGACCAGGTTGCTAATCACTGCTATGCTCACTCGAGCTCATTGCTGCAAGATCTAAAGGAAAGGGTAATGGTTTCCCACTCCCCTTATCCATCTTTCTTGGATTTTTATTCCCCTCTTCACTCATCTAACTATGAAGCAAGCTTCCATCTGATTACTAAGGAGCTCATGATCCAATCATCATAGGTGCTCTTTCTCTAATTCAGGTGACAACGCCATAGCTTCCATCGTCAGCCTCGGTCTAGTAGATCCTTCTCAAGATGGAGGAGGCCCCCAACAAGAGGAATGAAGTGGCCATCCTCACAAACCATGTCTTGGTCCTCATCCTTGGCCACCTCACTGCTCGCTCCTTGTACAACTGCAAGTGTGTCTGTCACTCCTGGAACCACCTCATCTCAGAATCCGAGTACGATAAGGAGCTACCCAAGATTGTCACTAGATTCTTCTATCGCAGCTAGAAAGGCAAACATAATTCACCAGCGTCACTAGTGAATAGCCCTCCCTATCCTTCTTGTTCTTCCCCATTCAGGATGTCATGGTCTCAAATTGCTGCCACGGGCTCATCCTCTGCTGGTGCGTTGGGTTTCACTATGTTGTCTGCAACCCGGTGACTAACAAATGGTTGTTACTTCCGGATAGCAACCGTTCTTATCTTGCTTGGGTTCGATCTGACAGACTTCTTGCACTTTTATGTGATTGAATATGGGAAGAGCGTGTGTGAGTCCGTAGGTGTTAACATCTACTCATCTAACACTACAACATGGATGTTTATGGAATCCGAATGTATGCGACACGTGTGTTTCTTAATGGTTTTATGCACTGGCTGGAGTTGTCCTAGATAGTTATTCTTGATATGAAGGGAAAAACATGAAGGAAAATTTATAGGCCACGTGGTGATGCAATTTCCATCCATGAAGCTCAAGGTCAGTTGTGTTTATGTACCGCTAATATTTACAATATGTCTTAGCTTTGAATCTGGATCCTTGAATACTAAGGTACTGATAAATGGACATTAAAGCATATGGTGACCACGCTGGAGATATTTGGATAGGACAATATTGAATTTGGTTACGATGTTTGCGATGCGGACTATAGAATGATTGCGAATGGAATTTGATTTTCTTGTTGGGGAGGACAAAACAGTGATTGCATATGACATTAACTGCAGAAAAGTTAATGTCCTCCCTCCCTAGGTCATCTGCTATCCTACCTACCTAGAGGCTACGGATGGACGGACCTCACTATCTTCCTTATGTTCCCTTGTTCATGGAGTCAGTAGGAGAGCAGTAAAGTTGCATATGCTGTATTTTCTTATGACATTTCTTTCTTCAGGTATGAAGTTGTTTTGATTCTATATACAGTCCAATTTTGGCTTAGTAAATAAAGCAATGGTATGTTGAATATTGTTAATTATGCTGCTTTGTGTAGGTTGTGGAGTCTGAGTGCTTTTGAACGATTTTCCTATAATGGCTAAGGGAGGAAGAAGAGGGGTTTCATGGTGCAGTGGCTACTAATCTGAAGGAAGCTTTGCCTTGGAAGTCGGAGTGGCGCATAGGAGCAGAGCACATCTATCTCATTTTCGTTATGTAAGTCTATCGGGAGCAGCACCTTTAATTTGCAATCTATGTACCACTTATGTTAGTACATCAGTTCACACAGTTGTTATGTTAGTGTTGATTGTTATTTTAAAAAGTACTCTTATTCGTGGACATGATGTATGGATGTAATGATTATATCTGTATGGTGTGTATTTAGTAAGTTATTTAGACAGCTCAATTAGTAAAATACATTTGCAATTCTGTCACCGTCGGATGTAAGCGTCTTTGGTAGTTTTCTCAATGCCGCCACCGGATACCACTCGCCATTGGTGTCCAACACTGCTGCAATTCATCTGATGCGGCAGGGATTAAAAGTGTATCACCGTCAAATTGTTTAGTAACCCAACACCGACTAAAGGATCATCCTAGGCGGATCATACTACAAGGCGATGGTGGCCATGATCTTTGAAAAGACGGTTCAATCGCCCAAGCGACGCTGATGTTCACCTCGACACAAACGTGTCGGACGTCAAAGCGATGGAGAACCGGCGCTTCACACAGTCGGGTTGTTGTACAATGCGACGGTGATCATGACCAGTACATAGGTAGTTCAGACGCCCAAATGATGGTGTTGTTCACATCAACACAAACATATCGGACATAAAAGCGACAGTGAACCCGCACTGCACACAGTCAGGTCATGGTGCAAGGCGACGGTGATTATCACATTTACTGTCGGATCATTGACCAATACGGCGGTGTTGAGCGTCTATCACAGCCGGTTGTGAACTGACGGTGATGACTTGTACTATCACCGTTGACCACTTACTGCCGAGGTCGAAATCTTGCTGCGACGGGGGTTTATGAACCGACTGTGATAGATCTATCGTATTAGTGGCACATCACAGAGTAGGGTGGTGAGAGCTCAGTTTCGCCGCCACTACGCTCTTCGCCCCTGCCGATCAACATGGTGGTGCTGAAATCAAAACCAGCGAGGGAACAAAAGAAGCAAAAACGACTTCTTTTGCAGAATTTTTTATATTTATTTTTGCAATTTACGAGAAATATCTCTTCTCTTCCCTATCTCTATCTCTATCTTTGTCTATATCTCTTCTCTTCTCTTTCTCTATCTCTATCTCTAGCTCTTTTCTATGTCTATATCTCTATCTTCTATCTGTCTGTCTGTCTGTCTATCTATCTATCTATCTATCTATCTATCTATATTATATACAACTAAAAAGCAACGAAAGTTTTTGTCCAGCTGGCAAATCACTACATGCATGCGATCTGCGACCCTCCCTACAAATCACCGTGTGTGCCCCCGACGAGTGGATATCGGGTGCCATCATGTGGATACTTTAACATCAATCGACTAGCTAGTATTCCTATCACTACCAAAAAACGATTTTAGGAGACTGGCCATTTTTATTTTCAAAGGTGGGTAGAAATTTAAGTATCTTCCAAAATGCCTTACGATTTACGGACGCGGTCGTTTTATTTATGGTTGCAGTAAAAAATTGTCTGTCTCTGAAAATGGATTTATGGAGGTGGACCTTTTAAGAGGTATGCCTCTTGCGATCTCCTTATGTGGTTCACATCTGTTTATTGAGCCTAACCAAGTAGCCATCTTGAATCCCATGTTAGCCCGCTTACTAGTCTCCATTGTAGAAGCGAAATGAAAACCCAAAACTTCACAATCCTCTCCCTTGTCCGCTCTTTCCCTCACGCATGTCGCCACTCTCTCCCTCACGCGTGCCCTTCGCTATCTCCGCGTGCAACGCTTACCCCGGGCCTGCTGGAGGCCGTGTGCCGGCAAGCGGAGGGTGTGCACCGCCCGACAAACCGTGGCGGCTACGGCTAAAGGCCACGCGCGACCCAGCGAAGCGTGGCGGCAGCGGCCTGAAAATGCATAAGCATTCTCACCTCCTTGCGAAGGTTGCATGAGTTTATTTATAGAGACAAGAATAGCCCTTGATGTGGCAATACAAAGGCAAGACTCAATCCAAGATTGTTGATATACCTTGTGTAACGTCCTAGATGTTAAAAAAGCAACTAAAACTTGACCATGAGCATCATCAAGCATAATTACTAAGTGTCATGTCATTTGTGCATTTTAAGTTTCAATTGTTGCATTCATATGTTGCATATGTGGTGTTTCCTTTGTTGCATGCAATGATGTTAATGATAGTGATTAAGGCTCTTTGTGAATTTATATATGTGAATTTGCTTAAACAAGTAAAATTTGGTTAAAATAAACTTTGTAGTGCAAAGTGTGTGCTTTCATGTAGAATCAAAATATGATGGTGTTTCTAAGTCAAACATGTTGAGATTGGACTCCAAATATTGAATTTAATGCTGTTTTTCCCTCCCTAAGCATTTTTGGCTAAGTCATGGAAATCAGGGTTAAGTTCAATTTTGGGAGATTATTAAATCAATTTTCATGAATAAAACTTGTCCAACTTTGGTTTCATAGATTGGTGTGATGATTGTGCTATGTTAATGTGTAATTAATTGTGATGTTGGATTAATCATTTCTCTTAAATAAATTGCCAAAAATGTTTGGTTAAAACTGTTTTCAAAACCTGAAACTGTTTCAGTTTCACTGAACCCTTATTTGGAATTTGAAATCTTAAAATCCCGGGCTCTTTTGATCTTGAACCTTAAAGAAATGTTGAAGAGCATGTATAGATGAACAACTTTTATTCATGGCATCGATCTAGTTGCTATTTGGATTCAAGAGAAAAAGGGAGGAAATGATCAAGTGTCGTGCTGCTACAGTGTTGCCGCCGAGCAGCCTGCTTGCTAGACGTCGGTGGTCGTCAGCCGCCTATTTTCACCGCTTTGCGCACGCCTGGCACACAGCTGCTTCGGTGGCATGGTTCAAATAGCTGCTGGCAGCCGTGGACGCTTCGCCCCGCCTTCAAATCGCCGAGCCGTCGGCCATCTCTCCCTTTCCCTCCTTCGCGCTGCCGCCGCCAAGCCTTGCTTCATCGGCGAAATTTGCCACCGCCGATGCGCCCAGCCAAATAGCTTGCGCCTGTAGCTTTGCATCACCCTTGCGCATCACCTAAGACTGCTCGTGCCAGCCTGCTCCTCTGAAATCGCTCTCGGCGCCGTTTACCACCGCGGCGACCCGCCATGGCCATCACGCGTCACCTTGTCATGGCTAGGCTTAACCGGAGTAGCTCTCGCCTCCTCGATTAATATTCTAGCCTCCTTGCAAACCAGTGATGCTCATCGGCTTCTTGTTTTAATCTCAACTGCACAGGTCGCTCCAGAACGCCATCGCGACCCCACCATCGCTCCCGACGCCGGCAGCCGCGTCAGCACTGCCTCCGTTTCAACCATCTAGCCGACTAGGTCGAGGTGAGCACCATGGAGCAATTCCATGTCATAGCTGGGCCAATTAGGGGTTGTAGCCGCCGGTCCATCACCACGCCGCCATGTCCCGCGCCACCGTGCCGCCATGGTTGGAGGCGAGCTTGCTGCGAAGTCCCAGACGAACAATCGGTAACGTAGACAAGTGCATGAGGTTGAGAGGAAGCCATTGGTTCCATTCCCGACGCCAGAGACCTTGCCATCGGCATGTTCCGCCGAGCCGGAGCGCCGTTGCCATCGCTGTGCCTGCTGTGGTGCTCTAGGTGCTCGTCCAGTGCTGCAGGGGGGTGCGCGGGAGAGGCAGAAGTCCGCCAAGGTGTTTCTCATCGCCGGCGAGCTCGCCGCTGGCGAGAACTTGCCGGTCAGCTAGTCAGGTGCCGTGGTCAATGCGACCGTGCCACGCTGTTGACTGGGCCCCTGCTGTCAATGGCTGGGGGTAGGGGAGAGCTGAGTGAGAAAAGGGTTTTGTCCTTTTTTGATTTTTCAGAAAATATTAAAATGTGCAGTTTCTTGTAAAATTCATAAATAAATAATTAGAGCTGATAAAATTCAGAAACTTTTTGTGCAGCTTTGTTATCTTGTGCTCTACAATGGAAAAATACGAACTAGCCATAATCAGTAGTTTTGGTATGCTTAAAAATTACCTCTTTTAATTATAAAATGAACTTTGTATGATTTTTATAAATAAAAATATTAATCCTATGACGCTGAAACTTTTTGTGTAAATATAATGTGCTAATATCTGCCTCCACAAACTGTTTGGATAATGTGAACTTGGTTAATTAATTTAAGTTTGGTTAAATGCATTTTATTTATTTGGTAAATACCAAAATGATTTATATAAATCTTTAAATGGCTTGGGTGTATTTTCAACAATGTTTGTGGACCTTGGGACAAAAAACCCTATGCTGTTCCTTGCAACTCTTTTACTTCTTTCTTATGCTAAAATAATCAACTTGTTTAAGTAAATAACAAAATGACTTAATTATATGTTAGTTAGCTTTTAGGAGTACTTTGATATGTTCTTAAGTTAGGAAAGATGTTAGAACCTTGCTGAACCATGTTAAGTTTAATTCTTTCATAATAACAACTAATTAAACTTGTTAGTTAAATAACTGAAATGGTTTAATTAAATGTTTAGTTTTATGAGTTCTTAATAATGATCATGAGTTAAGATAAGTGTTAATCTATTACTGGTCCATGTTAGTGTAATTACTTTCTTGATAGACTACTTATTAACTTAATAGTTAATTAACTAAAATGCTTTTATGATAACAACCCTAGTTCTTTGGTGAAGGAAAGTTGTACTCAACTTTCTTAACTTCGTTTAACTTATGTTATGCATTTGAATGTCTCTCATCATGCATCATAGCATGTAGTCCATCATGATAAGTAAAGCATCATTTATTATTTGTAGTGTACGAGAGTGAGAAGGTTCGTGTTGATCAAGTTCCGGAGGAGGTCCATCCACCTGTGGTGTTGGTGCCAAATCTAACTTCTGTGATCCTATGGAGGATGCTAACCTTCTCTGCAACGCAGGCAAGCCCCGGAGCATAAACCCTCTCTTAGTATTTGCAAATCTTTATTACATCTTAAGTCTTGTGGGATATGCATTACATAATTAGGAGTTGGTCGAATACCGTTGCTGCATGATTACCTTGATAATCAGGTATTCTTAGTTCTACCCTGCTAGTATGAATAGGTTAATACCTCTAATGCTTAGACTTCGATAGAAGTCGAGCGATGGTTTCATCATTCGTGAGAAACAGGTTTTACCTTGCGCTTCTCAACTCTACTGATGGATCCTAAGAATACCATGATAATGCTAATGTTAAAATGAGACCGGACAGGGTGCTTGCATCGAGAATGGAGTTTCAATGTAGTGCTCCGCCTGTGTCAATTGAGGACCCATCGTTGTGGGCTCGCTTGTGATCGTGACTCTGTAGTACTGGCCACATACTCCGATAAGCCTGATACCTCTCCTATTCCATTATGAGAAAGGACAACCACACACTGGGAGTGGAAATATGGTAAGAGTAGCATGTACACATCTTGTGAATCCGTCACGGATGAATGACGCATGGAGGTGGAGTACTGTGCTCTCAGGTAGCTCTAGACCCGTTCATGTTTTGGAGGATTCGAGTGAAGGTTGATATATGTAGGTCTAGGACTTGCATATGTCGTGTGGTAAGGAAACCTTAGCTGGGCTTAATTGATTCGAATCGTCATGCTCCTCGGTTATGAAGATTCGATCAACTGACCTGCATCGTAGTTAATCAAGGAAATAATGGTACTGATGGATACGAGCTGATATAAGATGAGATGAGATGTTTAATGAAGTGATTGTTTAGATCAGGTGCAAACTAGATACTACTGATAAAGTGAAGCTAAAACATTAAAAGTAAGGATCCACTTATACTAAGCTTTTCTACAAAAGTTACTCTTGCCTCAAACTTTCCCTTAAACCCACATACCCATGCGGTCTTTTCTTTTAGTTGGGTAAGACTTGTTGAGTACCCTCAAGTACTCAGGGTTTGTTAACCCCTGTTGCAGGTTCTGACTTGAGCTGCTAAGCGAGGTCATGTCGGTGGGCTTGACATGATCTGGTTGTCTCTACTTTAGGTGTTTTACCTAAGTTGCTTCTGTAGTTCTACACATCTTTTGGAACTAAGTTACGCTTTACTTGAACGTGTTTTGTAAACCTAATCTTGTAAGTCTTCCGCACTTTGATGTATGATATTTTTGTACCAACTGTTGTAATGTTGTGGTAACTCCATGTTGATCCTGTATGAGTTGTAAAATGTGGATGATTCGAGGTTTTCCGAGGACACCCGACAGACTATCAAAGTTTTCTGGCTCTCATGTGCAGCGGTTAGAGGTCTTTAAGACAATGATAAGTGCACGTGGGCGTATGATAGACATTTGTTCAACGCATCAACTATTATTTCAGTCGAGAATGGGAAAACAGCTAGCTTCTGGAATTCGTCTTGGCTGAATGGGACCTCCCCAAGGAATGTTGCTCCGACCCTATATAAGAAGGCAAAAAGAAAGCACATCAAGATTCACAAAGACATTTACTCTGATAAATGGATTGACCACATCAGTCCACTAAGCACACATCAAGAGATTTTGGAGTATGTGGAACTCTAGGAAGCTACAAGGGGGATTGTCCTGAATGCGGCGCTTGAGGATGAAATAAGATGGAGATGGACGACAGATGAAGAACACACAACAAAAGGCGCATATCGTATTCAATTCGATGGGGTTTTCAGTAGAATCAAAATTTCACAAATTTGGAAGGCAAAAACAGAGCCGAAGTGTTGTTTCTTTGCATGGAATTTATTGCATAAGAAGATACTTACGGCCAACAATTTAGCAAATGTAATTGGCAGCATGACCCAATCTGCAAGCTTTGTGGCCTGGAACAAGAGACCCTGACACACTTATGCAAGGATTGCTCCTTTACCAAGGAGGTTTGGGAGATCATGAAAAAATGGTTCGGCCTATCAATTTTGAACCAAATAAACATTTCGGGATCTCTCTACAGATACTGGCGCAAGTGCAGCGCTATGATACAGAAAGACCAAAGGAAGTTTTTTGACGGCATCCACTACACCACAACCCTTAAATAGCATCTAACTGCAGTTGCTAAAGGTTGATAACTAGCATTGAACGGTGAGTTGCTAAAGGTTTGTGAAGGACAGTCAGTTGCTGAAATTAAATATGGCGATGGAAAGTCAGTTGCAATAAATTTTTTGCTTTTGCGTTGGACGGTCCGTCGCTATACACCAGCAAGAGCATCCGAACATCCGTTGCTATACAAATTTTTCATTGGCGCGATGCATTTGGGCCCTTCCCGCGGTAATTTTGGCCCAAAATGACCTAAACCCTAACCCCCCGCGCTCAGTCCCCCGCCCGACGCCTTCCCCGCCGCCAGCCCTCGCCCGACACCCACCCCCACGCGTTCAATCGGGCGCGCGCCAGCCCCCACCCGACGCCCACCCCCTGACCGCCGCCAGCCCTCGCTGGACGCCCGCCCCGGCCCACCGGCTGCCTGCCCCACCGCTTGCCCCCGCCAGACGGGCGGCCTCGCCCTCAGCCTGCCCGCCGGCCTCCACAGCCCCGTCCCCTCCGGTGGCTAGGCCCGACACCGCTGGTGGTCAGGCTCGACGCCGCCCGTCCCCGCCGGTGGCTAGGCCCGATGGCCAGGCCCTAGACGCCGCTCGCCGACCGACCAGGAGGAGCCCAGGACCCGGCGGCCAGGAGCAGTGCCCAGAACCGACACCGCTCACCTGCACCAACCTCCGTCGCCCGCACGCCGCAGGACCTCCCAGGTCCAGATGGCAGCAAATCTGACGGCAAGACTCTGGCCAGGTAAATAACTGCACCTTCTCTTGTAATTGAAATGGGTGAAGTTCCATTTACTATGGATTTTTTCCATTCTCCTCTTGAAGCACACAAGCAGGAGACTTTGGATTCTTAAGCTGTCAGCACAACACTCACAAAGGTGTGATATTTCCATATAAGTTCATTCCTATTTTCCCTCTATGGTTATACTCCAATACTTGCTTTTTGTTTTGGAAACTGGTGAACCCACTGCAGGAATCTTCTTGGTGAAGATCTGGCTCCACTTGGCCCTAGTGAACTTGATCAGCTTGAGAGTCAAGTAGACAAGACCTTGAAGCAAATAAGATCAAGAAAGGTAAACTAGCTAATTAAATGGGAAGGGATTCAGGATGAATGATGTCAATGGTATCACGAACTGCTCTGAACATTCAAGTGTCTATGGTGGCTATGGCTCTATTAGTTGGCTCACGAACTGCTCTGAAATTACTTTGAACATTCGAGTGTCCCCACTGAAACAGTTAGATGAAAGTTAACCATCTTTATATTTGTTCAAGATCTATGGCTCAGCCTCCTTAGTTTGTTGTTGAAAATGGATCTGATAGAATAATCTGGTCTCTGGAAAAGTGTGGCAAATTTTCTGTTAGATCTATTTATAATGCAGGTGCATATCACAAAATGATTTGGAAACGAAAGATTCTTCCAAAGATCTTGATCTTTATGCAATCTTAACAAAAGATAACCTTATTAAGAGAAACTGGAATGGTGACCCAAACTGTTATTTTTGCAACCTTCCTGAAAGTATTTCGCACCTCTGTATTCAGTGTCCAGTGGCAAAAATAATGTGTTCTGCATATTTGCTTATCTGATAATATTAGAGGAACTATATAATATGCAGACTTAGTTCGACAATAATGCAATATGCAGACTATTCTGAATTGTTTTGCCCACTGTAATGTGACTTGCTAGCTTGCTAATGCTATATACCAAAACTGTCATTTTTTGGAACTTCAAAGCCTTGCAGTGTTGTCTTGCGAAATTGCCACCATTGTGTAAAATGTTGATCCTTCATGTATATCCATTGAATGTCTCTTTCATTGATAAACTCCGATTCACTAACCATCTCTTTATGAATATTAGTTCTATGAATGCACAAACTGAACAGCATTTAATAAGTCACACTGTCTTTTTTTAAAAAAAAATTACCCACAGTGGAGCTATTACAAGTTATCCACATAGGCAACAATGTTTTTCTCATATCTATTCTATTCTGTTAACTGAACAAGGCACAAAAATATATGCATCCTTGTGACTTCTCTGCTTGCATGAAAAAAAACACTCTTTTACTTTTGATCTGATACACCATTTCTTCCATGTGTAAAAATGGGAAAATGCATCACTCACTGGTGATCAAGAGGACCTCAATAGTTCCATGTGCTATTGTGTTGTTGCCCACCAGATGGAAGACAGGAGCATTATCAAGAGGACCTCCACAAGAAAGTCATAGCCTTATTCTTATAGACCAACCTGGCACTCAATGGGGATTGACTCTAACCTGTAGTCTGCAATCTTCTCCCAGAGGGGTGAAGTAACAAGAGTAGACACTCTTTATAAACAAAATACAAGTATTTTGACAATGCAAGCAAGACATTCCTCTCTTTATGCTTCTTTTATTTTGTGGATGCCAACGGAAATCATGAAATTTATTTTTCTTTCTCTCTTTGTTTTCCTTTCTTCTTGCATTACAGTTCTGAACTACCATCTGAAATGCTTCTGGTTCCAACTACTTTGATATCATCATTCCAAAAAAAAAGATATCTCTTAATTATATATACCGGCACAATTAATTGGCATCTCTTAACTATACTGGTACAACCTTTTGACGCGCCTGGTTTTTCTAGTTATTTTCTAAGTTTCTGATCTGGGACAAAAAAAAGTGCTAAGATTACATATAAGAGTGGCTCCTTAGTTAACTGAAGCAATTTGTGCTAGATTATGTTACTGAAAATATATTGGTTGTGCTCAATACTAACAAGCAGCGGGTCTCTTCTGAACATTGCAGGTTGCTAGTTCAGATATATATGGTGCAGCTACAGCACAATGCCGCTGATTGTGATTATTTCTCAGGTACTCTTCAAATGCTTGTTCAGTCTATGTTAGATTCAGCTTGATAGGCATTACATGTAGTTCTTTTCAGTTAACTGAAGCAATTCTATAGTGAACTATAAACATATAGCTGTTCAGACATGTTTTTTTTCCCATATAACATCAGGTAGATGCTCTTCTGTATTGCAGTCTTTTTAATTCAGATTACTAAGCCATGCTAATATGTCGGTAAATAAACCATCAACTAGCAGCTGGTCTATTTTTTCCCTAAGATAACTGTACCATGCTATGAAATACTATCAGTTAGATGCTCTAATACATTGTTTTCACAATCATGATAAACATATATTTATGGCTTCAAAACAATCAGGACTCCTAAGTTTGCCACATTAATCGGTGAAAACCATCGTAAATTAGATACTTCGGAATCATCTTAGATTGCTTACTTTCGTCCCTAAACAACTTAACAAAATTAGATTGCTTACTATCAAAGTGCTGCATGCAGGATCATCTCAGAGACGCTAGGCGGTGCCTTCTTGTTGCCAAGAAGGGTGCTAGGAGCAAATTTGTTGCAGGATCTTCTCATGGGGTTGTTGCTAGCAACTTATTGATAGGAAGCCATTGAATTATCTTTGAATGCTTTTGGACTACAATCTGGTAGTTTTAGTTAATTTGTGAACTCAAACCTATCTTTAGAACAATGTTGGATTGCTTTTGGATGATGGCTTTCGCTCAACAGGAAAACAATGCTTGCTGTACAATCTGATATGCTTAGTTAGATTTTGTATTCAGCTATATATATGTTTGTATGTGTTGCCTTGATGGCAAGAAGCTTAAGCTAGTGACATGATTATATATGTACTCATTTGATATGGATGAATGAGAGTATGATTATTGCCATTTGTGCATGCCATTCATTATTGTATTGGTTCTGAATGTGGTCCAGTTTTAAATATATCTGGATTATTTTTTTTACCTATTTAATTGATCTCGATGGACTGTCAGTTGCTAAAAGTTGCTACTGCGATGAACTGTCCGTTGCTAAAACTGCTAAAATGCTGTCCGTTGCTAAATTCTAGGGCGATGGACGGTCCGTCGCTAAAGAAGGGGTCCGTTGCTATATACATATAACCACGGCTTCAACAGCAATTGCTGGGTCCGTCGCTATAACTTTTAGCCACGGACCCTCCATCGCTGTATACCCCTTATAGCAATTTCAAGTCAGTCGCTGATTAAGGGTTGTGGTGTAGTGATCATGATCTACTTTTGGTGGAATATCTGGAAAGAAAGGAATAGAAGAACTTTCCAACAAAAGGAGTTGCAGCCAAAACAAGTAGCATCTTTGTGCAAGGAAGACATTCAACAATTTCAGTTGGCTTATAGTCAGACTGTTAGCTCCTCTTAGTCTTTTGTTGTCTTTTTTCATGCTTGTTTCAGTCAGGGTTTCCTTTCAGTCATCCTGTTTTTTTATTTTTTTTTTGCCCCTACTGGTGTCCGGCTCTTGTTTTTATTTCTTCAACAGTAGGTGGGCAAATGTCTGAAACGGGGTGACTGAATTCTTGTATCTCTTTTTTCTTTTCTTTGTCTAATATAACATCCGGCAAAGCTCTTGCTGCTCTTTCAAAAAAAATCCGAGATTGATTGTTACAATTAGCCTAATATACAATATGGTAACGCATACAAAAGATATTTACCATCTATGATTATCAATCAATCTCTAATCTTTATCATGCTGATTTACATGATGGGAAGATTCTGTTTACATGCCCCCTCAATCACAGCTTACCTAAGTTGAGGTTGCCTCTGATAAGGGTTTAGTAAATCCATCAACAATTTGATCTCATGAAGATATAAGTCTGATTTCCAATAAAACTTGCTTGCTACCCTTTCTCGAACAAAATGATAATCAACTTCAATATGTTTTGTTCTAGCATGAAAAACAGGGTTAGCACCAAGGATTTGGGATTTGCCCTGAATGGGCCGAATTTCGGTGAAATTCACCCATTTCGGCAAGGCTCGAGAGGAATACAAACCTGCCAAAAAAATTCGGCCCAATTTAAATTTCTAGCCCAATACAAGGTCAAAGCCAGCCCAAACTTATCTCCCAGAGCTATATAAGCTTGAACCTCATCCTAAAAACCCTAACCATTCAGTTTCTTTCTCTCCCCGGGTGTCCAGCCGCCGGCCGCCGGTGGCAAAGCTCATGCCAAAGCGAAGCACTCATCCAGCTCCCTCATCCCGTCCCCTCCTTCGGTTTTCCCATTGCTCAACTTTATTCTTGCTGAGTCCCATGGTCAGGAGGTACAGCGCACTCAATTAGTGCCGACCATGTACGCAGCAGCAGCTTGGCCGGCACCACGACGACGCCGGGTGGCTGGCACCGGTGGTTAATGGCTCAACGCATCAACGACATCACTCAGATGTGGGACGAGCAATCCACCAACCATAGATGCACTGGCAAGGGCTGTAGTACCATTGTTTTCAATTTCTGTCAAAATTTGGCCAAATTTCACCAAATTACGAATTTTTTGACTTGTCAAACAAGTGAATCCCGGTCCGAATTTTTTGAAATTTCTGAAATTCGTCCAATTCGGTAGGCACCGAATTTTTCTAGATTTTGAATCCCAAAACCTTGGTTAGCACACAAATTAGGTGGCACCAATATTATCACACCACAAACGCGCAGTCGGAGGCTTTGAATTCCTAACTCATTGAGTAGAGAGTTTGTACCCATATGGTTTCTGTAGTAGCATTAGCCATGGCTTTGTACTCAGCCTCACTACTTGACTGAGACACAGTATGTTGTTTTCTCGCTGACCACACATAAGATTAGTTCCTAGAAAAATAGCAAAACCACCAGTTGACTTTCTCTCATCGGGACACCCAGCCCAGTCTGCATCAGAGCTGAGTATGCACTAACAAGAGTAGAGGGCGAGCGCATTATCTTAAGTCCATAACTTAAAGTACAACTAAGCTCAAGAGGTGCGCGTGATGAACGACTAGTTGACACAGGATAGGGGAGGTGATTTGGCTTCTTGATCACCTTGTCAGACACTTTTTCCTCGATGTGTCGAGGCGGCGCCAGCATGGTTCCATCAAGGTGACCTTGGAGCATGGCACCATGGATGGCCGGGAGAACCTGCGCCTTCCACATCAAAGTAATTGGTTTTGGTGAGTTTCTCGGTGGTGGGTGGAAGATTGAGGGAGGTCGGCAAGGTGGCGGATGAAGAACTCGACATTGTTGGAGGTGGCTCTTTGATACCATGAAAATGTGTAAGCATTCTCACCTCGTTGCTGAGACTGCATGAGTTTATTTATAGAGTCAAGAATAGCCCAAGACGTGACAATACAAGGCAAGACTCAACCCGAGATTGACTGTTACAATTAGCCTAATATACAATCTGTTAATGCGTACATGATTGATTATATGATGGGAAGCTTCCGTTTACGCGTCCGAGCTGGTGCATCTCCATGCGAGTGACGGTGGATCTGCGAGGACGATGACCACGCATGGTGGAGGCAGATCCATGTGCACTGGGGTTGGATTCACACGTGGTGGCGGTGGATCCATAGAAAGTGGTGGCATTGGATCCAATCACGACAGTGAGGGTGGTGGTGGTGGCGGGGTTGGGATCTGGCAAGGACGGTAGTGCCAGCGACAATGTAGGGTAGCAACGACGTGTAAAACCTTGGGTGTTAAGCTTGATTTTGCACTTGCATTTCATGAGCATAAGTGTCATCTATGCATACATGAGAATCACATGAAATAATGATGTGAAACATTGCCTTGCAACATGTCTGGTTATGCTATGTTTCAATGTGTGCCTATGCCATGCTCATGCTTGTAATGCCATGTTTGTCTTTGTTTGGTCACCAAACCAACTTAGAAATGTTTAGGGTACAAAATGAAGTCATGTTTATATTAAGTACTTTGGCTAATTAAGTCTCTAAGTGATAGTTGACCTAGGAATGGTTTTGATTGATCTAGTATAAAAGTTTTGTTATAGTACTTTTCAGTTGATGGGCCCTAAATAAAAAGTGTAGATAATTTTATAAGGAACAAAAGTTATTTTTGGGTCCACTCATGAAAATGTCTCTAACATGTTCAAAAAGTGCTCCAAAGTCAAAAATTAGGTGTTGTTTTGGAAAGCTCCAAAAATTCCCTAAGTTATTTTCAAAGTGTGGATCTTTAGAAATTTATAATTCAAAAACTAGGTAGAATTAGACTATGACTCTTTAATATGAAATATTCCTCTCTTCAAAATCTACAACTTTTGTTTTTGGAGCAATTCTTGAAAATGCTTGGAAATGGCTCAAATTAATGCATTTAGTGCTGTTTTGGAGTTTTTAAAAATAAAAATTGAAAAAAGGAAAAGGGTGGCCTTACCTCGGCCGCGGCCTAGCAGCCGAAGCTGGCCCAGCCCACGCCGCGCCATGCTTGCGCTCTTGTGCCTGCCTCTCCTCGGCCGACGCTCGCCACATGGCAGCCGGTCACCGGTGACGAGGGGCGGTGCCCGCTCCGACCGGCGACCGCGCCTTCAAGGCCGGTCGGGACGCGCCCTGCTACTCCCCTCCTCCACTCCATCCTGTCCCCTCCTTCTCTAGTTCAAAAAAACCAAGCGGGCGAGCTCGCCACCGAGCACCGCCGATGCTCCACCGGATTAATCCACCGCCGTTGCTCCACCTCTGCTCGAGTGCTCGCGCACAATGCTTCGCCTCGACCCGCTCTAGCTTTTGCACCTGCTCGCACCATCGATTGCGCTAAGGTAATGCCCAATAGGGCATTTCTTCCACGTCTTCATCACGGTCACCGACGCCGCCGTGCGCGGTCTGCTGTGGATGGCACCCCTCCGCTCGCCCTCTCTTTTCGTTCTTGGGCGCTTTGAAGCCGCTAGGAGTCGTAGATGGGGATTTCGGTGACGAAGCCACCGGTTAGGGCTCCAGCGAGCCCAACCATGGCCTCGCCGGTGACATGTACGCGGCCGCCCCGCCATTGCCGCCGTCGAGTGCGCACTTGTGCTCCCGCGCCGCCATCTTCTAGCCTATAGTGTGCGGCTCGTCGAGAAGAAGTCGTTGGTGGTACCCATTCCGCCGGAGACTCTCCGACGGCGAGCTTTCGCCGGTCAGCGTTGCCCCTGCCATGGTGTGACCGATGGGTGGGGTTGGGTTGTCTGGGACCCACGTGATAGTGGCCTGGGTGCACTGCACCGGGTGCACCTAGCGCTTAATCGATTTGGTTTTTAAGAAAATGATTTCTAGAAATCCATTTAATTCTTGTAAAATCCATACCTTGAGATGTAGTGAAACAAATTTTGTTGTGCTTGTCTTGAATAGATCTACATGTGAAAAATATGAAATACCATTTTTGTGGTACTTTTCTATATAGCTTTATTTAATTTGTTAAATGCTTGATAACTTGGAAAATGCCTAACTAATTACAGGAATGTCAAAAAAATATTATTCCAATTTTGTTAATCTTGTTATGTCATGTAGATTCTGTGAAAAATATATGTCATGCTTTGAATGTGGAAGAAAATGGCTTGGTGAATTAGGTGGATTAAATGCTTATTTCTTGTAAAATTTGTAGGGCCAAAAATATGAGAAAGATGTGCATGTGTAATATTGTCTACAGTGTTCTTATGCTAAGAGGATAGTGTGAAAAATATGAAATCTGTTGTTTGATACTTTTCATAGTACAAAGTATTTTCATGTGCAATTATGCCAGCTGGTTTGTCATTTTTGTGTAGGCTAAAATACTTATCATTTTGATCTAAAATTTTTATGGTAGACTCCTGTAGACATGTTTAATCTACTGTAATTTTCTCAGGGTTTTCTGAGCATTAGAAAAGGGTGGCTCTGTTATGTACTTTATTTAATAAAGGTGAATTGATGCTTAAATGGATTAATCCTAGTCATGCATGATACTTTTGTATGCCTTCGAATTATGTGTGACCTGCTGGTTTGATTAGTTTAGTTCAATGTGAGGTTTACATATGCAGCAAGTACTTAGTTAATTGGTCTACTTGTACGTATGTATGCTTGTTTTGTTTGTGTGTTGTGTATAAATAACTAGAGAGGAGATTTGCACCTACTCGGTAAAATAAAATGAAATTGCTTATCACCAATGAGTTCATGTTCATTCATGTGCAAGCATTCATCCTTACACACACATATGCATTCATACAGGATCGTTGGAGGAAGTGACGCCGTTCGAGTTCGGAGTTCCATAGGAGGACGTTCCACCGGAGGTGCCGGCTTAGGATGGACAAGAGGCCGGGGAACCAGACGTTGAGCTGCCGGGGTGCTAGGACCACCAGTCATCCTCGTTCTTGAAAGGCAAGCCTCGAAGCATTTTATTCCCTGTGGTTTGCAAATTTTACTTTGCGTCCTTTATGTTTGATGCATTATGTTATAGGAGTTGCTTGAAACCGTTGATGCATATCTACTATTCTATATTCTTTGATTACCATGATACATCCTTACCCTATTAAGTCTAGTATCAAAATATATGCTTAGTCATGCTTAGACCGTTAGAAGTGGGTGATTTCCTGTCACCTACGCTTTAGGTGAAATAAATGATCATGTTTAACTATGTTGCTATCATGGAAAGATAACCATATGTGGTTGGATGAATGGAGACCGGACAAAATATTAGGCAGCAAGGCATGGGTCTTGTGTGTTTGTAGTTTTCGTCTGCGTCGATTAAGGACCGTACCGTTGCCGGCCCTCAGTCTTTTTGAACGCATGCCTCACATTTAGTTGGCCGGATAACTCTTTCCGACCGCAAAGCCTAGTAGCTCTATTCGGACTGGTGACCAAGATGCTGCCAAGACCACCTCGGGCCAGTTGACCGTGGGCAAGAATGCACTGACAACCCCGAAGTACAGTGTGCAAGCATGACTTGAGCGACCTGGTGTTAGAACAACCCTAGGTGTAGAGGGTTCATGGCGGTCCCGCGGCTATCCGAATAATACCAAGGGTTACCTAAATCGACCCTGACGAGGAAACATGGTTTGTGTGAGGAATAAATCACCAGCTGGTTAGTAATCGATTTGAATTGCCATCGCTCCTGAATAGTGAGCAACTAGACTAAGTTACTTCATCGTAATAATGTGGCTATGGAAAACAATGATGGTTATAATGATGATGTTGAAAAGGCTAAAACTGATGTGGTTACTATTGATTGCTTATAACTAATCAAGTGGATGATTTAGTATAGCTACTCACTTAGTATAATCAGGCTTCAATTATAAGCTGCTGCTAATTATCTAAATGAAGTCCTATCGGTTACTTACGCTTTTCTGCAAAAAGAGTCAAGCTAGCCCACTTATGTAAAGCCTTGCATACTCCTTGGTGTCAATTTATTTTTGATTTATGACGGTTAAGTCTAACTAAGTACCTTCTCGTACTCAGGGTTCTTTTCCCATTTATTGCAGATGGTGAGATATACTATGGCTATTGTAAGAACTGCTTCTACCCTGCTTTGGGCGATGAAGAGTAGGACCAATGACAATGATTATTCCGTCTATCTTACCTCAGTTGCTTTTGTTGGATGAGACCTTGACCTGGCACTTTATTTGAACTCAAATATGTGTGTTGGATTTGAACTATTGCTTCCGCTATCTATCTATTTTGAACCAAGTATTGTAATGTTACTATTTGAACTCTAATGTATTTGAACTATGTATAAACTTTGTGTAAGCACGTGAACTATAATTGCTGAACCATTACGATCTTGGCTGTGTGTTGGAAAAGTTTGAGATCCTTCGTGATTTCGTGGACTACCGGGTTTATATGTGCTCAAGTATGCAATAACGACTGTCTCGACAGTTGTTTTCGTGCTTGTGCTCTTATAAATTGGACGGTTCTGTGACACGACGGCAGCTGCTTGGTTAACGCAGGCCCACGAAAGTCTCGTTGAGATTTGCCTAAATATAGAAACTACCTGATAATTTAATTTCTGACTTGAGCCTTAGCCTCCGTCCAGTCAATCATAATGAAGATGAGCAAGGCCAAGAGGCGGAGAAGAGCATTAGGCTAGCCCCAACGCTACACCGTGTCCTGTAGCCTCAAGCAACACGTATGCACTTGCTCTCCACGTCCCGTCGGCAGTCTCACAGTACGCCATAGTAGCCTGCAGAGGACCCGACCGCCTCATCTGACAAAAAGGTGAAGCACCTAGCAGAGCGAGCGTTGAAGTGAATGATGCCTCTGACCCACATAGAAAGCAGGATGAGGAGAGAAAAGCGGCAAGGTAAAAAGAGAAAGTTGCAAACTGCATGCATGTGGAGCCCAGAATAAAATAACTTCTCTATCACGGCATCGTGGGATTGTTTGCCTCACCTCTGCATTGGTCGTGCCCTTAGAGCAAGGATAAATAGGACCAATATGTCTTTTCCGGTCCCCCTTCCATGCTGGCTTGCAAACGTGTCATGCCACGTCGGCGAAGGCACATCATTACAGTGGGAAAAAATATTGGAATCGTTGGAGGTTCCTTCTGCCTAGTGCGACTGAGACCGACTTAGCTCCGGCGACCCTCAAACCCGAGCCAACCATGGACGGACCGTGTTGGACGGAGGAGGTGGACGACCTGGTTGATGCCGGCGCCATCGACGGCGCCATCACCCTCCTCGAGTCCGTCGTCTCTGGCCTCTCTACCTCCGCCGCTCCCCCGGCCACCGACCTCCGCCTCGCCACGGCGCTCGGTGACCTCGCGGGCCTGCATGCCTCCCGCTGCGACACCCTCCGAGCCGACGAGCTCCGCGCCCGCGCCCGTGCCATCGCTCTTCGGTCCTGAGCCACACCCCTGGAACTGGGACCCTAGAGTTCGTCTCCCCCTTCTCGTCATCCTTGTTGCTCTTGTACTTCGTGGTTGGGAACCCTTCACTCTGGGTCATTTTTCAACTGCTTAGTTGTTGCTTTGTTGGATATCGAGCGAGCTTGGCTTGGCTCAGTCCAGCTCGAGCTAGCTCGTTAGGCTAACGAGCCAGCTCGGCTCGGCTCGTTAATATTACGAGCCAGAAGGGCAGCTCAGCTCGGCTTGTTCGCGAGCTCGAGCTGGCTCGTTTAGTTCGCGAGCTACTAAAACAAATAGGACACACATGTTTATAGTGTTGATGCTACATCAATTCCAAAAGGTGACGTCCACCATTGTGCAACCATACATGATTAATACATATCATGTTCATCAAAAGTATCAACCATGAGATTGTTCCTCACCTCCCGGTATTTATCACATTTATCTAACATTGCAGCTGCCATATTTTGCAAATATGCATCATTTGATTTCTTTGCCTTTATCAATGCAATCTAGGATTGACCGGTTGTCTCAGTGGTGTGGGCTTGGTTGGGCCTCCCTCGTGAACCCTAGATTGATGGTCGTGAGCTGATAGGCCTCAGCTCGTGAGCAGCTCGCAAGCTAGCTCAAGCTGGTTCGTTAAAACAGCGAATTAGACTTCCAGCTCAGCTCGTGAAAAAATTAAAACGAGCTGAACCGAGCTGAGCTGAGCCGGCCACGAGTCGAGCGAGTTGGCGAGCCGCGAGTATTTTGTCCAGCCCTAGCTATTGTTAGAGTTACCTTCGTTGTGTTGTTCTTGTTCATACGTAGGAATATAGGTTTATAATGTGCAATATGCATGATCAGGAGGGATTGGTCACCTAAGTCCTGGATTACTCGGAATTTGCATCATCTGAACCTTTCTCTAGTCTATTAGCAGTTGGCACTTGACTCTGTACTCCGTAGTTACCCCATTTCTCTGTGTGCTCAGATTGGGGCTTGGGCTCTTGGCTGCTACTTCTAACACCAGATTCTGTGGCAAAATGGATATATCTAAAACAGTAGTACCAGGGACACTAGCTAGGTATGTACGATCTCCTACTTGGGCGCCTCTTTGTTAGTTCTTGCTTAGTTACTTATATGTTTGTTTTATGTCAAACGACTAAAGGGATCAGGAGCTGTCTGAGAAATGTTCATCACAAGAGTGCGCGACGGGTTCAAAAGACTCAGAAGTCTCAGCTAATACTGATAAAAACAATGAAGATGGGGCGGATGGTATTGTTTTTGACTTGTTATAACTTTCTTGTGCTATTGAACTTGTGGACACAGCTCACGGGAAATTGAGATCGTGCATTAATTCCTCCTTTGATGTGTGCAGATTGGGAGGCTATTGCGGATAGTATAGTGGTGCCTTTGATGACACACTAGTGCGCTCTCTTGAGCAAGGCGCTAGGGTATCTTCTTGCATCTCCTCAGAAAAAAGTAGTACCCCATCTTCAGGGCCCAAAAGGAGGGGGAGGGGCTCATTTCTTTACAATAAGAGTGTTTTGTACAGTGACCAGTGTGGTTCGGAAAGAGAGTCGGATGACAAACAGTCTAGTCCTCAGGTTGGATCAAAGGATCATGTGAATGGGCCAGAGAACAATGCTGTTACAGGTATTCAAGATACCATTTTTATATGCATGGTTATATTGTTCATGCTGAATTTTAAATGGAGGACTTCATTACTTAGCTAGGCCTTGTAGCTGCTGCACAGTTTGGGACAAGGCATGTCCTTGTTTTATATGACTTTTCACCAAGCACGAGGACAACAGACCTGGAAAGGATTTTTGAGAAGTTTGGGGATCACGGAGTTGCCATTCTCTGGATTAGTGATACTTCTGCACTTGCTGCTTTTCAGTCTCCTTCGGCTGGTAATTTGATTCTTACAGTTATTTGTAACTATGCTTGTGTATGGTACCATCATAGGACATGATCTTCTGACTTCAGTTATCTGAGATATGACGGATTAGACAAGTATAGTTATCTGAGAGAAGAAACTTGTGGGTTAAAATGATAGGTGGTCTCGCCATGACTCCACCCCTGAAACCTGAATAAGTTATGTCAGTTTGTTTACAAGTCACTTTGTCTACTCATATTTTGTGAGCTTGTGGAATTGTATTTTGCTGTGTTTCATGGTTTGTTCAACTGTAATAGTTTGCTGGTATTCCATTCTGTCAGGGTAGAACTTGATGGAGATGATATTAACTGTGAAGCAATCCTCTGTTGCTGTTGTAGCTTTGGTTCCATTTATTCTGATCCCTTTATTCTTGAAATTGACTTGCAGCTAATGAGGCTCAAGCTTGCATACCTCCAAGATACAAAGTACGGTCACTGAAGCAGGATGATGACCTATTGACAAAAATAGATGGTAGAGACCTAGATCCGCCCAAGCCGAGACCAAAGACATCTGCAAGAACGGCTCAAAGGCTAGTTGCTCATGGGATGGGATTGAAGCAGTTCACAAACTTTGGGTCTGACGAGTTGAAGAAACAGGAGGGAGAGAGGAAGAACAGAATTGCCGCTAGACAAGCAATGCGTGATGAGGCTTGGGGTTCAGATTGATGGAGAACATACCAGTATACCACGATGGCTGGTCGCGCACATCACGCCTGCGAGTTTGTTACACGGGTGTTTTAGGTGCTTGTACTCTTTGCATGGTCAAATGTTGATTGATACGGAGGGATCTGAGAGCAGAGGCCGATGGATATGTAACCAGATCGCCTTTGACAGTCTTGCTGAGTGCGCATTGTGTATTGGAATGGCGATGTGTACACTGAGCTTGCTGTACGGGTAGGAAGGGATCAGGACGGGATTTTCCCGAACTGAAATGCAAAGCACGCGTAGCAGTACATTTTGTGACCTTCCCGCCTAGCACCTTACATACCTAACTGCTGCATTGTCTGTGGCCAATCTGTGATTAGCCCTATGCATAACCGGCTGTGTTTTTTTAGTGCAAATACAAGCTTGTCAAGTGCTACGAATGAATACTGTCAATTGGTACATAAGAACAGAGAAACCTAGAATGGAAGATATTTAGGTTACGTGTGATCAAATAAGTATGATGATTTGTAGAAATTGGTGGAGCCAACAAGAAAGATCGATGTAGTGTTCATGAAAATTTAATAAATCTTCCTTTATCAAACAAAAATGTCTAGATTGAAGATAAAAAAGGAGCATTGTTTTAAAAAACTCTACCTGCGGGGGTAAGACAGCCCCCGAAGACGTTCTCACGCAGGCCGAGAAAACTCCCGAACCTCTGCCCCACACATACATAGCGGCACCCTAGCTCCTGTGAGACTGGGCTGGCCTTAAACCTATGCCTTGGCGTGGGGCACATGAGAGGATTTTTTTCAACGCGCAGATAAATTGTGCCTCTTTCGGCCAACAAATCCGCCCCCGAGGGGATTCGAACTCTGGCCTGCAGAGTGCAAAGCACACAGCCAGACCAACTAGTCTAGCGTTCGCTTACGAGCATTGTTTATAGATCATGGTTGAAATCATTTTTATTTTATTTAGACACTTAACATTAGACAATCAAGAGATGTATTTATGGAAAAAAAACAAACTATAATTATTGTGAAGGTTTGTTTACATATAATTTCTAGTGATTAATGAAAAAGTAATGAGATGTACTAATAACGGTTCTGCAACGTTAGGGTGGGGCCAGGCCCCTGCCCACCCCCCTTGTCTCCACCCTGAGTGACAATTCCTCTTGGCTCCATACTTCAACCAGGGTGTTACTTCACTACCAGTCACCATCACCTATCAATTTGTCATTAGGATCTCTTCAGAAAGCTGGATTAAATTTGTCATTTGTAACAACGGGTAGTATAATAAGCTACTGGGTTTGACAGCAAAACTGAAAATATTACCGGCAAGCCCGATTTCACCCAGCCTCCTTACTACTGGGCATGTCAAAAGTTTTGGGGTTAGGTTAGAGGAAATGATGAGTGCGATATGCATGCTCGTATCCATTGTAATTGTAACCATAACCTTGCTTTTCACCAAAGTCTATGTCAGGGGGCAGGTCACAAACAAGACATGGCTCTCCCAGTCCTATCAATGTCATACCACACACGTTTCACATGCTGCTTCTTCTTGCCATTTCTGCAACAATTTAACAGTTTCAATCTTGAATACAGTGCACATCCTCTCTATGAGGTGAGAACACAATACACCAATTGCAAATTAAACCTACAAATAGAAAACCAACAATTTACGTGTGTGGTTATTGATGCCATTAATAAAGCTAGAAATATTTCCATGTTTATGAGGGCAAATAACCCGTCTTTGAGAAGGATGTGCTGTCAAAAGGAGCGTCATAATACAATCATTATCATCATTTGCCCTATTCACTAGATAATCAGCATCCCAATGTATTCAAAGATGATGGTGATATCGTTAATATTAGCACCAGCCTGCATAGTGAAACTAGAAATTGGTATGGATAAGTGTCATTTTTTCAAAGGTAAAGAAAAGTGTGGGTATGCCATAGAGTCCACAGTTTTCTCTCAAAATTTGTGCTTATGACACTGAAATTAGTGTGTGCGACACAAGAATGGCATGGGCAGTGGTGCACACACAAAATCTAGTGGCATGCACACAAATAGCGGATTTGGCGAGCATAAATGCAAACTCTGAATTAGGAACAAACAATTTAAAAAGGGCACTACTCCGTTTTTAAATAGATGACATTTAGGTCAACTAACTAGTTCAAATATTTAGCTTCTCCTAAGAATCATATATTGAAACCGAATCTGAGTGCCATGAGTTCAAGAAAGTACCCTTCATGGGGATCAAAGACCACAAGAAGTGAAGTCGCCTTCAATTGACAAGAATGTAGAAGTGTGCCGAGTAAAAATGCTACTAATAATGAATAAAGAAAATAAGAGGTTGTTTTAATAAAACTGGTGTAGGCCAAAGGCGCAGGACCTATATTATGGTAAATGAACGAAACCAAGATAATCAAGAGGACACAAGTGTAACATATCACACAACATAAATCAGTCAATCCATGAAAGCTTCAGGCGGTATAAAAAGTGAGTCACACATTTTTCTAGTCACACATTTCCATAACTACTATGAAAGAATGAAATAACAATGTTTCCTTAATAATGCTTTCCAATATATTTCCATTAGCGGTGTAAGTGACTACACCCTAGGTTTGCATAACATAGGTACAAGAATTTTATAGGTGTTGATCACCCTAGGGTCTCCTTGTCTAACATTTTGTAGTGCTTGTGCTTGCTTAAACCTATTACTAAACACTCTTACCACGAGATTAACCCCCGACTGACTCTACTAATCAACCAGGGGCTTGGGGCATACACCTAGCGGTTGTGCTCGTGCATAGGAATGAAAACAGTACGGATATTTTCTGACCGTATTCGAGACCGAAACCGTTTAGAGGGGTTGAGATCTGTCCGTATCTGAGTCCGGATATTCAACATCCGATACCGTATCCATATCTAAATACTCAAATCACATATTTATGATGTCGATATCCAATCATATCCTATCCGGCATAATTGACACTATCCGTATTCGAATCTGAATCCAGACAGAAATATGAAAACAAATGTAATATCAGTGATATCCGTCCGTATCCGATCTGTTTTCATCCCTACTCATGCGTCCCCACCGAATAACAACCAAGGCCTCCAAGGCTTATGTAGACTCGAGGCCTAGACAACAGTGACAACGATAGAATGACCGCCCACTTTGCCAAGTCTCCCTAACTGGGCCCATTTGACTCCTGGTCGCTCGGGAGCTCATACCAAGTGACTATGACTTCATGCTCCGAACTGAAGACATCATGCCCAGACCCGAGGGATCAGGGAGCCCTTGACTCGGGATGTCCACAAGGATACCATGGCAGGCAACGGGTCCACGAGGAAACTTCGTGCCCCTGGGAAATATCTCAATCCCATGACAGGAGCACGCAGTGGGTCATAAAATCTCGGTGTGAGACTGCCTACCCCTTTTGGCAAGGGTCATGCTCAGGACATGACGCTAAATACCACCCGTGACAGGCAGCTCACGCTGCATCACCGCACCACTCGCCACATGCTGCTTATGAGACTGAAATTAGTGTGTGCGACACAAGAATGCCGAGGGCAGTGGTGCACACACAAATTCTAGTGGTATGCACACAAATAGTGGATTTGTGTGCACCATAGCGCAAACTGGCGGGAGGCATGTCACGGGCGCTGGCTGCCCAGCCCCTACTGCCTAGCTCGTAGCCCACCGCGCCTCCTGTCCCAAAACCCTAGGAGCAGGATGCTACCAGCCTGGCCCAGCTGCTGCACCTCGCGCCCCCTATCCCAGGAGCAGGGTGCCTCCAGCCGCCGTCGCCACCGCTCGGACGCAGACCCTGCTCCCCTGTTCATGTGGGCACAGCCCCTGATCTTGCCGCGTGGCAGTGTAGGTACGGACGCAGGGGCGGAGCCACGAATCGATGATAGGGGGCAATGGATAAGTAGTAGAACCAATAAACCATACCAGGTTTTAGTCACATACAGGGGCGGGCCTAGGACTAGGGCCAGTAGGGCCATGGCCCTAGTCGTGGCCTAGAAATTTATCTAAGTAACTCTTAGATTTTGGCCCAACAAACAAGCCCACTAAGGAGGAGCCTAGGGCAGGGCAGGGAGTGAGGAGTCGCTCGGCAGGGTCGCTCTGTCCGCCGTCATGCCTCACGAGCGTCGCGCGACTCCGTGCACGCTGCCTGCCGCGGTGACTCCGAGTGCACCAGCCCCAGTCCCGGCGGTGGCCGGCCAGTCGTCCTGCTGCAGTGCTCCACCCCGCGGCGACCGGCAGCGCCTCCTGCTCCATCCTGCTGTAGTGTTCCACCCCTGCGGCCTCCAGTCCAGCCTCCTGGTCAATGCTCCACCCCGTCGGGCGCCGGCCCCTGCTCCAGCTTTGGACCTCCAGTGCTCCACCCCACCGGCGCCGGGCGCCGCCGCGCGCCAGCGCCGGCCTCCTGCCTCCTGGGGACTGCGGCGTCCCTGAAGGAGCCCCCTGTCCCCTGTTGTCCTGTTGAGTTCTGAAGCCGTCAGCCGTGAAGACGTGAGTGAAGACGTGTAGTGGATTAGTGAAGCTGTGAAGGTATGCAATAATGCAGTTCAGTTCTTCTCTTCTCAATTCTTCTGCAGTTCAACTTCTAATTTGAACTTTTTGATTCCAATTTCCAATTCGATGAAGAGGACAAGGATTTGGCCCTAGTCGTCGCCAAATCCTAGGTCCGCCACTGGTCACATATAAACATGTTTCACAATCTCAACCAAAAGAAACTATATATCTACTATATTAAACTTAGCTCCACGACTACAATCTCAACCAGCTTTAAAAAACTACAATGGTCTACCCGGAAATAAAAACTACAATGGTCTTTTCTCTTATTCGTATTATCTAAAACTGGAAACGGAAATTCAGATAGTGAACTAGTGATTGTTGATTAGATTAGGGTCATACCTTGCTGAACTGAAGTGCTGATGAGCTAACAGACGGGACCACGGCAGCCGGCAGGGCGGCAGCCACAGCAAATCTGCAGCGGTGTCAATATGGCCGGCGGCGCCAGCGCGCCGCGGCGGCGTCGCAGCACAAAGGTCTTGCGTGGTCGCGTTCGAATCACAGTTCACAGTGTCCCATATGGCATCTCGTGGAGCTTTGCCCGGCTCCCTGTCTACTAGAATGCCGAGAAGAGGAAGCGAAAGAGAA